>CM055962.1:77027087-78382087 GCA_029531755.1 Holothuria leucospilota
CTAGGCTCCGAAACGGAGCTCACGAACAGTTGTTACATAATTAACGACCTAATTATCTTACTTTGACGTGCTCAGATAGGATGACCCACGTCTAATTTAAAAAATGAAACATTTCCTAACTTGCAAGGGAAAATTATACCATATACTCCCTAATAAATGCCCCCTAGTAATTTTTGAAAGGGAAAAAAGTTGTTCAGTGGTCATCTGCCAAGGGAGAAGTCAAAGATGTTTTGGTTTTTTTTTATTAAAAATGAGGGGACTTGAACAACAACACTTACAGGGAAACAGCAACACTGCAAGAAGCCAGGGGATTAGAAATGGCCTGCAAACTTGCCTTCACTTGTTCATCTAAGAAACTCGCAGCTTGATTGAAAACACTTGTACAGACTTTAGCGGAAAGTCAATTTTTTAATGAAAATAATCCTCAAATAAACCCATCCCTCCCCCCCCCCTTTCCAAAAATGCAGCTCCCTCAGGGCATTTATTAGGGAATATATGGTAAAAGATTTTAACGCATGGGTCAGATTTAATATAATGCCTTTGCCTATGCACAAAACCATTATTTCGGCGTGGGTCATTCTATCTGAGCACGCCAATAATTAAACAAAGTTTTTGTCTAAAATTTTAAAATTAAACCTTAAGGGTTCATTCATTTTTAAAATAATTCTGACGTGGGTCATCCTATCCGAGTATGTCATAGGCTACTAAGAGAGTTAGGCCTAAGCCTTTCTGTAACAAAAGTCTTGCACACTTACCGTGCCATAAAACAGTTGATTCAGTCTAGCTGGAATTAAATCTACACTGATCTTCTAAATAAATCTTTAATGTAGACTCTGCATGCAAAAGCTTATTTGCTTTTAAAACCTGCACATTTTGTTTACCGATGACCTTCAACGTGAATGATCATAATCACACCGTCTAAGTATGAGATCCTGTGTGAAGGTGTAGTCGCCTAAGTTGCTCTCAGTCAGTAACGACAGATAATCATAAAATAATTCAATGGCTATTATTTTCCTTTTTTAGCCCTGGATCTAACTCCACTCCATCAGACAGCCAGCCTGCCGCTGCAGCTAATCCATCTTCAGACGAGCAGTCCACAGTGGAGCCAACAGCAAGTTCTAATCCACCAGCACCAGCTGCTGCAGCTAACCCATCGTCAGACAACCATTCGGACTCAACAGGGCCTCTATTGCCACTGCCTCAGCCTGTTGCTTGAGGGGAAAGTTCCTCAGAAGGTCCTTCAAGTTCTGATTCTTTAAAGGCAGTCACAGAGTCAAAGAAAAGGAGGAATCCCAAAGTTCAGATTGTCAAAGGTTGGGGGTACAACTGGTTACAGTATGAAGAGGCTGATGGATTCGTCACTCAAGTCTGGTGCCAAGTGTGCCATTACCACTACAAAACAACAGATTCAGCTGGAACTGGTGCACTTTATGATGGTCAGGTCAGACTGTGTGACTTGGAGAAATTTGTCTGTGGGACAAACAATGTGAAAAAGGACACAGCCAAAAGCCATGCTGCTTCTAAGAGCCACACTTTCGCTGTTCAGCAGAAAACGCCTGTTCATCAGTGTGAACTTTACAGATCCTTTACGAAAATGGATGATGACTTCAAGGGTAGAATGGAGAAACTCTTTGACATTGCATAAAGGATTGCCTACACTGAGCAACCCTTCTTAATGTACGAAACTTGGACATCAATTGAGAAGAAACACCATGTGGACCTAGGCACCAGGTATATAAACAAAAAGGCTTGCAAGGATTTCATCAGTCACAATGCCGGTGCCATGGTTGAGGAATTGGAGAAGGAATGCATGCAGGAGCCTTTTTACTGTTCCATACTCTTCGATGGAAGCACAGATAAATCAATCTCTGAGAAGGAAGTTGTCAGTATAAAGCTTCTGGAGAATGGGGTGCCAAAGATTAAGTTGCTGGGGTAAGTTTCAGTTATTTGTATGATAGAGAAATATTGTTCATGCTATCAGAGAAATAAAATTTTTTCAGTACTGGTACTCACCTGCAGCCAGACCAGCAAAACAACAAGACTACAGTCTTACAGACATCAACCAGCTGGGGATTATTTTGAATGTTTCATTGAACTTCATTTTTGGACATTTCATTTAATTTTTTGACATGAATTATATTTTTCAGGATTGCTGAACCAGAACACTGTAAAGCCGAGGGAGTTTTCAAAGGGATCATTGATGCGTGTGCTGTTCGTGGGCTGGATCTGAGCACAAGTTTGGTGGCATCTGCAGCTGATGGTGCAGCAGTCAACTTCGGTAAAATCAATGGCGTCATGACGAAGCTGAAGCAGCAGCATGCTCCCTGGATGATCAAAATCCACTGCATCGCACATCGTTTGGAGCTCGCACTGAATGATGCCTTCAAGGGCACATATTTTGAACAGGTAGGTCCTACTCTTTAGAGCCTGGTGCTCGTAGCAGACATTCTTGAAATTCAGCTGGATGGCATGAAGTGGAGGAAATAACTGGCTTTTTGTTATTATTTTTCTCTTTTTTCAGATTGATCAGGTGATGATGAATCTGTACTATATGTACTGATGATCAGCCAAACGCTGGCGTGAACTGCAGTCTGTGGCCAACATCCTAAATGAGCATGTGGTGAAGCCAGCCAGATCAAAAGGTACATGGTGGATAGACCACTGCAGGAAAGCCCTCAGATGCTTGGACCGAAATTAACACTGCCTCATCACCCAGTTCAAGGAGAAGTCTGCCTGACTCCACACAGATATTCCTGCCGCAGACGCAGCAAAGATGAATGGCTTCCTCAAGCAGATGAAGTCCACAAAGTTTATCCTCTTTTTGGTGGGATACAGTGATCTGGTGGAAGACCTGGCTGACTTGTCCCTGGCATTCCAGGCAGAAGACAAGGAGCTGCCCATCTGCCACATCCGAAGCCGGGTGCTCCTCACACAAGAGATGCTGGAGGGCAAGAAAGATGATCCTGGCTACCACGTGAATGCTGCCCTCTCTGCCCTGGAAACTAGATCTGATGAAGACATATCTGAGTACAATGAAGTGGCACTCAAATACCATGAGCAAGATGTCACCCACTTCAAAAGGGTCATGTCAGACACCATAGACAGGGTTATCGCCTGCACAGAAAGGCGATTTGCCTCCCTCATACACGACCCTGTGATACAAGCAGCAGACATCTTGGATCCCTCCAATTTCCCCCAGGAGTCTTCAGCCTTCATCAAGTATGGGCTTGATGAACTGGATATGATCACCAACCACTTCAGTGTTCTCCTGGAGGAGAAAGGATGCAACATTAGCCAAGTTGCAAGAGAGTGGGTGAGGGCGAAGGATGACATCATTCACCACCACAAAGATGATGGTCTTCTTGCATTGTGGGAGAACATGCTGCAGCACAAAGCCCACAAATATCCCAACCTCCTGCATGTCGTGAGGATTTTCTTGGTGTGCCCTGTTTCTACCTCCCAGGTGGAGCGTCAGTTCTCTGCCATCAAGCGCTTCCTGGGAGACTGGCGCTTTAGCCTCAAGACCTCCACAATTGAGATGCTCCTGAGGATTCGCACTGAGGGTCCCTCACCTGTGGCATTCAATGCAGAGATGGCAGTAAAGAGGTGGTGGTCCAGTGCTGTAAGGAGACCTGGACCACAGGAAGGTTCAGATGATGAATCAGAGGTGGAGGAAATTGAGGAGTAATTGAAGACCCAGATGGACTGTAACTTTTGTGGTTTCCAGATAGCAACTATGAAGAGGGAGGGCTGCTGTTAGCTACCAGAGACATAGACTGATAGAGAAAAATGTTTCTGTTAGAAAGAACTAAATTCAAACGTGTTTTGTTGTATCAATCAAGATGAATACATAAAAAACTTGCTTGTCACATTGGTGATGGAAATATGATTCATGCTCTTTTATACAGTCTTGTGCTCCAATTCTGGCTAATATTTTGTCCATTTGCACATAAAACGACCCTCTCCAAAAATGGCCGTCGTACCCTGCCATACAAAAACATTTGGCCTTGGTACCCTACCTGATGGCTTTGGTGCCCTCTAAACTTCATGAATGACCAAGGCCAAATGGCCGTGCCCTCCTGCAACCTTAATTCCAGCCCTGATTTTTCAACCAACACTGACAAAAGGTCGAGAGAGCCACTTGATTTGGTGCACAGCGATGTCTATGGTAAGATGAATACACAATCTCTTGAAGGTGCTGAGTATTTTCTGACTTTCATTGTTGACAGCACACGATATGTATGCATGTATGTGCTGAAGCACAAAGACGAGGTTTTTAAATGATCTTTCAAGTGGAAAGCTCTGATAGAAAAATCAACAGGCCACAAACTGAAAGCTTTGCACACAGACGATGGTGGTGAATGCAGGTCAGCAGAATCTGAAAACTACCTGAAAACGGAAGGTGTAAGACACAAGCTAAACTGTACCAAAAACACCCAGGCAAAATGGTGTAGCAGAGAGATGAAGTGCGATCAATGCTAGCTGACCAAAAGTTTTAGGCAGAAGCCTTGTCAACAGCTGCTTATCTAAGAATTCTGAGTCTGTCCAAAGCAGTTGAAGGCATGACACCTTTTGAAGCATGGACAGGCGAAAAACCAAAAGCTGACCACCTTCGAATATTTGGGTATCGCATATACTCATGTAGCCAAAAATGAAAGTTAGAAATTTGACCCAAAGGCAAGGAACTCTATTTTTCTGGGCTATGGAACACAGACAAAGGGATATCCTCTGTGCAATCCTCAGCGTGCCAGAGTCTTCTACAGTTGAGATGTTCTGTTTGTAGCAGCCTAAAGATTAGGCCCCCCATTCAAAATCTGACTCTTTGTGTGGCTGAGATGAGGGAGACTGAGGGAACAGTTGCGAAACAGTTTGCAGCTGTTACGAGGTTCTTTCAACCAAACATCTCGTGTTTGTCTCCTTATTCTTTAGGTGAGTAAGACCCTCACTCTTCCCAAAACAGGGTAGGCAATGATTCACCAGAAAGTTAAAAGCATAGAGTCAAAGGATTTTGAGGTATTTAGCACCCGTAGACCAACTTGGGTGTAAAAGGAAGTATTTTCATATGGCAAAGAGCCGAGTTAGCCTTAGGTTAAACACCCCTGTTAGGATAGAGTATCTTGTGGGGCTACACTCTCTTATGATTAGTTTTAGACATAAGAGTTATCTTCAGAAAATGTTAATTATTCAACTCCCAGAGTTACGAGGAGTGTATTTTTAGTTGTCAGAGGTCAGACAATGTATTATTCACAGAAAAGTGGCTGATGGTTTTAGGAGTCATTCAGATATTGAAGTGTAATTCTGTTCACTAGGAATGCCAAGAAGCATAATGGCTTGGCAGAAACTGTGTTGACTTGGTGTGTGGCTTTTAGGCCGCCAAACAGGTGTAACATGTTTTCTTATGTGTTGTATTTGAGGATCATCTCAACAAGTGTTGTGAAGTAAACCATTGCTTGTATGCATATAGTACCTTTATAGTATTCAGGGATCATCTCAACAAGTGTTGTGAAGTAAACCATGGCATGTATGAATAAGCATTATTCAGGGACCATGTCAACAAATGTTGAGATAGACTATATGGCATTTGTTATGAAACTTAACTGTTTCTTTATTGAATACATGATTATTTTAGCCTTGCTAGCCCGTTGTTGGGCTGAGATTCAATAAAAAAGTTGCAGCTGTTACGAGATTCTTCCAACCAAACATCTTGTATTTGTCTCCTTATTCTTTAGCTTTTGCAGCTCTGATGGGTAACAAATTTGGCGCCCAACATGGAGACTCAACAACTTTGAGGCTCTGAATTTTGCCTCCCAGGGATGTATTACAACACTGAGCCAACTTACAGCTGACCATGGCAGACAGTGAGGGTTCACCAGGGGTAGAAGTTTCCTCAGCGGAGAACTGAAAGCAGAAATTGCTGAACTGCAGAAGAAGCTATGACAACTGGCTTCTGCAGAGGTACCCTCGACTCGCAGTGAGAGAGTAAGCACCCCAGGTATGCCCTATGACAGTTTTCGTAAGGACTTTAAAATTTCAGGTACCATTGGAGAACTTGGACAAAAAGATAAGTTGACATTCTCATCTCTCATCCACCAAATCAATGCCGGGAAGAAGAAAAACTACCCAGAAGTAGAGATAATTAATGCTGTGATAAGAGCAATGAGCCCTGGCCTTAAGCTGAAGAGTTACCTTGGCGCAGTTATGTGGGTGCAGGAGTTATCCACAATGGGTTCGGCAGAAGAAATTCTACCTGATGATTCAGCAAGCCAAGTCGCAAAATCTAGTATTTCCTCTCAAGCAAAGGTGGAAGCTGCTACTGCACATGCAGTTTTACAAGCAGAAGCTGAATCACTAAAGGAGAGGCAATGGTTAGAAAGTGAAGAGATGAGAATTCGACAGGAGAAGGGGAGTTACTGGAAATAAAGACTAAGCTAACAATTGTCAAGGTTAGGGATGACGCTGCATCAGTCGTATGTGGGGCAAGTCGCCCAAGGTCCAAAGTGTTATCACAGCCAACTAACCTCAATCCTGAAGTGTCACCATTGACACCAAATTCTGTACCCAGCCAGAAGGCTGTCAAGTCTGAAGAAAATAGCACAAGTAATATGTGGCAGCTGATTACAGATAGTCATAGGCACCAGCAAATTTTGTTACAAGCCATGCAATTACCTACTGCTGAGCTTATTGACTTCAGTGGTGACCCACTCCAGTATTAGGCGTTTATGCAATCATTTCGGGATAGTGTAGACAACAGTTTTTTGGATGAAAATGAAAAGCTGACAAGGCTAATGAAGTGGTAAGGCAAAACAGGTAATACAGTGTTGTTCTGTTATGTCACCTAAGGAAGGCTATGCTAAAGCATTAGCCTTATTGAAGGAGAGGTTTGGCAGTGGCCACCTCATCACCGAGTCTTGGGTCAATAAGCTGGTAACAACGTGGCCAAGAATTAGCTCAAATGATAAGGAGGGGGTTGAGACAGTTTTCTGATGACCTGAGGTCATGTAAGGAAACTCTGTCAGCAATGGGTTTTATTGATGAGATCAATACACAAACAGTGTTGCTAAGTGTCGTTGAACGTCTTCCAAGTTTCATTCAAAACAGCAAGTTAGGAGTATTAAGAAATCTCATGGTAAGAATCCACAGATAGATGATTTGGTTGCATTTGTGGCAGACATTGTTGAAGAGCTTAATGATCCAGTGTATGGGAAGTTAGGGACCTCCAAACCCAAGCACATAATGGCCTCTATCAGAAGCATGGTGGTTTAGTGAAGGGGAGTGAGAAGAGTAGGAATTTTACAGGGATTGTTGAGATGACAGAAGCAAAGAGTTGTGTGGTATGCCAGGGTAATCCTACATTATTTCTTTGCACAGAATTGAAAGATAAGTGTGAAGTATGCATTGAACAGGAGCTTATAATAAATCCATGCACCCCACATGCTTCTGACAACTGAATCCAGCCTTTACACTCGTGCCTTGTCTACATGGTATCACAAGTGGCCATAAATGACGGTAAAATGGAGAAACTGAAAGCACCAAAACAAATGACGTTTGAAGGTAACTGTGTTGCAAATTATAAGCGCTGGATACAGGCTTTAGAGATGTATTTCGTAGCAAGTGGAGTCAATAAGAAATTGGACTCGGTAAAAATCGCAAATCTACTACACATAGGAGGCGAACGTATGATATCCATATATAATGTGTTCCAATGGGACAATGATGACGACGTTAACAAATACGATAAAGTGAAAGAACAATTTAGCCGCTATTTTGAGCCGCGTAAGAATCTTACATATCTAAGATATCAGTTTTTCACTAGGTCCCAGAAGGAAGGAGAAACAATTGATAGTTTCATTACTGACCTAAGGAACAAAGCAAAAGACTGTGAATTTGCAACATTAACAGAATCTCTGATCAGAGACAGATTGATTTGTGGGCTACGAGATGATTCAGTGAGATGTAAGCTACCACGTGTTGACAAGCTAACACTAGAGCAAGCCATAAACACAAGTAGAGCTAATGAGACAGCAACTGCTCAGTTGACAGAACTATCCCATGATCAGGGTCGTGCATCAGATATTCATGAGGTCAAATCTAGGCCTATTGCCAAGAAAACCTGTGGGAAATGTGGAAGACAACACAAGTATGGGGAGTGCCCAGCTGTTGGCAAAACATGTCGTAGATGTGGACGAGCCAACCATTTTGAATGTGTCTGCCGTACTAAGCTTTCACAAGATGGTAGCAACCAGTGGTCAAATAGAAGCAGTAAAGGAAGTGGTGGGAAATCAAATAGCCGAAGTGCAGGTAAAGGTCAATTTAGAAGCCATTAGAGTACAAAGAGAAGGTCAAGTGAGGCAAAAGATGGAAAAGAACTCCATGTTCTAGATGGAGACTCAACTACCAGTGACAGTGAGGAAGAATCACATTTTTTCATTGACTCAGTGGACTCAGTTGACAATGCAAATAAAACTGAAGATCACTGGAAAGTAAAATTACTGGTAACTGGTAAGGAATTGTCATGTAAAATTGACAGTGGTGCACAGTGTAATGTACTACCAAAGAAAATATATGACATGTTAAACCTGACAAATGCAGATCAAATGAGGAGTAACAAGAAATTAGTATCTTACAGTGGTAATTCCATCAAAGTATGAGGACTGACAGCATTACTGTGTGAGTTGAAAGGCAAACTGCATCCAACTAAGTTTCACATAGCAGATGTGAATTCACAACCACATGCTGGGCGTTAAAACATGTGAAAATGAATCAATGGTTATCAAAAGAGTATACTCAGTTGTGCAAAGTGAAGCCAAAGGTTCAGAATCGTTGAGAACCAACACCAATGAAGAAGTGGAGAAGGTTAACACCACTTCAAGTTCCATGACTAAAGAACGTTTCATGCAAGAATGTAAAAATGAGCAGCCATTTACAGGGTTAGGATGTATTACAGGGGAAGTAAAACTGAAAGTGAAAAGTGATGCTTCACCCAAAGTGCATCCCCCAAGAAAATAACCAATTTCCCTTAAAGGAAAATTAAAGAAAGAATTGAAGAAAATGGAAAATGCTAAAGTGATTGTGAAGCCAACGGAACCTACAGAATGGGTTAATAGTTTAGTGACACCCATTAAACAAAATGGTGATTTGCATGTATATATAGATCCTCGTGATCTCAACAAAGCATTGCAAAGGGAGCATTACCCAATGAATACAATAGAACAGGTAGTGACTTATCTGCAGGGTGCTAAATATTTTACAGTATTAGATGCCTCATCAGCATATTGGCAGCTTAAGCTAGATGATGCTAGTTCAAAATTATGCACTTTTAACACACCTTACAGCAGGTACCGCTTTCAAAGACTACCTTTTGGTATTAACATGGCGCCAGAAATTTTTCAAAGGCGTATGACAAATCTGTTCGAAGGCATAGAGGGAGTTCAGGTAGTTATAGATGATATACTCATCTATGGAAGTACTGAAGCTGAGCATGATGCTCGTGTTCAAAGAGTATTGGAAATTCTCAAAGAACAGAAAGTCAAATTGAATAAAACAAATGTAAGTTTAAAGCATCAGAAGTTATTTACCTGAGTCACATCCTCTGGGGATGGTCTAAAATGTGATCCACAGAAAGTGAATGCTATATTAGACATACCTAGACCAGAAGATGTGGCAGGTCTCTGTAGATTCTTTGGCATGCTGAATTATCTGAACAAGTTCCTGCTGAATTTGTCTGAGATGACAGGTCCTCTCAGAGAACTACTTTCGAAATCTGTTGAATGGCACTGCACAGAGGTTCATGAGAATTGCTTCAACAAACTTAAGAAAGTGTTGTGTGAAGCTCCAGTGTTAGCCTACTATGATGAAACCAAAGACTTAAAATTATCGGTAGATGCTAGTTCAAAAGGGTTGGGAGCAACTTTGCTTCAGGAAGACCGATCTATTGAATATGCCTCGAAAGCATTAACTAATGCTGAAACTAATTACAGCCAAATTGAGAAAGAGTTACTGGCAATTGTTTGGGGTTGTAAATGATTCCATGACTATGTAGCTTTTAGGAAGGTGTTGGTAGAATCTGACCATTGTCCTTTGGAGAGTATTATGAATAAACCTCTCTATGAGGCTCCGTTGCATTTACAAAGGATGTTAATGCAACTGCAACATTATGATGTTGATGTCAGGTACAAAAAGGGTCTAGAGTTATACATGGCGGATACCCTTAGTCGTGCCTATATCCCAAATTTTGGAATGCCAATAGAAGGTCCATTGGAGGTCAGTGTGGTTAAAGAGTTAACTCCCATTGGCTCAGAAAAATTTGAAGAGTTCAAATCTTGCAGTAGTTTGTAAGGTTGTCCAAGAAGGGTGGCCAGAGCAAATTAAAGAATGTCCTGTGGAGGCAAAGCCTTACTGGACGGTGAGGGATGAATTAACAGTAGTTGATGGTGCACTGTTTAAAGCTTCTAAAATTATTGTCCCTCATTCACTGAGAAAGGACATTTTGTCCAAAATACATGAGGTTCACCAAGGAATTGTAAGAAGTAAAGAGAGAGCAAGAGAAATTTTGTATTGACCAGGGATAATGTCCCACTTAGAAGAAATGATTATGTACTGTTCTAAGTGTAATATGTTTGCTAACCAACAACCACGAGACCAATGCAGGAACATGAAATTCCAGATCAGCCATGGGCAAATAACTTGTTTGGGGTACTGATTAGATTTTGTTTGTTGCCCAAAGCCATAATGGGTGATGTAGATGCAATGTTTCACCAAGTTAGAGTTGCTCCTGCTGACAAGGATGCATTGCATTTTTTCTGTGGTGGCCAGGAGGGGATATAAGCAAGTTTCCTCAGGAGAATAGAATGAAAGTTCACTTCTTTGGAGGCATGTGGAGTCCAAGTTGTTGTGCCTTTGCCTTGAGGCATACTGCTGAGAAAAACAAGGCATTGTATATTAGTAGTGTATATGATGCAGTGATGCACAATTTTTATGTCAATGATTGCCTGGCGTCTTTTGAAAGTGAGAGCGAGGCAGGCAAGCAAATTGATGAGCTGTGTGAACTTTTGAGGAAAGGAGGCTTTAAACTGAATAAATGGCTAAGCAACAGTAAGGTTGTACTTGAAAGTGTTCCTCCTGAAAGAAGGGCCAAAAATGTGACAGAAATAGACCTCAACTATGAGGCACTTCCTGTTGAGAGGGCACTGGGAGTCAGTTGGGATGTGGAGTCAGATTGCTTGGGATTTAAGATCACATTAAGAGAGAAACCATTGACTAGGACAGGTCTCCTGAGCATGGTGAGTGCCCATGTTTATGACCCACTTCATCTCTTAAGTCTATTTATTATAAAGGCAAAGATGATAATTCAGAATAAGAGCTGTCAAAAATTGAGTTCGAATGAGTCATTGTCCCAGAAAGATACTGATGCTTGGCTGAAATGGCACCTTGAATTGAAGGATACTGCTGATCTTAGAATCAGCAGACGTATAAAACCCAAGGGCTTTGGTGAAGTCAAAGAGTTTCAGCTGCATCATTTCGCAGATGCATCTGACGTAGCCTATGGCTTTGGCTCATACACACGTTTAGTGAACCATGCAGGTAGAATTCATTGTTGTCTTTTGGTGGCAAAGTCATATTAGCACCTTTAAAGAGGTTCAGCATACCAAGGTTAGAGCTGTCTGCAGCAACACTTGCTGTGAGACTGGACATGATGCTGCAAAGAGAGTTACGTAGTCACATAGACAAGTCATGTTTTTGATCGGACAGTACCATAGTCTTGCAGTACATTGCAAATGAAGATAAAGCTTCCATAGATTTGTGGCCAACAGATTGTCCACTATACAGTACATGCTTGTTCTTCCCCCAGTCAGTGGAAATATGTAGAGTCAAAACTTAATCCAGCTGATGATGTTTTGAGGGGCCTTGAGGGACGGGAACTGGTTGGGAAGAAGCGGTGGCTACAGGGCCCAGAGATTTTGTGGGTAGGTGAAGAATTTTGGCCAATTTGGTCTGTCAAAATAGGAAATCTTGATGGGAATCCAGAAGTAAATCAGGATAAGGTTAGCCAGATTACCTGCCTTGCTGCTGAAAGCACAGAAGAGTCAGTTGATGTAATTGACAATTTCATAAAGTGCTTTTCATCTTGGTACAAGTTGAAGAGGACTGTCGAGTGGTTGCTTAGGGCAAAGGGTTTTCTTTTGAGTAAGGTTAAAGGTGACAAACCACAAGATGTACACAAACCTATTTCAGTCGAAGAAATGTTAACGGCTGAACAAGCTATCATTTTGTACATACAACAAGGTTCTTTTCGAAGTGAAACTGATATTACAGACACTAGTGGGCATAAGGAGGGCAAGGTTAAGTACCTAAAGGGGTCCAGCTCTCTTAGAAAGTTGAATCCTATGTCTAGTAATAGGTTGTTGTGTGTCGGTGGGCATCTAACAAATGCGCCAATCCCAGAATTGACTAAACGTCCTGTTACATTGCCCAAGGGTCCTCATGTTGTGAATCTGATTGTGAGACAATACCATTGCAGTAGTGGTCATGGAGGTAGAGAGCATGTGCTAGCTCTCCTTAGGGAGAGGTATTGGATTGTAAATGCTAGAGCCGCAATAAGGTCAGTTCTTAACGGATGTTTTATTTGTAAAAGGGTAGCTGAAAAACCAATCACACAAAAAATGGCAGATTTGCCAAGTGACAGAGTCACCCTAGGGTGCCACCTTTCACAAATGTTGGGGTAGACTATTTTGGACCTTTTTTGGTTTAACACGGCAGAAGTAAGGTTAAAAGGTACAGTTGTATCTTCTCATGTTTGATAATTTGAGCAGTACATATAGAGGTAGTCCATACCATGGACACAGATTCCTTTATTAATGCATTAAACAGATTCATGTGTCAAAGATGTGTGCCAGAGTTGATTCGATCTGATAATGGATCAAACTTCATAGGTGCTCAACACAAGCTCAAGGTTGCTATTAGTTCATGGAATAATAAGAAGATTCATGAATTTTTACTTCAGAGAGAAGTCAAATGGGTGATTAATCCACCTATGACTTCACACATGGGGGGAGCCTGGGAAAAGCAGATAAGAAGTATTAGAAGGATTTTAGAATCATTGACAAGGGAACAGACCTTGACTGATGAAACATTATTAACATTCATGTGTTTAACAGAGTCTTGTATTAATAGCAGACCAATCACAGTTGTGTCAAGTGACAGCAGTGATGCAGAGCCACTTATGCCAAACCATTTATTGCTACTAAGGTAAGGGAATGTTTTCCCTGGTGATGTGTTTGTTGAAAGAGACTTGTACAGTAAAAGGCGCTGGAGGCAAATTCAGTACTTAGCAGACATGTTTTGGCAGAGTTGGACTAAGGAGTACCTTCCTACATTAATACAGTTAAGGCACAAGTAGCAGAAGGGGGAGAGCAATGTCAAGGAAGGTGACCTAGTTTTGGTTATGGAAAAGAACCTTCCTCCAAACAAACAACTAATAGGCAGAGTTGTGGAATCTTATTTGGGTAAGGATCAGCTTGTGAGATCAGTAAAACTGAAAAATAAGATTGGCCTGTTAACAAGACCAGCCGATATGTGCGGGCAGAATGTCTTTGTTGTTATTTACATAGAGGGCGTATGTCAGTTAGCAGAGCCCTTCATGCGTTGAAAGTCTTCTGTAGAGTTATCATTGGCTCAGTGTCGTAAATTTTACTGAAATGTTTTCCTCAGGGTTTTCTTTTGGTGTAATCCTTAAGCATTATTACCTTAAGACTTGGAGGGATATATTATCATTGTATATTGGTGTCTAATGAAGGGATTTTTGGCTAGACAAAATGTGTTGCACTGGACTAGGACTTATGTGAAGTTTAGCGTATGTGTCATATGTTAGGATAAACGTTTGGCGGCATGTAAGAATTGCGTCACGTGATTCATTAATCGTAGTGTGTGTTATAATTGTAATATTTGGTCTACCCTTTTTTGTAGATTGAACCGACATCAAGAAAGTTTTAATACGACAACTGTTGTGTACAATACACTTTGCAAGAGTAGAACAGGAAAAGACGGCTTCTGTATTGTTTTTGTGTATACTGTCAGCCTATTACGGGTTATTTGTGGCCTATACTGTAGGCTTTTGCAACTCGCCAACACAAGGCCTACTTGAAGATCATCTTGTCTGTATGGGTAATTTCATGGTCTCTTGTGTCCTGCCTGGTTCTAAATGACTTCTCACAGAACTGACACTTGAATGGTTTCTCACCTGTATGTTGTGTACTTTCATGTTTTTTACAAGCTTGGTTCCAGATAAATGCCTTTTCACAATATCGACACTTGAATGGTTTTTCACCAGTATGATTCATTTCATGCTGTTTACAGGCCTGCTGCCTGCTGTATGACCTCTCACAAAAATGGCACTTGTAGGGTTTCTCACCTGTATGTATCCTTTCATGGATTTTACATTCATGTTTCTTGATAAAAGACTTCTCACAATAGTGACATTTGAAAGGTTTCTCACCAGTGTGTGCCATTTCATGATCTTTACAAGCCTGCTTACTGCTGTAGGACTTCTCACAAAACTGGCACTTGAAGGGTTTCTCATCTCCTGTATGTGTCTTTTCATGTCTCCTACAGTACTGTACCCTTCGGAATGACTTCTCACAATAGTGACACTGGTAGGGCATTTCACCTGTATGCATCACTTCATGACACTTACGCTCTTGTTTCCTAATGAAGGACTTGTCACAAAAATGGCACTTGAGAGGCTTCTCACCTGTATGGGTCATTTCATGTGTTTGGCAGCCTTGTTTCCTGATAAATGACTTCTCACAAAACTGGCACTTGAATGGTCTGTCACCTGTATGAGTCATTTCATGTGTTTTACAGTTGTGTTTCCTTGGAAATGACTTCTCACAAAACTGGCACTTGAATGGTTTGTAACCTATATGAGTCATTTCATGTGCTTTACAGTTGTGTTTCCTGTAAAATGACTTCTCACAAAACTGGCACTTGAAGAGTTTCTCATTTGTACAACTTTGTTTCTGTTTTTGACATTTCAATTGCTTCTCATTCTGCATCAAATGCTGTTGATTGTAAGCAAAAGTATGTGAGATCTTACAGGAATCATAGTTAAAAGATTTTTCAAGGCTACAAATGCTCTTTGGTAAGTCCACTTTTCTATCAGAGTTCTTTCTCCATTGACAATGGAATTCTCTAATATTACCAGCAAGCTCAATTGCACCCTGCATCAAGTCTTCACTTGGTGCCTGAACACTCTTTGGCTGCCTGCCATCTACAAGACCTTCCAGTTGTTGGGAACTGTTCCTTTGAATACAAGAATCATTTTCACTCAATTCTGAGGATGGTGTATATGGATGTGTGGTATTTGATATTCCAGTAAGGTATGTGGGATGTGTAAAACTTAATTGCATCTGATGACTGACTTGCTGAAGACTGGATGACTCTTCACAACCTTGATCTACAGTAAAAGGAAATTTGAAATAAATTGAAATTACTCCATGCTGATATTCTATTACACATGCATTATTCTCATCTAGCCAACCTCTCCAATAGTTTTGTATTCCTCCTTTCTTTTTTAAATGAGCAACTTGCATATTCTAAGTAGCATAAAGCAAAGTCTAATGGAGCTTACAGTGTATCAATTTGGGCTGATTTAGGATCTCTTATATATCAGTTCTTTAGCTTACTTTAAACTAAACTACAGTAGCGCCTAACTGTAAAACCAGTTGCAAAATCAAGCTAAGAGGTATGATACGTATGTGCATTCAGCTTGTTCAGTGTTCTCAGTGTAAATTTTGCATTTCTTTATAGAGCAATAACACTCAAAAGTTGCATTCATTTTTATCGTAACAACATACCAACAGATGAATGAAATTATGGGAAAACAATTCTAGATTTTCCAATACACTAGCAGCTGTGGATACTACAAAGCACTCTTTCACAAACAAAATTTCCAATATTCATAGCTTACTATAACTTCATTTTTCCAAATTGGCAAAACACTGTCACAATTTCTTTTCACTACTTTTCAACATGGAAGTCATATCTACAATAGTTTTCTTCTGTAAGATCCTGTTTGTTTAATAACAGATGATATACTCTAGAAAGAAAAGGTTGTCTAAAGCTGCAGATTGTTTGGATTACTTCATTTTTAAACCTTTTTCAGTTTCATACCACTATGTAGACTCCAATGCATTAGATTAATTGTGTTCTACTATCTCCTTTACACACCATAATACAGTTAATCAATACTTGTTTGGATTCCATGCTATTCTTTTTACATCAGTTCAGTCTATACATACCTTCATCTGCATGGCTTGAATCTTCTATTTTGATGACAACAGCATTCTCATTTTCTGAATTCTCTCTCAAGTAATCATTATCATCTGCAATGTGTGTAATAACTTGCAAAGGGCTGCCACCAATCCCTTGAATTGTAGAATGAGAATAAACGAGTCTATGTTTCAAATATATAATGATGTTACAGGAATTACAAAGCAATTAAAAACTTTAATAAAAGTGTCAAGATTAGGAAGGAAAGTTTTACAGCTCTGTCTTAATAGAGCTAAATAAGTAAACAAAGGACAACAGGAATACACATGTTTTCTTTCAGATTATTTGAGATATTATCCAATGAGCATACAGTAAACACAAGTGAACAACTGTAAAAATAATATACCCTGCAGTACTGAATGAAGATGCAAACAGTTCAAATTCAATTCCTCACAAATCTATGAAAGAAAGCGAGGGAGGGGGTACTGCAGATGAAGAATATGCAGGGTGCTACTTTTCACCCTACAGTATCATACAGCATTGTTGTCTCTTCATAATCAAAGTAATACAGATTTTCATCACCCCTGATCATTTTTCTGTACCCTCACCTCTTTCCTGTGAAGTATGGCTTGTACCTTCCTTCTTGACCCCATTCTCACAACTTCCTTCCAGATCTGAAGATGTTAACTCTGCTGTTGGTGATGCACAGCCTCCTATGACCAATAAAATTTAGTCTATTGTGAGACTATGTCTAAATCAGGTGGGGAACCTCCAGCCTGCAGGCCATAGGCAGCCCGCGAGACCATTTGGTCCAGCCCACCAGACAATTGATAAATAAAACTTCAGAATCACTTGAAAAGTATTAGTGATAAGTATTAGTGATTAGTTCTTCCTCTCAACATGGGGCATCTATGTACCAAGATTGAGAATTGTCAGAGTTTCCCTTTTGAGATATAGAGTTAACAAGCAGTGTCACATACACAAGCACATACATACACACACACATATACATATACACACACTATCATGAATGCATAGCTTCCTCTTATCATTGAAACCAATAAAACACTTTAATCTGGACCTTCATAATAACAACATTTTCAAATTTTATAAACATGTAAAATACCTGTATTTTTTGAATGTCTTGTGTATCCTTTTTGAATGATTGTTCCTTCCTCCTGCCAGGCGGGAATATTGTCAGGCTCTACTTTAATGGACAGCATGTCTGTTCAATTCTGATGGGATAACATGGAAACATTTATCAGGTTGCTAGGTTGGAGAGTCTGGCTAAAAAGATCTAGTGCATACCTTTCTCTGAATAATTTTTATAGTATGTAAATTTAAACTTAAATAAAACCACAATGACTTTAATATGACCTCCAAAATTGTTGGTATGTAATGTTGGCTACCGTACAACTACTAACAACTTAACAAGGGCCAAAATTCCTGCTGTTCCTCTGTTCTGAGAACAGTGCTTTTAGTGCCAGAACAATAACTTTTCAAAAGCCACTGTTCCATGGAACAGTGGTTTTCCACAAAAAGCACATTGCATGTATACACATATATCCTAATCCCTGATAAAGTACATATAATCATGCTGTGAATATCAAACATTCCAGTAAATTTGGCTTTAGTATGAAATGCAATCTCCTTCCAACTGTGATCAATTGAAGTCCTTCAGACTTGCACATGTTATTTCCCTATGCTGGATGGTAAATCTCTACTGTGTAAACACACATACTGTCAGTTTTACTACCAAACGCAGAAAAATTTTTTAGTTTGTCATTATTGCCCTTCAAGCGAAAGTCATCGTACATCACCCCTTGTTTTGCATGGCACATTCCAAATGACCAGCAACTGTTTATTGATATTCCCTCCACATGGAAGGTTAATACTTGTGTTTAGGGAGTTTTGTATTAATATTCCCTCCAAGCTTGCAACTATGCAACGAAACTTAAGAATGACTAAATGCAAGTCTGACAGCTGACATCTCACGACCAAAGTCAATGGGCCTCTAGTGTGTGTTTTTTCTTCCTTAAAATGCAAGATCATTCCATTGACTTACTGTGTGAAATGATCATTGAAGAAACGTTGCGGCGAAGGACAAGACTAGAATGATTTCAAGTAAATTTCTGTATAAGCGCTCATACAATATGTTGGAGAATGGGCTCAATTCATAAAAGAACTTGCTCTTTTACAACATGAAAACTTCGAAACAGTAAAATCTGATCCGGAACAGTAGTTTTGGTAAAAGCACTGTTCCATGGAACAGCAACATAAGAATTAAATTTTGACCCCTGACTAACAGAAATTCATTAGTACCAGTATTAAAAATTTTTACCTCAAATGACTCGACCTCCAAATTGATGAAAATTGGTAAAAATAAGAGATATCTACCAAGTTTGGACACAATCCTCATGACAGTAACAATTTTATTCTAAAATCATACAGTACATTTTCACCTAAAATGACAACTGATGGCTGCAAATGACCTTCATTTCTTGGGGCACTCAATGGTGATTGTCCATACCAAATTTTGACACAACTCAACTTTACTGTTACAATGTACTTTCACACCCACACACACACCAAGTGGTTGGTGGTATTAAATGTTACAACTCCTAGACAGGAGTAGCAAGTCTAAAGTCACATAACCCACACAAGTCTACTGTCCATGTACAGTGTAATACTGTATGAGATTTCATTTGTTTTTCCTTTTAAAATAAATTATTTTGGGGAAAATGTGGCATATGCACATAAATTTGATCCTACTGCAATGTTACAAAAAAGCAGTCACCAAAGACAATTTGACTCTAAAATCACCATTAAAAGAGGGTTATTTACAGACATGCAGTGTAATCAGGCTAAAAGGCAAGCACTTGTGGCTATTTTGATAAGTTCATTTTATTGCTTCCCAGATGTTATTATTTGCACAGAAGTTTAAAAATTGACTTGAGCACCCTGTCTCCCACGAATCTATATCTTCATTCACATACTGTATCACAACTGTAATTTAACCATGGAGTTACCACCTCGGAGGTGGTAACTTCATGATTTAACAAAACAATTATGGATAATGAACTTTAAACATAATAAATTCAAACTTGACAAACCAAAACAGGGATCCAAAGGTAACACTTTTCATTCTTTAACATTTTATTTCAGTACTCTGTGTTACATGGGACTACAGCACATGTTCTAATATCTTCAATATGAAATCCAAATAGCATCCAAATGATCTATCTGGGCCATACTGTAATATAAGTTATTGCATCTCAGGATCAGTTTGAAGTCAGAAATACAGTAAGCACAAACCAAACTAAATCTGACCACTTTCCCAGAAAGATGGTTTACCCTTAAAGCCCCCAAAACCAATCACAATAAGTTCTTGGGGTATTCCCTTGACTTGAAGATTATAAGAAATGACATTTTCCTGGGATTATTAGTTTTATCTTACTTTGCCATCTCATGTTTTAGGAATTTACACCTTAGGTTACAAAGACCCTGCTTGGTACAGTAGTAGAAAGAGTCCACAAACGAATGGAAGTACTGTACTTTTTGCGCCCAGGGAAGCACTCTCCAGTAGGCATGGGATCCAGTGACCCTGTGTCTGGCTCTTTAGGAGTAACATCCTAGAGGAAGTCTAGTGGGGGAAGACCTGGAGGCTCAGTGTACCTACAGTAATAACAAAATGTTCATACTACCATGAACAATTTTGAATTCAGACAACCAGCATGTAGGCGAAGCAGGGAGTGATAGAGAGGGGAGTAGGAATAACTAAAGGGTCATGGACTAATAAACAAACATGTTCCAGAGTGCTATTCCTGTGTAAATGTATTAACATTCACCTTCTACCGATAAAGGATGCGCAAAGTGTGCCTTAAAAATATTTTGAAAAAAATGCACAATGACAAATGCATACTTCCAACCTTTCATATCATGCTACATGTTTAACTACAGTATATAGGCAACCACTCAAGATATTTAATTGCTTTATGATCCCCGGCCTTCTTATTTGCTACCAAAATTTGTCTGCCATAAAGGACGAGTCTGCTGCCTGGTAATCTGCCAAAGCTTCACTATTCATAAATATAGTACATCTTCCGAGGGAAAGGGAAGGCAAAAAGGTATCCCCCTGCATTCTTGCAATGTTGTGCTCAGGACTCCAAAATCATGCCTAAGCTCATGAACAATCAGCCAAATTATTACACCCTCATAATTACTAATGCAAGTATATTTGAGATAAGCATAGAAATGAGGCTGAAAGTATGCAGCCTGTTAAAAAGTTTGATACTTTGCGAACAATTTGTGACAGAAAATAATTAAGATACCAAGAGACACTTTACCCTACCCCCTACAGAAATCTATAGCTTAAGAACCTTTTGGGTTCATTTAAAAAAAATAAGTCACAAATTAATTGGGGGTATGCATCCCCATGACCCTCCTTGCCAGAGCCACTGGGTAGTCTAAAGTTCATGAGGTCATGGCCACAATGCATGGAATTTGTCACTGACATTATTTTCTCTTATAGTAGGGACTTATATAATACGCAGTACTGTACAGGTCTTAAACAGGTGTGTTAGCATACTGTACATGCCTATGGACAACACTAACTGTATATACTTATATACTAGCCCAGTCTGCTGTATCACTTTTCAAACACCATAGTGAATGTAAAGTACAGATGGAAAAAAGGAACACTGTTAACACTTTTCCAATTGTTTACTTGGAAATCACTGATGCATACAGTACTAACCTAATCATCAATCCTGTCCAGTGTTGGCCTGCATTTTTTGTCACAGACTAATACTCATTATCATGTCAGGGCATGTTTGAGTTGAACGTACATTCAAATGTAGCGTGATGTCACAGAAAGATGCACCATGCCCCGATTAAACCACAGATTACTAGGGATGCACCGGATATCCGGTCCGGCCGGACTACTGCGCGGATAGTGAAAATATCCGGTTCCAGGTCTGACTGGATCTTTGAAAAAATCCAGCCGGATTTTTCTCAAATTCTAGCCAAAATTACCTTCATCATCAAAAGATAGGGGTAGCTTCACAGATGAATTAAACTCCTTTGCAAAAGTTTTTCCTTTTTTCTGTCTATGTTACATAGTAAGAAATTATATCATTAAGGTGTGTATTTTTAATAGGTGGTCCTACTGTCCTACAGGCAGGTCTTTGTGGTACTGGCAGTGACACAACATCCAGTGTAGTCTTTAAGTAGCCTTTAAAAGCATAGCCTACGAGTCCAAAATCAGCAGTGCAAATAATGAACACAAATTCAAAGTTAGCATGTCCAGTTATCTCACAAGACCCCACATTTGCAAGTAGCATAATAAGGTAGGCCTATGAATATTTCATTATAATAATTCAATATTTAAAATCTCTGTTAATTATTTTTTAACAACACATGCACAATTTGAGTCACAATCGCCAGAAAATGCTTTTACTTACATTTAATTTAACTCTGACAATGAAACTGATTGTTGTCTAAGAGAACTTTGCAGTATGTTCCTTCAATAATTTCAATTTGTCAATTTATTTTCTATGTGTATCTTAACAGATCTATTCTAAACCCTACAAAATCATACCAGTTAAGCGACCTTCCATAGTACTTTCACAAAGTCAACCAACAGCTCCCATGTCTTGACACCCCTCCCCCCTGCCCAAGGTGCTATTTTTTAATGTTTCTTTTAGTGAATGAAAAAATCCAATCCGGGAGAATTTGAGATACTATCCGGCAAAATCCGCTTCCGACCGGACCCAAAAATTTGGATCTGGTGCATCCCTACAGATTACAGAACATCATGGAAAATAATGTCATGGGAGTCCAGCAAGATGAAAATACTGAGCATGAGTCCTGTTTCACCTGAGTACTTTCCAAGGGCTTTTCAAGTATACAGTTTCTATAGCTATTCAAAAAAAAAAATCACAACATTCAATATATGACTAGTCCTACAGTAGATGTTAAACAAGATGTCATTAGGTCCAATAGCTTGCCTCCACAAATTTCTGTCAATCTGATCGAGCTTTCTCGTTACTTAATTAATCTCTGCCTGTCTCATAACTCGATAAATAACATTTAAGAAGAACCTTAAGTTATGACACCACAAATAACGCTTCACCTAACAAGTTTATTTAGCATGTGTAAAAGTTCCAGCCATATACTGTAACGAGGGCACCATTTTCATGGTGAGAAAGCACAGTGAACTGCGGTCTCTTGTCATAATTATCAGCTGCATTCTTTTTTGAAGTTTTGCTTCCCTTATGTGCAGCGCCGTAAAAAATATGATTGGGGCACAAAAGTATTTGATCTGATTTCTGCACAAGTGCATGAGTTACATGCCAGGTGATAAACTTATGTAAGGAGTTACAGTACTACACAAACCAAGAAATACTAGGATTATGAAAGATTAATTTCAATCAATGACTGTGCAGCCATATTTCTGGCCAGAAAGTTTGATCATCACATTCTTCATGTCGGTTACTAAGTCTTGCGTGCCAGCCTGCCAGGGTGCATTTTGTGCACTACACGCTGAAGATCTGAAGAAAGCGCTTGGCGCAGCGCCATGAAAATTCAGTCAAGTTGGCATACAACTTACCTATTGACTATATATTTTGTGCGGCAAACTAGATCTTAAAGTGGCTATGCCACGTGTAAATTAACGGTTTAAACCCTTTGTTATCTTTAGCAATACGTTTTCTACAACGAAAATCAACTATTCTGTTTTTGTACAACTTGTTTTTCCACCCAAAAATTGAAAAATATACACCCTCTTCCAGCCTTGAAAAGTTAGTCTTCCTGAAAACTTTCAAAATCTTGTTATGTCATGTGACATCACTTTAGGAACTGCTCGTTGTTTGCTGTGACATACTTCGGACATTTGATACGTGTAGCGCCTAATATGACAAATCCAGGTAACGTGCGTTGTGATTGGCGTCGAAATAATTTGACTTAGCTATACGCCAATCACAACACACGTTACATAGGATTTGTCAAAGGAGGAGCTACTCGTATCTATCTGCATAGCGAATTTACGTTCTTTTGATTTGCTTTACCTTGGCCTGCGTGTTTTCGCTTACGAGACGGCATAGATGGTTGTGCAGGTTATAATCATACGCATCTGTCTGTGTAACCACCAACTTGCGGAGAGTCCATTTTTTTTACGAATATTCTGATTAGAAGTGATTTTATGCCCGCAGTTGTGCCCGAAGGGATGTTGAATGTTCTTTCTCATCAAATGACGTGATTGAAAGAAATCAGAGAGGTTCACAGGGAGCGTAAGACTGAGTGTAAAAATAGGCCAAGTTGTAAGCTTCGTCCAGAAAATTGTCATACCTTGTTAATATATATATATATGTATAGTGTATTATATACAGTATATGTACATATAACTCGGAACGCCTGTGGTCACATCCGATCAGTTCAGACATTTTTATGGCAATTTTAAAAATCTGCCCAGACACCCAGTGAAGCTTTCAAATAGCCTAGAGGACATGTCAGGGGAAGTCTGTACATCATGTTATGTTACCCTATTCGTATGGCTCGTGAGGTTTTTTTCGTAGGATGCAAATGGAAGAATCATTACAATGGACGAATCAGCTTCTTGGAAATTGGCCACACCCCTTATTCCAAAATAACAGCTTTTCAGCTAATTTTTTGTAATTCTGACGCCGGATTATGAAAGAACATGTCAAATATCCCTTGTCCACGTAACTCTAACCTTAATACTAACCATGATTTTGAACAAATTTAAAAATTTTTGAAAAACCGATTTTTCCATCGCCATCCTCCGAATAAAAAGCTAGCCTGCCGCACAGGTACTGTACTAATAAATCACATTCACAGCAAAATAGCCTAGGCTGCGGAGCTAGCCGATCATTTCGCGCAACTGTGTTCTTTGATGGGCCTATGGCTGATCTTTGCTCAATGCAATTTGTACTGGAAGTGGAGGTGGATCATCAATTGATTTGTAACCTACATGAAGTATAAATGGGACAAGCGAGCTGAACAGATCTGACGATTACCTCGATGTCGTCAAATAAATGCCAACCACTCTAAAAACGATACATTATAGGGCTAAAATGTAGAAACGACTTTAAGCCCTTTTCTGTTTTCAATCGTGTGTGTGGAACCGACCAGTCTGAAGCTGAAACAAGATTCAGCCTCACATTCGGCCTCACATTCAGCATCACATTCTGAACCTGGCTCAGGATTCAGCCTCACATTTACTGCCAAGAAAGTTTCCCTGCCAAGTTGAGAAAAATGCAAAAGACTACCCTGTAACTAAATTAAATCATGCCATTCATTCATTCATTCATTCATTCATTCATTCATTCATTCATTCATTCATTCATTCATTCATTCATTCATTCATTCATTCATTCATTCATTCATTCATTCATTCATTCATTCATTCATTCATTCATTCATTCATTCATTCATTCATTCATTCATTCATTCATTCATTCATTCATTCATTCATTCATTCATTCATTCATTCATTCATTCATTCATTCATTCATTCATTCATTCATTCATTCATTCATTCATTCATTCATTCATTCATTCATTCATTCATTCATTCATTCATTCATTCATTCATTCATTCATTCATTCATTCATTCATTCATTCATTCATTCATTCATTCATTCATTCATTCATTCATTCATTCATTCATTCATTCATTCATTCATTCATTCATTCATTCATTCATTCATTCATTCATTCATTCATTCATTCATTCATTCATTCATTCATTCATTCATTCATTCATTCATTCATTCATTCATTCATTCATTCATTCATTCATTCATTCATTCATTCATTCATTCATTCATTCATTCATTCATTCATTCATTCATTCATTCATTCATTCATTCATTCATTCATTCATTCATTCATTCATTCATTCATTCATTCATTCATTCATTCATTCATTCATTCATTCATTCATTCATTCATTCATTCATTCATTCATTTATTTATTTATTTATTTATTTATTTATGTATTTATTTTTTTTTCCTCCTGTTTATTGAGTAATCTTTCATTTCTTACATGATTACAATATTTACATCAATCACTGCATTCAACACAACGTATCAATCACTGTTTTTTTAATATCTTCAATACATCATTGTAAATTTTACGCTTCTTTTTATAGCTTTCTACCTTCAGTGCAAAATTAAACTTATAACAAAATGCTTCTTCATCCAGTTTCTCATTTTTCCTTGAACAACAATAAATGAAATACTTAAGATGTAATATCACAAAGTTATTTATTTATTTATTTATTTATTTATTTATTTATTTATTTATTCATTCATTCATTCATTCATTCATTCATTCATTCATTCATTCATTCATTCATTCATTCATTCATTCATTCATTCATTCATTCATTCATTCATTCATTCATTCATTCATTCATTCATTCATTCATTCATTCATTCATTCATTCATTCATTCATTCATTCATTCATTCATTCATTCATTCATTCATTCATTCATTCATTCATTCATTCATTCATTCATTCATTCATTCATTCATTCATTCATTCATTCATTCATTCATTCATTCATTCATTCATTCATTCATTCATTCATTCATTCATTCATTCATTCATTCATTCATTCATTCATTCATTCATTCATTCATTCATTCATTCATTTATTTATTTATTTATTTATTTATTTATTTATTTATTTATTTGAAGTCGTGTCCAGGGGTAGTCCTCAGTAAAGGCCCGTGTATAGCCGGTCGCCGATAGCTCCCTATACACGGTCCTTACTCCGACTCATTGAAAACCCGGGGTCTTCGACCAGCACAGTGCTGGTCGAAATTGATTTTCTTCTTATTGCAAAGTTAGGACCTAAAGTCTTAGTAAACTACCATAACTTTTCCTTTCCATGTCTTACACTTATATTGCAGTTGTTTTTTATCCCTTTAAACCTCGGAAAAGTTCCGAAAATTTGAAATAAAATCATCAACTTGGCCGCTTCTTAACAATTTACTGTAGCGCTCGAAATATTTGTTGACATCAGAATGCCGTGTGCGTAATATTGTGACGTCACGCACATTTTCATTACTGTAGTTCCTATACATACACATGGCAATTGGCTCTGCAAACATTTTTTTAGCTGACGTATCCATGTAGCTTAATAGCATACCGATGTAAACAAAGTTCCATAGTCACACAGTAAATTTTACGGCGCGAAAAAGTTGCTGATTTCATTTCACAAGTTTGGCACTTTCCAGAAATTCTCAGCGATCAAAAACAGATGCAATACTCCTGTAAGATCTGGAGAAGAAAAGACCTGGTGGTAAAATAGGATTTTTCTTTCAAAATTTGCTGTGAGAAGAAAGACAATTTCAACCATTACACAGACGGCTTATCCCCCCGCTATTTCCAATGGTCGGTGTAAGGACTGTGTATAGTGAGCAATCGGCGAACGACCACAGTCCTTTACTGAGGACTAGTCCAGGGGCGGATTTAGGTGGGGGGGGGGGGGCTTCCAAAAAATTTTGAAAGTTTTTTTTCAACTTCATAAAACAAAGGACAAGGCCCTATTCCAATGAAATAGGCCTATGAGATGTGTCAGAGTGAAACTCAAACTTGTTCATTATTTTCTACCTCAGAAAATAAGTGTTATGTTAATAACTCTGCTACTGACTTTCACGTTTTGGCTTATATTGGCCTCAGTAACTTTCTCCGGGCATTGCAAGGAGTTACTCATGAGCGCTGTATTAATGGATTGCTAACTTCAGTCCATTACCGACCAGGCCCACACCATTGGAAGCGCTGCTTCTACTTTCAAGGGAATTTCAGAATTCTTTAATATTATTTTAGAGGAATATTTTCGACAACATCAGGCTTTGTTAACTATAACTTGCTGCAATATTACCCTGTAGTGTCTTATTTAAGCCTTGTAATTTATTTTAATGAAATGCACTGTGAATTTAAGGTAAAATTTAAAATTCACTTAATTATGAACATTTTCCAGCGATATATGATCAGTTCAAAAATATACTAAAGGCATCACCATTTTGCATCTGAGCAACCTTAAATTAACAAAAATTACTCAAAGGGGAGGGGGACCCCTCCCCTAAGACCCCTTCCCCCAGCACGGCGATTACTCATCACATGCTTTGCCCCTATCAAAATACCCTGGCACTGCCCCCGGGGACACCCCCTCTCCTTAGACCCCTCCCCAGAACGGACTTTTATACAAACCACTTTGACCTGGGCCACCCTTTTGCCAAATCCTGGATCCGCCATTGATGTCTGCCAAATTATTGTTAAAGCCAGATAAGAAACCGATGTCCGGTTATGGGTCAGATATGGGTCAGATATGGGTCATGTATAAATTTCATATATGGCACATATATGGATTTGCGTATATGGGACATAAACGGATTTGCCATAGCCTATGCACCATATCTGTCCCATATAAGAAGTTGAGCCAGCTTATACAATTTATAGGCTATGGGCCATATATGGCCTTTATGTTGTATCAAGTTATATGTCTGCCCAATATTTGTTAAAAGCAGATACAAATCCCATATCTCGTCCAGATCATGGGCGTAGACTTCGGGGATGGGGGGATATATTCCCCAACATTTGACTAGGTGGGATGGCCCATGTAATCATCCCCCCCCCCCCCCATGTTACAGTCTGCAGGATGATGTGTATGCTGGAAAGTACATCATTATTCTTCATTTTCGTAAGAAATTCTCCAATTTCTGCTACATTTTCTATCACAAATGTTTCTCAAACTATCAGAATTTTAGCAAATCCTTCGCAAACTATCAAAATTTAGCAAATCCTTCGCAAACTATCAAAATTTTCGCGCGCTTCAAACCTTACGTCAGTGTTATTCTTATTATCAATATCTTCCGATAGCAACTTCCTGTGAAGCAAATCAGGAAAAAGTTGAAAGTTTACGAATTATCAGGTAAAAGACTGGCTTGTGGCAGTGGCATGTAGGTTATTGGGCAATTGAAAGTGTCTCGATGTAGAGCATGAATTCAGGTTTTGTCATAGAAATCTTATTTAATGAAAAATTCTCGCGCATTCGTCACGGTTTGCACTCCATGTCATGACCATTATTAAGGTAATAAATTAACAATAGATGAAACTATTCTGATCACAACACTTTCCGAAGAACAGAGATACATCTCCAAACATCTCCTCGCATCAATACGGGATCTTTCATTCTAATATGTAGCAGGAAGTGGAAGGTTGAAAGTACGTATCTGCCGTTTTACATTTTTCAAACATTTTTACCGAGCGCTTCTTGCGCAGCCATTATCGGTATACATGGTACTTGTTAATACACTTACGACGAAAACAGCATTCTGAAACGCGCTTATTAGTCATTCACCCCTTTTGCTACACCTATCAGGGAGGTCTAATATCACCTTCCTGTACCTATATTTTCCTCCCTCCCATTCCCTATTGCTGGAAGCTGTTCGTCTGGACTTCCGTTCAAATTAGTAAACATACGATAGTTGTCAAGTGTTTAGCGACATACTCTACATTATCATTTGGATGTCAGGTAGTGCGCATTATGTCACTGCCCCCATTTAATATGATTAATATGATTAATGCAGAGCTTCCAGGAGGTCCTACACAGGAATCTGCTGGTCTTAGATGCCCCTTCATAATGCACAATGAAGGAAAGGAAATATTTCGTAATAGTCCAAGAATGTTTCTGTGGACTCCACGCACGTTTTTTTGTGTAAAAACTTTCCCCAAATAGAAGGCAGTAAAATAGACAAAAGGGAGGAGGCGTCAGGGGGTTTCTTGACAACGTATCTTTTTCTTAATAGACATGATATTCTCCTCTTTTACCTTACCAAACATTATCATTCACTAAATTATGGACCTTTTTCAGCCATGTATGATCAGTTCCAAAAACATCCCAAAGATAGCACCATTTTGCGTCCAAAAGACCTTAAATTAACAAAAATTTCTTAAAGGGGAGGGGGTACCTTTATGTAGTGACAAACGAAAGATCAAAACTGCTGTACACAAATGCAGGGACGCATCAAAAATAAAGGTGCAATTTACGCTGGCTTGGGGGGAACTGAGGTATTATTACGTCATCATCTATGGTGCCCCTCCCCCTGAATCACAATAAACCTGGCGGGGCTGATCTCAAGCCAAACTTGCAGGGCTTGTTATGATCTCCGAATTCAAAATCCAGTTGTCTGGGATGACCCTATAAGTTGATCCCTGCCTTTTTAAGCTTAGCAGGACATTGTTGCTCTTGTACAATCTCAATCCAGTGCAGCTTATCAATGAGTTTTGTGCTCAAAATAGCATATCCTAAATGTATAAATATACCAATACCCAAGAACATTACCTCTGAAATTTACCTCTTAAAACAGTCTTCCTAGCACTTCTGATTCATTAAAACCCAGGGGCTTCGCCCCCTGGACCTCCACCGGGGCTTTGCCCCTGGACCCCACCCGTCATGGGCTTCGCACTTCGCGCTCGCCTTGTACGCTTTGCGTGCACATTTTCTACGTTTGCGATAATTCACCCCATCCCCCCAAAGTTGAAAAGAAATCTACGCCCCTGGTCCAGATATAAATTTTAATATTTGGATTTTGAGTAATTAGGGTAACTAGTGTGTAATGTACCGGGAAATATTTAGAATACCTTGAAAAGCATTATTTTTTTTTTTTTTGCAGGCATGGATTAAAGTTACCCATACTTGAACAAAGGTTGAGAGGCGTTCTCCCCCTGTCCCCGCCTTTTTCCCATACGCCCACGACACTGAATCAAGGCAACTGAAATAGCAAAACCTTCCTTCACGAGTCCCTGAACATAGCTTGTGACAAACACAAAGAAACAAATTGATGCAGTAGGCCGGCTAGTGGCAGAAAAAGCCTTCACAAAAAGTTGAGGGAGTTTTTAGTGCGAGCAGTCAGCCATGTTAGATCCAATCTACACATAGCCTGGTAAGGATTAACGTTGGGGTGGCACTTTTCAAAACAATTTTTTGGCCAGTTCGGGGCAAGAATGTGATGATTTTCACTATAAGTGCAGTACATATTTCAAAATAAATTTCCATCAGGAAAATATAATCCCTACTCTGGTCGATATTGACAAAATAAAGTCACAAAAGCTATGAAAACAAAGACTATATCTCGAAAAATGCTAGATATCCTCAAAGCAGGGTTACAATGATGAACATTTTTTTCAAAGTGAGAAGTTCTTTCTCATGAAAAAAAGACTGAATAGTTTAATAGTGACTAAAAAAGCATTACAGTAAATTTTTATACTTTAGCCATTGTGATAAAGTGAAAATGCAGTCACCCCAATCAGAGTTAGTATGCCCCGTCACTCTGGTTCATGAATGGCCAAGTTTGATCATGTGACAATGTTCTTGTTAGTGAATTATGAAATTCGAGTAGAATTTCTCCTTGCGTTAACTATTGTTTGTAATAGTTATGTTCAAAATGTCTTCAGAGTTGCTTGTAATGCAATAAGCGGAGACTTGCAAGAGTTTGCTGATTTTTCAAAGCAAATTTTGGGCGACTGCCTACTGCCTTTACATACCGGCTAGCATTTGAGTTGATCTGAATGGGCTTGCAGCCAGCTGAACATAAACATACCAGTGCAATAACGATTAAGAATGTAACTTAGCCTAGCATAGGCAGGATTACGAGGGGCACTTGCCACCTTTCTTCCAGACCTTAAAAACTTAATATGAAAAAACTGAACGGAAGTAAGAGAGGCCAGAGAGATTATGAGGGAATTTGTAATATCATGGTAAATTTTGCAGTGCAAAACGAAGGAAAACATTAATTTTAAATATCACAACTAAACGAGATTTTTTCTCTGCGCGCTTGGCGCGCACCTGCAGTGAATACTAATACATTGGAGGAGCTCAAAGTTGGGGAGGCAATAGCAATTGTTATTGAAAATTTTGTTAGGTAACATTAATACACATTTTTTTTCTAAAGCTTAGGCGTTGGTCCTCACCGCCACACTTTTACGACGTGAAGCCCTGATATAAGGGTCACTCAGAGTACTAAATTTACTTCTTTACACGCACCACGCATGATCCTTGTATGCACAATTCAGCTGGAATCTACCCGTGTAAAAAGAATCGGAATGCCCAATGAATTTTTCGGCGTGTTTCGCGTGAGCTCATCAGAAGTATTCCTGTATAGGCGACTCGTTAGTACTGTTGTCCGTTGTAGAACTTTTGTGGAACTGCCTCGTTATTATGCTTTGTTATAAGGATCAGTGCTTGAGTAAACTACTATATCAAAACTCTTGCAACTCCTCCTCCTGTTCACTTTCCCTACCAACTACCATCATCCTCATAAAATTACCCGACGGTTACTATCTGGAAATTTGCAATCACGATAAGAAAAGTATTTCACCAGCACTTCACATTATACCTGGGGACTCAGGATTTTCTCTAAAATGGTCCAGAATGGCAGCAAAAGCCATCAAATCAAGGAAAAATTATCGAGGGGGGACCCTCATTCCCCAGCCTCCGACTTCGCGCCTTAGGCACTCGCGTTTAAGGCTTCGTCGGCCACACCTTACGAAGCAGTACAGCTCCAATAAAAATTGCTTCCCTGGCATTTTTCTTAAGTGAGGACATTCATGGCCATGTCTCAGTACTACCCATAACATTTCATTTATTTTGTTAGGGGCACCGTGTTCCACACCATCGAAAAATTGATACGTAATAAAGAATGGGCGGCTGATGAAACTAGGAGAGTCTTTGATGTAATGGATAATACTGCATTCAAAAAAAAAAAAGAACGCTACAATAAAGTGGCGTTTTTCGACGCGATCCGCGCCCACCCGTAAAAATATTGTTCCGGGATCACTTCCTGAAGAACATCTTGCTTGTTCTATTTTCGTACAAACTCTTCTATTATCATAGCTACCACCCAAAAGTCACACTTCCTGCATTAATATAATGATCTGTTATTCTGATTGAGACTATTATTAAAATGGTCAAAATGTGGTTCTTCTGATCTGTTTAGTGCACATCCAATGAGTTTTAAGATAGCCAAATGCTTCATTGTAACATGGTTTTAATTTTTTAAATACCTAAGGGCTTCCGGGGGCGTTGCCCCCTAGACCTCCACCATGCGTTGCCCCTGGACCCAACATAGGCCCTAAGGTGGGTCTCTAGACCCCACGGCTTCGTAGGAGCGCTTCGCGCTCTCGTGGCGCCGACGGCGCCAAGTTTGGTATTCCCCCCGGATTTGCCCTCCCTCACACACGCACACTTTCAGACACCAAATCCCACCCTGTCGCCTAAAGTTTTAAGTTCGGTAATGATGAAAAAGTGGTACAATGCAGACGGTGCTTATTGAGGAGAAGATACTACGTATACATCTTTTTGAATTTGAAGAATAGAGTGGATGGACCTCAGTCGGTAGAACACCGCTCAGACAAAATTACAATAGGATAAGGGACGGTCATGTGTGTTACACAGTATGAGGAGAATATGTCTAGGTAGAATATAACGCAAACGGCTCAGAATTCCAACACCCTTTATTACTGATGTTAAGCAGGCGCGTATCCAGGGGGGCACTGGGGGAACGTGCCCCAGGTAGGAGAGGAGGAGAAAAATGAGAGAGAGAAAAGGAAGGAGAAAAAAGGAAAAGGAAGAGGAAAGAAGAGAAATAAGGAGTGGCTAGGAGGAAAAGAGAAAAAGGAAGAAGAGAAAGAAGAAAGAGGGAAAATAAAAAGGAAAAGGGAACGGAAATGACGCGTTTGATGAAATGGTAGCAGCGGCATAGCTAGGTGCGTTACTGAACTGCCTCTGGATGTTCCCGACTAGCTTATTCAGCCCATCAACTGATTCTTAGAGGATACAATCGTCAGCAACCGGTGTGGTGTAAGCCTCAATTTCCCCTTTATAAAGGTCCCAGTGGGAGGTGGACAATTTTTTCTTATCACTTATGAAGATTATTAGCACAAAAGTATCAATGAGCTTTTCTAGCATAAGCACAGGCGCGGATCCAGAAATTTTGAGGGGGGGGGGCCCAAGATGGAAAATCTCATGTGCACCGAAGGTGCACCACGAGCGCGAAGCGCGAGTTCGTACGCGTGGGGTCCAGGGGCCCGCGTTAGGGCCCCTGGCGGGGTCTAGGGGCAGAGCCCCGGTTGGGGTTCAGGGGGCGAAGCCCCCGGAAGCTCTCGCAATATTGCATTTTAAGAGCACAGAAATCGACCTCCAGTTCTTATGTCAGTGAGATTTTATACCTTTTCATGTTTCATGGAATTTGATGTGTATGGCTTAGTATAAGTTACTATATGTACCTGCAGAAGTTCCGGAGGATATAACTTATCTTAAAACTTACACGCCAACATTATGAGCCCTTGTAGGTAACTTGAGATGATTTTTGCCATAAAGAGTGTTTGATTTTCGTTATACGGTATTCGGGTTTAGGACGTTAGATGAAACAATTGCGCGCGAAGCGCGCCGAAAATTTGAATTTTCATTTAAAACCATTGCTATGACTAACGGTGTCAATTCCCTTTATGTGTGTATATCAATTAGAAGGTGGGTTCGATACTAAGTTTTCAGTTCTCATAAGAAGAGGAGGGTGAAAAAAATGAATATCAGTTGCTTTACATCCTTACAATGCTGGCTCCTCTGAAATCACGTTTATGCACGCGAATAATTGGCTTATGGTAGAACCCCACCGATGAGTAATGCGAATACGTTTGGGACCTTATTGATAGTAAAAGGAGCAATCCAAGGCTAAAAGTGCGCAGGTCAAGCGAAAATCAAGAAATATTGAGAAGACTTTGCAAAAATCGTGAAAGATTTCAAATGATTTTTGGTAAAAAGTGATAAGAATAAATCCATCACTTAATAAAAACGTACCTCTCTCCGCAAGCGTAAACAATGGCGCGCGAAGCGCGCCGAAAATTTTCGGTACAGAGCCTCCCGGGAGCTCTGCATTAATTGTATACTGAAAAGGGGGACCAACAGGACTCTCACAACCTGACATCCATATGGGAGGAGAGATGATATATCACCTTCTTTATGGATTTCTGAAGGTTATACCCTTGAAAAATCTATGACCGATGGTGCCGGCGGGAGTTGGTGATTGGGGGAACCGCAGATAACTGCTAAACCGTGCCTTTTAGGCAGTGGGATTTTGTATACGCTACATACAAGAGTGGGAGAGCCTTTTCTTGTTTGTACATGAGAGTGCAATCCCAGGAAGCGGTTTACCCTTCCCTTTGAGAAATTGTTGTTAATTTTAGGGGGCCTATATGCAAAATGGTGGTATCTTTGGGTCATTCTAAAGTGATTGTATGTTTAAAAAATGTCCAAAATTTAGTGAATTCTAACTTTTGTTCAGGTAAAAAAGAGGAGTAAGAGACGGATTGCCTTCAAACCTCTAAAGTCCCAGGAAAAATCATGGGCATGGATCCATCTCCAAAAGTGGGGGGGGGGGGGGGGAGGGACTTTTTCACATTTGTGAATCGCCGTCCTGGTGGAAGAAGCAGTGGTGGTAACCAGAATTTGCGTCACGGGGAGGCAATAAGTTTTGTAATCGTCGGCATGGGAGAGGGGTCTAAGGGAAATTTTTCTAGAAATGAATGCCCTCAGATGCGATTTGGTGCAACAAAAGTGTAGGATTTTTAGGTTATTTTTCTTCTAAAAATTTCGTTTTCCTAGGCATAATTGCAGTCTGTTCCATCATTTTTGAAAAAGTGAGGGGGACTTTTTGACGATGTTCCCCCTTCCAAAAAGTGAGGGGGACGCCGGCTCCCGTCCCCCCATGATCCACGCCCATGGAAAAATTGTACACGCAATTATACCTGCGTGGAGTCCACAGAAACATTCTAGGACTATAATAAAATTTTTCCTTTACATTTTAAAAGGATATCCAAGGTTGACAGAGAACAGTATAGAACCTCCCGGGAGCTCTGAATTAGTTACAGTATACAAAAGAGGGACCAACGGGATTCTCACTACCCGAAATCCATATGGGAGGAGATATTATATATCACCTTCTTTTTAGGTATAGCAAGAGGGATGGTGGACAGGCAAAATTCGTTTCAGAAAGATTTTCGTCGGTATTGAACGTCGCGGTAAAATGTTTGGAAAATAAGCAACGGCAATTACGTACTTTCAATCTTTCAAATCATGTGCTAGACTAGATTAGTCAAAGATCCCATAATGATGAGAGCCCTACAGAGAAGGAGATGTACTTTTTACAAAAATGTTTGCATTGGAATAATTTCTTGAGTCATAGCTTTGTCAATGGTATATGAAATCGGGTGTAGACCCTGTCGCATGCGCGCGAAGCGCGCCGAAATTTTGAGTAAAATATTAGTCCATGACAACACCTGCATTCAGAACCTGCATCGGACACTTTCACTTTCCCACCAACCTATGCTATTCAGAAACGAATCTTCTGACTGAGAATTCTTAAAAAGCACTTTTGCTCCTTTGGTCCTCCGTGAGTAGTTACCGAAAGCTATTGATGATAAGGACAACTCTGACACAAGGCTTGATGCTAGCGGAGCGTGCGAAAATTTGGAATTTGTCAAGGATTTCCAAAACTTATGATAGTTGGAGAACAGTTTGTGAAAGAAAATGGTTAGAAAAATAAACCAATCATCAAAAATACATCTCACCCTACACCCTCCACAGAAATCTGGAGCTTAAACGACTTTTGGGACCATTTTAAAAATTTTCAAGAATCGATGGGGGAGGGGGACACACGTCACCCATTGCCCACTGTGCCGACGCCACTGTCTGTAGCTTAAAAGCCTTTTAAGTTCATTTTAAAACTTTTCAGACAGTTTCGAAATCGAACAGGGTATGCACGCCGCTACTTACCTGCAACGACTGGTGCCACTGTGCACAATATCACGTCACCTGACAGCTTGTCTTCTGTATTCATTCTGCAAGGTCTGTTTGGCGAAAAATTTGCCTCTCAATCCCTCTAGATTACAAAACATTTCACTCTTTAACGCAAAATTGTTACTACATTTCAGTGCAGCTAGCCGGGCCCATACTGCATATGTCACGATGTTTACTTATTTAGATCTTAAGTCAAGGATTATTACTCAGCTATTCACCTGTTCTCGAACATTGTAGCTCTATTTTTGGTCGCCAGCCACTTTGAAAGATATCTAAAGAGATAATCCAGCTATAGCTCCACCCAACCCCTACAGAAATATATACTTGGAATACGTTCTTAGACACTTCTATTCATTTTTTGCTCTTAATTTTTCTTTCCCCTTTTCTTTTTTTTTCTTCTTCCTTTTTTCTCCTTTCGTTCGGGGGGGGGGCGGGCCCCCCAGGCCCCCCCTGGATCCGCGCCTGCATAAGCAAGGTGTATCTTATACTGAATCATCCCGGGGCCATATAGTAGCCCATAGCAGTATGGTTCCCTCATCGTCCGAAAACACTCAACTTTTCATGTACGCTTACGGAGCTGAAGAAGCACCCATCATAGCATAGTCGATTTCTTTAAGTGATGATCCGGGTACGGCTTGAGATATCATCCCTGTGCTTCCCGCAAACTGCCATCATCAGTTGACACCACTTTAGCTACAAACATAATTTTCTTCAGTACCCACCTTTGCGTTACGGGAGCCCCCTATGTCAGAATCTCTGGCCACGGGCTTTCTCTTTATCCGGTTTCACCAGGGTCAATGGCAACATGCCCCCCCCCCCCCCGAGAAATGTCTCTACAACCGTGCCTGCACAGCAACAAAGTTGAAAGCTGTTTACGAATAACCAGGTAAAAGACGGGCTTTTTGACTGACATGTACGTTTGTTGGGCAATCTGAATGCAGGTTTTGTCATGAAAATCTTATTTAATGAAAAAATGTCGGAGCTCTTAGCGCGCATGTTTTCGGTTGGCAATCCATCTCATGACCATTATTAAGGTAATTATACATGAGTGGAACTAATCTGATCAAACACTTTTCGAAAAACAGAGATACTTCGCCAAACATCTGTAGGGGTCTCGCATCAATATATTGATCATTATGTGGAAGATTAAGTACGTATTTGCCGTCACACATTTTTCATTTTTTTTTTCTGAGGAGCGCTTCGCGCGCAGCCGTTATCTGTATAGGTGGGGTTTTTTAATACACTCAGGGGCGGATCTAGGGGGGCCGACCCGGCCCCGACCCCCCCCCCCCTTTTTGAAAATGCAAAAAAAAAAAAAAAAAAAATGAAAGGGAAAAAAGAGAAAGAAAAAACGGAAAGGAGAAGAGATAGAAAGAAGGACAGAGAGTGGAGTGATAGAGCATGAAGTTGCAATTAGCAACTTCGAAGCATGGTAGTCATAGCGCACAGCAGATCAGTTTGAACGTCGATTGGGACATTCACACGCATGCTATCTTGCTATACATGATTGGATACAATCAATACGATACAATACCGATAAAATACCATCAGCCAATCGAAAAATACCTTACGAGACAGTGCGCATCAGTTGAGATGGGCTGCTATCAAGCCTGGCAAGTGCCATTTCCGGCCATCTGGGATGTATTAAAACCTCAAATTTTCTTGGAACGCTCCGCGCCAACCTATGGTGGCGCTCCGCTTAGATAGTAAACGCAGTGGCGTACACTGGGGGAGGCCATTGGGCCATGCCCCCCCCCTCACTGATGCCGATATTTTTTAGTTCCTAAAAATACGTAAATTTTTAACACAAATTTTACTTCAAAAGGTAGCATATGTGGTACCAGATTGCATGTAAGGACACCTGATTTTTCAAAAATTCTCAAAGGGGAGGGGGACACCCCCTCCTCTTAAACCCCTCCCCTAGGCCGGCGATCACACAACATACTGTATGTCCCCACCCCGTGAGAAAAATCCTAGGTAGGCCACTGAGTAAAACGGGATTCAAACTTGCAACCTTTGGACCAAAAGTCACACCAGTTGAACTAATCCATCCTCACAGAAATGTGTAATAAAACAAAATCAAACTTTACATTTTTTTCACAAAAATTGCACTTCTTGATGGCTGCTGTCAAGCCTGGCAAGTGCCATTTCCGGCAATCTGGGATGTATTAAAATCTCAAATTTTCTTGGTACGTTCCGCGCCAACCTATGGTGGCGCTCCGCTTAAATAGTAAACGGGAGCCCCGCCCCGAAACAAAAAATCCTAGCTACGCCACTGCAAGAGAATTAAAACGGAAAATCATGCGAATTACAAGGCCTTAAAAGTGTCTTTTCCGGCTATCTTGGATTGCTTTTACCCAAATTTTCTGGTATGCTACGCATAGGCTGCGGAAGCAGGGGGGGGGGGGACGGGGGGAGGACACGTCCCTCCCTAAAATTTTCATAAATAAATTCCTAAGGAGAAAAATGAGGAATTATAAATTAAATAAAAATTAGCAATCAACAAGTATAACCATAATAAATGACAAACTAAATGGCCAATGCTGTTCTGTGAGTTAATTAATCCCTCGATTTTTCTCTGAAAGACGTTAAAATTGGTCTACAATACACGTCACCAACAAAATTTTATTTAGAAATATAGTGGTCGGAATCATTACAATTCGGTCTTCAGTTTTGATACTATGTAAGGCCTACAATAATACCATGATTACACTGCCTGGACGTACCCCCAAAACAATGACAGGACTGCCCTTTTAGGTCATTTTCACTTTCTCACTGAGTCCACGCAAAACAAGAAATTAGGCAGAGGGGAACATGCACGTGATAAAACGTACATTTACGCCCAAATGTCAATGCAAGGTACCTGGGTCAAGTCGAACTAAGATATGGGTCACAAATTTCTCAAGGAAGTCCCTCAATATTCACCAAGTTAGAACATGACTACTAAAGATCTGATCAGACGCCTTGAACAGGATGCATTGTAGTAAGGCACGGTGCCTATGATAACTGTCTTCTGTAATGACTTGTGGAAAAATTAATGTGTTGAGAGTTGAGACATGAAATTATATGCAGCAGAAAATGCAAAATAAGACATGGGAAGTGCTATTTCCAGCCATCTGGGAGGTCTATTTTGTCAAAAAATTTTCTTGTACGCTCCGCTTAGATGGTATAGTGCCGTCAATCACAGGTCGAACAACTTCGCCCCCCCCCCTTTTCAGAAATCCTGGATCCGCCCCTCATTCAAGGATATTGAGGCAACATCATTTTGGGTGTTTCAGGCATTATAAAGTACGGTACTAATAATTAAGAACAGGGGTAAAAGGGTTGTTCGATCCAGCTCACCCACCCCTGCCCCCAATAGGAACTTCTTCTTGTATGTCATACAGATTCACACGAGAGTATAAATATTGATAATAATGCCGCTACGCCCTGTATTGTCGATGGTCAAACGGAAAAGCACTCGACTCCGACTACTAAGGTCGTGGATTCGAGTCCTTTTTCGTTTTGCGGTTGCAAACTTGTGGAACGGTGTAGTTTTGCAGTTTCTTTCCCCTTCATATCTTCCTTGTTCTAGCTTTTGTCGACTTCTCCAAGTTCCCACTTTTTGTTTTAGATGGCTTGGTTTTGTTAGTCATACCTTAATGTATATTTCCGGATCAGGTCACTACCGGCTGTTGCACGTAGCCTATATTACCAAGTCGTGTTGCCCCCCCCCCCCCCCCCTTAACAAAGATTTTTTTCGTTTGCAATTGGTAATAGTTTTATGAATATTTTCCCATTATGAGATAAAACCGATTCCATATTTCATTTAAGTAGCATTTGATACGAAAGGTATCAATAATGACAGAGCTCTCGGCGACTATAGTCGCCGAGAGCTCTGTCATTATTGATACCGAATTTGCCTACCTTCTTAAAGGAACTCTTGTTTTTAGAAAAAAACCACTTTTGGTATGAATATTCATAAATTATCGACTTCAAAATACTTTTTTCTATTGCAAGTATCGATTAATCCTCTTAGGGGGTAGGTGTAAGCTTCTGCTAACAATAGGTGACCATTGTCCTTGTTTGATGGTGCGCTGATTTGTCAAAGAAAGCCAACGGTTCCCTTAAACTTGACCAAGTCTCTCTCTTCGCGTTTTTCCTACCATCTCGATCACACCACTGATGCGAGGGGGAATCCCCGCGGAGGATATTACCCTACGAATTTAACACTTTGTAAAACATTTTTGGGGGACAGTGTAGACCATTATTCTGAAATGGTGTGTTCAATTTGTGATGTGTATGCGGAGGAAAGGAGTTGAAGTACTCATCGGACAAAAATGAAGAAAACTGAAGGTACTTGAGATACCTTTTTGCAATATATCCTTCGGCGATGCAAAATGGCATTTTGAGTGAAGAAGAAAAGCAGGACACACGCTCTCAGCGCTCAAAATCTCAACGGTCATGGTACACAAATTTGACATCATTGTGAAAGGCCTTCCCATGAGCTTTCATATAAGTTGTAGCTTAAATTTTGCCCGTTGAAAACTTCTACAAAGGTCCAGAGACCACGAAACGGACCAAAATTAGTTTGTAAGTCAATGCATTACTTGAAGAAATTTCCTCCGCGCCAAAATATTGACTGACAAATTTAGTCCCTAACATTTTTGTATGGTGCGGTGTATACCATTTCGTTGTAGAGATCAGATCAACCTGTGATGTGGATGTTGTAGCAAATGAGTTCAAGTACTCATTGCGCAAAAATAATGGAAACTCAAGGTATTTTAGACAACGTTTTGCCTTATATCCTTCCTCTATGGAAAAATGCATTTGATCAGTGAAGTGTCAAACTGTAACACACTATCCCTTTTATCGACGCTCTCGATTCTCCAAATTCCAATGGTCATGGTGTTACACACATTTGAAAACGCTATGGTCAACCGACTCGGAAGCTTTGGTATGACGGCACGGAAGCTTGTGCCGGTTGAAAACTTCTAAAAGGATCCAGAGGCCACGAAACGGATTAAATTTTTATGTGGTACAGTTAAAAAGAAAGGAATTATTTCGGGTTCGCTAAATACAGACTTGTTAATCCGCGTATGTAGCACTTTTTAATTGAGGGGGAGCAGGTGACTTCAGGTTTGACAAATGCCGAGTATAGCGACCTATGGAAGAGTGATGTGAAGAATATTCAACCGGGGCGCCCCCAACGCCCACCCCCCCCCCACCTCCCATCCACCTCTTTCTCTTGATTCGCGCTGGAATGCAAAAACTTTCGTCTGGTGAAACTACCACCCACAGAACAACCAAGCTGGCCGTTAGTAAATATTTAATTCACCATATCATGACGGTGAAGCTTTGTTTGGAAAGAAGTCTTAGAATTTATTTAAACATCAGACAGCGCGTGTACCAGCAATCATTCTTCCATTGATTTGCTTCCTTGATTTTGGTCCGTCTCAAGGCCTTGAAAAGCCGTAGCATGTTATAGTCACAAGAAAGTAAACTGCTTGAGAATTTGTGCTCTTGAGACCAAGGAAAGTCAGGAAAGCTGATCGTCGTCTGGAAATTGGAACGTGACACCAGATGGGGGTAGGGGGCCATGTCCCTGATCGAGGAAGTAACCCCCACGGTCGGGTAAATTTTCCAATGTAGTCACGACAAACGATAAAATATGAAGAAGAACCCAACAGTCATTCGCCTCTGTGATTTATTTGATGTTTTGATTCAAATCAGAGTCCTGAATCCCCCAAATTTTCCAGTTTGACGAATAAAAACCCCCAAAAGCAGGCCGAAAATTTTGAGTGTGCTAACCTTTCGGCAACCCCGTCGCCCTTGCCGCGGCTTCAGGTCGCAGTCCCACGTAGGGAAGCTTGGACCCTTGTTGAGCAAATTCTGGCGCTACGTTCCCTAGCGTCGGGATCCCGAGAAGACTACGACTTCCTGCGCGTCCGCTCTTTCTGCTCCCTCCCCAAGCCCCTTCCCACCCCACACCCATCATTTACAGATCAAACTACGATACATTTACAGAGCAAACTACGAAACATTTACAGAGCAAACTACGATACATTTACAGACCATGCTATAAACATTAAAAGGAAAATGTATGGCATTCAAGGATATTAAGGGAACATCATTTGGGATTTTTCAGGCAATATAAAGTAAGGTACTAATAATTAAGAATAGGGGTAAAAGGGTTGTTCGATCCAGCTCCCCACCCCCGCCCACCGATAAGAACTTCTTCTTGTAAGTCATACAGCTTCACACGAGAGTATAACAATTGATAATAATGCCGCTACGCCCAGTATTGTGAATTGGTCAAACGGTAAAGCGCTCGACTCCGACTACTAACGTCGTGGGTTCGAGTCCTTTTTCGTTTTGCGGTTTCAAACTTGTGGAACGGTCTAGTTTTGCAGTTTCTTTCTCCTTCATATCTTCTTTGTTCTAGCTTTTGTCGACTTCTCCGAGTTCCCACTTTTTGTTTTATAAGGCTTCGTTTTGTTAGTCATACCTTAATGTATATTTCCGGATGAGGTCGCTACCGGCTGTTGCAAGTAGCCTATAATAACAAGTCGTGTAGCCACCCCCCCCCCCTTAACAAAGATTTTTTTTCGTTTGCAATTGGTAATAGTTTTATGAATATTTTCCCATTATGAGATAAAACCGATTCCATATTTCATTTAAGTAGCATTTGATACGAAAGGTATCAATAATGACAGAGCTCTCGGCGACTATAGTCGCCGAGAGCTCTGTCATTATTGATACCGAATTTGCCTACCTTCCTAAAGGAACTCTTGTTTTTAGAAAAAAGCCACTTTTGGTATGAATATTCATAAATTATCGACTTCAAAATACTTTTTTTCTATTGCAAGTATCGATTAATCCTCTTAGGGGGTAGGTGTAAGCTTCTGCTAACAATAGGTGACCATTGTCCTTGTTTGATGGTGCGCTGATTTGTCAAAGAAAGCCAACGGTTCCCTTAAACTTGACCAAGTCTCTCTCTCCGCGTTTTTCCTACCATCTCGATCACACCACTGATGCGAGGGGGAATCCCCGCGGAGGATATTACCCTACGAATTTAACACATTGCAAAACATTTTTGGGGGACAGTGTAGATCATTATTCTGAAATGATGTGTTCAATTTGTGATGTGTATGCGGAGGAAAGGAGTTGAAGTACCCATCGGACAAAAATGAAGAAAACTGAAGGTACTTGAGATACCTTTTTGCAATATATCCTTCGGCGATGCAAAATGGCATTTTGAGTGAAGCAGAAAAGCAGGACACACGCTCTCGGCGCTCAAAATCTCAACGGTCATGGTACACAAATTTAACATCATTGTGAAAGGCCTTCCCATGAGCTTTCATATAAGTTGTAGCTTAAATTTTGCCCGTTGAAAACTTCTACAAAGGTCCAGAGACCACGAAACGGACCAAAATTAGTTTGTAAGTCAATGCATTCCTTGAAGAAATTTCCTCCGCGCCAAAATATTGACTGACAAATTTAGTCCCTAACATTTTTGTATGGTGCGGTGTATACCATTTCGTTGAAGGGATCAGATCAACCTGTGATGTGGATGTTGTAGCAAATGAGTTCAAGTACTCATTGCGCAAAAATAGTGGAAACTCAAGGTATTTTAGACAACGTTTTGCCTTATATCCTTTCGCTATGGAAAAATGCATTTGATCAGTGAAGTGTCAAACGGTAACACACTATCCTTTTTATCGACGCTCTCGATTCTCCAAATTCCAATGGTCATGGTGTTACACCCATTTGAAAACGCTATGGACAACCGACTCGGAAGCTTTGGTATGACGGCAGGGAAGCTTGTGCCGGTTGAAAACTTCTAAAAGGATCCAGAGGCCACGAAACGGATTAAATTTTTATGTGGTACAGTTAAAAAGAAAGGAATTATTTCGGGTTCGCTAAATACAGACTTGTTAATTCGCGTATGTAGCACTTTTCAATTGAGGGGGAGCAGGTGACTTCAGGTTTGACAAATGCCGAGTATAGCGACCTATGGAAGAGTGATGTGAAGAATATTCAACCGGGGCGCCCCCAACGCCCCCACCTCCCATCCACCTCTCTCTCTTGATTAGCGCTGGAATGCAAAAACTTTCGTCTGGTGAAAGCTACCACCCACAGAACAACCAAGCTTGCCGTCAGTAATATTTAATTCACCATATCATGACGGTGAAGCTTTTGGAAAGAAGTCTTAGAATTTATTAAAACATCAGACAGCACGTGTACCAGCAATCATTCTTCCATTGATTTGCTTTCTTGATTTTGGTCCGTCTCAAGGCCTTTGAAAAGCCGTAGCATGTTATAGTCACAAGAAAGTAAATTGTATGAGAATTTGTGCTCTTGAGACCAAGGAAAGTCAGGAAGCTGATTGTCGTCTGGAACTTAGTACGTGACACCAGATGGGGGTAGGGGGCCTTGTCCCTGATCGAGCAAGCAACCCCCATGGTCGGGTAAATTTTCCAATGTAGTCACGACAAACGATAAAATATGAAGTAGAACCCAACAGTCATTCGCCTCTGTGATTTATTTGATGTTTCGATTCAAATCAGAGTCCTGAATCCCCCAAATTTTCCAGTTTGACGAATAAAAACCCCCAAAAGCAGGCCGAAAATTTTGAATGTGCTAACCTTTCGGCAACCCCGTCGCCCTTGCCGCGGCTTCAGGTCGCAGTCCCACGTAGGGAAGCTTGGACCCTTGTTGAGCAAATTCTGGCGCTACGTTCCCTAGCGTCGGGATCCCGAGAAGACTACGACTTCCTGCGCGTCCGCTCTTTCTGCTCCCTCCCCAATCCCCTTCCCAATCCACACCCATCATTTACAGAGCAAACTACGATACATTTACAGAGCAAACTACGATACATTTACAGAGCAAACTACGATACATTTACAGAGCAAACTACGATACATTTACAGAGCAAACTACGATACATTTACAGACCATGCTATAAACATTAAAAGGAAAATGTATGACATTCAAGGATATTAAGGGAACATCATTTGGGATTTTTCAGGCAATATAAAGTACGGTACTAATAATTAAGAATCGGGGTAAAAGGGTTGTTCAATCCAGCTCCCCCACCCCCGCCCACCAATAGGAACTTCTTCTTGTAAGTCATACAGCTTCACACGAGAGTATAACAATTGATAATAATGCCGCTACGCCCAGTATTGTGAATTGGTCAAACGGTAAAGCGCTCGACTCCGACTACTAAGGTCGTGGGGTTCGAGTCCTTTTTCGTTTTGCGGTTTCAAACATGTGGAACGGTCTAGTTTTGCAGTTTCTTTCTCCTTCATATCTTCTTTGTTCTAGCTTTTGTCGACTTCTCCGAGTTCCCACTTTTTGTTTTATAAGGCTTCGTTTTGTTATTCATACCTTAATGTATATTTCCGGATGAGGTCGCTACCGGCTGTTGCAAGTAGCCTATATTAACAAGTCGTGTAGCCACCCCCCCCCCCTTAACAAAGATTTTTTTTCGTTTGCAAGTGGTAATAGTTTTATGAATATTTTCCCATTATGAGATAAAACCGATTCCATACTTCATTTAAGAAGCATTTGATACGAAAGGTATCAATAATGACAGAGCTCTCGGCGACTATAGTCGCAGAGAGCTCTGTCATTATTGATACCGAATTTGCCTACCTTCCTAAAGGAACTCTTGTTTTTAGAAAAAAGCCACTTTTGGTATGAATATTCATAAATTATCGACTTCAAAATACTTTTTTTATTGCAAGTATCGATTAATCCTCTTAGGGGGTAGGTGTAAGCTTCTGCTAACAATAGGTGACCATTGTCCTTGTTTGATGGTGCGCTGATTTGTCAAAGAAAGTCAACGGTTCCCTTGGACTTGACCAAGTCTCTCTCTCCGCGTTTTTCCTACCATCTCGATCACACCACTGATGCGAGGGGAATCCCCGCGGAGGATATTACCCTACGAATTTAACACTTTGCAAAACATTTTTGGGGGACAGTGTAGACCATTATTCTGAAATGATGTGTTCAATTTGTGATGTGTATGCGGAGGAAAGGAGTTGAAGTACTCATCGGACAAAAATGAAGAAAACTGAAGGTACTTGAGATACCTTTTTGCAATATATCCTTCGGCGATGCAAAATGGCATTTTGAGTGAAGCAGAAAAGCAGGACACACGCTCTCGGCGCTCAAAATCTCAACGGTCATGGTACACAAATTTAACATCATTGTGAAAGGCCTTCCCATGAGCTTTCATATAAGCTGTAGCTTAAATTTTGCCCGTTGAAAACTTCTACAAAGGTCCAGAGACCACGAAACGGACCAAAATTAGTTTGTAAGTCAATGCATTCCTTGAAGAAATTTCCTCCGCGCCAAAATATTGATTGACAAATTTAGTCCCTAACATTTTTGTATGGTGCGGTGTATACCATTTCGTTGAAGGGATCAGATCAACCTGTGATGTGGATGTTGTAGCAAATGAGTTCAAGTACTCATTGCGCAAAAATAGTGGAAACTCAAGGTATTTTAGACAACGTTTTGCCTTATATCCTCTCGCTATGGAAAAATGCATTTGATCAGTGGAGTGTCAAACGGTAACACACTATCCTTTTTATCGACGCTCTCGATTCTCCAAATTCCAATGGTCATGGTGTTACACACGTTTGAAAACGCTATGGACAACTGACTCGGAAGCTTTGGTATGACGGCAGGGAAGCTTGTGCCGGTTGAAAACTTCTAAAAGGATCCAGAGGCCACGAAACGGATTAAATTTTTATGTGGTACAGTTAAAAAGAAAGGAATTATTTCGGGTTCGCTAAATACAGACTTGTTAATCCGCGTATGTAGCACTTTTTAATTGAGGGGGAGCAGGTGACTTCAGGTTTGACAAATGCCGAGTATAGCGACCTATGGAAGAGTGATGTGAAGAATATTCAACCGGGGCGCCCCCAACGCCCCCACCTCCCATCCACCTCTCTCTCTTGATTAGCGCTGGAATGCAAAAACTTTCGTCTGGTGAAAGCTACCACCCACAGAACAACCAAGCTTGCCGTCAGTAATATTTAATTCACCATATCATGACGGTGAAGCTTTTGGAAAGAAGTCTTAGAATTTATTAAAACATCAGACAGCAAGTGTACCAGCAATCATTCTTCCATTGATTTGCTTTCTTGATTTTGGTCCGTCTCAAGGCCTTTGAAAAGCCGTAGCATGTTATAGTCACAAGAAAGTAAATTGTATGAGAATTTGTGCTCTTGAGACCAAGGAAAGTCAGGAAGCTGATTGTCGTCTGGAACTTAGTACGTGACACCAGATGGGGGTAGGGGGCCTTGTCCCTGATCGAGCAAGCAACCCCCATGGTCGGGTAAATTTTCCAATGTAGTCACGACAAACGATAAAATATGAAGTAGAACCCAACAGTCATTCGCCTCTGTGATTTATTTGATGTTTCGATTCAAATCAGAGTCCTGAATCCCCCAAATTTTCCAGTTTGACGAATAAAAACCCCCAAAAGCAGGCCGAAAATTTTGAATGTGCTAACCTTTCGGCAACCCCGTCGCCCTTGCCGCGGCTTCAGGTCGCAGTCCCATGTAGGGAAGCTTGGACCCTTGTTGAGCAAATTCTGGCGCTACGTTCCCTAGCGTCGGGATCCCGAGAAGACTACGACTTCCTGCGCGTCCGCTCTTTCTGCTCCCTCCCCAAGCCCCTTCCCGCCCCACACCCATCGTTTACAGATCAAACTACGACGATACATTTACAGACCATGCTATAAACATTAAAAGGAAAATGTATGACATTCAAGCAGGGGCGGAACTAGGAGGGTCCGACCTGGCCCCGGCCCCGGCCCCGCCCCCCCCCCCCTTTTTGAAAATGCAAAAAAAAAAAAAGGGAAAAAAGATAGAAAAAAAAACGGAAAGGAGAAGAGATAGAGAGAAGGACAGAGAGTGGAGTGATAGAGAATGAAGTTGCAATTAGCAACCTTGAAGCATGGGAGTCATAGCGCGCAGCAGATCAGTTTGAACGTCGATTGGGACATTCACACGCATGCTATCTTACTACACATGATTAGATACAATCAATACGATACAATACCGATACAATACCATCAGCCAATCGAAAAATACCTTACGAGACAGTGCACATCAGTTGGGATGGGCTGCTATCAAGACTGGCAAGTGCCATTTCCGGCCATCTGGGATGTATTAAAACCTCAAATTTTCTCGGAACGCTCCGCGCCAACCTACGGTGGCGCTCCGCTTAGATAGTAAACGCAGTGGCGTACACTGGGGGGAGGCCGTTGAGCCATGCCCCCCCCCTCACTGATGCCGATTTTTTTAGTTCCTAAAATACGTAAATTTTTATCACAAATGTTACTTCAAAAGGTAGCATATGTGGTACCAGATTGTATGTAAGGACACACAACATACTGCATGCCCCCCCCCCCCCCAGTGAGAGAAATCCTAGGTAGGCCACTGAGTAAAACGGGATTCAAACTTGCAACCCTTGGACCAAAAGTCACACCAGCTGAGCTAATCCGTCCTCACAGAAATGAGTAATAAAACAAAATCAAACTTTACATTTTGTTCACAAAAACTGCACTTCTTGATGGCTACTATCAAGCCTGGGAAGTGCCATTTCCGGCAATCTGGGATGTATTAAAATCTCAAATTTTCTTGGTACGCTCCGGGCCAACCTATGGTGGTGCTCAGCTTAGATAGTAAACTGGAGCCCCGCCCCCAAACAAAAAATCCTAGCTACGCCACTGCAAGAGAATTAAAACGGAAAATCATGCGAATTACAAGGCCTTAAAAGTGTCTTTTCCGGATATCTTGGATTGCTTTTACCCAAATTTTCTGGTATGCTACGCACAGGCTGCGGAAACGGGGGGACGGGGGGACGGGGGACGGGGGGACGGGGGACGGGGGGACAGGGGGACGGGGGAACGGGGGAACGGGGGACGGGGGAGGACACGTCCCTCCCTAAAATTTTCAGTGAGGGGGACGTCCCTCCATAAATAAATTCCTAAGGAAAAAAATGAGGAATTATAAATTAAGTAAAAATTAGCAATCAACAAGTATAACCATAATCAATGACAAACTAAATGGCCAATGCTGTTCTGTCAGTTAATTAATCCCTCGATTTTTCTCTGAAAGACGTTAAGATTGGTCTACAATGCACTTCATCAACAAAATTTTATTTAGAAATATAGTGGTCGGAATCATTACAATTCGTTCATTCAGTTTTGATACTATGTAGGGCCTACAATAATACCATGATAACACTGCCTGGACGTACCCCCAAAACAATGACAGGGCTGCCAAGTCTCGTGCATTTTGGGTCATTTCCACTTTCTCACTGAGTCCACGCAAAACAAGAAATCAGGCAGAGGGGAATGTGCACGTGATAAAACGTACATTTACGCCCACATGTCAATGCAAGGTACCTGGGTCCTGGCATCAAGTCGAACTAAGATATGGGTCACAAATTTCTCAAGGAAGTCCCTCAATATTCACCAAGTTAGAACATGACTACTAAAGATCTGATTAGACGCCTTGAACAGGATGCATTGTAGTAAGGCACGGTGCCTATGATAACTGTCTTCTGTTAATAACTTGTGGAAAAATTAATGTGTTGAGAGTTGAGAAATGAAATTATACTATGATGTAGCAGAAAATGCAAAAATAAGACATGGGAAGTGCTATTTCCGGCGATCTGGGAGGTCTATTTTGTCAAAATTAAATTTTCTTGTACGCTCCCCTTAGATGGTATAGTGCCGTCAATCACAGGTGGAATAACTTCGCCCCCCCCCCCTTTCAGTAATCCTGGATCCGCCCCTGACACTTACCACGAAAAAGCATTCTGAAACGTGCTATACCTATCAGGGAGGTATAATATCATCTTCCTGCACCTATACTCTCCCTACCGCCCATTCCCATTGCTGGAAGCTGTTCGACTAGATTTTCGTTTAACATTAGTAAAATTACGATAAATGTAGTAAAGTGCTTGGCGTCATACTCTGTATTATCATTTGGATGATGCAATTGCTCCATTTTATATAATTAATCAAGAGCTTCCAGAAGGCCAGTATATACGTGTATCTGTCAGCCTCAGATGCCTTTCACAATGCACAATGAAGGAACAGAAAATTTTGGTAATAGTCCAAGAATGTTTCTGTTGACTCCACGTACGTATTTTTGCGTAAAACTTTCCCCGAATTAGAAGACAGTAAAATAGCCAAAAGGGGGACTGGAGGTTTGTTGACAACGTTATTTTCTCTTGGACCACATACATTCTCCTCTCACCTAACCAAAAATTAAAATTCACTAAATTATGGACATTTTCCAGCAATATATGATCAGCCCCCCCCCCCCAAATATCCCAAAGATATCACCATTTTGCATCTAAGCGATCTTAAATTAACAAAAATTTCCAAAGGGGAGCTAGGGGACACCCCACCCCCCAGGACGGCACCTTTATGTAGTGACAAAAGAAGGATCCCCACTGGTGTATACAAAACGAAGGGCAGGGCGTGGCGCAGGGGAGTTTGTTGACAACTGACGTGTTCTTCTCTCAAACAGCATACTCCCTTCTTTCACCTAACCAAAAATAAAAATACACTAAATTATGAACATTTTTCAGCCACGTATTTTCAGCTCCAAAATTATCCCAGAGAAAGCACCATTTTGCATCTAAGCAACCTTAAATTAACAAAAATTTCCCAAAGGGGAGGGGGACACCTCCTCTCCTTAAACCTCTCCCCCAGGACGGCACCTTTATAGTGACAATTAGGAAGGATCCCGACTGCTGTATACAAACGCCGGGCTCATAAAAAAGTGCAGTTCACGTGCCATTACCTCAGATGCAAAAAACATCCAGCCAGCTCGACTGAAATTTGGGACCTTCACACTCCCCAAACATATGACCCTAGCTACGGCCCTGCTTGGGAAGGGCCATTTCTGGCCATCTGGGAGTTACGAAAAACAAAATTTCCTTGGTACGCTCCGCGCCAACTCACGTGGCACTCCGCTTAGATGGTCGGCCCATGTAGGCCCCCGGGTACAAAATTCCTGTACACGTGCCGCCTGTAAAGGATGTCATGTTTCCACGACAGACGTTGGTCAATATAACAACGTTAACTCGATTACTTGGAATTAATTGTAAACCTAACTTTAACGCTACAGAATTCAATGTGACCGATGTAAGTGGAAAATGGCTTAGAGCAGTGGTTCCCAACCGGGGGCGTTATCGCCCGGGGCGGGGGCGTTTGCAAAAATCAGGGGGGGGGGGAGATGAGCGCGAAGGGGGCATTTTGAAAGAATGGGATACTCAATTTAAACCAAGGCTTTACAAGATTCCAAAAGCTTTTCTCTAGCTGAACTCTCAAACTGGTTCGCACAAAAATGAGATGAGTGGAGTCAACAAGTTAAGTAGGTCTTATATATTCCCTTCCAAGATGCCACAAAATCGCATGTACTGTAACAGTGTTTAAAGGGAAATATTGCGTTTGTTTTACAGAAAATTTTCATATTTTTTAATCCAATATTAATAGACACAGAATGATAGACAATTCAAATTAAGGCACTACGGTAACTTTCTTTTCAAGAAATAGGGCTCTCACAGGAAGTAATTCGGTTATTTGTTGCATAAAAGTAATTTGTTCACCCAAACTTTCAAAAATTCAAATGATGCAACATCTGTTACTCTTGAAATGTAGGGAAAAGTGGGGCACAGTGAGACACAAAAGTTATTTTGCATCATTACTCACTCACCGAACCATCAAGTCAATTGATATTCTACCGGTAGTATGGCCACTCAAAAGTCTTAATACTACCCAGTTTATGGGTGGTGACTCCTGCTGCAAAGGTCATTTAAAGGGTCATTTATTTTTCCTGAACTGTCTCACTGTGCCCCATGAGTGGGGGGCACAGTGGGACAGTAAATGTAATTTGAGGAACAAAATATCCCAGCCAACAGTTAACCTGCTTGTTATGCAGCATTTACTATACTTGCACTATATCCACAATATCAACTCATTCCCTCTTTCAATGGACCAGTTGTAAATGGAATCATGTTTTGGTGTCTCATTGTGCCCCTCACTCCCCAAAACTGCCATAAAATCCATTAAATTGATAAGCATAAGTCATTATATTGCTGTAATATGAGCACAGAGGCAACAAAAGAGGTCATATAACTGATCTATGAAGTAAAATGAATAGATATGCAAGTAATATTTGAACCCAATTTTTCCCTTTAATATACACACTGTGTGACTCAAAATGAGCTGTCTCACTGTACCCCACACGGAAAAATTTTGAGATTACCAAAATATTTCTTAATAACATAGAGATGAAGGAAATTTTATCCATGGATTATAAAAACAGTGAAGAGGTCTTCCTAATCAGTATTAGTATCTATGGTAAAATGTGCATCATACCATGTAAATTTGAAGTCAATTTTGGACCGAAAAGTTACTTTTGGCTGAAAAAATTAACAATTTTCCAGAACACCATGTGAACATGGTTGTATGGGTATGTGAACTGGCTGTTATGTAGCACTATGTACAACAGTCTACCACACAGCAGGTTTGGTGTTACAATTCAACATATCACCACAAAATTATAGCGTTTGTCTCACTGTGCCCCACTTTCCCCTATAATACTTTGAGGAGATAAAACTATTACAAGAGTTTATTGGTGAGACTGAGTGGTTTGGTAATGATTTAAGGTATATCCTTTGTACTACGCCATGTTGGTGCATTTTAAACGCAATATTTCCCTTTAATTTCAATTTTTCCTGCAAGGACCCTCATATTCCCATCAGTGACAGTGAAAGCGGCGACCGAAAGGGTCATAGCTAAAAATCGTCCTGCAAATTTAACTTTGAATGTAGTTTTCTTCCTCGCAGTCCATAAACATGACATACTGACAGAAGTGACAATTGTAGGTAACTGTAACAAAATAGATAACGTTGGCAATGTACTATGAAGTAAAACTTTAAAATGTTTTCAAAAATGCATTTTCGGTGCGCCAATTTCTGCTTTCTCATTATTTCTACATGTTGGCCAGCTTGATTGGCACAATTCCTTCAATTCCCCATGCCACCCCTACCATCCTTCTTTCTCCCGTGACAGGACAATTATGTTTAGCCTAGCCCCTTTCAACATCGAAGGGAACTCCCGTTATTTATTTTTGAAATGCAGACTGGGCCAAGGCTGATTTTGCAATCTTTTTAGTTTATTAAAGGTTATTAGGTAATCGGAAGATAGCCAAAATTTGACTGACAGTAAGTCATTCTCGTGTCAACAATATCGTAAGTACTTCACAGCTTCCGGGGGAGAATCCCCAGTCGCCCACTAGGATGTTGACCTTTGGCCTTATTTTGGGGAACAGTCCACAACTGGATGGGGCCCTAGCAAAGTCAGTTAAATGCCAAACACATTTCTCCTCTCTTGACAGCGATCAAGCCTTCCAGCTTTTGTAAATCTTGGGTTAAAGAGTCGCCATCTCAAAAGGGTGTCAGTTTCTTAAGTCCCGCATTGCTGTTTTGCTACCCTGGGTCGAACCCACACGTAAAAACGATGTAGGCCTATGTCACGGTTGGTCTACCCTTTTATTTCAGCATGTTTTGTTTTATTATCGTTGTTTCATCCATAGCAATAGTAAGCTATAGAGACAAGGAGGGGGGGGGGGCGTTTGCCCATCCTCATTTGGTGAAAGGGGGCGTTTAGCTGGAACGGTTGGGAACCACTGGCTTAGAGGATCTAAAAACTTTCAGGGAAACTGCTAAATGAATTACATCAAGAACATAGTGGTATAGTTTCATAAGTTCGTTTGAAAGCAGTAGCAAGAAGTTACTTCTGGTATCAAATCTACAACGGGACATCGAAAACATGGTTAGATTTTGTAAAGTAATCCAACAATGAGGTGACCCTACATAATGGCATTTTTGTTCTGCATGATTTCGGGCAAGGAGCTGACGTTACGTGAAAGTTCACATTGGCTTTTGTGAATTGGAAAGTAAAGATTTGTTTGACGACGATTGATATGTATAGTGGAAAGTGTAATAATGCTGAAATAATGAATTCCCCAACCAGTTCTAACAGAGGTTCAGTCTCCGGAGATGGTTGCGACTTTTGGTATACCCATTGAGCTGGTCTCAAACAATGGACCCCAGTCCAAGTGTTTGAACCGTTTTTGAGTCATAATTGTGTAGTACACACATTTTGACCACCTTACCACCCAACGATTATGGAGCCCCTGAGAGGAGTGTACAAATTCTTAAAAGTACTTTTAAGAAACATTTTTTGAATGGTCAGGTTTCACTGCATCATGGTTGGGACAACTTTTTCTTGCCTTACCGTATTACTCCAGAGTCTACAACGGGAAATTCACCGCATCCTTTGCTTTTAAAGGGGAATTTTCATCATCCCAGACAGTTTCCATTCTCCCAACTATGCAACTTCTAACTCCTCCCATAACTGTATGAAGCTCCTCCTTGTGTAGTAATAAACCTGTTTTGCTTAAAGACAGACTGTCATCACCCCAAAGTATATTTTTAGTGTATGTATATCAAAATTCTCAGTTGGTGACTGCTGTTTGATTGACATCAAAGTTTGAAAATTTGAAAGATGCAGAGTAGCTCACATTCCACACAAGGCAGAGAGAGTACTTTTATTACATTTTATAGCCTTGTGTGCTCACCAGGACATGGCCTTAAGCAATAAAACAGGTTTATTCCTGCACAAGGAAGAGCCTCATACAGTTGTGGGAGGAGCTAGAAGATGCATAGTTGGGAGAATTGGAACTGTCTGGGATCATGAAAATTCCCCTTTAAGGCCATGTCCTGGAGAGCATACAAGGCTATAAAATGTAATAAAAGCACTCTCTCTGCCTTGTGTGGAATGTGAACTACTCTGCAACTTTCAAATTTTCAAACTTTGATGTCAATCAAAGAGCAGTCACCAACTGAGAATTTTGATACCCTCACACTAAAAATATACTTTGGGGTAATGACTGTCTGTCTTTAAATGATTTCCCCAATACCAGATTTAGTTCACTAAAACTTAATGTTACAGTTCTAGGAAGGCAACTGAAAACAAGCAAATGTTGTATCATAACACTCCTGGAATGAAGCTAAGGGTATTTAATCCCAGGTATAAAGTAAGAGTTAAAATTTCAAAGGGGGAAGAGAGAGAAGTATCTGCAGGGTGATGTTGCAAAAAAGATTGGAGTTACCACCTACATAGTCAAGGTCGCCTCGGAGAAATGCTTTGTCAGTGTCATGTTGATCGTTTGTTACCTAGAGATCTGGATGGCAACCAACCAATGGTAAGCAAGTATTCAAGTTGACCAGGAGACACAGCCCCCAGTACTGGCTTAACCACAAGCAGTCACAATGCAGACTGATCCCATTGAGGAGACTTAAAAAATTTAATTCAGGCCTTGAAGGGCAGTTGTTTTACGATGCTAAGTGACCACAGATGTGGCAGAAGCCCATGTGGCTTGTGGATTTAATAGAACTTCACTTCGGGTGGCTAACCAACTTAGCAATTTAAATCAAATTTGGTATCTTTCGGAAGACCAGTTCAGATAGGAAAACCGTAGATTGCTCTTGGATGAAAAACCTACCTTACTTTGACCTGCCGGGGATTGAACCCTGAACCTCCCAGTTTCTAAGCTTCGTCGCTTCAAATGCCACTGCCTTTATCCACCCAGCCAATTCACAGTGTCCAATAGGGATAGGGCATGAGGTACAGAGTCTGTTCAATCTGTCCCAAATCCATCACTTAAAGGACAAGTACACATATCACCAGTCTCTCATCCGACCTTAATTATCACTGAGACTAACCCTAGCTAAAACAGCTATCCCAGAATAAACAGAAAAAAGACAGAGAGACTGACTGAAACATTGTGAAGTTGTATTATAAATGTATAATAGTTGGTTAAGCTATATGATTCAGACACAGATGTAGATATAAACCACGTCTGTGTCCAAGTACAATGACATACTTCAACTACATTTGCTTTGAAAGTGAGTACTATAAATTGAAAGGTTAAAGCAGTAGTTAAATCATAACGCTCAAAGTTGTATTATGTTGGTACAGAAATGCTCCACATTTAAGTGGAGCGGGAATGTGGTAGGGTACATAAGTGTTGGTAATGAGCGCCCTCATTTGAGGGAAATAAACATGTGATGCAATCTGGCAACATTCAATGTCCTTTTTAGAGCCTGGAATACACAACTATCATGTTTGAAGGTGGCTCTTACCCTCTGGAAGATTCTCAATGTGTTATCTACAATGTCAAGTATACATGATGACTACAGACAAGTCGGTCAGCTTGTGATTATATACATGGGTACACATGGCTCAATCAAATAAGCCTGCTACAACTTATCCAAACAGAAAGCCCAAAGGCTTAGTGATTCCTTGCCAAAAGGAAATAAAAGGTATCAATCTTTTTCATCTTGAGCTATTGCATTTACTAGCAATTTCAAAGGTTTTTGCTGTTTCACCTCTGGTGACTTTGTGTAGCCTTTGACCTCTATCAAAAATAGATATCATTTTCTTACTATAACACATCCATAGGCCAAGTATGAAAAGTATACATGCTTCCTACAATAAGATACTGTGTTTACAAAGAATTTGGTTTTTACCATCGGTGGCCTCACATGACCTCCAACTGAAAACTATAGTATTCTTCCTCTTTACATGATAAATTTAAACACCAAGTATGAAAAGCAGATCTACCATTTCAAACTTGATGCAGTTTCTGTCCTCTGATAGCCTCACATGACCTTTGACCTCCACCAAAAACAACAGGGGTCATTTTCTGGCCTATAAAGCATCCACATTCCAGGTATGAAAAAGTACCCAACCTTCCTACTCTGAGATAACTTACTTACAAGATTTTGCCTTTGACCTCTGGTGACCTAACATAACCTCTGATTTTTACCAATAGCAACATGGTTCTTCCTCTTGATATAGTAAATCCATATGAATTATGAAATGTATCCATTATTCCTACCTTGAGATATCATATTTACAAGCAATTCCCAAAGTTTTTGAAGTTTACCTATCACGACCTCAGATAACCTTTGACCTCTACCAAAAACACTAGGGCTCATCTTGTGACTATTACACATCCACATGCTAAGTATGGCAATTATCCATGCGTTCTAACTTGAGATATCATGTTTACAAAGTTTTTGACTAGGGACCTGACATGACCTCTGACGTCAACAAAAACAATAGGGTTCTTACTCTCTATATGATTCATCCATATACCACGTATGAAAAGTATCCATCATTCCTAACTTGAGATATCGTGTTTGCAAGCCAAGCGTCACAACACACACATACACACCTAAACATACACATGCCATCATGACTGCATTGATTCCTTTAAGTTGCCTTCAGCAAGGAATCAAAAACCAAAATGTGTTAAGTCAATAATACTGAAGCCTAAAGGAACTATTTTCATTTCCAACATGCAAATATTACAACATAAAGTAAACTTAACAGAAAAATCAAGCATTCAGCATAAGCTGTAATATTATGAGCAGTCTGTTTAGTTTAATGCCTTCAGACTCAAGTGTCATGACTGAGGCACTACGTACTGAATTTAATACAGGCATTACTTACTAAAAGTGAAATACACAGGCAAGTTAAGATGGAAGCAATTCAAACGTATCGACCCTGCAGGATGGAAATTTCATTAAAGGCAAAAAAGTTTGTTGACTTACTCATATTTCAGGAAAACTATAGTCTGGTTTTTTGCTGACCCTATAGGTTTATCTTCACTGACTTACCATAATAAATCCCACCAAAACTACTGAAATGATGGTGGCTGGCCTTACATTTGAGTGCAAGAAATTAAGCCACAACTTAATCATTCCTCATTCATTTGTAGTAGCATAAATAGCATACAAAAATGTGACTAGTAGTTGAGCCACACACTAGCTCCCCTGCTACATGAACACACAAATGCACTTGTATGCAACATCTCTTTAAACTAATGATGTAATACTTTACTGTATACCAACTAGGTACAAGCAAGATTGGAAAGTACGACATTATGCGGTCAGGTTCAGGAACTCTTTTTTAACGCAACAATATAGCTTGATACTGTACTTTTGTGCTCTGACTTCTTCTTTTGTGGTTTTATGAAGAAAGAAACGTCAATGTTTGGATGCTTATGGGGCTCACCTTTTTATTTGTAGCTATGAGGCAAGTCCAGTGGCCAAATCCCATGCATTCTGAAATCACCTTCAACTGGCACACCTACTTATTTGCAGCAAATCTCCTGAGTTCACTACATTTGCAGTTGATAATGCGATTCATCTCTTTGTCCTGCAAAGCTGGCCTCTTATCTTTTCTCTTGAATTTCTTCAAGACAAATGCTGGGCAAATATAAAAAAATAAATGTTTCACATAAAACATGAGTAGAAAGCAGTAATTGCAACACAACTTGCATGTACCAATGCAACATCAAATTACAATGTGATAATACTAGCAATATACTTGGACACAATGTGATCACTGGTATCAAGAGTTAAAATATAACTTTCTCTGGTAGGAGTCAAATTGTACTGTGACAAGTGAACTATAAAGAACAAGCAGTTACAGTGTTTAGTAGGCTCAAACATCGGCATGTTGAATGGCATTACTTTGACAACATTGCCTATGAAAGCAATACAGTCACAGTACATCTGTTTTAAACATATAAGTGAAATGTGTAAGCAACATGCAGCTGTTAGCTGTTACTGTCGAACTTTTCTGTGATGTACTGAGGTACATAAAGTCTATTAGACTGACATATGGCTTACAATATTCTACATCCTTGGTTCTACAGCGCCTGTGCGTACTGGCCATTTTTGGCCTGCAACATGCACTAAAATGGCATGTGGAAGATTCAAAGAGCCCAAAATTTTCATCAGAAAATGAGCTAGTAGACAAGGTCCTGGCTACCACAATAATTTTAGAGCAGAAAGTGAAGTAAAATTGGCCTGTGCGCCAAACCACCCAAGAACCCAGGTTCTACACCTATAGAGGGATTTCACTGATGTCATGTGATCGCGACCATCTTTGGTTTTAAAGGGCAAGATCATGTGTCCCTTTGGTTATGAAGGGCATGCGTCCATTGTCTCACAGAAGTATCTATGGTTATGCCATGCATGTGTGTTGTAAATATGCTTACGGCGTGTGTGTTTTGCCCTTCAGTGCCTGGGAATCTGACTCGTATGACATCACATGAGATCCCCCTGATCCCCCTATATGAATGAATAAAGAAGGTAAGTATATGTCTCTCTGTAGCTCCATCAGCCATTGAAGCTGAGATATGAAGTATAGAGGACCATCACCAAATAATGCTTGCCACAGAAGTGACTTCAGGGCTCAAAAATAAGCTTTTCCTCTTTGGAACTAAAAACAGCTTCTGACGACCTTCATTTTGAAGCTTTTCTGGAGCTGTTTTCAATTTTTCAAAGAAACTACTGTTCCCTGCTTGCAGTGATGGAAATAAGCATTTCAACTTGCATAGCAATACTGCTACACAAATTCAAAATTGTGTAGCAATTAACGTCAGATTGTATAGCACTTTTGCGGAAGATGAGGGCCATCAAAAGGGAAATCACAAATACCATCTTAGGGTGTGTTTGGTAAAAAGGGAGGATGTCATAGACTAAATAGACTTCTACTCAAGGGCAACTAAACAACTGAAGAAAAACTGAGTCTGAAAACAATTCAAAGTGATAAAATTTTTAACCTAGAGAAAAACCACATGTGGGTGCTAGGGAGGGGTGGGGTGGTCACAGTTGAGGAGTTTGCAAACCCTATCCCCTACCCCTGGCCATGTACTCAAGTTTGATTGAGAGTAATGTAAGTTTCCAATCAACCCCACTGCATTTTTAATCAACTTGAAGACTGTAGAGTCATGATATATTTTGCAGTAGCTTCTCGTAACAGTGATATATAGGGGAAAATTTATAGTTATTTTTTTCAAGTTTTGACCTGCCACTGATGCTACCCTGTCAATAAATAAGCCGCCGCATGCTTATGACCATGTTAGAGAACAAATAAAACATTGGTGGGCACTTTAGAATAAAAATAATTAGAAAACATTGACCACTGCAGAGCTCTTCCAGTAAGTTTTTACAGATACATGTGTGTAGGTTAGGCTTTCAGTGTACATATAGGCTACACGTTAGGCAATGACAAAAGTGCCAATACATCCTGAAGAAAATTACATCGTACAAAAAAACTTCAAATCTAAAGCTCACAAATATATTGCAGATTGTTGTATGAGGGTCTTTTGCACATGCCTTAAAAATATTTTTGATGTTCTTGACCACGTGGAGTATTTGCCCACACGTAAGTACCGTACTCAATCCTGCTTTGTGGAAAGTATGTGCTGTTACTATAGTACAAACGTGTATGCAGAGAGCAGTACCTCCCTTGTTCAATCGAACCATGCATTTGCGGCTGAAATTTCTTCCATTGAGGAGCAAGAAACTTTGTGTTTTTAATTTTTTCTAATGTCAAGAATGTCACTGTAGAATATCATCAGTTTATTTTATCTTTTCCAACCATCTTCAATTCATACGGTGAACATTTTTTTCGACAGAGATTCTGATGGCTTAACCAAGCTACACTGCTACACAGTAGAGAAAGTCTAATGTTTCAGCCAATCACAGCTGGTGTTTAATGATTGCATCGATTGGGAAATCCAAATGTGATTCATTCACAAGAAGTTTACATATCTTTTAGTGATATTTACTACATTTTTACCGATGTTTATTCCATTTTTTCTTATGCTAGACACACATTTTCATTTTGCCATATCCTTAGGAGTATTCTTGTACAATTACTTAGTCCATTCGAAGTCGGCTCATACAGAGAGATTTAAAACGGACGCTTCAAGAATTTGGAGGTCATTTCCATGATCTTCAAGAGTAACGGGCGTTACTTTCGGTAAAATAGTGGCACCTGGTAACATTCTTTTTATCTAACGGGCGCTCTGAAAGGTACATTATCAGCATAAAAAGAAAGAAGTCAGGAACCGGTCGAGGAATTTCAAATCTTGTTTGTTTGATGTACTTTTTTTTACCATTTCTTGTGATGGTTAAGAAGGGATTGACAGCCACAACCAAATCAGGGAATGCATCGCAAAATGATGCTACACATAAAGAGAATTGCATCGCACATCGGCGGGATTTGCATCGCAAATTGCGATGCAATACCGCTTATTTCCATCACTGTCAGCTTGTAACATTCTCTGATTGTCTTCTGAATGTTACTTGTGCATTTAGTAAAAGAAATTCAAAACCAGAAAGCCAAAAGGCTTAGTGATTCCTTGCCATATGGATATACTGCAACAAACATGAATCACCCACATGACAAGCATGAGATCCCTCACAGGTATCCTACTTGAGATACTATGTTAATAAGGTCAAAAGCTTTTGAAATCTTGTGACCCAAAATGACCTACATGCTAAATATGAACAATCCACAGACCAAGTATGAGAACCCTCATAGTTATCCTCCTTAAAATATGTTTACTAGGTTTTGACCTTTTGTGACCTCAAATGACCTTTGACCTGCATGAAAAACAGTAGGGATCATCTATTCAATTCAAAAAATCCACATGTCAAGTGTGAGATCCCTCACAGTTATCCTTCTTGAGATATCGTATTTACATGGTTTTCACCTTTTGACCTCTGGTGACCCCACATGACCTTTGACCTCCACCAAAAATAATAAGGATCATCTACTAAATATGGGCAATCCACATGGTAAGTATGAGATCCCTCACAGTTACTCTTCATGAGATAGTGTTTGCAACATTTTGACCTCTGGTGACCCCAAATGACCTTTGACCGCCACCAAAAACAATGGGAATCATCTACTCAATATGGACAATCCACATGGTGATTGGTGAGTATGAGATCTCTCACACTTATCCTTCTGGAGATATCATGTTTACAAGGTTTTGATGTTTTAACATCTGATGACCCCAAATGACCTTTGACCTCCATCCAAAAACAATAGAGATTATCTACTCAATATGGGCAATCCACATGCTAAATATGTGATCCATCACAGTTACCCTTCTTGAGATATCATGTTTACAAGGTTTTGATCTTTTGACCACTAGGGATCCCACATGACCTTTGACCTCCACCAAAAACAATAGGGATCATTTACTCAATACAGACAGTCCACATGGTAAGTATGAGATCCCTCACACGTATCCTTCTGGAGATATCGTGTTTACAAGGTTTTGACGTTTTGACCTCTGATGACCCCAAATGACCTTTGACCTCCACCAAAAATAATAGGAATTATCTTCTTAATATGGGCAATCCAAATGCTAAGTATGAGATCCCTCACAGTTATCCTCCTTGAGAAATAGTGTTTACAATGTTTTGACCCTTTTGACCACTGGTGACCCCAAATGACCTTTGACCTCCACCAAAAATAATAGGGATCATCTACTCAATATGGACAATCCACATGGTAGGTATGAGATCCCTCACGCTTACCCTTCTTGAGATATCATGTTTACAAGGTTTTGACCTTTTGACCTCTGATGACCCCAAATGACCTTTGACCTTCACCAAAAACAGTAAGGGTCGTTTACTTAATATGCGCAATCTAAATGCCAAGTATGAGATCCCTCATAGTTACCTTCCTTGAGATATCGTGTTTGCAAGGTTTGACCTTTTGACCTCTGATGACCCCCAGATGACCTTTGACCTCCACCAAAAATAATAGAAATCATTTACTTAATATGGGTAATCCACATGCTAAGTATGAGATCCCTCACAGTTACCCTTCTTGAGATATAGTGTTTACAAGGTTTTGACCTTTTGACCACTGGTGACCCCAAATGACCTTTGACCTCCACCAAAAACAATAGGGATCATCTACTCAATATGGGCAATAAACATGGTAAGTATGAGATCCCTCACATTTACCCTTCTGGAGCTACAGTGTTTACAAGCAATTTCCAGGGTATTTACTATTTGACCTCTGGTGACCCCAAATGACCTTTGACCTCCACCAAAAAGAATAGGGATCATCTATTTAATATGGGCAACCTACCTGCCAAGTATGAGATCCCTCGGAGTTACCCACCTTGAGATATCGCGTTTACAAGGTTTTGACCTTTTGACCTCCTGTGACCCCAAATGACCTTTGACCTCCATCAAAAACAATAGGGATCATCTACTCAATATGACCAACCCACACACCAAGTATGAGCTCAGTCATAGTTACCCTTCTTGAGATATCGTGTTTACAAGCAAAGCGTCACACACACACATACATACATACACACACACACACACGACATCACCATCGCATAGATTCCTTCTGCCTTTGGCAAGGAATCAATAACAGAGACAGGAAAGACAAAGAGCATTTTTAGGTGTAACACCAGGCAGTACTAAGCATGGTGTGGTCACTCCATCTCTGAAATTGGAAGGGGCCAGAGGGGCTGGGTGGAAGTATAGCCTATGGCAGGTTTAGATTGACCTCAATGACACCTTGAATGTGGAGAAGGTGGGGGTGGGCACAGGAGTTCATAAATTCTACTGCCTCATGCATCTGGGGCTATTGTTAGCGCCGGACAAAAACCACTTTTCCGTTTTTCTGGCACAGTTGCAGTGGTCTCTGGCGCTTTTGTGCCAGAGAGCCAGTCTATTTTTGAGCCCTGGACTTGTATTATCAGAAATGCTGTGGAAAAATAGAAACTGGTAAATCCATAGTTTGGCTCAAGTTGATTCAAGAAATGTAAAGTTCTAAGCAAACTTTAAGAGGCATGCTTTTCTTAACCACATCCCACTTAACAAGAGCCCAATGGCCACTATGGTTCCTTGCTGAATGTAATGGCACTGAGCCATGTGTATACAAACAAAATATTAGCTAATGTGAAGTTTGTCTGTAACCTCTGGTGGCTGCTACATGTCTTTAAAGTTGTTGGCAGTGAATGTTGACTTCATCCACCAAGTATCCTATAAATCCACATATTGACCTCAAAATGACCTCTGATAACCTCCAAATGGCCCCCTGTGACCCCAGACGACCTTTGACCTCCACCAAAAACAGAATCAATCTTCTCACCAGAACACATCCACATACCACATATGAAATCTATCCAAGCTTCCTACCTTGAGATATTGTGTTAACAAGGTTTTCAGTGTTTGACCCCTGGTGACCCCAGATGACTTTTGACCTCCACCAAAAACGTTAGGGCACACCTTCTCACTATGGTGGATCTATACACTACAAATGAAACCTATCAAAGCAAGCCTACCTTGAGATATCTCGTTAACAAGGTTTTCAATGTTTGACCCTCGGTGACCCCAGATGACCTTTGACCTCCACCAGAAATGATAGGGCACACCTTCTCACTATGGCGGTTTATATACCAAGTTTCAGTTATGTCCAACTTTCCGTTATTGAGTTCCAGCATACCTAAGCAAGCATCACAGACACGCACACCCACGCACACACACGCCAACAAGACTACATAGGTTCTTTTTGCTAATGCAAGGAACCAAAAATGTGTTTTCGTGCATTCATAATGGTTTTAATTAAAACTTGAAACTTAAACAATTTGACTGTCATGCAAACTCCCTGATCAAATACTTCGCAATTTCTCAATGTGCTGTGAACTCATAACAATGACTGCAGACATTACGTACAGATTTTGGTCATGTCACCTATTTTAACAGGCCAAATTTTCTTAGTGTATTTTATCCACATACATGCATACCTTTCAGAGTCATCAATTTTACTGGGTCCAAAGGGGTACTTGGAATGGGAGTGCCTTTGTTGTGTGCCATTCTAGTCCCAACAGCACAGCCGTTCATTAGTTCGTCCTTTGTAAACACCATCAATAGACCTATGCGAAGCAGCTGCTGGGCATTCTTCGTAGCTGCACGGAGTTCGAGCATATTCATTTGGGCTTGTGTGACATGAACACCACTCCCTGGTAGAAGCTCCACCGCTCCCTGTGAGGAGACAAATCATCATGCAATTCTTGTTTAATTAATCAAAATACAAGCCTGGCAGTATTTTCCATTCAAGAGCAGATGACTACCAAAACTTGATGGAACACCTAATTACTGCCAACTGAACCTAGCCACAATTGCTAATTTCATGCTGCTAATTTGCCCTAAATGTGGTGCATCTTCTAAGAACTCAAAATCTCATCATGTGCCTGTCTGGATGGGTTTTCTGACTTAGTTTATTAGAGCATGAGTCATCCTCTCACACCTAACTTTCCCCTCTTCTTTGCACTGACAAGGTTGTGCAGTGGTACCAGGTGCATAAATATGGGGGGCTGACACCCCCACCCCCACCACCCATGAAAATGAAAAGTCAGAATTCATGTATATACGCCCCTGAGTGGTACGTGTCTACTCTCAAACAATAGTCTCTGTGGTAAACCTTGCAAGCAAAGTAGTTCTACTGGTTGATAAGAGAGATGTGGTCAATAGTGCCTTGGAAGCTTGTTTGCTCATGAGATTAAAGTACAGTATAACAACTCTGGGGACATGTGGAGAGAGCTGCAGTGGTACAACATATGGCAATGGGTCCTCTGGCGACATGTACTATTGGGTAAAGGCAGCAGTTAGTCTGTGGTTTGGAAACCTTATTTATAGCCTACAGTAACTAGGGGCTTAGAATAGAAGGGTAGCCATGTACATGATTCCTCAATTCTTACCATCTTACAAAAAATATTTATGAGTGGAAAGTTTTGTTATTCTAGAATTCCATAGGGGTCTTCATAAGGAACATTATTCAACAGTCTTTCAAAAAACTCCACTTTTCCACCGAACCCTCTCACTCAAGCCTTCCATACTTTGGTAATAAAATAACGTTCATAAATCTTGCTTAAAACTAGTACACAGCTGTACTGAACGTAAAAATCACAAAAATACGTTTCAAAGGTTGAGAAATAAATCTCACTGGTTGAAACCCCATCTTGACAGGATAGTTTTGAGCTAAGATATCAAATGTGGAAGACGCTGACTCAATTGAAAATCATAGATAGCACAATAGTTTGTAATGACAGTCTTGTGCTACTAGAATTTAATTCTTTGTTTTTCTTTAAGTTTATAAAGCCACTACACCTTGTTTCAAAGTGTGATGAAAATATATCTTTTCAAAACCATAAAATTACATAACTTTTAATTTCAAAAGAAAAACATTACATGAGTTGTAAAAATACAAGCACCAATTATTGCACAGTTGTCAACTTCAAATTATGTGAAAAAATCACTCCCTTTTCATCTCAGTAAATAGAAAAGCTATGATGATGGAAGGGGAACCAATACGATTGATATTTGAACCTCTGTATTATACTTTTTGTAATTTTAGACTTATGGTAAACTTTAAAATTATAGATTTTAAGACCTGAATTTTAAATTGGCCACTTTCAACATAGGAGCTGAATAATATCAATATTAAACAATGAGCAGTATTACTACTCTTCAGGGAAATGGAGAATGAGCCGCTTAGCGAGAAATTTAATGTAACACACAAATGTTAAAGGTTTGCACCAAAACACAGGGTAAGTGTTACTCAAAAACAGCTGTACCTTCCTAGCCCCCTCCCACATGCCTCACACCCATGTATACCTGTACTCCTAAATCCTTTTTCTTGGTTTTCTTATCATGGTTACTTATCTTTTGTTAGAAAAGTAACTTTATGTAAAAATTCTTTGAAGATTTGCAAGAAATTCCTGTACATACTTCTAAAACAAGGGAAGTTGCCTTTTACCAGAGATGAACCTTCGTAATAGATTTTGAGTGCTGGGTTATTGGAAACATCCTCTGGGGAGTGAGCAAAAGTAATCTACCATTTCATAAAAAGAAGACTATTTTTTTCAAGTTCCATAAAAGGAAAATGATCCAAGTGTCAGTTTGTGAGATCTTGGGAAGTTGGCATTAATGAGATGCAAGCACAGTGCAATACACAACCCTAACATGGAAGATATCTGTACAAATTAATATATTTTTTATCTTATTTTTCTTGACACTCTATTGCATTTTTGCCATATTTCTTAAAATGTGTCGGTAAATTTCCAATGCATGCCAGACTTTATGTCATAACAAGGGTATGCATTTCAAGTGAACTGACTGTAATGACTTAGGAAAGGTAAAGTATTGTCCATCACTACTGAGAGGCTACAGTTTGCTTGAAGATCACTATAAAGTGGGGATCCCACCGGACACTGCACTGCCCTGCATTGTGCTGTGCTTGGAAAAAGTTAAATACTATGAATACAAAAGGGGAGATCACACCTTTGTGGAGCAGCGCCCATGTGGCCACCTTTAAGTATGTTCCTATGTTTCACTTTTATCCGAGCTCAGTGCAGCGCGGCGCTGTAGAGCTCAGTATGTGGGTGATTCCCCTTTAGAACAGAGAAGGTCATCACTTCACAAAGTACTTGTTACATTTGCCTACACAGGGATAAACAACAAACTTTACCCAACACATAGACTTTATTGAATTGATTTTTGAAAGAGAAGAAACAATTCACTGTACTCCTTTGAAGGTCACACTTTTTCACATAGTCACACAGACAACAAAATATGTGACACTACTATCAAATGATACTGCCACTGAATGCTTTCATCAAAACTGGTTGAAATAATTTCACAATGTAATTAAGGTCAAATCTGTGATAAGTTGGTATATACTTCATATAAGCCTACCTGAAGTTAATTTACTAATATATGTATTAATAAATATTCATACAAATATGACTAATTATTAACATTCATAAGCTCAACTGTATGTATTAAGTATTCTGTAGATACTCAATTGTATCTATTATATAATATACACACACGTACATACATATACGTGTATGTAAATATATGTATGTACAGAATATATAACACATATATACGAAGGCTTATGAATAGTAAAAGTGTTATATTTGTATTTAAATGAATATTTATTAATATATACATACATAAATAAATTTGCTTCAGTTAGGCTTATATGAAGTATATACCGATAAGTTGTATGAAGTTGTACCTGCTGACTTTGTGAGGAGGAGCATCTGTCTTCCACAGATGTAGTGTGAGGGCGGCTCTTCCGAGGACTCTTCACAAGAGCCTGTACATAAAACATACTATGCATTAACGGTTTTCATTTCTTCAGAATAGTACATAAAGTCTCTTTAGAACAGCTATTTCCTTCCATTTAAAAACCTTTCTGTAAAACATTTGTTGAAATTAAAATGGCTGTTTTCTGGCAGATGCATGTAAAACAAGTGTGTCCCACCATGGAGCTAGTACCCTGATGAGAGAAGAAACTTTGAATGAAACTTTATGCCAATCCAATGAGATGCAAACATGGGTGTGAAGAAAATCCTCTAATGGTAACTATTATTAGCCTTAAGTATACTCAATTCTTTGTCTGGTACTTACAATTTACACTTATCCTTTGTAACTTCATTCATTCCCAATGCTTCCCTAACAAATGGATTAAACAGAACAATGATATGACATTAAGGAAGTTACCGATGGCCAAATATGAAATGCGGTCTAAAAATTCAAAACTATAAATTATTGCTATGGAAGAAATACTGTTGTTAGAAGTAATGTTAATTACAAGACGTTACTTTGCAGTTGAATTTTGATCAATTTCTGCATTGTTTCACAAACTGTACAGGGTACGGTATATATGCATATTCAACATTTACAAGGAATCAAAGCAAAACTTATATATAGCAAGAAAATGCGATGAAACGAGTAAATTAATTTGTGATCAAGGTGACCACTGACTGCTGTAGTGATAGGCAAATTTGCAAATATGCTCTTTATAGACATAGAAGAGGACAGAAACCTATTGTGTTTGGTTCTAAACACCTTTCAAGCTAATTGAATCTTCAATTAAGTACAAAGTAAAGAGATCAGTGCCATTCAGTGGTGTAAGTTAACTATAGTTTTATAAGTTTGGCCTTGGCGATACCATCCTCTTCTTTACAGGGATGTGGGGAGGTTCTTCTCCTGTCCAAGTATTAGCTCCATGGTCTCTTACCATCAAACAACATAACCACAAAGTGGTATAAACCAAAAGTGATATATCAAACACTGTTAAAAATACTTGCTGTGGTGACCAATTTGCCATGAGAATGTAAAAAGTTTCCCTGAAAGTCAAAAGGAGTTGACCCAAGCCTCAATATCCTTGAACCAAAATGTAAGTTTCCTTTTTTGGTTGCCTTGCAGTCAAGCTTACTTGTTCTTTCTAATAAATGTGGTCAGAGAATATGACCCCTTTCAACTTTCAAAAAGAAGCCCCCACAATGGCATATTAGAGCCATTGTGATCCCAAAAATAACCCTTGTAAAAATCACTCCCCAAACTTTCTTGTTCTGAAGAACCCCCCTCCAAAAGAAATGCTTCTCTGAGACATAGTTTCAAAGTATCATATAAAGAGTAAAAAAAAGTATTGTTTCAAAGTATTGTTTAACCAAACACATACCTTGGCATGGCTGGTGATTATGCCAGCATGAACTTTTTCAAGGTCTTCTTCAGTGTCTAAAAAGACCACAGTGAGGATTGATTAACCCAAATGAGAAGGAGTCTGACACAAATTTGGATTAATAGACAGAGTCTACCAAACTGAAAAAGCAAAATGGATAGCTGACATTGTGCACACATATATATAGCCAAGCGATATGCAAAAGAACAAGCCGGCCACGTGGAGAAAATGTTCCGTAAAAGCTACCATCAATTTCAAAAGTCATTCCTGTTTTCTAACTAACCTTCAGGTGTCAAATATGTACCTCTTTAGTACATACATATTAAAAAACCTGCAAACAATGATACAGAATGCCATAGACAGATCATCCAATTTCCCTATATTGATGAGCCTATTTGAAGTCACTGTATCTATCAACTGTTAACTGGTTTAGACATGTAAACATACTGCAAGGGGGGCATACTCTGTGACATTGTTTTAGGACCTTCTCACCTTTACACAGCAAATCAATACAAAGCTTTCATTGGTAGAGTTTAACCGAGAGAAATCATCCTCTAAACCCCCATTGACTTTGTTCACATGAAATGTATGGTATTTTGCTTTAGTCACTTTTATGCTGAATATTCATCGTTGCACTTTGTTGTGATGGTATATATAGTAAATTATAATAGCATACAATCTCTATGCAAATCAGCGAGTTGTTGTCAAAGTTGGCAGCCTGTGGTATTACCATTGTAGCCAATATAGGGGCAATAGTAATGCAGGTTCTCCAGGCAGGCAACTCACCCCCCCCCCTCCCATCTTACCATCTCTAGCTTCCCTATTTGCTGTACCTCATCCCTTGATGTAAATCTTTTTTTTTTCTTATTCTCATTATCTAGACGAGAGTTCTGTGTAATTGTGTCTGAAGTTTTCTCTATGTAAAAGAAGGCCCAAATGCTTGTCCATGACAGTGAAGGTCCAATAATGCCGCTTTGAAAATAGCCCTGCTAAGGTGATGACTGCAATCAGTTTACAACATACTGTAAAATATTTGTAACTCAATGTTGATAGTTTCATTACATGCTGACATCAGTAAAAAAAATCCACCAATATATGAAGCAGTTGTATGTACATACTATGTACTTCTTATTTAACCCCATTCCATGGCAACTCTGCTCTTTATACAATTCCCCATTCAAAAACAAACTGATATGTTCAGTCTTTTAGGTTTTGCCAATGGAAACCATACAATTACACTGTGCACATACTGTATCATTCGAGAAGTGATTGTTTTCTGTTCTATTCATTGCCACTTTAAAAGGATCCATCCTTTGCAAACATAACCAACTATATCCCTTTTTGTGACTGTGCTAACTTCAATGATTGCACTTCAAGACTTTTATTAGAAAGAGCCTATTACAGAGGGCATTTATACTGAGCAAAAAAAGCACATATGCAAAATGCTGCAATCATGCACACTATAACATTTTGAATCCTGCAATGCAAACGTAACTTTGATTCTTTCTACAAGATGATTAAACTATTATCCAGTATTATATGCATACTGGGCCTCCAATACTTCAGTAAAAGTTCCAAATTGTACAACGAGGAAGACATCAGAACCTAACTTATGGCAGGATGCGCAAAAGAGGAGCAGGGTCATTGTAAATATATACCTCCCTCTCCACTGAGGGTTCACTAACATTTCCGTAAGTTCTTGTGTAAGTCAAAATACTTACCCACTGTGTAAGAACTTTCTAAAGTGCTATTCAAGAAAATACCTTACACAGTTCATAAAGATACGCAGCGTAACTGCAATAAATGCACTTAAACCAATTGTGTGTGCGGTTGCATCTTATTTTGTCACATTCAAGCCAATCACACTGACTGTTATTTTTAAAATGACGCACACAGCTCTCTGTGGTTACACGCCAGGTCTCATGTCGTGCACAACTGTTTGGTACAGCGTGCCTCTATGTGTGTTGCTATGACATTTGGTACTTACGACAACTCCGAAGCTTGCAAAAAGTTATGCACTTTTCCCTTCGTGAATGCCAACTAAGCAAGATACACATCGTAAGTATGACTTACGCAATTTTTTGTGCATAAGTATTCTTTGTGACTCTAGCATACACCACCATCACACTGAACAGACTTTTACGTATATGAGCAAATCCTACTATAACATATTTTAATAAAGGTGTGACTTTACCAGAGGTTTGTCTAGTGACTGCAAGTTTGTTTTCCAATTGGTGGAGTTGTTTTTTAACATCCTCAACTTCTCTTCTCAAACTAATGTTTTCTTGAATGAGTTTTTCAGTGAGATCCTGATATACTCTTTTCAAAGTCCTGTTTTCTTGACCCCTTTCATACTCAAAACGGTCAAGCAAAGATTTCATCACTGAGGCAAACTCCTCTGCAAAACTTCTGGCCACTGGCCGATGTGCATCTTCTGAAAGGATGGTGTTTTGAAGGAGGCCTGGATATGTTTCCTTTGGTCTTTCATCTGTGCTCCAGTGGGAAGTAGAAATCACATTTTGCCAGTTTAATATAAATTAGTTTATAAAAAACAGAGGAGAATTTTGCTGTCCGAAGTACAAAGATCTCATCAGCATTATGCAAAATTTAAATTCTGATTAAGTCAAGACATCATTTACAAGTTGTTATGCATTTAATTCTTGCAAATCATAGGAACCATAATTTTTGAGCAAAGTTTGTTTATATGACATTCACCAATACATGTTATAATCATATTGTGAAGAGAACTGTAATCTACATTCACAAGAAAACTTACTCAAGTGCAAGGCAAAAGAGGTATAACAGACACTGTACCTTGAAGTGAAGAGACTTGTGCTTGTGTCATGTGACATTTAAGTTCATATTGCAAACCATGCTCTTAACAAAGTTATTCTCTAAAGGAAAGGAAAGAAATATCTTACAATATTCCTTTATACTGTCGCAGCATTCAGGTACATCCTGGACAAAAATTACGTTTTTTCTAAAATTCTAAGTCTTTTGTATTAACAAATTGATTGTAAAGTTCCGTCTACGCGATCATACATTTGATCAAAAACACCATCATACATTTGCATGACAGTGCTAATAAACAAACTTATGATCGTGTAGATTGACTGCTTTTCCAACAAATTTCAACGTCCAATAACCTGTAAGGACGTGTTCAAACTTTTAGCTGTATGTTTTATCTTCCCAACAAGTGTTTAAACATTTAAGTGACGATGTTCATAGACAAATGTTTGATCGTGTAGATGGGCCTTAAATTGTACTAAATTCTATAATTTTCGATTTTGTGTCATAGGAGCAATTAGTGTTATGTGTAGCAATGATTCAATTCATACCTTGCTACTTTTGATTTTCTGTAGCGAGATATTTATTCTGTGTCATAAGAGCAATTAGTGCGATGTTAGTCGATAATTTTGCAGCAATTTATGTTTTGTTACTTACTAAAATTTTCACCACGCATGGAAGGTTGCAGGTTGGCCTATTATCTAAAAGGCTTTTATGACTTTAAAACTTCCTTGAAAGGCAGCCAAAAATCTTCGTGAAATGAGACGTGTCTTTCTAAAAAGGAGGAAATTAATTACGTACCAGAATTGGTTGCTTTGTAAAATCTCTCAATTGCTAGAGTTTGTCCATTTTTGCATGACATGATTATCGCCTTAATGGATTTTAGGAGTAACTAATAAAACCTGAACAATGAAAACTTTCTGGCATACTTTCAATTTCAGAGTGGAAGAGCACAGGAGTAGAGTACAAATGACATACAAATGATCCTTACAAAAATGTAGAACATTTTATACAAAAAATCTTAACATTCTAAACAATCTCTTAAAATTTTATAGCATTTCTTTAAAAACTTGTGGAGAAATTCTAAAAGAATTTTAACAAACTATTTTTAAGAATCTAAAGAACCTGTACACGCTCTCTGCAAAATTTTTGTCCATAGAATTCATATTAGACTATCTCTTCGAAATTTTCAAATTTTGTATAAATTCTAAAAAAAAATCAATTTTATGGAAGTTGTAAAGATTTGATAGAGATTTTATGGGAATTCTCTAGAGATACTTTGAAAATTACGTGACAAAAATCTTTACAGATTCTAAAGAAAAATTTATAGATATCCTTTACAAATTATTTCGGAAAAATTTTGTGGAAAATTTCGCAGAAATGTGTAAAAAATGGGAGAGAATTCTTTCGCAAATTTCCATCTTAGAGTTTTTTGCAATGGAAGAACGAATTTTAAACAATTGTTTGACAGACCTGTGGTGTAACTTTATAATCTCAAGTAAGAGTACAAGTAAGAATGTCTGATTTTCAAAATTTATGAACTTACGAATACAACTACACTACCTTGAATGTGAGTACATATCCGAGTACGTAGGCCTATAGACCTTATGCATTGACGTCACACTGACGTCACTTTGGAGGACTAATGAAGCACACGTGCACGAACGCGTAGACTTCGCACCCACGTGTAGTAGACTTACGCTCGTATACGATTGGTTGACAAATCAGCTGTCTGCATTTGTTGGTGTAACTTGCAATGATACGCCATTTTTCTTCAAACGAGGGAGCACTTTCTGCTCTGTGACATCATATGCATAAGGTCTATTGAGAGATTTCATGTGACGTCACGCGATTGGGATTGCCTGGCACTCAAGGGCAAAACACACGCGCAGTAAGCGTATTTACAGCGCATGCGCACTGCATAACCATAGCCTAGATACTACTGTGACACAATAGACGGCTTCCCTTCAAAACCAAAGAGATATTTTCTCCCTTACTGTTCATATGGGTCTCTCAAAGGAATCACTGAAATTTTAAACTCGATTTTTTAATGTTTTTTACTTTTTGCAATCTCACGGCATCACTTTAAGTACCTCTATAGAAACACAAAGATATAAAACAAAGGTGATATTTTGCTGTTACACATCTGGAAGGGAACGTTCACCCAAACGAAAATGAAAAGGTCTGAAAATCTCCTCATACTGCACAGATTCAGTTTGATTCTATGCTGTAATAGTCGTTATTAATGTGACATCAGTGCTGTCAGAGCAGAGGGGCTGGAGACTACAGCACCATAACTTTCAGTTTCAAGTTTTCTTCTAATCATTACCATTAGTCCGTCTGGAAATGACCAAACATTACCTTAGGAAATGCCAAAATTATGTAAAACTAGTCTCGCCTCCCGATTTTAGACTCCTTAGACGACCCTGGTCATGATTATAGAAGAGGACATCCTGTCCATAAATGGCGGATGCTCCCGCACATGACACGGATTGGCTCTGTATAACTTTGGTTATATTATTACCAAAGTGGGGTGATCCCACCGTGGTACGGAGAAATCGTCGACGAACGAGATAGCTATGTTACTTAAATTGAAAAGAGGATCGATGGACATAGTCCATTTATGGACAGGTGTTCGAAAACAGACACTGTGTAATGGTCCTTTCTTGAAGTACCTCTTCACTAACTTTGGTTTTCTCCACTCCACATTATCTGTGGATAATGGTAAGGAGAATTCGTATCTTGAATTCTCCATCCCATATTTACCTAAGAAAGGCGGGTGGGAAGACTGGCATGCCAGATTTCACACCACCGCGATGTTCCCGGCTTCTCTATGATTGGGCCAATAGTAGATTTAGAGGGCGCACTGGTACGTATGCTTCAAAGACGATATGTGGTGGACGGAAATGAACTACTAGAGTCTTGAACAAGACTATGTCAAAACCCACCTTACCTTAATTATAACCCTAGTGATTATTTTAGTGAAGCCACTTGAGCGGATCGAGGACAATATACAAAGCTGCTTGTGACCACGTAGCCGTTAGCTCGAAACTTTACTCCAATAACAATTCATGGGCTGCAGATGAGGCAAAACTGATATCGTGGAAGAGAGAGTTAATGTTATACCCATCTTTTGTCCCCGGGGCTTAAAGTAAAAGAGAATCTCATAGCCTGAAATGATACTTGTTAACAAGGTATGGGTTAATTGTTTGTGTTCAATCTGTTTGTTAATGTTAACGAAGCACTTGTGCAATACACATTTCAGCCTCTGACGATGGTCCAGTGTGTATTTGAAGTTAATCAATGTCTACACAAATCCTTTTTACAAACGCGCTGAAATTCATAGAGTTAATCTTTGTTCAATCACCGTGCAACATTAGACCTACGGCTCGTTGCAAACGAGTGAGTGACTCTAGCCTTGGTCCAGCAGACAAAAGCAGACACGTGGCCACGGTGACACTATATAACACATTCGTGTTGGTGTGTCGTTAAATATTATCTAACTAAGTAACTAACTAACTAACTAACTAACTAACTAACTAACTAACTAACTAACTAACTAACTAACTAACTAACTAACTAACTAACTAACTAACTAACTAACTAACTAACTAACTAACTAACTAACTAACTAACTAACTAACTAACTAACTAACTAACTAACTAACTAACTAACTAACTAACTAACTAACTAACTAACTAACTAACTAACTAACTAACTAACTAACTAACTAACTAACTAACTAACTAACTAACGAACTAACGAACTAACGAACTAACGAACTAACGAACTAACGAACTAACGAACGAACGAACGAACGAACGAACGAACTAACTACACCAAAAAATACAGACAGCTAACTTGTGCATCAAGGGATACGCCTGATCCATGAATCTCTGTCTAACCAAAACCCCAACCCTACCCGTAACTCGGAATATATTTTCGTCCGGGGACGTAACTCGGGAATATATTTTCGTCCGGGGGAATCTTCGGTCTTTAGTGAACCTTCGACCAAGTGAACCTTCCGTCTATGGGTATTCCCCCCTGTCCGAATTATGTAATGTTTGGCACTCTCAAACATTTGCTGTCTCTCCATTCCGAGCATGTGATTATTTAAAGTTTAGAACATGAACATATATATTGGGGGTATCATGTGTCAATCACTTAACGAACATTTTGAAAATAAAAATATAAAAAGAATTAATAAAACTAATTAAACTTTGAATTAATATTATATGTCTCCCTTATTGCATAAGCGTAGGAAGCGGGGGCTGACGTATGCTTCTGCCCCAACATCCAAGTCCAAAAACCCCTTATTTGTCTCTTCAGTATAAAATGTAAACAAATGCAGTATTTTTCCTCAAAATTTGCCCAAAATGTTGCACCAAATTGCATCTTAGGACCCTCAAATACCTAAACATTCTCAAAAGGGGGAGGGGACACTCCTCCCCGTAGACCCCTCCCCAGAAAAGCATCTTTCCCCAAGCAAAAATTAAAATTCAATAAATTATGAACACTTTCTTCCATATATGATCAGTTCAAAACACATACCAAAATATCACCATTTTGCACCTAAGCAATCTTAAATTAATAAAAAATTTCTCGAAGGGGACGGGACGCCCCTCCCCAGAAAAGCATCTTTCCAAAAGCAAAAATAAAAATTACTAAATTATAAACTTTCCAGCCATGTATGATCAGCTAAAAATATGTACCAAAGACATCATCATTTTGCATCTAAGCAACCTTAAATTAACAAAAAATTTCCCAGTGGGGAGGGGGTACCCCCTCCCCTTAGACCCCTCTCCCAGGATGGTGATCATTCATCTCATGCTTTGCCCCCCCCCCATCGAAATATCCTGGCGCCGCCCCTGTTTAGAGGTTCAAAGTAATTCTCGGGTTCGAGGCCATTGTAAGAAGCTGGTAAAGTGTTTTGCAAGGCTTGGCATTAGGAAGTTCAGCTTCTCTCACAGAGTTGTACACTGCTTTAAGGTTAACATTGACAAGTTCTTCCATAAGCGTGGTAAAATCTAATTGTACTGGGCTCGTTTGGTGTTGGTTGGTTGTTTGTTTTCAGTTTAGGTTGTATGGACTTCAGGGTATCTTATGGGACCTTAGCCCTCCTTTACCCTTTAACCTGTTATGTTATATATTATGTTATGCTTCCGCCCCCCGCCTAAGATCCAAGGGCAAAACCCCCTTATTTGTCTCTTCTGTAAGTAATGCCAAAAAAATTGCAGTAATTTTCCTTAAAGTTTGTCCAAAATGTTACACCAAATTGCATCTGAGGAACCTCAAATACTCAAAATTTCCCAAAGGGGAGGGAGCACCCCTCCCTTAGACCCCTCGGCCCCTGGACAGCGATCCGAAACAAAGTTTACCCCGGTGTCGAAAAGCTTCCTATGCCTATGTGTTGAACAGTTGAAGGATATTTTGTAATGTTTATCGAGTGGCATCACAGGTTCGTACTTTTCGTTTTCTGCTAGGCCCTAAACCGATAGTACTAGTTAATCACCAAAAATCAAGTTTTACGTCCCACTCTTCGGAGAGCGAAGCAACCTGCTAAGGACCAAGGGCTTCAATTCGAATTGTAGTAGCCTTCTTTGTGAATAGTATACAAGAGGGGTTGTAAAACCCCGTGGTAAACTTACTGTAGTTCTATACAGACAGTGCGTAGCAATAATTCTCAGTAGTTCGTAATTTAGGGCTACGAACATTTTGCACATGCCGTAGGTGTCTGTTATTTTCAAAAAGGATTTGATTGGTGGGTTTCAACTCAGGGGTGAAGAAGGTTTGGTTTTGCATGCATGATAAATTGTTTGGGTGAACAAATTTATCAGTTTTCACAAAAAAGTTAATTACTTGTTATTCAGTGCTCACTGGGTAGAATTTTTCCCAGTTACCTCTCTTTCATCGAACGGAACTTGACCGTATATGATAAAAGAGGATAAAAAGCCTTACAAATGCACTGGGCTTATTTTCCTTTTTGGGAGAACATAAATTGGACACCTTTGAGAACCGCTTAATATTCATGATTTGACGTCATCATAAAAAGAGTATGTCCCGGGAAATACGATACGCAGCAGTCTGTGTGCGAACAGGTTCAGAATAATGTCACAAATACTGTATGCTTGTCATATTGCCGTGTTGATGGTACGGTTACGGTATCGTTGCCCGTGTATGTGTGAATCGGGGAGCTGCGAAAAAAGTATCTATTCGTCATTTTTTTATGATGCATTTACCTCCATAATATTTTGGTATGGTAATTATGATTGAGAGAATATGACTTGCACATTATATTCGCCCTTAGGACCTATTTTACTGACTTTTTTTTTTTTTTATAAAGGACACTAGTAGTTTACAAACTAAGTAGAGCAGGCTATATTATACGTAAAGCCTGGTCTACTAGGCGTGGAGGAAGTATTTTTCGACTCGAGGAGGGGAATTGGAGGGTTTGAACGTTGTTTCGGACGGCTGTCCTGAGGGAAGGGAAATCTTTTGATTATTTGAGGGTCCTTGGATGCAATTCGGTGGGACATCATACTGGGCAAATTTTAAAGGAAAATTACTGCAAATTAATTTAACATATTGTTACGTGGGCACAAACTAAATTTGAGGGTTGCAGTCCTAGAATTGAAGAGAAACGGAAGCATATCTTCGCACACCACATCTTTGACTGGAGTTTAGCCCCCACCCACCCCTGCTTTCAACCTCGGGTTTCAGGCTACCCAGGCCTTTCAATCCTTGCATGAGCGCTTGTGCACACTGGCATATTTAGAGGTAAGGGGGATCCAACCCAACCTATAAAGGACGGGAGGAGTGATTACTTTTGACGTGTGCCAAACTTCAAACGGAAGCACTGCTTAGGGCCGGCGGCTTCGGTTTGGGGTTGTACGAGTCTGTCGTAAACTCGAAATACGCCCGGCCGCCCTCCAATGGCGGCGGATTTAGGGGGTTTCCGGAAACCCCCTTCTTCCTAGGAAAAAAATAAAGATGAACATGAAATTCCACAAAATAAATTAATTCTACCCAGTGGCGTAGCTAGAGGGGGGCAGGGTGGTCGCCCCCCCCCACAAAGCCTCCGAAGGCCTCTGTCGGAAATTTCTAGTTTCTCTCGGAAATTTTTACCACCTTAATTTAAAATTCTTACAAAGGAAATTAGTAGCTAAAATTATATTCTTAGGGGTTTACTTACAATTCTTATGTTTTTAAGCAGAATTACACATCGAAATGGCTACTGACAAGGCCTGAAAGTGTTATTTAAGGCAATCTCGGAGATATTTTAGTCTAATTTTTTCCGCACGCTACACGCCAGATGATGGTGGCGCTACTCTTAGATAGTACATCATTACTTCAAGATAATAATCTGTCGGAATTTTTTTGCTTTTGCTCCCCCCCCCCCCCACACACACACACAAATATCTAGCTACGCCACTGACTCTACCTTGTTTCGTTTCGCATGTAGTGTCAGCATGGACACTGCGGTATTTAACATTTGTGTTGTATTTGTACACTACAGGTATGCAGGAGTACTCAATTCCGTTACTAGCAAATTTTCGTTTTTACAGGAGACAGCCGAACACCAGCTTGGGCTGGAGCGCCGATCAAGAAAACTTATAGAAATAAATATTTATCATTTTTATCATACACACCGGAACTTTGAATATTATATACAGTACTGGGAAAGAATATTCTCTATCTCTTTGCATTCCCATGGGTTATTGGCTGGAGGGTAGCCTGAGCGTAGCTATTAGGAAGCGGGGGAGTAGCCGGCCTGTTGCAACAGTAACGAATGTGGCCTTGCGACGCAGTAGGCTGGTTCAATTCTCCAGCTTGCCGGTTCTGTTAAAAAGGTATTCTGCGATTGTTGGTGGCTTTGTGGTTCTCAGAAATTAATCACAGTTTTCTTCCATTAAAGTCCCCTAAAAAGCCTAAAATGCCAGAGCTTTGGGGGGCTTCGCCCTCACCAGGGGCCCTTGAGCGGGACCCTGGACCCCTGCACGCACAATTGGCTCGCGCTATCGCGCTCGCATTGCCGCTTACGTGTCAGTCTAAGCCAACAATCGCAACGCGCCCGGCCCACCTGGAAACTCCCCCCTTAGAATCCTAGATCCGCCCCTGGTTCACTACCGAAATTCCGAAAATTCTGTAGTATTCATACACGCAAATATAGCAAAGAAAGAAGGGCCTTTCCATTTTCTTTTTTGAAATTTTCATGGGGGAATTTTTCAAAAGGAACCACAGCAGTGCCTAGTATTTCTTTGGCATTTTCCGCTGAAGGACCGCGGGAGTAAAGCTAACCATTTTGCCGTAGGCAGGCATATGGCGGGCTGCAGAAGGTGCTAACTGGGAACACTAGACCGCTTAACTTTTACCATAAGCCATCCCTTTTCCTCCTCCCTCCCTCATTCTATCCTATCCTTCCCTTGCAAAGCCAGCTTGAATCGATCCATGGGGCCAGTTTCGTCCCAGTCTTGCCTTCTCTACCCTTCAATCTGTCAGGCTACTTCCCCTTACCGTTCCATCCTTTCCATCGCCCCTATTCCTAATTACTCATCCCATCACTCTTCCCCTCATTATTAGATCCGTACTCCTGCTCCCCCTTCTTGGCCTCCTTTCTTCAATAATTCCTGTAGGCCTACTATTTCCTTCCTTTCGTTTTCTTTTCTTTTGTTTTCTAATTTGTTCCCATTATTCTTTCTTCCTTTTTCTTTTGTTCTCCTCTTTTGTTTCCTTTTTGATTTCATTTCTGTTTTCTTCCCCTTTTCGCGGTTTTTGTTTTACACCGATTTATCTCCGATATTTTCTCCGGGAAAGGGAGATGTTACTCCTTCCCCACTCTTTTTACGCTACTTATGTGCGTGTCAAAATCTCACCAAGATTACGTACTTTATCTGTCTGAAAAACACCCTCTCCACTAATGTGAATCCTTTCCATTACCACCCAAACCACCGCGCTGTATTACGAAAGGACCAGGGGCCTTTGGTCTGAGTAAAAAAGTGATCATACTTTAATTACTGTGGTTTGTTTAGTGCACATTTGATGCTGTTTATAAATTGAAGCTGCTCACAACTCCCGGGGCTTCCGGGGTGGCCTCTTCCCTAGCTCAGAGTACCACGGGCCCTTATTAAAAGGAATATGACACCACCCCAAACATATTTAGGCATATAACTTCCCTAAATACAACTGGCGAGTGCAATTAATTTGATATTAATACAAATAGTAGCTTCCCTCTGGTTAGTCAATGGCGACTTGAGGAGTCAGTTGTTCTCGATAACTCACACACAGTAGTATATTGGTATGGCCTTGAACAATTTTAACTTAGTACAAGTGCAAGCTATTGTAACCGACTTTATTTAGGAGATGAAATAGATCAAGGCGGTCAATAAAGAGCCTAGGGCCTGTAGCCCCCCCCCCAAAAAAAAATTGTCCCCTAGAAAATAAAAATGACCATTGCATTAATGCATTTAAGTTTATGTCACCCCCCCCCCTCAAAGTATATTTCACTCCTGGAAGCCCTCTCGAGTCTCGCCCCTTCAGCACATTTCCTGCCTACAGTAAGCTTGAACTAGGCATGGCAATTGGTTTTCTTTAAATTTGGAGGAGGGGTAATACAAGTAACTTAGTAGAGAGAATTTTTACTGTCTAGGACAGTGGTTCATAACGGGGGCCTTATCGCCCCCGGGGCGTTTGCGCAACTCGAGGCGATGAGCGCTAGGGACAGGGGGCGCTTTGCAAATAGTGAGAAACTAAATATAAACTGGGTGTTACAAGATTCCAAAAGGGTTTCTCTAGCTGACATCTCAAACTGATTTGTATAAAAAGGAAATAAATGACGTCAACAAGTCGAAGATGCATGGGTCTTACAAAAGCATGTGAATTATCTGTTGGAAGATGCCACGAAATCGCTTCTAACAGTGTTTAATTTCAACATTTTCCCCGCAGGACCCTCATATTCCCATCAGTTATAGTGAAAGTGGTAAGCGAAGGAGTTATGGCTAAAAATTATCTGGCCACTTTCTTGTAAGTCTTTCACCCTTTTCTTATAACTATCAGGGCGGTCTAATATCACCTCCCTTCAAATATGCTCCCCCCCCCCCCTCCATTCCCAATTCCTGGAAGCTGTTTGTTAGGATTTTCGTTCAAAATTAGTAAAAATACGGTAGTTGTAATGTGCTCGGCGTCATACTCTACAGTATCATTTAGATGTCTGGTAATAAGCATCATGTCAATCAGGCGCGTAGCTACGGGGGTGGGGTGGGGGAACTTGGCCCCAAATGTTGGTTAGGCCCCCAAATGTTTGCTCCTAATAAAATGTGTAAAGATTAAGGACGACGATCAATGCCGTAACCCAGCATTTGATACCTAGCCCTCCTAAAAATTTTCATCCTAGCTACGCCCCTGACTCGGATGTCAGTGCGGCAGTGCCCCATTTTATATGATCAACCGAGGCCTGTATTGTGAGTGCCAGCCTTAGATCCCCTTTTACAACTGTGAAATGTTTCGTAATAGTCCAAGAATGTTTCTGTGGACTCCATGCACTTTTTCATTTGGTGTAAAACTTTTCCCGAATAAAAGGCAGTAAAGTAGTCAAAAGGGAGGGACTTCAGGAAGTTTGATGACAACATACTCCCCTCTTTCACCTAACCAAACATCAGAATTTAGTAAATTATGGACATTTTCCAACCATGTATGATCATGCAGTTCCAAAAATATCCCAAAGATAGCACCATTTTGCAGCTAAGCAACCTAAAATTAACAAAAATTTCTCAAACATTAAAGGGGGGAGGGGACCCCTATTAGACCCCTCCCCAGGACTGCACCTTTATGTAAGGTGACAAAGGAAGGATATGATCCTACTGCCGATGGCTGTATACAATCGAAGGGACGCTTAAAAAGGAACAATTAACCCAGACTTAGGGGTTTAACTGAGGTAGCATTAAGACGTAATCCGTGGTGTCCCCTCCCCCCCCCCCACATCACCAGATTCACCCGAGTTCATGAAATGGCCGCCTAGTTAAAAGCATTGGCAAACTGATGATAAGCCTACACCATTTACGTCCGGCCCCCCACACATATTTCAAAAGGGAATGTGTTATCCCTAGTACTATAGAGTGGACACTCAGGTTGGCAGTAAATTTCCGCCCATCTCCCTCCCCCCCCCCCTTTCCTTCAACCCACCCTAAGACAGCAGGTGTGCAAAGTGAACCTCTCAGGCTTTTCGGCATACCGCCTTTACTCTGATGCTGGTACAGTGTAAATATTGAGGAAGCAATGTTTCGTAAGGAAAGGTTACTAAACATAACTGATTCAAAAGTTATAACAGTAACACCATGTACTTTGCATGCAATAATAAAACTACCTTTCGTGAAGACAGCAAAGCTCCCAGAAAAGTTTTTCAGTTACATTATTTTCATGTTTCCGCCGCGTGGGGAACCTGTAAATTCCTCATTCATTTCACGATAGGATTCTACACTGTACGCTAAGTAGTTGGCTTTCTGTGCTGTGTGATCTGCAAAAACACGCAGTGCAGTGTGACACGGTGCTTGGATCGTTCTCTCCGATCCGATTTCACAAAAGGGGTGAAGTAAGTAGGATGGGCCAAAATAGGCACGTAATATAATGAATATTAAGCGATCCTCAGAGGTGTCCAATTTAGGTGCATTTTATATGCCACATCGCTCATTGCGTGACATACAGAGCCTAGACCACTCACTGACTAAATTGTCCAATGGTCACTTTAAACATATTATATTGTCGGGTGACTTTAATTGCCCCGACATTGATTGGGAAAATAGTTGTATTAAAGCAAATGCACAAGATAGAGAAGTTCAGCAAGCTCTGCTGAACCTAGCTTGCGATCATCATCTTGAACAAGTTCATGACCTGCCCACTAGGGGTACAAGTAGGCTGGACCTTGTTTTTACCAATGTCCCATCACTTATTAAGTCATCTACTAATGTCCCTGGTATTTCGGATCATGATATCCTAGTTACAGATTCTACCATAAGGCCTACATACATGAAGCAAAAACGTAGAAAAGTTTATGCCTATTCTAAAGCAAACTGGGCAGATATAAGGCTTGATGCAATTTCCATCAGTGCTAATATCACCAGACTGTATAATGAGAATGCTGATGTTACGAAGTTATGGGACACATTTAAAACTGCTATTTGGCAATCCGTGGAAAAACATGTCCCTTCCAAGACTAGCAAGCCAAAGTACCACCTTCCATGGCTGGATCGGAATATCAAAAGATTGTTAAGGCAAAAACAAAGGCTCTACAACAAAGCTAAAAAAACAAATGACTGGTCATTGTACAGAGCCCACCAGAAATGTTGTAAGGCTAGTATCAAAAGGGCCGAGCAGAATCATATTAACAATATTATTATTGATGGCATAAAAAATAAAAACAATAAGCCTTTTTGGACCTATATCAAATCTAAGAAAAATGACAGCATGGGAACATCACCTCTTAAACAGAATGGAGATCTAATCTGTGATGCTACCAGAAAGGCTGACATTCTACTAAACCAATTTAAATCGGTCTTTACCCCAAAGACAGACTTAGGTGATTCTCTGCCCGGTTGCATGAAACAAACATCCCGCCTACCCCCACTTGTTATTACGAGTGATGGAGTTGCCAACTTGCTCAATGGAATTAACATCTCAAAAGCAAGTGGCCCTGACAATCTACCAAATATCTACCTAAAGACGTGTGCTCAACAACTGGCACCAGCTCTTGCATTAATTTTTACCAAATCTGTAACCTCGGGGCAACTCCCAGAGGACTGGAGAAATGCAAATGTAGTCCCCATCTTCAAAAAAGGTAATGTCCACCTGGCTGAAAATTATCGTCCAGTTTCTCTCACTTCAGTTACCTCTAAACTGCTAGAGCACATTATTTGCAAACATTTACTGGATCACTTAGATCGGAATAATATTCTTACCCACCTAAATCATGGCTTTCGGAAAGGTTTCTCTTGCGAGACTCAATTAATGGTCACCATGGATGACCTATTCAAACAGTATGACAAAAATGTACAATCTGATATTATCATACTGGATTTCTCTAAAGCCTTCGACACTGTACCACATAATAAATTGTTATATAAGCTCCAAACCTATGGTATTGATAGAAATGTGTTGAAATGGATAACATCATTCCTTACCAAACGTAAAATGCGTGTTGTCGTCGATGGTGAAAACTCGAAGTATGCTTCTGTTGAGTCAGGAGTCCCACAAGGGACAGTTCTTGGGCCACTTCTATTCTTGTGCTACATAAATGACTTACCTGACTGCGTCTCCTCTCAAGTGAGACTATTTGCTGATGATTGCCTCCTTTATAGACCCATAAAAGACCAAAGCGATCACATTGCCCTGCAGAAAGACCTGCAAAATCTAACTTTGTGGGCAAATACATGGGGTATGAGCTTTAATCCAAAGAAATGCTACCTATTGAGGAGTCGATCTAAATCTTCTTTTTTCTATACCATTAAAGATAGCATACTTCAACAAGTTAAGAACAGCCCCTATCTGGGTGTCACCATTTCGGACGACTTGAAATGGTCAATGCATGTAAATAAAATTACCGCTAAAGCAGGTGCTATGCTAGGTCTCCTAAAAAAAAATCTTAAACACTGCCCAATGGAGTGCAAAAAACTGGGATATATATCCCTAGTTCGTAGCAACTTAGAGTATGCTGCCTCCATTTGGGACCCTTACCAGCAAGGGGATATAGACCGTCTGGAAAAAGTTCAACGCAGAGCTGCCAGATTCATTAGTGGTAATAACACATCCAGAGAGGAAGGCTTTATGCCTGACCTTCTCAAGCAATTGGAACTTCCCCTACTAAAGAATCGTAGGAAAGTCGACAGGTTATGTTATATGTATAGAATTTTGAATAATCAGCTACCAGCTGTCCCACGTGACCACTACCTTACAGACCTGCCAGCAAAAAGAAGGGTCAAACCTAGGCAATACAAAGATTCTACCTTTTTTAACATAATTGAAAATCAGGCTAGTAATAACAATAAAGCCCTTAAATACATTAATTGTAGAACCCCGCAATATAGGTCTTCTTTCTTCCCATCGACTATACTTGACTGGAATAAGCTGACCGATGAGGAAGTTAATGCACAGACCCTGAACATTTTCAGGTGTCGTCTGACTTTTTGCTAAAGCTCCCTCTCTCTCATTCCGTTGCGTTTATGCCCTGTGGGTTCCTGCGACGTACTGATGATGATGATGATGATGATGATGATGATGATGATGTTTTCCCTTCCTTTTTCTCATCATCTTTTACTTTTGCAGTTTCGCGCCATCGCAAAAGTCAGGGTAACTCTGCAGTTAGGTTACGTGTTTGAATCTGGTCTTTCACCTAGTAAAAAACCGAATGTAAACTACACGTTTTAAGGTTACCCTGACTACTTCGTACCTTGTCTTTATCAATACAGTATCATGAAAACACTTTCGGGGACATGAAAAAAGCACGCGACCAGAAAATGCTGCAAGATGAAGACAGTCGAGAAGTCTACAGAAAGAAATAAGGCATAAGTCATTGTCATTTGACTTATTTATGGTATACAAACTATACTGGTTACTTTACACCTGGAGATTTCATCTTACAAACGAGGTAACTGTTCAGACACTATAGAGCTGTATCGTAGGCCAGACTAGGCTAGAACTAATTGCGCGAAATAATTTCCCCGCTGAGGCATGCAGTGTTTTTCCTAAGGTGGAAGCTATTTACCCGACAGTCGGGAAAATAACACGACTTTCCTTCCTTATTTTCCCGACGAATGGCCAAAGTGATGGCTCTATCCTAAATTTTTAGCCTCTAAAAATACTTGAATAGTATGTCGGGAAAATAAGGTTAACTTTATTTTCCCGACAGTCGGGAAAATTATTGGCCATCCTTATTTTCCCGACTTTGGACGAAAGTGACGGGGCTACTCTAAGTCTGTAGCCTCAGAAAATATTTGAATTGTATGTCGGGAAACTAATGGTCCTTATTTGTCCTACCGGCGAGCCTAGGGAGCAGTGGCGTGCGCAAGTTTTTTTTTTTTTTTTTTGAAAATGAGAAGTTCGCTAGAAGAAAAATGGTGCCACCAAATAACAGTTTGAAGCCTATTCCGAGTCGACTTCAGCATTTTGTTAAATTTGCAACATGCAGACAACTATTGAGCGCAAAACTCCTTGAGATTGCATTTCTTGTTTCTTCCTTTATTTGCCTTTGTTTGCTGTTTCTACTGTTCTACAAACAACTATGCTATAACACAGAAAACGTTTCTTCTGATAGTATTTAAAATAATCCGATGGGACTCAATGGGAATTGTCTGGAATTTTCTCCCGAGTACTGTACTCTGATAAGTCATCGAAGCTACATAAGCCCACTGAGTGTGCTGATCTGTAAGTAGTACCACACATACTGTACGTGTACGTACACACCACAGAATTATATATTGTTCTGTGGTAGGCCTACACACGCGCACCGCACCGCGCCAACTAACATTTCTTACGTCACAAGCTCGTTGGGGTGATATGATTGGTCGATCGCTGTCGGGAAAATAAGAAAACTAAACTTCCAATTTGCCCGACTGTCCGGCAAATAGCCACAACGTTTTCCTAATATAGTTACTGACACTACAAAGTTGTGTGTCCCACTCAAGAAAGCTGTGGATTTCTAGAGAGGTACTTAGAGCAGCCAGGAAACGTAAATGTTGACGTCGCTAGGGTCTGTAAGAAATCTGATGACTTTGTAGTCTACTGTACAAGAATCAGGAACTCTTAGTTAAAAATTTGGTTATTACTAGGTTTGATAAGCAGTTGGCCAAAGAGGTTAAAGTAAATCCAAAATCTTTTCATGCCTATGGCAGGTCTAAGCAGAGAGTTAAGGAGGGTGCTAAGCTTCTCCAAGGTAATCAAGGCACTTAAGTTAGGGATCATCAGGATATGGCTAATTTGTTAAACGATTATTTCGTATCTGTTTTTACCAACCATCACCATTTTGGGGGACTTGTAGGGTAGGCTACTGATAACTCTATTTCCTTTAGTGATGTTGTTTTCTCTGATGAATCAGTTTGTAGTAAATTAAAGAGCTTAAAAGCTAGGAAGGCCCCTGGGCCTGATGGGATCTATCCTGCCATTCTTCATGAATGCTCTGAGATTTTGTCAGTTCCTCTTTGCATTATTTTTCAGAAGTTTCTGGATTCTAACTTTGTACCTAATGACTGGCAGGTAGCTAATGTTACTCCAGTTTCAAAAAGGGGGATCGGAGCTTGCCTTGCAATTATAGGCCGGTCAGTTTAACCAGTTTTATTTGCAAAGTTATGGAATCTATAATTAAGGATTGTTTGCTTAAATATCTTTTAGATAATGGGTTACTAAATCTGTCGTGCAGCATGGTTTCCTACCAAGTAGATCTTGTGTTACTAATTTACTAAGCTTCCTTGGGGATGTTTCTTTATCTCTCGATTCTGGTCACAGTGTTGATGTCATCTACATTGATTTTCATAAAGCCTTTGATAAAGTTCCATTAGGCCTAGTGATTCGGTAGACTTATGGTTAAACTGCATAGCTTAGGCATCAAGGGCAGTTGTGCTGACTCGATAAATTCATGGCTCAATGGCTATCTCAGAGAGTTGTTGTTAATGGTAATTTCTCTTCTTGGAAAGAAGTCACAAGTGGAGTGCCACAGGGTTCTGTTCTTGGCCCACTTCTTTTCTTAATTTTCATCACTAATATTGATAGCTCTCACACATCTAGTAAGTAAGTTTGCTGATGATACTAGGAATGTTATAGGAAGGTTAGTGATATTAAGGATGATGCCTCATGGCTGCAAAAAGACTTGGATAGGTTGATATCATGGTCTCAGACTTGGCAAACGTCTTTTAATGCAGATACGTAAGTGCAAAGCCCTTCACTTTGGTCCTAAAAATTTCAGCTATGATTATACAGTAACATGAATGGTAGTACTTTGAGTGATGTGGCTTTTGAGAAAGACCTGGGTGTAGTTGTTACAGGCGATTTAAAATAAGGTGACCAGACGTCCCTGATTTTTGGGGACAGTCCCCGAATCCAGTGTTCTGTCTCCTATGAACAGGTGTCCCTGAAAATGTCCCCAATTTGAACAAATGTCCTTGAAATTTGAAATTTGCTTAGATATTAATTATAATGTATAAAATAATATTTTGTCGATTGTGTAGCCTACTGTGTAGGCTACCTTTTGGGCAGGAACTGAACGGCTGGCTACGTAGCTAGTATTATAGGCCTAGTACAGTATTAGATCAACATGGTTGAGATATATACATCATAGCGCCCAAGTACAACCTATGTTATAAGCTAACAAATAACAGGTATCTGCAATCACAGAGATCCAAAGTAAAGAGCATCACTCATTTTCTGTTACTGCTGTGATCACACACATTTAAGGTACAGCCAATTGCACACTAACGATGCATATTTTCCTTACACGTTGCCTTGTGGAAAGCGTCCCTCATTTAAACCCCCAAAATATGGTCACGTTAATTTAAAGCCATCTAGACAGTGTGCAGCTGCTGCTGCTTGGGCTGATAGGGTGCTTAGATTGATCAAGAGGAATTTCAGTAGTTTTAGTAAAGAAATTATTCTAAATCTGTATTTATAAGCAGTTGGTAAGACCCTATCTTGACTATGCAGCCCAGGCTTGGAGTCCCTTCTATGAAAAGGACAAGTTTCTTTTAGAGCAAGTTCAGAGGAGAGCCACTTGCCTTATACCCAAGGTTAGGTAGTCTACCTTATCATGTTAGACTTAAACATCTTGGGCTTACCACCCTGGAGTTGAAAAGGACTAGGGGGACATGCTCCAGATTTACAAATTTCTGTCTGAAAGGAGTCCTCTGTTATCTTGTAGTTATTTAATGTTTCAAAGTAATTCTCAGGTTAGAGGCCATTGTAAGAAGCTAGTAAAGTGTTTTGCAATGCTTGACATTAGGAAGTTCAGATTCTCTCATAGAGTTGTCAACGAGTGGAATATGTATGCTGTTGCCAGGTGAACTGTCCCTCGAAAAAAGAAAACGTTTGATCAAAGTCATTATGTGATATCGCCCTTACTCAAATCGCCTTTCACTGAACAGTGCAAAACCCGACCTTCTGGGGGGAAAGCCGGGATTTTACTTGATGTTCGCACCTACAGTTTATAGCCTTTGGGACGTTTATCAGGTTTTATCATATTTTTATTGATTTTTCAATTTTTAGGCTATTAATCAGTTGATGCGAACATCATGTAAAATCCCGACTTTTCCCCCAGAAGGTCGGGTATTCCGCTGTTCATTGAAAGGCGATTTGAGTAAGGGCGATATCACGTAATGTTGTTATGTTGGTCAGCCACATACAGTTCAATATACATTTAAAGATCTATGCAATTTAAAAAAAATGTAAGCATCGTCCTCATTTGTGTTTTCTCAGTGTAAAATAACGCCCTTTGAAGCCGGATTTATTTATACCCAATGAGAAGACTCAGTATTATACCCAACAATGTTTCTGTGTTTTTCCATCAGAATTGTAAAAGACATGTTGTCCATTAAAGTAGAGCCTGAAGATATGCCCACCAGGGAGGAAAGAAGAATCATCCAGGAAGAATTTACCAAATGTTCAGAAAATAAAGGTACTTTACATGTTTATGAAATTCAACGGTGCTGTTGCTTTATCATTTTTGCGTAAGAGTATGGGAAGACAAAAGTTTGATACAATATCACACAACAAGAAAATCATGGTGGGGATAGAAGCTTGAATGCAGCTGCCCTTCTGCTGCAGACTGTGGAACAAAAGATCAGTTAGTTAGTTAGATGAGGTTTAATGGCCCAGTTTCCAACCAACTGGTTCAAGTAGAGCGGGCCACAGCCTTTTTTCCAGTTGTGGCTCACTGGCTTGTTTTCCCTTACTCCATTGCTTATGCGGAGCATCATGCACAACGGCAGAAGGTTCCATTTTTAAAGTCTTTGGTATGACTCGACCTGGGAATCAAAGCCGGGACTCCAGCGTGAGAGGCGAATGCTCTACCACTAGACCAAACATGCGAAACAAAAGATCAGATCATAACAAAGAAGACAAAGAACTGCTAGGCATTTTGAGCTGTTCATCCCAATCTCATTTCAAACATTAGCAAATTCTTTCTATTCTCCTTTTTCTGTCTTTTCAAATTCTTTCCCAAGCATGTTGTTTCAGACTGACTGAATAACTTTTTCTTTCAAGGTACTGTTCAGGGGTCGAAATAAGCCTTCAGACTTTGGGGGCCAGCCGGGCCCCTAGCTCATGGAATCTAGGGGCCAAATGAGAAATCAAGGGGCCCAAAGCTAACAAATAGAAAAGTCACTGATATGATCGTGTATTGTAATCTGATTGGATAAACCCAATGTCATTCATATGTGCAGTCAATGATCTACTGTAGGCCTACAGCCTGAGTGCGTATGTAACAGTAACAGAGACCTGAAGCCACCATGTGATATTAGAACTGTATGCTACAGTACTGCATTGCATGTGATAGATTTTTGACTGTATACCTACGTGTGGTGTGCATGGCTTTTGCCATAGCAATGGTTTACTTTGTTGGCCGAGTTTTATAATCGTTAAACGTCCCGTAAGTAGTTAGTTCTCGTTCTCCCAAAAAATCGAAAGGCTTCGAAATTGCGTGTGATGATGTACTATATGGTGTGCTGTACGTGAAAAAACAATCATGCAAGTGTATTGAGAGTTAAAATATTCCACCCTTTCCCTTTACGTCGATCATTGAAGAATGTACTTTCCACCATTACATAGTCTCTGGCATGTACTGTGTGACATATGCACTATCTATAGCAATGGTATACTCGTACTGTTTCCAGCGCAGGTCTATGCATTACAGTACAGTGTAAATTCAACGGTGCAAATACCACACTGTAGGTACAGTGGTTGAAAAGGAGATTGTCATCAGTTAATCTTGTGAGGCTCTGCCTACATTAGGAGTGATGTTCCATGTTGTGACAGAGCAGACAACTGTAGGCCTACTTATGAGCAGTGTGAAGTGATTTCAGAAATGATATATATGTTTTGCAGGTTTTTATTGACTGCCAGTATATATGAAATACACAGGCTGTGCGAGATACAAGATCGTGGATGTGAATGGAGAAGTTCGTGTGCAGACTGTACATAAGACTTGCAATATTTAGGAGCCAACAGGGCCCCTTTCCCTGTAGAAGCTACGGGCCCAAACAAATTTCTAGGAGCATCGGGCCAATGGGCCCCCGTTATTTTGAGCCCTGCAGTGTCTTGTGCAATATACAGTAGTGGAAATAATTGATTACAAGTTAATGCTTCATAATGCAGAAAGTTTTGTGCATAGGAGGGCAAGTGTCGAGAATAAATATTGTGAAGTGTCTTGTGGAAAGAAACAACTTCCCATCTATATTGTACATGTAGCTACGTAATGCTATCTAGGTAAAAATTGCAGTTATGTTCTAAATCCATTTAAATGCAATGGTCCTTAGTACGGGCAGAATTAATATTTGCTTTACAAGGGAGATACAGTATAAATGCCATTCACAATGAATGGTTAAAAATCATCAGAGTGTTTACTAACATATTAATGTATACTATACTGCAATTATAGGAAAATATTACATAGTGATTACTTCTGTCTACAGACAAACCCTGATTAGGGAAGTAGTATACCTTTATAGCTAAAATTGCAAGAAGTTTAATTTTGAAGATGGATTTGTTGCAAGCATGTAAGAACATTGGACTTGGATATAGTAATAGTGACAGAAACTTGGTTCAACCAAAATATTACAGATGGTGAAGTGGCAATTAAAGACTTCCAATGCTATAGGCAGGATAGGCAAAACAGAGTTGGGGGGGGGGGGGGGTTGCCTTCTACATAAGGACGTCAATCCAAGCAGTAAAACTTGAGAATATGGGACATTTTAAGGAGGCATTGTGGTGCAAACTCATAATTGGTACAGAGCACATAGTAGTAGGAGCAGTGTACTGTAGTCCAAACTTAATCAAGAGGAGAAGGATTGCTTAATAGCAACTTTAAAGAGGGCAGCACAGTTTAGCAGAATTATAGTGGTAGAGGATCTCAATTATCCCGATATTGATTGGATTAATTGGACAGGTGAAACAGCGAACTCAAGGAAATCTATACATTCAGTTCAGGATAATTTTTGGCATCAGCACATTACTAAAGAACCAACCAAAGGAGAGAATATACTTGACCTTATTTTATCATCAGAAGAAGAAATGATTGAAAACGTTGAAGTTGGAGAAGCATTGGGATGTAGTGACCACTATTGTATCACATGGTCCCTGGTAATAGTGAGAGGAACAGAGCGAAAAAGCAGAAGTACAGGTATACAGATGTAGGGATTAGAAAAGGCCTGATTGGGAAAAGATGAAAGCAGAATACTGTAATATCAACTGGGAACAGGATTTTGAAGGCATGGAAGTGCAAAGGATGTGGGATGTTTTTTCTGACATTTATAAACAACAAGTTAAAAAGTACTTTCCAGAGAAAGAGCGAAAATTGCATAGTAAGCCAAAGTGGATGAGTTGACCAAAGAACTAAAATGGCTTATTTGGAAAAAGAGGAAAGCATGGCAAGATTATAAGATTGGCAAGGGATTGTCAGACTGGAATTACTTTCAGTCATTGCAAAGACAGGTTAAAATCCAAATTAAGCAAGCAAAGAGAAACTTTGAACAACAGCTATCTGAAATTAAAGATGATCCTAAGACTTTTTACTCATATATATAAGGTCAAAGCAGAAAATAAGAGACAAAGTTGGCCCAATTAAGGATGATAAGGGAGAAGTTATAATTTAGGAGAGACTGTGGATGCCTTAAATGTGTTCTTTCATAAAGTTTTTACAAGAGAGGATGACAATATTCCAGAAGCTACAGTATTTTTTACGGATGAGGAATGTTGAACCTGGATATAACAGAGGAGATGGTGATGGAAAAGTTAAAAAGTCTTGAGAAGGGAAAGGCAGGAGGTCCAGATGATATTAAACCAGACTATTTAAAAGAAATGGCACAGGAAATAGCAAAGCCACTACAAATGATATTTGAGAGGTCTTTAAAAATGGCCAAGATACCAACAGAATGGAGAAGAGCAAATATTACGCTGCTGTATAAGAAAGGAGATCGCTGGGATGTGTCAAATTACAGACCAGTAAACCTTACATCTGTCCCTGGAAAAAAAGGGAAACGCTATTCAGAGATGCCATAGTAGAGCATTTAGAAAAGAACAAGTTACTCTTAGACACACAGCATGGCTTCAGAGAGGGACGTTCATGTGTATCAAATTTGTTAGTATATTGGGATACTGTAAGTTACGGTAGTAAGGTACATTGATGAAGGTGTTCCTGTAGATGTCATATATTTAGATCTGCAGAAGGCATTTGACACAGTACCTCACAGAAGACTCTTAACCAAAATCAGGGCACATGGAATCGATGGACCTACTGTATATTGAAATGGATTGAAGAATGGCTAGGTAAACGGATGCAGAGAGTAGTGTTGAATGGGAAAGAATCAGAATTGATGGAGGTGTCAAGCTCAGTGGTACAAGGATCGGTATTACGACCTGTTTGTTTTACAATGTACATGAATGATTTAGATATAGGCGTGCAGTCAGAATTAAGTTAGTTCGCAGATGACACAAAAGTAATATGCCCAATAAGAGATGAAATGGATAAGCAACAGCTACTGTACAGCAAGATTTAGACGTATTGCTGTCATGGACTAAAAAGTGGCGAATGAAAATAAACATAGGAAAATGTTCGGTAATGCATTTTGGACATGGTAATCCCAAGTACAAGTATCAAATAGATGGGAAGGAATTGAAAGAAAGTGATGAGGAGAAGGATGTGGGAGTGTACGTTAATACGTCAATGAAATTTAGTAGACAATGTGCCGAACCAACAAAGAAAGCTAACAGAGTTATGGGTATTATCAAACGGAACTTCATCAATTTTGATCGTAAGGTTGTTTTGAATTTATACAAGTCCCTGGTAAGACCAAATTTGGATTGTGGGTTCAAGTTTGGAGGTCATATTTAAAAAAAGATATTACTTTATTAGAAGGAGTACAAAGGAGAATGACCAGACTTATAGCAGGAATGGAGAGTAAATCCTACGAGGAAAGAATTAAAGAATTAAAATTGATGACAATTGAGCAACGACATATGCGCCAGGACCTGATAACACTTTACAACATGACACAAGGGAAAATAGTACTCATGCTGGATGATTTTGTGGAATTTATTAGGGACAGTAAAACCAGAGGAAATTCGAAAAGAATAAGACCCCCAACAGTAAGATTAGAAGTAAGGAGAAACTCATATTTCAGCAGAGTGTGGAAAGCATGGAACAAATTACCAGAGAATGTTGTTACTGCTCCAACACTGAACATATTCAAGAATAGACTAATGGAATGCGGGATCTTCACGGGTCAATAGACCTCCTATTCCTTAGAGCCATTCTCTCAAGCAGACTCTTTTGAGCCGAAGAGGAGAGGGTGGCCATCCAGGTAAATCCAGGTAAAATTCTTTCCCACCATTGCACCTGTCCAACTGTAAGCGGCAACCTTTGCCCATATTATTTTATCATTTAGTTAAATGTTGGCTTTAAATTTGAGTAAAGTAAAAGACCAAGCACATTAACTTGAGCTAGCGCTTTGTACGTTTTATGCTCGAGTTGATATTTTATATTCAATGGAGAGCCATGCTGCAAAAATCGTGAAGTCCATATCTTCAAATCTAAAAGGAAGTTCTGAGAATGGAGTCAAGAAGGAAGAAGCAAGCCATACTTCACAAAATCAGAGTATAATTGTATAAGGGAATACACCTCAATTTTTTTCGAACCGTATGCATTTTTCAAGTCTGTAGTATTTCTACAATTGATTTTTATTTCTTCTCCATTACACAGTGTGCTAATTAGTTTTGTGTGTGTTTTACAACAGCCCTAGCAACATGTCTTAACCTGCATCATTCAAATGGTTTGAGAATAAAACAGCAGCACCCTTTTATCAGTGCAGGTTAGCTGGATGTGCCCAGAAAGTTTTGAGTCCTTTTTTGGAATTGATTGAATAGTTTGCTGAAAAAAATTTTGTGGAAGTATTTTGTGCTACTTTTAAAACAAAAACCTTACAAAGAAAAGTGCCAGATACTTTTGGCAAACTTTACATGGTTAACTGATAAGCTCATTGATTGCCAGCTGCCAAGACCTACTGTAATGTCATACTCCATGAGCTTATCTTAGTTGTCAGGTGCTTTTGGTGTGTTTAATTTACTCCTTATTTTTTAGAGAATTGTATACAGCATGTTCTACATTCTTAAAATTTAAGGTTTGTTTGTGTGAATCATTTTACATGGTGGAACAAAAACAAGATAATTTAAATGCATAAATATTTGAATGTTTTCATTTCACAAAAGGGATTAATGATGGTACTTTGCAAGCCACTGTACAAATGGAGGATGATGATGACTTGAGAGAGAATTCAGAAAATGGAATTGCTGTTGTTATCAAAATGAAAGATTCAGACCATGCAGATGAAGGTATGGTTGTCTGTTTCCTAAAAGAAACACATAGTCATGTTGTAGGTTACCATCTAGATCAGGAGTGCCCAACCAGTCGATCGCCATCTGCTGGTAGACTGCAGACTGATCCCAAGTCGACCGCGAAGGGTGTTGGAAATATGAAAAAATAAAGCTTTTGTATGTGTTACTGTAAGGCAGTGTATGTTTTGTAGATCTCGGGAGGGTGGTTACTTGAAAAGTAGATCTTGGGGCAAAAAACCTGATCTAGATTCATAATCATGGTCGGTATAAAGCAGACTTTAAGTACTTGATTATACACAAGTACAATTTTCTGTCCTACTTGTACGTATGACTTTGTACTTGTACTCGTATAAGTATTTGTATTCAGAGAATTGAAAATCAGGTGCTTGTACTGGTACTGATACCTTTGTACTCGTACTCTAACTCAATCCTTGACACTTGTACTTTGCACTCATACTTGGAGATGTGTACTCATAGTCGTACTCAGAGAATTTGAAAATCAAGTGCTTGTACTGGTACTGGTACTGACGCCTTTATACTCCTTCTCTTACTCAATCCTTCATACTTACCCTCAACTTAGCAGTCATACTTGGAGATGTGTACACTCATGAGTCCATGATGATTATATGTGCAATCTTAATTGGGACTTTTGCAGTTTAATAGAACTTGAAAGAATTCTTATGCTTCCAGTGCTGATCAGCACAGTCTATTTCTCTGTCAACACTAATCCACACTCTATCTCAAAACATGAAAAATATAAAAGTAAAATATGGATACTTCCTGTACTTGGCATGTGGATAGGTTATAGTCAGAAGATGAAGCCTATTGTTTTTGGTAGAGGTCAAAGTTATCTGAGGTCACAGAGGGTAAAACTTCAAAAACCTTGGGAATTGCTAATAAACATGATATCTCAAGGTAGGAATGATGGATACTTTTTATACTTATTATATGAACTTATCATATTGAGGGTAAGAACCCTATTGTTTTTGGCAGAGGTCAGAGGTCATGTCAGGTCACCAGAGGTCAAAAACCAAAAATCTTGAAAACATCTCAAGGTGGAAAGCAGGGATAATCTTCCTACTTGGCATGTGGATGCTTTATAGTCAGAAGAAGGCCAAAGGTTATCTGAGGTCACGGAAGGTAAAACTTCAAAAGCCTTGGAACTTGCTTGCAAACATGATATTTCAAGATAGGAATCAGGATGCTTTCCATACTTGATGTATGGATTTATCATATTGAGAGGAAGAACCGTATCATTTTTGGTAGAGGTCAGAGGTCATATCAGTTCACCAGATGTCAAAAACCACCACCAAAACTGTTAACAGTATATCTCAAGGTAGGAAGCATTAATACTCTTCATACGTGACATATGGATGCCTCAAACATGGCCACATCCTTGACCTAGTTATTACTCATTCCTGGGAGCAAATTATTAAAAATATTTCTATACATGACCCTCTTGTTTCTGATCATATGTTGATAACTGGAAACATTACCTGTGGAAAGTTTGCAGCTGTGGAAGGATCCTCGATATGTTTTCGCAGGACACGTAATATTGACCTTGCTAAGTTTCAAGCAGACATTAAAAACAGCCCAATTTTCAAGACTGATCAAACAAACTCCTTGTCTACCTTTGTTTCTGCTTACAATTCTCTAGGAAGTATTCTGGATGAACATGCTCCCATTATAAGGAAGGTTGTCAAACCTGACAAGAATGAACCATGGTTTGGTCCTGATATTGTACAGTCAAAGAAACTAAGGAGGAAATTTGAGCGCCAATGGCAGAAAAGCGGTTTGACTGTTCATAGAGAAATGTTTAAGGAACAATGCAAGGTTGTTCGAAACAAAATTCGTACAGCACGGACTGATTATTATGCTAACGTTATATCCAGTGCTTCATCTTCTAAGGAACTCTTCAGGACTGTTGACTATCTCACTAACAAATGTCCATCTACAACTTTGCCTTCCTACTCATGTCCAACTGAGTTGTCTGAACGGTTCTCTTTTTACTTCTCCAATAAGATCTCTGAACTTTGCTCCAGATTAAATTCCCAGAGAGTCTCTCTGCCATCTATTTGTCTACCTGATGAATCGCCAGGTTCTTTTCTTGAAAATTTCCCTCAAGTGAAGGAAGAAGAAATACACAAAATCATCATGAGCTCTCCATCTAAATCTTGTACGTTTGATCCAGTGCCAACATGGCTTGTTAAACATTGTTCAGCTGAGCTCATTCCTGTTATCACAAAAATTGTAAATACATCCATGTCAACAGGATCTGTTCCTGAATCCTTTAAAATTGCTCAAGTGACTCCTGTACTTAAGAAAAGCACCTTGGATAGAAACTGTCTGAATAATTTTCGGCCTATCTCGAACCTGAGTTTCATTTCTAAAGTTCTAGAAAAGGCAGTTTTATCTCGTTTGATGGACCACCTTGTACATAATAACCTTCTTGAACCTTTCCAATCTGCCTACAAGTCTGGCCACAGTACAGAAACTGTCCTAAATGCAGTCCATAATTTCATTACCTCTCAACTTGACGAAGGTCGTTATGTTCTTTTAGTTTTTTTAGACTTATCATCAGCATTTGACACAGTAAATCATGCTATTTTACTAGAAAGGCTCCAGTCGAAGTACAAATTATGCGGAACTGTTCTGTTATGGTTTAAATCTTATATTACAGAGCGTTTTCAGCATGTTAAGATTGAAAATGCTCTCTCATCTCGACGTCCTTTAACTACAGGTGTTCCACAGGGCTCTGTACTTGGACCTGTTCTGTTTTCCTTATATCTTGCTGAGCTAAGTGATGTTATTCGCAGTCATGATGTTTATTTCCATCATTACGCAGATGATACTCAGCTTCTATTAGCTTTTGACCGAGATTCTGTGCCATTTGCTTTCCACAAAATGGAAACCTGTATTAACGCTGTCAACATCTGGCTTGCAACCAATCAGCTGAAACTTAACTGCGAAAAAACTGAATTTATTGTTTTCCAATCACGCTTTTCAGATGTCGCACCCACTTTCCCTACACTTAATGTTGGTGGAGAGCCAATTCACATTTCTTCAACAGTGAGAAATTTAGGAGCTTATTTTGACCATACTATGACTCTTGAACATCATGTAACAAATCTTTGTCGTTCTGCAAATTGCCAACTGAGGAAAATCAGTCGAATGAGGAAGTACCTTGACAGTAAGAGTTGTGAGATACTAGTGCATGCCTTTATTACTTCAAGGCTTGATTTTCTTAATTCACTCCTACATGGCCTCCCTGAATCAGCTATTCAGAAACTCCAGAAGATACAAAACACTGCTGCTCGTATTGTAAAAAGGAAAGGGAGAAACTGCCATATTACTCCAATCCTCAAAGAACTCCACTGGCTTCCAATCAGCTCTAGGATTCAGTACAAGTTGCTACTACTTGCCTTTCGGGCTTATGTCTTGGGCGAGCCTAAGTACCTTTCACAACTTCTCTTGCCATATATTCCAACTCGTCCACTTCGATCCTCCTGCAAATCATATTTATCTGTACCAAAACTACGCCTGAAAACCTATGGCTGTAGAAGTTTTCAGTACTGTGCATCATCTTTATGGAACAGTTTACCAGATGATTTACGAGCTTGCTCGCAACTTTCTGTTTTTAAGGGTTTACTTAAGACTCATTTGTTCAATACTGCTTATACTTAATGAACTTCTCTGTTTTCTTGTAAAGCGCCTTGAGCAGTAACAGCTTGGAACTGATTGGCGCTATATAAGCCTAATTTATTATTATTATTATTAAAGTCAGAAGATGACCCTATTGCTTTTTGTAGAGGTCAAAGGTCATGTGAGGTTATCAGAGGACAGAAACTGAAACCTTTGTATCTCGACTTAAGAAGTGTGTATAGTTTTCATACTTGGCTTGTGGATGTGTTATAGTCAGAAGATGAACTCTATTCTTTTTGACAGAGGTCAAATGTTGCATGAGGTCTGTGGAGGTGAAACAGCAAAAACCATAGAAATTGCATGTACATGCAATAGTTCAAGATGCAAAGATTGATGCCTTTTCACTATTAAAGCCTCTGGGTTTTCTGGTTTTTCCTGTAGCAAGCAGGTCAGTGGAAGAACTCATGGGCTAGGAGGGAAACTCAGCCTAAATTGTTTCCCACACATGCTCCTAGCCTGTGTATAGTGTGCAGAGCTTTCTGTTGAACCCATCAGTACAGAACAGTGTCTGCATTAGCTGGTATAGCGTAGCAAAATTGTCCTCAAATGAGTGTGATTGCTACACAATTTCTGAAATGAATAGCAGTTTTTGTACACAAAACCATATGCAGAATTCCATTTGGCCAAAACGACACCAGAAATTGCTATACAAAGCTTTTACACTAATGCGGACTCTGGTACAGAAAGGCAGCCTCACGGATGGCAGGTAGATAGAGCCACATGTACTGTACTCAAGCGGACTCCTTCACAGTTTCACAAGCCTACTACCGAGATTAAAAAGTTTGTTAACTTCATAGAATGGGCATGTTTTCGATTGAGAGACTGTACGACCAGTGATTCATGCATATAAGCCTAGGAAGTGGTAGGAGAGGGATTTAAGCCCCCAGTCAGAACTATGTGGGGGTGAAAGTATGTTTCTAGCCCCCCTACCCCTCACATTTAGAAAATGAAAATCCCTCCTTAGTTCCCCTGTGTAAAAAATGTCAAACAATTTCAATCAGTTGGAATGCCACTAAACCAAAATGTTACATTTATACACCTCTCAAAGTGATGTATGAGGTAATGCAATGGAAAAATTTAATGTACATAATATTTGCTGGTGAAATTGACCTGATGTCGTAATTGAGCAGGTACAGTCAGTGTTCTCCACTAGCTGTTTTGCTAGGGTGCTGCACTTGGACAAAATTTGCAGAGGGTGCTCAGCACCCGGACAAAAAAATGTACACCCCGAACAAAAGGTTGAGCCACCCAAGCAGAAATTATCAATTCAAAACCTTAAAACAGAGCAAACAGCATTAATTTCAGTGTAAACATTGAGTAATGATAACCAGAAATGTACTTAGTCATCAAAGAAGACCATAATTAAATTAATGATCGATTTTAGCAAACATCTTTCGAAGAGAACACCCCCCCCCTCCCTCTCTTTATAGGCAGTGATCACTATTAACCTTCAACCTTCGGAGCACCTGGACAAAAATTAAATCAGTGGAGGACACTGTACAGTACTTAAACATTAACTTTAAGCAGAAAGTCACAAATTTATCTTGGATCGTTTTGATTCTTAGGTGTTCAAACTTTATTGCTACCCGTTTGTAAACATTGCTTGTGGTAAGTTACATGTAATGTGTAACTTTAATATTGAAATATGCATATTTCCATTGCATTACTTCCTTAAGGTACCAGCAGAAAAAGGGCACTGGGCCAAAGAAGAAAGATGCAGCTGAGGCTAGAGCAAAATGCATTGAGAAGGGCGTCCATGTGATCAATTCAACGGTGACTACATTGTCAGGTTAGAAATTTATGAAATACTGCTAATTAATATGTGTTGTGCATAGCATCAGTGTTTAGACTTGAGTCAGTAAGTACAGTACTGTAAAAGAAATTAAGGAAGCTTTTTGAATGTGCTTTCTCTAAATTTGTTTTAATTTACAGACTTTCCTGAAACTGTTCATAGTGAAATAGATAGTAACAGAAATGTTGCAAGAATATCTGCTCTACAAACAGTAGAGGCATCAACAACAGAAAATGTTGTAGACTCTGTGACGGGTAAGTTATCACATTGGGCACTCGATCATCTGCTTAGAGATCCAGACCCTATTTTTGGAACCATAAACTGTGTATCTGGTACCTAATCCAATTAAACTTGGTCCCTGCCTGCATAGTTGATCCCTGGTGATATCTCAGCCCTTCTTTAAGTAAATAAAGACTTCTAATTTCCTGTACCTACCCTTCACAAAAGGTTTAACTGTGCAATGAGAAGACATGTCAATAGCTTAGCTGCTGTGTAATCAACTGGACAGAGCTCCTCACTGGTCAGGGGATTAAGTGTTTTTTATAGGAGTGATAGTGGTTTCTTACAACAAAAGAAACGAACAAACAGATAAGTACAGTTTTATTTCACCCAACCTCCTCTTCGTGAGGTCTAGTCATAGTGTTCTAATTTCTAAGGAGGTTCTAAAGAGTATTACAGCAATGCAGGGATGGGGAACTTTTGGTCCATGAGTGTTGTGAGATCATATAGTGGTATGCACCCATGGACTGGGTGTAAGACTTGCAAGAGATATGCCATCTTTGTTTTCGTAAATCACATTATGAATTGTTAAAACCGGAGTCAGTGATTACAGTGACTCTACCATGTGACTGGCCTGCAAGGTATTCATACCTGTTGTTTCAGACATGCATGATGTATGATAGTAAGAAGGTTATTAACCTACCTTTTTTGGTTCCTTGCGTTAGCAAAAGGAACCTATGTAGTCAGCTTGGCGTGTGTGTGTGTGTATGTGTGTGTGTGCGTGTGTGTGTGTGTGTGTGTGTGACACTTGCTTCGGTACGCTGTAACTCAACAAGGGAAAGTTGGACTAAACTGAAACTTGGTATATGGATCTGTCATAGTGAGAAGGTGTGCCCTATTGTTTTTGGTGGAGGTCAAAGGTCATGTGGGGTCACCAGGGGTCAAAGACCAAAAACCTTGTTTGCACGATATCTCAAGGTAGGAAACTTGGATAAATTTCATACTTGGTATGTAGATGCATTATGGAGAGAAGATGAATGCTGTAGCTTTTGGTGGAGGTCAGAGGTCATCTGGGGTCACCAGGAGTCAAACACTGAAAACTTGTTGTTAAAACAATATCTCAAGGTAGGAAGCTTGGATAGATTTCATACTTGGTATGTGGATGACTTATGGTGAGAAGATGAATCCTGTCATTTTTGGTGGAGGTCAAAGGTCATTTGGGGTCACTGAGAGTCAAATACTGAAAACCTTGTTAATGCAATATCTCAAGGAAAAAATCTTGGATAGATTTCATACTTGGTATATAGATCCACCATAGTGAGAAGCTGTGCCATACAGTTTTGGGTGAAGGTCAAAGGTCATCTGGGGTCACCAAGGGTCAAAAACTGATAACCTTGTTGTTAGCACAATATCTCAAGGTAGGAAGCTTGGATAAATTTCATACTTAGTGGATGCCTTATGGTGGGGAAAAAATTTTGGTGGAGACCAAAGGTCATCTGGGGTCACTGGAGGTCAAACTCTGCAAACCTTTTCAACTCTATATCTCAGTGTAGGAGGCTTGAATAGATTTTTGCTTTGAGGTGTTGCATTAAATCTAGCAGAAAACCCATATGAGATTTGTTGAATGTCAGAGTTGAATCACCAGATGCCGAAAAGCAAATTCCCAAGAATTCCTAAAGTAAAAAAATATAAGCACAAAACTGTATCATTCCAGCACATTAAGATCACATTCACCCAATGACTGAAAGATGTGGGACATCTTTCAGAGATGCCAAGTATCTCAATTTTAATTGAAATTATAGTATTATGATTTTAATCCATAATCCTGCCATTATGAAAACGTGCATCAAGTACTACTTTTTAATATTACAGAAGATTCTCTGCCCACAAAGCAGAGGACTGTTGTGAAAGTTCACTAGACAGACAACATTTGTCCTTAGATTAGGACATGTGAGCTTGCAGGAACTGGAAATTAGAATTGATTAATTAAATGCTACTATGGGTTGTTAGTTTTATAAAGAGAACCAAGTTACTGATCATTTGGATCAGATACCATTGAGCGTGCATGAATTGTGATTGCTTAATTGAATAAAACAAATTGTAACTGTATACTGTCTGTGTTGATATCCCCTGAAGTGCCTGTAGGCTGTATTTCTTCAGAACAATTTATTTATGCTTGAATGTGTTAACACAAGATGTGCATTGTCTACAGAGCAGATTTTGTGAATCAACAGAAATACTGGTTCATTCAGTAGTTGGCTCAGTTTCATTACATTCAGCAAGGAACCACAGTGCCCATTGGGCTCTTGTTCTTGATAACTATTTTCCAGATAGTTTGGGAGTAAACGAGATGGGCATTTTGTTCCTAAGGCACTGTTCCTCTGGTCTGGCTCTGTTGACCTCTGACCGGTATTGCGACTGTCAAAATGGCCCTTCATAGAAAAAAGGTCCCCCCTGCAATATGTACTCATAATATCCTAGTATCCTTCGTGGCATAGGCCAAAATGAAGTTCATTAAACTATTTTGCCTAAGAAAGAATGGCTGTCTGAAAATAAACAGCCATCTAACAAAGCAGCCCAAACAATTATTTTCGGTTTTATTTAAACCTATCACAATAGATTAAGCAATAAGGATACGGTCTGATGAGTACAGAATTCTTCAGGTAAACCCAAAAGGAATATAAAATAGTATGACCTTTACACCCTAAAAATTTTGATGAAAAGAGAAACAAACAATTATAAAAACTTGTCTGAACCGGTCGTGGTTGGCTAGCTTTTGTCACGGTCGCGTAAGAATAGAAACCGTGCTCTTTGAAAAAACCACTCATTCCCTATATATGATCTCCAATTGTCTGGTGCAAATGAAAGGACATGAAAGGCGTGTACATATCCTTGTGCTCCCAACCGTTACGTCCTTGAAGGACTGTTGCCTAAACTATTGCTAACGTGTAAGATTTGAATAATATTGGACGAGCGACCTCTTAGGTGTTGTAGGAAAGTAACTATGCAAGGTTCAGCTTATACCTTTCAATGCTTTCAATGGACATTTTCTTCAAGAGAGAGGATAAATAATTGGTTGCATGGTTTCTCAGATTTTACACAATAAATTTGTCAAATCCGATTTTTTTCTGCCGTAGGTCTGACTTTCAATCAGAACAGGCTCTCATCTAGGCCACATTGTAAGTTCGTACTCGAGGGTGTACATGTGTGTTTGTCTTTGAGTTCGGGTCTCCAATATTTCCATCTTAAGAAATGCAGATCATATGGGAGTATACCGTACTGGTAACGAAGTGGGAAGCACGATTAACGATACTTTTTCAGTTTGGGTTACTTTTTGCCATTTTTATGTGTGATTGCCATGTTCATATTATGTGTTATTGCCATGTTGAAAATATTTGCGCTCAAAGCGGGTCTACAAGAGTAAAAAACCTGAGTACATAGAGTGGTTATATACATGGAGCAAATATTTGGGTAAGAAAAGTTTGACTTACCACTCATCCAGTTCAGCGCAAGACTGTGGCATTGAACTACCTGGTGATCGTTTACTAACTCACTTTGTATACAAAAAAGTACGACGTTTCTTTTCCAGATAGCCGTGTGTTTCTTCCGTCTCGCTCTTAGTCGTGACAATATCTAGCCCCTCCTGCCTCTTTCTGGGTGTTCGTTTTTGTGCCTGAGTGTGGACCTGCAAGTCTCAAGCAGCAGCCTAGGAAGATGTTTGACATGGAAGGGGGGGGGGGGCAGACCAGATGCGTTTTCTCGACCTTGACCCCCTTCATATTTGCTCATTATAATTTTTTCGATTTTAATTGAAGCAAAATAAAAATATTCAAAGAAAAAGCAAACAACTACAACATCAACACCATGCAGCAGTGGTGTATCTAAGATTGTTTTGTTTGGGAGGCTCTGGAGGACTGGAGTTATGGGGGGGGGGGGGGACTCCCGTCTACTATCTAAGCGGAGCGCTACCATAGGTTGGTGCAAAGCGTACCAAGAAAATTTGAGATTGAATACATCCCAGATCGCCGGAAATGGCACTTGCCAGGCTTGATAGCAGCCATCAAGATGTGCAATTGTTGTGAAAATTTTTTAAGGTTGATTTGTCACAATCTATCCGACTTCATTCAAAATTATTCAGAGTGGAGTTAGCCCCATAGATTTTGGTGGATTGATTGGAATGGAGTCTGTTGTACCAGTAGCTTTTGTACAAAAGTATCGAATACCAAGGAGAACAATGCTTTAAGAGTCTTCAGTTACAAGTATTGACCTGCCCAGACGAGAAAAACACTCCATTTACCTTGAAAAACGCATTGGTGAGTTAAGTGCATGTATCCTCAGTCTGCGTATTTCAACTTGGTGATACAATAGTTGGATCATACCGTGAGGAGCTGGGCACAAATACAAAAAACCACCCCGTCGCTTTATCTACTTGCACTGGCCTGTAACAAACACTGAAACAGATAAAATGTTATCGGTGGTTGCTATACACGTCTAAGAGAGGTACTAAAACTCCAGTTTGTGCCAAGTTGCCCAAAAGTTGTACAGCACCGTAACATTTCAATGGGAAACTTCAATTATCAGGGCCGAACCCAGCTGGCGGAATTGCGAGAAAAATACTGGAATCATCACTGTTCAAATTTTTATTTTTATTTATATTTATTTTTTTTTTCCGGGGGGGGGGGGGTAGTGCTAGTATAGTAACTAGTAATAGTAACTCAAATTGGGGTGACCGCACTTTTCCTTTATATCAACTCTAAAATTTCCTCTTGAAACCAAAATTTGTTTTAAAGCATGAAATCTAAAAGTACATGAATGTTTACATGACACGTTATGGTCTAAAATGTGTCATTTCTCCATCTAGGAGACATTTCGACCGAACAAATTCTATCAAGGCCTGCGCGCCAACCGATGGTGGCTCCCCAGTTGCGTACTAAGAGCGCTAGGGAGAAGCCGGCACCGGGTACCACGTTGCAGGGACGCCATGCCAGGGCCAAAGCAATCAGTAAAAATTAAAAATTTTAGATCACGTAATCAGTCAAAAGCTTTACCAGCGATAACACTCATTTTGGATCTAGGAAAGCGTAAAACAAGGCAAATTTGTCAAAGAGTAGATGTAACATGTATCCCCTTAGTCAACATTCCTTTCCATTACACCCTACCAGCAGACCAAAATAGATATATCACACCTAAATTATGAGGATTTCTAAACATATAATTAATTCAACGCTTTGCGAAGTTTTAACAAAGATAACACCAATTTGTATCTAAACTACCTCACATAGACAAATATTTCTCAAAGAGTATAGAGTGCTGTTCCCTTCTCTTAGACGGTACCTTTCGTTTTACGCCCAGCCAAAAATAGGGAAAATATCACTAATAATGACAATTTGTAACGATATTATCAGTTCAAATGTTGCCAAATAGAACGCCTAACATGTACGCCTCCCCTCAGCACCCTCACCAGGATGGCCCCAATCACAGGTGAAAAAGGAAGGGTTCCTTTGGATGTCAACTATCTATGGGCACCACACTTGGTGCCCTGTTTAGCTAGTGTCATGAACCCCCTAGAGATTTCACCTAGGCTACGGCCCGGGTTATTACTACGAAGTGATATAAAATAGCTTTTTAACAATAGACGAAATAGATTTATAATGAGAAAAATACAAAACTACTTTGTACAGATAAAATATTGAACGTGCAATATTTAAACTACACCATATCCGTCTCATTAGTGCATAACAGACAGATCATTAAATCCATACTTTATCCGCTATTGTACTCAATCTTGTACAAACAATCTTGAAAGGTTTGTCTTTATTTCACCGTTTTCATTCATATGATACCTAACCTAACCAGGTATTACCACGAGGCCGAGGGTGAACTGGCATTAAGCGGTTACGGAACGATACCAAGAAATAAGGATTATGATCCTAAACTTCTTTCCAGGTCTATAGCTTCAGTTACGACCTTCTCTCAAGCAATTGTCCCCAAGTATGACCAATTACGTTTTCCTACGTAGCCAATTCTGTGCAACCACTTCAACACTTTTGAATTAGGGCCAATGCATATGTAACAGTACTCTAACCTGCTGATGTCGAGAGTATTAAGGAAAAATAATATAAACTGGCTGCGATTGGTGTAGTAGCATCGGGCAGACCGATTCATTTCTTCGACAGGACAAGACTAGTATGAGGAGTCACAGGCTGGTCTCTCCAAGTACCTGGTTACAATATTGAGGTAGTGGGAAGGGGGGGGGGTGTTACGTTAACGTTGGTCTAAAAGAAATGCTCTTTGACAAAAGTATTAAGACTGCTTCATCAATATCGCAAATTTCCCTGATATACTTATATACACTAGACCTTTCTGAAATTTATTTAACCATAACTACTTTTCAAGTCTTATTAGCTTTAAAAATCTAGTCATACTACATTGTAAAGTAACCCACCCACGTACCACCAAATTTTGCAGAAGAGCAAACCCATAATTATTGAGTCGACAAAAGGCAAGGAATGGCCTTTGTAATTGTTAGGTGAGTCAAGGGAGTTAAATGTAATGACGTATCACAACACAATAAATCCACTGCTAACATTATTGCAGCTTGTGATGCATGTTCCTATGAAACAATGATGACTGCAGTTTTCGTTCTAGAGTGCAGCAAATCCGTCTGTCTCTATTTTGTGTGCCACCATGTTGGTTTGTGAAAGCGAAGTGCCTTTTTTTTCTTCTGTGCTCTATCCATGGACCATGGACCCTGGACCCTGGGCAATGAAGAAATTCTTGATCTCAGCCCTACCATTGATGGGAAAATCTTCCCATAATCAGTTCGGGAGATAACAGCTTTCAGGGGAAAATCGATTTTCGTCCTATTGGGCGAAAATCTTGCCATGGGTGGTGCCATTTTCAAATTTCTCCCATGATGCGCTGCAATCCTACCGCGCAAATTCAACGGAGACGAACGCTCAAAACAACCTGGAAATTTTCATTGAATGTAGGAAAGAGAAATTCTGGCATATTTAAAAACTTTGTTGCTAGGGGAACATAAAAGCCGGGTTATGTCTGATAGTTCCCCCCCGCAGATTTTGAGATATCGAGCAATTTTGCTATATTCTTTGTCCTAAGCTTAATTTATAGACTCGATACAGCCGTTTCCCACACAAAAGTGTGCAAGTAAATTGTGCCAGCACTTGTGTTTATTAACACGTTGTTGAAAATTGCTTGTGGTTTCGCTCTTTGTGTGTGAACTTTTATCTTATATTTAAATACACAAACAATTATTAAACAAATCGACGACTGTGAAGAGGTAGATACTATGTGCTCATAAATAATGATTCTCTGAGTCAGGCAAAATATTCCCCCGATCGGGTGAATTCTCATTTTCACCCGAAAGCGCTTATCTCCCGAACTGATAATTTCCCGGGAAAATCTGGAACAATGACATCCTCACACTTGTCATGACATTATAGAAGTGCAAGAAATGTCCTACATTGCAAAGCTCTGCGACTCATTGTCCGCACGCGAGAAACCCTAAAATTAAGTTGGGGCCTATGTTGATCGATGTTTCTTCAAAAGAGAACCATGACCCTTCTCGGTGTCGTTATATGTCCTCGAAAATAACCCTTGGTGAACTGTGTAGAATGATATTTAGGCCTGAAAAAGCAGAGAGAGCTACTCTACAAAATAACAAACAGAGCTACTCTGACCAGCCTGTGATGCAATGTTGCAATGATGCAATACAATGTCTGTGATGCAATGAAGGCAACCTTTGCCCACAAACCAAATGATTGCGTCTGGTGCACACTAATTCTTAAGCCTGGAATGTTCTTGGAGTAGGTGACCAAGACATACACAATTGTGATAGTGTAATTTGATATGGTAGCATTTAGACCTACACTTAAACTCTCAGTTACCAAACTGCTGGCAAATTAGAAAGTCTCTTTCTGACACTTACTTTGCCTGTTCAGTGTAATGAAGCACTTTGGAACGTAAATTGTACAGGAAATTTTTTTACTACTGTGATTATCCGTTCAATATATAATCCTAACATTTCCCCATATCTACCTTGAGAAAATTTGGAGAATTACATGGTTGGTAACTTTTCAAAAGGAGCCCTTACATAAGTTTTTCGTTGCACCAAAAAAGTCCGGGATGTCCACACAAAAGCAAAGTAAATTGTCACACAAAAGATGGTTTGTTTCAAACGATGTTCTTTTTTTTAAACATGACTGTGGTAAATGACAATTAAAGTTGGTGCAATGGTGGGTAAATCAAAGGAAACACAATTCAAATATTTTTCTAACGCATCACTAATGTGACCCATCGGAGCTGTAAAAGCCTAAAGAATAAGGAGACAAACACGAGATGTTTGGTTGGAAGAATCACGTAACAGCTGCAAACTGTTTTATTGAATCTCAGCCCAACAACAGGGGCTAGCAAGCTAAAATAATCATGTATTCAATAAACAGTTAAGTTTCATGACAAATGCCATATAGTCTATCTCAACATTTGTTAAAATGGTCCATGAACAATGCTTATTCATATATGCATGCCATGGTTTACTTCACAACACTTGTTGAGATGATCCCTGAATAATATAAAGGCTAGGTATATGCATACAAGCAATGGTGTACCACAACATTTGTTGAGATGATCCCTGAATACAACAGTGTAAATATACATACTCAGTGTAATTGCTTTTAACTGTACACAGTACATATACTCTGAACATGTCATGGTGATCCCTCAATACAACACATAAGAAAACATCAGGTGACACCTGATTGGCGGCCTAAAAGCCACGCACCAAGTCAACATAATTTCTGCCAAGCCATTATGCTTCTTGGCATTCCTAGTGTACAGAATTACACTTCAATATCTGAATGACTCTTAACACCATCAGCCACTTTGCTGTGAATAATACATTTTCTGGCTTTGACAACTAAAAATACACTCCTCGTAACTCTGTGAGTTGAATAATTAATGTTTCGACAGATAACTCTTATGTCTAAAACTGACCGTAAGCGAGTGTAGCCCCACAAGATACTTTATCCTAACAGGCGTGTTTAACCTTAGGCTAGTTCGGCTGTCTGCCATATGAAAATGCTTCGTTTTACACCCAAGTTGGTCTACTGGTGCTGAATACCTCAAAATCCTTTAACTCTATGCTTTTTTTTTCTGATGAATCATTGCCTACCATATTTTGGAAGAGTGAGGGTATTTACTCACCTAAAGAATAAGGAGACAAACACAAGATGTTTGGTTGGAAGAATCTCGTAACAACTGCAAACCGTTTCGCAACTGCGCCCTCAGTTCCCTCATCTCAGCCGCACGAAGGGTCAAATTTTGAATGGGGGCCTTATCTTTAGGCTGCTACAATGATTTTCGCTTCTTTTCTCCATACAATAGTGACTTGAATACAACCACTGCAGCGCAGAGTTAGGAGTACAAAGGTGTAATACTAACTAGATGTAATGGTAGAAAAATCAATAGAAACACTATACAGCTGAAAAATGCCATTCTAACCTTTTCTTTAAAGTTCAAATATTTTTCTAACGCATCACTGATTTTCACTTGCTCCCTCCGTACAATAGTCACTTGTATACAACCACTGGAGCGCAGAGTTAGGAGTACAAAGGTGTAATACCAACTAGGTGTAATGGTGGGAAAACCAATGGAAACTCTATACAGCTGAAAAATGCCATTCTAACCTTTTCCTTAATGTTCAAATATTTTTCAACGCATCACTGATTTTCACTTCCCCCTTCCATACAATAGTCACTTGAATACAACCACTGGAGCGCAGAGTTAGGGGTACAACGTAAAACTGTCTATTGAGTGCTAATTCGTAATTTTTGAAATAGAAGCCACGCACTTCTATGGTATAAATTTATCCGAAAGATACACATTGTAGAACTTTCCGACGGGCAAAGTCTAAAACGTTATTCAAAGCTTTGGCTACAGATGAACATAAAAATCTATTACGTTTACTCCTGTCCACTCTCAACTTATAAAAAAGACACAAATAGGTACATTCCCCTGAAATTTTGGTGTTAAACATTCCATACAGGGTTTTTGACAAGGGTTGTGGGATGGAACTGTACTCCCTTGGTAGGCCCGGACCTAAAAATTTTGGAGGTGGCCCAAGATGGGGAATCTCAAGTGCACTGAAGGTGCTCCACGAGCGCAAGGCAGGAGTTTGCACACATGCTGTCCAAGGGGAGCCCCGGTGGCGGTCGAGGGGGCGAACTCTCTAGCAGCTCTCACAATATTACATATTAAGAGCACAGAAAATCGGTGGCTCTTACAGTTTTTAATATTAAGAACACAGAAAGTCGGCTCCAGTAAGTCTGTTATAGAAATTGCATATCATCTCATATTTAACAAAATTCGATATTAGGGGCACTTGATAGAGCTCTGGGGCTAATCTGGGGGTTCTTTCAAAATTTTGACACTAGTACGTAGCACGAGATGAACACTTAGTTTCAGAAAATGGTTTTCTGCTTTATTAAGTGTTTTATTTTCATAAACTATAGATGAGTATGCCGTGTGAACCGTGACGGCGAAACTAATTGCTCGTGAAGTGCACTTAAATTTCCATATAACCGTTTAGGACATCCTTTTTCTGGTAAACATTGCATTAAGGCAGTGCGTTGCGACCCTTCAGTTTCCCAACAAGAATGTGTCTGCCAGGAACGCTGTCTTATTTAACTTTATGTTATCTTTCAAAACAGAAAGAACTCCCTTTCTTCACAAGTTGCGAAATTTCATAGTCACGCCAGTCCAAATGGGCGTAAATGTAACACATTAGGCTTTGAATGAAGCAAAAACATTTGAGAACGCTCTTCAAGAAGAAAATGGAAAAGAATGGAACTGAAGGTGAAGGTGTTAAAATTTAGGTAGTTTGTGAATTATTATGCTTCGCAAGAGTTTGCTAAGTCGGCGGAGTTAGCATATCAGACTATCGTGTGGACAAAAGCACGTCCCCTAGCTTTGTCTTCATTTGTGGGCCTTGTAGTCCAGGCTGCAAGTCACATAACCTTGTTTTGTGACATTTATAATGTTTTTCAACGGTTTTGGTCAATTTGTAGGTGCTGATTTTAGATCCGGTGGGTGCCGGTTCATAACTATTGAGAATTCTTGCTAAAAAGCAAAAATCAAAAATGGCCTCCAAAATTTACTGTTTGACGTATATCTCCTCTTTAGGTGCAGCAAAATCTACAAGTACTCTGTATTTTTTTCATTAGTTATTAGACGGTCTGGTTTGGTGTATGTGATGTTACAACTTGTACAGCGCTTTACCATCGATGCCGCAAAAGTCCACTTTGCTCTACGAGGTTAGTTAACACTTGGTCAGCATAACAGATGTAGCCAGCTCTGCACCAAGGATATTTCTTAATTTTTACCATTATGAAGCTAGTTTTAAAGAGCGCGTTTTAGTAAGGAGTGGCGCTCCTCAAGTGGGAAATGATGCAGGGGAAGGGGAGGGTGCTGTTCGATCAGGTTTAGGTTCAGAGAGTGCGGGATATTTAAGTTACCATTTTAGAAATTCCGTGTACATGAGTAATTAGCAAAGCTAGGAAGGACACAGTTTGGTCTCATGGGGTATAAATTCCGTGTATCCACCCCTCTGACTCTTAGGGACTTTTAAAATGTAACGCACATATGCAATGCACATTGATGTAATGTGATCCTCCTTTATGTAGAAGGATACTATTTGCACTTGACCAGCTGATTTGTTACATTGGTGGTTTAAGCAATCCCAGTGGAAAGTGGGACGATTTTGGAAGATTATGACCGACGATTGTTTGCCTACCAGTTTCGTTCTACGCCTTTTGGACGATTTTGATAGGAAAATTCACTGATTCTGGAAGATTTTTCAAGGATAAGGAGACAGGAATGTTTCGTTGCGCAATTGTTTTACTTTGAAATGGGGATATTCTACCTCATTTATTGCCACCTGCAGTTGAGGGACAATGTGATATGGTTGTTTCTTTCACACCACGAGGGAACCTTGAAGGCTATAATGGACGTTTTTCTACAACAGAGTACAGACAGCAATATTTTAATGTATATCTGTCCTTGACTACTTTTAATGGCAGGACGTTTTAGAAGTTTTTGGACTAAATCTTCCAAAGACAGAGATTTTTCGTCCCATATTTCAATGGGGTTACATGACTTCAAGGATGAACTCATCCCCAGGCCCATTCAGGTACTTTATCCTGCCCTGTATTAAAGCAGTGCTTCTATTTTACAGTAGAACGTGCGCAATGCGGGATGAATGTAACTATAATTGGCGATAGGCTGCTCAACTATGGTGGTAGTCGATTCATGTTCGTTCATGTCCTGAGCGGAAATTATTTCAATTAACATCCCTGTCCATTTGTAATTTTTCTCATGTATTCATTGCTGATACAAAAATCTCATTTAAAGTGTGCATGACACGGTCAAAGTGAGTTTCTCAGTAAATAATGTTTGAATACAGCTTGAAATAAGACGAATGTTTCCGGACTAAAATACGTCCATATATGCAGGAATACGACCATGTGAATCCCCAAATACAGGCCAGGCTCAGCCCATATGAAATCCGAAAGCGAAAAACGTATGTGAGCGCGTCTTAAGACGTGGCGTCATTGGCGGAACGGTCAGTAGCAATACTGTACGAAGCAGCTCACCCATCGTTCCACACTACGAATCATGTACATGATAACGTGTGTTAGCAGTTACATCATGGCAAACACTTGTGCTACGATACTAGAACAGCGCGTGTGACCAGTGACCACATTGTGAATGGTGCGTCGTTGCGCGGTGACTGCTTAGCATTAGCAACAACACCGTCACTGAACAGAGTATAGGCGCGCTTAGTTTGGACTGTCCATATATGTGCGTATCGCTGTTCTGAGTACTGCTCGCCTACCGCTTTCTTTTTGCACAAAAACAGAACTGAGGTTTATGTAAAGTCCGGGTCCCATACATGCGATTCCACTTGCGATTCAACTTTCAACTAAGTTGACACACCAGTTGCATAAGTGGGACCGGTGAATCAACTTGACAATCGATTCAACTCGGTCGAGTTGAATCGTAGTTGAAAGACGTAGAACATGTTCTATTTACTGCAACTTTACAATCAACTTTCTCATCTGCCCATGCGCTACAGTGTGTATTCCGCGAAATTTGACCGATCAAGCGAACATAAAATTTGTAAATATGGCAGAGAAGACAGCCAATTACTTCGCATTTACAGAAAAAGTATACATCCTTAGAGTGTCTCTGCCAAACGGACTCAAAGAATAACAGTTAACTGAGCGTTCCCTGGTTAGCTTTGGAATTTACTGCCAAGGGATTTGATTTTGCAGGTAAAAATGTGACAGAAAGATGTGTGTCACTGGATGCACAACCGCTGTGCCCAACCTACAGGCAAGTGTACAACCTAGCACATATTAGGTCTACAAACAGTGCACAAAACGATATATAAAGTCAGCCTAGGCTTGTATTTGAGCTAGTCTAGTCCACTCACACAGGCCTAGAGCAGGATATATTCTGTTTTGCACCTTTACATCATGTTCTAGTCGAGGTCAAAGTAAACTAGCCAGCACTAGGCCAAATATTGTCCAGCACTGGGCTTAATACTGTTGTACGATACCTTACTGTACCGAGTGACTTAAAGAGATATAAGAACCTACAAAATATATTATAAACGTTCATAGGTTACCCTGGCTGTGAACGCATGCAGTTCTAACGTTATTTAACGTCAGTGCATCATACCGTACACAAATTCATAATACAAATAAGAATTACATAACGCTTAATTGTATGTATGCAAAAAAAAAAAAGAAAAAGAAAAAAAAAAAACGTTATAGCCACCTGTGGTTGTGAACCTGACGATTTGATCGGTGCCTGAAACCTAAGTTAGGAATTAATCACAAAGTCATTAGGATGTTAACCACTTTGTAACGTTAACGTTTAGGCTATCGTTAATGTGACGGTAAGAAAAAATAATTTAGACCTAACTTAACATTCGACTTTTGACCTAGGCCTAACATTAGATTTGTGTCATAAACGGGACCTACTAGGTTTATTACTAGTTCAGGGGGCCTAGGCTTCTTGTACTAGTACCACATAGGCCTAGGGCTCCTTTACTTTTTCCAAAGTCCCCTCGACTCTCTGGCGGAAAGCAAAACCAGCGAAACCAAACGTTACTCCCGAAGGAGTTCTTCTCCCCAAGAAAACTACGTCCCCGAAAAGACAAACTTAACTGGCTAACCTCTTGACCGTCAGACCTCTACACAGGGGCGGCGAGCTGTTAAAACTATTGGGAGGACACCTCCCTGAGTGAACACTGCGCCTACGGCCAGGAGTACAGAGGACCTTCATAATAGGTCATGTGTTGGAGTCCAGGGGCGAAGCCCTGAAAGCAAGCGATTTGGTGCGTTCTAGAGGACACAGATCACATATTTCTGATCTAAAGCTCTCCCCAGCTGCTATTAATAGGCTAATATCACAATTATTCATATCGAAAATGTGTGTAACAACATTTTGTTTTTCTACACAGGCCTACCTCTTGATATTGGGGGAACATTTGATATTATGTCCCCCACTAAGAATATTGAGGGGGACATGTCTCCCTGTCCCCCGCGATCGCCCCTCCCCCATGTCTCTACATTCAGGGTCTGGCATGCGTGGTCCCATTCTCACCTGGCTGGGGAGAGCAAATAGTACACATAACAAATCAGGTAAAAGGTCTAACTAGGGCTATAAGTGGCTTCAGTCTCATTTGAGGTAAACATTAAGTTGGGTGTTGGACAAGGGTTTCGGGCTAGGCGAAGGTTAAAGGAGCTGAGTAGTAGTAGTAGAATAAATTCTCGGACTTGCCAACTTCGTTACGTTACATCCGGTTATGCTTCTTGGCTTATCGATTCGATCCGATACCGATACTTATCAAAGCCATGCATGCAGTGTGTCTGGTGTACCAGTACACTTGCTACTGTCGTTAACAGTACTAACGTTAGCCTAACTTAGGCTAGCGTTAGGGCCTAGGTCTACCACGAAAAACAAACTCATTGATCGAAAAAAAAAACAGTTTCAATACCTGCAAAATCCACAATGTTGTTCATGAACCTCCTGCAGATGATGCGCGAAAGAGGCGTGGGCCTTGCCACTAGTAACGCTAATATACTACACACGTACGTACGTACGTTGTGAGTTGTGTGTACTACATGCCTGGGTGGATGCATCGATCAGAGCCGATACAAGTGGAAACGATTCAAAATTGCCGGTGCCAGAAGAAAAAGTAACGAACTAGAAATTCAAAAAACAAATTGTAAAATATCTTTCAAGTGTAAAATCAAATAGCCCAAGAAATAGTATAGGAATGTTATTGCAAATTTACTTTGCAAGATTATTTTAAATGAGAATATAAAACGCATTAGGATTAATTTTTTTAAAATTAGCCCCGCACAGGGGGTAATCATCTCGTTTGGTATGATGTATTTATTTTGGAAGTACGCCACTACTCAGCTCCTTTAAGTCAGTTTGGAGATTAGGGATAAGTGGACGTGGGAATAGACAAACCTGAAAAAATAAAATGAATGACGTCATGATGTTTCCGTGAACAAACGCCTCAGTGGTTGCAGTCCCATAATTTTCCATATTTGATAATGACTCTCCGTTTTTGAAACGTTCATGGTCATTAGGGATGAATAACTGACTCCAAAAGGTAAATATGGACATTAATTGTTTCGTGAATTTTGAGTGGACAAGCCTTAATTCTAGTTTGAACCCTTCAAGAAATCTTCTTGACCTTCGCCAATGTAGTGCATCTAGTTCCCGTGTTATGTCTATATACACCTAGTAACTAATCTCCGTCTTCACACTGTGTGCCTTTGGATGATGCATTTAGACTATCGTTGCTTCTGATTTTGCAAACACGCAGCAACGCAACAATGGAGAAGAAGCTGGAGAAGCTCTGTAAGTTAGAAGGAATTCCGAACCAGTTGGATGCTTTGGCTACAGAAATTAAAACTTTGAAGGGAGCGCTTGTTGAAATGAATGAGTCGTTAGAATTCATGGAAAAAGAAGTTGAAGGAGTGAGGGAAGAAATGAAATCCAAAGCTGAAAAAGAGGAAGTAGCAGATCTTAAAAACAAGATATCAAAGATAGAAAGGTTTACACTAGAGAAGCTAGAAGACCTCGAAAACCGTTCGAGGAGAAAGAACCTTGTGTTTTTCGGAATCCCAGAAGCAGATGACCGACACTGTGAGTCCCTAATAAAGGAAGACATTTTACAAACAATGATGGATCTAAGTGATATTGATATAGAGAGAGCTCACCGAACACCCGGGGGTCCCAGAGACCCTAGTCAGAAAAGGCCTCGACCAATTCATGTTCAATTCAGTCGTTATTCAGATAGAGAGAAGATCTTGCGAGCAGCCTCCTCTAAGTTGAAGGGAAAACTGCACAAAGGGTCGAAGGTTTTTATTAGCGATGATGTTTGTCAATCAGTCCGTGAGGCGAGGAAACTATTGCGACAAAAACTGCCTGAAGTAAGACGAGGACCAGATGTTAGCTATGCTTATATTCCGTGGACGTTGCCAGCGTGTATCATTGTAGTTAAAGCAGATGGAGCAAGGCGCAAGATTGGAATGTAGATTGAAACCATTTAATATCTGGAAAGGATGTTTCTACTTTTTGGCTATTTGAACTTCATCTCATATTAATGAGAGAAATATCAAGCATAATTCAATCATCTTTTAGTGGCGAGAAGTTTTTATGACAAAACACCGAATAAAGACACGGTCCTAAAGTAAAAGAAGTCTGCTTCGTGGTAGTGGTGCCACTATATCATCGTAAAGAAAGCAGATGGAAAAAAGTATTTGACTGAGAAATAGATGATTATAATTAAAACTTGGAATTAGAATTACCTGTTTCTCGTCACCTTAACTTTAATATCAAGAATGAGAGTCGCAGTAAGTTTTTTATCGACTTTGCTGAATCGGGACGTGTGACCACGCCGTTTTTCGGGGAAGCAAAACCACCTCTTGCTCTTGTGTGATGTATGTGTGTGTGTGTGTGTGTGTGTGTGTGAGACGAAGCTGTGTGTGTATGACTGAGGCTGCTGCACTCAACAATCAGCAACATGTCCTTAACAGGAATTCCTTACCGGTACATTTCCCGCGAACCGCTAAGGAAGCGAGGGTGAGTATGGGTGCACCCGCGGTGTGTGAGCAATCCTGTGGCTATGGGTGCACCCGCGGTGTGTGAGCGATCCTGTGGCTATGGGTGCACTCAGCAACATGTCCTTAACAGGACACGGTACAGCCGGCGAGAGCTCCGCTCTCGCACCTCTTTCCTAGCTCACGCGGAGCTCGAAACTGGCGTAGCTGCCCGAAAATTCCGTCGCTGCAATGAGAAGTCTCGCGCGGCTGCACGTGCCTGCCTTGGCAAGCAGCCCACCCTCCAGACACGTACGTCTGCTGGGTTAGTAGGAGGTCAGTCAGGCTAATGGGGAAATCCCGCGAATTCCTTACCGGTACATTTCCCGCGTACCGCTAAGGAAGCGAGGGTAAGTATGGGTGCAAAAAGGGGGGGGGGGTTTTTTGAAAAAAAGCCCCCCCCCCAAAAAGGGGGCCCAAAATTTGTTTTTAAAAAAAAAAATTTAAAAAAAATTTTTTCCCCTTATTTTAAAAAAAAAAATTTTCCCCCCCGGGAGAAAAGGGGAAAAAAAACCCAGGCAAAATTTTAAAACCCCCTTTAAAAAAAAAAAAAGGGGGGGGGGCCCCCCCCCCTTTTTTTAAAAGGGGGCCCCTTTTGGGTTTGCCCCCCAAAAAAGCCCCCCCCTTGGGGGAAAACCCCCCCCTTTTTTGGGGGGCCCAAAAATTTTAAAAGGGGTTTTTTACCCGAAATTTGAAACCCAAACCCTTTCCCCCCCCCCCCCCCCCCAAAAAAGGGGGTTTTTCCCCAAAAAGGGGAAAAAAATTTTAAAAAACCCAAAAAACCTTTTTTTTTTTTTAAAAATTTTTTCCCCAAAAGGGGAAATTTTTAATTTTTAAAACCTTAAAAATTTTTTTCCCTTTTTTTTAAAAAAAAAAAAGGGTTTTTGGGGGAAAAAAAAAGGGGGTTTTAAAAACGGTTTTTTAAAAATTTTTTTTTGGGGAAAAAAATTTTTTTTCCCCCAAAAGGTTTTTAAAAAACCAAAAAAAAAAAAAAACCCCCAAAAAAATTTTAAAAAAAAATTTTTTTTTTTCGGGAATTGGGGGCCCCTTTTTTTTTTTTTTTTATTTTTCCTTTCCCCCTTTTTAAAATTCCCCCCCCTTAAAACCCCAAAAAAATTAAACCCCCCCTTAAAAAATTTTTTTTTTTTGGGGTTTTTTTTTTCCCCAAAAGTTTTTTTTTAAAAAAACCCCTTTTAAAAAATTGGAAATTTTTTTTTTTAAAAAAAATTTTTTTTAAAATTTTTTTTAAAAAAAATTTAAAAAATTTTTTTGGGGGTTTTGGGGGGGGCCCCCCGGGGGGGAAAAAAAAAAAATTTTCCAAAAATTTTTTGGAAAAAAAATTTTTCCCAAAAGGGGGGGGCCCCCCCGGTTTTTTTAAAAAAAATTTTTTTTAAAAAAAAAAAAAACCCCCCTTTTTTTTTTTCCTTTTTTTTTTTTTTAAAAAAAAAAACCCCTTTTTTTTTCCCCGGGTTTAAATTTTTCCCCCCCCTTTTTTTTTAAAAAATTTAAAATTCTTTAAAACCCCCCCTTTTTGGGTTTTTAAAAAAAAGGGGGGAAATTTTTTTCCCTTTTTAAATTTTTAAAGGGGGGCCCCCCCCCCCAAAAAAAAAAATTTAAAAATTTAAAAACCCCGGGGGCCCCCTTTTCCCCCCCAAAAAAACCCCCCCAAAAATTTAAATTTTTTTTTAAATTAATAAAAATTTTTTTCCAAAAATTTTTTTAAAAAAAAACCAAAATTTTTTTTTTCCCAAAAAGCCTTTTAAAAAAAACCCTTTAAAAATTTAAAAATTTTTTTAAAAAAAGGGGGGGGCCCCCCTTTTTTTAAAAAATTTTTTGGGTTTTCCCCCCCTTTTTTTTTTTTAAAAAGGGGGGGGGTTTCCCTTTTTAAAAAAAAAAAAGGGGCCCCTTTGGGGGGTTTAAAAAAAAATTTTTTAAAAAAAAAAATTTTTTAAAAATTTTAAAACAAAAAAAAAAAAAAATTTTTTTTTTAAAATTTTAAATTTTTTTAAATTTTTTTTTTTTGGGGGATTTTTTTGGGGTTTTAAATGGCCCCCCTTTTTTCTTTTTTACCCCCCCAAAAAACCCCCAAAAAAATTTATTTTTGCCGGGTTTTTTAATTTTTTTTTCCCCAAACCCCCCCAAAAAAAAGGGGGAAAAAAAAAAATTTTTAAAAGGGGGGTTTTTTTTTTTTTGGGTTTTTTTTTTCCCCCTTTGGGGTTTTTGGGTTTTTTTTTTTTTTCCCCCCTTAGGGGGGGGCCCCCTGGGGGGCCCAAAAATAAAAAAGGGGAAAAAAAGGGAAATTAAAAGGGGGAAAATTTTAAAAACCTTTTTTTTAAACCCCCAAACCCCCCCCCTTTTTTTTGGGGGTTTCCAAAAAAAAAAAAAAGGGGGGGGGGTTTTCCTTTTTTTTTGGGTTACCCCCCCAAAAAAAATTAAAAAAAAAGGGAAAAAAAAAAAGGGGGGGGGGGGTTTTTGGGGGCCCCCCTTTTTTCCCCCCTTTTTTTAAAAAAAAAAAAAAAAATTGTTCCTTTTTTTTTAAAAAATTTTTTTTTTTTTGGGGGGGGGAAAGGTTGGTTAAGAAATTTTTTTGGGGGGAAAAAATTTCCAAGGGCCCCCCCGGCCCCCCCTTTTTAAAACCCTTTTTCCCCTTTGGGGTTTTTTGGGGGGGGCCCCAAATTTTTCCCCCCCTTGGGGGGAATTTTTTTTTTTTTTTGGGGGGGGACTTTTTTTTGGGGGGGCCCCCGGGGAAAAGGGTTTTTTGGGGGGTTTTTTTCCCCAAAGAGTGGGGGGGGAAAAAAAAAAATTTTTTTTTTTAAAGGGGGGAAAAATTTGGGTTTTTTTTTTGGGGGTTTTTTAAAAAAAATTTTGGGGGCCTTTAAAAATAATTTTGGGCCCGGGTTTTTTTTTTAAAAATTAAAAAATTTTAAAAAATTTAAAAAAAAGGGGGGGAAAAACCCCCAAAAACCTTTTTTTTTTTTGGGGGGGGGAAAAAAGGGTTTTTTTTTTTTTTCTTTTTTTTTTTAAAATTTTGGGGGTTTTTTTTTTTTTAAAAAATTTTTTTGGGGTTCCCCCCCCAAAAAAGGGTTTTTTTTTTTAAAAAAAAAAATTTTTTTTTTTAAAAAAAAATTTTAATTTTAAAAAGGAAAAAGGGCCAAAAAAACCCCCTTAAATTTTAAAAAAACCCTTTTTTTTTCCCCCCAAAAGGGAAAAGGTTTAAAAAAATTAAAAAAATTTTTTAAAAAAAAGAAAAGAAATTTTTTTTTTGGGGAAAATTTTCCCAAAAAAAAAAATTTTTCCTTTTTTGGGGGGGGGGGGGTTTTTGGCCCCCCCGAAAAAAAAAAAAAAAATTTTTAAAAGGTTTTTTTTCCCCCTTTAAATTTTTTAAAAAAAAATTTTTAAAAAAAAAGGGGTTTCCCTTTTTTTTCCCCAAAAAAAAATTTTTTCCCTTAAGGAAAAAAAAGGGGGGGGAAAAAAAAAAAGGGGGGAAAGTTGAAAAAAAAAAATTTTTTAAAAAATTTAAATTTTAAAAACCCCTTTTTTTGGGGGTTTGGGGTTTTTGGAAAACCGCCCAAAAAAAAAAAACAAAAAACCCCAAAAAAAAATTTTAAAAAAATTTTTTTTCCCCCAAAAAAAAAAAAAATTTCCCGGGGGGGTTTTTTTTTAAAAAATTTTTTTAAAAAAAAAAGGGAAAAAAATTTGTTTTCCCCCCCCCCCCCTGTCCCAAATACAGGGAAGTGTACAAAAATGAATATTAGGTCTACAAACAGTGCCCCAAAAGATATATAAAGTCAGCCTAGGGTTGTATTTAGCTAGTTAGTCCCCCACCCCAGGCCCAGAGCAGGAATATTCGGTTTTTCACCTTTTCATCCGTTCTAGTGAGGTCAAAGGAAATAGCCCCGCACCCAGGCCAAAAATTTTTCCAAACACTTGGGGTTAAACTGGTTACCCCATACCCCACCGTTCCGATTTTCCCCTTTAAAAATATAAGAACCCTCCCCAAAATTATTTTAAAACGGCCCCTAGGTTCCCGGGGTGAACGCCCCTTTCGTTCCCCCAACGTTTTTTTTAACCCTCTGCCTTTTTAAACCCTACAAAAAAATTATAATAAAAATAAGAATTAATAAAGCTTAATTGTATGTTTTTGCCAAAAAAAAAAACAAAGAAAAAAAAAAAAAAAAAGGGGTTTTGCCACCCCGTGGTTTTGAAAACCCGAAACCCCCCCTTTTGGGTCGGTGCCTGAAACCAAGTTAGGAATTAATAAAAAATATTAGGTGTTAACCAAATTTTTAACGTTAACGTTAGGCTATCGTTAATTTTGACCCTTAAAAAAAAAATAATTTAAAACCTAACTTAAAAAATTCGAATTTTGACCTAGCCCTAACATTTGATTTGTGTCATAAACGGGACCTATAGGGGTTTTTTACTAGTTCAGGGGGCCTAGGCTTTTTGTACTAGTACCACATTTGGCCCCAGGGTCCTTTTTTTTTTCCAAATTTTTCCCCGACTCTTGGCGGGGGAAAACAAAAAACCCGCGAAAAAAAACGTTTCCCCGAAGGAGTTTTTTCCCCCCCAAGGAAAAATTTCGTCCCCGAAAAAAAAAACTTAACTGGCAACCTCTTGACCCTTAGACCTCTACACAGGGCGGCGAGCTGTTTAAAAAAAATATTGGGGGGGACCCCCTCCGAGTGAACCCCTGCGCCTACGGCCCCGGGGGTACAGAGGACCTTATAAAGGTCATGGTTTTTGTCCCGGGGCCCCAAGCCCTGAAAGCAAACGATTTGGTGGTTTTTAGGGACCAGACACATATTTCTGAAACTTTAAAACTCTCCCCAGTGCTATTAAAAGGCAAAAATTTACAAAATTTTTTCATACGGGAAAAAAGTGTGTTAAAAAAATTTTGTTTTTCTACACAGGCCCACCTCTTGATATTGGGGGAAAAATTTGATATTTTGGGCCCCCCCTAAGGGAAAATTGAGGGGGGGAAAAGTCTCCCTGGCCCCCGCGATCGCCCTCCCCCATGTCTTACATTCAGGGTTGGCATGGGGTGGTTCCCCTTCTCCCTGGCTGGGGGGGAGCAAAAAAGTAACATAACAAATCAGGGAAAAAAGGGTTTAAATAGGGCTATAAGTGGCTTCAGTTATTTGAGGTAAAAATTAAATTGGGGGGTTTTTTCAAGGGTTTTGGGCTAGGCGAAGGTTAAAAGGGGCCGAGTAGGGAGGGAGTAGAATAAATTCTCGGACTTGCCAATTTGTTTTCGTTACCCTCCCCGGGTTTTGCTTTTTGGTTATCGATTCGATCCGGGTACCGATTTCTTTTCAAAGCCATGCATGCAGGTGTCTGGGTTTCCCGGTACACTTTCTACTGTCGTTAAACCCCTTTCTAAAAGTTTGCCCAAAATTTGGCTAAACGTTAAAGGGCCCAGGTTCTAACCCCGAAAAAACAAAACTCATTTATCGAAAAAAAAAAAAAAAAGGGTTTAATACCTGCAAAATCCACAATGTTGGTTTATGAACCTCCTGCAGATGAGCGCGAAAGAGGCGTGGGCCTTGCCACTAGTAAAAAGCTAATATACTACCAAAACGACGTCGTCGTTGTGAGTTGTGTGTTTAAAATACATGCCTGGGTGGATTTAAACGATCAGAGGGCCGGGTACCCAAATGGAAACCCATTAAAAATTTCCGGTGCCAGAAGAAAAAAATAAAAGAATTTGAAATTTAAAAAAAAAAAAATTGTAAAAAATTTTCAAGTGTAAAAAAAATAGCCCAAGAAATTAAATATAGGAATGTTTTTTGAAATTTACTTTTCCCAAAATTTTTTTAAAAAGAGAAATATAAAAAGCATTAGGATTAATTTTTTTTAAAAAAATTTGCCCCCCACAGGGGTAATCATTTCGTTTTGGGATGATGTATTTTTTTTGGAAAAATACCCCCAATAAATCAGCTCCCTTTTAAATTTAGTTTGGAATTAGGGAAAGGGACGGGGGGAAAAGGGCCCAAAACCCGAAAAAAAAAAAAATGAATGACGTCATGTGTTTCCGTGAACAAAAAGCCCCAGGGTTTTCAGTCCCATAATTTTCCCTATTGATAATGACCCCTCCGTTTTTTAAACGGTTCCCAGGTTTTTATTTTTTTTGGGTGAATAAAAGACTCCAAAAAAAGGTTAAAAAATTTGGGCATTAATTGTTTTGTGAAATTTTTGGGAAAAAGCCTTTAAATTTTGTTTTTAACCTTCAAGAAATCTTCCCTTTACCTTCGCCAATGTAGTGATTAGTTCCCGTGTTAGTCTATATTACACCTAGTAACTAATCTCCGTCTTCCCCAAGTTTGCCTTTGGGATGATTTCATTTAGGGCTATCGTTGCTTTGATTTTGCAAAACACCAGAACGCAAAAATGGAGAAGAAGTGGAGAAGTCTGTAAGTTAGAAGGAAAACCCAACCGGGGGATTTCTTTTGGGTACAGAAATTAAAACTTTTAAGGGAGCGCTTGGGTTTAAATGAATGAGGGCCCTTTGAATTAAAGGAAAAAGGGAAATTTAAGGAAATGAGGGGAAAAAATGAAATCCAAAGCTGAAAAAAAGGAAGTAGCAGATCTTAAAAACAAGATATCAAAGATAGAAAGGTTTACACTAGAGAAGCTAGAAAAGGAACCCTTTTGAAAACCCTTCGAGGAGAAAAAACCTTGTGTTTTTTGGAAAACCCAGAAGCAGATGGGCCGACACTGGAGTCCCTAATAAAGGAAGGGCATTTTACCCAAAAAAAGATGGATTAAGTGATATTGATTAGAGAGAAACTCACCGAACACCCCGGGGGGCCCAGAGCCCTAGTAGAAAAAGGGCCCCGACCAATTTTATGTTTTAAATTTAGTTTGTTATTCAGATAGAGAGAAAATCTTGCGAGCAGCCTCCTCTAAGTTGAAGGGAAAAGCACCCAAAAGGGGCGAAGGTTTTTTTAGCGATGATGTTTGTCAATCAGTCCGGAGGCAGGGGGAAACTATTGCGACAAAAACTGCCTGAAGTAAGACGGGACCCAAATTTAGCTATGTTATATTTCCCGGGGCGTTGGGCCCGCGTGTATCATTGTAGTTTAAAACAGATGGAGCAAGGGGGCAAGATTGGAATGTAGATTGAAAACCCTTTAAATCTGGAAAGGATGTTTTACCTTTTTTTTTATTTTAACTTTACCTCATATTAAGAGGGAAAATCAAGCATAATTAATCATCTTTTAAGGGGGCGAGAAGTTTTTTTGACCCCAAAAAACGAATAAAGGGCACGGTCTAAGTAAAAGAAGTCTGCTTCGTGGGAGTGGTTTTCCACTATTTTAATCGTAAAGAAAGCAGATGGAAAAAAAATTTGACTGAGAAATAGAGATTATAATTAAAAAATTGGGAAATTGAATTACCTGTTCTCGTCACCTTTTAAATTTAATATCAAGAATGAGAGTGCGGGAAGTTTTTATCGAATTTTTCTGAAAACGGGACGTTTTGGGGCCAAAGCCGTTTTTTGGGGGGGGCAAAAACCCCCTCTTGTCTTGTTTTGGGGTTTTTATGTGTGTGTGGTGTTTTGTGTTGGGGGAGACGAAGGGTGTTGTTGGGGGGACTGGGGTGCCCGCACCCCAACAATCCCCCGCAACATGCCTTTAAAAGGAAATTTCCCTTTCCGGTACATTTCCCCCGAACCGCTAAGGAAACCCAGGGTGAGTATGGGTGCACCAGCGGTGTGGGAGCGATCCTGTGGGGCTATGGGGTGCAACCGCGGTGTTGTGAGAATACTGTGGCTATGGCGTGCACCTCTCAGAAAATGTCCCTTAAATTCTTATGGACACGCCGTGTACTAGCCGGCGAGCGCCTCCGCCTCTGCACGTACTTTCCTAGCTCACGCGCGAGATCGAAACTGGCGCTTAGCTGCCCGAAATTCCCGATCGCTGCAAGGCTGCAATGCGGAAGTCTCGCGCGGCCTGCCCGTGCCTAGCTCTTGGCAAGAAGACCCCGCCTCTCCTAGCCACGTTACGTCGGATGGGTTATTGGAGGTTCAGCCAGGCCCGAATGGGGAAATCCCGCGAATTGCAGCTTAACCCCGGTTACATTCACCCGCGCCTCACCGCTAAGGAACGCGTGAGGCGTGCGCTATGGCGACTGACCACAATTTCCCGCGAGTCGTGGAGCGATCCGGATGAGCTATGTGAGAGACCACTCAGCAACGTGTCCTTAACAAGCGACACCGCGTACAGCCGGCCGGAGGAAGCTACGCCTATCTCGCACGTCTTTTCCTCGCTCACGCCAGCAGCCCTTCGAAAAAACTGAGCAGTAGCTGCCCCAAAAAATTACCGTCGACATTGCAATGAGAAGATCCTCGCGCCACTGGCTGCCTCGCTGCCGTAACGCCTCTTGCAAGCGACTGCCCGCCCCCCAGTACGTACGTCTGACTGCGGTGTAGTTAGGCAGGTCAGCCAGGCCAATGGCCGAGCGAATAACTCCGCGCAATATGTCTTATACCCGGTACATTTGCCGCGGACCGACCTATAGGAGGCGAGGGTGACGCGCGTTGCAGAAATGCGCGGTGCCACCCGAGGGAATGTTCTGTGATAGAGCGATACCTGGGGCATTCATGGCGTGCCCCACCCGGACCGGACTATGTCCCCGTGTGAGCGATCCTGTTGGCACTGGTAGCACCTCCCCCCCCCCCTCAGCAACATGTGTCCTTTACAGGGACACGGTTACAGCAGCGGCGAGAGATACCCGCCTCATCGACACGTCTCTCTCCTATGATCCGCGGACGCTCGAAACTGGCGTAAGCTGCCCGGAAATTTACCGATCGCCCTAGCCAATGAGGGACGTCTCGCGCTGTGTGTGGGGGGGTTTAGGCTGCCCTACGTACAGCCTGCCTTGGCAAGAAAAGCCCTGCCTCCAGCCCATCACGATTTTTTACATCTGTGGGTTTGTTACGAGGATCAAGACCCAGGCTAGATGGGCAGCAAATCCCGCGAAATATCATTACCGGCTACATTTCCCGCGATACCGCTAAGCGAAGGCCAAGACGGGTTGAGAATGGAACGCGTGCCACCCGCTGGCATGTGTGAGCGATCCTGTGGCTATGAGTGCACCCGCGAGTATGGGTGTGGGCATGTGTGTGCACTCACAGACACCTCCTTGGCGGGACGTCGGCAGCCGGCGAGAGCCGGCGAGAGCTCCGCTCTCGCACGTCTTTCCTAGCTCACGCGGAGCTCGAAACTGGCGAAGCTGCCCGAGAATTCCGTCGCTGCAATGAGAAGTCTCGCGCGGCTGCACGTGCCTGCCTTTGGGAAAGCAAGCCCGCCCCTCCAGACACGTTCGTGTTCCCGCCTGGGATTAGTTGGAGGTCAGCCAGGCTAATGGGGAAATCCCCGCGAATCCCTTACCGGTACATTTCCCGCGTACCGCCTAAGGAAGCGAGGGTGAGTAGGGTTATGGGTTGTGGGAATGTCGTGGTGTTGGCCCACTCACAGAAACTCCTTGGACGGGGCGTCGGCAGCCGCGAGAGCTCCCGCTCTCGCACGTCTTTCCTAGGCTCGCGCGGAGCTCGAAACTGGCGTAGCATGCCCGAGAACTCATTCGCTGCATACAGATGGAGAAGTTCTCGCGCGGCTGCACGGTAGCCTGCCTTGGCAAGCAGGCCCGCCCTCCTAGACACGTTCGTCTGCTGGGTTAGTTGGAGATCAGCCAGGCTAATGGGGAAATCCCGCGATAATATTACCGGTACATTTCCGCGACGTACCGCCTAAGAAAGCGAAGGGTGAGTATAGGTGTGGGCATGTGTGTGCACTCACAGACATACTCCTTTAGGCGGGACGTTCGTGCAGCCGGCAAGAGCACGGCGAAAGCCTGAGGAGCTCCGCTTCTCGCACGTCTTTCCTAGCTCACGCGGTAGCTCGAAACTGGCGTAGCTGCGCGAGAATTCCGTCGCTGCAATGAGGAAAGTCTCGCGCGGCTGCACGTGGGGGGGTGGGGGGGGGGGGCCATGCCTTGGCAAGCAGCCCGCCCTCCAGACACGTTCCGTCTGCCTGGGTTAGTTTAGTGGAGGTCAGCAAGGCTAATGGGCGAAATCCCGCGAATCCCTTACTGGTACATTTCCCGCGTCACCGCTAAGGAAGCGAGGGTGAGTATGGGTAGTGGGCATGTGTGTGCACTCACAGGACAACTCCTTGGCGGACGTCGGCAGCCGGCGAGAGTCCGGCGAGAGCACTCCGCTCTCGCACGTCTTTTCTAGCTCACGCGGAGCTTCGAAACTGGCACGACGACAGCTGCCCGAGAATTCCGTCGCTTGCAATGAGAAGTCTCGCCGCGGCTGCAACGTGACTGCCTTCGGCAAGCCAGGCCCGCCCTCCAGACACGTTCGTTGCTGGGTTTAGTTGGAGATCAGCCAGGCTAATGGGGAAATCCCGCGAATCCCTTACCGGTACATTTCCCGCGTACCGCTAAGGAAGCGAGGTGGTGAGTATGGGTCGTGGCGCCATGTGTGTGCACTCACAGTACACACTCCTTGGCGGAGGACGTACGGCAGACTGCGCACTAGAGCTGAACCGCTCATAGACGCCGTTCGACCGTCTGTTCCCTAGCTCATGTGGATCTCGAACACATGTGTGAAGCTGCCCGAGAAAATCCGGTCTAGCTGCCCCGAGATGCAGAAGTCTCTAGTATCCGCGGCTGCACGTGCCACGTTAGCCTGCTTTCTTGGCCAAGCAGCCCGTTCCTCCAGACATTGGCTCGCGTCTTTTTTTTCTCTTTCTTGTCTGCTGGGTTTAGTTGTGTCGAAGCAGGTCAGCAAGGCTAATGGGGAAATCCCGCGAATCCCTTACCGGTACATTTCCCGCGTACCGCTAAGGAAGCGAGGGTGAGTATGGGTGTGGGCATGTGTGTGCACTCACAGACACCTCCTTGACGGGACGTCGGCAGCCGGCGAGAGCTCCGCTCTCGCACGTCTTTCCTAGCTCACGCGGAGCTCGAAACTGGCGTAGCTGCCCGAGAATTCCGTCGCTGCAATGAGAAGTCTCGCGCGGCTGCACGTGCCTGCCTTGGCAAGCAGCCCGCCCTCCAGACACGTTCGTCTGCTGGGTTAGTTGGAGGTCAGCCAGGCTAATGGGGAAATCCCGCGAATCCCTTACCGGTACATTTCCCGCGTACCGCTAAGGAAGCGAGGGTGAGTATGGGTGTGGGCATGTGTGTGCACTCACAGACACCTCCTTGGCGGGACGTCGGCAGCCGGCGAGAGCCGGCGGGAGCTCCGCTCTCGCACGTCTTTCCTAACTCACGCGCGGCTCGAAACTGGCGTAGCTGCCCGAGAATTCCGTCACTGGAATGAGAAGTCTCGCGCGGCTGCACGTGCCTGCCTTGGCAAGCAGCCCGCCCTCCAGACACGTTCGTCTACCGGGTGAGTTGAAGGTCAGCCAAGCTCATGGGGAAATCCCGTGAATTCCTTACCGGGTCCTGTGTACGTGTACCGGTAAGGCAGCGAGGGTGCGTATGTGCGTGTGTGTGTTTATGTAGCACTTATTTGTAGTGCTTTGTCTATGTTTGTTTTGATTGTGTTTCTTTTAATAAAACATCTCTTGCATTTTGAACTTAAAATGGGCAATAAAATTGCAATATTTAATCATGAACGAATTGAAGATTGTCTGCCTTAATTGTAGGGGGCTTAATAATTCCAATAAACCACGTGATGTAATAGATTATCTGGGAAAGACTAAGGGTGACATTTATTGTCTCCAAGATGTACATTGGAACGAAAGGCTCAAAGAGTCAATTTCCCTAGAGTGAAATGGGAGTTGCTACATTTCACCTGGAACAAGCAATTCTAGAGGAGTAGCTATACTAATTAGTGCAGAAGCCAATGTTACAGTCGATAAGATACACTGTGATAGTGATGGGAATTTAATTGCACTAGTTATAAAGACACTTACCTATTGCATCTCGCTTGTTGTTATTTATGGACCTAATGATGATACACCTGATTTCTTTAAAAATATTCTTACAATATTAGAAGATTTTGGTACCCACCACTGTATTATTGTGGGAGACTGGAATTTGGTCATTGATCCAAGTTTAGGTACATTTAATTATCTTCATGTTAATAACCCACGTGCTAGGCAGATGGTGTTAAATATGCAAAGGGAATTGAATTTATACGACGTATGGCGAGTACTTCATCCTGATGACCATTTTTTTTTGGGGGGGGGGGGTTCATATTTGACATTGTTTCATAAAAAATCGTTAAAATGTTGTTTACATTCAAAAATATACCAACAATTCAAAAAAAATGTTAAAAATGACGTCATAATTTTAAAAATCAGTTGAGGCACTTAGAAAAAAGTCACCCTACTCATTTTATTTTCTGAATACCTAGGAACCTAAACAAACACCATAAGAAGTGATTAGGTGTCAGGGGTAGGGAATTTAGAGATATTTTAGATATAATTTACAAAAATGAGTCATTTTCAGTCAAATTGTACATATCCATCCCAAAGACCTCCTCCCAATAAAAAAATACCTAAGTCAACAAGAGAATGTCTGATCTTTTTCATTCAAACACCAAAATGTTTGTTATGAGCTACCTTACACAGAAACACCAAGAAATATGAAGAAATGGCAAGGGTAGGGTGAGTTAGAGAGGTTCAAAGATCCAAGCAACTGCATTTTTCAAAAATGAGTCAAATTTGGCCCAAAACATGCATTTCTGACAGAACAATCCCCTCCCAATATCAAAAATTATAACCCACAACACCCCTCCGACTTTTTCACTCACTAAAATGTCCATTTAGAGCTACCTGTTACAAGACGGGATGACTGACTTCGGATATGTCACGGTGATCAGCGAGGTCGATTACCTCTAGGACCAATTCTTATCAAGCGTGAGTAGCTTCGATTTCATCCCCTTCTTCCCCTGGGGTGGGGAATGGGTAAGAGGGATGACCTTCCTTCAACGGTAATAACACTCCTGGGATTTCGGACATGCTCATTTCAAAAATATAATTTTCATTCCTTTAGTTTTTGAAATATCTGGCTTTATTAGAGGGCGCCCTCTATTGAGCCGTAGACCTATACAAATAAGCTGTGCCATCAATAATTATGACCCACCTTTATGTAATAAAATATGTTGCAGTCCTTTCATGATATTTTTTATCGTAGATATGTTCTTTTTGGTGAGCTTGAGGAACAACAGAGGAGTGAGGGCGCTTTAAGTATATGAAGGAGAAATATGATAGCATTATGTATTGGCCTAGAAAACTGGGAAAAAGTGACCTTTTATTCTTCTGCTGTCTTTCAATGTACCTTTATAAGGGAAATATACCTGCAAGAGGGCGCTTTGAAATAGGGGTGAGGGCCCCTCCCTCTGGGGTATGACCTACGACCTTTCTGAATTAACGTATGACTTTTTTGATAAAATTCCACGTTTCCAATTCCATATGAAAACGTCCTTAGAACAGTTTTTACATTATCGGTAAATTTTTTTTACATTATCGGTAATTTTTTTTTTACATTATCGGTTCAAAGAGTTTTTTACATTATCGGTAATTTTTTTTTACATTATCGGTTGTTTTTACATTATCGGTACTTTTTTTTTTTTTTACATTATCGGTCGTTTTTACATTATCGGTTGATTTTTACATTATCGGTTGTAACACTACCTTACAAAGCCCATGCAGCTCTATTTATAGATTCAAAGTTGTTTACGTTTTACTGTGCACTGAGCCATAGCGTTCTGTGTAGAGGTCATATAGGTCAGTGTGAGTGAGTTCAGTGTGAGCTGTATAGCAAGAGTAAAATGGGCTTGTCCAATTTCCTCAAATTTGGTATCAAATGAAAAAGAAAAGGAAGCTAAACAATCTCCTGCACCATAAATTACAAAATAATAGTGATCTGTATGGGTTTCCTACGATTATCTATGAAAATTCGTATTACGTCATTCAATTTGCATATCTGCATACATAATGAGATTAGTTTTTAAAAATAAAATATGCACTCAAATTCCCCTTCTTTGCTCTTTACAATGATAGATAGGTTTTTACAGAGAATATTCTTCTAAATCAACCAAAAAATTCCTGAAAATATTCCTCTGTTAAAAAAGTGAAGACCTTAATTAAGCAAGGTCGATTGGATTTCTTCTTGGTATCATCCGGATTGCTAAATACTGTATTAAAGTCATTGATTTCATCTGGTTACAGAACTGATCATTCATTGATAAGTACTACTTTCTATCTGAGAAATATTAAAGTTGGAAGGGGAGTGTGGAAATTTAATAACTCATTGCTTGATGATGACCATTATGTCAAGATGGTTAAAGATTTAATAACTGAAACTGTTGGTCATTATGCTTGCTTTCCATATGTTCGTTCAAACATTTGTAACATAGCAAAAAGTGAAATTCAATTTGTTATTAGTGATCAATTATTTTTTGAAACGCTTCTTTGTAACATTAGAGGGAGATCAATCTCCTTTTCCTCCTATAAGAAGCGGTCGGAAAATAACAGGGAAAAGGATTTAATTAACGAATTAGACCGTATTGATCCTTGTTATAATGAAAGTGAGGATACAAGAACCTATATTGATCAGTTAAATCATGAACTTGAAGTAATTCGGGATAAAAAAAATTGCAGGGATGTCTTGTTAGGGCCCGGGCTGATTGGGTTGAACATGGTGAGAAGCCCTCCAAATTTTTTCTCAGTTTAGAAAAAAGAAATTATGTTAGTAAGATTATTAACCATTTGGTAAGCACTGATAAGCAAGACATCTACGATCAGGATGATATACCGAAGGAAGTTACTAAATATTATCAAAATTTATACAAATCACATGATACAGATTTGAGCAATGAGGATATATTTGAGAAATTTTCTGACAAAGTAATTAAACTTTCAAGCGATCAGTCTCGTTGTCTTGAAGGCCCTTTGATGTATGATGAGGTAACAAGGGTTTTGAAAAACATGAAAAATAATAAATCTCCAGGACCTGATGGTTTCACAGTTGAATTTTATAAATATTTTTGGAACGAAATTGGCCAATTTTTGTTAAGGTCTTTGAATTTTGGTTATGAGAACTCTTTTTCAGTTACACAAAAACAAGGTGTGATCACCTTAATTCCAAAAGGTGATAAGCCTCGTTGTTATTTTAATAATTGGAGACCGATATCATTGCTTAATGTCTCTTATAAAATAGCATCATCTTGTATCGCTAATCGTTTGAAAGAAGTTCTGCCTGCCATTATTTCATCCAACCAAAGTGGTTTTCTTAAGGGTCGTAACATAAGTGATAGTATTCGTACAGTGTATGACATTATGCATTATTTAGAAGAAAATGATGAACCAGGTATTTTATTTGGGATTGACTTTGAAAAGGCCTTTGACAGTCTTCCAATTAGTTTCATCAGGAGGGTACTTAATCTTTTTAAGTTTGGACCATCAATTATTAAGTGGTTTAATACCTTCTATGCTGAAAATTTTTCTTTTGTACTTGTAAATGGATTTCTTTCGGAAAAAATACCAATTAAGCGTGGTTGTAGACAGGGCGACCCCCTCTCACCATACTTATTTATCTTATGTGTAGAGCTTTTGAGTAGTCTTGTTAACAATGATGAGACTATCCATGGTATTGATATTGGTGGTAAATGCTTTAAACTAGTCCAATATGCAGATGATACATCTTTTTTCATACACGGTGACGAAACATCCTTCAATAGGGTTATGACACAATTACAGTATTTCAGTACATTGTCGGGTCTTAAGTTGAATTTAGGTAAATCCTTTTTAGTGGGACTGGGAAATCTGATGGGTTCTTTTATCGATTTAAACAGTGAGTATAACATTCCATGGATTTGTGGCGAGGACTTCACATTATTAGGTATTGTTTTTAACACTGACTTGAGAAGCATGACTAATAAGAACTATGAAAAAGCAATGAATAAAGTATTGAATGTTAAGAAATTATGGGAGAAACGTAACCTTACTGTTCTGGATCGTATTGCTGTGGTTAAGTCATTATTAGTGCCATGTTTTAATTACTACATTAAATCCCTTCCCCTGCCGACAACGGAGTATATAGATAAAGTTAATTCCATGTTTTTTCGATTTGTATGGAATGACAAGCCTGATCGTATAAGCCCGCGACTGTTAATACAAGACTTCGGGGTTGGCGGTTTAAAAACGATTGACTTTTATAAACACTGTTTGGCTCTTAAGATAAGTACCTTTGGACGCCTTTTGAAGAGTGAGAGTTCTGAATTTAGTCTTTGCTATCTGCATATATTTGGTATAAATATTGACTCTTTCCATAGCCATGGGGATTTCTATTTGAAATCGGCTAGTCTAAAAGTTTCAAATCTTTTTTGGAAGAACCTTTTTGATACCACCTAGAGTTTTCTCCGGGATGAAGTCTTTTTTAAGCATGATAGTGTGAATATACTAACCATGCCGATTTGGAATAATAGTTTTGTTAATATTAATGAGTCTCCAGTATATTATAGGCATTGGTATAGCAATGGTGTTCGCTTTATCTCCGATTTGATCTCTGTGGAAGGCACTTTTCTTTCTTATGACAGCTTTACCAAGACTTATCAAATTTCATCTAACTTTTTAAAATATTACGGCATTGTAACCTCTATTAAATCGGTTCTGAATAAATTTTGTGGGGGTAGGCTTATAAAAGCGCCTTTTCCTATTAACAGTTATATTAATAGCCTTATCACGGGCGGTACATTAAATTCAAAAACTATTTACTCTAGGTTAATACAAGGGGTAAGCTATGGCCACAAAACTTATAATAGGTGGTGTCAAATAATTGCAATCAACAAAGAAGACTGGTCTTTTTATTGCGGTGCTCCCTTTCATTATTCTAAAGACATTCTAAAGACAGTAGGTTAAGATGGTTTCAATATAGCATAGTGCATAGAATAATTCCAACAAATAAATTTTTGCATAAGATAAAAGTGAAAACATGCGACACATGTGACCTTTGCCACGAACACACAGAGTCAATAGAGCATTTATTTTATGGTTGTTCTCACTCAAGTAAACTCTGGCATAATTTACATATTTCCTTAAGTAATGCTGGTATTCGAGGGGTTACTCTAGACATTTCTACGGTACTTTTGGGGTCTAACTTCAGTCTGGAATTGAATTTAATTATCATTTTAGTGAAATATTTTATGTGGAAATGTAAACAACAAAAAACCTTACCGAATCATTTTCGATTGCTTATATTTTGAAAGATTACTTCTTGATCCAAAGGGATATTTTGTTGCGTAATATGAAAAGTCATGAGTGGGAGAAATGTTGGTCTCAATGGTTTCGTGTACTACATTTACATGATTTATAGGCCTAATAATAAGCCCTTTCCTTTCCTTTTTTCCTTTCTTTTTTTTTTTTCTTTCTTTTTTTCTTTTTGATATATTCTTCACATGCCCATTTACTCGTTATTTTTTTTTTCTTGTTGAAATTGCTGTGTTTTGCTAGAGAGACAAAAAAATTAAATCATTCTTCACACTACTGCAGTGGGAACGAACACTATCCAATTTGGGATTTGATAGTTATTGGCTGCGGTCATTATTCATTGTGTTAGTTTCTGATACATGGGTAAGGCCTTTGAAAATCTTCCGAATAGGATCACAGGACTGAACCTTCCTACTTCAGTGCCTTCATTATTTGTGATTTTTGGTCGTTGTAACACAAAATTAATAAACTAAAATTTTTGAAGAAAACCTGAAAATTGTATTTCTTCAAGTAGCACTTTCAGTGAATTTAGCCTTTAATTTAGCCGTTCCAAGGGACCTGATGAGAGCCATGGTGACTCTGTGGGAGTTAGCAGATAGTAGGCCCTATGATATGGCTAGTGTCACTCGATAGTACACTTCCCATTGTCTCGTGCGTCCACAGAGTTTAAGCCTATATCATCTAGGCTAAATCTGCTTGGAAAGTATAGCCATGGGATATCCATGGGTATCCATCCTTTTAGTACCCTCCTACAATCACTAGCCCGGTCTAAGACCAAGCGTAACTGTTGCGTTAGTCATCTAGCCCTTGAGTAGGTCTACTTTAGGTTCATGCTCCGATATAAAGGTGCGAAAATATTTACAATAGCGTCCTTTCGCATATAAGCACATCAGTTAGTAGAAACTTTGGCCAACGTTCCCCCATTTTCCGGGCAGCTGACCCCTGTTTTCTTGGAGAAAACACATACCAGACCTGTGATAAGCCTACGGCTGGTTGAATTAGGTATTCGTACTCAGGTACATTTCCCTGTACTCGTTGAGTCGTACGCATATCGTGCTCAGTAATCTCGTCCTCATTGCACTTGTACTTGTGTTTCATACACAGTGTAACTTACAACTCCAGAGTGTTAAGTTTTTTAATATTTCGAGATCATGTTTTCTATTTTAATAGAACTTGTTTTAATGTTTATTGTTTTTAACTGATTGTCCAAAAGATTCCATCAAAACTTGTAAAAAAATAAATTGAAGTGTGAGAAAAAAGTCGCGGTACTACAGAGCATGGGTAGAATCCTCGTAGATTTCTGCGGTTGTTGTGTGCAGAGGACAGCTCCCTCAAAGCTTACCAAGTCCTAAATGAAGGTTGGCCCATTCACAAAAAAGATACAAGAAATGCTAAAAATTTCACTGTCCTAATTACGATTACAATTCCCTCAACCATGGAAATTGCACGCAATCACTCCAGTTTCCCACGCTACAGATGCATTTTGTGTTTGAATTAGTCCTGACGAATGAACCTCTTCCTTAACGTCTGGATCCACCCATGTCCTTGTAGGAATGGTGCTGCACTAACTGTAACTTCATAATGTATGCAATACAAAAAAACCATGTGGACTTAAGATCTTTCGAAGGCATACTCTTACTTTTTACAAATGAGACAGCATGCAATTTCTCCTACAAGGGATTTTACTGAAAAACTTTCTAATTTACCCTTTACCTTTAAAGTCTAAATGAATTAAGCATGAAATCTCAAAATACAAAATGATGGGATGTAAGTTACAAAGGCATACAAAGTACTGCTCCCCGCAACGATGACGGCATTTTGGCGAAAATTTTCTTGATAGGCCTTCTGTGCGCGACTACGAAGTAGTGACCTTTGAGCTTGGCCATGAGAAGACCGAAGAAAATTACTAAATACTAATACTGTTCTAAACATACACCGGTAATAAGTTCAATGCTTTAAGTAACCTATTGCCAGAGAGCCATTTTGCATCTAAGCCATCATATCATGTTAAATTTTCTCAAAGGTGATACGATTGACAACACCTCTTCTTTTTCTTAAAATAACAATCAGGAAATTTCACTCAACAATCAAAGATAATTTTAAGACCTGTAATCAGTTTAAAGCTTTGACAAATGTAGTAAAATTTTTCATCTAGATATACATAAAAAGCTTGGTGTCACCCTTTCCCTTTACCGGAATTAAGAAACACGAAATATTCACTACACAATGATCATTCTAATCCTACTAAATCATATAATTAATTCAAAAACTTTCCAAAGAAAGCACCAGCTTGCAACTTACCTAACTTACGTAAATGTCCTTCCTGCAATTAGACCCCTCCCTTAGGGCGGCTCCCTGGCGGGGGTGAAAAAGGAAAGATTGGTCTGGGTGTCAAATATAATTGATATGTCACTGGGGACTCCACTTAGTGTTGTTAACTCCCCTTCCCCTTGGATTTTGCCCAGGCTACGGCCCTGATATGTCTTCTTTATAAATTGGCGGAAATAACATGTCCAGGCCGCATAACATGCATCAATACAAATTCTTTCCTTTGAGGCCTCAGGAGTAATAAACTTACACGCGAAAAAGATAAACTGTCAAATAGCAACTCCCTGGACAGACCAGTATCGGTAAAATCCTATATAGGTCTCTGCGCAGCTTTGGTATGTGTTTTACCAAGGGAAATTTGGCAAAATAACGGACTCGGAACCGACTCGGCTTCGCCTTGTCTGTTATTTTGCCAAATGTGGAGTTTCGACGGCTTATTCAACAATAGTAGTTCTCCAAATGCGATTTATTCCTTAAATATATCTCCTATCCCCCAAATCTGAGTCTACATTACATTAATTACCTAGTATGGTACTTATGGAGGGGTTTCACCGCGTCACGTGATCGCGCGTCTTTGGTTTTGAAGGACACGCGTCCATTGTGTCACAGTAGTATCTATGATTATGTCGTGCGCGTATGTTGTAAATACGCTTACTGCGTGTGTGTTTGCCCTTCAGTGACTGGGAATCACACTGGCGTGACGTCACATGAAACCTCTCTATAGGCAACAATGAAAAGTTGCATGAGAGTTGCGCGTGTGGGACCAGCCAACAGTTGTGTCGAAAGTTGATTGAAAACTCGCGCAACTTGTTGAAAGTTGAATCGCAAATTGAATCGCGTACATTGGACGGGGGCTTAAGGAAGCTAAAACAAGCGCGCGCATATGCACGCGGCAGGTGACCTGTTGCGGAATTTTTCGAAATTGGATTGTTTGACGGTTTTCTTCGAATTCTATTTGTGCCGAATTGAACCCGTTGTGACTGTGTGTGAATGATTCCTAATACATTATTGTATATTAATCCTGCATTACGCAAAACTTATTTTGGTCGTGTCATGCCAACTTTAAGGGTACAAGTGGATCAGGGCTTGCACCAGAATTTCCCGGACGAGAGGCAAGGGTCTGGTGGGCGGGTGGGGGTGGCAAACTGAAGCCCCGTCATATGGGTGGTTAGGAGGATTGCAAGAGCGAAATGTTTCGGCTCACGCGTATAACCCCCCCCCCCCCCCCATGGATCTTTTGAAAAAAAAAAAAACTTTGAAAAATCGGGGTTTCTTTTGAGGCAAATTTGAAACAAAATGGAATGTTATAGTAGAATATTGGAAAATTGTTGGGTTTCATTTGAAAATTTATTTTCCTTGAGGGCAAAATTATGTAGACCGTTTGGGCGACTTTAACGTTCGACCATATCCTGGTAACATGCTTTATCGAACCCATGAAGGCCCTCTACAAAAATTGGAAAACTTTCCCTGACAGGGGAGGCCAGCCTTCCCCAACGTGGACATTGCCCCTCTAACCCCACCTGATGCCACTCTTGAAATTATCGCCCCCAAATTAAAATGTTAATACAATGTTTCACACATGCATAACCTTTATCATTTCTTTAATCATCAATAAAAAGTCAACACTAACAGCTGGTTTTAACTTCAAGACTTTTAGCAACCTTCTTTCATGAAACCAGTCAGGCCACTGGTGTTGCCATTAACCATCTACCCTCTGTCCATCTTAACCAAGTCCCCAAAATTTACCGTGATGTCTGATTAGCAACTTGCCTTGTACAGATGTTCGCTAGGTTTTTAGATGGATGTTTATTACCATCATCGAATAGGCATCAGGGTAGGACATCACGCCATACTATGAGTAGTGTAGGATTATTAGAGGATTCCTAAAAAGGGCCAACAAATGGTACCAAACTTTTAAAGCTGTCTTAAGCTGCGAGAGACTTATTTTTGCAGCTGTATACTACCTTATCACCCCGATTCAGAATTTTACCTAACGCCTATTCGAAACACTCCGATTCAAGTCGGAGTTTAAGTCTAACATATTTTTCTTATAATTCTATGTAAAATGATGAAGAGTTTACCCAATAATCATTTAAACGCATTGCGAAACAGGGACCATCCAGAGATAACACAGATACCCTCTGCGTATTCTCCGAATGGTTTCTGTTTGGTTGTCCAGCTTCAGGGCGGATCCGAGAGAGTTTACGTAGGAAGGTGATTCTACGGGGTAGCTCAAAGTTTGAAGCTTCGAGTGTTAAATATACGAAGCCTCGATGTGTTTGGAGAGGGGGTTGTGAGGAAAATTTAAATACTAAACTAATTTTTAAGGCCATATTCTTTTGTGTTGAATTTTAACAACTAATTGTCGAATTCTTCGAAATATCTTACTTTTAAGGGGCATATTTTGAATCTTTTCTCTTCTTATAGGCCTATTAGTCAGATGCAGCCACCTTGTAAGTTTTAGTTTTCAAAACATTAAAGGTATTTGCAGGGAAAGAAAATCACTGCACCTAGATCATGATCATTTGTTTGGCCAATCTTTTCATATTTTTAAATGATGAAATGGTCACCCATAACGTTTGAAATGTGTAATGTTTTGGCGAAGTAACTCTGCTCCGAGAGTAACCTGGTGAGACTGTTCGGTAAAATAATGAAGAATTCATGAAAGTGATTTTCTCTCTGTGCCATTTTAATAACTTGTAAGCACTACACTGTGTGCAATATAACAGAAATGACTGTGGGGGCCATTTTGAACGATCCTTTTCACGTTGTTAAGTCAGTTTTTGCCATACGTTGGCAGAACAAAACATGGGAAGAATCATTTACATGTATTTTTCATATGCAAGTACAATCTGACTGAAGGCGTTGAAAAGGTAATATAACATAACAAAAAGAGGCGTACCAGAACTTCAATTTTGGCCGCCATTTTGAATTTTTGTATTCTATGAAAGAGCTCCGAACAGTTATCAACTGGCACTAATCGCATATGGAATCAGCACCTAACAGTTGAATTAAAACTGCTGAAAAATATTACATATGTACAACACAAGGCTAGTTGGCTTGAAGCCTGGACTAATATTAATCTTCTAGTTTTGTTGAAAAACATCTAAGTGCATAGCCTATGCGTTTGCCTGTTACTTAAGAATCTCTAAATGTTAACATGTGGGCTATTCAGGCTCATTAAAAATGGCTACATAACAGAGATAGAGAGTCACTCTTAAGAGCCGAACTTGCTACATTCGTTTAACTGAGTGTAAATAAACAACTAGAGCAAATTTTATCAGAAAAGAAAGGTGGATATTGAGGCATTGATGGTAAAATATTCTTTTCACATAGTCCCCACTTACAAGTATGATTCGGCTGAATATTTCAGAATTTACTTACACCTAGAGAGGGAATACCCATCAAGCAGTAAATGTTGGCGGCCATTTGAAATTTTGCATTACAGCTAAAAATGCTCAAGGGTTACGAAGTAGCGTCCCGCGAATTTGGAATCAGCAACTAAAAATAGACTAGAAACCGTTGAAAAGCATATAATTCAAATTCTACCACCTCTAGTTATCCGTTATTGAGAATCCTGCTTTCTAATTGGTTAAAAAGTGATCTATTATTCCACAACACACGGTCAGTAGGCTAAACGTAAAAACTGATAAAAATGAAGTTTTCTTACATATTTGGTGGAAGAATAGGAATAAAACACGTTTGTCGGACCATTATTGTCTCATAAACCGTCTCGACTCCAAATTTGGCAAAATAACGGACTAGGCCTCCCTTTGCCTCGTTTTGCCAAATTTGGAGTCTCCACGGTTTATTCACCGATCATAGTCCGCCAAATGCGATTTATTACTTAAATGCAAGGTTGAGCTAGATTGTTATGGATCGTATCCTTGACAATGTGTTCTTGTTCGTGGACGAGGTTTTAATGCCTGCTAAGGCTGACGCTGTATGAATGAATCTTTAATGTAAACTTATCTTATCAGAATGTAAATAACGTTTGCTGCTCTAAAAATTTTGTTTGTGTTACACATTAGCGCAGGGGCGGCTATCTGTTAAAATTATTGGGGGACACTTGCTAGAGTGAACACTTTGCGGCTCCGGCAGGTGTACAGGGTACCATCATAGGCAGACCCGTAGCCATGCAGGAAGTTTAATACAGGGGGCACCGGCACCTCATACTGGGCACCGAAGAATATTATGTTTATAGTCAGTAGTGCCACCATGTGATAACATTTTGAGTGAACCACAGGAGATATTTCAAGCCTACCACAGATAGTTGTAACTTATCTGTGGTATGTGTGCACATGCGCCCGAAGCGCGCGATAATTTCGCTCTTCTGGTGGGAATTTACCCTGCTTTTGCAATACAGGGACGTGGAAACTGGAAAGTCTCCAGAAGTGAAGGGAACGAAGCTATGATCACGATGGTCATTCTTCAGCTCCACAAACGCAGGTGAAGAGTCAATGACATTGCGAACTCGAGGTGACCGGGGACATCCATTAGGCAGGCTTGGTGTGATCTAGTATCATTTTATTAGCATCCAAAGGAAAATTCCTCGAATGTCCGAGGAATTAACAAAATGGAAACGCTAACATGGTTCTTTGCCTGAAGATAAAAAGTAAATTTTGAATAAATTGTGATATGAGTAATTTTAGTTTATAGAGGCTTTCTTTTTACACATGTTACTCAAGGTATTAGGTCGGTTGCTACATGTAACTTTGAGTCTTCACCTAGCTTTGGGTAGAATGCTTTACTGGGAATTTTTTTGCTAATAGTGCTGATAGGTTATACAACTCTTGATCATTGCACGCGAGGAGCGCAGAAATTTTGCATGAAAATTATTTGCCGTGCATGGTAAAACCTGCTGGCAGACTCAGCTGGCAGTGGTAAAAGGGTCTGCCCGACGTAGGAGACAAGCAACAATAAAGAGCCCAGCTACCTGAAGCGCTGCAGTTGGTTGGAAACTTAGATGTTAAACCTCATCTAACTAACTAACTAACTGAAGCCCTGCCAGAAGCGACGGGTGCCAAAGAGATGCCAAATGGAAACGCTTGGGCACGCAAAGCGATCCGAAAAATTTGGGATTCTGTTGTAGAAAAATAGAAAATATTTGGCTCTTGCTAAGAACATTAAAAAATTGAGTTTTTATTGACGAATCTGTCCATCCTCGTCCGAGAAAGCTCCAATTCTCCTAACTAAGTTACTTCTAGCCAATCCCAATCTGTCTTGAACTCCTTCTTGTGCACAAACAAACCTATAGTACATTTCCTAAGGTCATATCGTGGTATGCATACTGTCACAGGTGGCGTTCCAAACTTTCTCTCACCTGCTGCTGCTGCCTGTACAAATTCTTTACTTTTAGCTTACTTTGTCAGAAAGTCCTTTGTAGGCGACTATGTAAATTTCGACATGCCTTTTAACAATACGAGATAAGGAAGAAGTCTCCTTAGGGCGCGGTTCAAGTTACTTGCCTCGAGTCGCTGAAGGAGTGAGGAGGAGGAAAAGTCTGGCCAGAGTGCCGTTAAGTTTTGTGTTGTTTTTCGTTGGAGCATGATCTCCTATATCCTAAGTAGGATGAATTTTTCTGTGTTGGACCCAGGTTCGTGATTATGTGGGAATCCTAACCTGTAAGTTTGTGCATTTTTCTTATTAATTGTAAGAAAGCATTTTGTGCCTGTTTTGATGTGCGGAGTACTTGATGGTTCCGTATAGCATATAGGTAAAAGGGCAATTCAGCTCATTTGTCTGTGAGACATATTTGCAGTATGTTGGCAGTATTGATTAGGGTTACCCATTTATCGAGAAATTTGGGAATATGAATCTAATTCTCGCCCCCAAGAAAGGGGACAAGGGGGAAGTATTCACTTGGGAAGTCTAAACTCAAACTTAATTACGGTTTGGTGTTTTATTCCCAGGGTTCTGGTTCTGGTTTTGGTTCAGGTTTCTGAGGCCTAATTTCCTATTCTGTTCCTGAGAAGTGGTGTATGGCGTTCTCGATAACTAGTCTCGAGGGTAGACGGTGTAGGCGCTGAGGCCACCCATGTTTTCGTGAGCCGCTGAGGGCCACCACATCCACCCCGGTTGACTGGGCGTTGGGAACAAGTCACACACAGGGGCTCTGAGGTTTCTGCTGGTTATACTACTTGAGGGGCACGGCGGGTACAGCGTGAGCTACCGAGGGCCACGTCGTTCGTCGTATTATTGAGTCGAGGTGTCGGAGACCAAGACTGCTATAAGGCCCGTAGGGAGAACCAGAGAAAACCCAGTGACATACTGTACTACCGAGAGTCACCGCTGAGGGTAACCGGTGGTATTGTAAGGAATTTCCAATCCACGTGACAGTGAACCAGTTCAAGGTTGACAGGGGGTATTGCTTGTGTATTAGTGAGGAGTGTAACGTATTTTTGGCCATTTGTATGTATGCGTGTGTGTGCGAGTGTATGTGTATGGGTGTAGGTATTTAAAGTCTGTGCGTATGTGAAAGGTATCGGGTACAGTGCTAAAAGCTGAGCCTGGAGGACAAAATTTGCGTTCCCATTTTTGAGATATTTACGATTGTATTTTCTTTGTGCAAAAGTCAAGCACATTTAGACAGTTAATTCTTGAATTATATTTTTCTTTCTAAATTTACAAGCGGTGTGTAAGTGTGATGTTTTTTGAGTCAGTCTTCGGTTTTTAATCGCCCCAGAGAACTGTACTCAACGAGAGTTTTAAAAGATCCCTACACTAGGGAGTTTTTTTTTGACACCTTGTGACACATACGAAGCCGTAACATCACATGTAATTAGAACGCTCTCTGTGCTATGGGCCTGATCATAGGTCCCCTGTTGGGGTCCAGCAAGACAAGCAATTTGGTGCATTCTAGAGGACACAGATCACATATTTCTGATCTAAAGTTTAGGGGCGTAGATTTCTTTTCAACTTTAAGGGGATGGGGTGAACTATCGCAAATGTGGAAAATGTGCACGCGAAGCGCGAGCCCATGACGGGTGGGGTCCAGGGGCCCGCCTTAGGGCCCCTTGTGGGGTCCAAGGGCAAAGCCCCGGTGGGGGTCCAGGGGGCGAAGCCCCCGGAAGCTCCTGGGTTTTAATGTCTCAGAAGTGCCAGGAAGACTGTTTTAAGGGGTTCATTTTAGTGGTAGTGCTCTTTGGTTGGCTAGTAGTATATTCATACATTTAGGAAATGCTATTTTGAACACAAAACTCGTTGATAAGCTGCACTGGATTGAAATTGTACAAGAGCAACAATGTCCTGTTAAGCTTAAAAAGGCAGGGATCAACATATAGGGTCATCCCAGACAACTGGATTTTGAATTCGGAGACCTGCAAGTTGGCTTGAGATCAGTGGCGTCGCCAGGTTTTTTGTGATTGGGGGAACCATAGATGATGTCGTAGTAATACCTCAGTTCCCCCAAGTCTGCGTAAATTACACCTTTATTTTTCATGCGTTCCTGCATTTGCATGTAGCAGTTTTGATCTTTCGTTTGTCACTACATAAAGGTGTCGTCCTGGGGAAGGGGTTCCCCCTCCCCTTTAAGAATTTTTTTATTAATTTAAGGTCTTTTAGATGTAAAATGGTGCTATCTTTGGGATGTTTTTGGAACTGATCATATATGGCCGGAAAATGTCCATAATTTAGTGAATGCTAATTTTTGGTAAGGTAAAAGAGGAGAATATGTTGCCTATTAAGAGACAGATACGTTGTCAACAAATCTCCTGAATCCCCCTCCCTTCTGTTTATTTTACTGCCTTCTATTTCGGGAAAGTTTTTACACAAAAATATGTGCGTGGAATCCACAGAAACATTCTTGAGTTGTTACGAAATATGTCCTTTCCTTCATTGTGCATTATGAAAGGGCATCTAAGGCTAGCGGATACCTGAATAGGGCCTCCTGGAAGCTCTGCATTAATCATATTAATTGGGGTGGGGGGCGGGGGGGGGGGCGATGACAGTGCGTATACTACCTGACATCCAAATGATAATATAGAGTACGACGTCGAACACTTAACAACTATCGCATTTTTACTACTTTTGAACTAAAATCCGGACGAACAGCTGCCAGCAATGGAAAATGAGAGGGAGGGAGAGTATAGGTGCAGGGAGGTGATATTAGACCTCCCTGATAGATGTAGCAAAAGGGGTGAAGGACTAATAAGCGCTTTACAGAGTGCTGTTTTCGTCATAAGTGTATTAACAATCACCATCCACACCGAATATGGTTCAGCGCGAACTGGCAAAGCTCTGGTAAAAATTTTTGAAAAATGTATAACGGCAGATACCTACTATCAACCTTCTACATCATGCTACATATTAGATTGAAAGATCCCATATTGATGCGAGGTCTCCACAGATGTTTGGAGATGTATCTCTGTTCTTCGGAAAGTGTCGTGATCAGAACAGTTTCGTGTATTATAACCTTAATAATGGTTATGACATGGAGAGTAAACAGTGACAAATAATATTTCCATTACAAAACCTGCATTCAGACTCTACATCGAGACACTTCAATTGCCCAACAAACCTACATGCCACTGCCATAAGCCAGTCTTTTACCTATTACTTCGTAAACTTGCAATTTTTTGCTGCTCTGTTTCTCCAAAAGATGCTATCGGAAGATATTGATAATATGAGTGACACTGACGTAAGGTTGGAAGCGCGCGGGGCGCGCGAAAATTTTGATAGATTGCCAACGATTTCCTAAAATTCTGATAGTTTGAGAAACATTTGTGACAGAAAGTGAAGCGAGATTGAAAAAATTTCTTACGAAAATGAATAAAATATACTTTCTATCATATACGTATCTGTAGACTGAAACATTGGGGGGATGATAACATAAGCCATCCCCGCCCCCTAGTCAAATGTTGGGGGATATATCCCCCCGTCCCCCGGGATTTACGCCCATGCTAAAGTTCTCCCCAGTTGCCATTAATAATATGGGCTAATATCGCAATTATTTATATCGAAAATGTGTGTGACAACATTTATTTTTTCTACATCCTCTAAATATTGGGGGGACATTTGATATTATTTCCCCCCACTAAAAGTATTGGGGGACATGTCTCCCCTGCCCCCCCCCCCCGTGATCGCGGCCCCTGCATTAGCGATCTTCATGTGTTGAAGTGAAACAAAAATATGCAAACCGATTTTAGCATATCCAAAGTTAAATCAGGGTATCACAAACTATTAACGATACATGGAAAATCTATAGTAATGTATCGCAATATCATAGCTGCCAATTTATTCAGTAAGACCAGTTACTCGATACCCATTTTTGATAGCCACTTTATGATCAGAATCGGTACGCAGATTAGACTGCTCTCGGAAGGTACAGCTGGACTGTTTCCAGTTTTCTTGCTACCAGTTTTCTGTTATCCACAAGCCACATAAAGGATCACGCCAAATCTAATATTTGCAAAGTCCCTTTTGCCACTGAAAAATGTGTTGCTGGTATTTTTGCAATCCTAATATATCTCGGGCTTATTTATTTTTGGCTTTCATCAAATTTTAGTTAGACCGGAAAAAACATGAGTGTGACATGGCCACGCTGTGCTAAACATTAAGATTTTGTAGTAATACTGTACTTGTGCTATCCAGTGAAAACTGACATTTTGGCACATTTGGACGACGTTTTTTCGTCTCCCACTTTCGTTGAAGGCCTTTTGGAAGATTTTGGTAGAAAAAATCGTTGCTTTTGGAACTTTTTTTAAGGTTTAAAGGAAAGGAATGTTTTATTGCGCAATCCGCGGACTGATTCACCTAAAAATGGGAATTCACTACCTAATTATTGCCACCTACTGCTGAGGGACGAATTTAGTTGTTTCTTTCATATATTTTATTTATTTATATTTAGTTGTTTCCGAAGAAACGTCAAAGGTTATTATATTTTCAGTTCCACGATGAAATGGTCCAGGCAACAATACTGGAATGTATAATTGTCGTTGACAATTATTAATGACAGGACTATTTTACAAAATTTTGGACGAAATCGTCCAAAAGCAGTAATTTGTCGTCCCATTTTACACTGGGATATGCAAACTAACCTCAGATCACTGACTGATCGCAACTGAAAAAGAAATGTAGACATGCAACAGTTTTTGTTGTAGACTAATTCTTAACCCTTTTGCAGCCATTCCGATTCTTCCTATTGTAGGCTGTAGATGCCATTAATTTCTACCATTGACTTACACACCAAACTGGGCTTGATCTTTAGTCTCTCACTCCTTGTCAGAGTATTCAACAGTATTCAACCCCAACAAGGTACACATCAAGCTCACGAGGTGGTGGTCAAAATTTCTATTGCATGACCATTGAAATTTTGAGCTAGAGACGCCTGAATATAAAAAATTGTGATTTGTCCACCGCAAAACGCACTAAAATAGAAGATAGCCCCACTTCCTTCAAAGCCTCAAATTCATAAACCGCAAAAGCAATTTTAACCATGTTTCCACAATGTAGTCTTTAATGTAGGCACTACATCATGGATTACACAGACGATCCAGTGCTTGCTTAGAATAGGGTGAAAATTAACCAAGACAACAATTATAGGCACTTTTTGCAGAGGGATCACCCTTTGGCCAAATTGTAATTTTCGGTAATGGCGGTATGCCACCTAACGGAAAGGCAAAGTTTGTGTTTCAATCTCAGAATAGGAAGCATGATTTACTGATCTTTCCTGACTGCAACCTTATATTTAGATTTTAATTTTAAGTATTATTATGGGCACAGGGCACTCTTCAAAACATTACCCAAATCGCATGTCTCACACACTGAACACAAGAATTTGGACACAGAGCATACATTCCGTTGGAGTCTGAACTCTGGCAAACAACTACTGCAGATAAACACCGTTGCAATGTATTAGTATCACAGTTCACTCTAAAAACTGTTGGGCAAATTAATAAATTTGCCCAAAAAATGATTAAAAAGTTTACCCAACAGTAATGACCAACAGCTTAACCCAACAACGTTGGGCACTTCTTTTACGCCGTAGTAGGGTCCTACCTGTGTTTCTCTCATGCCCATTTTGGGGCAATTAGTTCCCAATTGTGTTGGTAAAGAGTGCGACCACGAAATGGGTAATATGGTATCACAACCTCTTTGTACACCAGTAAAGTAGGTAATATTGATTTTGGCTGCTTCAAAAGTAAAGGTGAGAAGAAAAAGCACACTGACAACATTATTAAGTTGTACTAAGTTATTAAGTATAAACTGTATCAACACAACTAAATACTTGAATACGACTTTTTTTTTAAAAAAAGGTACTTATCGTAAAAGGTGTTTTCCACCAAAACATCCCAGCCACTCCTGGTTTAACATGATATCACTGTTAATGTCACATCATATAGCACAATGTGATGAGGATATACAATTAATTCTAAATATATGACCTTAAATTTTTTTTATTGTATTAAGAAATTAATTGAAGCACTCTCATGAAAACTGTATGCACTTCCAGTGAGTAGTTCCTGAAGTATAAGCATTCTAAGCTACTGCATTTGATACTCAAAATGAATTTCGAACATGCAAGAGTGACGCCATATCTTCATACTCATAAACTGCAATACATTGCTCTAAATTTACATTACATGTAATTCTTCATAATACGACCCCATCATATAGTAATTGCATGAGGTGTATTGGATTTTGCAAAATGCACAGGACTTTCAGCTGACACCATTGTCAAATTCAGGATGAAAACAAAAGATTGGAAAGATTTTAAAAGCAAACAGCTGCTTATCAATCGGAGATGGTATCCCTGCTATGCTTCAAGTTTACTTTGGGTACCAAACCTGGTAACTTCAGTTGACATATCTTAAGATCTCTTCATCAGAATTAAATGCAAATTTTACCAGAATGCTTGAATTTAGTTCCTGTTTCATACAGTGTATCCAAAATGTTTGATTGCACCATTCTCTTAAGTTTTACTGAGATAGCACACAGTTGTTTAGAAATATCATGAGATACCACCAACAGGGCCACAGTTGCAAGTGCCATTAAATACAAAATAAATTCAGCATTACTTCATTGATGACACCTGACAATTTTTGAATTTACAGCCAAAATGCTGACTCTGAAACCACTTGAGGAGTTTCACACATCCCACCTATCACTTTTTTCAACCATCATGGTTGACATATCACAAACAATAAGTTTTTCTTTTTATTAGAAAGACACGGGCAGATTGTCATCACCAACGAACATTACTAAACATGGCCATTAGTCAGTCAGTCAGTCAGTTAGTCATTCAGTCAGTTATTCAGTCGGTCAGTCAGTGAGTCAGTTATTCAGTCAGTCAGTCAGTGAGTTAGTTAGATGAGGTTTTACGGCTCATTTTCTAACCAATTGGTTTAAGTCGGGCCGGCCAAGGCCTTTCTTCCAGTTCTGGCTCACTGGCTTGTTTTCCCTACTCTACTCCATTGCTTATGCTCAACACCAAGCACAATGACAGTAGGTTCCTTTTTTAAAGTCTTCGGTATGACCCGGCCAGGAGTCGAACCCCAGACCTTCCGGCTGCAAGTCGGATGCTCTAACAGCTCAAAAATCAATGCAATAAATATACCACCGTATAGAAAGGTAGACGAAAACTGAAATTATAAGATTTAGATACAAGAAAGATTCTGAATCTGTAAAATACTATCAGACTTTAAAATCAGTTACATTACATGTGCTTGAAAGAAAAGCTAATGTCCAAACACAATAAGTGTTATTAATCAAATCAATCACCATCTCCAGTGACTATAAGGAGAGGGTGGATTTGAACCCACCTTGCATTCTGAATAACCAATCCACTTGTAATTAACCATGTATTGCAACTACTAATGCTAGATTCAGGGTTTGACATTTAACTCAAAACACAACCAGGCTCAGCTGAACTAGACGTAAAACAATATTAATTAAGAGTTATTTTTTCACGAGAATTGACTTTTAGAGACAACAAAAACATTTTCACCCGTTACAAAAATCAAACCTAAATTTTCAAGAGCCTACTACCCTACTCCGGTAGCTAGAACATTTTTAAAAATTAAGTGATTATCTGTATCTTATACTAAATTTGTCTGAAGTTAAAAATGGCAGATCATATTTCACACGGTTTTAATTTGCAAAACAGTACAGAATATACAAAATATGAACACGCTGGAACTCCCTCCGGTTAAACAAAGAGTCAAAAAGAAACTAAGAGAAGAGTTCCACTTCATGTGAAAGTCTTTCGAAGAAGTTTCATACAGGAATTCGAAGTCTTGTTCAATCTGTGAAGAAGCCAAATGAATATCCATAGTTCCACTGTCCAATCTTAAGACCCAAACAAAAAAGTCATTTGAGGAATATTAATTGAAAGCTGCACGGCCCAAGTGTCAAACAGCCACCAATCTTCTAGCAGAATGTAGCATCAAAAGACTGTCAGTTCACAGTCTGATTGTGCTCCATTAAGGATTGGCCAAGATGCTAGGGTACTGACCAGTGATGTCCATAAACCTGACATTGAAGCTTTGGTTTTTGCGATCATCTTGTACCTAATATAAACACAGATGAGAAAGAGACCTGATGATGCTCACTAGCAATCCCGCTGGTATGCTGTCTTGTTAAAAATCCTTGGCAGTCTAAAAATGGACAACCCATGCATGGTTTTTCATAAGAATCTCTGTGCACCAATAACAAAACGACGTAGAGTACTGTTTCCACTAAGATGCTATGATGCCTTTTTGACGCAATGTCGTGCTGATTTGTCACACTGATTTTCAGATGACAAAATATAAAAACGGCTTCATTTGCTCCTGAAACTGACATAAATAATCAGTAAAAACTATTCCTAAGTTTTGCATGAAGCCGACAATAGTTCATATGGCAACAGAAAAATTGAAACACTCTAGTGCCAAGGATCTGCAAAGGACCCTGCACTTCAACCATAAAAGCTTAAAGCTAAGGGCTTGCACAGTGTACTGTATGTGCTCTGGTGTTTACATATTGGATTTTGACTCATCTCATTTGAGCAATTCTTAGAGGGAACATGGTAAGTAGTCCTTACCTTATTCACACAACACCAGTCTAATGAGTGCATAAAAAGTAGCAAATTAATTTAAATCTCCAGTATACCTTTGAATGCACTTGTTATGGTTCAAACTTAAATGTCTGTTATATGCTGACATATAGCCTGTACAACAATACTTTTCCAAGAGACTTCCAACCCAAATTTTTAGTGTATTTACAAGAATGCGCTGCACTCAAAAATAATACTGTAAGAAATGCTCTTTACAGGAAATAATAAATTAACCATGCCATAATGAGCCAACCTTCTAAAAGCAAAACTAAGTAATGAAAATGATCATCAAACTGAACAAACAACAGTACATGTACAGACTTACCATGCCTAGCCTAAGCAACCTTAGGTAGTAGGTCAAGATATGACTGACATTCTTATTATCTGACATGATAAACGTAGATCTGTATCGTGTAGTCAGTCCCTGGTGACATAGGCTCCAAGTTTTGCTTGAGCCACTCTGTGAGAGTACCAGCCTCCTCACCAGTAATGACGTCAAAGCATTTATCTGCAAGTACAAAAAGATACAATTAGATCCCTTACTACAGTATTGAAGGGATGATACATCCACCAAAACATGTAACTTAGAATTTGCATGGTGCATCGTGTATCTTTAGGTACCAATCCATTGCGTGGAATTTACCACTGGTGTGAAAATAATCACCAAACTGCAGTACATGTGGAAGACGTGGTAAACATTCTCACTCAAACGCATTGCTGGTACGGGGAAGTGACTTGTATCCCACCGACTCAATAAAATTTTAATGCTAGTCGAAGGACTTGCCCTACACTTGCATGGGGAAAGTTATGATATCTGCAAAACAGACAGTCAATTCCAAACAATCTAATTCTTGGATATCCATCATGTCATGCACTCAAAAGCAGCCAGGCTCTGAATCAATTTTAGCTGTGACCACAAATTATGAAAGATTTTCTTTCAATCCCTTCCATCATGTAACTGTAACTTGTTATCAAAACCCAGATTTTGAAACAAATGTAAATTCTTGACCATCCATGCACTGGCAGATGACAGTGGTTAACCAGTCACATCTTGGACCTAGCCTAGAATAGGTCTATACTCACAAAAAGGTTTAATTTTTTAAATTAAGTGTTTGTAATGATGTGTTGTCAAGGTCATTCATTAATACACTATAGCCTTCACCCAGAATGCCTGTATGGGCATAATCTTTACTTTGGCAAACAAGTAGCCTAAACATAAACATTATTTTAGGCTATATATGACTGCACCTCGGCTTAACGGCCTAACTTTCAGATAATCCAATGGAACTGCACATTATGAAAAGCTTTCGGGTCAAGCCCCCACAAATCAACTTAATCCCAACCAAGTTGGCTCCATGCCATACCATACCAATTCGGCAATAAGCCAACTCTGCCCAGTGCCACAGCCCCAATCCAACTGGGCCTCAAGTAAGAATTCCCTGTCCACTTTTACAGATTAAGATATTTTTTGTGGTTATGAGAGGGCAGTAGCCCACTCAAAATCTTTGAAAATGTTAGGCACCTTGTTATCTTAAGATAAATCAATGGTTACATTAGATATTAATTATAAGAGGTAGACTCCAAAGCTATTAGTCTTTTCTGTAAATATAGTTTGAATTGCATTTATCCATGGTACTGTATAACAAGATCAATCTATACAATACATGTTCAGAACTTTAATCCCCCCCCCCCCCTACTGAGTACGTCTGTTGACCTCTCTTATTTTGGTGCCAACCAAATACAGTAAAGAATGCCTGCAGCATCTAGGGCTGTTTTGGTGATTGCTTAGTTTATGTTGCAATTAGCAAGAAAAAAGGAAAATAAAAAACAAATAAACAAAAAACAAATACCATTGTGACATGGTATGAAAAAACTAAACGTTTTTAGCCTACTTGAATGCTTCATGTCTATTCAAACTGGTTATTAAGCACTAGAGAAAGAGGATTTTGTTCTCTCGTCATATGATTCATGAAGTAAGCCACGTCAGAAAGAAAAAGAAAAAGCATCTGCGGCAGGGTTCCAGGACCTTTTGGGGAAATTTTTGACAAAAAGGGAACCTTTTGTATGCGAGTTCCATGTTCTAACATGGGCCTTATAATCACAATGAGGACAGTGAAATTTTCAGCATTTTGGTAGCCTATTTTTTCTCAAATACACAAAATGTCATTTACAGTTTGCAAATCTCAGAGGGCTGCTCCCCTTGTCTCACCCCCACGGTGACTATGGCCAGTAAATCATAATGTAAGTACAAGAAGCATGCATTCCACTGATTATGTATATTCCATCATTGTGGTACCATCACTGCAACTGTGCCTGACCCTCCCCCTTGTTACTGTTGATTTTGTGAAACATTTTGTGAAGCCCTCTAGACCTACATTATTTCATAGATCAGATTGCTGCTCTGATTGTGCAGAAAATATCCATTCATTCACACTGCTACCATGGGTGTCCTTTGAAATCCTGCATGATGAGATTAAGGAAGCAATTTATTTCATAAAAATGGTACTCTATTGAAAAACAAGTGTGAATTGAACACAAAACACTTTCACCATGTTTTTTTCATATTGAGGAGGAACTGGCCTGGGGTCGTTGGCTTGGGTCAAGTTGTTATGGGGCGAGTTGGCATGGGTTCGAGTTGGCCTTAAGGGCGAGTTGGCTTAAGGTAAAGTTGATATGAGGACGATTTGCTTGAAGCCGATTTGGCATGGGGCCGAGTTGGTATATGGCCAAGTTGCTATGGAGCGAGTTGGCTTGAAGCAGAGTTGGCATGGGGCCGAGTTGGTATGAGACCGAGTTTGCTTGGGGCCGACTTGGCTTGGAGCGAAGTTGGTTGATGTCGAGTTGGTATGGAGCCGACTTGGCCTGCTCCCTGCATGTCCAACACAGCCTAGCCTAAACGTTAGTTCTTCCGTAGTTAACGCCTAAGTTAGGCCTAGGTCAATATCATAATAAGCACCTTTGTTTCGTCTCTACAATTTGAAAATTACAGACCAACCCTTTTAACAAGTTAGCTTGAGTAAAATGTCATGTTTGAGTAAGCCGAAAGCTAGCATTTGGAATAATTAGGCTAATATAAAGAGTACTGACGGTTAATACGGCAAACGTTATTGGCTGGAATCGAAACTAACTTCAACAGCCTAACGTTCAACGCTATTTGAATAGTAAATAGCCTACATGTCGTAGCCTCCTGCCAAAGTAGACAATTTGGTAAGAAGGAAATTACGTTACATCGCATTTTTTCCTTAGATTACCTTTCAAAGTTTCGACCCTGAGATCTTCCATCTTTCTAAAGATGGCTTCGACCAATTCGTCAGCCATATTAATCAATAGCAGCAAGTTGTTCAGGTTGACATTTTGCTTCACATCTATCGGCATCTTCCGCTCGGGTCTGTGATGCGCCAAAAAGTACTCATATTTACATGCACAACAAGACGTGACCAACCAAATTCCAGCAAAGTTTACCCATTTCAGTTAGGGAATAATATTTACCCAGATGTTGGAAATTCTTTATACGTTATGTGCAAAGTTTGTTTTACACAACAGATTTTGCTTAACCGTTTTTAGAGTGTACCTTCGTAAACCTGCGCTCACAGTGCAGTAAGTAAATACTGTAAAAATAAACATTCGAAGATCGCTTGTCAGTGACTTCAGGTGGAGAGGAAGAAGCTGAAGACCAGTCTTGAATGTCATTACAGACTGACCTTTGACAGTTAGGAGAATTATTTTTAAGGTGAATTAAATATCAGCGTTACCACACTGTACATTATGCGTTGCCAATGCTTGGTTAACATAGCAACATAAACCAACTAGCTAGCTCACTCTGCTCAAGTTCCCATGTAACGCCTAACGCCAGGTACTGTAAACAAATAGGCCTATTTACACCATACCAAGCCTAGCCGTTCTCAACTACTATAGGCTCTTGTCATTCAAAAGCATAATGTCCATGGGTCATTGAACTGAAAGTACCCCACAAAAGTAAAACCATATTTTGGCCACAGTCTGTCTCTTTCACTCAGTAATCCACTCCTTAGTTGGAATGGTCAAATGAAAACAACTTTGGTCTCTAACATTATGTTGCTATTCTCGGCATGGAGGCAACGGTATTTTAATGTAATTTATGACATGCAAAACGACGGTACACGCCAGGAGCAGCGGAACGGAAAACACATGGGGGAGTGGCTGAGTGCTAGCAAGACTATCCAAACGGAGCGCCACCATCAGAGCGGACAAGAAAATTTTTGGCTTTGCAAACCCTCCATATGGCCGGAAATAGCACTCCCCGAGTGCTCTACGCTGCACGTGCCCAACCTTGAAACATGGATCTCATGTCTGCTATCTCTCCGCGGTCCCCATTTCTTGGAGCACTTGGCAAATACTGGGGGCCTCAGTCCCCTCACTTTTTTCATTAGGGGGCTGAAACCACCCAAGCTCCCCCGGTTCCTCAGCCACTGGTACACACAGCCTAAACTGACAGCACCTTGTCGCATTTGAGTCAATTCCGCTAACAGAACAGTGTACATAATTACTTCTAACTAGCCTTGTGTATAGGCTATATTTAGGCCGTAGTTATGTTAGGCCAGCACGTTTAGCCTAGGCTATGAGAAGCTCGAACATATTTTAAAGATAACCACTACTTCAATCCTCTTTCAAAAAATGCCTCAAACAACTTAAATCACCTACTCTGCCCCGTGTCCAAAACCCAATTTCGTTAACCTACTGTCAAATATGGTCCAGCAGTACAATACGTATATACAGTACACTACAACAGTACAGCACTATACATAAACCATATATACTATTAACCTTTCGTACAAGAACATCTGCTTGTACAATAACTTTCCAGAAAATTTAGCAAAACCTGTCTAGCAAATCGATACAGTTAGAGTATCGGTCACGAATTTTAGTTCAAAATGTTTGTATGTCATCGATGGCTATTTCCTCCTAGTGGCTCGTCGAAATGGACAAAACAAACTATCCTAGGTCTAAGCCTAGATAGAAATAAAACTTGCTGTTTGAAATTTTGTCTTAAAAATTACTCTTTTGGTGCTTTTAGGCACATTTTTGAAAGTGTTTAAGAATGTAGATAAGTGCAGGGCGTTCGGTCTCAGATGTTATTGGAAGCTGGAAACCCTCGCATTCATTTATCCCCTAACGGTAAAACAACAGGAACGCTTATACCCCCAGCCTAATGTATCGTAAAAAACCCTTCTAATCGGTCATGGGTTAGACTTGGCTGTCATATTTAGCCTATCACCGTGCTCAGCCTGATACGCGATACAATTCTCAAGTTAGGCGAGGCCTAACGTTAGGCTAGACTAGACCAAGGGTAACTAACTGTTTTCAATGTTCATGACTTTCAGCTGCCTACTGTCTGAAATAGTCCCTGTAGTGAAAGGTCAGTAACTTGTTTCACGTTTTCTGGTGACAAAATTGTAACAGCGAGATATAAAATTTCGGTTATGTAGGCTAAGTTGCAACGGTCCGATAAGATATGTCCGGCCGTGCACCTGTGGGTAACAAAGGAGCATCCACGGATTTTTCTTCCAGAACGAATGGGGGCGATTGTCGGAAATTACCATTGCATATCGGAAAAACGCGTTCATCCACCCAAGACTATGACCTTAACTGTTACAAGGGCGTTAATGGATTTGTAGTAAACTTACATTAACTTTCAAGAATGGGCGGTTATTTATTTGGATCCAACTTCTTTTTAAGCAAAAAAAAGGAAAGAAAAGAAAACATGACTCTCGCCTGCCATCTCCTTTTCTGAGTAAAACAACTTCATTTTCCCCGCTCAGATTTTGGGAAAAATGAGAAAAGTTTATGGAGAGCCCGATAATTTTTTACCGTTCTCGGTACTGAAACAACCATATCTCAGCGAAACGAAGAGCGATGGACCCAGATTAAAGTGTAAACAGAAATAGAAAATATCCTTGATGAAACTGTGAAAGAGATGTTTTGACTGGTTGAGTAAAAATTAGCGCAGTTTGCTGTTCAGAAATATTATCTAATGAGAAAAGTCAATAAAAAATACACAAGGGCTGAAGAAACCAGTCTAGGTCACGTACTAACTCAATTTGGCCAGTTGACCTTCAACTGGAGGCATCAGTTGATACGTCGACTATACGTTTAGCCGGCCTGTACCATTGTAGTCCTTTGCCATTTTTGGGACATTGTGACATTTTGATCACTGTTGCAGTGCCCATATGTAACGTCACTTACAGTAAACGTTAGATTTAATGCTTTATCCAAATGTTAGATCTTCGCTCTAACACAGGGTGAATTCACCAACATTACAATGTCACATATAACTAAGGTGTTATATTTGCGATCTATTTTTCTTGGAAGTGGTTCTGTAATATAGGCCTACGTAATAATACTCGAAAGGGCACCTTGAGATAAATGAGCGGAATTTGTGATTATTCAGACAAATGTTAACTAGAATAGCGTGCAGACATATGTAAACTCATAATTGTTCCCTGCATTTGATGAAAAGAGTAATTCGCGACTATTATTAGACTAAGATATTATGACTTTTCAACGCTGTACGAACCTAATAACTTATGCGAGAATGCAACAGTCCATACTTATCACGGAACACGGAGTCATGAGCGCTGTGCGTACAAGTAATTCCGATATGAAATTATGAAGAAATGCTCAGGTTAGGCAGGGAGCTGTTAGGGGAGCCAGGGTTAGGATAGGAAGGTTAAAAAAATGAGATTGGCCCCATTCGTCCTAGGGAAAAAAATCACTTGAGCGGCCTACCGCGATGAAATCAGGGAGGTGCTAATAACACCTCCCCTGATAGCAAGCCGACGGCGGCCGGATGGCGGCCCGGCTGCGGCACCGCCGGCGGGCCAACGGCGGCAACCGCCGGCGGGCCGACGTAGATTTGTCCAGCGGTCCGATGGCGGCCCGCCGGCGGTTGCCGACGTTGGCCCACCGGCGGGCCGACAGTGGACCAGCGAGTCGGTAAGACAGCGGCTAGCCGGCGGTTGCCACCGCTTTACCACCGTCGGACCGCCGGTGGGCCAACCGCGGTCATAGAATCGGTAAGACAGCGGCCCGCCGGCGGTTGCCACCGCTTTCCCATCGTCGGACCGCCGGTGGGCCAACCGCGGGGATACGACCGGTTAAACGGCGGCCCGCCGTCGGTAGAGGTATTATAAGCGTACCTCAGGTTTTGGTTGGTCGAAAGGTCGAATTTTTTTTAGAAAGGTTTTCCTTCAAAAAACATCTTATCCATACAGGATAAATTGTTTATAAATCATGTAAATGTTCATTTTGCATCTGAAAAAATTCTCTTCTTTTATATCACTTGTAAAAGATGTTTCTCTCCTGAAGATTGCTAAATTAACCTCATTTTCAGTTAAAGTATTAAATTCCCTTTTCAAAACTTTACCCAAAAGGCACTAAGTCTCGGAGTCTTTAAAAGTTTAGGTGAAAGTCTAAAGACTGGAAAGTGCTTTATACGTTAGTTGAGTTTCCACATGAGTACAAAGAATAAAGTTCGTGGGTGGAAAACTGACTTTGCAATGTTGTATCCCAGTCTCAGGCTGCAAAGACTTTTATGTACTATTTGTACAATTTACCGAGCAACAGCGTGAAAACAAGAACAAGATTATTTTTAATGTGAAGCATTTCACAAGGATTTGTATTTTTAAAAACTTTAACCCCAATTCTATACGTCTTACAGAATGACATGATTAAATAAGAAAATAAGAACTAGTACAGCTATGTCATCCTAAATTAATAATAAAGAACTTTCTTTTCAGATTCTCCCTCCAAGCTAGTTCCAAGTTTACCTTACCCACCTCCCACGTAAAGTAAAGAATCTAAGATGACAGAAGAATGAAGAATATGTAATGCAAAGAGGAACCAGAATGCAAAAATGCATTGAGGTTTCGATGATATATATGTTCTATTCCAAATAATGCCATGATGTCCCATATCTTTCAGTCAATGGTCAAATGCTATCTTAACATGTTGGAAAAATACAGTTTTGTGTTCCTATTTAATTTTGGGAATTCTTGGGAAATTTGCAGTTTGACCTCTGGTGACCGCAGATGACGATCTTGGGAAATCTTGGAAAATTTTGCTCTTTGACCTCTGCTGAACCCATATAAAACTCTTGGGAATTCTTGGGAAATTTTGCTTTTTTACCTCTGGCGACCCCAGATGGCCTTTGACCTTCACCAACAGCAATAGGGCCCATCTTTTCACCATAACACATCCACATAGTACTGTAAGTATGAAATCTACCCAGGCTTCCTACCTGGGGATACGTGTTAACAAGCTTTTCAGTGTTTGGCCCACGTTGACCCAAGATGACCTTTGACCTCCACCAAAAATGATTGCGTTCATATTCTCACCACAATGCATCCACATACTATGTATACAATCTATCCAAGCTTTCTCCCTTGAGATATTGTGTTAACAAGGTTTTCAGTGTTTGACCCTCGGCCACCCTAGATGACCTTTGAACTTCACCAAAAACAGTGGGGTACATCTTCTCACTATAACACATCAATTTACCACGTATGAAATCTATCCAAGCTTTGTACGTGGAGATATCGTTTTAACAAGATTTTCAGAGCTTAACCCCCAGTGACCCCAAATGACCTTTGACCTCCACTAAAAATGATGAGATTCTTCCACTTACTATAAGGCATCTACATAAAAAGTATCAAATTTATCCAAGCTTCCTACATTGAGATATTGTGTTAACAAGGTTTTGAGGGTTTGACCCCCAGTGACCCCAGATGACCTTCGAACCCCACCAAAAATGATAGGGTTCTTCCTCTTACCATAACGCATCTACAAACAAAGTATGAAATTCATCCAATCTTCCTACCTCGAGATATTGTGATAACAAGGTTTCCAAGGTTTGACCCCCGTTGACCCCAGGTGACCTTTGACCCCCACCAAAAACAATAGGGTTCTTCCTCTTAATAAGGGGCATCTATGTACCAAGTTTGAGAACTGTCAGATCTTCCCTTCTTGAGATATCGTGTTAACAAAGTTTTCAGGGTTTGACCCCTGGTGACCCCAGATGACCTTTCACCTCCACCAAAAATCATAGGGTTCTTCCTCTTACCATAACGCATCTACATACTAAGTATGAAATTCATCCAAGCTTCCTACCTCGAGATATTGTGTTAACAAGGTTTTCAGACTTTGACCCCCGTTGACCCCAGGTGACCTTTGACCCCTACCAAAAACAATAGGGTTCTTCCTCTTAATATGGGGCATCTATGTACCAAGTTTGAAAACTGTCAGAGTTTCCCTTCTTGAGATATCGTGTTAACGAGCAAAGTGTCACAAACACACACACACACACCCATACACACCCACACACACACGCACACACACACATACATACACACGCCATCATGACTGCATAGGTTTCTCTTATCATCGAAACCAAAAATAATGTTAAAGTAAACTGTAAATTAACTTGACCTGACACTTTAAAACCCATATCAAATGTTACCACCTTTACATGGAAATACTATGCTGAATACTACATGTCATACTTCTTTTGATCCATCCATCGAAAAACGACAGGCCTACTTGCCTGACATTAAATTTGAGTGCCACATTCTGCTTTAGGAGCTGGCTTTGAAATGAACCCGTTTCACCCCTCACTTTATTCCATACCCCTGTCGTTCCTTTTTTGTAACATGATTAAAGTACCCAAGTTTTATTACAGAAAAAATGCAGTCACCCAAATATGAATGGGTGACAAATATCCTGATTCATAAATTACTCTTTAGAATTATGTGCAATATTGTTGTAACCAGGGCCGTAGCTAGGGTCACATGTTTGGGGGGGGGGTGTGAAGGTCCCAAATTCCGACTGGATGGATATTTTTTCCAACTGAATGGTGGTGCGTAAATTGCACCATTTTTTATGCGCCCTGCGTTTACATACAGCAGTGGGGATACTTCCTTTGTCACTACATAAAGGTGCCGTCGTGGGGGAGGGGTTTACCCCTCCCCTTTGAGAAATTTTTGTTAATTTAAGGTTGCTTAGATGCAAAATGGAGTTATCTTTGGGATACTTTTGGAACTGATCATATATGGCTAGAAAAAGTCCATAATTAAATGAATTCTAATTTTTCCGACTGGTTTGATTCTTTTTACAAATGAGTGGCGGCCCGTAAATTGCATTTTCGTTTTTATGGGCGTTACTTTTGTATGATACAGCAATGGGGATCCTTCCTTTGTCACTTCATAAAGGTGCCGTCCTGAGGGAGGGGCCTAAGGGGAGGGGATCCCCCTCCCCTCTGAGAAATTTTTGTTAAGGTAAGGTTGCTTAGATGCAAAATGGTGCTATCTTGAGATACTTTTGGAACTGATCATATATAGCTGGAAAATGTCCATAATTTAGTGAATACTAAGATTTGGTTAGGTGAAAGTAGAAAGTATGTTGTCTAAGAGAAGAATACGTTGTCAACAAACCTCCTGAAGCCCCCCCCCCCTTTTGACTACTTTAATGCCTTCTATTCTGGCATCTAATGCTAGCATATACCTGTATAGGCCTCCTGGAAGCTCTGGATCAATTATATAAAATGGGGCAATGACATAATGCTTATTACCTGGCATCTAAATAATAATATAGAGTATGACGCCAAGCACTTTACATCTATCGTATTTTTACTAATTTTGAACGAAAATCCAGACAAACAGCTTCGAGCAATGGGGAATGGGCGGGAGGGAGAGTATAGGTGCAGAAAAATGATACTAGACCTCCCAGACAGGTATAGCAAAAGGGGTTTAGGACTAGCAAGCGCGTTTTCAGAATGTACACGTAGTTTATGCTATAAAAGTTTACTGGTAAGTTGTGCTTAAAATGTTCATGTGATACAACGCGGATTGTGAGGATTGCGCACGAAGCGCGCCGAAATTTGGGGTATACTTCAATGCCAAAATGAAAAACCTGCACGCAGGCTCAGCCAGGGGTGGTGCTTTGATTTGCCGACATGGGGGGAAGCGCCCTGACTGGGGGCCAGCTACTCTAAGTCCCGACAGATGCAATGGGTTGCCGAACTCAAAATATAAGGCGCGCGAAGCGCTCCGAAAAATTTGGGTTTAAATTGAATTTTCATTAAGGAAAGTTGAAAAAGTTTGGGCTTTTATTGAAGAATCTGGACAAAACCAAGAATTTTTTTCGGGTGACTGCATGGTCGTCGTCGGGGATTACATTCTTCATCTTATCCATTAAGGATCTCCTATACGAAACTGAAAGATCTTTTTCTTACAAAATATGTTTGCCACGATGGCGAGGCTGAAGAAAGAATCTTCCAAAAGTTAGGAAAAAGAGGAAAGAACTTCGCAACGATGCATTTTCGTGTTTCTCTAGAATCACGCCTACACGGAAGAACAACATTTGTGGAAACGTTGAAATGCAATATGTTTGAAACGGGGGCGTTATCACTAGATAGAACTATAGATGAAAGCGCGCGTAGCGCGCTAAAATTTTTTGAAGTTATAGAAAGAATCGTTACAGAACTTACTGGCTACGGGCCTGATAAATAGACGTTTGGAATATTTTCTGATCATATCTATGTCTTCACCAATATTAGTCTATATAAAATTTTGCGCAATTTTGTGGGGCTTGGAAAAATTGGGGGGGGGGGGGGCTAAAGCGCCCTAGCTCCCATAGAACTGTGTCTGGTATAGTTACCTTATATGTTCATGAGATTGATTGTAAATCGTGACGCATGCTCGCGAAGTGCGCCCAAATTTTCATTAAATAAGATTTCCATAATAAAACCTGCATTCAGAATCTGCATCGAGATACTTTCAACAACAAACCAACATGCCATTCAAAAAGCCAGTCTTTTACCTGGTAATTTGTAAACAGTTTTCAACTTCTGCTGTTGTCCTTCTCCGAAAGTTGCTATCGGAAGATATGTATAATAAGAACAGCACTGAGGTAAGGTTTGAAGCGCGCGGAGCGCGCGAAAATTTGAGAGTTTGAGAAGAATTTGCGAAAAAAGGACAGCTTTGATTTGATTTTACGTGAGGAAAATAACGTTTGGTATTATTCTCACTTGGTCTAGTTGGAAAATATATACAAAGCTGACATAGGCTCAGTCCGAAAAATGTGCTAGACTGAGATATCAGAAATTCCAACTGGCATTTCAGATTTTCCGACTATCGTCGCTCTGACGAACTTTGAGGGGGTGAGACACCCCCCACACCCCCCGGTCGCGACGGCCCTGGTTGTAACGGAATTGTTTAATTCATGCATGAAAACTTCTTGCTTTGCCATGATAAATATTCGAACCTTGTATGTGAAAACATCACAAACTTGAAACGAAAGTATGAGAGTTTAATAGATATATCTGATATTTGATTTCCAAATTCAATTGAGATGACTGCTTTTTCCCTTAAAGTAAGTTGGTCCACAATTTTTAATTACCGAAAACATGTTGCAACGGTTGAATAATATAAGTTCTTACGACTACAAATTTAGAAAGGACATATGCAAGGGTTCTGATATGGTGGGGGAGGGGACAATGTCTCTTTACCTTTTGAGTAAAGCAGACATGCATTTTATGTGATTCCCCTAATTTTTTCTGACAAGAAGCCCTCAAATTATTTTGCAGCCTTTATTAAATTAGACAAAATGATTATTTTTAAAAGAAACAAACCAGAACACTTGTTTGAAAGGTTCAGAGGGTAGTGGAGTATTGAGTTGCTAAATTCTAACATAGGTGTAGGAAGCGGGGAGCTGGGAGGCTAAAGTCAAAAATGTGGTGTGGCGGAACTATGCCTCAGCCCCCCTCGATCCAAGGACGAGACCCCTTGTTTGTTTCCTGTAAGAAATGTAAAAAATATGCAGTTATTTTGCTTAAAATTTGTCCAAAATAATGCACAAAATTGCATCATGGACCCCCACATACTCAAAAAGTTTTCCAAAGGGGAGACTTCCTTCTCCAGGACGGCAATTCTAAAAATGTTCAGCCCCCGTCTTGAACAGCTTCCTACACCTATGAATTCTAAGATCCAGTTAGTTTTGAAATTGTTGCACATTGTTTATGTGGAAAACATGTTTCTTAAAAAGCTTCACAGTATGAGTCCCTTTTAAATGATATCAACATTTTGGAACTTGGAAAAAGAATCAGTTCGGAGCCAAAGTGACGACACAAAATATTGTGACCACAAATACAGAAAAGCATTTCTTTAACAAATGTCTTCTGGGATTAAGTAACATGACAAAAATGAGAGTGTACCTTCACTCATTTTGTCATTTCCCTCAGCACATGTACAAAGGTAGAGCGAAGACAGCAGAATACCACACACTCCTTGAACACTTTTATCCTAGATGAGACGGTGACGATTTTTGTGCAGCATCTTCAAAGTCACGAGTATCACAGTTTTCATAAATTACTGAACTGACTTTATATTTACCCAAGAAGTGCAAGAATGAGTACCGTACTAATGACTGTTGTATTCAGAAGGTACCTTTTAACTTCTGATAAGAAACCAGTTTTCTTGACCTACTGTGCTCAATGAAAAAGAAGTCGTCATGAAGTTCACCAGTCCATTCATATTTGCTGTGATATTCTTGTAATCTTTAATACTGATAATTTGCACTCTTTGCTGGCTGACAAAGCAGGGCATTCTTCGAACTCTCTTGTGTTTTTGCATGCCTACAATTGCACAACCGTGAAAACTGAGGAGCTTCTATTCCGTCGTGTAGTTCCCCCTTCTGATTATGTTGGGCCAGTTTGGCTAATGCTGAAACAATGGAATGCGATAAAGATAAAAATGTATTAATTACACTGTACAGTAGCCTACATACAAGTCTCAATGATGGAGGAAAAACAATAAAAGTCTGAAACTAGATCAACCATGCACACCAGATGGTCCCCATGCAATTTAGGGGTGTATTTCTATTGACTGTTATCGTGCTTGGTAGCTCTCTGTGTAAACTCGGTGCTTCATGTAATATGATGAATTAGGCTTTTTATTGTACCCAATCCACTTCATGTCCCCTGTGAAATGAATTGCCATAGCTACTGTAGGTCCAGACCAAGTTATGTTATACACAGCCCTCTTTTAATGTGAAGCCTCTTACTACCAGAGCTATTGCCATTAGTTTTCTTTTCTTCAGTAGCAAAGAAATAAATATGAAAACTTTTTCCCCCACCCCCATGCAGGGAGCTAATTTATACTGAGCAGATTTGGAACATGTGGAAGGCGGCAATCCACATACTCCATGTCTCCTCATTCTTTTGGTTCCTGGTCTTGTAGATTTAAGGCCCAGCTAACCTTGGTGTCATCACTCCATGACCAAGCAGGGGCCTTGTTTCAAATAACTGAAAGTGCATTCATCATAATGATGGAATAACAATGGACTATATAAGAAGTTTGAACATACACGCAAGAAATGAGATCATAAACTTATGTCATTGCATGTACACAAATCAAGGAAATTTTAAGTGCCCTGATCAAGATACATGCCTTAATTGCTCTCACTCATTAAAACAATTCAGTATTAGGTTTAATGTTAAACTTAAATGGTGGTGGTGGGAGGTGGTTGGGTGGATAAACCAGGTGCTGTGTACAAAAATGACATGCTTCCTGGTCATATTGTTTATGGGCAAACCAGGCACTAAATCTCAGGGACCATGGGGTAAAAATCACCTGAGACCGGCTCATGTAAAGAGTCCCTGCAGGCTTTTAATTATCAAAAACTGAACATTCATCAGAACCCACATTCTCTGTTATATTAAATTTACACGATGATGTTTAGGTTTTAAATTTGTTTTGTGTGAGATGTGTGTGTTTTAATTTGAGTCAAATTTCAGTATGTAATATCTCGGCAGAGAAAGGTCTTGTAAATGTAAAAATTGACAAAGAATTTTGAGTTTTTCTTTTTCTTTCTTTTTTTTTTCAAAAATCTGCATGTGTTATTGCTGACGTTACTATGTCCCTTTTATTATTAACCATAGTTGAGGAGAAATAAACTTCTGTCTGACCAAAGCAAAATAGAAAACATGAAGAATCCTGTAAGGTTAAGTCATTTGTTTATATGTAACTTACCGAATTTGTAAACTTTGACATGCACAATGAGGTGTTGAAAAGATCTTCTCTCTTCCAATCAGTCACAATGATGTCCGTTGCTTCGGTGGCCTATTATTTGGTTCCTTTTGTAGTATGAAAGGAGTAGGACTGCGCCAAGTCACTGCTGTGTTCAAACATCCATGTTGAACCCTTTTAGAACCCTGAAATTAAATCGAAGTTTCTCTTTTATCATCATCAAAATAAATCAAAATGAAATTTCATTGAAACTGAACTATTCAAACTTTGGGGTAGCCTAGATCTACCGTTAGTTAGCCTAGGCCTAGTAGTACAAACTTTCGTTGAAAACCGAAGCCTAGGCCTATGTGTGGGCTTCAGTATAACCGGTAGGCTGAGCCACTTTAAAATGAAATTTGTTGGCCGGCCTACAGTAGCCTGTGCCTCTCTTTCACAAGATTTTATTAGGAAGCAGGCATGTGACTGGCAACTCCGAAAAAAAGAGGAAATAATTTGTGGGACGATCAACAGTGTGCGCAAAGCCCTAGTTGCACTCTCTTGGCCGGGGGCCCAGGGGCATGCTTAAGGGCCCCTGGTGGCATTCATGTAATTATAATACAGACATCTGATTGGTTAGGACTCCGAGGTCTGTTTGTACAAGTTTAATAGCTGTGATTTATAAGATATTTATGACAGAAACTTTTCAGGTCTTTGGCACAAAAAAGAATGAATAAAAATTAGAGGATAAGTATAGACAAAAAAGAGGAAGTAGCACATGCCTGAGGAAGGAATGTAGGCCTAAGCTTATTTGTTATTACTACGCTACAGTAATTAGGCTACCTGGCCTTAGCTAGGTCTAGCCTAAAAGAATTGCACGCAATGAAGTTTCAACAACAGCCCTTCAGCTTTACATAGCCTAGGGCCTAGGCCGGTTAGGCCCCTGGCCTAGGCCTACTTACAAATAAAAGCTGCCCAAATAAGGCCTAACGTCAGGCTAAGTAATAATTTTAACATCAGCCTGTAACGTTATAGGGCCTATCTTTCTGCCTAGCATAAGTTCATGGTTAATTGGCGAACAACTCAACAAATGTGGTCTAACGATAGGCCTTCTAAAAGTTTGATGGCATAGGGCCTAGGCCTAAGCCATAGGTAATAGCCTAGGGTACAGCCTGCCTAGGCTAGGTAGGGGCCTAGGCCATGCAGTGGCCATGCAGTGGCGAGGCACCTAGTGCCTAGACCCTATCGTCGAGTAGGCTTACGTTAATGCTGGTGTATGAATGATTTTGCCTAGGCTAGCTTAGGTTAGTAGGCAGGCCTACAGTAGGCATAGCCTAGGCTTAGGCCTAGCCTTAGGCCTAGCCTAGGCCAATTTAACAGGCTGACACCAACCGAACCAGGAACGTTATGCCTAACTTCGGCAAATAAGCCTAGGCCTAAGTCTCACTCTTAGCCGTTAGGCCTAGGCCTAACTGTTATTTTGAATGTAGGCCTACCTTGAGTCGGTCGGTGCCTTGAGTAGGGCCTAGGCCCTAGGCCTAAGCCTAGGTCACTGCATACAATATGTAAGACAAGCGTGCTATGGCCAACAAATAAACATATGACAGTGAAGTAACTCCAGCACAATATGACTACAGCTCAAACTCTGTCAAAAATAAGCATTTACTGACGTACTTCAATTTTTAGAAGAAATTTACCCAGCCTAGCCTACATCTAGCCTAGTGTTACCTAGCCTAAAGGTGACTTGACACCCGTCTTTAAATGGCCTAAAAAATTATTTTAAATAATTCTCCAAATCACGCGAATGGTCTCCTTCCATCATCTTATGTTTTTTTTCTACAATGGTGATATCATTCATGGAATTTATTTTGATATCACCCTTATGGGCTTTCATAATGTTTGGGTGACCGACTCAAGGTACTGTAGGCTACCATACTTTGAACCTGTTAAGGCATCTGAAACTTATGGTGGGAATTTCTCTGTTTCTTGTAAGTTTGCCAACGAAATTCACTGAAACTTTCAGGATTAAGAGAAAACATGTTCATGAGAATAATGGATAAGGTTAAATTACATATTAGGCCTATTGCCTCATGTGTATGTTTTTAGTGAAAATTCCCTTAATTGACCGACTCATGGTACCACCATCATCATATAATTTTAACGTTTTCCTGGCTACTTAGCCTAACGTTAACATCGTAACGTAAGGTTTACGGCACAAGTTCACAACATTCACAGTCGACGTCGTCGTTAAACCTGAAATGAAATTAGACATACCCTACCAACTAAACCTTACATAATATTTTCTGAAAACAAAGTATTACCTTGCAGGTGGCCTCTGACCGGTCAGGGCTCTAGGACATGATGAACGGACAATTATTTCTCCAGTTTACGACATCAAAATGTCAATATTTCCTTCAGTGTCCACCTGCTACTTGCTAGGCCACAGTTCTGAGCTAGCAGTTAGTGTGGATAATTTTGTACGTTCGGTCGTATGCAAGTACGTAGGCGCTCGTGCGAAGCATGCACTGCACATGTGATATCGATAGCGATAGTTATGTGCGCGCACACGTTAAAGTCCCAGAGCAGAGCGCACATAATACAACTTCATTGGATTCGTACAGCAAAAATTATCGTCTGCTCACACATACGTTGCAATGAAGCTAGCCCGGCTGCGCGCCCTGGTTGGCATTTAGCCAAATCTAGTAGTTTGCATATCCAGGGTATCAATGTCAGGAGCAGAGCTGGAAGGTTTACTGTGTTGTGCGTAGCTGAACTTGTTATACATTCACATTGAAACTTGATGCGCGAAGGCGAGATGAATGCTGTGCACGGCGCAGATCCAACCACTAAAAAGTTTGTGCGAACTTTGTGAGAGTGCTGGCCTGGCGCATATACAAATACACATATAGGCCTACAAACAGCTCTATAGAGAATAATCTGCAGCTCTGCTCTGATTTGTGTAAACTTCACTATGTTCATTGCCAAAGGTCGTTGCGTTATTAAATTTCATCACCGAGGATTCGCAAGTGAGGTCATGTAAATTTAAATGACCTACCTCTGCAAACTGTGCAAACTTTCAAGTTTAACAACAAATGAGGATGTCGACATACGTGTATATGTAGCACGAGCAACTGCAGCTTGGCTAATGGGATTCTGGTAGCACTCATTTTATGGAACGTACGTGAGAGAGGAAATCGCCTGAAGTCACTCAGATCGACGGGAAGAGAAGACGGGGAAAGATAAAAAGATCACATTAAAAGGATAGAAGGTACCAACACTTTATCATACCCATAACCAGAGGGGGGCAGGGGCCCGAAAAATTTTCGCGACGTAGGTAGTCAAAAAATTACCATCAGTTTATCTCGCCCGCTAAAAAAATTTTTCTCCCCCTCCCCACCGGAAGCTATCTCGATTGCCACTTACGGTAGCCTGCTTTGTGGCTACGGGCCCACAAAATAGGCAAATGTCTTCTTACTCTTGTGATTTGCCGCAAAGTAGGCTAATGGTTGTAAAAATAATATACCATCACTGTATTTTACATCCACAATTACCCATAAAAAGCAAGGCCCCTGTAGTGTGTGCCGCCATATTCTTGTCCATTAATCACAAGTTAGTCCATCAACGGCCCTTGAAATAAACTTGTGTTAACCTTCTGTTTTGCCTTTTCGTAACGGATGGGCCGCTGGTGGCAGATACCGTTGCTTTGCCGCCGTCGGGAAGCCGAACTTTAGCCGCCGGCGGCCCAACAACGGCACGCCGACTCAATGCCGCCCTCGGTTTGCCAACTTATAGCCACCGTTGGCCCGCCGTCGGCATGCCGCCGCCATCCCACCTTCGGCATGCCGACTTTTCACCGCCGTCGGGCCGCTGGCGGCATGCCGCAGTAGCCCCGCCGCCGGCATGCCGACTTTGCACCGCCGTCGGGCCGCCGGCGGCATGCCGCTGTAATCCCGCCGTCGGCATACAGACTTTTCACCGCCTCCGGGCCGCCGGCGGTAAACCAGCGGCACGCCGCTGCCGCCGTGCCGTCGTTTATCCGACGGCGGCCCGCCGTCAGCTTGCTATGTGGGTCCCTGATGAAGTGAGGTAGGAAACAATCCTGGACGAAACTGTTGGGACACTTCCGGACCTTCCCCTCCACCCCTTGTTCAATGTTGAGAAAACGAAAAGCGCGCTATTTCTTCAGGGCTCAACTTTAATTCACCTTCAAAACGAACAATGAGGTGGGGCGCGAGGGATTTGTCCAAGATAATTTTGTCCAGGATTGTAGGCCCAACTCACACGTGTGCGCGCCAAGCTTGAGATATCACACAAAACAATTGCATTCTTACATTGTTAATGTCAAGGCTGAGTTGCCTACACCGCGCGCTGTATTGAACACTTTACCTGAATCTAGCTTCATGAGCTATCTAGCTCACACGATACCGCGATGTTCATGAACTGCAGTTATCAGTGCCAAGATGGCGATATGATGTTAGAAAGAAAGTTTGAACCTACAACAGTGTATCGGCAATAGGTTTTGACACCCTCATTTTGCTTTGGACATGCTGATTTTTATTGGATGTTTTTGATACACTTGGTACACTACAGTCGCACAGTTGCGCATCACAAAAGACACGATCGACCAGCATCCAACTTATGTTACAAAATATGTTTGCTATTTCAAACTGGATACGATTGGACGTGCTGATTTGTTTTTGGATATGCTGAAATGTGTTTAACACTCTCCATCCTTTTTGGATATGCTGAATTTATTTTGGGTATGCTACATTTTTTATGTAAAATGTGAGATTTTTTCTTAGTTTCTTTTTGATATGTTGAAATTATTTTCAATACGCCATTTTTTCGACATATACATATATCGAACAGCTTGTCAGAAAAGTGCTTACAATGTATTAGATTTCCCTGGAGCAGGCCCCTGAACCCCACGATCTCTAGGATATTTTGACCATTCTATCGGCGTCTTCTCGCTTAAGGTATAGTTACATGTAAAATGTGGTCCCTAATTTGAGTAAATAATAAAGATCAGAAACACTTCTCAAACTTCTCAGAAAAAATTCACGAAAGGGATGCGATTTCCCAAGTTTGATGGCCTTTAAATCAACGTTAAATCCAACGTTCTGAGAATCCAACGTTCTGGAAATCTCAGCGGGGCAGCCGCCTTGCTTGAGCCCCCACCCCTTCCCTTCATCAAAGGCCACGGCCCTTTATTTACACAGCACGATATTTCAGTTACGTCAAGTGCGATGTAAGAAAACATTTTACATAAAACTTCCCATCTCGACTTTGCAATAACTAATGTAGACGACGTACACAGTACACAGCATTTCTGTTTGGGTTACGAGACAGAAACATTGGTAGCAGAACATGCTACTCGGTGTGCTTTCAATTTTATATTCCAATCTCCCGAAAGCTCTTGATATTACAAAATTGTGGGCATTAAGATGGGGTTTTTCATTATCTTTAATGATTTGCATGCGTATGGTACTAAACAAAAGTACATAAAGTACCACATTACGTTTTGTTTCAATTTAAAATAGCCTATCTGGAACTACCAGCTGGTCGATGTCAAAATGTAGGTCTATTATGGGTGGAATGATGGATACTTGCAGTGGTTCCGTAGGCTTTTAACACAAAAGTATCACTCAAGATGTTTTACAGAAAACAGTCAATTTTAGTGAACGTTTGCGTGACAAAAAACAGCAAGCAGTTTTCAAAACAGCTTTTTAATGTTTGTTTCAATTATGGAAGAATTATCCACTAAATTGATATTTCCTTCTCATTTCTCTACTTTGATTTCCTTTTACTTGATTGCTATTGAATCATTTGTCTTTTGCATGGATCAGTTTCATATTTGTCAGAAAATAGGCGTTTTATTGATGATGTCCCCCTGGTTTTTAAACCCCCGTTTTCCCATGGTGCACACCACACAATGGTCTAAGTAACTGCGTAAAATTGGATGAGCCATATTGCATACGATGTATTTAGTACTATAGGGTGATCAACTTTTTACACAGGTTAGTACAATGAAAGGTTTATTCGAGCTAGATTGTAAGCCACAGTAAATGTCAAAAGAATCGTACAATTACAAGACTAAGTCACCTCCAAGGCTATTCTTACATGCTATGGTTCACTGATTTCAAGAACGAAACAGCGTACCCAATACACATAGCATGTCCAGTTTAAACTGATCTGTGTTACCGAAACTGTAACACGTGTTACGAGAACTGTTAATGGTACGATACGGTTGAGTGATTTACAGATGAGTAGTTAATTTAGGAGAACGGCTGTCGAGTTCTCCGCATGGTACAGTGGTCAAGAAGGAAGGCATGATACCATGATTTTCGGGGTTCTGGGTTCGATTCTCCTTAAAAGTTAACAGAATTTACTGTTATTTTTTTGAGGGTTAGGGTTATTCTTAGTGTGAGGGTTAGGGTTAGGGGAAGATTGGTGATATTTAAACGTCTCTTGTGTTACAAAATTATAACATGGCACAGTTTAAAACTGGAAACGGTATTCCACCATGTACAGTATTTACTGTACATGCTATGAATTGGCTGAACAGCGTGGCCTAAGTTGGCGGCTGATGCAAGACCTATGAAAGTTCAGGTCATGATAATGCTCTTAATGTTAATAATACTGTTTCTACTATCATAATGTGGCTTCAGCACATTTCTATTGACAAATGTATTTAAAAAACAGGAACCACACAAAGCAGGGATAGAAGATGAGGAATGGGGTTAACTCCACTTTCCTTCTCTTACAACTTGGTCGTTGCAGAGATATATCTACATGCAACATTTGTACTAAATTATCTCAAAGGATTTAATTAGTGTTGATGATCTAGCCTTTCTGCAGCTTCCTTTTAAAAAAAATTGAGAAATCAATATTCCTCTGTTTAAAAACGCAATCAGAGAAAAAATTCTTTTGAAAGAACTGTTATGATTTTTTTTGTGGCAGTCCATGGCTTCAAGGGACAGCCTGCTTGTGATAACGCCACGTATTAGGGAGATAAAATAAGTCCAACGATTAAGAAGTTTGCTATGCAAATAGAAACTAGCAGTTACGAATTTTAACGAATGTAAAAACCGTTGTCGGAAAAATATTTTCATTTGACACTGGGATCATTGTTGCTTTGTGCAAAGCAATTTTACAAAAACTGCTTACTTGCCAAGTTGCCATCTTTACTTAACATCAGTGCAAGAATTTTACGTCTGAATAGCTTACTTCAACGTCATATTTCGATGATTTCGTAAGGTCTTACAAGTGTAGAATTTGCGAAAGTATGTTTTGGGCTAGGAGTGCTCCATGACATTCCAGACTGGGGAATTTGTTATGTGAAAACATGGTTTCCATTCGAGTAATTCACATAGAATATTGCATGGGTTTCGAAGACTTACTCTTAGAAGTTGTCTTGCTAAACTTTATACACTTGACAGTGACGATCAATCAGGAACTTTACTACGTGACTACACGTTTGTGGTTCTTGCTACACCATAAGGGCAACTAAAAGTAGAGTTGAATTTATGTACACCCTTTTTTGTAATGTTACCCAAATAGTTTTACAGGTCAACGGGAAATTAGAATGAAACCTATACCATACCCGTCTAGCCAAAAAAAGAAAACAAAAATAATCTGTTTGCACTATGGCCGAAAATACCAGAACTCGTTGAAAAGGCAAAGAGTCAGCGATTTCATTTGTTTATTAAGATTGACTGGCTATGGGCAAACTGAATAGAGACTGATTTTCAATTAAAGTTTGTAAATCACGCGTTGGGTGGGTGAAACAACTCCAAGGTCAACAAACAATAAAATAAACCACAAAGCAAAGTAAGACCTGGATTCAATGTCAGCTACTCCGTGCAGTTTCGTGCACTTATCAGAACTGGACCAAAAGTTGATATTTGCTGTTGTTAGCTGTTGGTACGGAAAACCTATGCCGCCTAGGTAGCTATTCTCAATTGGTGCCTATTACAATCTGGGGCATCCCTAAGGATCGATGGGGGGGGGGGTGCTGGACATTTTTCCAACAACAAGGGTTACATTCCCGACACAAATGACAAAATGCCTGTGTCAAGAAAGGGTTAACCCATAAGCAGCGGCATTACCAGTATATTCGGTGATCGCCGGCCTAAAGAGTGGTCAAAGGGAAGGGAGAGTCCCTGTCCCCTTTGAAATTTTTTCGAAAAATCAGGTGTCCTTACATGCAATCAGGTGCTACATATGCTACTTTTGAAGTAAAATTTGCGTTCAAAAGTTTTCGTATTTTAAGTACTAAAAAGAAAAAATGGCAACAGTGAGGGGGAGATAGCCCAGTGGCCCCCTAAATACCCTACTGTTCATTACCCTTGTTTGAAGGTAATCTTTGCAAGAAAGAATAGAATGAAAATTTTAAGTATAACAGGTGGACAAGGGAAGCAAAATCAAAAAAAGGGGGGGGGGGACCTATCGATAAACGCAGTTTAACGTTTGGCAATGTTAATTTTACCTCGGCGTAACCGTTTTCATTTGCCTGCTACATCAGTAAGGTCGACTTCAACATGGAAGTAGTAGCTTCGACGTAGCTCTTCTGTGGTAGGAGCATGGATCCTCTCCTACGGGGATACAGCTAGTTGCCCTTCTTAGGGCCTTTTTCAGTAGGGGATCAAGGGGCGAAGCCCCCGGAAGTTCTGGAACATTTACACCAGAACATTGTGCACCAGAATGAGGAATTGTCTAATGAGGAATTGTCCGTAAATGAGATTGAAATGGCATTAAAAAGACCAGAAAATCTCAGTCTGTCTCTGTCTTTTCGAAATAGCGTAAATCGGACTAACGGCTTGATGCATCGGGATTGATGGTGGGGAGGATGGAAGAGTTTCTGTGGAGTTAAGCAATAATTATACTTTGTTCGATGTAAAGTTATGAAAGGATAATAGGAGAACGGGCCGAAAGTGATATTGTTACGTAATGTTTGGTTGTTCGCCTTCATTTTACAAAGCAATTACATATGCACACAGAATATGCTCTAAATAAACCTTAACAAAATTGCAGCTTGCCCTTTGGTTTGATAAAAGCCATGATCGACTAATGGCCATTCGATTTCTGTATGACGCAGTAGGTTTTAAGGGTTGGGAACTAGGAATACAACGGTTGCACGAGATTTTGCAATAATCCACGGCACGTTCCGTCCTTCCTGAATTACTAATTGGACAACTAGTCCACATGGAGGATAAGCGCAAAGCGCGTCGAAAAACAGTACTTAAAAGACCATTTGCATATGCTCTTAGGCACTGCATCTACAGAAGGAGTAGTAGTCTTGCTCAAGACCGTAGTGTTAGTTCTACCTGAGAAGTGTTATGAAGGAGAGACAACGTTCTATAGTTCCTTTGAAGCAATGTTTGTTTCTGATGATAATTTTGCTTTCTCCTCAAAATTCCTATCACAATTACCAGGTTAGTTGTACCTTAAAGTTTCCAGGTTGTACAGAGCACACGTTCATTTGGAACTACTGTGAAGACGCCCTCCACTTGTCTTCAAATTTTTGTTCCATACTACGCAATGAATAAACACTCGAGTATTTAGTGTAGTTCCCAGGTTCTCAACCTTTTTCTATCCAAGGACCCCTTGTGATAAATGGAAATGTTTGGAGGACTCCAGACAGTGATTGCCGACATGGGGGAGGGGTATAAGGGGAGGGGGTGCCCTACTCTTTTGAATTTTTTTGAATATTTGAGGGTGCTTAGATGCAAAATGGTGCATTATTATGTGACTTTTGTTCAAATTATGTTGAAGAATTTATGTTTAGAAATGCAGTTTTCCTGGGCGTGCAAGCAGGGGCGGCGCCACAGGGGGGGGGGGGGGGTGGGCAGGGCAGGCATTTGCCCCCCTATGGTTTTTGACCCAAAAAATAAAATCGTCTAAATAACGTTTTAAGACACATAATTTTTGTAGGAGGTGGGGTGAGGTGTAACAGTATCATGGAATAAAGTATTGTGATACATTATCCGTCGCATATAGGACATTTTCGATGTAAATCCTCGAAAATTTTGCGCGCATCGCGCGCGTTGTCTTCTCTGTCTAACTCATCGTATATCCGCCCCATACTGCAATAGTCCTTCGTGCAAATATTTGGAATGTTCGAGAATACACGCATTCATGATTTGCTATATAGCCTATCTTTATCCACCTCAGAGCTTACACTTAGGCCTCTTCTACATCTCAGAAGACCCATGATTGAATTTCTCTTTTTTTTTTCTTTCTTTTTTTTTTTTTTTTGTCGCTTAAGGATTAATACCTAGTAGAGTAAACAATAGGGGGCTAAAATACAGTATATCCCCTGGCGAGATCCTGTGAAAATTGCTGTCTATTTGAAAACAAGCAAAACATAGTATTCAACACTAAGCTGACTGATTTGAGTGATTAAAAGTTAATTCAAATCCGATTTGACCCACGTATTTATAAATATTCTGTAAATTCTCGGACTACGCGCGAATGTGGTATCTATTACGAATTCCATGGCTACCTTCACGACCGTGGCTCACGGAGAAGTAGGCCGACATCATATTTTAGTGTGTAAATCCAGTACACATGGACCTACCAGCTCTAGTTGTACACCTGCCCTACACATGCAGTGACATGTCTGTAGTACAATATCGTATCCAACCAGGGGAGGAGGAAAATCCAACCAGAATAGGATTTTCACTTCCGTGTACATTGTTCAATCATGTCACAACAATCACAAAATGGTTAAATTGGTACGCAGGGAAGGTTATACCAGAGGGAGAGTAACAGTTCCGTTAAAGTGGGAAAATATATAGAAGGCGTGTAACATATCTAGATGTCTTCAGTGTAATATGAAAGGTCTGGGAAGGGCCATTTCTTGCGATCTGGGAGCTGTTTTGGCAAAAATTGTATCGGCGCAGTCCACCCCAGCCAATAGAAATCATGCCACAAAACAAAATGGCTTCAGTGCAATTTGAAAGGTCTGACAAGGAACATTTAATTGCGATATAGAAGCCATTTTGGCAACATTTCAAACGGTACGCTCCGTGCCAACCGTTAGTGGCGCTCCGCTTCTATACTAACGCAACCAAACGCCGTTCACACGCTCATGCATGTCAGTCGTCACGTATCAAGTATCGTACGGTTCAAAACTGCCTCTAAGATCCCGAGAAGTGCCATTTCATGCAGTCTGGGGGGTCTGTAGGGCGAAAATTCTCTTGTAAGTTTCGCACCAAACTATGATGGCGCTCCGCTTCGATGGCAACTTCCATTCTGCGCCCCTCCCCCAATAGCCAACACAAATCGCCGCCCTTGCCCGTTTGTTGTGTAATCGTCGACAATAAGTGCAATAAAATTGTAAAACTGTAGTCGGCCAAAAGTAAAGAAGGTTGGATTACTTACCTAGAAACTAGATTTCTCGAGAAAAAATATAACTTCAAAAGATGCAAAATATTGTACGAGATTGAGTCTAAGTCTTCCCGATAGTCGAAAATTTTTCACACCCCTCCCTCAGAACCGCGATCACTCATCTCATGCCTGGGGCGGATGCAGTCCACCCAAAATATTCAAGAAAAAACGGCAAAAACGTTTGTTAAGCTATAGTTTGAGGAGGGGACAGGATGCAAGTACGCTGCATCTTCGGTCTATGTCCGTCCCCTATACGTTTCTTTGCCTGTGTTTTTTCGTTTCTTCAGTTAAACGTACGTTACCTGTCCGTTCATTTTCAGTTCTATTCCTTTACGCTTCCGTTTCTTATGCGTAGTGTCGGTCGAACATTCGGTACAGGTACTGTACTTCTACGTTTCATCCGTTTATTGTTCGGTAATGATCCGGTGAGCAAATAGCAATCACCGGAGACGAACGGATACTAACGGAGAAGTCCAGTATGAGAAACGCACGAGAAAATGAAAAAACGGAAGCTTAACGGATAAGTGACGAATACGTAAGGGGGACCTTTTTCGGTCGACGTCCGGTCCAAGTTTTGTGCATGTTCCAAAATCTCTCACCGTCCATACCGGACGTTCCCGGTAATGAAACGAAGTCGGCGGAGGAGAACAGGAGACTAAACGGATACTAACGTACATCAACGGAGTGCCATTTTGGGTCTTCGTTTTCTCTCCGGTGAGATGTGACAGGCGCTTAAAGACTGACGTGTGTTATGTTACGGTATCTCCCTCCCTCCTCCCTCTCCCTCCCTCCTCCCTCCTCCCTCCCTCTCTCTCCCTGGTGACGCCATCCCAACCAATTATTATTACCTCTGCCTGTGAATCCATTCTTAAGGTTTAAGTCCAAATTTTACATAAATTATACTGCAATAAAATAAATTTCAATCAGTTTTGTCTCATATCCCATACATGCACGTTTCATTTTTGGAGTTTAAAGTGGATCTAAAGTGTAGAATTATAAGAATATATATTTTAGACGTTGGAAACGAATTTCATTCATCCAACACTCATTTTCATCTCACCCTGTTGCTGAGATATGAAAAGTTAAAATTTATTCACTTTATTTGAAATAGTCGGTTGCGCAATAATTTGTGATGATCTTCTTGTAAAACTCACATTACTTGCTTTTGTTTCCTTTTGAAATTGAAATGTTTATATAACCTTGAAAAAATTACTGTTGTAAGGACAGGTTTTGTATAGTCAAGTCACCCTATAACAGTGAGAAAGTGATCACATTTTGGCACAAGGTGCAGAGGCTTTCGAAAAATAAAGAAAACAAAGAATGTAATTTGAGTAGTACAAGAATGCCATTACAAATTATTGCGCCATCTACCATTTTAATTTAAATAAGCTCCAACATTTTATATATCTCAGCTCAGGAATTCCTGTAAAAATAGCAGTTAGACCATTTGGATTCATTTTTCAAGCTTTGTAACATATGATTTTGAATTTTTAGCCTTTAGGTACACTTTAAATTTAGCTAAAATTTGGCAGTTCTTTGTAAACCAAAAAACGCATTTTCTATGCGCGTTTCTTTTAATATAAAAAGTTGATTTAACTGTATTTTCAAAGCAAAGTGAACGCAAAGCAAGCTGGAGTAATTTCACTTTCTCACATTGATGAGCAGTTCTCCCTTTTCTGTGCCTTTCAATCGTTTTGACTTACAGACCCTTAAGGGTGCAATTTCCAAAATTTCAATATCTCCTATGCATATTACGTAATGATACCATACGATTATGAAGGACACTAAATCGGATTTAAATTTAATGATATACATCAATCAGTCTATTAATGTGAGGAAATAACGTCACTCCTGTTTGCGCAAAGTTTACTTTAGCTTGCAAATTTGGTTACATCATTGGTTCAAAAACTCGAAAAACTCTAAGTAAAAATTTAATGTTATCTCATAAGAGTTATGATTCCTCTCCCTTTTATAAAATTCAATCTTGCGTATAACCGTTCCTCAGTGATTCGGCTTTTCTATAAGCAAGAAAAAAGTCACACGATGAGGATTAATTTTTTCTCATGAATTAAGAAATTGCAGACATGAGATCCATATTTCAAGGATGAATACATACAGTTTAGAACACTCGGGAAGAGCCGTTTCCGGTCATCTGGAGGGTTTGCAAACTACACACTACAAATATAGGAGTAACAAACACCAGATTTAGACTTCGATTAAACAATCATAAACTTAGCATAAGAAATAATAGCCCTGGATTCCCCGTTCCCGGACATTTTAATCTGCCTGAACATAGTTGGTCCGATTTAAAATGTGTTTTTTGTACGGAAATTATGTATATATATATATATATATATATATATATATATATATATGTGTGTGTGTGTGTGTGTGTGTGTGGTCTTTTTACGTACATAGAAACAGGCACGGCGGAACAAAGGCGAACCCAAACCGGGCCGGACAAAAACATAACCGCGAACTATTTACAGAATTCTCCTACCAAACAATATTTCTGTGTAAGCAATATAAAACACCACCTGGAACCCAAGCTTATCAAGGGTCGTCGAGTGGCAGAGTGGTCTATTCCAGCTGCTGTGCACCAATGTGTTTCACATGTGCGTGGGTTCGAATCCCGCTCGATGTACGTGGGTTTTTCTCCCGGTACTCCGGGCTTTCCTCCCACTTGGCATAGGCTTGCCTCTAAAATCGGTTGCCCAGCCGACGAAGTCGGTTGCGCGCCGGACTGAAGCGCCTTCGGGTGGACCAGTTAACTAGCCGCCTTTGCTTGCTTGCAAGCTTATCACATAGGGCTATTTACAATCTACAAAACTATTTACATAAAATTTCCATGTGGCCAACCCCCTACCATTTACAGTAGTGCTTTTCACATGCTTGTAGCCGTACCGGACCTAATGTGGAACAAAGGCAGACCCACTTACATTGAGCTTTCAAACAAAATTGTGCCAAGCATGGACACAGAAAGAAATCTGGGACCAGCGTGAACAAAAGGCAAAACCAATCAAATTAAATACTCTCGCTGGGATTTTATCTTTTTTAACCTTGGGCTCGGTACGGGCGTCCCAGAGTGATGCATTCCCTGGTCTGACACCTCGCCCGAGGCCGACCTCTTTAGTGCAGACTCTGGCCCCTCCCCCTCATACAAATCAAACCAACCTTCCCCCGAAGGTGGATCCTTTGGAGGAGGCTCTGAGGCACGCTCCCCGCCATCTGACATTGCCGAGTCTGAGGACAGATCAAGGTCCTCCTCTACTGTCATTATTTTAACCTGACGGGGTGCCGCTGCCAAGGATGGCGGAGAGTCTGCCTCAGGAGTCCCAGTACCCCCCTCACAGTGCTTGGAGGCAAGGAAGTCCTGCTCCACCTCAAGTGCCGCCTCCTCTAATTCCTGGGCTGAATATTGTGGGCCTGTTTGCGAGGGTTCAGGTGCCGACCCCACATCGGCACTGACATGAGCAGAGTACGATGTGGGGCAGGCACCAAACACATGTCCCTCCTCCCCACAGAGGTTGCACCGTACCTCGTTGGGACACTCTGCTTTGCCGTGCCCCAACTGCAAGCATTTCCCACAACGTCTGTTGGGACACGACTTGGCTTCGTGCCCCTCCTCTCCACACCTAAAACAGGTACGGGGCTGGCAAAAGTACCTAATGTGGGCCTTGGAACCCCCTATGAAGAGAAAGGACGGAATGTCCCTCACCAGTTCCATACGGAACTGTCTCTTGCCATTAAATATACCTTTCAACTCACCCACAGTATATTTACACCACTACATTACAGAGACAGTTCCGTATTGACTAAGAACCCTCGCAACCAGGCGCTGATCGACCTCGAAGGGAAGGTAGAGCACCGTCACCGCCACAGAGCCATCATATGGGGTGACAGTGAGCCCCTCTACCCCCTTCAAGCATGACACACCCTTAACACGGGCAGCATCAGACTTAATTAAGGTCATAGGTGTTGCGGGCCTCAAGCGCCTGCAACATCTCAATTTCTCCAATTTCGACACCATTGTCTTTTAACACAGTAAACGCCTGTGGGGGAGGGACACTCACCCCAGACGAAAACTCCAACTTAACAATTGTGCTATCCCGACCTCCGGGCATAGCAGCAGTTTGTGTGGCTCGAGGCCACGGAATGAAAAGAAAAAATCACTCTGACCAGGTTTTACAAAGACAAAATTTAGGATGAAGCACGCTATAAGGTTTTAAGCACAATTGCAACAAGCAGCAAAGCTATCACACAGTGACAAAAGTTGAGCACGGCAAAACGGCGAGAGCGAAACGAAAACACGTCTGCTCTCGTCGAAGACCTGAACTGAACTGTGTGTGTGTGTAAAAAAGAAGTAGTAAATAGTGTCAACAGTTTGTGAAAAATCCCACGACGTTTCGGGTTTAAGTCCTTCATCAGGTGGCAAAAATGCGACTGATCGTTGACACGGCCAAACGTACAATTTAAAAAAAACAAAAAAAAATTGGGCACAATAAAACCGGCTAGGAAAACAGACAGCGTTAAGTGGTTACCACAAGTCAAAACAATGCAGGAATTGCTGCGTTATAACAGTTCAAGTCTAACGTTCAGACCATGTGGGGACGTACAGGGTTCCAAGTTTCATGATTAGGCGGTTTTCGGCAGCTAGGCGGTCATGGTCGGAACCTCGACATGAGATGGCCGCCGAAACCATCAAGTCACGGATCGAGCATGTTGACGGGGCATTGAAGTGTGTGACGACAGGGAACCCTGGGAGGTTCTGTTTGATTGACCTCAGGTGCTCAGTGAGTCGGTCAGCAAGACGACGTTTTGTTTCTCCTACGTACAGTATATTACAGCGTTTACATACGAGAACGTAAACAACATTGGCTGAAGTACAGGTAAAATGCTGATGAACGTTAAACCGGTTGTTGTTGGGACCTAACAATGGAAAGGTTTTGTCATAACTAACCACCGGGCAAGTATTGCATCTCCCAGGGTTGCAAGGAAAAGTTCCTGGGGTGTTAGGCACTACTGCTTGAGGTTGAGAGGCACGGACCAAGTGCTTAAATGTGTTCTTTTCAATTCTGAATGCTGTGATGGGGGGGGGGGGGGTTCAGAGAAATGGTCACGGGTGCATGGGTCATGACGAAGGGTCTCTACATTCCTGTAAATGGCACGTACAATGGGAGTTACAGATGGGTGGAAGGATAGGACCAACGGGATACGTCTGGTGGGTGTATGGTCAGTTTTGGGGGCAAGGGCAGAGGCTCTATCAATTCCTTGTATGCGAAATAATCTGCTTGGAAACTTTAGCGAAATCCTGGTCGTCGGAACAAATCCGTCTGGCCCGTAAAAGTTGTGAGAAGGAATCGAATTGGTACAAGATCTGGGGTGGTTGGAAGGGTACATGAGGTAGTTGTGAGAGTCAGTGGGCTTAAAGTGGAGATTGGACTTGATTTTACGGTCGGAAATGGATAATTCCGTGTCTAAAAACACTACTGAGGAGGTGGAAATACAGTAAGTGAATTTTAAAAACGAACAGAACGTTTCAGCAAAGTTAATGAAACGTTCCAAATCGTTTTGAGGACCCACTGCGACCCCAACAATATCGTCAATATACCTTTTATAAAGTATGGGCTTGATCCTGGTGTATCGAGAGAACATCTGCTCCTCAAAGTGGCCCATGGTGAGGCAGGCCACAGAAGGTCCCAGTTTAGTGCCCATAGCTACTCCTTTAATTTGGCGGAAAAAACGACCATTGGACTGAAAGCAATTTTGTGTGAGGACTAGTTCTGTCAAGCGAAGAAAGGTGGCGGTAGGGATGTTAGGGTCCTGGCGTTGATCAAGGTAATAGCGTATGGCTGCTAAAGCAGCGTGATGGGGGATTGAAGTATGAGGCTTGTGACATCTATGGTGAATAAAGTACGTTCACTTGGATTCTCAGGAAACTCAAAATTTTGAATTAACCTAAGGAAGTGAGGAGTATCCTGGATAAAAGAAGGTAGGGTTGAAACTAATGGGGAAAGTACAGAGTCTACGTACTGTGAAATCAGAACCGTGGGGCAGCTGTGGGAACACACAATGGGACTGGGACGACCAGGATTATTGGCCTTGTGAATTTTGGGCAGTAGATAGAAATTGGAGATTTGTGGGCAAGGGTGCAGAAGGGCTTTAGCCGATTCAGGAAGATGTTTTTGACTTACAAGGGTAGCTAAGGTTTTCTTGACCAAGGTTTGGATTTCAGAAGTGGGGTCCATCGGCAGTTCGGTGTATGCTGTTTGGTCTGAGAGTTGTTTCTCAGCTTCAGAAACATAAAGATCTCGACGCCAGACAACAGTGGCACCGCCCTTGTCAGCAGGCTAAATAATCGAATTCTTGTTCTTGTTGAGGGACAGAAGGGCCTTCTCCTCGTCCAAAGAAATGTTACGAAAAGGAGTTACTTTGGGAGGAAGGAGACGTTCTAAATCGGAATTAATGGACTCAATTACACTGTCCAGGACCTTGCTTTTACCAGGTTTAGGGGTCCATGGAGATCGCTTAGACTGAAATGAACGGAAAACGTCCTCCGATGAAGTGTTGTCGGTTTCATCGGAATCTCCAAAATGTAAGAGAAGGCGGAGCCTCCTGCAGAACAAGGACACGTCTCTGCTGATAGAAAACTCATCTGGAAGGGGGTTCAGGGGGACAAAATCCAAACCTTTGGAAAGGACTGAACGTTCAGGGGAGGATAATTTCATGTCAGAGGGAATGGTGACGACTCATCTAGTGTTAGGAGTACGGTCACTGTCAGGGGTTAGGGTGGAATGCACTTTGGGTAACAAGGAAGCTAAGGTCTTAGATTTGAATTCTAGTAAAAAGTTGTAAAGTTTACGGTTATAGACATGGATGAGATAATGTACTTCGCCAGCGTTAAGGAGTGAATTAGAAAGAAAAGACCTTTGTTCATTCATGGTCAAATAAGGCCATTTTTCTAACCACTCCTCTAATAGCAGAACGCATCAAACCAAAAGAACACGAACGTAGGTAACGTGTGGTGTTACGTCTTTGAACGGGGTCTGAGTAGGTATGAACGTGAAACTTGAGTTGGAAACCTCTTGGGATAACCTTCCTACGTAGGCACGTACCCAAGAAGTGGATGTTGCTGGTAAACCTAGTTTTACTGAAGGTTGCCATAGCAAGAGAAAGTATGGCGGAAAAATAATCGCTGGGATAGCGAGTAATTTTCTGTATAAACGTACTACGAAGCCATGAAACAAACTATTTCAAGCAAGGCACGGTCAACTAGTCTATGAGGTCTTACAATCGCAGTAAAAGGAAGTCAAAGACTTGAATAAAATAAGGTCAAAGTACTGCGTAGCACTTATGAAGTAAGTAGGTAAAAAAGAACTAGTAAATAGTGCTAAAAGTTTGTGAAAAATCCCACGACGTTTCGGGTTTAAGTCCTTCATCAGGTGGCAAAAATGCACCTGATCGTTGACACGGCCAAATGTACAATTTAAAAAAAACACAAAAAATTGGGTACCATAAAACCGGCTAGGAAAACAGACAGTGTAAAGTGGTTACCACAAGTCAAAACATTGCAGGAATTGCTGCGTTGTAACAGTTCAAGTCTAACGTTCAGACCAGGTGGGGACAGGGTTCCAAGTTTACTTTCCAACACACACAGCCTATTATGATATATATATATATATATATATATATATATATATATATATATATATATATATATATATATATATATATATATATATATATATATATATATATATATATATATATATTTATATATACACACACACACACACACAGGTCGAAGAGTTAGTAACTGATTCGATCTGAATGAAAATCAACCCAGGCACTGGCATAGCCACGGTGGTGCTTTGGTCAAGGCAGTCGCCGGAAAGCGACCGTCCCGGGTTCAGACCCGCGTGGCTTGATAGATGACGTCAACATATAAGGTCAAAAAGTTTAGAATTCCTGTGGAGGCCATCAGGGCTCATTCATACATAAAAGGGCTAGGAATCTTCGGTGATAGTCATAAATTGGTCGTAATGGTCGTTTGAAGTTTCCGACATTGCAAAGATTACTAAGGGTCTAAGGAAAGTACAAGGAACCTTTGATAAGATTTAAATGTTCATGAGCGTAAGGATAATGGCATTTAGTTAGATGTCAAAGTTTGATCTTGAGCTTTAACCTTTGCAAGGGGATTATGGAATAATACATCCCAGATGTCACTAATTCCATGTAGATATATTGCCTTGTCATAATAAATATTAACGTAATGTCAAATTTCATAGGTTTGAGCATCTGCACTATTGGTGCCTTAAAGGAACAAATTTAGCTTCACAAACGCCAAGATACAATGCAGGAAATTGAAGACTAAAGCACTCATTTTTTCACTACCAGTGCCGTACCTAGGAAAGTGGGTACCCTAAAGGTCTGTATACAAGAGCAACGTTCCCAAAACATTTCCAGAACATTCACTTGTAACAAACCCAAAATACGCTTGTTTTCAGTTTGGTGCACAGTTTAATCAGGGTATGCAACAATTTTAAAACATTTTGAAAACGTTTTGAAAATGTTGCAAAAAAATTGCCCTGTCAATTCTTTGAAAAAAATGTGCAGAAATGTTGCATGTTTGAACCGATCAGAAGTTCAGTTTGTGTCACATGACCGGCTCAGAGTCATAAACGGACAAAATAGCCTCGTCTAATGAAACACCCAGCAGCATCAACACGCAATTGGAATGAGGAAAAAAGAGAGCAACTAACCGTGCTAAGTTTTGAGAGCAGCTTACTAAAGGGCAAGTCTCCATGCGTAGAAAATTCCTCTACCTAGGTTTGTGACACAGCTTTAATTCTCTTACCAGGCAATGGTAGGCCCAATAATGAAACCTGAGCGGTATCCAATTCTTTGCCCACGCACGTGGTGACATGTGTGAACGGGGTCGTTTCCTTCTGTTGATAATGATGCAAACAATTGCTGCAGTTGTCCCCAAGATAGAGCGTTTCTTTTTTGGAGCCATGTCTATTTTCTTCCACTCTTTTGATTTCTCTCCAAATTTTTAACAACGTTGGCAAAACATTTGAAAACATGTTTCTATATGCTGGAGAGTGTAGACGGGCATGAAAAGGCTGCAACATTTCTTCAACACCTTTTGTTGCAGAAATGTTCTGGAGATGTTTTTGGAATGTTGCTTGCGTATACAGGCCTCACCGTATCCTTCTTGTGCCATCGTCGAGGTTTGCCCTCCGGGTGGAGGAGGGGTAATCTAAGGGATAACGTGTATGTACGATGTCCAAAGTGTTAAACATTGTTTTGACAAAGTTTGAAATGATTAAGAAATTCTTGTTATTTAGTAAATGTTTCTTACATGAGAGGAGAGGGTCTAGATTGCAAGGGGTTTCTTTTTTTACCATTGAGAAATTTTGGTTCGTGTAAGATGTAAAATAGTGCTGTCTTTTGGTAAAGCTAAAAGCTGATTATGTTTAGAACGTCTTACTTTTTAAGTAAGTTTTTAAACATTTTGGCTGTATCATGGCACTGCTCCAAGATTTTTACCAGAGGAGGTCTCCTCAATGTAGTATGCTACATCACTGATCACTCAAAAAGCGCATTTCAACTCTCTACATTAAATATTAATAATTAAATACATTAACTGGACGCTTCTTGGACAGCTCCTGTACTTTTCGTGTGTAAACTCACTGTTGAGAAGACGGAAGAGAATCCCGTTAAGAAGATTTTCGAAACTTTGCCCATACTGTTTCGTGTGTAGTTTTGTAACCTAATCCTTTTCAAAAGGAGGCAGTGAACTGGTACGTTAAAATCTATTCAACCGACTAAAGTTTGGATGTTTTTCAAGAAACATGTATGGCCTTTTTCAGAGTGGGAGGGAAAAATTTTATCTCCCTACTGTGATTTAAAAAATCTGTTGACAAACGAAAGGTGTTTGAATATTTGAGGTGCCCCTTTATGAAAGTTTTTTGTATTTTTACTGAAAAGTGGTGTGAGAAAAAAGGACAAATTGTAAAAATTTTCAGCTTTTCAACATTCTGAAGGATTAAATTTGTTAAATATTTTGGGTAAAAGGGTTTAATTTTCATATAATAATAAAAAATTTTCAATGAGCAGCATGAAAAGGGTGGAGAGGAGTGGGTTGTTTAGTAAATGGATATGTCATGATAAAGGGCATGGTTAATAATGTAGGTTTAAAGTTTTAAGTTTTTAAAAAATATACTTGAGTGTTAAAAAATTTTGCCTATTGAGTTTGTTTAGAAGGTTCTAGCTCATTGTTGGTCAGTTTTATAACATACTAGAGGGAGCAAATGTGATAAACTTACAACATTTACCTTCAGAATTTGCCTTTTTGATGACATATGGCTGACCCGAAGAGATTAAATGACGAAGACCATTGATGATTTAAAGAATTTGTTGTCAGAAATCTCGAACACATTGAAGTAGCAAAGGTTTTATCAGGAAAAAAAAGCTAGTCTTGAAAAACTTTGAATAGGGAAAACCCCCAGAAGCAGCTGGTAAGTGATTGTTGAATTTCACTGGAATTGAGCTAAACTGTAAAATTTTCCTTGGTTTTGCAGATCGGGGAAACACTATGAGGTGGTACGATTGGTTTTTTTTAATTGAAAAAAACTGTGAGTTGAAATTTTGTGTAAGGTCTGAATTGACATTGCAGATGGGTTTCAACTCCATATTGACAGAACATGCAGCTACATATTTTCACACACGTAATATTGCTTTTTTGCCTTTCATGTCAGTAGTGCTATCAGAGTGGCAGTTAGACTTGTCATGTGACGTTAGCCTAACCCCATGCTTGAAGTAAATACAGCTATTTTTTTTCACACACTGTAATCAAGCTTTTTAGCATTCAGGCGGGGGCATTTCATAGTGACAGTTACCCTCAACCCATTTTTGATAGAAATGCAGCTTATTTTTTTCACACACTGTAATCAATGCTCTTTTAGCATTGTGCCAAGGTGCGTCATAGTGACATTTAGACTTACAGAATGAGTAAAAGCCCACAAGGAAGTAAAAGGGAAAAAATTGTCCATCTGTTAGAAAGAGCACAAGAGCACACCTTCCTGAGTATGAGCTAAAAAATTTGCATTAGATCAACGAACTTTTCAGACTGTGTGAGTGCAAGATAGAAATTCCTTTTAGAAATATGAACACACACAAAAGTCCCAAAAAAATGAGTATGTGGTATGTCTCTACAAGTCTAAATGGGCCCCATGTCCTTGTAGTTTTCTTTGTAATCTTGTGTTTCTTGTTAGAGAGCCAGGAAAACCATGCATGGTACGGGAGATTTACTTGGAAGGAAAAAGGAATTTTTGCAAAATACTCTAAGGACAAACTAAATCCATAAAGATTATAAAATAAGAGTATGAAGCTGAGGGACCTTTGTTTTAGTTGGCTTCAATGTGATATCAATTAGTAATCAACTTTATTCATGTCTAGTATAAATTCCTTCACAAGCGGCTTACTCAGAGCAATGCTTTAAGGGATGCCACTGAAATTGTCTTATGCATTTCTCTGCATCCCGTTGCAGCGCATTTTAATCTGTGGGCAGCGAAACCCCAATTGTGACCTCCGAGATTTTCCCCACGACGACCAATAGCCATTCCGTAATCCCAACGCGCTGCTCTGTGCCGTTTTTGTTGCCGCATTTTGCGGGGTAATCCACTGAAACACAAAGCAAATGCCGATGCGTTGCAGCGACGGGTTAGGACTTTTTCACCTGACAAAATTTAAATTTCTGTAATTTATTCACGAGGAAAATACCATCTTTCTTTATTTTAAAAAATTTTGAGCGTTTTTTTTTTTTTTTCTATCCCAGTTCCCTGGTGAAAGTATACTACGGCAGCATTTGCATGTGTTTCAGATCTTTTGTCACTTTTATTTGTTTTTTTAATCGTATACTAATTTTATCGCAAAACGCAATTAAAATTTTGTGCTTAACATTTTAGCTTTGTAAATTTTCCATGGCCTTTAAATTTTACGTACGCACTTCGTACAAACGGCCTTCACCGGCCAAAGCTGCAGCCTATCATGTATTATTTTATGAAAAAAAGCACCACGAACTTTTATTTTAAAACCAAAAAAAATGCGTCAGCAAAATTGCCCAAGCGAAATCAGACGGAAAATACAGCCAGTACCTAGCAATGTTTTGGCCCTGAGCCACGGGATAAAAGCTGTATGTGGGCAGTCTTGAATTTAGTACCACTGTCAATAGGGTTTTTTTTTAACATAGGGGGAGGGATATGCTAGTTTTTTCTGGTTTTAAAGAAGCCTTAGGTAGTAATTTTCTTTAAACCCCACGATCCCCAAACGATACCCCAAAAATTTCGTGCATCTCTTCACAGGCGAATTATTTTACCTTTTTGGTAAAAAAAACTTAAAAGGCATCCCCGTCAGCGAATCAGATCTTCGGTTGTGTTTATAAGTTGGTTTCTAATTTGAAATTGTTTGCTTTGGAAACGGGTATGCTTGTGCAAGTTTTCTATCGTTTTATTATAGAAGGAAAATTGGGGAAAATAAATTTTTACCCGGGGGGTTTTTTGTGGTTTTAAATTTTAAAGTCCTTATAGTAGGGGGGGGGGAGGTTTATTCGAAGGGCCGGGGGGCCATGGGCCCATGGAAAAAATTCTGGTTGGTTAAACCCAGCCAACGGGGCAAAATTTGGAGAAATCCCCCAGCATGCAGCTTTGAAATGTTTTATTTGGGGGGGAAAGCCCTTTCAATAAAAGACGGGTTGGAGGGGGGGGGATTTGGTGAAATTTGGGTCAGGGGGCTCTACACCCTAGTCACGGTCCTCCCCCACTATCGCTTTTGTGCCATGTTTCCCACAGCACTTAAATATGGAGAGTCCTAAGAAATTTTGTCCCCCCCCCCTTCAAACAGGAAGTTCTCCCCCTGGTCGACCTAAAATATCCTAGTTGTCCACTACATTTACACGGGGCTGCCTTTCTGGGATCATAAAGTAAAATGAAATAAGTACCCCTTGCCCTTTTTAAAAAAGTGAAAATGTTTAATTTGTATCGGGCTTCATACCGTATAGCCTAGCGATTCATAAAAACAATAGGGGCCATGGCATGGGCCCTGGGGGTGTGGGCTAAATTTTTTAAGAAAAGATATCTCAAAAATTTACCCCTTTCCACTTTTTTATTTTTTTCAAAGTGGCAAAGACCCAAACATCTGTGGAAAGGGATCAGAGGTGGAAAAAAGGGGGACTTCCCGGGGGCTCACCCCCCCCCCCCCTTTTCCCCACATAAAAATAACAAATACGCAAAAATTTAGTAAATTTGTTAATCTAGTAAAAGGGGCGTCACCCCCCCCCCCCTTTCAAATGTCGGACCGCGCCTGAAGGAAAACTGTTCTAGCGGGCAACGTTACCTTTTTCCCAGCACAAAACTCATTTCACAACCCCGAGTTTATCAATGACTTTTTGTGAGCTTTTCCCATCTCAAGCCGCGGCACCTTCGCGACTTTCTTAACCGGCTATTCGTTAAAAAATAATTGAGCAATCTAAGTAGGGGAAACCCCCCACGCAGGCAAAACAAGTCCTTGCAAATGAAAAAAACCGATCGGATATCGTGGGCCTTTTTGTAAAAGAAAATTGCTCGAAAAAAGAGCACATTGGGCATTTTTTAAAAATCTGTTTTTTGGGAAATGTTATTTTTTAAATTTTTGCTACGGGGAATGGCGTCCTTTGCAGGAATCAATTTTCGCTGAAAATTCAGGTCTCCGATTTTTTTGTCCAGGCAGCATGTTTTTAATGACTTTAGTTGAGCGCCTTTTAGGCAATGTTCATTTGATTACATTCGAGTTGACCATCCCCGGAAAAAGGAAAAAGGGTGTAGAATCGCAATCTTACAGTAAAGGGCAGGGTTTTTTTACCAAGATTTTGGGAAAATAGGCAATCGGCACATCGACTGGGAAATAGACAAAAAATTTAGGAAGTGACTGCATACTTTTGGGGTTTATTTTTTTGGGCCCTGTCGAAGCCCCTTCCTTGGTCCGTCATTCCCCGTGGCCCAACTAAAGTTGAGAGTTTTTCGGCGAAATGCCAAAAAATGACAAAAAACCCACAACCTTACTAAAATCCCGGCCCCCAAAAATTTTTTGATAATTGTAGAACTTTTCCCCACCATTTTGTCACAGCAATATTAATCTAAAAAACCGCCAAGTTGCAATAAACAATTTAAAACATACTTTTAGGGGAAATAGGCGTACGGAGAGGACAATGATCTCGCTGGGGGGGGGTTTTGAACTAAACTTTGTTTTGGACAATCTGGCGGGATGGGTAAAAGGGGAATACGCCCCCAAGCCTGTATCCGGGGGTGACCCCCTAGAAAAAGTTGCCCGAAAGCTTTGGTCTAAAACGAGTTTTTAAACCCTCCCCCAATAAAAGTCCCCGGCCCTGGAAATATTTTTCCTCTTCAGTGGGCCTACTTTGTGGGGCAATGGGCCTGAATGTCCCCCCCCCTTGGAAAATTTTTTCGGTATTTGAACCCCTTTGGGGGTGCAATTTGGTGAAAACTTTCTTTTGGGTGTAATTTGAAGGATATTTCCCTTTTTATTTTCCTTTGTAAAATTTTTACAGGGGGAATTTAAAGGGAGTTTCTCGGTTGGAAAAACAATACTGGAGCAAGAAAGCTTTCTCCCCTCACTTTTTGAAAAAAAGCTCGTTCCCTCCCCATCCCTACCCGATTTAACGTCTTTACGGGGAAAGTCTAACTCCCACTTTAGAAGTGAAAGTTTCTTTTAGTTTCAATCGTGTGTGCCCCCAGTCAAAAATTAAACCCAGACAGGGTAGGTTATTCAGGGGGGCTCCTCCCTCCCTTCCCCCCCCCCCAGCCGAACAGTAAATTCATTTAAAAAAAATTCCCTTTATCGGAAAGGGTTTACTGTCATGTCGTTTGCCACTTAGGGAAAAATTTTTATAAACCCATTGTTCCCCCGTTTGAGGAAAATGCACATTTTTTTTGGGGACTTCTGCGGGAAACTTGGTGTTTTTATTACCCCCAAAAAACTCCCCTAGCAACATACTTAGAAAAAAAAAAAAAGGGTAATTTATTGCACCCTTTTTTTTGTGTTTTTTAAAAGAGAAAAAAAAAAAGGAAAAAAAAAAAAAGAGAGAAAGAAAAGATGACAAAATAACTAAACGAATCACAAACATGCGAGTATCGCCCGGGGAAACTTCTGGATATTTTTAATTTTGGTAGCCATGCGTATGAGAAAACCCTTTTTGGGGACAGGCATTTTTTATTTGTGGGGAAAGAAACTTTTTTTTCGGGAAAAAATCAAACACCCCCCCCCCAAACCCCCAGATCCTTTGGTACGTCCGCCCTTCCGGCTCAACTCGTTTGAAATCTCGGTAGAACGCCCTGTCCATTTTGGGCCTGTACATAAGGCCTTTATACATATCGGGATGGGAAAAGCTGCATCTATGTTTTACCAAGAAGAGAGTAAATGGGTTTCCCCCACTTTGTTTTTGGGCAGGAATTGGCTTTTCTTTTACGTTTTGCCCGTCCGAGGATACGTGAAAAACATGTTTAAAAAATTACTTACCTCGCAAAAAGGGGTTTCCGGATATGCTTCATGAACAAGATCAGATCGTGGTGCCATTTGGAAAAAAAAAAATAAATTTCTCGAAAAAAAAAAACACATGGGATCTTTTAAAAATCTTTCGCATGGAATTTAGAATTAAAATTTTGCTACATGGAATGGGTTTTTCTTTGCACAGAATTCACATTTTTGCTGCAAATTTGGTTCCGATATTTTGTCCAGGGCAGCTTTATAATGACGTAGTTTGAATGCTCTGTTTGGAGTTCACTTTAAGCACATTGATGTTGACCCTTTCCCGGAAGGAAACGGCGAATATCCAATGCACTTTCAGAGTTTTCAGCAGAGAGCTGCCCCTAGTGGTAGCTCCCTGGTTGCAGGCATATATGGTTGCAGGGGTATTTTCCAAGATCTTGGAAAAATGGGACATGGATGGGAAATAGACAAATAATTTCGGGAATGGACTGCAAATTTGGTTAGGCCCATCGTTTTGCCCTCAGGCTGTCAAATGACTTTTTTCCTTGGGGCCGGTGACTCGTCCGTGGCCCCCCTAAAGTTTAGGTGTTTCGGCTGAAAAAGGCCCAGCACCCCTTCCAAAAATCCCTCAAAAAATTTTTTAAATAATTGCCATATTCTTAACATGTTGGGGGATCGATGCGGGGTAAGGGGGTGGGAGGGGCTTTAAAAATTTTAAACAAAATTCCCCCGTCATACGCAAAAAATATCAACCCAAAAAAAAACTTAAGTTGCAATGAGCAATACTGAAAAAATTATTTAGGGAAGCATAGCGTAGGGAAAATATATCTCAGTCAGTGGGGAGGGGCGAACTGAAAATTTTTTTGGAAACACCGTCCGGGGATGGGTCCAAGGGAAGGGTGTCCTCAAGCCCCTAGCGAAAAAGTGATCACTCTCAGCTACGGGGTTTAAGGGCAACAGGGGGCGTGCCCTAGAAAAAAATTTGCCCTGCAAAAATTCAAAACAAATATTGTCTAATGCAGTTTGAAATTTTCCCCCGTAAAGAAATGTCCCCCTGGAAAATTTTTTTCTTCCCCTTCGGTAGGCCTACCTGCCCGGCATGGGCCCAGATGTGCCTCCCTTGGAGAATTTTTTTCAGTACTTTAGGGGGCCCCATGCAAGTTGGAAGTTGGGCAACGTTGGATTGACTTTTTTTAAGAATAATTTTTTTATTCGGGAAAATTTTCCTTTTTAAAAAATTTTTGAAAGGGAAAAAAGGGAGATTTTTTCAGCCCGGAACAAATCTGGGCCCAAAACAAATTTTTGCCCCCTATTTTGTTAAAAGGGGCTCAATCCCCCTCCCCCGGGGGTTTTCCGTCTTTCTACCAAAGGGAAGTTGCCCCCCACATTTAAAGCTCAAAAGTTTTTTTTCTGTCAATGAATCAACGTGCACCCCAGTCTAAATGACTATCTGGCAGAGGGGTAGGCTTAAGTCTGTGGGGGGGATTTTGACCTACCCTCTCCCCCAGAATTTTCAGTTCAAGTCGAAAATATAGCTCTAACAAGGTTTAATCTCATGACATTGGACTTTTGAAATTTTTTGGCCGCACGTTTGTCCCAGGGCAAGCTGTTCGGGGCGTGCGCGTTTTTTTTGGAGAATACTTGAAGGAAATTTGGCGTTCTTATAACCCAAAAGCTCATAGCAAAATGATAGAAAATTTTGGATACTTTTTTTGCAGTTTTTAAGGCTTGTGTTTTTTACAAAAAAAAAAAAAAAAAAAAGACAGCGGGGGTTGGCCCAAACATGCCAGTACCCCCAGGAGTTTTGGATATTTTTCTGGGCAGTTATAGGCCTGCGTGTTCATAGGAGCTTATTTGGCGTTATTTATTTAGGGGGAAAAAAGCGGGATAGGCCTACCCCCCCTTTGACAAAATGCTTAAAAAAGGGGAAAACATTAGGTTTAAGGGGTAAGATATTCAAAGATGAGAAGTAGAACTATCAAAGACCCACAACAGTCTTCGCACTTTCTCAGTCAGTAGAACTTGCATCTGGGTGTTTAATTAGTAGCCTATAGTCTATGGGGGGTGCAAGTTCCCACAATCGGATCGGGAGTGTCTCTTTTAATTTCCTTTAAAGTATCTTGGGGATGAGTGGCTAAAGTTCGGTGTGAATAAATATTGCTAATGTCAAAAAATACAGTAGAAACGGGTTTAGGCCAAACTGGGAAACGGGCTCTTGGGGTGTCTGTAAGTGGGGTAACGTAATGAAGTGTAGGCAAAGGCCTAAATTAGGCTATTTGTCCTGTGCTCATTTTCGGTTTCCCCAAGCTACGACGTTTTGATTTCGCGACACAAAAACCCAGAAATGGATAAACAAGTTCACACCCTAAATCCCTACTGTCGATGGAATTGATCATCTTCAAAACTTTGCAATGCATTTTTTTGTGAGGAAAAATCGATACGGACATTTGGGACCTCTTTAACCCCTAATAGCGAGCATCGCTACGCGTGATTCGTACACAATGGGGTTGTTTTCCCCGCATGGCCCAAAGTACACTTTAAACGGAGCTTTGCGACGCCCCAAGCCTGCCGACGGGATCCAGTGTTTGCGCTGGTATGGGTCCGAAACGATCTCAAGCTAAGAGAATTTTAGTGGCACCCTAAGGTGTAAGGTTTGCACAGCCAACAATTTAAGGGAGGGCTATACCAAAAGAGTTTACTTGAAATAAAATTTAAGAAGATTTGCTCTTCCCCAAAACAACCCCAAAAAACGACCCCATGCAATGAAAGCAGAGGGGAAAGCTTATTTTGGTCAAAAAATCAAAAAGTTTTCCCGAAATGAGCAGTGTAGAATACATTTACATTTTTACATAAAACCCAATTTTCCCCCTTAAAAACGTGTAACCTTCCCGTAACAACTTCCGGGATATCTCAAAGGGAAATTTATACGAGGATTATAATGTCCATTCAGTGTTTTTTTAAGAGCTATGACAAAATTTTCAAATAGTGGCTTACCCGTTTTACAAATTTAAATTTAAAAGAAAAAAAGTAAAAAATGAAAGTTTGAACCCAATTTTGGGGCAATGTGAAAGACAACAAGAATGTCATGAAATCCACCGATAAAAAGATTCTAAATTTGTATCACCAAACAAAAACACTGCACTGAACCCCCACCAAAAAACACCTAAACCTAGAGCTTTCGAGGCCCAAGCGGCCTTCAGCACTGGATATAACGCCTCTTGCATACTTAGGCATATGTGCCACTTTTTTTAAACACGGGGTAATGAGGTCACAGTTTTGCATATCAGGAAAATTGGGGCTAAGGATTATTTTTTATAGAGGGAAAGTGCTTCCCTCCAGTAATTGCCTGTTTTTTATAGTTGAAAGTTATCTTTCCAAAACAAACTAATTGGATTTTCTTTATAAACTTTTTTCCTAAGATTCATTTCTTTTTTTCCAGCATGTAGGATTTTCAAGGTGGAAAAAAGAAGTTTGTTCTGAAATTTGCATTTTTTTTTTTTTTCATTCACCGATGAAGAAGGAGGTCCAATCCCTGAAGAAAAAAGCAAAAGGGAGCCAATCAAAAAATTCATGTAATTAAATGTTGTTAAGAGAAATGGACAGGATTTGAAAAAACAAGGGGCCCTGTAAATTAAAAATTTTGAGAATACTGGCCGAAACACAAAAAATTCAATTATTAACAGTGATTATAGAATACATTTTTGTAATTTTAGTGATGCAGAATGGGGTAGAAAAAAGAAAATTTTCAGCCCCTTTTTAGTCTTTGGATGTACATACAACGTTAAAAATTGGGAGATGTTGAAAATCTTTATCCCTTTTTATCAAGTGGGGTAGACCCCGTTCCCAAAAAAAACAATTCATGGGTTTTGGGACAGGTTTTTGGGATGCGTCGTTTTTGCAATGGCATTTTACTGTGGCAAAAATGACATTACCAAAAAATCACCACAATCCTTTTGTAAGTTGCTGTTTGGAAAAGTGTCTATTTATAGATGTTTTTTCAAAGAGTGTGGAGCATGAACCTTTTTGAATATATAAAGGGTATGTACTAAAATGAAACAATCATGAAAGTAACCATTACTGCAAAAGCAAATATTTTTTTACACTCCAGATATTTGAAGCTTACATTTATGTTAAGAAAAAACTTCAGGAAGATGAGGATTCAGAAGAATGGCTTCAAGAAAAGGTGAGGGGGTACTTCTGGAATGATGAAAGAACAGAAAATGATTGTATCTTCCTTTCTTGCAAAACAGTCGTTGGAGGTTTTCACATATTTTTGAATCAATCAGATATCCTTTAATATTCCTCATGAATATCTTGCATCTTTCAGTATGCAAATATCAGATTAACCAAGGAGTTATCTTGAATGAATCCAATGATTTTCTAACAAAAGATTCCTGTTTGAGGGAATACCACCTTTCCTAGTTTTAGCATTCCTCGGTATGCCAAAGTGTAGTGACTGCATTTACCTTTTAAAGCTTCTTCTAATGTTATCTCATATCTACTGGTCTGGAACTTTCACTGCACTGAGATAGCCTTCAAGTACACTCTACACATGAGTAGGAGCAATCAGCACATGGTAGGGTGGGTATGTTCTAAACAAGGGCAGGTGCAGACAAATAATTGATCCTGAGGTAAATCTTTGGAAGATTTTAATTGTGAATAAGCAAACCTTCCAAGCTCACTAAATTGATATTACAAATTCATTGCAGCTGAATTGTTAATCTATTTTTGGTTTCTCAAAACAAGAAAATGACAGAGTCATTCATGTATGACTGTTGCACAGCAATGGTAGCTTTATAATGAGTGGTGTTGATTACTATGGTAACCACATTGTCTACTGTTTTATAGTAATATTACCACACAGTGCATAGAGCTGGGGATACTTTACCTACATGATATGATTCATCCAGAGTTTGGCTGGTTTTGACAGTTCAGCAAGCACAGACAATGATAAAAAATGTCTCTTTCTAAATGAGAAGCAGTATTTGCCACTTTTAAGGCAGGTATTTTACACAGTAGACCAACATGACTTAAATTTTTTACCTTACAATAACTGTTATATCCAGACCTACCTTAAAGAGTGAAATATCTTATTAATTCGTGGGGCTGGTTGAATCTTCCACAGGTCATTTTTGTGCTTGTACCCCCCCAAAAGGCCCCTTTGGGGAAAACTGAAACCCGAAAACAAAAAATTGTTAATAGAACTTACAAAAAAAACCTTAAAGTTTTTAAAAAACTTAAAACCAAAAATTAAGGGGGAAAAACCCTTTTTGGAGACAGGAAAAGGGCTCCAAAATTTTGGGGGGATTCAAAATTTTATTTTCTCTTTTTTGACAAGGAAAGGGAAAAAGAAAAAGGGTTTCCCCAAAGTGTTGGTTACTGAGATTTGGGGAAAGGGAAAAAAAACACAAAAACAAAAAAAAAGGAAAATTTAAACAGGGACAAGGATCATCATTAAAACCCCAAAAAATTTGGAACGGGGGGAAATTTTAAAATTAAAAAGCAAAACAACATTTGTGAAAAATGTACTGATAAAACTTGAAACCCTTTAAGGGGTTTTTAAAAAAAATTAATTTTTTAAATTCAAAATTTTGATTTAAAAAATTTTAGCAGGGGCCTTTCCGGAAAGGGTCCAATTTTTTAAGAAAAAATTTAAAGGGGGAAAATTTTTAAAATGTCATATCCAAAAAAACTTAAAAAAAAGAAGGGAAAATTTTGAATAAGAAATAAATTGTTTTAACTGGATGTTAATTTATATAAAGGAAACCCCAATAAAGGGGGTTTTTTTACCCCGGTGTACCAGGGATTGCATCCCTTTGTAAGTTTCAACAAAAAATAAGCTTCAAAGTTTGGGGGGGAAAGTTCATTAATAGGAAGACCAAACAACGTTAAAATAAAAAAAAAATCTTTAAACCCCCCCCTTTTTTAAGAATTTTTAAAAATAAAAATTTTGATTTTTCTCTCATTTTATGTTAAACTTTTTAAAAAAGATCTGGGGTTTTTTTTTCCCCGGGATTTCCTAAGTGAAATTAAAAAAAAAATTTCTAAAGATGTAGGGATTCCAAAAAAAATTTAAAAGCCGGAGGCCCCAAAAAAATTTTTTGGAATTCTGTTTTGGGGCCTCAAAGGGTTAAAGTTTGAATTTTTTAAACAACATTTCCTTTTAAAATCTTGAACCCACCCCCCCCACAATTGGGTTTTCCCCCCCCCTTTAGGGGAAAGGGTTTATGCCCACTTGTGGGCTTTCTTTTCGGTATTTTTAAATTTTTAAAACAGAATAAACATATAAAAACGCAAAAATGGATACAGGGAAAGTCAATTTGGAATGAATTTGAAAAGGGCCATTTACTTTGGTGGGGGGTTTTAGGAAGAAGGAAGGGAAAAAAGGTGGGGGGAAAAAAAATGTTTTTCCTTGCATTTTTCCCTTTAAAGGGGGGGTGTTTTAAAAAAGGTTGGGGGCTTAAAAATGGAGAGCCAAAATGTAAAGCTTTGGGTTTTAAAATTTCCTAGGGGGGCTTTTCAGTATAGCCCCTTGGTTAAAAATTCTTTGTTTTTTGTTTAAAAAAAAAGTTTTTTAGGGGGGTTGGGGAAAATTAAAAAAATTTTAAAATTACACGGGTTGCAAATTTGGGAAAATTTTTAAAAAAAGGATTTTTTTTGTTAAGAAAATTTAAGGATTTTTTTTTTTTTGATTTCATTTGGGTTTTTAAAATTTTTTTTCCCCGGGGAATTAAAAATTTTTAAAATTTATGTTTAAAAATTAGGATTTAATTTTTTTTTTCTTTTATTTTTTTGTCAGGGGGAAAAAAATTTTGCCATCCCCTTAAAAATGCAGTAAAAGTTTTTTTAAAAAAAAAGCAAATTCCCTTTCTTGGGACCTTAAAAAAGGGAGGGGTTGGGTTTATGGGTTTACCTTTTAGCTTTAAAAAATGAAAAGGTCGGGGTTTTGGGGAATTATTGGGAGCGGGCCCAAAAACTTTAAAACCTTAAAAACCAGTTTTTTAAATTGATTTGTAAATCAAAAATTTTGAAATTTTTTTTATTTTTACATTTTTTTTTTTTTTTTAAAAGGGAGGGTAATTTTTTTTTGTTTAAATTTTGGGGGTTTTAAGGTGGAAATTTTTTTTTGGAAAAATGAATTGAAAAGAAAAAGGGATAATTTTAAGAAATTTTAAAAATTTTTCTTTTTCTTTTTTTTTTTTTTTTTTTTTTCCCCTGGGCATTTTTTTTTTTTTTTTTTTTTTTTTTTTTTGTTCCTCTTAAAAAAAAAATTTTTTAAAAAGGGGGTTAAAGCAAAAAACAAACTTGGCATGAAGGGGTTTGGGGGCAAAAGGGATTTTGAAAGGGAAAAAGGGGGGGGGCCCAAAAAGGGGACATGCTCCCCCAACAAATTTTTTTGGTGTTTTTTTTGGGGGGTTTGGGGCCCAAAAACTAAAAAAAAATTTCTTTTTTGGAAATTTTTTCCATGTTTTTTTCCCTTTTTTTGTTGGGGACCCACCCTTTTTGGGGGATGGTTTCCCTCCCCCCATTTCCTTTTTTTCCCCCACAACCCCGGGATTCACCCCCCCAAAAAAAGGGAGGGGGTTTTAAAAGGGAGTTTGGGGGGGCCAATTGTGAGACAATAAGTATTTAATTGATGTAACCCCCTTTAAGGTATCAAATTTTATTGACGGGCCTCTTTGTTTATTGTCTGCCTTTTTTTCTCCCCCCTTTTTTAATAAGATCTTCCTTTTCAACCCGGGTAATCAAGGAAGATTATGTGGGGCAAGCGGGGGGCCCTTTCCCCCCCCCCCACTTTTTCCAGAGCGTTTAAAAAAGAAAAAATAAAAGAGCAAAAGTAAAGAGACCAGAGAAAATAAAAAGGGTTTTTTAATACCTACTATGATTAAAATTTTCAAAATTTTAAAGAAGGAAAAATATCAATATCAAAACCATAAAAAATTTTTAAAAAATTTTTTTCCCCGCTTCGCGCGCACCTCCAGGAAAGTGATAAACAATTTAAATTTTTCTGCACCCCAAAATTTTTTTTGGCTACGCGCAACGTGGACACGAAGTCTGAAATAAGAGTCATGAAAGTAGAAGTTGTATAAAATGCGCCATGGGCGCAAAAATCTCAAGCCCTACCCAGTGTACGGAACCTCAATCCGAAAAAAAAAAAGAAAAAAAGGGCGTGCTTCCAGGCCTGAAAAAATAAATCGGTCTCATTATACTGCGTGCGAGGGGAAAAATTAATGGAATTGCCTCGATTTCTTTGTGGACATTTACTAAATTACCATTTCCAAAAACCCCGCTACCCTCTCGCTGTTTATTTTCCCCACAAATACAACCCCATCCTCAGCAAATTGACTTATGGAACTATCTTAAAAATTTCGATCATCATATGGGAATTTTTTTTCTTAGCATTTTAAATACACCTGGGGAAGCAGGATTTTGAAAAGAAAGGGTCCCGAATGGCCGCAAAAGCCGAGATTTAAGAAAGTGTTTTGGGAGACCCCCAGCCCGTTTCGCGCCTTCGGCGAGGGCGGTTAGAGTTTGCCGGCCACAACTTTCCCGATGCAGCCCCCAATAAAATTTTTTCCCCCTGGCCTTTTAAATGCCGATGCCCTTGACAAGTCCCTGAAAAATACCCCAAAAGATTTCATTTATTCTTTAGGAAACCCCAGTCTTTTCCTCAAAAACGACATACTTATTTTTCACCATAAAATAGTTGAGGGGGACTTTTCCCAGACCACGCAAAATGAAACTTGGGAAGAAAGCCTCCATGGACAGGAATAGTTGCTTATGGAAAAAAAAAGGACCTGGAGAAGTGGAAAAAAATTTATGCAATAAAAAACTGATTTAAAACAAAACAAACAAAGGTTAAAATAAATTTCAAACGCGGCCTCAAGGCTGTTTTTTTCGGCTTTTGGGGCCCCCCTTTTAGAATTGCTTTTGGGGTTTCTTCTATAGAATACCTTTTGTATAGCTTCGTACAAAACCTTTTACGTTTTAAACCACAATTGCCCATGGGCCCTACGCGGGAGGGGAAGTTCCCCCTCCCCCCCAAAATTTTTAAAGAAAATTTTATCACCTCGATTGAAAATTTCCCATCTTTTAAAAGGTTTTTGTGCAAATTTTCACTTTTCAGGCCGGAAAGTGTCAATTCCGGACCCCTAATAAGGGGGAAAGGGGCTAGGCAAGGGGGGGGGGGGGCAAGAGCCCCTCCTTGAGGATACTTTTTCCCTTTTTTCGAGTTTTAGGTTTTTGAGGTTTTACGACCCGTTTCTAACCAAGTGGGTTAATTTGGGCCAGCCACGGCCCGTTTTTCCCCGTTTTGGCCATGGTTTTTTCCCCACTCCATTGCTTATGTGAGCACAAGCCAATGGCAGTAGGTTCCATTTTCAAGTCTTGGTATACCCGGCCAGGGTCGATTTTCTTAGCATTCTATTACCCTATCACTGAAAAGTAGAAAAAGCATTTTTTTCAAAAGCGCTTTGGGGCGCACCCCTTTGAAAATAGATTTCCCATTCAAAAAATTTTTTTTCCAAAGCCCGGGGGAACAATCAAAAAAATTCATTAGGCTCCCCCACTTTCCCAACCCTCAGCATTATCAGTCCCCTCCCGATCAGGGGGGTAGCCAAATTTTTTCGGGGGGGGGGGGGGAGGTGCAGCACCGAAAATTTTCCGATTTTTTTTTTTAAGTGTGAGTTTACGTATTAAGGAACGTTCTCATTTTGCAAAGAGGGTTTCAAACCGGGTAAATGTAAAAAAATACCCAAAAACAAGGTAAGTGACATATGCAAAATCGCCCTGGGGGCCAGGGAAAATTTTGGGATAATGCACTTAAAACTTCAAAAGCCCAGTTTGCACTGTTGTTTTTTTGAAACTGAAACGTGAAATTGCGAAGCGCGCGAAAATTTTTGGGAGACTTACAAAGAAACCAATGCATGGGCGTCAACCCGGGGGGACGGGGGGCAAGTCCCCCACTTTCGATGGGGGGGCACAATTCAAATGTCCCCCCCATTTTCGTAAAAAAGTAGGGGTGGGTCTTTTAACTGGCTTTTTGAGTGGTATGTAGGTTGTTTGGGGAATTGCTAAATGTTCCCATGCAGATTCTGAATGCAGATTCTCATGAAATCTTTTTAATGACAAAATTTTGGCGCGCTTCGCGCGCTGCGTCACGGGTTTGCACTCCCTTTTCATGACCATTAAAAAAGGGAAATACATGGAATTTCTGATCAAACACTTCGGAAAACAGAATACATCTCCCAAAAATCTGAATGGGTCTTCATCAATAGGGGGTCTTCAGTGTGTGGGTACGCAGAGGGGAGGGATTCAGCCCTGCCCCCCCAATATTCCCAAAAATTTTTTAAGTCCAAAATGACATTTTTTAAACAAATTTTACTTTAAAAAATAGCATAATTGGCCCAAAATTTCATTTTAAGGGCCCCTTATTTTTCAAAAATTTTTAAAGGGGGGGGGGGACCCACGGGCCATTCCCCCTCACTGATGCCTAATTTTTTCCCCCCCCACCCCCCCCCCCCCCCACCCCCCCCCCCCCCCACCCCCCCCCCCCCCCACCCCCCCCCCCCCCCACCCCCCCCCCCCCCCACCCCCCCCCCCCCCCACCCCCCCCCCCCCCCACCCCCCCCCCCCCCCACCCCCCCCCCCCCCCACCCCCCCCCCCCCCCACCCCCCCCCCCCCCCACCCCCCCCCCCCCCCACCCCCCCCCCCCCCCACCCCCCCCCCCCCCCACCCCCCCCCCCCCCCACCCCCCCCCCCCCCCACCCCCCCCCCCCCCCACCCCCCCCCCCCCCCACCCCCCCCCCCCCCCACCCCCCCCCCCCCCCACCCCCCCCCCCCCCCACCCCCCCCCCCCCCCACCCCCCCCCCCCCCCACCCCAAGGCTATCTCAAGATACAAGATACTTCAAGATACAAACATTGCATATGGCACAGTAAGCGAACAGGACTCCGTGGACCTGGGTATTGCACTTAAAAGAAGGATCAAAGCTCAAATCGAGATTTGATTTGTTAGAAGGGTACTTATTCTGAACATTCTGGTGAAATTTGCATTGAAATCCGTTGTGTGGTTCTCAAGATATTAGCAATTAAAGTTGTCACATTTTCAACACCAAGTGAACTTGAAGCAAGCACATATGACGTCATTGTCTCACATTAATCAGCAGTCTCTTGTTTTTCTTTAAATTTACAACCATGCACTTTTCTGCTCCAAAATAGCATGTTATCGGAGTGTGATTGCATGGAGGCATTTGGGAATTCTACAAACTTCACATTCCCCTGGGGAGGCCTTATCCCTATTAACTCCAAGGTCAACGCAACAGACTGAAAAGCAAAGAAAACAAAGCATTTCTCATTAATGTGAGGAAGTGATATAACCCCTGCTTGCCTCAAGCTCACTTTGGGTCACAAATGTAGTAACTTCAATTGCTGATATTTCAAGGACTACATGTCCGATTTGAAGTAAAGCTTCACCAAATTGTGTAGATTTATTTCCTCATTCACATATGAAAAGTAAGTTGTTGCTTTAACCCTTCCAACAATCCAACACACACACACACACACACACACACACACACACACACACTTATATAGGCCTATATATATATATATATATATATATATATATATATATATATATATATATATATATATATATACATGGGGCTACCCCAGTACTTGGGGTTGATTTAACCTTCATAATCGAAACAGTTTACACAAGTTTCGACCTACATATACATAATATAGTAGGTCGAGTATGGTAGATCGACTGTGAACAAGAGGTCGAAAGATAAGTAATTAGCATTTCTTTAAGTTCCTGCCCAAAATATCAGCACTGATACTCACAAAACTTGCATCATTTTAAGCTCTCCAAATGATAGCGATTGATCATCATAATTGTTGCCCATAACTCTAGTGCAGCACAGTTCAGGTGAGTGAAAGGGCACACGGTATTACCTAGAAGGTGTGTATGCCACGGACCATGCCTACTGTAGCACCTTTGGAAACTCGAGTCTCATTATCCTGCATAAATTATGCCACTTCACACATTCCTTTCGTTAAGTTTTTAATTACCTATGACCTGCACATGCGCACACGTAATTGCCGTGACAGTTCTTGCGAAGTTGAAGTTCACCTACGAAGCACACCAGTACAGTCAGTGTTACCACGTAGGCGGTTTTCACGCCCAATTGGGCGCGTTTTTTAAGGCTCGGGCGGGTTGCGGTTTTGGGGCGGTTTTTTGATAATTGGGCGGATTTTTAGGAGGCTTTTGCTTTCATGGAAAATTCTGTTACGTAACTGGTAGATTTACCACTCTCCTTAGCCCTGTACAACCATTTTCTTGCACATATATCCACTTGTGAACGTTAATTAGGCTTTATGTTTCATCATCATGTGAATCAAAGATAGTAGCTCAGTACGCCACTTGCATTGGAGTGACGAGAAGTGTGCGTGCTGGTTGCCAGCTTCCGAACGTACATTGAGGAAAAAAGGAACACAGTGACCTAGTCCCGCAAAGTTACAAAACACACAAAACAAAAAGTTTTAAACGTAGTTATGGTATGAGAAACACTTCTAATGTAGTTCTAAACATAAGAAGATAATAGTTTCAAGCAGGTGGTTTCAAGGGTTTTCGTTTTCGTATGTTTAAAGGGAAATTTTCATGATCCCAGACAGTTCCAATTCCTTCAACTATGCAACTGCTAGCTCCTCCCATAACTGTATGAAGCTCTTCCTTGTGCATGAATAAACCTGTTTTATTGCTTAAGGCCATGTCCTGGTGAGCATACCAGGCTATAAAATGTAATAAAAGCACTCTCTCTGCCTTGTGTGGAATGTGAGCTACTCTGCATCTTTCAAATTTTCAAACTTTGATGTCAATCAAAGACCAGTGACCAACTGAGAATTTTGATATACCCACACTAAAAATATACTTTGGGGTGATGACTGTCTGTCTTTAAGTTATGCCTATCCCAACGATATTTACATCATAATTTACAATGATGTGCAAATGTCTCTGAAAACGTAACTTTCTTGAAATTTTCATCAAGTTGGAATTAAAACATTTATTCTCCCTTACCAACTGCCAGCCCATAATATTTTAGTGTTGAAGTTTCCTGGAATATAACTGAGTACAGGCTGATAGAAGGCGTGGCACAATTTGCACAATAGGTGGGTAATTTGTAAGTCCCCTCGACTTTTTGGCGAAGAGCCAAGGGACGAAATCAAACATTACTCCCGATGGAGTTCTGTCCCTTAAGTTAAGGAGCTACATCCCCGGGAGGACAACAAACTAGACAACCTTCCGACCTTCAGACCTCTAGGCCTACATCACTAAGGGTCTGTCATGTGTGGTCCCGTTTACGTTGAACTGGCTGAAAAGGACAGATATCACACATGATCTCAGATCAGCCAAAAGGCCGAGAAGGCCTTGAGGAGACTAGTCGAATTGTTATCATCCCTCTTTCCACATTTTTAAAGGTTGTGTGACATGAAAATAACATAGTTGGATATTTGATGTAAAAAGCATTAAAAATCCAGAAAATATTGACCATTTTACTGGTAAATTTCTTTTTCACACTTGTATCATGAATAAACATGAGCTAAGTATGCAAATATCTGACATCCAAAGAGGGACATACCATATATGGCACATGTTAGCCTTTGTTTTTTCAACCTTCATTTCAAGGACACTGCTCTTTGTTACTTCCTGAGGGGTTTATTATAAAAGTTGAAACTTTTTCCTTGAAAAATATTGATACCACTCACCAAACTGTAATCTGTATGATCAGTAATTAAGAGATAATATATATAGGGTTAGCAAAAGAAATCTTCACACTGTGCAACACTCCAAATCACTATTTTTGCATAGACAATTAGTTTCTCCAGAAACCATTAAACTTTGAAAACGTATATTTTAAGAACGGTAAAAGATATTGAAATAATTCCAACGGATCTTTGATTGGAGGACTTAATTTTTTAAGTGACAAGTGAAACAGCTCTTTTTGGTGGCATGTCACACAACCTTTAAAGTCAGTAGAAAGGCTGCAGATCACTCATAACTTACACTGCCTATGAATGTTGATGGATGTGCAAGTAGCTGCATGATTTTAGTTGTTTTACCACGGATCTTACGTTTAGGCGGTTTTGGGGTGGGTTTTGCAACATGTGGGCGGTTTTGGGCGGGTTTTTTTTTTCAAAAACTTGGGCGGGAAATGGTCTGAGTGACGTGGCAATACTGAGTACAGTGTGTAATACATAATGCAAGCCAAGTGCATTGCCCGCGGTTTTTACGTAGCACGTTGGTCATGAACTACTCCTTGCTCCTAACTGATGAACGAAGGGAAACGGGCCCGTGTTAAATTCACGCTGGAACGGCAACAGTTTTTCGATTTCGGGAATTTATCGGGAATTAGTTTTACATTTCATTTGGAGAATCTTTTACAAAAGACGTAAGTGTTGGGCAAGACTCTTTAAAAAGGGTTTAAAAAATATATATCCATGAGATGAGTAAATCAAGTAAATTGAGTGGAATGTTTAGTGGCTCTTAAGTGCCAAGGTAGGTATTTTTGCTTAAAACTGGGGTGGATAGGCTACTATATAGCACTACTACAGTCCAGTAGAGACCTTTACACGGAATCTTCCGACATGATCGGTGTATAGAACTACTGTACGCAGAGCCGTATGTAAGCCGACAGACTCGGTGACATCATATGAAAGCATGTATTTATGGTTGATTTTTATCTCAGTATTTCGAGAGGAAATCCTTCAAAAAACAATATTCCATTCGTGGAACGTGGGGTACTGTTCTTAATCGTTCACCTCCAGTGTGAAGGCCGTGTTATGGTGTCTGAACAAAGTTTGAAATATGCGACTGACGGCGAGAAAACGTGACCTTCCTATACATGTAAATAATCGGTGATCGGTAATAGGCATCAGCCCGATTGTGTAATTGAATAATCGGTAATCGGTGATTGCCGATTATGGCATAGTCGCTCGAACACTAGGTTAAACTGCATAGGTTAGGCATCAAGGGCAGTTGTGCTGACTGGATAAATTCATGGTTCAATGGTAGATCTCAGAGAGTTGTTGTTTATGGTAATTTCTCTTCTTGGAGAGAAGTTACAAGTGGAGTTCCACAGGGTTCTGTTCTTGGCCCGCTTCTTTTCTTGATTTTCATCACTGATATTGATAGCTCTCTCATATCTAGTATTAGTAATTAAGTTCGCTGATGATACGAAGCTCTATAGGAGGTTAGTGATAAGGATGATGCCTCATTACTGCAAAAAGACTTGAGTAGGTTATATTCTTGGTCTCAGACTTAGCAAATGTCTTTTGATGCAGATAAGTGCAAAGTCCTTCACGTACGTTGGTCCTAAAAATTTCAGCTTTGATTATAACATGAATGGTAGTATTCTGAGTGATGTGACTTTTGAGAAGGATCTAGGTGTAGTTATTACAGGCGATTTAAAGCCATCTAGACAGTGTGCAGCTGCTGCTGCTAGGGCTAATAGGGTGCTTGGATTGATCAAGAGGAATTTCAGTAGTTTTAGTAAAAAAATGTACTAAATCAGTTTAAGCAGTTGGTAAGACCCCACCTCGACTATGCAGCCCAGGCTTGGAGTCCCTTCTATGAAAAGGACAAGTTTCTTTTAGAGCAGGTTCAGAGGAGAGCCACTCGCCTGATACCCGAGGTGAAACACCTACCTTATCATGTTAGACTGAAGCATCTTGGGCTTACCACCCTGGAGTTGAGAAGGATTAGGGGGGACATGCTTCATGTTGGTTGGTTGTTTGTTTTCAGTTAAGGTTGTATGGACTTCAGGGCATCTTATGGGGCCTTAGCCCTCCTTTGCCCTTTAACCTGTTATGTTATGTAAGCAACCTCGTTAGTAGGTCATAGTGATTGATAAACCTCCCCCTTTTGACCTCCATCCTCACCATTTTATGTACAGTAAAAGCAAATTTTGCTGTATCATCTCTGCAGTTTTGTGAAAAAACTGTTTGGGCCGCGTACTTCCTAATAAGCTTCAGGTACGTAAAGTTGGAAGTTAGCAGAGAGAACTCTTGTGAAATCCCAAACTCTAGTTCTGCCGTCAGGCTTGACTAGCATTCATTTGCAATAGCATCCACAACGTTCCCACGTACGTGGGCTACGCCAAGGACTATTGCGCTTTAGCTTTCTACGACGCGGCATGAAAGTCGCGTGGTGATATTCGAACTTCGTTTGAGTAGCAGACGCGCAAACTGATCTGTTATTGGTAACAGTATTTAGCGGGAAGTATAAGTCAAACTTACTCCTTATGTAGGCTTAAGTTGGAAAGTGGCAAGCCTTCATCGAGTTCGTGAAGCAATTGCTATGGTTATTTAACTGATCTAATGGACGGCGATGAATTTATACAGTGATATGTGTGCAACGCGTATTTTAAGTTTCTAATGCAACGATCGGCATGGCAACAAAATTATATGACGTCATATGCTGCCTCTCGTTGCCGTTCTAGCCACAACGCCAAAACGAGCGACTCCCGGTGTAGAATTCCACCGACGACGTGAAGTTCACGTAGACGCATGCGCATAGTTACAACATGACGTCATTACGTCGTAGCCGACGTCCGCGTCGTGCAATCTAAAGCTCCCTATTAGCTTTGATAACGCCCACAACAAAACCACCTTGTAGCAAAAGGCCGAAGATATCCTTGCAAATGAATACAATTGCAGATGTAAATATGGATGCCCTTTGACAGGCCACTGCCTAAAAGAGTCAATTGTGTACCAGGCTACTGTCGCAACTAAAGACGACCGACCGGATCAAACCTACATCGGACTTACAGAAAACTCATTTTAAAAAAGATACGCTAACCACAAATCAACATTCGCTAACAAATCCAAAAGACTGAACACCGAATTAAGTAAATATATTTGGGAATTAAAGGACAATAATATCGAACATATCATCACATGGAAAATCCTAAAACAAGCAAAATCTTACGACCCTTCCTCCAATAGATGCAACTTATGCCTATGGGAGAAATATTTCGTCATTTGCAAACCACACTTAGCTATATACCCTTAATAAACGTAATGAACTGGTAACTGCGTGTAGGCACGCAAAGAAATTTCTACTAAGAAACTTTGTAACCTAGCAACGCTAACCTAGGACAATACGGTATTTCGGAATGAACGCAAGTAGCGGAGGTCAAAGGTCAAATGAGGGGAACCTGCAGGGAACGGACGAACTTTTTGCCACCGTCACTGTGTAGCTAGAGCATATACACAGCTAATGAGAGCCGCTACGCAGACAGTCGGCTGATGGCGGGATGTAAACATTCAAAAATTACATGTACGTACATGTAGGTACGAGATACGCATAGTGTATATATACTGTACACATAATTGTATGATTGTGCTCGTACAAAGCGTTATTGTGCAGAGACAGGTAGCTAGCTGCTACTCGACTCATAAGCCTCACAGCAGTACTCAGATTGATCACGTTATCGACGCAGTTTAGGAAAGGTTGTCATGAGTTAGGCTCACAAAATCTAGGCTATTGAGATTTATGAAAGATGATGATGTATCTACACATTTAATTTGATAATGGCGAGTCGAGAAAACGGGGACTTAAACTAGCTTCGCTCTAACGTTAAGTTAGTCCAACGTTAACGTTAGTGTTTGCCACACTGAAAATGCCCGAACTCGAAACGCTACCGTTATGCCTACCAGTTTAGAATAGAAGAAATGAGTGTGATAATGATCACTCGAAAAAAATGGTAAAGAAAATAATCTACGATTTCCCTTCACTAACCTTGTAGGCTATACTTGATGAAGTTCTCTAGCGTCACCCGACCCACACCGGCTAGTCAGTCTGCATGATATGTGTGCATGTGGGCTGCATAGTTAATAACTGCCGTATACTAGTACGCTTATAACAGATATACGTACGTACATGCCGTGCACTAGAGGTACGTGCGAGAAAGAGTACGTACGCTTCGGTAGCTATGCAGAAGACATTCCACATATGTCTGCTTACAATTCCATGTATTTAAAGAAAATGTCATGAAATATAGACACTAAGTTCGATTCATTTTAGAAAATATTTCAATTTTTGCACGTTTTCAGAAAGACTTTTTATTTCTGAAATTTCTTTTAACCTTTGAAACCATTTTTAAAGCTTCTGGAATGCACTAAGGTTCTTTTTATGAAAAGGAGATTTCCATGAAGGTAGAAATATAAAACACTGCTGAAACAATGAAAACCCCTCACTTGACCTTATTTCAAAGGTCACTACGCCTGCGCTGTAGGTGATTCCGAAATACCGTATTGAAGTACGCTTCGCGTTCATATTTTGAATTGTTTCATTATTTCACAATCACGCGCATTTAGTCTTAAGCCGCGGTCACACTACAACGAATTCGGATCGGATTCCGATCCGATTTTTGTGAGTTTTTATTAAATCTTTTCCATTTCGGGTCAGAAAGAGCCCAAACTTTGCCACCTAGTGTAAATATATGATTTCCATCAGAGTCTATGAAAATGAAATGTTAACTGATTTTTTTCGTGACGTCACATCGACAGACAGCTTTTATCGGACACGCGTAGTCCGATAAAAGCTGTCTGTCGATGTGGCGTCACGAAATAATTCATGTAAATTTAATTTTCGTATTCCTGCAATAAAATCATATAATAACACAGGTTGGCAAATTCTGGGTTCTTTCCGATCCGAAATGGAGAAGATTTTAATAAAAATTCACAAAAATCGGATCGGAATCCGATCCGAATTCGTTGTAGTTTGACCGCGGCTTTAAGCTTCGTGCGCCTACGCACGATGATTCCTGCCTTATTCAATTTTGTTCAATATGCTTATTACTGTCATGTTACCTGAGGGGTGCAGCACCTTGTGTGTTGTATGAAACTAGCAAGTAGTAATACACAGTATGCCTCTGAGACAAAACTTTTGATTTCATTTCTTCATGTTTATAGCTCTGGTCTTCCATTGAGCACTCTAGCAACAGTTTTTGCAGGACTTGTCATATTTTATTGTGTGTGTGTGTGTGTGTGTGTGTGTGTGTGTATATATATATATATATATATATATGTACATAAACGGTGTAAAAATTGATCTACAGTCTGTGCTAAATTATCCTTGCTGATTTATTAAACTCATGCGGTTAATAAGGCCTGTCACATATAGTTAAGTCCAGTCTGAGAGGGAGCAGGAATATTGGTGGTGGTTTGTGGTAGGGGACTGTTACGGTCGGTTCGTGAAAGGCGCAACGTGTAATAATCAGGAAGATGTATGGCTCCCTTTTAACATTATGAATCCTTTATTATCACCATAATATTTATTATAAAGAGAAGACGCCTTGTTGATGTCAGTACCTTCACCTTTTTGTCTTCTCAATAAAAGCTCATTAAAGGCTTAAGAAAGCTACCAAGCAAAGTAATGCCAGTAGGCCGCATTTTGCCAAAGTTGATGGTTCTTTGCCGTATGGTACTGTCTGGCCGGCAACACGAGCATCGACAGAAGTATTGTGGGTACCCCTCCCTTCAACCGATGAAGGGGGACACGTGTTATGATCAGAATGAGGCATGGCTCCCTTGGAGTATTTATGGTAATGATAGCACGCCTTGTCGATATCAGGAGTTCCATCTGTCTTTGAAAGCACAATAATGTGATTAAGTAAATTTATATCAGTAGGCCTGGCGCCTTGTGAAGTGTCCTCAAATGGCCGTATACCGTCTTGTCCTGTTTGGTGTGCAGTGTGACCATCGGTAATAGTTTGTTGAGCAGGACCGTTACCGTCGAGCGATGAAGGACGGCACGACGTGTTATGATCAAACAGAGGCATGGTTCCCTTATAGTATTTATGGTAAAGATAGTACGCCTTGTCGATGTCTAACCCTTCATCCGTTTTTGACAACTTTAACAACGTGTTCAAGTAAAGCCAAGTCAATAGGTCGAGCTTCCAATGAAGTCGACGTTTTTCTGTCATGGGATCTAGTCCTTCTCGCAGCAGCAGGGGCGTAGCTAGAATGAAATTTTTAGGGGGGTCTAGGTAACAAATGGGGGGGGGGCGGCACCGCCGAGGGTCAGGCTTGTCAAGACTATCTAAGAGGAGCGCCTCCATCAGTTGGCGCGGAGCGTGCAAGAAAATTTTTGGCATTACAAACCCTCCAGATGACCGGAAAAGGCACTTCCCACGTGTTTTAAGCTGCATGTTCTCAGCCTTGAAATTCGAATCTCATGTCTGCCATTTCTCAAAAAATAGGAAAAAATCTATCCATGCAAAATGGTAATACACAAGGTCGCACATACACTTTTTTGCTAGGGGGCAAAAAGTGGGCATTTCTGATCTGTGGCCTGGGGGAGGGGACTACAGGAAACGGGTGTCTCCCTCCCCCTTGGCGAAAATTTGTAATTTCAGGAGGACGCATAGATAGCAAATGGTAAAATATTTAAGGGATTTCAGCTTTTAAAGGAAAACGAAAAGTAGCTGTGACTTAGTGCGACAAAAGTCATTTTTGAGAGCGTGGTGGATATAATGTGAAGCATAACCTCAGCCATTGAACTCCGTTGTGGGGGGGGGGGGGTTAAGGGAGGGTAGGGGGTGTTATTGGTTATAAAACGTTTTTATGACTAAACTGACACGGTTTAAAAACGTTTTTAAGCCATTGATGATTGGAGCTACCTATAACAACAACAGAAACATTGAAGCTACGCATAATCACGCGTAGCGCGAGAATTTTAGAAATGTAGGCTAGAAATACATCCTAATAGAGCTGTAAATGACTGGTGATGTGTACAGATATAGAAATCAGATATGAAAATACTGTTCTGCCTATTTGAAATTGTTTAAGTTCTATCATTACGATCACAGCTATTTCTTATATTTTTACTGCGTTTTCTCTGTATATTCTCAAAGTTGGAAACGGTGCACTTTGAAAATTTCAGGGGGTAATTGCCCCCCCCCCCCCCGCTGTGTACGGCCGTGGATATAATATGAGCTGAGATAATAGAAGAATCATACTGATTTATGCATCCCTTTTCATTTATTCTGCCTGCAATTCTCCCATATTCACCTTCTAGTATATCTCTGTTACATTTGTCCATCACCCTTTCCATAGGCTACATGTCCACTACTCAATTACATATCCCCTAGATCATACCATTTGTCTCCAACCTAGGGTTACCATATTTATTTTCTAGCAAGGAGGACATAGATCACTGTCCTGATGTAGTGGTCTAAGGGTGTCCCCTTCCCTTTGGAAATTTTTCCGGTTTTCAATGGTGTCTAGATGCAAAATGGTGCTGTATTTGTTCACGTACTCAAGTCATCGGTATATTACATGGTCAGACCTGTAATACTACCAGTAAAACTTTCAAACTATTTAACCCGCAAAACAGAAGTAGGGATCATGTGGGAAACACATGAAATCCGGACCTTGTTGGCAATATTACAAATCCGCCCGGACGCCAGTGCGAACTAGTAAAAAGAGGACTTGTCGAAAACAATCGTTCTACAGTACACTTGTCATGGGCAAGGAGAGAGACACAACATACTTGTTAAGGATAGAAGAATTATTCGAACGCAGTACCTTACTGTACGGCATATTTTGTGTATGATACCGTATAGGAATAGTCGTGTGAGAATGGTCTTCAGTGTATGGTTGTCATGTTTTCAGTAAATCAACCAGCCATCCGAAAGGCAGAAAGGGTCTAAACCTGACAATGTCACATCCGATTTTGTCGTCGGGACGTTCGTTTCATCGTCCAAGTGAATTATATGCGAATTAAACGACATTGCAGATTATACCGAGGCATTTTAGAGTTATAAGTTGATTTCATACGTGCGCAAAATACTTTTCACACATTTACTTTTTCTTAATTCTTACACATTTTATTTATTTATTTTTGAAGGAATACTTCAAAGTTTGTTTCCGTTCAACAGGCGCGGTTTTACGGGGGGGGGGGGCTTTGGGGACTCAAGCCCCCCCCCCCAAAATTCGCTCAAGCCCCCCAAAAAATTTCCGAGGTTGTGTGTTATCTTCATGCTATATTTGCGTGTATTGAGAAAAACAAAATTGTCCAATACATTTGTGCACATCTTAGTCCAGTGGATTTAGTTTCTCGAATGTGTCATGCAAGATAGGCATGTGATTACGTTTCTTGTATCCACGTCCACGTACGTACACCGTTGTTTTGACTGCATGTAGTACGACAGCCACGCTTCGCCTTAGTACTGTATTACGACGGTAGGCACAGTGCGGCCGCCTACTAGCTTACCCAGCTGCATTCTTACGTTCGACGCCAGTCCCAGAGGCGTAAATACAGGTGTGTGTGGGGGGGGGGGTGAAAATCAAAAGTCGGTCTCTGAGCGCCAAAAAGTCGGTCTCAAATCCAGTGATTGCTCAAATCCAGTTCAGTATGCCTTTGTAACAGTAGACCAGACATGAACAACATTTGATACCTTACTCAAATTGAAATTCAGGCAGAGATGAAGTAAAAGTGAAAAGATTGCCCTAATTTTCTACTGAGTTCCCGAATTTTTGATCGAATGCCTGAAAAATGTGCAAAAATTTTCGCGCGCTTCACGCGCCTGTAGTGGTTTAGTGGTCTATTTCATGCACCTGAACTGCAACGGATTTCTGGCAACTTTTTGAGAAGTTCGGGCAAAAAATTTTCTGGACCCCAAACTGTAAGAGTCCCATATGCCTATGATTATTACTATCAGTGGCGTACGCAGGGAGGCCATGCCCCCTCCCTGATGCCAATTTTTTTTTAGTCCTAAAATACGTAAATTTTTTTAACACAAATTCTGCTTCAAAATGTAGCGTATGTGGCACCAAATTGCATGTAAGTACATCTAATTTTTCAAAAATTTTCCAAGGGGAGGGACACCCCCTCCCCTTAGACCCTTCCCCCAGGCCGGCAATCACACAACATACTGCATGCCCCCCCCCCCCCCCCCCGTGAGAGAAATCCTGGGTACGCCACTGATGGAGTCCTCCTTAGCATCATTCCCCAATGTCGGTATTGATACTGACAGAAAATTTTATTCTTCCGTTTCAAGCCCTCCCTAAGCCCCCCCAAAAATCTCGGTCTAGAACCGCGCCTGCCGTTCAAACATTTATTTCTTTCTTGATTCTTACACATTTTATTAGGACACAAAAAACTGGGGGACCTGACGAATATGTGGGGGGGGGGGCTACGCCACTGCGCAGCAGAAACATGGGTATTAGTTTGTTGGTTGTCGGCCCTGATCATAGGAAAAGATGTAAAATAATACTTGCTGTCACATTTAACGACACTAGTATCAGTTCGAGTAGTAATCAGGTATTATCTAGCCTGTATTCCTGTAACTTCCTTATTATGAAAGTCAAAGTCTCTGCATTGTAAAACACAACTGTTTTGGTGATGTGGCGATAGCCGTCCAGGACGCTTGGGCCGTAGTGGGATGGTTGCTAGGAGAGAGATCATTTTCCTAGGCACCACGGTTCTACTACCTTTTGACACGAATCCTTCAAACATCCTCTGCTTCTGGGCATATTTAACGCCCTGAACCTTTCGATTATAGGCCTAAGCTAAATTTGTCAGAACTCAAATTTCCGTCGCGATGTCTTGTTTTAATGTTTCACAATACAAATTGCGTCAACCACATTACATAAGTAAACAGTGGAACCATCTAAAATTTCATTATCATAAAGTTGTGACATGATTAAAAGGATCATTACATAATTGAGCATTCAGCGCTGATAAATTCAAATTGCTGTGGCTACACAACAATTGAAATATACATCTAATGTCTACATCGTTTACTCCCTATACTCTTGCTTATTATCTGAGTTCATACTTTTAGTGTTAATTTCCTCACTTCCATGTACGTTAGACCTTAGCAGACGTTTAATAGTTTGTACCTGGTTTTGATTTCTTGTTTCGACCCATTTCCATAATAATTTTACGATTGGATGAAATGAGATCAATCAATCTATCAATCAATCAGCCCTTAAATAACAGTAATGCCATCGTCACCTACCGTATGAATTCCGCACACACCCCTAGGCCTATGTAGATATCTTGTAACAGTTAACTTTTTCATTTACCTGATCTTTTTCGGCTCTCTTGAATACAAAACCTTACAATCAGAATTGGACCGGCCAACTGCACTATCTGGATATAGGTAAGTGAATTGCGTCATCTCGTGTTCATAGTTTATACACGGATCGGAAACGGTCAGGCGGAGTAACGTGCAAAGTGCCATAGCTGGGATGGGGACGAATCGAAAAGAGGCAAAACATTGTTTGATATCGTTTATCTTGAGGTAACCATCAATTGCCGTACTATATTTAATCAGAATATGGCGACAATATCTTTTAATCTAAACGGTTTCCTTTTTACAAAAACAGCTTCACTGTGCGTTTGTGCACGCTCCTTACAGTCCATGCATTTGTTAACCAATGCTTTTAAACGAAAATTCAGAAATTATACGCACTCTAACAAAGTGATGTGCATGCTCACTGAGGTATGTACGTCAAAGGCTGGGGCGCACTGAACTATATGCTAAGAAGGATCATTCCACAACAATGTTTTGAAGCCATCATGGAGGGTCACTTGATGTAGGTTAGCTTACTCAAGTCGCCACCGCCATAGAAACGCGTACCTGGAAGTGAAAACGCTTAGGCAATGATGTACATGCTAACGCGCCGTAGTCGGCCTGAGCGTCTCTTCAGCCTCTTGGAAGCTAATTTGCCGGCTACCACGCGTTAGAATGCACGCCATTGCGCCGAGGTAAAGTTGCTTTAGCAACTTCCTGAAAAGGCATACATCACAATAGCCGTATAACATACAGAGCACCAAACGCTTAGAGGGTGGGAAGCTTTGAGGCACCTCATTGGCCAAAATGCACGCGTGCATGTGCGCCGGCGTGTTACTTTCCCTTCGTGACCCTTTTTTGTCAAGAGGACGCGTTCGACGCGTTGTACAGATTATCTGTGCACAGTTATGGACAGTCAGTAACAAGCGCGCCTACTCTTTGTACTGTCCAGTGACGGTGCTATCGCGAATGTTACGCAGTCATCGCGTCTCGACGCACCATGCGAAATAAAGTCACACACGATGTACCTCAAATAGGCAGGCCCACTCCTAAAAACTAGGAAACTTTGTACAAAAGAAAACCAATCTTTTGATCACACAATCATGAATCACAGTGTACAGATGTCCTACTACGTAATTACAACAAAAGCACTAGAGACGTAATGAGAAACAAAGGATTGCTTTAGCGTGTACATCAAGGATTCTGCGTTACATTATTTTCACTTGTAGCTGCGCGTTTCTAGGGAAATGGAATTGACTTGAGTAAGTTAACCTACATCACGTGACCCTCCAGGTCGGCTTCAGTTTCGTCGCGTATTCCGCATTGACGTGCGTCCTCCAGTTATATAGCTCAATGATAAGGTCTATACCACAAATGCAGACAGCTGATTTGTGCACCGTGAGATACGCGCCTACGTCTACTTCACTCGCGTGCCAAATCTACGCCGTGAGTACACGTGTGCTCGACTGTTTTCCTCCAAAATGACGTCAGTGTGACGTCAATGCATGAGGTCTACAGACCTTATGCATTCGAGGTCACAGAACCGAAAGTGCGCCTCCGATGGAAGTGAGTGAGTTTCGTTGCATCTTACACCAGCAAATGCATGCAGACAGCTGATTTATGTACCTGATCGGATACCGCGGAAGTCTACTACACGCTTGGGTAAAGTCTACGCTTAAGTCTGCTTAATTGTTTACCTTCCACAATGACGTCGCGTGACGTCTCTTAGGTTCACCTTATTCGACAAATCCAACACACGTAACCACAATCACGGGCAATATGGCTGTATCTGGTGGTAAGCCCTATTTCTTACCTGTAGACCAAAGTTTTTAAGTCAAAAAATAGTGGCAACTTATCTGTAGAACCTGAAATATGTGGTACTCATGTTTTCTTCCGATGGAAACTGTGCGACACGCACCTTCTTTCTGATGCGCATCTCATTTCGCCCTGTCACACGCGCAATAACTGCTATGACAACGCGTTTGTCTGTGACGTAAGGCAGATGGGCTTCACAACACTTCGTGTATGCAGACAAGTAATTAAATGTATAGCAGCCATGCATTAAGACTTGCTAACATGCTCAGCATCAGTTTATATTGCTGTATATTCTATAAGTGCTGAAATTACAAGAGACGCTTCTGGATAAAATAAAAAATGGAGAAAAGTTGTTTTATGGGGCGCTTTGCTTCTATAAGCGGAATATTATATCTTCTTGTGTTTCTTGATAGTGTGGTTCTGAGATCCAACGCTCAGTCAAAATTTGACTTTAACGCATGCGTGCTCCGAACGCAACGAGGAGTCGAGATTCGGGTTTCCTTGAAACCATCACTGAGTGCACAAAATAATCTCCACGAGGTAAGATTAGGCTAAATCATCCTGAGAGAAATGTTGGTACCACATATTCTTTTATAGTGTTGTAATTGTAGTTTTCATTCTTAATGTCACTCCATTGTACATCTCCTTCTGTCTCTTTGGCCTTACGTCTTCATATCTGGCATTTGCCATTGAGCTAAGACTTGGACCAGATAGTAGCTTCATGTCTTTACTGTCCGTATTTTGCCTATGCAAAATTTATCTATGTCAGGGGTGGAGACAGATTTTTGAATAGGGCTTCAAAATCTGAAATCTGATCCACTTAATGCCTGTAAAGGACAGCTTCAAGCATTTTAACGCATTTTCAAGCCCAGACAGACTCTTGTGAGTTGGAAAAACGGAGATTTGACAGAACCTCCTGGTTACGCCAATGAGGGCTAAGGCTGCACTGTACAAAACGAAGTGCTAAAAATAGCACTTAAAGAGCAGTTTTTATAGCTCTTACTGGTACTCTATCATGGACTGCACCCTAAGTGCCACAAAAAACCCTTGCATGGGTGTTGTTTTATCCAACACTTTGAATAGTGCTACATTAATTTTCTTAATTTTCTATCACAGGCGTGACCATACTGCCTTAGGTATCAAAGAAGTACGTACTTTGCATCATTTTTGTTTAATTAGTACTTTCCTGGTGCTCTTTCCACCCGGTGCAGTAAAATCTTCAAACCATGAGATCCTTTTCTTAAATCCCCTTGACATTCTGGCGAAGAGCCAAGGGGCAAAACCAAACCTTACTCCCGCAAGAGTTCTGCTCCCCAAGGGAGCTACGTCTCCGAAAGGACAACAAACTTAACTGACCAACCTCTCGATCCTCAGACCTCTACATCAACGGTCTGGCATGCGAGGCCATTCTCAACTGGCTGAAAAGAACAGATACTACACGTGATCTTAGCCAAAACTTCCAAAAGGCCGAGAAGCGAGAACTATGGATATGACTCACAGGCGCGTAGCCAAGGGGGGGGGGGAGGCGAAGGGGGCAGCCGACCCCCTTGAGCATATGTTTAGTATTTTTTTAATGAATTGTTTTATGATACTGCTAGTAACTCAACATAAAAAAATGTTTAGATGCAACTTACAAGGCCTGGGAAGTGCCATTTCCAGTGATCTGGGAGGTACTTCCGGCCAAATGTTCTCGTGTGCTTCGCGACAACCTATAGTAGCGTTACACTTAGATAGTTTGCCTACAGGCTTCCCCCTCAGTAGCGTAGCCAGAGGGGGGCAAGGGGCATACTGCCCCCGGGAGAAAAATCGAAATAAAATCGGGACGACGGAAAAAGAAAAAAAAAATAAACGAAGGGAAAAAGAGGGAAAAGGGAAGGGGAAGACGAAAGGGGAAGAAGGGAGAATAAGAGAAAAAAGGGAAAATAACAGGAGAAAAGGTAAATAAAATAACAACAATAGGAATCATCGATGGAAGGAAAGGATGGAGAGAAGGAAACGGGCTTGATAAGGTAGAGCACTGGTTCAAATATCGACGGGACGAGTATACTGATACAGGTAGGGCTAAGGACCGTGGAAAAGACCAAAGAGAATGAGAAAGAGAAGGGCTAAGAAGGCAGAAACGGGACGAGGGATGAAGTGAGACAGATTGTGCATGAGAAAGAGGAAAAGATGAACTAGGAAAGGGAATAGAGAGCGTTAGACGACTAGGGAGTCCGGAAGGACAGACTATGAAGCAGAGCAGTCAGAGTAAGGGAGAGAAAAATGGACGTAAAACAAGGCTGTCAGTGTGGGAGCTATAGGGATAGTAGCTACCGTCCCGATTTTTATTTTTAGTTTCTATCAAAAAGGGATACTTAAAATAAATGTCCCGGTGCAGATTTTCTTTCAAAGTCACACAATGAGTGGAAAGTATTCAGTTGCGTTGAGACTTATTGGGGTTTGGTGTCAGAACCTTAATGAGTGGTCAAGAAAAATTACCAAGAGAAACTATAAGCATGAATTTGAATATGACATGGGCAAGCTCCACCCATATTTTGCTTTTCCCAGCTGACTAGATATAAAGTGATAAATCTTACAGGGGCGGATGCAGGTTTTGACTAAAGGGGGGGGGGGGTTTTGCGATATAGTTACAATCTAAGCGGAGCGCCACCATGAGTTGGCGCGAAGCGTACAGAGAAAATTTTTGGTCCAGAAGACCCCCAGATTGCAGGAAATGGCATTTCCCACGCGTTTCCTAGGCTCTTTGATCCGTATAAAAACAAGCTTTCCATTGAAATTCCCTGTGTCAGAAATTTTATGATAAATGTCCTGTCAGAAAGTTGTCTCCCTCCTTGTGAAAGATGCATACTATACAGCCCGATAACGATCTTGGGCGTCAGGACTTCGGAGCATTCAGTCATTTGTTGTGCTCTCTCTAGGCACTCACAGTGACTCACTCAAAGTTGCTCCCTTGTGCTCAATAAAGAAAACTTGGTTTCTCTTTTTGAAATCTTCTGAAAGTATTTTGGTATGGGGCCTTAAAATTAAACTAGTAGGCTTAATCGCATGCATGGAATTTTTGGTTGTCTTCTTATCTAAGCGGAGCGCGACCATCGGTTGGCGCGGAGCCAGGGGTGGTGCCAGGATTTGCCCGACGGGGAGGCAGACTCCCCGACGGCGGGCCAGCCACCCGAAGCCTCGACAGCCATGACTGTCGTCGAGGAATTGGTGAAGAAGGATTTGAAGAAAACTTGTGTATTAGATTATTACATTGCGGGGCATATATTTCATAATATTTATGTATACTAGAGATATATATTTCCGCCCTGATTCATCGTTTTTCCTAGAATCTAAACTGTGAAATTTCAAAGCGCGCGAAGCGCGCGAAATATTTTGGATAGGCCTACACTAAAAAGAATCTGTACTTATTTGAAGCATATATATATATGGGTCAATTGTCAGGCAGTTGGGCCATATCGGGCATAACCTACGCTGAACTTCCGCCCTCGAGTCACTAGCAGTAGTACCGCACGACAGACACAAGAGAACATTAACTAGGTTTAGCAAAATAAGATGAAATGACCAACATTTACATAAGTCCATGTATTCTACTTATATTAAGTTACTTGAAAAGGTGGAAAGGGTTTTTACTATATTTAGCTATTAGTAACGGAACGAACTGAGGAAGAGTGGGCAAAGTGGACCGAAAATTTTGGATTTTATCGCAGAAATGACCCTTCTGAAAGCCCAAATAAGTAAACTGACCAGGGGGCCTGATCATGCAGTGACCCAACAGCCCCTATGTCGAAGGGGTGGTAAGGAGGGGATATGAAGGAGCTAAATATTCCAAGTCATTGCAGGGCATATTTTGCATAATATCACTGAATACTTCATGAGCCGAGTTGCGCACTGATAGTGTACTTTTGAATCTGAAACGTAAAATTGCAAAGCGCGCGAAGCGCGGGAAATTTTTTTTTTGGTTTTACACAAAAAATATATGTAATCATTAAGAACAAAAAGAAAAAAGAAAAACTGTAGGGGTTGTAGACCATATCAGGGATAATATACATTTTATCGAAACCACCTGGACTACCCTATGAAATACCCAAACTTTTCTCCTTTAGTCGCTCACCAACTGACCGTACCGCATGACACATACAAGACAACAGCAAGTAGACTTTGCAATGTGGGATGGAATTAACGACCTCTACATGATAAACTGTGTACTCTACCTACATACCTACATGTTACTTGTTAAGTTTGACAGGTCATGTGCTATCTAGCAATGTAGAATGGAAGTACTGAAGAAACTGGAGTGACTCTACAGCGGGCCTAGTGCACCGAAAATTTTGGGTTCTTTTAAGGGAAATTGTCCTCTTGAGCAGTGGCGCCGCCAGGATTTAGTGATGGGGGGGGGGGGCACCACAGATGACGTCCAAATGCCACCTCAGTTTTTCCCCAGGTCTGCATAAATTGTACCTATTTATGGGTACCTGCGATAGTATACAGCAGTGATAGTCTTTCCTTTGTCACTTTATAAAGGTGCTGACCTGGTTGAGGGGTCTAAGGGGAGGGGGTGTACACCCCCTCCCCTTTGAGAAAATTTTGTTAATTTAAGGTTGTTTAGATGCAAAATGGTGCTATCTTTGGGATATTTTTGAACTGATCATATATGGCTGGAAAATATCCATAATTTAAATGAATTCTAAGTTTTGGTTAAGCAAAAGAGGAGAGTATGGTTAGGTGAAAGAGGAAAGTATGCGTCCCTGCGATAGTATACAGCAGTGATAATCTTTCCTTTGTCACTTCATGAAGGTGCTGACGTGGGTGAGGGGTCTAAGGGGAGGGGCCCTCCCCTTTGAGAAAATTTGTTAATTTAAGGTTGCTTAGATGCAAAATGGTGCTATCTTTGGGATACGTTTGGAACTGATCATATATGGCTGGAAAATATCCAAACATTAGTGAATTCTATTTTTTGGTAGGGTGAAAGAGGGGAGTATGTTGTCCAACAGAAGGGTATGTTGTCAGCAAATCTCCTGAAGTCCCACTTTTGGCTACTTTAATTAAAGACAGACAGTCATCACCCCAAAGTATATTTTAGTGTAGGGGTATGAAAATTCTCAGTTGGTGACTGCTCTTTGATTGACATCAAAGTTTGAAAATTTGAAAGATGCACAGTAGCTCACATTCCACACAAGGCAGAGAGAGTGTTTTTATTACATTTTATAGCCTTGTATGCTCACCAGGACATGGCCTTAAGCAATAAAACAGGTTTATTCCTGCACAAGGAGCAGCTTCATACAGTTATGGGAGGAGCTAGAATTTGCAAAGTTGGGAGAATTGGAACTGTCTGGGATGATGAAAATTCCCCTTTAATGCCTTCTATTCGGGGAAAGTTTTTACTTAAAAATACGTGCGTTGAGTCCACGGAAACATTCTTGGACTGTTACTAAAATTTTCCTTTGCTTCATTGTGCATTATGAAAGGGTATTTCTAAGGCTGGCAGGCAGCGGTATAGGGCCTCCTGGAAGCTCTGGATTAATTATATAAAATGGGGCACTGACATGATGCTTATTACCTGATATCCAAATGATACTATAGAGTATGATGCCGAGCACTTTGCAACTGTCGTATGTTTACTAAGTTTGAAAGAAAAACCAGACGAACACCTTCTAGGTATAGCAAAAGGGGTGTAGGACTAAAATGCGCATTTCAAAATGCTTTTTCGTCGTAAGTGTATTAACAATCGCCATCTATAGGCCTACCGGCAATGGCTGCATTTGAAAAAATGTATAGCCGACGGCAAATACGTACTTTCAACCTTCCAGATCATGCTACAAATTAGACTGAAAGATCCCATAGGCCTACAGAGGTTGGAGATGTACTTATGTTTCTTGGAAAAGTGTGATCAGAATAGTAAGATGGGGTGCAAACCGTGACGAATGCGCGCGAAGCGCGCCGAAATTTTTCATTAAATAAGATTACAATGACAAAACCTGCATTCATGATCCTCTGCATCGAAACACTTTCAATTCCTCAACAAACCTATATGCCAATCACAAAGCCAATCTTTTACTGAGAATTCGTAAACAGCCTTCAACATTTGTTTCTGTGCTTCTACGGGAGTTGCTACCGGAAATTATTGACAACAAGGATATGACTGAGGTAAGGTTTGGAGCGCGCAAAAATTTTGATAGTTTGCGAAAGATTTGGGATAATTCTGATAGTTTGAGAACCATTTGTGATTGAAAATGATAACCACAGATCCATCACTCGGCTGAAAACACACCTCATCCTACCCCCTACGGAAATCTATAGCTTAAACGCCTCTTGAGATCATTTTAAAATTTTCAAAAAAAATTTTCTGAAATCGAATGGGGGCACGCGCACCCCATCCCCCCCCCCCGTGCCGGCGCCACTGCTCTTGAGAGCAAAAAACAGGTAAACCGTCGGGGCGACTTGTCGCCGTTGGGGACTACACACTTTACCGTATCGACTAAGACTCCCCGACTGTAAAAAACTGTAAAACTTCCCCGATGGGGGGCCATGGCCCCCCTGTCCCCCACCTTGCGCCATCACTGCGTGGCGTGAACCAAGAAAAATTGACCCTTCTCAGACCTTACAATCTATACTTAGGCCATCTTCATGTTTCATGCTTTGTATGTTTGTCATTTCCATGGAAACATTCCGTTTGTTTGATACCCTCCCTTGATGTACACACAACCATGTCGTCTAGAGCAGCGCTTCTCAACCGGTGGGCCCCGAAGCTCTCCCAGGTGGGCCGCGAGATTCGCCATAAAAAATAAAAAGAAAAAGAATAAACTTTTTGTAAGGTGGGCCTCAGAAAAATTCTGAGAGTCAAAGTGGTCCTCGAATTTAAAAAGGTTGAGAAGCGCTGGTCTACAGGCACGAAGGAAAATATGCTAAAATACGGCCTACAGGTCACTGGCACTTCCCATGTGCAAGAAACTCCAGGCAAACACCCACTCTTTTGCATGGAATAATGTTTAAACGTGATCTTGGTCATAACGTACTCTTGGATAAAAAAGGAATATATCTTGTGTTACAAATGAAAGGGATTCAGTATATAAGCGAATTTTGGATTATAATACCTTCCAGAACAATGGTAACTTCTTTAGATGTATGTTCCAACTGAACAGTCTAATTTTCCCTGAACGTCTTTACATCCAACGGATGTCCAAAGTATGATTAGCCTTCTCGATTTCTGATTATATTAAGTGATTCCAATTCAACGACAACCACTTTCAGTCAACACAATATTTGGGTTTTTCAGCGAGAGTACAAGGGAAAAGCTGGAGTCGCGTTCCCATTTTTTAAAACAGAGTTAGGCACTACTGGATGCGATTTCATTGCATATGGGAACCAAGATTAGAGCTGGACCTCCTCTTGAAGGACTCACTGACTCTATAAGGATTTTGAATGAGAGAGAATCGGGACGATAGAAGGAAAAATACGCTGTCAGCAAACTTAATAATGGCATGTTAATTGCATTGTTGTAACTGAAAATAACCTTCAAAACATACCGGGGAAAATAAACAATATATTATACAAAATGAAAAAAAAAATCCTCGAAAATCAAAGGGGGGGTTTAAACCCCTAAAACCCCCCCTTGGATCCGCCCCTGTCTTAGCTCTATGCACTTACATTTTATTTTGTTCTCAGGGGACCTCCTGGTGTGGCTGACTTTGGCAGCAATCCTCCTAACATCTTAAAACCCAAAATATGTAGTAATTTTGGAGTGTAACGTAGTAGCGTGGGCAATGGGGGCCGGGGCCATGGCCCCCACCGTTGTAAGCAGTCGGGGGAAAATCAGCTAGTCGGGGGAAATCGGAAGCAGTCTGACCGAGACTGGCCGAGCATCAGGCGCACTCTCCCTCCCCAATTGGCCGTTGTGGGTGTTTTAACATGCTTCAGAATGTGTCAAATATAGCACCATTTTTCATCTCAGCGAGCTTCGAAAAGCAAACATTTCCCTCCCCCGGGACGGCGAACAATCAATTTTTTGTTTCTCTATTATAACAATAATCACTAAACAAATAGCAGTCTGAAGAACGGTCAACCATCTAGTTATACAGATGACTACCTTTATACTGGTCATTAGGCAAGCGTGAAGCCAGGGGGTGGAGGAAGAGGGCCCGCCCACCTTATTTTTAGTATTTTATTATGTTTACTTTTTACAATAGTGCTAGTGTTTCCCCTTTTTGTATGCGATAAATAGGCCCTGGAAGTGCCATTTCCAGCCATCTGGGAGGCATTTTGGACCAAAATTTCCTTGCGCTCCGCGCCACCATCGGTTGGCGCGGAGCGCTGAGAGACTTTCTATGAGCTGCGTCCCTCCCACTTCCTTGACATTTTTTTGCTACGCCCCTGTTAATAGTTTGCGTCTAGCCAGTTGGACTTTTCTCTGTGCCAGTCGGTGGAATTCACAGTCTACCCCCACCTCACAAATCCTGCGTACGCCACTGGTGTAACGTACAACACCCCGGGAAGGATCATTTCCTCAGTGTAGTTTGGGAAGGCATTTTGGCCAAAATATTCCCTGTACGCTTCGCGCCAACTGGTGGTGGCGCTCCGCGATGATAAAGTCTCAAAGGGTCTCTCTGAAGAAAGGCATTGATCCCTCAAGAATGATTCCTCTTCGATCTTGCACCGAGTTTACCACTGACAGTTCACCCCGGCTTCATCAAATCGAGTTATGGTAAATAGTTAAATTGTGATCATCGTGACTATAAGTTCGCATACTGATAAGGCCATTTGAATATCAAGTCGATAATTTATTCTCATGCCCCCAATTCTATTCCGAAGCTTCCGGACTTGTCCCGGGGTGATAAACTGGACCCAAAAGAAACGGTGGGGGGGGGGACCCACCTCTACAATTAGTTTGAAAAATGAAATCGGGACGAAAATTTTCATTTTGCCCCCCGGGCTGAAGACCCTGGCTACGCGCCTGCCCCCACCCCCTTGTCAAATTTCTGGCTACGCGCCTGATGATCCACCATGAAAAAATTACTATCATGAAGCATTTGATTTTTTCTTCATCATGACGAAGGTCTTGGAATATTTATTTCGTCAGTGTGCTTTCTTTGGAGAGTAAAAAACTCTAAATCAGAACCATGCAAGTGCTAAAACAACACACTTGTCACCAGCACCATGAAAGTGCTATGCAAATTAGCACCATGCACTTTTGGTGCTGATGTGAAATAGCACCCAGAAAATGCTGTCAAATCAGCACTTTCTTTTTAGAGTGTGTACGGTGGTGAGCGAGGGAGGGAGAGAGTTTCGGTTAGGACAAAGGCTTTTGTAGTCCTTCGGGTAGATCAGCCTTCTAAAACCAATAAAAAGTTAGATTTAGTTGAAAGTGATTTTCAATTTTATCAATGATTTTTCAGACCCTCGACTTTTCGAAAGCAAGATGTTGCTTTGACCCGGACAAGAGATGTCCTCTCCCAGTGTCTCTGAATGTAACTCTGGCCAATGCTGCATCTCTTTTAAAGTATCCGATCCGCCCTCGAATGGTAAGTTCAGTAAACTATTGGTCTTTGATCCAGTCATGGTGTAGGAAAAGAGAATAGGGGATTGATCCCCCAATCGTCAAAGGGGGGGGGGGCGGCGAACATCCTATTTCGCTACCAATTTCAGGAACTGATGTAACTTTTATTACCTGCAACAAGCCAGCATGATAGGGTTTTTCCCATTGACATAAAATAAACAGAACATCGAAGAATCCAAAAATTAATTTTTTTTTTTTTTTTGCTCGCTTCAAGATCGATATTGTTGATATGGTTCCCTTAATGTAAGAAAGAGAGGAAAATGTAGCTAATATTTGCTAATATTGTGTACAAAGATCCTCATCATTCTAATACATACCTGGTCCTGTCAAAGAGTCTATTGGTTCATAATTATTTCCGAGACAAATTCCTTTGCAGACATTAGCTTTCGCTGTACGTTTGCTGTTTGGTTTTTTACCTTTTCACCACCTTATCCAACTTACCTGAAATATACAGTTACGAAGTTCCATAGGTATGGAGAAAATCTTAACGCCAATCCGTATATAGCCTATGTTAGGCGAGGTCATTTAATCTGGCATGCATTTTCATAGAATAATGACATTATAACCATTTTACACCACCATTCAACTATGGCTGGTATCATAAACCAGAGAGAGGTAGCCCATACAAAAGTTTTCTATAGAATTCTATATGAGATGCCTATAGAGCTCTTTAGAACTCTATAGAATCAACGATTTTCTATAGAAATTTGAAGTCCTTTTAGAGTTCTATATAATTTCTATAGAAATTTCCATAGCATAGTCGGTTTCTACATAGAACAATATCTGTAGAACAATCCTACGGGATGCTCTCTATAGAAATTCAATGGAAACATATTGATACATTTCTATAGAACTTTCATAACGTTTCTATAGAATTTCTATACAGTTTTCTATAGAACATCTAATTTGCATATTAATTAATAAAAAAAAACTAAAAGGTGCATTCAAATCCCCGATCTTTGATCTTTGCAATGATATTAAGGCCCCCACACAAAATATTCTTCTAAATTGAGCAAAAATTTCTGAAAATATTCCTTCTTTATTCACTGAAATTATTTATGGTATAGAGTAAGTGGGCGTGGCCAAAATTTTGACATAAAAATTGTAAATTTACGCTTAGGGCAGGTTTAAATCAACCAGATATGTAGCAAGAGACGTTTCAGGAAAAAAGATAAGTAGTTTATTAAGACAGATAAAGAATATATTAAGATGTATGAACTATATTTCTTTAAAAAATATGTAATAACATTTTTCATTATAACCAACGTATCAAAGACGTGGTACATAAAACATAGTGCTCATTTTCTGCCAAACAATGTCTTCGAAAATTACACCGAACTTCGCTCTCAACCCCTGACCTATACCTGGCACAGGAGTATCCCTGATCACGACGGCGGAGCTCCCAGGGTGGGACCTGTTCTATTCAGCCAGTCTAGAACGGGACCACTGTCAGGTGGTGTCAGTTAAGTCAATGTTTGTCCCTTGGGGACGTTGTTACTCCTTCGGGGAGCAGAACTCCTTCGGGAGTATTGTTTGGTTTTCGCCCCTGGCTCTTCGCCAGAGAGTCAGGGGACTTTTGGAAAAAAAAAAAAAAAAAACCCTGACCTATTAAAATCCTACTGCTTTTAAAAGTGGCTAGCTTGTCTTTTTGATCAGGAGTGTCCGTGATCACGACGGCGGAGCTCCCAGGTGGGATCTGTTCTATTCAGCCAGTCTAGAACGGGACCACTGTCAGGTGGTGTCAGTTAAGTCAAAGTTTGTCCCTTGGGGACGTTGTTACTCCTTCGGGGAGCAGAACTCCTTCGGGAGTATTGTTTGGTTTTCGCCCCTGGCTCTTCGCCAGAGAGTCAGGGGACTTTTGGATAAAAAGCTCAACCCCTGACCTTTGGGACCTGTTCTATTCAGCCAGTCTAGAACGGGACCACTGTCGGGTGGTGTCAGTTAAGTCAAAGTTTGTCCCTTGGGGACGTTGTTACTCCTTCAGGGAGCAGAACTCCTTCGGGAGTATTGTTTGGTTTTCGCCCCTGGCTCTTCGCCAGAGAGTCAGGGGACTTTTGAAAAAAAAAAAACCCTGGCCTTTGTCCCTTGGGGACGTTGTTACTCCTTCGGGGAGCAGAACTCCTTCGGGAGTATTGTTCGGTTTTCAACCCTGGCTCTTCGCCAGAGAGTCAGGGGACTTTTGGAAAAAAAAACCTGGCCTCAGAGTATCCGTGATCACGACGGCGGAGCTCCCAGGTGGGACCTGTTCTATTCAGCCAGTCTAGAACGGGACCACTGTCGGATGGGTCAGTTAAGTCAAAGTTTGTCTCTTGGGGACGTTGTTACTCCTTCCGGGAGCAGAACTCCTTCGGGAGTATTGTTTGTTTTCGCCCCTGGCTCTTCGCCAGAGAGTCAGGGGACTTTTCGATAAAAGCCCCCCCCCCCCCCCGGTCTCAGAAGGCTGTCTTGTTCCAAAGTATACTGCCTGAGAAGGCTTTACCATGTTCCAAACGCCGTAGCGTCAGGCTGACGCCTTTGCAAAAGGCAACACAAGCTCTGAAATAAATTTTTAAAAGAGACCCCTGGCTGTCTTGCCCAGGATGCTAGGGGGCATTGAAAAAGTAAAAGCATCTTGGATTCAAAAGTCTCATACACAGTTATTAAAGAAGTGAACAAAATTGTGTTTTCGTTTTTATGGGGCTGCAACAGGCCTGATCTGGTCAAAAGGGAAACCACTTCTGCTAGTATGGAGGGTGGGTTGGATTTGAACAATCTCAAGTTGAAAATGGATGATTTGTTGGTTAAACCAATATTTTATTTATTAAAAGAGTGCAATAATACTCAAAGTCATTTGATGTTGATCCGCTTTTTTGTGGCAAGATCATTACGGGGCTTGTTTCCACATCTGTGGTCTAATTCTCGTCCAAACTCCGCGACTTGCACTTTCACGTTAGGCCACGTTTGTTCCGTAATAAAGAAGCTGTTCTCCCTGGATAGTTCTTTCTTTAGTTCTTGCAGTCTCACGAAACATATTGTTACACTGTTAAACTCCAAAGTTGTTCTCAGCATTTCTGCTGTTAGGAAAAACCCTTCGTTTCCATGGGACCGTATTTGGGATTTGGCTGCAAATGATCTTCTGGACAACAAGCTTCAGGATTTTCAATGGCGGCTGGCGTGTGGCGTTTTGTACACCGGTAAGAGGATTAAAGATTGGGGCATGGGGGATCTGTCCCTTTGGCAAGTGTTTAGAAATTGAGACCATTGATCACATTTTCTTGGAGTGCGATAACGCTAAGCCTATTTTCCTATGGGCTTCTAGCGTGGTTAAAGGTATGATTGACAATTTTAAGTTACAGGCTAGCTTGTTTCTGTATGGTTTCACATAAATTAATGTTTCTAAGCCTGTACTTCAAAGAATCTGGTTTCTGTTTTGTTTGTCCAAATTTATTTTATGGAAGTCAAGGTGTATACATGTTTTTGAGGGACATGAACAAAGTAGCTCTATAGTTTTAAGTAAAATCGTTTGTGAAGTTAAGGACAGAGTGAGGGCTGATAGAATTCGTTTTAAGATAGACAAATTTAACAAGCTCTGGATTCACCAAAGCTCTTATGTTTCTATTTGTAACAACAAACTTAGTTCTCATTTGTGACAAGGGCGTTAAATCTTCATGTTTATAGTCAGTTATGGATTGTGGTCAGTTTGTTCATGCAGTGAATGTTTAGCAGTCTTTATACAGATGAATTTCTTCATTACAATTCATTCTTTTCTCAATTGTAGTTAATATAAATAACATAATTATGTCCACTCCTTTGTACATAGTTGAGCTGTAAATATTGCATTGATGGAATTACAATTCTTCCCTGTAAATTAGAAAAAATGAAGTGTAACTTAAATCGGTAAATATAGTTTAAATATTTTCAGGGATCGAAATTCCGCGTTTCAAAAAGCTCTGGAACTGTTATTTAAAGAGGAGGCAATAAGTGTTTGTGAATGTATAAGACATGTAAACTTACCCTCTTTTCTTTTCTTCATGTGCTTAATATTTTATCATTGTATATAAATGTAACTCTTCAACTGCCTGTTTAAATTCGAAGGTGATTGGAAGAGGCATTGTTTATAAAATTGTAAAAAGTGTACATATGTTGTATGATGGAAATAAAGTTTACCTTCAAAAAAAAAAAGGATTTCTGTTAAAATCAAAGTTAAACAGGGTTGTTAGTTCCAGTGAAAAATGTTTTGGCGTATAATTCCTTTTTCAAGTTATTTCCATTACCTTTTATATTTGTAAATAGTGTTATATGTGTTCATGAACTAAAATACAGTTTTTTCCTTCACAAAAAAGTCTCATACACATTGTGTTCATAGTATCGATTGGACAATGTCTATCTGTTTTTCACAGAGAGTAATTGCAGACATTTATCTTCAAACTTCCATACAGTTTTCTATAGAACCTCTATACAGTTTTCTATAGAACCTCTATACAGTTTCTATAGAGCCCCACTCATTCTCTATAGAAACAAAGTGTTTCTTTAGAGTTTCTTTAGAGTTATTCTAAAGAAACTCCATAAGATCCTATAGAGGGTCTATAGGATTTTCCTTTAGAAGGACTATAGGATTTTCTGCAGGAATTTCTATAGAAAATCTTATACAGTTTCTATATATTTTTTCCATAGAATTCTATAGAAGATTTTTGTATGGGAGGGGCCGATATGCCCCCACAGGCGAATTTTCCAGTTTCGTCTGAGGCCATATTGGATACGATAAAGTGTGACACTCTATCCTCTCTAAAACAGTTATAGTTAACCTTTTGTTGCTATGAAAGAGCGCAATTTTTACATAGCAACAACAATTTTTGACGGGCTTCTCGCGCTGTACAGTTTCATCGTTTTTGTTTCATATTTTTGTCTTATCATAAAAAGTACTACATCTTTCCACCATACTGTGTAACCCAGTTAAAACTGATTTTGGCACTTTTATGTTATGGTTGCAAATGTTATTGCCAATAGCGTTTTCTTTTGTAAAGGCAGGCTGCACTGCATGACAAATTATCCCCCGGGGGTGGAAGGTGGGAGCTCTATGATGTATTTTGCTCATCATCGATACTGTTTCGGTATATGGCGAATAAGGGCTAACGCTTCCATAATCCTAAAACGTACCAAGCTTAGCCTTGTTTCACAAAAAAACGTTTTCGAGACACGAAATAGCAATTTCTAGCAAAGATGGCACCAGATGGGAGCGGGGGCATGCCTCTAGCAACCTGGCGGGGAAGCCTGTCCAGTTTCCTCGATGAGCCATAAAGGGTTACTTATAGAATCCTCAACGACTACCAGTCGCTAACTTGATTTGCAAAGTAACACCACCCCCCCCTCACACACACACACACACACACACACACACAAACTTTTCTTTAGTTATCCTTTGTAAAAATCCCAAATTTTTCAACTTTCCGGCAATCCATAAGAGCTGGGGTTAGCTAGCAGGAGCTTGGCCCACTGTCGCAAAAATCCTGTCGTCACCCTTAATTTCTAGTAAATGATGCACATGTGAGAAGATAAAGAAATTAAATTTCATAAGAAAAGTCCCTCACCTCTAGATCATGCTCGTCCCTTTGGACAGTTTGACGTGTAAATTTCTACACCATGAAATCTCAGATATGAGGAATGCTCAGATGCGCTTACGAGGTCTGGGAGGTGTCATTTCCTGCAAACTGGGAGCCATTTGGGGCGAAATTTCTTTTAGTACTCTACGTGCAAACTGATGGTGGCATCCCGCTCAGATAGTGTCTCAGATTTGAAATTACTGTCTTAACATTGCCCTACAAACAGACTTTAAAATACACTTTTCCGCATATGCCAGTACCCGGCTGCCAAAATATGAAGGATGAAAAGCGTTTTTTTTTTTTTTTATGGAATCCAGCATTAGCGTCCAGTCAGTTCTTTACAAAAGTGCATTTCCTCAGGTCTGGCCGTGCATACAGAACCTGTTATGCCTTCACTTTTGTTTCACAATTTTTCCTTAACCACAAGACCAAATAACCACACTACGGAGATTGTTAACCACGCCGAATGTTACAATTGGTTTTGATTGTAACATGTTATAACATTATGTAATCTCAATATTATTTGAAGTTGTCCATGAGAGTCATCATCGATAACATAACCTCGCCCAACCCGAGGAGTCACATCAGGGAGTTGTCAGGGAAGGAGATCCAACATTTATATGTCCTTTGAGACTAGGTAGTTGCCGACATTAAGCTCCCTATTGTCTTGCACTTGAAACCTCCCTAAAACGTGAAAGAGATTTTGGCACTGAAGATAATGAGTTGTGTCGTTTGCTATATCTCAAAAACTCATCATGATGGTTTCACCAATTGGTATTACACTGTCAGTCGTCAAGGAAATATTAAAAAAATTAAGCTTTCGTCGTCCGTCGTCGCAGTTAAAGTCATTTCAATTAACATTAATCTGTTAATCAAGAACTTTTTAAAACCTCTTTCGTTGACAATGCTTGATACTTATGCGGAAAGTTGCGAAAATTGTGATTATTTTTGTAGGCTTGAACAATGTGTCAAGTAGGCGACCCATTAAGGTCATAGTAACACAAAATACTTATAGTAGTTAAACGTTTATTGACAGTCGTTTAACTTAAAATCTTTATTAAAGCTTAGACCTTGTCGGCAAAGAGGCTGTACTTCAAAGTAACTCGTTAACAATAACCTTTCTTTCTGGATTACCTGGGTTTGAAAGGAGCAGACAATCATTAAGAAGTGTAAGTCGGAAAGGCTAAACAATGGGAATAAAGGGACCTGTCAATCAAAATTTGTTACCTGAAAAGAGATTAAATTATTTTCAAGCACATATTGTCTGACGGATTTAAGCGTTGAATCTCCTTCCCTGACAACTCCCTGGTCACATTAAGTACTCGAGTATCTCGAAGATTACTTGAATACTGGACTCTCCCAAAATCTGAAGGAATAACCATAAAGCTTGAGTAAAAACGAAGGACTTGCATCCAGTAATGGACCTATACGCAACTTAGAACCCTTATTCCTTCTAAAGAGTTACTCACAAAAGAATAGTAAAGAAATATTCTATTCTGGGCAAATAAACAGTTTGACACGAGACGAGTAGTTACTGGTGTTCTTTGTTCCTCTGAAATCGCTAAAAGACAAGAAAAAAGCCCATAAACTTTAGTCCCAGTAAAGAAGCAGTCAAAAGATTTTCTTCATTTACTACAGATGACAGTTAACAAGCAGAGGATCCCGCAAATGTCTGTTTGGGATGAAATCTGGTAAGTTATTTTATAATTATGGAAGTATATGGGTAGCCTATAAGCAGTCACGCGAACCTGATTTTGAAACAACGGCTAAGTCTTGAAACTGTACTCCCATCATTGTTATTCAGGTATTTCAAGTATATTTTTAAGTTTAGGCCAAGTTTTCGAAAAGGGGGAGGCTCATTCGCGTGGACATTGAAAATATAAAAAAGAGCCCTCATACAGTCATATATACCATTTCCCGAGTTGTGAATACCTTAAGAACAAAATAAGGAAAATGACATTGCTGGGCCTCCCCGTCCCTGCCCGATCTGAGCCTGATATTTATGCAGACATTAAAATAGATAGCCTATGATGATTTTAATGGTACTTACAATTGCCTTTCTTCTTTTCTGAATTTGCACACACTTGTTTTATTGACATGATTAAGAATACAATATTTGAAGTTATAATATGCATTCGGGTAGAAAGACACAATTGTATGGGACTTACATTTAACATAAATTCCTGTAGGTATTCCCTCTACGAGTTTGAGAAACCATCCCTGACTCAAAGTGTTGACGTCAAGATTACCCGTAAGAATTATGACAACGCTGATGATGAGGAAACGTTCTTTCATCTTCGTTCTGATGAGGGTATTTCTCCATCTTCACACAGATCTAAGGTAAATTGCAGAGTTTTTGGATACTATATAAAGCATATAGTTTAAAGAGCGTGAACAGTCCCAAACCAACCCCCCCCCCCCCCAACAATTTATTTGGAAACATCACTTGCAACTTACAAATTTCACCTTATTTCCCCTATAATTATATTTCAAGATGTGTCCAAACAAAAATATTGTACACTAATGGTAAACTTAGTACTAAATACTGTCACCTTGTTACACACAGCCATTCATGAATCAGGATATTCGGGTTCACTAATTCAAATTGGAGTGACTGTACTTGCCCTTTAAATTTCATATGTTAGAAAGACCCAGATATACATCGTGTGTATCGTCCACAGTCAGTTCTTTAGGAACGGTATAATTGGCGACATAACGACTGATGTGATCGTCTCTCCAGAAAATATGTAAAAATGTCCCCACTACACTTCAAGCTATTCAAACCACCCGACTGTTACTATGAAATGGACAGTGTTTATGTTGGGAACAACAATTTTCAGACATTTCCGATATAAGAATAGGGAGACATTTTACAGGGGGATGTTTTGGACAAACAATCATGACACGTATATTGACCTGAAAATAAAATTTCCTTACCCAGAAGTTCACATTTTATAGATCACCGAGTCTTCCTGACAACTATCTCTTTCAAAATTTGAGGACTTTACTGTACCCCTCCCCTCCCCTTGCTTGGTAATGGTCGCACATGTGCACATCATTTTTGCATAGCTAATGTCAAACTTGGAAAAGGTCTATCTTGACAACCGTGAAAGATATTTAAGTTACCTTGTGAATCTTTAATAACAATTTTAATTTGTACCATCTGAGTAATATGACTTATTATGGTTGCATCAATGCATGGCTCATACCTTTAAAAAAGGCTTATGAAAAACGACAAAATCTCCACCTTGTTATAAGGCCTCCGCCCGATTAGTTGTCAGCCCACACCGCTCCCTTGGACGGGAAGAAGACCGAATTATGACGGAGGACGTCTTACTACTGATTCCAGAGCTGACTGATAATATTCAGGAGGATAGTACCATCAGGGTGAGTAAAATGTTAAATTTTATCTTGTATTTTTTTTTTAAACTAGAAAACTAGCAATCAAACAAATTAAACATTATATTAAAACCTTGAGTCTTCATCATGAGAGATACGATAGAAGAAAATTGATACATATGAAAGAAGTATTGTTAAACTTAATAAATTTAAACTGGCTATAACATTGGCACAATTTATCTGATTAAGCTATCTCCAGATGTGTTTGACTATGTACCTATCAAAAGATACTGCTCGCAAAGTTAAGTCCCTTCACACTCCATCCCTATGTAAAGGACAGTATAAAGATAAAATTTCTTCCCTCATTTTGTCTGTGAGGTTTTATCAAATCCTTAAAGAATTCCGGATTTCCATAAAGTTATGCAAAAGAAGCCAATTCTTTATCTTTCATTCTCTTGAAAGTGCACCTAAAGTCTAAAATTTCAAAAATATATTTTACAAAGCTTGAAAAATGCATCGAAATGATCCAACTTCCATCTTCACAGGACGTTCTTGAGCTGAGATATAAAATGTTGAAGCTTCTTCACTCAATTTAAAATGGTAGATTGCTCAATAGTTTGTGATGCCATTCTTGTACTACTCAAAGTACCGTTTTTGGTTTTCTTTGTTTTTTTTTTTTTTTTTTCAAAAGCCACTGGGCCTTGTGCCAATATGTGATCACTGTCTTATTGTTATAGGGTGACTTGAGTATATAAGCCCTCTCCCCACAACATCCTTTGCAAGGGAACAGTAAATGTTTCAAAGTCATACAAACATCTTAATTTCAAAAGGAAACAAAAGCATGTAATGCGAGTTGTACAAGAAGGGCATCGCAAATTATTGCGCAATCGACTATGTCAATTTAAGAGAATAAATTTCAACATTTTATATCTCAGCAACGGATTCAGCTATAAAAATGCGACTTGGATGGATGAAATCCTCTTTCCAACCTCTAAAATATATATTCTTGTAACTCTAGATTTAAGGTCCACTTTAACAACCAACTGTTGGATGTTACATTTCGTTCCATCACTGTTTCTTTCTATAGCGAGGATCCAGAGACTTACTAGTTGCGGAAAAAGAATATTTCACTTTCCATAGATGGGACTGTTTCGACGAGTCGACCTGCTTTCCGTCTCTTGTGCAGAGTCACCTTCATCAACCTCATACTTCCAGTGTGGACCTTGCTTATAAACCTTTCGGCGTTTTCATCGGGACAAAGGTAAACACATCTGCTAGTGCCATGCAATGGAGGGGTTAGGAAGCTTGTTGGGGGCTTGGATTGGGCAGGAGTAGGATTTTAGGGCGCTTTGTAGTAAGTAGATACTAAGTGCATCAACAATGAGGGAGGTGTCATAATAGGATGGGTCTCAGCATACAGAAGTTTTTCTAAGAAGAAAAAAGTCATAGGCTAGATCGCCTGAAAACTTTCAGAGTTGCAAATAGAAAAAAAAAAATGAAAAGGGTGTCATTTAAGGTATTCATGATGATAGGGGGCACTGATTATATGAAAACCAAACCGTCACATGGATTGTTACTTTACTTTTCATTGTATATCATCACTTCTATCTAAAAATTGCACATTCACAGGTATGCACCTGTGACCCACTTCATTGATTCTCCTGCTATTGTAGGTGAAAGAGACAAACAACAAGCCGAGAAAAATGGCCTTGAGTTCTCTCGGGACCTTACAGGACCCTGCTACTATCTCACGTGACCGTTCTTCTGCTGTCTTCATCTCACAACAACCTCTCATTCTTCATATCTTCATCCCAAATGAGGAACCATCTCTCGGATTGGCAGTAGCTGGATTTGTGGATACTGCATTCACCGCCTTCTCTTGGTACTCCGGCCATCTTGGATCACTCTTAAACAACCAATATACTCTGGTAAAAGCCATCATCTGTGATGGGTATGACGTCATTGCCCAAATTGGCCAGTTCCTTGCAACCTTCCTAAAATCTCAATGGTCCTCTGCTATCGATGTCCTTTACTCGGCAACAGAGCAGCTCTATGACCTCGTCGGCAGCTTTGATAACTTTGACCGTATTCCTTTTGAGAAGTCAATAGATTGTCAATGGAATCTGATCTGGTCATATGTCGATCAAGCTTGCCAGAGACTCATTGGACTGATTATTAACGGCGTAAATATCAAAATGGCCACTGGACCGATTGTCGTGATTCTTTTAACCGGTGAGAAATATGTCTGTCTTAAAGGAAAAGTGCAGTTTGCCCAATTGGATTTGTTTACCCCGTTATCCTAATTTATGAATGGATCTTTTTAGTCATGTGACAATATTTTATTACTGAATTGTTAAATTAATGAAAATTACTCCTTGGTTACCTTTTGTTTGTTCTGTTTATGTTCACAACATCTTCACATGTACTTGAAAGGCCAATAAGAGACGATTGTCAAGAGTTTGATGATTTTTCAAAGCTATTTTGGAGCAATTGATTGGTCCCATTAAGTTAAGTGAGCAAAAGGAATTCAATATACGAGGATAGCAGGTACTTTCAGGCGAAGATGCAACACAGAATACAAGTTTACCAAAATTTGTCAATGAAATATCTCCCGATGAGATAAAGATGGCACCAGCGAAAAAAAATACGAATCAATTATACGATTTAATTATATGCCCCTGTCCCTGTTAACATCAATAAGTGAAGGCACTACACGTCCACTCTATATTGGCCTGTATCGCTTTTGAAGTTCCCAAAAATCTGATCCTATTTTACTTATATGTAATATTTCCTTATTATTTTTTCTTCCGAAAAATATAGAAGTGGATAAACTCTAGAAAGTGTAACACGCACGATTTGTGGTTCAATAAATTACGTTACTTACATATTCATTGCCTACTCTAGCTACCACTCTCATGGGTATCCGGGCCCCCCCCCCCAATAAAAAATTTGAAAAAAACGAAGAAAAAATAAAGAAAAAACGAAGAACGAAAATATAACATCAATATTTCTTAGCAGTTCACTCAGTGTGAATTTCTACTCTCAAAACAGGAATTGAATAACATATCAACACTCAAGCCCCAGCAGCCCACCCCCCCCCCCCAACGAGAATATTTTTGGTATTTTTAAAGTTTATATTTATGATATTGCTAGTGTTTTCCCTTTTTAAATGCGGTGAATAGGCCTTGCAAGTGCCATTTTTAGCAATCTGGGAGGCAATTGGGGCCAAAATTTGCTCCGCACCAACCCATGGTGGCACGGAGCGCTGAGTCTGTCTATGGGCTTCGCCCCCCCCCCCCCACCCCTTGACAAATTCCTGGCTACGCCTTTTTCAACACTGTGTGAAATAGCATCCAGACTCTCTCTAGGAGTTAAATATTTCCCATGAAAAATAGTTTTCTCCCCCTTAAAAAGTTTTGCCCTCCCCCCCCCCCCCGATTTATTTTCTGCGGACGCCCGTGACAACTCTGATTGTTACGTGCTGTATGACGCCACGAAGAAAAAGACTTAATTCAAATTGCACTTGCTCTTCAAACAACGAGGACGGAACAGAGGAAGCGTAATTGACTGAAGAAAATGGTAACCTTGTTTGAACTAGTCATTCAAGTGCATGTTTCTTCGATTACTTTTTATACTGATTTACGAATGGAGAAATTATGCTTTTTAAAAATCACATTGTCATTTTTGTTCAAAGTTTTGTTTTTGTACAGAATATTTAATGTCTTTTCACATTTACTCCTACCAGCTGGGATTGCTACGTTCTGCGTGATGTCACGGACAGACCACGCTGAGTGCTCCGGCAATCCTAGCACTGCAGATAGCAGCTCTACTGATAAAACGGAAGATACTAACACACCCGAACACAAAGGTCAGTTTAACAAGTGATCATATAAACCAAACCGTCGTGATTTTTAGTGAAAGATTTCAAATATAATGTTAAGTACGTGTAAGCTAATGAGAGATCCTGAATCTTGCAACTGTTTCTCCTGTGAGTCAAAGGGGTTACCGATCTTATTAAGTCCTCGACAAACTCTGATGATGCTTTCATTATAATTTAGTTGTGTTGGTGAAAATGGACCACTAAAAATGCCTGCAGGGCTGGAAAAGTTGGACTCTAGGTTGGTCACATCCGCTATCCAGAAAGAGCCGTTTTCTTATCGCTTTTTTTTTTACGATCGTGGACTTGGTAATACCTGTTACGTGTGTCTGAATTCCTGTACACTCGTATTGTAGCTGATTTTTTGCACTTAGCAAGCATCCCTTAACGGATGTAAAGCTCATTAGTCCAAGGACGGGTATTGTGTTGAAAAGGGGGGGGGGGGGAAGGCGTGGGTAGGAAACCTCTAAATGATCGATAATGCATATACGTACATGTGTATACCTATAACATGTATAGGTATACCCATATGTAGTTTTAGATCCAACAGCCAATTGATTTGAATGCTGGACAGGGACAGTAAAACTAACAAGAAGGTTCCTGATAACGACAGGGGAAAACACGCGCGTGCGCGAAACGTGTAGAAAAAACACCGGCTGAAGGAAAATCGCAGGACTGCATGCGGTAAGTTAACGAAATGCATTAATTTGAAGACCCCGAATGAAATGTTGAATATATTATGTGCCTGTGTAGGTCTTAGAGTGTCTCAGTAATTACCACGTATGTATGTCAAATAGATGCGCGACGCATGCCGAAAAATCTTCCTCTCATGGTCAATAGATCTACATAGTCTTTGAAAAAACAACATTGAGAGGTAATGAAAGGGACTCCGTCCTCCAACCAAAATAATAGGAACCATACCTTATGGGCCTACACGCAACTATAAGTAAATATTGCTGTGGGTTTTTTCTTAAATACTAAATACTCTGTACTCCCTAACCAAATTACTGGCGGAGACTTTGTCCGATTTGTACCAATTTTAGTATATATCATTGCAGTTGGCCAAATTTAAGGCAAGATTGAGCAAAACTGTTTAGTTCCCAACCAAATTTTAGCGGGCATAATCCCATGGGCGGATTTAGGGGGGGGGGCCCAGGGGGCCCGGGTCCCCCCTTCCAAAAATTTTTGAAGTTTTTTTCAACAAATGACTAGGCCCTATTTGCAATTAAATAGGCCTTTGTGATGTGTCAGAGTGAAATTCAAATTTGTTCATTATTTAAATTTCTACCTCAGAAAATCAGTCTTATATTAATATTCTGTTACTGACCTCCGGCTGATAACATTTTGGCTTATATTGGTCACAATAACGTTTTCCGGGCATTGCAAGGGGTTACTCATGAGCGCTGCATTGGACTGCTAACTTCAGTCTATTACCGGCCGGGCCCACATCATTGGGAACACTGCTTCTACTTTCAAGGGAAATTCAGAATTCTTTAATATTTAGAGGAATATTTTCAACAAACTCAGGCTCTTAAGTTAACTATAACTTGCTGCAACGTTAGCATCTTCTTTAAGCTTTGTAATTTACTTTAATGAAATATACTTCGAATTTAGGGTAATATAAGGGCAAAGGAGACTTCAATTCGGGAAACTGCCATCCTAATATGTGGACAACAAAGGCAGCTTACTCTCTTCTTTCAACCAACCAAACTTTAAATTTCACTAAATTATGAGCATTTTTCAGCCATATATGATCAGTTTGAAAAATATACTAAGAGACATCACCATTTTGGCATCTAAGCAATCTTAAATTAACAAAAATTTTCTTAAAGGGGAGGGGACACCCCACCCCATAGAACCCTCCCCACAAAAGCATCTTCCACCCAACCAAAAATTAAAAATTGACTGAATTTATGAACACTTTCTAGTCATATATGATCAGTCAAAAAAATATACCAAAGACATCGCCATTTTGCATCTGAGCAACCTTAAATTAACAAAAATTTCTCAAAGGGGACCCTCCCCTTAGACCCCTCCCCCAGGACGGTGAACACTCATCACATACTTTACCTCCTATCAAAATACCCTGGCACCACCCCTGGCGCACCGCTTCCCCCCTTAGATCCCTCCCCCAGATCGGACTTTTATACAAACCACTATGACCTGGGCCCCCCCTTCTGCCAAATCCTGGATCCGCCACTGTAATCCTATGTATGTGTGTCTACACATGTCTTCTTAATTGCCGTACATGTAATCTTATGAGTATGAGCGCAAAGAGTACGGGAAATAGCGTTTTTATGACCGTTGAGTCATCCACCTATCTAATATTAACACTCATATCAACAACCATTAGCCATCCGTTATTAAGAATCCTGCATTCTGATTGGTTAAACACTGACCTGTTATTCCACAACACATGGTCAGTAAACGTAAAAACTAATGAAATGAAGTTTTTCACACATTTTCAGTGGTAGAATAGAAAATAAATCGCATTTGTCGGACTATTATTGTCTCATAAACCGTCTCGACTCCAAATTTGGCAAAATAACGGACGAGGCGAAGCCGAGTCCGTTATTTTGCCAAATTTGGAGTGGAGACGGTTTATTCACCAATAACAGACCGCCAAATGCGATTAATTCCTTAATAGCCTATTACGGTTTTTACCAAACTATCAAAGACATACCGTCCCTCGCAAGTTATTGGAGGAGACTATGTCTCTCACTCACACTATCAGCAAGTATTTGGTCTTTGATCAAATATTACGGGGTGGTGGAGAAAGATAGGCCGTCCCCAACCAAATTATTGGGGTGGGACAATATCCCCCTATCCGTACCCAACCACGCTTTCGCCCCCTTGCTAATTAAGGAGATTGTTACTCATGATCTCTTGAAAGCGCCCTAGATATGGTACCTTTTGCAACGAGAGTAACGTAATGTTATTGAATATGGCAACAAACTCCATGTTCATATTTTTGTTTTGCTGGTTACGCGGTTCATACACAATTTCTGGTAACAAAATTTGCCTTGAATGAAAACGGCTTTTATTCTTAAATTCAACAGATACGATCGTCTTTCGTAACTTCGGTCGGTATGATCTTATGAATGATTTCATTGAAGACGCTCTCAAAATATTGTATCCACGTTCATTGTATGAGGAAGGTAAATTTTGTGTCCTTTTTTCTGTGTAACGTAAAAGAATGGATTTACCTGGTGAATGATATTGACGTGTTGATGTGAAACTGTCATACGATCCACAAGTCTGACTGACTAATGCAAGACATTATATATGAAGTCAAAATGAAGTTTCATATGAATTATTGAAGGCTCGTCCATTTATGCTGGAAGGGGGAACTAAACATTAGAGTTTAGTTCAAAGATATTTGTACAAGTTGAACTTCTGCTACGTGCATGAGACACCGAATGTTAATTCTGCTGCCTTAGGTAAATATTTTGATAAGCGCTGAGATAACTCCGCTCATAATATACAAATAAAGAATGTTCATGAGTGCGATAGTATGAATTATTTCATGAGTTGAAAGATTGAACGTTTTACTCAAAGAGGCTAAGATGAGTTGAATAGAACGTTAAATTTTTCAACGAATGAAATTATTCATACTATCGCACGAATGAAAAACATTCATTATTTGTTTTATACAGCGGCGTGGATCCATCTCCAAAGGTGGGGGGGGGGACTTTTCACCATTTGCGAATCGTCGTCCTGGGGAGGGGTCTAAGGAGAGGGGTGTTTCCCTCCCCTTCAAAAAAAAAGATATTAGAAGGTGTGTTTATGGCAAATGGTGCCATATTTGGGCGCAATTTAGCTTTAAAATGTAGTGTCAATTCGTAATCTATGTTGTAATACAATTCATCACAGTTTTAGCTTCCATCATTTTGAAAAAGTTGGGGGACTTTTTGGAGATGTCCCCCCTTCCAAAAAAGTGAGGGGGACGCCTTCCCCCATCCCCCTTGATCCACGCCCATGGTTTTATATAACACCTTATTACTTTTACCTTGTCACTGGTTCAGTTAATTTGCGTTTTGGCGGTCACTAGGTTCGTGTTTGTCCGTGTGGTAGCTCCATGGTTTGTAGCTTGCTAGCTAGTTACACGTTTATGTACCTGTTACGTACGATATGCAATGTGTGATCCCCAAAGCTGCATTGAATTATTGAGTTGCGGCATAGTTTGTACGTACGCGCAGTGATTGTGACGTCACAGCCGTGTGTTATAATAGACTATTGCACGACCGTGTGTTATACTAGACTATTGCACGATGGATAACACAAGACCGTGATGATAGTGCCGAATCACCCATGGCATGTGACACCAATCCTCCAATCAAATGTAGAGAAATTAATAAGGTGGTATATAATCACTGATGACCTGTGCCCTTTAACAGTTTCTTGAACAGTTTACCTTTTAGAGAGAATAAAACTACGTTTCAAGTGACTGGCTAGTAATGAATTTTTTATCTAGTTTATCTGTGGGATAAAATTGGCTATTTTTCACACATTGTTTGACTTTTGTACAGAAATTTGAGGTTCTGCCCAAGGATATCGTTTCGACATTTAGGCTACTGTTTAACAGCTTTTTTTATAATTGGTCAAAACAAACTAGGAAATCTTCTGAAGTCTTCCGCACGATACATTTGAATAATTTGACAGGGTCCCTGCCTCTCGGCAGGGGTAAGTGTCCCCGTACCTAGAACCCGTAGGTTTTTGAACACGAGTGGATTCGCTACCCAAGAAAGCGAAAATATATGGAAAACTGTCGACATCTAAACCTATGGAAATTTAGATATGTATTGCTTGTTACTCTAAAAGCGTTGTTATCTTACTTTAATGTATAGATGATTACCCCTTCGTACCACCCATTGACGTCGACTGGACCTCTAACATTACCATGGCGATGGACATCGACGATAAGAAGGGGCACTGCAAGTTGCTTCAAAGAACCTCGTCTGATCCCTTTATCAACCACGCAATAGAAATGACTAAATTCAATATCCGTGGTGAGACTGGTATAATTAGATCGTGCAGTTCTGACTATGCGATCTGCTATTCGGATAAGAGCCGACGGAACCTAATGAAGTGAGTGAATTTGCGTTGAAATTCTCCTCCTTCTTTGCTCATTTTCATGTGTCCCCTTCATAAGACAACAAAACATTAACGTTTTCGTGCCACTTTCTTTACATGCGTCATACTGATAGATCATATTTGCGGTCGTTTTGCAATCTGTTATCATGTGTGCCCTTTCCAAATTATACATTTTCTATGAAAAAAGTATTTTAATCAGCATTCACTCAACGTTTCCTTTTTACTTGTCTCAGACTACTTTTATTAGGTATTGGGCACCACAAAACTCAAACTGGCCGGCATCAAACATGTCACCGAGTATATTGAGGCAATCTACTGTGAACTCAATAAGCAAATTATATGTAAAATAGGATAAAGTTTGATAGTTTTTACGTAATTACTTATTTGCAACAATAAAGTAGCCACTGCATACAATTTAATACATTTCAATTTAAGTGATCTTTCTTATACCGCATCGGTATTTTTCATATTTCTTTTCTTTAGTGAATCCAAATATTTAGTTTCCATCCTTTCTACCATCAGGACTACCTCTGAGTCTCCCAAGCCTCGCGTGCTGAAGTTAGTATTGAAAGAGCCAAAGAAGTTACCTCCACCAGAGGATGAAGGAACTGATATCGACGAGGAGTACTACTGCTACCATAAATACTATAAGGGAATCATACCTCTGCGTGACTATTACACCTACCGTCCTACACGACCCGCCGATAATAGTCCTGCTCAACAAACTACCAACGACGGCCCTTCCTCCAATCAGACCGGACCCCACTGCCCACAACTGTCTGCTTCGTTGGGCGCCCAACGTACTGACATGGCCTTACTTGATCAAGTTATTCAGCTGTCAAAAACGGATGAAGGTACTGACATCGACAAGGCGTACAACCTTTACCACCAACACTACAAGGGTACTTTGCCTCCGTCTTCTTCTTACACACACCGTCCTCCATTGCCCGACTGTAAAATTTCTTCGCTAAAAGCTACTGCCGATGTTCCTGCTGCTCGTCAGACTGGACTCACCCTCCCAGGACCATCGGCTTCGTCAAACGCTCGACCTACTGATATGGCTTTACTTGACCAAGTTATTGAGCTGTCAAAAACAGATGAAGGTACTGATATCGACAAGGCTTACTACCTTTACTACCAATACTACAAGGGTACCATGCCTTTGTCTGATTCTTACACACGCCGTCCTCTATCCCCTCGACTCCCAAATAGTGGGTCGCAACCCAAGATTGGGGCGTGAGATGGGTCCCGAGCCCATTTTGGGGGTCGCGTAGCCTTGGAATGGGTTAACAATACATTTCATACCCCTCCCTGCCAAAACTTTTGCACATGCCGTTTAAGTTGGGTTGATGAATAATGCCAGATCATGAAATTGGGTTGCTTACAAAATGGGTGGGAATCACTGCTCTATCTCATGACGGTAACAGTCCTGCTCAACCTATGAATGCTACCCGTCAGACCGGCTTTCACTACGTTCGATGAATTCAACAAACATGGTTGTCCCCCTACAATTTTTGGTTGGACAACTGTAATTACTAATCATTTCCTTTCCCTTAATTTTCTCACTGGCAAACACACCTCTGTCAATTGTCAAAATGAAAATTAACTCTTTATGCTTATTTGTTTGGACTTTCTGGCCTTGAAATTGAAATAAAAATTAGAAAGCATGTACCAAATGTCATTTTTTTTGGGGGGGGGAGAACGTTTCTTTTAAAATCATATTTTGGTCCAAAACAGTTATATAGTTTCCATAAATATTAAATCAAAGTGGAAACATCCACCAAAACCATATACTCAAACTTTCGTAAAATCAATACATTGGCAACTCGAAATTTTCATGCTAATAACAATCAATAAAAAGTTCTTTTCGTTCATTGCCTAAACTGTATCCTAGACCACCTAACCGGAGCAAGAGGTCTGATTCCAGTGACCCAGATCCCGCCTCCGACCCGATTTTTAATCGACAATGTAGCATTTATGTGATTTATAAACTCTTCGAGAAGACATTGGCAGCCTTCTTTGAACAAGTCATTCAAGTGCCATGTTTCTTCGGTTACTTTTTATACTGATTTACGAATGGAGAAATCATGCTTTTTAACTATCACATTGCCACTTATCTTCAAAGTTTTGTTTTTGTACAGAATATTTAGTGTTTTTCCTCATTTACTCCTACCAGCTGGGATTGCTACGTTCTGCGTGATGTCACGGACAGACCACGCTGAGTGCGCCGGTAATCCTAGCACTTCAGATAGCAGCGCTAATCATGAAACGAAAGATATTAACATGCCCGAAGACAAAGGTCAGTTTAACACGTGATCATATAAACTCAAACCGTCGTGGTTTTTAATGAAAGATTTCAAATATAATGTTAAGTACGTGTAAGCTAATGAGAGATCCTGAACCTTGCAACTGTTTCTCCTGTGAGTCAAAGGGGTTACCGATCTTACTAAGTCCTCAAAAAACTCTGATGATGTTTACATTATAATTTAATTGTGTTGGTGAAATTGGACCACTAAAAATGGCTGCAGGGCTGGAAAAGTTGAGTTGTATGTTACTGACATACGCTATCCAAAAAGATCCGTTTTCTTATCGCTTTTTTCACAATCGTGGACTTGGTAATCCCTCATGCGTATGTATGAATTCCTGTACACTCGTCTTGTAGCTGATTTTTGCACTTAGCTACAATGTTTACCCCAAGCAAGCACCCCTTAACGGATGTAAAGCTCATTAGACCAAGAACGGCGATTTGTGTTGGACATTGGGGGGGGGGGGGTTGCATGGGTTGGAAACCTCTAAATGATCGATAATGCATATATGTACATGTATATACCTACAACATGTATAGGTATACCCATATGTAGTTTTGGATCCAACAGCCAATTGATTGAATGCTGGAGAGGAACGGTAAAACTAACAAGGAGGTTCCTGACAATGATAGAAGAAAACGCGTATACGCGAAGCGCGCAGCAAAAACACCGACCTGCTGAAGGAAAATCGCAGGACTACATGGGGGTCAGTAAACGAAATGCATTAATTTGAAAACCCGGAATGTAATGTTGAATATATTATGTGCCTGTGTGGGCCTTAAATGTCTCAGTAATTACCAGGCATGTATGTCGCAATAGATGCGCGATGCATGCCGAAAAATCTTCTTCCCATGGTCATTAGTTCTACATACTACGGTCTTTGACAAAATAGCACTTGAGAGGTAATGAAAGGGACTGCGTCCTCCAACCAAAATAATAGGAACCATACCTTATGGGCCCACACGCAACTATAAGTAAATATTGCCGCGCGTTTTGCTAAAATACTAAAGGTACTCTGCACTACTTAACCAAATTACTGGCGGGGACTATATCTTATATGTACCAAATTTAGCAAATATCATCCCGGATGGCAAAATCTAAGGGAAGACTGAGCAAAACTTTTAAGTTCCCAACCAAATTTTAGCGGGCACAGGCCTGTATGTGTGTCTACACATGTTCTCCTATATATGCCGTACGTATAATCTTATGAGTATGAGCGCAAAAAGCGCCGGAAATAGCGTTTTATGACCTTTGAATAATCCACATTTAACACTAATATCAACAAATAGCCTGTAACGGTTTTTACCAAAATATCAAACACATACCGTCCCTCGCAAGTTATTGGATGGGACTATGTCTCTCACTCACACTACCAGCAAGTATTATGGTCTTTGATCAAACATCACGGGGGGGGGGGGAGAAAGCTAGGCCGTCCCCAACCAAATTATTGGGGTGGGACGATATCCCCCTATCCATGCCCAACCACACTTCCGCCCCTTGCTAATTACAGAGATCTTTATGCATGATCTCTTGAAAGCGCCCTTGATATGGTACCTTTTCCAACGAGAGTAACGTAATATAATATAACATGGCAAAATGACTCCATGATTATATTTTTTTGCTGGTTACTCGGTTCATACACAATAACATGTAACAAAATTTGCCTTGAACGAATTAAAAGTGGTTTTTATTCTTAACCTCAACAGATACGATCGTCTTTGGTAACTTCGGTCGGTATGATCTTATGAATGATTTCATTGAAGACGCTCTCAATATATTGTATCCACGTTCATTGTATGAGGAAGGTAAATTTTGTGTCCTTTTTTCTGTGTAACGTAAAAGAATGGGTTTACCTGGTGAATGATACTGACGTGTTGATGTGAAACTGTCATACGATCCACAAGTCTAATTGACCAATGCAAGACATTATATATGAAGTCAAAATGAAGTTTCATATGAATTATTGAAGGCTCGTCCATTCATGTTGGAAGGCGAACTAAACATTAGAGTTTAGTTCAAAGATATTTGTACAAGTTGAACTTCTGCTACCTGCATGAGACACAGAATGTTCTGCTCCTTCGGTAAATATTTTGATAAGCGCTGAGATAACTCCGCTCATAATCACCGATAATGACCTTTAACAGTTTTTTGAACAGTTTACTTTTAAGAGCGAATAAAACTATGTTTCAAGTGACTGGCTAGTAATGAATTTTTTTACTAGTTTATCTGTGGGATAAAATTGGCTATTTTTCACACATTGTTTTAGTTTTGTACAAAAATTTGAGGTCCTTCACAAGGATATCGTTTCGACATTTAGGCTACTGGTCAACAGCTTTTTTTAATGGTTGGTCAAAACAAACTAGGGAATCTTCTGAAGTCTTCCGCACGATCCATTTGAATAATTTGACAGGGTCCCTGCCTCTCGGCAGGGGTAAGTGTCCCCGTACCTAGAACCCGTAGGTTTTTGAACACGAGTGGATTCGCTACCCAAGAAAGCGAAAACATATGGAAAACTGTCGACATCTAAACCTATGGAAATTTAGATATGTATTGCTTGTTACTCTAAAAGCGTTGTTATCTTACTTTAATGTATAGATGATTACCCCTTCGTACCACCCATTGACGTCGACTGGACCTCTAACATTACCATGGCGATGGACATCGACGATAAGAAGGGGCACTGCAAGTTGCTTCAAAGAACCTCGTCTGATCCCTTTATCAACCACGCAATAGAAATGACTAAATTCAAAATCCGTGGTGAGACTGGTATAATTAGATCGTGCAGTTCTGACTATGCGATCTGCTATTCGGATAAGAGCCGACGGAACCTAATGAAGTGAGTGAATTTGCGTTGAAATTCTCCTTCTTTGCTCATTTTCATGTGTCCCCTTCATAAGACAACAAAATATTAACGTTTTCGTGCCAGTTTCTTTAAATGCATCATACTGATAGACAATGTTTGCGGCCATTTTGCAATCTGTTATCATGTGTGCTCTTTCCAATTTATACATTTTCTATGAAAAAAGTATTTTAATTAGCATTCACTCAACGTTTCCTTTTTACTTGTCTCAGACGGTATTGGGCACCACAAAACTCAAACTGGCCGGCATCAAACATGTCACGGAGTATATTGAGGCAATCTGCTGTGAACTCAATACGCAAATTATATGTAAAATAGGAAAAAGTTTGATAGTTTTTACATAATTACTTATTTGCAACAATAAAGTAGCCAGTGCATACAATTTAATATATTTTTATCTCATCCTTCCGTGAGGAGAATAAGATATTGTAGTCACTTTGCCTGTTGGGCTATATATGGCAATGCCAGCTGAAATAGCAACGGTCGTCACGGTAACAGTTAATTTTTTCAAGTTTCTGGTCTAAGGGGCTAACCCATGGTGGGTATCCCAGGGTGACAAGAAGTCTATAACAGAAGGAGGGGTCAAAACATGTCCGTATGTGCGTGTGTGTGTGTGTGTGGGTGGGTGAGCCGATTTTCTCCAAACTCTGGTGGGAAGGTGACCTAGGTGGAACCCTGGTGCCATATAAACAACCGGAATTAAAGGTCAAAGGTCAAATTTGGTGAAAAGTACTCTTTTAACTATATTTCCATAGGAAAACATCCCGCTGACTGAAACTTTACACACGTAATAAATGTGTTAAGAGCTATCAAAATATGTGGTTGCCATGGCAACCGAGGTCAAAGGTCAAGTGATGGAAGGTAAAATGTATATCTTTAAGGGAAAATTTGTGCCATAAACTCCTGCTTGTGGGCTGGACCAATTCTGTTCAAACTTGGTGGACAGGTACACCAGTGTGGGAACTTGTGTCTCGTAGACCCCCGGAACTAAATATTAAAGGTCAGCGGTCAGATTTATAGGTCAGTGGCCGTGTCAGTTTAAGACGTCGTTCTATTCAGCGATCTGGGCAGGATTCACTAACATTTGCGTAAGTTCTTGCGTAAGTCAAAATACTTACGCACTGCGTAAAAACTTTCTTGAGTGGTACAGACCTTATGCATATGATGTCACAAAGGAGAAAGTGTTCCCTGGTTTGGAGGAAAATGCAGGAAAAGCGCGTATTATTGCAAGTTAAGCCGCGGTCACACTACAACGAATTCGGATCGGATTCCAGTCCGATTTTTGTGAGTTTTTATTAAAATTTTCTCCATTTCGGGTCGGAAAGAACCCAAAATTTGCCAACCTGTGTAAATATATGATTTGCATCAGAGGTCCATGAAAATAAAATGTTAACTTATTTTTTCGTGACGTCACACCGACAATCAGCTGTTATCGGACACGCGTAGTCCGATAAAAGCTGTTTGTCGATGTGACGTCATGAAATAATTCCTATATATTTTTTTTCGTAGTCCTGCGATAAAAATCATATAATTACACAGGTTGGCAAATTTTGGGTTCTTTCCGACCCGAAATGGAGAAAATTTTAATAAAAACTCACAAATATCGGATCGGAATCCGATCCGAATTCGTCGTAGTGTGACCGCGGCTTTACACTAATAGACCTTATGCATTGACATCACAGTGACGTCACTTTGGGTGAAAACAATGAAGCACACGTGCACCCACGGCGTAGATTTCGCCTCGCGTGTAGTAGACTTACGCGCGTGTATACGATTGGTTGACAAATCAGCAGTATGCATTTATTGGTTTAACTTGCAATGATACGCACTTTCCCTCCACTTTCCTCCAAAAGAGGGAGCACTTTCTCCTTTGTGACATCATATGCATAAGGTCTATGCTACCAAGAAACCGAAGAGACCCTTAGAAGTGGTCCAGCGTATTCTTAGGGCAGGGCGTGTGCCCGCACTGTGAATGGCGCCTGACTGCACTGTGAATGTTGCCTCAATATGCAGTGACTGCTTAACACTGATGATAGCAACGTAAATGAATAGTACACATTGTAGGCGCGCTTGTTACTGGCTGTCTTTTCCAATGATGTCCCTGCTAACGTCAGGCCCGTAGCCAGGCCGGGGCACAAGGGGGCAGTGCCCCCCGCGCGGATCACTGCCCCCATACGGAAAATCGATCAAAAATAAAAATTTAGTACATGTAAACGGTGGCCCTGATATGACACTAAGCGATTTGTAACCAAAAATGATCCCAAAAGGAGTTGAATGATGAACGTATTTTGTTCTCTGTAACATTTCTTCTAAAATTAAAAAAATTTTCGCGCGCTACGCGCGCTTTCATCTTCAGTTACATATAGCTTTAGCACCCGTTTCAGATATGTTGGTTTAATTTATAAATGTATACAGGTTTCACAATTAGGTTATTGTTCTTTCGTGTAGGTGTGATTCCCGGAAAAACACAAAATTGAATCCATAAAAAGTTCCATCCTCTTCCTCTTACGATCGGGAAGATTCTTACTTCAGACTCAGCATCATGATAATCATTTTTGTATGAAACGTAGAGTGTCTCAATGTCTGCAAGGGTGGTGGAAGGGGGCATCCCCTCGCGACCAGTCGCCGGCGTGTTGGTTTTGTTCTTAAAGACAGACACTCATCACCCCCAATAAATTTTGGTTGGGAGAAAGCAAAATTCTCAATTGGTTATAGGTGAATGCTCTTTGATTGGCATCATAGCTCACAATACACAGCATGCGCAGAGAATGTTCTGGTTACATACTTATGGCCTTGTATGAACAACAGGATATGCCCTTAAGCAATAAAATATGTGTCTGCACAAAGAGGGGCTCAACACAGTTTTGGAAGGAGTAACTTAGTGGGGAGAATTGGAACGGTCTAGGACAAAGAGAGGCAGATTCTTCCATAGAAACCCAAATTTTCTAACTTTCCAAATATTTTCAATTTTTCTTCAACAGAACCCCAAATTTTTCGCCGGTCGCCCAAAATTTCGCGTTCGGTAGACAATCGGTAACCCATTGCTCTTGACGGGGCTTCGGGTTGCTGGACCTCTTAGGGGAGCTTGGTCCCTTCGTCGGGCTTATCTTTCCACAACCCCCTGCTGAGTCGGTATGCAGGTTTTACCGTGGTAAATAATTTTCCTGCAAAATTTCGTCGCGCTTCGCCCGCAATTCTCACAAGCGGAGTAATATCACCCATGAACATTATTAGTAAAAAAATTCAAGTGAAATCTTCCAGCCAAAGCTAGCTGGTGAAAGCTCAAAGTTAGATCCCGGACATCAAGGGGCTTTCATGTAGTAATCTAGTACCTTGAGTAACATTCGCTCCGCGACGACTATACGGTTTGAAGCTAAATTTATACTCGTACCAAAAATTTATTCCAAAATTTACTTTTTCTGTTTTTTTTTTCATGCAAAATTTCGTTCAAAGTAGAAATAGCCTACGATAATGACCATCTGAATTGTGAACTGTGAAGACATTCGTGTGCTCTCACTGTCATTCAAAGTCCTGCTCAAAGCGGTGTTCCCATATTGTTAATTCGCCACATATTCGGGGGGATTTCCCTCTGGGTCCTAACAAAATCATACTGGATCACACCAAGCCTGCCTAATGGCAGCCCCTGGTCCCGCCTCGCCGTTCGCAAAGTACTCAACCGGCTTCACCTGCGCTTGCTGAGCTGAAAATATGTCGTGATTATGGTCTTGTTCCCTTCATTTGTGGAGAATTTCTACGTCTCTGTATTGCAAGCAGAGGGAAAAATTTCCATCAGAAGAGTGAAATTTTTGCGCGCTTCGCCCCTATGTGCACACGTGAAACGGATACCTTTAAGCTATGTGTGGTAAGCTTGAGATATAATCCCCTGTAGTTCCGGCAAACTGTAATCATGTGGTGGCACTACTGACAACAAACTTAATCTTCGGTGCCCCTCTATGAGGTGTCGGTGCCCCCCCCCCCATATCAGAATTCCTGGCCTGGCTAACTTGCGCAAGCATGCTCATTATATTATGTGCACAGATTTTCTGTATAGCACACTGAAGGCGTCTTTTTTGCACAACAATAAAAGGGCGCATGTAGTAGGGAAGCTAGCACGCGCCTGTGTAAGCACGCATGCATTTTAGCCACTACCTCGAAGCATCCAGTGCGGTCCCACTGATCTATATGTAGATCCTACACTGATCTACATTTAGATCAGTGGATCCTACACATAGACCAGTGCGCGGTCCGCGATCGGTGGTTTGTATGTTTCACATGTATTTTTCCATTTAATGCACACTCTGTTTACAATAAGCTCTTCATGCAGTAGTGTAGGCCAATGAAGCCTAGATTCGTATTCTTTTGGTTGGGTTTACTTGCACTGAAAACACAACGGTAATAATTAGTACTTTCGTTTTTGTCTTACGTTAGTGTTACTACATTTGCGCCAGCTACTGTGATTTAAGCATTTCCATTAAGTTGCTGCGGCAACTGTACCGGGCTCGGTGCAATGTAATGATGATGTGCTTGCGTCCTAACGCGTGATATCACCAATAGACTTTATGCATATAATGTCACAGAGGAGAAAGTGCTCCCTTCTTTGGAGGAAAATGAAGGAAAAGCACGTACCATTGCAAGTTACACCAGTAAATGCAGACAGCTGATTTGTCAACCAATCGTATACGCGCGAAAGCGTGCAGCGAAATCCACGCCGTTCGTGCACGTGTGCTTCATTGTGTCACCCAAAATGACGTCAGTGTGATGTCCATCATAAGGTCTATTAACACGTAAGACGAAGAGGCGTTAAAGGCACGCGGTAGCATGCACATATAGCCTCACTGCGCGATACATTATTTACACTTCTGGATACACATTTCTAGGGCAGAGGAATCCACTTGAGTTACGGTAGCTAACCTACATCATGTTACCCCCAAGTTGGCTTCAGTTTCGAGGCATACTCCGCACTGATGTGCACCTCCAGTTTTATGTAAAGATTCTTCACTGACGTCACAAATACATGTGACCACTGAGCTGTATAACTGGAGGACGCACGTCAATGCGAAATACGCGACGAAACTGAAGCACCTGGAGGGTCACGTGATGTAGGTTAGCTTACTCAAGTCGATTCCATTGCCCTAGAAACGCGCAGCTACAAGTGAAAATAATGTAACGCAGAATCATTGATGTACACGCTAAAGCAATCCTTTGTTACTCATTACGTCTCTAGTGCTTTTGTTGTAATTACTTAGTAGGACATCTGTACACTGTGATTCATGATTGTGTGATCAAAAGATTGGTTTTCTTTTTTACAAAGTTTCCTTGTTTTTAGGAGTGGTCCTGCCTATTTGAGGTACAGCGTGTGTGACTTTATTTCGCATGGTGCGTCGAGACGCGATGACTGCGTAACATTCGCGATAGCACCGTCATTGAACAGTACACAGAGTAGGCGCGCTTGTTACTGACTGTCCATAACTGTGCACAGATAATCTGTACAACGCGTCGAACGCGTCCTCTTGACAAAAAGGGGCCACGAAGGGAAAGTAACACGCGCGCGCACATGCACGCGTGCATTTTGGCCGATGATGTGCCTCAAAGCTTCCTACCCGGTAAGCGTTTGGTGCTCTGTATGTTATACGGCTATTGTGATGTATGCCTTTTCAGGAAGTTGCTAAAGCAAATTTACCTCGGCGCAATGACGTGCATTCTAACTCGTGGTAGGCGGCAAATTAGCTTTCAAGAGGCTGAAGAGACACTCAGGCTGACTAAGGCGCGTTAGCATGTACATCATTGCCTAAGCGTTTTCACTTCCAGGTACGCGTTTCTATGGCGGTGGCGACTTGAGTAAGCTAACCTACATCACGTGACCCTCCATGATGGCTTCAAAACATTATTGTGGAATGATCCTTCCTAGCATATAGTTCAGTGACATGTGACAACATCAAAGTCAGTCACATTGGATGTCAAACTTATCGAGCGCAACAACTACGCTGTACAAATGTTTTGGTCAAATTTAAAATGTTTAGTATTACTCTTTGTAAAGAATGTCAGTTTCTTGATGAAAGCCAAAGTTTGTTGCGTAATGGTCAAGGAAAATCATGACAGGGCCAACAGGTTTACTATTGATTCCCAAGAAATGTACAATGTAGAGCTAGATGGGTTTCTGAAATTCTTTAAGAAGAACTTGAACTCTGGAGTTCACATACTTAATTGTGCTCACTTCATATCCGGTGAGCGACTAAAGATATGACGATTGAGTTTTGCATTTTGATCGTTATAAAGCGTTTAAATGAAACACATGTAGCTCACACGCAGGAAATACAATTAATCGTTAATAGTTTAGCTAAGAAAATTCTCTTTGAAAAGGAGGAACAAATCATTTCCCGCTTTGGCCGATACTGTGTTTTCTCAGTGAAGGTCTTGCTCGTTCACTAAGTTTGACGTCAAAAATGGCGATAGAGGTAAAATCGAGCCCATTATGACGTCATGTGAAGAACCTCTATTATGCGTGTGCCAGCGATGAGATGTGCAACTCCGTGGATTGCCCTTTTGTTTATTGAAGTGATCTGTCTTATATCGGTATCGGTATTATTTATATCTTTTTCTTAAGTGAATCCAAATATTTACATTCCATCCCTTCTACCATCAGGACTACCTCTGAGTCTCCCAAGCCTCGCGTGCTGAAGTTAGTATTGAAAGAGCCAAAGAAGTTACCTCCACCAGAGGATGAAGGAACTGATATCGACGAGGAGTACTACTGCTACCATAAATACTATAAGGGAATCATACCTCTGCGTGACTATTACACCTACCGTCCTACACGACCCGCCGATAATAGTCCTGCTCAACAAACTACCAATGGCGTCTCTTCTGACAGTCAGACCGGACCCGACGGCCCACAACTGTCTGCTTCGTTGGGCGCCCAACCTGCTGACATTGCGTTACTTGACCACGTTATTCAGCTGTCAAAAACAGATGAAGGTACTGAAATCGACAAGGCTTACTACCTTTACCACCAATACTACAAGGGTACCATGCCCCCGTCTGATTCTTACACACGCCGTCCTCTATCCCATGACGGTAACAGTCCTGCTCAACCTATGAATGCTACCCGTCAGACCGGATTTCACTACGTTCGACGAATTCAACAAGCTTTGTTGTCTGCCTACAATTTTTGGTTGGACAACTGTAATTACTAATCATTTCCTTTCCCCCAATTTGCTCACAAACACACCTCTGTCAATTGTCAAAATGAAAATTACCTCTTTATACTTATTTGTTTGGACTATCTGGACTTGAAATTGAAATAAAAATTGGAAAGCAGGTAACAAATGTCATTTTTAATCATATTTTGGTCCAAAAAAGTTATATAGTTTCCATAAATTTTAAAACAAAGTAGAAATATCCACAAAAACCGTATACTCAAACTATCGTAACATCGAAACATTGGAAACACGATATTTTCATGATAATAACAATCAAAAAAGTTCTTTGAGTTCATTGCCTGAACTGTATCCCAGACAGCCTAACCGGAGCAAGGAGTCTGATTCCAGTGAACCAGATCCCGCCTCCGACCCGATTTTTAATCGACAATGTATGCATTCACATGATTTATATACTCTTCGAGTGTCACTTTTGAGAGTATTTCAGCAGTGGCGTATAGAACCGGGGGACAAGGGGCCATGGCCAATACATATAAAGTAGATACGTACAGACTTTAATAAAGTAGGGCATGTCGTCTGCTTATCTGATGTTATGAAAACACAATTGTGCCCGCATCATACTCTAATACAATAATCTGAAGAAAAAGCCATCAATAACACATCTATCAAGGTCAATACTGATGTTATAAAAAGTCAGTATTTCAACTTTCAATGAAATTTCACCATAACGGTCAATTTTGGGAATTCAGATTGAGTTCGGAATATGTTTTAGGAAATCGATCAGACATTTTTGAGAAATAATTTGCAGGAAACTTAATTAATCCTAATACCCGGATCAGTTAAAATTATTTATAAGTTTAATTTGAAATCAATTATTAATTTCCGATTTTCAACGACTTAAAAACCTTCCTTGGTAATTAAAATAAAGTTCTGAATTGAATTGCACCAGCACCTATATATTCGGTATTAATTCACCAGTCTATTTTTAATGGTTAAACTTACATTATGATTATCAGTGGTGTATTTAGGAGGCCACTGGGCCATGCCCTCCTCACTGATGCCGACTTTTTTTAGTACCTAATATACGTAACTGTTCTAACACAATTTTACTTCATAGGTAGCATATGTGGCATCAGATCGCATGTGAGGACACCTACTTTCCAAAAATTTTCAAACGGGAGGGGGACACCCTCCCCATTGACCTCCCCAAGGCCGGCGATCACACAACATAATTCATGCTCCCACTTCCTTGAGAGAAATCCTGGCTTCGCCGCTGATTGTTATCATTATTATTGTAACGACTTCCCCAAAAATTATAATCAATATGGAAGGGTAGTAACACGGCAAATGATTGTAATTAGCATGCGGTGTGATAACCGATGCATGCCTATATAAATATGTATTGTTGTTTCCTTTTCTTTGGAAATTTTTATTTTTGTTGCTTAGATTAAAATCGGAAAAATCGAATTGATCAAATATGATATTTTGGTGTGGGAAGGGGGTCAAGGTCGAGAAATCCCGTCTGGTCTGCCCCCCCCCCCATGTCAAACATCTTACTGCGCCGCTGTATTTCAGTCTGGCCCAGATTTGTAATGAGTACGTACTTCGCACTCATACTGGCCTAGTTGCCGGTACTCATGCCCATGAATATTGTTACTCACACTCGCACTAACTAGCCACCACAAAAAGAATAATTAAAACTACAGTATGAAATGTTTCCTGAAAGCATAAGTGTAGGGAGCCTCAGTCAAAAATGTGGTGGTGCGGAACTTTGCGTCAGCCCCCTCAATCCACGAAAGAAAAACCCTTGTTTCCACTGTAAGAAATGTTAACAATTTGCAGTAATTTAAGTTAATATTCGTCCAAAATGTTGCACCAAATTGCGTCAAAGGGGGCACACCCCCATTAGAGAGACAGCCCACTCGAGAAAAGTAGTTCCAAAGTACACCGTCAATTTTATCTCCTCTTTATTTGTGAATAACTTATGTTAAGATGATCAGTTGATGCTGATTCTTCCTGGATATGAAAGAGAGCATGTTAATGTGTGGGTGGTGCAAAATTTAGATTGATTGAAAGTGATTTAGATCGTTTTAAAAATTGTCAGAAGAAAGTGGTGATTTCCGTCACCTTGCGAATTAATATGGGTAGGTGTATACCCTCTAAACTTCATCCCCTTGTAGGTCAAAATCTAAACTGTCATGCTATGGTAAATTTGTAATGTCATGTAAGGCCAAAAAGTCTCACTACACTGAGCTTAGATTGACTGTTTGGTGTGTTTATTTTAAATCAACTGAAACGGTATACTTCAGCACAGAGGTGGAGAACGTTTTGCTTATAACATGTCATTTGACAGTCATAAGACCGCTCGTGGGCCAACGGCGCTGTCAGTTTGGACAAGGGAAGGGAAACCTCTCCTTCTATGGGAAACACAATATACGTTTAGGCTACGTGCCCGTTACAACTTTTTGTAGACAGATACCTATGCTTATCTGGCCAGGTGACACCCGGGCAAAACTGCTTTTAGTCGTGGATGATAATCAACACCGGTTAATGGGTTGTGTATCTAATGACCCCGAAAGCAAAGGAGAAAGTGCTCCCTCGTTTGGAGGAAAATGGATGAAAAGCGCGTATCATTGCAAGTTACACCAGTAAATGCAGACAGCTGATTTGTCAACCAATCGTATACGCGGGTAAGTCAGAGTCTACTATACGTGCGACGAAATCCACGCCGTTCGTGCACGTGTGCTTCATTGTTTTAGGTCTATTTGGCATAAGGTCTATGTTAGACGACCAAAGCCTTCGTTCGTAATCGTTTAGCGCAGGGTTTCGTAGTGAATCCTGCAAGGTAACGTTTTGTTACCAAAGCGTTACATTAACGCTGTATGCGTTAGTAATGTGTCAAACGTAGACGTAGACAGAAGTAAGGATTGCAAAGTCTATGCGTAAGCGAGGCGGCTCAGTAGGCAACTACCTCTTACCTCCGCTTTGCGGCTCTGAAAGAAGAAAATAAATCTCAGATAGGCGACATGCTACTAATTTCTAGCGACAATTTTTACATAGGCCTAATTGAACTAAAGTAAAATAGCGTTCCTACAGCAACAAAACCACTGCTGCTCCTTTACTCTTCGGGAATTGCGAGGGAGGATATACCTCTTCTTAAGTTACGAAAAGCACCATAATGTTGTCGCCATGTTCACTGACATTTTAAAACTCAGTACAGCTACATTCGCTTATCGATTTACTAACAATCTCCTACCTTCAAGTTTTTCATATTTCTTTACGCAAAATTCCGAATTACACAGTTATGCTTAAATGTATTTTGTCTGCTACTGTTTATTTCCTGAAGAGCACTCTACTGGATAAGCCCTTTGGGTTTCCTAGAATGCTTCCCTTCACAATTTCTTGAAGACTTACGTTCATGTACTACACAATGTAAATATTTTTATACATTACTGTACTTCTTTATATTGCGACAAAACAAATAAATGAAATGAAATGAATGAAATGTTTCGTCTACTAGATGCGCACAGCGCAACGACTGACCGTCGAAGACTAAACCATTTTGGACCTAACTCTCGCTTTCAAATTGGCGAAAATTTTGTACAGGGCATGTATAAAACCTTGGTCTCTAGTCAATAAATACGCTTAGGTAGTACAGTTCTAGAGGGCTATAAAAAATTTCCTAGGGCAATATTCCATGCAACAGTTGCACACAACAGCTTGACGCGCAGAGACGTGCAGCAGCAGTGGCGTAGTTATATATTTTTGTGGGGGGGGGGGGGGGTGGCAGAAGCAAAACAAATTCGACAGGTTATTATCTTGAAGTAATGATGTACTATCCAAGCGTAACGCCACCATCACCTGGCTTGTAGCGCGCGAAAAAATTAGATTAAAATATCTCCGAGATTGCCTTAAATGACACTTCCAGGCCTTGTCAGTAACCATTTCGATGTGTAATTCTGCTTAAAAACATAAGAAGTGTTGTAAGTGTTTCAAATGAATTGTTTTTATTTATTTCCATCAGAAACTAGAAATTTCCGACAGAGGCCTTCGGAGGCTTTGTGAGGGGGGCGACCGCCCCCTGCCCCCCCCCCTCTAGCTACGCCACTGCTCAACAGACCGATGACTGCGCCAACAAACAAGTTTGCTTTAAACGCGCAGTGCGCAACTGTACAATTATCAATAGACCGTGCATATGATGTCATAGAGCAGAAAGCGCTCTTTCGTTTGGGAAAAGCCCGTATCATTGCAAGTTAAACAAACTATGCAGAAAGCTGATTTGACAACCAATTAGTACGCGCGTAAGTCTGCTACAAGCGCGTGCGAAATCTACGCGTTCGTGCACGTGTGCTTCATTGTTTTTCTCTAAACTGACGTCACGTGACGTCAATTCATAGGTCATTGACCTTATGCATTGACGTCACACTGACGTCATTTTCTGGGAAATCAATGATGCACTCAATAGTTATAATTAATAAGCACATAATTAATTGAAAGATTTGCCAAAGATCCACCATCTCGCTTCCAAGACACCTTACCTAAACAAGAATTTTTTAAGGGGAGTTGTCACCCTTCACTTAGACAACTACCACTGATGCGAATATGTGCAATTTACACCGACTTTCTGGGTTTATCTGGGGTGGGCTCTAGGCATCATCTTCTGTAGTGCCTCCCCCCCCTTTACCCCCCCCCCCCCCCCTTTACATTGACATCCCAATCTGGTAACCTTAGCCACCATCCATCTTTTTTCACTAGCCGTAAATTGTATGTACAATGTGTCTGGACGTTTACACTGTCCTACGCTCGCTACAACCAGTGTTGTTTAAAATCTCCATGTTGGAGATGTAATGTCCAGGTTTTCTTGCGAAAACCTCAAGGTTTGCCATTTTTGAGGTTGGCAAGTTTGAGTTTCTATGGTACCTTTAGGTAATGCACTTTTATATGGGCGTTCAATTTCTTACGCGCTCGCAACGGGAAATCAACTAACGCGTTTGTTTCCCGAGCGCGCAGAAGTGTTCGTCAAGTATTCCCGATAAAACGCAGAGAAATATGTACTGCGCGTATAGAACGTGTTGTTAAAGTGCACGCACGTTAACCTTTTTCAGAAATAGACCTTATGCATATGATGCACGGACTTCAATACATGGACAGGGGATTGCGCAATCAATACGGTGGCCACCGTTCGAATAAATTTAGGCTAACCAAGATGGCCACCGGGCTACTACCATTTGCCTAATTTGACAATGAATCTGCAACATTTCAGACAAAATATCAGTATGAATGGAAGAACAATATCACAGTCCTTCATTCTGTTTGTTGAATTTGACCTGAGCTTGCATTCTTTCGAAAATATTACAAGTTTTTCACACAATTTGTAGATACGAGCCACTTGAGCAAGTCCAAACTTTTACACACAAGACTATAGCAGGCAGCCATATTGGTAAGCCTACTCGTGTACGTACACGGTGGCGACAATTTACGCATAGGACGTTAGTGCAATATGCTCTGTCCATGTATAGAGCTTATGCACCTACGTCACGTTTCTCTATTTTTCCATCCAGGTGTACATTGTGCAACAATTGTTACTAAGGCACTGTCGTGAGCGCGTATCTTTAACACACCTACTACGTATGGCAGTTCCATCCAAGCAAGCCTAATTGAAACGCGCTGACGTCACGTGCATAAGCTCTATATAAGAAGTCCGTGATGTGATGTCACAAAGCTAGGTCACAAAGGAGAAAGTGTGCCCTCCTTTGGAGGAAGATGGCGGAAAAGCCCGTATCATTGCAAGTTACACCAATAAATGCAGACAGCTGATTTGTCAACCATTCGTATACGCGCGTAAGTTTACTACACGTGGGGCGAAATCCACGCCGTTTGTGCACTTGTGCTGCATTGTTTTCACTCATAATGACGTCAGTGTGATGCCAATGCATAAGGTCCATAGAATTTTCTGTAACGCGCTCTTATTTTGGTACGCAGATTGCCCATCAGAAAGGCGCGCATGTCAAATTCACACTTCCGCCCCGATATTCTCAATGCAAATCCTTATGTATTGTTTCGTAATGTGTCACATCTCTGTCACAAGACATGTTATCATGCATAATATCATGTCACATGGTTAGGTTAGCGTTAAAGACATTAAGAAAAGGTTAGGGTTAGAAGTCTTAAGACTTACTATAATACATGATATCATGTTACGGATTGGGTGCAATGTGGAATCAATTTCCCAAACTGTGTAGGTACAGGAGTTTGAACTTTGAAATCTATGCTTGTAATATTTTTTCTCCGCTGTGACATCAAATTTATAAGGTATTTAAGAGAGCGCGTATACACGCTGTGTTGCGTACGCAAGATGTGTGTACACGTACCTAGAGGCTCTGGAGGATACCATTTTGTGTGATCTAGAAGCTAAAATTTTCCACGCGCCGTATTCCATGCAACAGTACAGTTGCGCGTGCGCGTACGACAGCTTGACATGTACGCAGAGACGAACAACAGACGTGACCGATGAATGCACGCGTACGCGCCCGTGTTATTTTACAAAGTTTGCTTGAGACGCTCAGTGCGTGCGCGTGCACACCTGCTAATTATCACTTATTGTACAAACAACTGCAGCGCAGGCGCGCGATGTACGGTACTTTAAGTGCGTTACATTAGTTAATATAGTGGCTGTAATGTAACAGGTGCTGGCTAACTTCACTCAGTCAAGTTGTCAATCAGTTCCAAGGAAAAAGAAAGCTGGTCGTCCAAACGCACGGTAAGTGAGGTAATAATACATAATTCATTCATCAGCACTTATCATACAAATAATGAATGTGTATAGTATGAATAATTTCATGAGTTGAAAGATTAAACGTTCTATTCAACGAGGCGATGCCGAGTTGAATAGAACGTTTCATCCACCCAGCAGTCTGCTGACCTTAAGTTGTATTTGGGTCGCTTTAGTTCAGGGAGCGAAGTGTACGTGAGAACTACCGGCCTAGGTACCCTAGGCCTAGGCTACGTTAAGCAGCGCGGTCTTTTTAAAATTGTTCGTCATTTGTTCAAAACCTAACGGATCTGTTCAGGTATTCTTGAGCTTAAAAGTTAGCCTACTTCAAATGTTGGAATTTGCCTAGCATTAACTAGGCCTACTGATGTTGGGAGTTAACAGTTAGGTTAGGCCTACAGCATTTGAAACGTACATCCGGAGAAAAGTTTGGAGATGTTAGGAATAGGCCTATCAGCTATAACACAGTAACTTTAGTAACGTTGATTTCGTTCCAGGATTCAGTGGTCCATGGAGAACCTTTATGTTAGTTGTAACGTTACGAAGGCTTAGGCCTATAGGCCTAGGCCTAGGTTAATTGACTTAACATAACATAACAGGTTAAAGGGCAAAGGAGGACTAGGCTTAGGCCCCATAGGATGCCCTGAAGTTCATAAAAACTTAACTGAAAACAAACAACCATCCAGCACCAAAGGAACCCAGTACAATTAGATTCTACCAGTCATGAAAGAACTTTTCAAAGTTAACCATAAAGCAGTGCACTGATGTGGAGTTAACTACTCACTCAGGCAGACTATTCCACTCGTTGACAACTCCATGAGAGAAGCTGAACATCCTAATGTCAAGCCTTGCAAAACACATAACTAGGTTCTTACAATGGCCTCGAACCCGATAATTACTTTGAACCTTAAAATAACTACAAGGTGACCAAGGATTCCTTTCCGAGAGAGAAATTTGTACACCTGGAGGCTGGAGTATGCCCCCCCCCCCAATCCTTCTCAACTACAGGGTGGTAAGACCAAGATGTTTAAGTCTCACATGATAAGGTAGATGTCTCACCTCAGGTATAAGGGGAGTGGCTCTCCAGCTGAACTTGCTCTAAAAAAGAAACTTGTCCTTTTCATAGAAGGGACTCCAAGCCTAGGCTGCATAGTCGAGGTGGGGTCTTACCAACTGCTTATACAGATTTACTACAATTTCTTTACTAAAACTATTGAAATTCCTCTTGATCAATCCAAGCACCCTATCAGCCCTAGCAGCAGCTGCTGCACCAGGGGCGTAGCCAGGTTTTTGTTGTGGGGGGGGGGGGCAAAGTCGACTCATCGTCCCCATTCTTGACCGCAGTCCTGGGGGAGGGTATAGGGGACACCCCCTCCCCCTTTTGAAATTTTTTTGCTGTCTCGAAGGTCTTAGATGCAAAATGGTGCATCTTTTTATACTAGATCCCAGTTTTTATCCGGAATCTAAACCGTGAAATTGGAAAGCGCGCGAAAATTTTGGGGTAAGTCTACACTAAAGAGAATCTGTACTTGTTTGAAACATATATAGGTCAATTGTTCTGGCAGGTGGGCTCTATCAGACATAACTTACATTTTACTTCCCTCCTCGGGTCACTAGCCGCACCACACGACAGACATAAGAGAACATTAACTAGGTTTATTACGGAAATGAGATGACATTGTACTATATTTAGCTATAAGTAACGGAACTGAGGAAGAGTGGGCAAAGCGTACCGAAAATTGTGGGTTTTATCTCAGAAATGATCCTTTTGAAAGCCAAAATAAGTAAACCGACCATGGGTGGCGACAGAATTTTCCCGAATGGGGGCCGGGCCATGCCAGCCACAAATAAGTTCCGACAACCCACTATGTCGGAGGATGCATGGTGAGAAGGGGATTTGAAGGAGCCTATATCCCATGCCATTGCAGGGCATATTTTGCATAATATCACTTAATACTTCAAGAGCCAAGTTGCGCACTGATATCGTTCTTTTGAATCTGAATCGTGAAACTGCAAAGCGCGCGAAAATTTTTGGTAGGCTTCCACAAAAAACATATGTAAACATTAAGAACAAAAAGAAAGAAAACTGTAGGGGTTGAAGACCGTATCGGGGATAACATGCATTGTATCGAAACCACCTGGACTCGCTCACCAACTGACCTTACAGCATGACACACATTAGAGAACAGCAACTAGGCATTGCGATTATCGGATGAAATTTACGACCTCTACATAAGCTGTGTACTCTGCCTACATGTTACTTGGTAAGGTGGACAGGACCTGTGCTATCTAGCTATGTGGAACAGAAATATTGAAGAAAATGGAGTGACCCTACAGCGCGTAGCGCGCCGAAAATTTTGGGTTCTTATTAGAGAAGTTGTCCTCTTGAGAGCAAAAAAAAAAAAACAGGTGAACCGTCGGGACGATTGTCGCCCTCGGGGACTGCATGCTGAGTCGTATCAGGGAGTTGCTAGTGGCAACTCCCTGATCGTATCGACTAAGACTCCAAGACGAAACTGTAAAAATTCCCCGACGGGGGTCCATGGCCCCTTGTCCCCTTCCCCACCTGGCACCACCCCTGGAGGGGCAGTCCGCCCTCCGAGTGAAAATGACATTGACAACCAATAATATTTCGGGATTTATTTATTTTGTTTCAAAATCAGGATTAGGATTCCAAAAAAGGGCTAGGGTTCAGTCCCCAAGGCATAATCTGTTGAAAAAAGGAAAAACATCCGGAACACTGTTTCCAGACGAGATGACATCATTTATATCCAAGGTTTTGATTGACTTTTCGGGGGCCTTTTGACAATGCGTCCTGCATAAAATAAATATGCCGTCCGTTCTGCTGCGGATTCCACCGTCATTACTCATCCCCGAGACCTAGATCCCTACCCCCTCCCACTCCGCCCCACCAACTTCCCATCCCTCCTCATCCATCCCTCCCATTGCGTCCCCAAAATTTCTGTGGGGGGCACTCTGCGCCCCTGCCCCCCCCCCTCTGGCTACGCCACTGTGCTGCACACTGTCTAGATCGGCTTTAAATCGCCTGTAATAGGCTACACCCAGATTTTTCTCCCCTTTGAAGAAAAAAAAAACAGCAAATTGGAAGGTGTCTATATGGCAAATGGTGCCATATTTAGGCGCAATTTAGCTTTTAACATATAGTGTCAATTCGTAATCTATGTTATATTATTTACACCTTTTGCGTAAAGAGTTGGGCCCCTGTCATCTTCATGTCTCAATCCAAAATCAGAGATCGTATTGGCTGATTTTCAGCAGGGGCGTAGATTTCTTTTCAACTTTGGGGGGATGGGGTGAACTATCGCAAATGTGGAAAACGTGCACGCAAAGCGTGCAGGGGCCCGCCTTAGGGCGAAGCCCCCAGAAGCTCCTGGGTTTAATGTCTCGGAAGTGCCGGGAAGACTGTTTTAAGGGGTTAATTTCAGTGGTAATGTTCTTTGTTAGGCTATTGGTATATTCATACATTTAGGAAATGCTATTTTGAGCACAAAACTCGTTGATAAGCTGCACTGGATTGAAATTGTTCAAGAGCAACAATGTCCTGTTAAGCTTAAAAAGGCAGGGATCAACATATAGGGTCACCCCCAGACAACTGGATTTTGAATTCGGAATCATTACAAGACCTGCAAGTTGGCTTGAGATCAGTGGCGTCGCCAGGTTTTTGTGATTGGGGGCACCATAGATGATGTCGTAATAATACCTCAGTTCCCCCAAGTCTGCGTAAATTACACCTTTATTTTTCATGCGTTACTGCATTTGCATGCAGCAGTTTTGATCTTTCGTTTGTCACTGCATGAAGGTGTCGTCCTGGAGAAGGGGTTCTCCCTCCCCTTTAAGAATTTTTTTTATTAATTTAAGGTCTTTCAGATGCAAAATGGTGCTATCTTTGGGATGTTTTTGAGCTGACCATATATGGCCGGAAAATGTCCATAATCTAGTGAATGCTAATTTTTGGTAAGGTAAAAGAGGGGAATATGTTGTCTATTAAGAGACAGATACGTTGTCAACAAATCTCCTGAAGCCCCCTCCCCTCTGTCTATTTTACTGCCTTCTATTTCGGGAAAATTTTTACACAAAAATATGTGCGTGGAGTCCACAGAGACATTCTGAGTTATTACGAAATATGTCCTTTTCTTCATTGTGCATTATGAAAGGGCACCATCTAAGGCTAGCAGATACCTGAATAGGACCTCCTGGAAGCTCTGCATTAATCATATTAATTGGGGCGGGGTAATGACATAATACGTACACTACCTGACATCCAAATGATAATATAGAGTACGACGTCGAACACTTTACAACTATCGTATTTTTACTACTTTTGAACTAAAATCCGGACGAACAGCTGCCAGCAATGGAAAATGAGAGGGAGGGAGAGTATAGGTGCAGAGAGGTGATATTAGACCTCCCTGATAGGTGTAGCAAAAGGGGTGAAGGACTAATAAGAGCGTTACAGAGTGCTGTTTTCATCAAAAGTATATTAACAATCACCATCTATACCGACAGTGGCTCAGCGCGAACTGGCGAAGCTCTGGTAAAAATTTTTTGAAAAATGTATAACGGCAGATACGTACTTTCAACCTTCTACATTAGGCTACATATTAGATTGAAAGATCCCATATTGATGCGAGGTCCCCACAGATGTTTAGAGATGTATCTCTGTTCTTCGGAAAGTGTTGTGATTAGAACAGTTTCGTGTATTATTACCTTAATAATGGTCATGACATGGAGTGTAAAGTGACGAATAATATTTCCATTACAAAACCTGCATTCAGACTCTACATCGAGACACTTCCAATTGCCCAACAAACCTACATGCAACTGCCATAAGCCAGTCTTTTACCTATTAATTCGTAAACTTTCAACGTTTTGCTGCTGTGCTTCTCCGAAAGTTGCTATCCGAAGATACAGATAATATGAGTGACACTGACGTAAGTCTGGAAGCGCGCGGAGCGCACGAAAATTTTGATAGATTGCCAACGATTTGCTAAAATTCTGATAGTTTGAGAAACATTTGTGATAGAAAGTGAAGCGAGATTGAAAAAATTTCTTAAGAAAATGAAGAATAAAATATACTTTCCATCATACACGTATTTGTAGACTGAAATGTTGGGGGGGGGGATGATTACATGGGCCATCCCCCTAGTCAAATGTTGAGGGATATATCCCCCACCCCCCTGGGATTTACGCCCTTGATGTTCAGTAAGTATCGTCGAAATGCACTATCATGAAAAATCCCATGATCGTTTTTGGCGGTGTTCAACCTAATAAATACCACGTTATTTTTCATATGCCCGTAGGTACTCCGAAAACAGTCGTAAATACTATCAAAATGTGCTTGAAAATATTGGTTGGTGAGATCATTTAGCTCCAAGCCTCACGGGGTGAAATGTCACAATCTATTCTATACTTAGTACTCGTACTACGATCAAATCGCTCTATTTTTGTACCCTCACAGTTTAAGCTTTCATCATTCTTGAAAAAGTGTGTGTGTGGGGGGGGGGGACTTTTTCGATGTGCCCCCTTCCAAAGAAGTGAGGGGGACGCGTTCCCCCGTCCCCCATGATCCACGCCCATGTTAAATACTAGGCCTACCATTCATGTTATAATCAGAGCTGAAATTATTAGGACCAAAGTGAAGGACTTTGCACTTATCTGCATTAAAAGACATTTGCCAAGTCTGAGACCATGAAAATAACCTATCCAAGTCTTTGAATTGTAACCGTGTACGGGTCCTTTGTCTCTGAGGATTTCACGTAAGATTTGGGAAAAAAGCGTTTCTAAGGAATGGAAACGTCTTGGCAGGCCTTGACGTGAGTAGCGTCAAACCATAGAGCAGGCTATTACTATTAGCTGGCCTGCCCTAACGTTAGACCTATGCCAAGCTAGCCTACCTAGGTCTAGTTCTCACGTACACTTTGTTCCCTGAACTAGTATGGGAAGCCCCAAAGCAACCCAAATACTAGGTCAGCAGCCTGCGGACTAATGCCAAGCCAGCCATATCTGAAGGTTAGGTACAGTGTATAGTACGGCATTATTGTAGGCTATTATCCGCCGGTGATTTTGTTCTAAATTTACCGTGTGGTTATGGGACATTCCGTGGTATTTGCGACACGAATGTTTAAAGTTTAAGTTTCATTATTTATCAATTAGCCTATTTTGCAATTTTGTATAGTCTGGGTATCCTACTACCAAGATTAAACAGTTTTTGTTTTTTTTTTAATCAGACCATGCACTTTTAAAAATAAGTGTAATTTTGCAGAAAAGAATAAAAAATGCATTAGTCATGGGACAAACTATATTGTGGAATATTTTTGAAATTTCCGATTAAAATGAGTTATTTCATATAGGGACATGAAGTACTATCAAAACTCAATGTAAGTTCAAAGCAGAAAATTATTTCATTAATCAGTGACTAATCAGGGTCTTGTCTAATTAGTCATTTGTCCCGTGACTAACATTTTTTATCAAAAAAGTTTAAATATCTCAAAACTTGTGGTAGACATTAAGGAAAGGTTAAGGATCCTCTTCATTTAGTTGATAATCTACACAACTTTGAAAAGTGTTTCACATATATTTATTAAAATTAAAAACAACAATTGTCATGGCCTCATGGGACAGGTCCCATATACTGTAGCCTACAGTAAGACTGACCACGCATGGCATGCTAGTAATAAGGGTTTGACCTTTGTTGCAAGCATGAGGTATTTGTGGTAGAAGTTTCTGTTAAACTTAGTTTGGAAGGGTTTATTAGTGTAATATAAACAATTCATATAGAACATCCTTCCTGATATCTAACAATAGGTAATTCTGGAAATAAGTCTTTCTGGAAAGGTTTTCATTCATTGGACAATGGTGTATTGGATAATTAACACTATTGGCTGAACGCTATTGAAATTTATACACTTAGATTGCACAGCTTCTTAATAATGTATGCTTTTTTCTTCAGAAGAACACAAGGTGACCATCATGGCCTGTTGAAACAAACCTTACATTTCAAGAAGAGGCCCTCTTACTACTTCACTGGCATGCTTTTGATAGTTTGCACCAAGGCAGAGTTTTGCTTTGTCACCCATTTACAGAGTGCCATCTTAGGGCAGGGGAAACAATATGAAGAGGAAGTCCCCTCCCTTTTGAGAATTTTTTTTGTAAGGAGGATTTTAGATGCAAAATACTAGTGCTACCTGGCAAAACCTTTGTCAAATTTAAAACTACATATATGTTTCGTTTAAAGTTCTCATTACCATTAGCGGCTCGCCATAGGGGCACGGGGGGGGCAAGCCGTGCACTTGCCCCCCCCCAAAAGTTTGCAAAGCATGGTCTTCAATTTTCAAAAATAAAAATAAAAAATAAAAAAAAACATGTAATTCGAGATGGGTTAGGCCCTCCCTTTTCCTTGAGTGGGCTTAAAATTAAAGAAGTGAATAACTTTCCAATGCAATGCGAACTTAGGTTAAACATTAATAAAGTGCTTTCAAAACGACATTTTTTCGGCGCGCTTCGCGCGCGTTTTCTCAGTTGCTTGTTTTCTAATATATATTCTTCAGACATCACACATGGACCTGCCGTTAGTGCGAGTTAAGGTAATCAAAACAAATGATCACGCTGTGATATTTGTAATCTGATTTGCTTAGGCATCATAATGTCATTTACAGAGTGTAACGGTAATGCTGGAGTAAATGCCCACAGTTTTGCAGACACTTCAGAGCTTTCGGGGTCATTAAATACACAGCCCATTAGCCGTGTTGATTATCATCCACGACTAAAAGCAGTTTTGCCAGGGTGTCACCTGGCCAGATTAGCATAGGTATCTGTCTACAAAAAGTTGTAACGGACATGTAGTCTAAAAGTATTGTGTTTCCCATAGAAGGAGAGGTTTCCCTTCCCTTGTCCAAACTGACATCGCCGCTGGCCCACGAGCGGTCTTATGACTGTCAAATGGCCTGTTATAAGCAAAAGGTTCTCCACCTCTAAGCTAAAGTATACCGTTTCAATTGATTTAAAATAAACACACCAAACAGTCAATCTAAGTTCAGTGTGATGAGACTTTTGACTAGTGGCCTAGCTATTTGTATATAGGATGAGACGTCGTTCTGAGTTAGGGGAATTCCCCTCCTCCTTTAAAAGAATCGTTTCGGAACGGTACTGAGATCCAAAATCCTAGTGCTATCATTTCATCGTTTTCAAGTGTCTTCATGCTCGAAATTTTCGTTAGTTTAAGAAAACAATCCAGAAAACCAACATTTTATGGCTTCTTGGCAAAGCTGAAACATATTGTGACACAATGAAAGAAACAATAAAGTATTTAAAGGTGGGGATCATTTTATACAAATGGATCAAGCCGCTTTGCCCATTTCACCTGCCTCTTACTCCACCCCTATAGTAGTACGGTAGCGATAGGTTGATATGGTTGTATTTATTTTTAGAGTAGTCAGCTCATGACTAACTGCCTGAAATGGTTTTTAAAGAGCTTTTGAAAATTACATGGGCATCGCTGTAATACATAATAATAACCATACTCCCATAGGCGTAGGAGGCGGGGGACTGGGGGGCTGCAGCTCCCCCAACAAAATATTTTTGTGAAAATTCTGGCAATATTTTTCGGGCACCTACTAAAAGAAAAATAATGCAATAATGTGGCTTAACGGAAATCGATACTTTAAAAACCTTCCTAGGTAATTAAAATATAGTTCTGATTTGGACTGCACCATCACCTATATATTCGGTATTAATTCACCAGTGTGTTTTTTAATGGTTAAACTTATATGATGATTATCAGTGGTGTATTTGAGGAGCCATTAGGCCATCCCCCCGTCACTGACGCCGATTTTTTTAGTACCTAAAATAAAACACAAAAATTTACTTCAAAGGTAGCATATGTGGCACCAGATTGCATGTATGGACACCTAATTTTTCAAAAAATTTTCTAAGGGGAGGGGGACACCCCCCTCCCCTTAGACCCCTCCCCCAGGCCTGCGATCACACAACATAGTGCCTGCCCCACCCCCATAAGAGAAATCTTGGCTACACCAATGATTATATTATCATTATTGTAACGATTTTCCCCAGAATTATAACCAATATGAAATAGGTAGTAAAGTGGCAAATTATTGTATGTAATTGGCATGCGGTGTGATAACGGATGCATGCCTATATGATATGTACATTAACATTTTGAACACGCGTGGAAATTTTTGTTTCTATTTTTCGGGCAGATCGTTACCCCCAATCAACTTGGGCCCCTACGCCTATGCATACTCCTATTGAGGCTGTTGTACTATCCGGAGCTGACAATTAATATTGCTGGGGGGGGGTGTCTTCCGAACCTTCCTGAATAGGGACTTGAGTTTCCCCCCCCCCCTCCCAAACAAAATTTCTTAGAGCCGCCCATGCTCATTACCACCATGTTTTTGAAAATTGGCTTTGTCTAGGGAGACAGAGGCACCATGGGCCCTTTGAAAAACAATTGTTTAACCTTTCTATGGGGCTTGAATGCAAAATTGTGAGCACTGTTAAAGTGAATGTTTTGTATGTGTTTCTGAGGGAAGTAGATGAAACTCCTTCCCTTTCAGAAATTTTTGTATGTAAAGTGGTTTCGTTGCAAAATGTTGCTCTTTGACAATGCTTTGAACTGATTAATTTTTTTTTCTTTTCTGAGAAGGGTGGGTAGGTTGGGTGGGGGTGGACAACCCCGCCTCCTTCCATCCTGTTAGTGAAGAACTGGTTCTACAGCCCACAAGTTCTACAGTGAATGGGAGTTTATATTCAAGTATGAACTGTGGGACTTAGGTGTTGTACTGTAGGACCAATGGGTTCTATTGAAAGGCCGAATTTTGACCATTGCTCAAAGTCCGTCTTTGAGGCTTTTGTGATAATAAAAACATCACCAACATCAAATCTTAATTTAATTTGTAATTGTAATAGTCAAAACAGGTAAAAGGGATCGAGAAACATTTCAATCTGCTGCATTTTTATGCTTGCAAGCATATGCGACAAAACTGCCCCATGCCTAACAATTTTTTGTGCCATGACTGACGATGTATTGTTTTAAATTGCAGAAAACTGGGATGATTTCTCAAAAAGTTTACAATAAAACAATAGTCTCACTTGTTCTTCTTGACACCAGAAGCAAAGAAATAGCAATATCACCTCAATGGCACAGAGTTTGGGGACTAAGTAACTGTACCCAGAAACCTATGTCGCAAAGTTGTCCCATGACTAACGGTTGATTAATTAATAAATTTTCATACTGGAGTAGACTTTGATTCCTACTTTTTTATTATTTTGTAGAGGCAGTCACAATCTATAAATTGATTGCATTACAAGTTTGTCACTCTTTCAACTGTTCATTGTATGAGCCAAAATGTTCTCTTAAATGTCCCATGACTAACAATGAAATACCACGGAATGTCCCTTATCCTAGGATAACCCATGGTCACCTGACCATAATGAACCAATATGAGTTGAGGAGTTTTACTGAGTAGGCTATGAATGAACACTTATAACTTTGGGTCTAGTCGTTGGTTAAATTTGTGTTTTGGCGGTCACGGTGGAGGCCTGTTTGTCCGTGTGGTAGCTCCAATGGTTTGTGGTTTGTACTGCGCTTTTGTTTACCTTTTACGATATGCAGTGTGCGATCCCCAAAGATGCATTGAATAGACGAGTTGGGAAATTAGATTTTGCTGTACCATGTAGTACCACAGATCAAGTCCACGGACATTTTCGCACAGATACGAAGGCTTCGGCGAGCAACTGTTTTTGTATTCCACAATTTACTGTCATTCTGTCCAACCTTTTTGGTCCAAGATAAGGAGATTAACTTCAAAGAGAATTTTACCGTTAAAGAATTCTCTTTGACCTGTGACTGATGTCTAGAAAACCATAGTTTTAACTCGAAAATTGTGCTTGATTATACAAAATATCTGTCTTGCACATGCAGTCTCTGTTATGGTACACTTTCCTTCCCAGCGTGCATTGTACATCGAAGTTCCCCAACTCGTCTATTATTGAGCTGCGGCATAGTCTGTATGTACCGCAGTGATAGCTGACGTCACCACTATTACATAATGGATAAGACACGACCGTGATGATCGTGCCGAATCACCCATGACATGTGACCACCAATCTTCCAATCAGATGGAGGGGAATTAAAAAGGTGTTATTTAATTCATAATATAGGCTTTTGATTAGTCGGTTACCGTAAGGTTTATGGAGTATATTTGCGATCAACAGTCACAATAGGCCTATGGGCGGGGTGGCCTGTGACGTCACAATAGGATAACAGTAAAAGCCGATGAGAAACAAACACACAGCGACATAGTCCGGCCAAGTTTTGTTTTCATCGGCAACGTGACCTTCCGACCCAACTGGACCGTATAACCGCCCCGCTTATTGGCAAGACCACTCCTAGCCTAAAATTCAGAAAATTTCGTGAAAGTTTAATTTGTATGTCGGCCCAGGGTTGACGGGAAAATACCAGTGCGGGAAACATAGTCCTGTATTTACCGGTATGTTCGGTCCGGGAAATATTATCCACAAGTGGAAACAGTGGGAAATATTGGGAAATGTAAAACGTGAATTTTTCTCATTTTTTCAACTTGTTTATTCATGCAAAAGTGTTGTTACGGCATCCACTAGTAAAGTGACAAAAAGTGGTTGAGTGTAGTGGAACTTCTTGAAAAGTTTGCATAATGACGGAGACCATGCAGTACACTTGAGGCTAATACTGAACACTCAAATGTAGGCCTATATAGTGTTGCAAATGTATATATTGCAGATACTAATAAGACTGCAGTAAGCAACTGTCAATTTTGGTCTTACAACAGGGTTGAACAGTTTAAACCAGGCGGTTTAAACCACCCTGGTAAGAACCGTTTAAAACCTGGTTTTAACCAGCAAGTTTTGATCACCTAGAAGACGCCAAAACTGGTCAAAACCTCATTCTGTACAATAATGAATGAAAAAGAATACATTTTCATCATGTACTGTACTTGAATGTTGCTGAAACAGTTCAGGAATATAGGCCTACTGTACATGAATAGGTGGTACCACAGTGTACTGTACAATAGGGTTACAGTACATACAGCAAAGTATGCAGCTTCTGCAGTTCGCCAATAAAACTAACCACACTGTGCACCCCTCCCTACTGAAACATACATACTGCCAGTCTTTCGTACGTATAGTAGGTAGGGTAGAGGGCTACCGGTTACCCCTCCACTCTCCTAGTAGACCAGACTGTAACCGCATAACCTCTTAAAATTTTCGCCTCTTCACCAATCATTTCCACATTTAAAGTCTATGCCCCCTGTACAGAAGATTTTATCCTTACAGAAGTGATGCTACATTACATACATCAAGTAGTCCCAAATAATCCTGAATCTGCACCATCTTACTGAAATTGGAGAAAATCACTAGTATTTGACCGATTATTAGTACCGTATATACGCAATATCTGTATCAACTGATATTCCTCACTAATAAACTTTAACTCCCTGAATGATATTTTACGGAAAATTAACCTTGAATGGGTTCATTGCAGTGAAAATATCTCACAATTCAGCCTCGAAAGTCAAATGGTAAAGCTATGGAATTGCCAGGGTGTGATGGAGTAACTCATGTCATGTTAGGCCTTCATTCCCGGGGTGGGTAAAATTAGGGACACCATATTTACACTGTACGCATGCAGGTTTACTAAGACGTTCTCTGTGACTAATGTTATACACCTCCATCGAAACTAGCGGGACGAGTATTTGGGCATGGGTTGGCAGTTTTTGCCACAGGCGGTTTTTAACGGTGGCTTTTACCTTTAAAAACCGTCCCGGTAAAAACAGGTTTTTGCCGAAAAATGGAGAAAACATTAAAAACCTATTTTTGCTACATTGAATAAAATGTTGATAACTTTTTTTTCAAAGTCTGAGGATGAAAGTCAGTCTGTTACATCAAGATTAAACATTTTAGGCAACAATGTATACCATGTTAGAGTCTGATGATGTGATTTGTTTAGTGATTTTGTCCACTTTTTGCCAGATTTACATTGTTTTGTGTTAAATGTACATACACAAGGTATACTTAATGCAGAAAAATAGGAAGGAAACTCAGGGGGAATTTAAGGATTTATTTTCAGTTTAATGGGAAGCTTTCCTGAGAATACTGGCAAGTTGCTAACCCCACTCTTGGGTATACCCTTTCGAGGGGGAATCTGCAGGCGTATAGGTCCTACAATAACTCAGTGTCTTACATTGACCTCCAGTAGTGTTATGTCTTGTTTATAATTCAACCATCCACCATTCTTCAAAATTTCCACCTACTTGTAAAATAACTTGTTGGCAATCCACTTAGGTTTCTTTCATTCAAACATTACTATCTGTGGTTTATCAAGTTTTTCAAAAGGAAGATAACTTATAGTCAATAAATAGGCCCTTTGCATTTGGTTGGCAATAACTTCTTACGTAATTATTTCTCAGCATAGTAGACTTGAAATATTCAGAGAAGCTCCCTTGATGAAACTCATTTTACTTCAAGTTGCTGCTTAGTCAGCATTTATGGCACTGTAATTTGCTTCTCTGTTGTGTCATACTGAAGTTTCTGACATGATAAAGGAAGTCGTCCACTCCATTCTCCTGCTTTTTCTTATGTGTAACAGACATGTCCTACAAACTTAGTGATTGAACTTTCATAAGAACAAAATTTCATTAAACCTCATTTTGTAAAACTTTGCATGATATCCTAAGTCATTTTGCAAACCAACTTTAATTTTCAGGCTATTCCTTTTGGCATGTAGTTGCTTTGCTTCTGGTTACACTTAACATGTTAACCCTTGCAGTATGACAACAGTACTATTGTAACAACAGCATATTTCACTCTTTTATTCTGTGTTTGACCAAGTTTTAGTGCTCACTTTTTAGGCAAAATAGAAAGTTCAATGAATGTAAATAATTTTATCGCAACTGGTTTTATTCATCATGGGGTACAACAACTGTACTCTCTTAATTGCCGGAAGAGGTTTTTTTTTCATTTTCTCCCAGTTTTTACCGGTAATAACCACTTATTACCAGTTATTACCAGTTTCTACCGCTAACTCGGTGAAAACAGGTTTTCTTTCGGTAAAAACCCAACCCTGTTTTGGGCAGCTGAAAACATGACCGTATTTCCTCCATTAAACGCTCTCGGGTAGGGGGGATTTTCCAAAAGCGGAGGGCGTACTAGGGGTGAACTGGCAATTCATTCCATGCACTACAAGTAACCATAAACTAGACATGCACCGTGGGTCTTCTCAAATATATCACCAAATTGACCACCTTCTACTTAAACTATATTTGTGTGCTGCCATCGTTTTGCAGAAGTCCCTTAAGGAATAAAGGCAAATTATGGAAGTTATCCACATGTTATGCAAAACTTGTTCCTTTGTTCGAATCAAATCGTTAAAATTTTTAATTTCTGGATGCAAAATTTGGAAACAAACTTTTCCTAACAAGCAGTATCCTATTCAAGTCCAGCAGTGGGTGCCGTTGCATGGGAGTGCCACTCTGAAAAAAAAAAAAGGTAAAACAATTTCACCAACACAGGGCCCTTATGAAAACACCGAAATTGGGTAACGTTTTCCCAATTACTAGAGATTCGTTTCGTTTCGTGTATTGTTTTTTCGCCTTACATATAATATATATATCAGGGGCGGATTTAGAGGGGGGGGGGCAGGGGGCCCGGCCCCCCCCCTTCCAAAAATTTTGAAGTTTTTTCAACATCATAAAACAAAGGACAAGGCCCTATTCTAATGAAATAGGCCTATGCGATGTGTCAGAGTGAAACTTAAATTTGTTCATTATTTTCTACTTCAGAAAAAAGTGTTATGCTAATAACTCTGCTACTGACTTTCAGCTGATAACATTTTGCTTATATTGGCCTCAGTAACTTTCTCTGGGCATTGCAAGGAGTTACTCATGAGCGCTCTATTAATGGATTGCTAACTTCAGTCTATTACTGGCCAGGCCCACAGCATTGGGAGCACTGCTTCTACTTTCAAGGGAATTTCAGAATTCTGTAATATTGAGAGGAATATTTTCGACAACATTAGGCTTTTAACTATAACTTGCTGCAATATGACCCTGTAATGTCTCATTTAAGCCTTGTAATTTATTTTAATGGAATGTACTGTGAATTTAGGGTAAAATTTAAAATTCACTAAATTATGAACATTTTCCAGCGATATATGATCAGTTCAAAAATATACTAAAGGAATCACCATTTTGCATCTGAGCAACCTTAAATTAACAAAAATTTCTCAAAGGGGGGACACCCCTCCCCTTAGACCCCTCCCCAGAAAAGCATCTTTCACAAAACTAAAAATTAAAATTCACTGAATTATGGACGCTTTCAGCCATATATGATCAGTTAAAAAAATACACCACAGACATCACCATTTTGCATCTGAGCAACCTTAAATTAACAAAAATTTCTCAAAAGGGGAGGGGGACACTCCCTCCCCTTAGACCCCTCCCCAGGACGGTGATTACTCATCACATGCTTTGCCCCCTATCAAAATACCCTGACACTGCCCCCGGGGACACCCTCTCCTTAGACCCCTCCCCCAGATCGGATTTTTATACAAACCACTATGACCTGGGCCCCCCCTTTTGCCAAATCCTGGATCCGCCACTGTATATATATATATATATATATATATATATAATATATATATATATATATATATATATATATATATATATATATATATATACAAATAAAGAATATTACTTTTGGGCTCTACAACTGTGGGTTAAAACTCCACGTCGTCCTGCCCACGTCGTGTAATCTAAAGCTCCCTACTGCGTAAGGGGCGACGCACTGCGTAAAGGGTTTCGCACTTAGTTACACAGCTTACGGACGTAGAGTAGACTTTAGCATACATGATGTCCTAAATCGCTTTTGATGAGAATTATTGGGGTATAATTTAGAGATCCTTGAACGGAACATTGTGATCGTAAATGTGGAAGATAAAATATGTGCACAGTACATGTCTATGAAAACCATTGCAAACAAACGTGAACTACTGTACTGAACACTGTATACGTATTCAATATACATGAAGCAACTAGCTGTTTATACAGTGCAGTGTCTACAGCAATCACGAAATTGTTCGTATGCCTATTTTCGGTCTTGACTTGTATAAATGTTGATGTGTACACATGGCCTGTATAGTACGAGTAAATACTTCCACAAGCTTCGTTCAAAGTCTTCTTTTCAGAAAGCTAAGTTACCGGTAATTATTTTTATATCTTAAAATTTGAGAATCACTGCCACAGTTGATGAATATTGTTTAAAGTTACACACCCTTTTACAGCGCTTTTCCTTTCAACCAGGCGACATATTATATAGGGCCTACTTAGTGCTATTTTGACTTACCCATTCTTGAGCGCGTATGCCCTGGCAGTTTTATGAGTATGGCTCTAGCAGGCTTACACAGTCATTAGATAATGAATTGCCTCTATTCGTCTTCAGGCTCCTCACCCACCCTCAGCTCATATAAACGACTGACCAGGCACGGGGGTTCAACCGCCCGGGAGTTCGATAACACCTATTTCTCGGGTATTTTCCTATCCCCCTCCCCCGCACACAAATACTGAAGAAATGAGCAAAGTAATGATTTTCGGCCACAAGAAATCATCTTTATTGAATAACCCTTCCCGGCAAAAGCGTCTCCAACCCCTACCCCCTACACACACACACACACACACACACACACACACGTGCGTTTAATAATTTAGTGAAAATAATTAAAAAGGATGATACCTGAAACTCAAATACTTAAACTTTCCGTTCATTAAAACTACAAATGTTGACTTGTTGAGCTAACAAGGACTTTGTATAGTCCACGATTCTGCTTGTGAGTAATTCAGTTCTGTACTCCAATACAACCACACCCCGTCTTCATGTTCAAATGACTATAATGTCATTAAGTTCATCAAAAAAGAAAGTAAACGATGGTTGAAAGCCTTAATTCTTCTGAATTAGGTGACAAAAAATTGAGGACTTACTATGACTTCGTAAATAAACGCCATCATCACATTTTTACATCTTTTCATAGGTGACGTATCATGGACGCCGACATTAACGATGAATACTGCAGGTTTACTCGCAGGACCGTTTCTGACCCGTGCATTAGTGATACGCCGGAGATTGCTCCATTCAGTAGCTCCTATACCGATGATGCAATTGACGAGTCCCATTCCGACTTTAGGGTTTTGTACTCAAGTCAAAGAAAGCCAGGAAAGGACAGGTAAATGGAAAAAAAAAATAATTTTTGTCAGATATATATATATATATATATATATATATATATATATATATATATATATATATATATATATATATATATAGTATATATATATATATATATATATATATATATATATATATATATATATATATATATATATATATGCGTGTGAGTAAAATTTATAGGTCCCAATGACATTGAAGGGTTTTGTAGTTACCTTAAATTATTTACATACACGGGGATGATAAATTATGTATTGTTCTTTATAGAACCATGTTATACCCTTCTCTCTAATGTAAAAGAGTGAAAATCAACCAAAAAGATTGACTACAGCGACCAGTGACATTCCACTCTCCATCGAGTGGCATTTTCACTCATTTAGAGTTAATGACCCTTCCGAGCAAAGTTCAGTTGCAGTCGATTTCCACTTGATAAAACATTGGTCACTGCAGGCAATCCTCGAAGAGTGAATTTCACTCTTTAACATTTAAAGAGTTGTGATAGTGAAATGTTACATGGTTCCTAGGTATAGTTTTATACAGAATATATGTGAAATACCATGGAGAAAAAAACTGCGAGGAAAATCTCCATTATTTGATGAGTACAGTTGATAAACTCAAGTAGCTTAGGTATAGGTGACTAAGTTTGCGCTTCAGCAAAAACCAATCTGCATAATAAGGAAAATCCACTTTCTAGATTGCATATGGTTTGTTGAAAAGTGATTAAGGGGATATAAGGTGTAACGAACTTTTGTGATTGTTAAATGACGTATGTCCAGAACGTATTCAGACCCCGGGGCTTGGAACAATTCACATTCGGTGGGCTCATCATCCGATGCGATTGAACTGATCTAGTGTCCGTGGCTTTAGATTGCAAAAGATCATGTCCTTTAAGTAGCCCTAAAACAAGAAATCTGGAGGAGTGAGGTCGGGGGAGTACGGTGGCCATTCAACGTTCTTGTGAAGGGCGATTAGCTCTGGTGGCACTTTCCTCCATGTGCCAAAACTCAATAACTTTCATACGCTGGTGAATCGTCAACCTTGGTATTTTCATAAGTCAAACAAAACTTCCATGTCCTTAGAAGAACAAAACAAGCATTAGATACAATTTCAAAAAGTATAAAGTACCATGAAAAAGTAATGAAACTGTATACATTTTTCGGGGACACCCTATATATCTCTTACCTACCACATTTACAAGAATGTCGCTGTGACGGACCTACATTTTTTCTGTGATGGACGTACCCTTGCAAAAAAGTACGATAATGTACGTCCGTCAAAGATAACATGTGACATTATTATAAAGTAATCACGTATAATCTTAATCAATTTTTCCAGACTTTAAGTACACTACCTATTTAGTATTAAACAAATACAAATACAATAATTCTAACCATATCAAGTTCCATGTAATAACTGTATTAAATTGGGCACTTTTAGGCAATATGCGTCTGACAATATTAGGGAGTGTGACCAAATTCGGGTTTTTCACGACAGAGTACAGCACATATAATACGTACTTACAAAATCAAAATAAAAATAAATTTCATTTCATGTCATAACTCATTTGGTAAAATATGAAAGGAAGTCAAGTTGAAACTGTATCCAGTGATTAAGAGCCAATTATGTGATTTGTCTTTTGGTTTAATACTTTACGAAGTTTCCCATCTATTGATGTAATTGATTGTGTTTACTGTATAGCCTGCGTGAAGCCCACTAACTGGCGGCTTGATTGAGAACGCAGTCCGTAAATTGCCTCCTTCTGAACTAAAACAAACTTGAAATCGATTTTGTATTATTTATCACTAGTTGAAATAAGTTAAATTCCTAATTCAATTCCAGACCAAAGGTGCGCAAGGATTTGCTCGACTTGATGAGATGGGGGGGGGGGGGGGGGAGGAGGGGACACCTCGGCGAGAGGGTGGGTTATTGCAGAATCTGCCTTACTTTAGAGCAAAATCAAGTAACACGTCGACGGGACTAAGTTCGCCGTCTGGGATCACATACTTATCACACATCAAGGCTCCCAGATGAAATTGGAAAATTTCCCTAACGGGATGCCAGCCTTACCCCAACGTGGTCAGTGCCCCCATCCCTCTGCCCCCAACCTGACGCCACCCCTGTTCCTTACCAATCCAAATCATTTTAATGACTATTTAGATTTAGACTCATAGGAAAAAGGATTTCCCCAAATTCGCATTTCCATTAAATCTCAAAGCGTTGAATATTGAATGACATGTTGTTTCAAGAAGCCTAGCATTGATCCAGGGAAGTAATATCACCTCCCTGGCTGATCGTAATTATGCCCTTCAAAGAGAGCGTGCCTCCTTAATTAACTAGAATTAATTTTACTTGCATACTGTACCATCAGTTCACACGCACTACTGTAATGAAGTTGATTAGCATCTCAGGACCAATTCTGCAAATGAATCAATGAGGTCTCACACAATGTTAGACCAAAGATGGTAAAAACTTGGGCTCCAAGACTCAAACTGAAAATGCATGTCTGTTTAATGCACTTTTATCCTAACTTTTGATTTCTTGGTTCTTTGTCAACTTTTTACCTTTTAACCGTTCCCTTGGTGAGTAAGCAAACATGCAGAGTTAGCTATTTTACCGGTCTTTCTGGAGGGGCTTGATTCTAGCTTTCAGTCGCAGTGCGCCCTTGGGCACTGTTTCTCTCACGGTACACCCGTGTTTGTGATTGATAGTGAGTGTCAAAGCTCGGGGTAAGTTGGAAATCATTTTCCTCCAACGATTGAGTAGCTTATCACTTTAACCAGATAGCAACAATTTCTAGTTAGTGAGCTAGAATAAACGATGGTCTCTAAAATTATTATTAGTAATATCAGACGCGTATAATTGGTTCCATATGTGCAAATTGATTTATTGCGGCCGCACAGTCATGAACTAAATTCTTTTCCTCAGCTTCATGAAATGCATTTCCACAGGAAATGAGGCTATATAGTGTGCTGAAAAAAGAAAGATTTGGAGTTTCTTGCAGAAATGTGCTCACTGCAAGTACTAGTTTTTCCAAAAGAATTTTTACTTTGACTTTTGCATGTGCTATTGTACAGAGTAAATTATGGTAGCATTTTAGTAAGTCGTCAATCGGCATATACAAACCAGTTCTCTAAAGCCTATCGATTAATGTCTTGTGTCGTAAGTGGAACTAGATATTTAGTTTCCATCCTTTCTATCATCAGGACTACCTCTGAGTCTCCCAAGCCTCGCGTGCTGAAGTTAGTATTGAAAGAGCCAAAGAAGTTACCTCCACCAGAGGATGAAGGAACTGATATCGACGAGGAGTACTACTGCTACCATAAATACTATAAGGGAATCATACCTCTGCGTGACTATTACACCTACCGTCCATCACGACCCGCCGATAATAGTCCTGCTCAACAAACTACCAACGACGGCCCTTCCTCCAGTCAGACTGGAACCCACGGCCCACAACTATCGGCTTCGTTGAGCGCCCGACTAACTGACATGGCCTTACTTGACCACGTTATTGAGCTGTCGAAAACAGATGAAGGTACTGACATCGACAAGGCGTACTACCTTTACCACCACTACTTCAAGGGTACCATGCCTCCGTCTGATTCTCACACGCACCGCCCTCCATCGCCCGAAGATAATAGTTCTTCTCCAAAAGCTAATACCGATGTTCCTACTGCTCGCCAGACTGGACTCAACCGCCCAGGACCATCGGCTTCGTCAAGAGCACGGCCTACTGACATGGCGTTACTTGATCGTGTTATTGAGCTGTCACAAACAGATGAAGGTACTGATCTCGACCAGGCCTACTATCGCTACCATAAATGCTACAAGGGAGTCATACCTCTTTCCGATTATTACACGTGCCGTCTCTCACGTGCCGACCGTAACAGTCCCCTCCGACAAACCACCACGTATGTTCCTGCTGCCCAAACTGGACTTCATGATATGCAACCCCAGGAACAGGCTTTGTTGAGCGCACAAGTTTTATTGAACGACAGGGATTATTCAGCATAGATTTTAACTCAATTTTTACATAGAAAATACCTTTATCAAATATCAAATTGACTTAAAAATATAAATATTAAATTATTATAAATACAAAGTTATTAGACTTTAACTCAATTTTCACATGGCATATTATGCCTTTATTTAATATCAAATTAACTTAAAAATATAAAATTATTAAAAATTAAATTAACTAAATTATAAAATAAAAATTATTAAATATAAATGTTATTGATTATTATCTTTCAAGTTTTTGGTTTCAGCTTCCTGTACTTGACGAACGAAATAAAGAAAAAATAAAACAGAAGACTGCTTTAATTGCTTTTGCGTTTTAACTGTTCTTGTGAAAATGTAACTGTGGTTAAAGAAAAAGTAGAGAAACAATTGAACTAACAACTCAGTAGTAAGTTCATTTAGAAGACGTCTAAAATGGGAAAGAAGGTGCAATGTTGATAACTTCGGTCGACAAAAGACCGAAATTTAATACTTCGTATGAGAAACTGTTACAATTTCTGGACAAGGTTTAAACAATATCCAATTACCGACGGTGAGTCATTTAGGGAAATACAACTGTCGTCATGTTGAGCGGCTGTGGGCAGGGCCGCCGACAGGGGGGACAGGGGGAACAAATGTGCCGGGGCTCGGGGCAATTTGCGGGGCCCGGGAAATTGGTGTAAAATATATTATACCATATCAAATTATCCTGGTGAACACCACACTTACTTTTGTGAGAGGGGGCGCGCATTGAAATTTTGTACCGGAGCCCGAGTCGGCTGTCGGCAGCTCTGGCTGTGGGTTGAACTCGTAACATACCCGAGTAAACAAAAGAAGCTTGGCGTTAAAAGCCAGGATACGGACACACTGTCAATACTATCAGCAGAAAATAAAATTTAAAAAAAATGTTAAAAAAGGAGACCGGAAAACTTACAAAGGTATCTCAAAAAATCAAAGAAAACCATACAGGCCTAACATAATTTATTTATTTTTCCAATAAAGTGCTCACCTATCAAGATGTCTCATTAAGAGAGTTACTCCCTGGGAGAGCGTGAGTTGGAATGCTGTTCCCAAACTTCTTGCAACGCCTACCATTTTCCATTCCCCACCCACCCACCAACCTAGTTGAAAACTGTTTCCTTCATTCCCTCTTTCAAAATATTCCTCCAAAAAAGATTATTTTCTTGAAACTATGTTTTTTAAATACAAGTGTAAAGGTAAACAGGGACATTTTTATGCTAAATATGAGGAGCTGGTCCAGGATTTAACGAAAACAGGGGACTGTGACTTACTTTGTGAGGGTGAAGATTAAAGCTTTTAGAGGCAAGGGGTCCTAAAAGGGATCTGAGGGTCCTCCTCCAGTTCCAGGAAAATTTTGAAAATTCAGTACCCATTCAGCATGTCCGTAGCCGGACGAGAGATTAAAATTGGCTATTAGGTGGTACCAGGGGGCAAAGTATTTTTAGGGAACGATATCACCTAAAATGCATTAAGGCAGTGATAACTTTTTAATTTCTACGGAGGATCAAATTTTCGTTTGGGGCTTGAGGTTCCCCTCTTCCCCGTGGCTACAGGCTTGTTGGCAAATTCCTGGCATATGGAAATCGTCATTATCACTTACAGGCCTTGCATTGAAAACGTTGGATTCCAGATGATCAGTGGTGTAATTTAAGGCAATTTCCAACTACTAAAATCCATTAAATGGCTGTTTCCACTATTTATGAGTAAGATTTCAATAAATCAGCTTTTGTCTGATAAGTCAAACAAAGCTGCTTGCTGGTTTCATTTGGAGACGGAGGAAAAGAGTGAGGAACAAATCCTCATCCCCATCCACTTCCAGAAGTATGGGAAATGTCCCGGTTCCCTACCAGCTGACACTTAAGTGCGGAGGGCTTGAGCCGTATGCGTCGACATCCAGTGCTGGCTTCATGCTTCCGGAAGCCATGACGATATCTTTCAAATTTTGTCGAAGATGAAGTGGGCATGTGTCCCCCAACTATGGTCACTTTCATCAACAGTTCATAAGTTTTGCCCTCGGAGTACAACAGATGACAAAATGGGCTCCTCGCGGCAGAATTTCATTGCTTTTCATGAATTGTCTAGTTTCAAGAAAGAAAGTATAACAATCTCGTCCTTTCATTTTCAAGTAATTTAGAAAACAGTAGCTACGGTTTCCTATCAAGACCGGTAATTTTATTTCTATTTCTTCCCTTGTATCCGTAGAAGATACCATATGGTAAATGATCCTTTGAATCTGACCAAATTGATTGGCAGATGGGAAGATGGGGAGGGTAGATTAAAATTTGTGTTATTTCCGAAAGGGTCAGTTCTACTCTGCTCGTAATCAGCACGGATTCTTCCATGCATCAGGAAAAAATGGCGGCTTGTACAATGGCGGATTGTACAATGTCACTTAAAGGGAAAGTAAATGCTTCATTCTGATGTCCACTACTTACGGTAAACTAATGGGTAGAGTGAACACGGCTTTGCCTTTTGTTTTCTCATCAGCCTTTAAAGGAGGCCAATATGACGGTCTCTTTGACTCTCAAATTAGGGTACCGCTCAAGTTCCATCGTTTGGTGCACGATGGGGATCAACTGGTGGAGGACGGGGTGCATGACCCCCACTTTTGAAAGTGGAGGGGATTGCTCCTCCCCCCCCTTTTGTCCAGAATCCTAACGAGAACCTTTGGCAAACATTTGTTCTTTGGCTTGCAATATAGCTGATTCAATAAAATAAAACTCGAAATGGTGGAAACACCTGTTTTATAGGATTACAATCGTAGGAAAATGCTTTGGATCTCACCACAGATCATCTGGGCTACAAATTTGTCCAGGGAGCCCCGAATTCTCTGCATCTAGGGCTGATGTTATTTGTGCTTGAAGTAGTACTGGTCAAGGTCATATAGTCTATACCATCACCCCTACGCCACCAGTGGTAGAGGGGCGAGAATGGCATGTAGGGGGGAGGCTTTGAAGTAGGTAGATACTCTATGTCTCAACAAGGTCTAAGTCATGGCTTTTCAACCTTTTCTTTCAGATTTCCCCACCTGCTGCTTTCTCATTCCTCTTCCCCAAGTATTTCTATTAAAACATGATTCCATTTTCAATCCCATCCTTTCAAATACTAGTATTTAAGGGCGACCATCACAATTCAGTTAATGTTAATGTTTTTGTCAGGTCCAGATTCAAGAGTTTATGTAAAAAGGGACTTACTTTGTGAGGATAACAATTCAATCTGTTAGAGCCAAAGGCAAGAAACCTTAAAGGGGGAACAAAATTTGGAAAATTAATCACTGTTAAATGTACACTTTGGCATCTGGAAATCAAGATAAGAACACAAAGAACCATTAGTTTTCATGAAATCGTATATCATTATGTATATAATTATGTGACCGCTTTGCAATAGCAGGTAATTAAGTCAATGAGTATTTCTTTTTTCATGAAAAATGAAAGAAAACTTTATTAGTTGTGATTTACTAGCATTTGAGAATCAAGAAAGTACAGAAAGAAGCATTTCTATGGCATTATCATGCAGTGTCAGATAACCACTCTGTATTTAGGGAGTTAGAGAGCCGGTAATCATGCCCATGTACCCTTAGAAATGGGCACTTGAACAAAAACAAAAAGGAATCTGTTCATCAGATGTTAGTACAGTACTCTAAAGCCGTTTCCACTAGGACAACCGTTTTGTTTTATTTTAACCAGAACGTTTTTTCAAACGTTTTCGGAAATAGTTTGTGGGAGTTATTTTGGGATCCGCATAGACTAATTTTTTATTGCTCATGTTGAAAATTATCCCGGACGGGAGAAGGGCAATTTTTGCAAAAATCCGTGTATTTTGTAAGCTTATTATCACTCCCGTTTGGGAAGCCATGACCTAAGCAAAGCTCCACCATACATTTTGCTTTTCAACCTTTAGTGACCCCAGATGACGATCTTGGGAATTCTTGGGAAATTTTGCTTTTTGACCTCTGGTGACCCCATATAACAATCTTGGGAATTTTTGGGAAATTTTGCTTTTTGAACCTTGGTGACCCCAGATGACGATCTTGGGAATTCTTGGGAAATGTTGTTCTTGACCCCCAGTGATCCCAGATGACAATCTTGGGAATTCTTGGGAAATTTTGCTTTTTGACCTTTGGTAACCCATGATGACTTTTGACCTCCACCAAAAACAATAGGGTTCTTCCTTACATCATGACAAATCTATATACCAAATATGAAAAGTGTCGGTCATTCCTATCTTGAGATATCGTGATTACAAGCTTTTCAGCTTTTTACCTCCAGTGACCTCAAATGACTTTTGACCTTCACCAAAAACAAAAGACTTCTTCCTCTCAACATGACAAATCTATATGGGCCATTCCTACCTTGACATATCGCGATTCCAAGGTTTTTGGTGTTTGACCTCTGGTTACCTCAAATGACCTTTGACCTTCATCAAAAACAATAGGGTTCTTCCTCTCAACATGATAAATCTATGTACCAAATAAGGAAAGTGTCGGTCATTGCTATTTTAAGATATCGTTTTTACAAGCCGTTTAAGAGGTTTTCGCAGTTTAACCTCTGGTGACCTCAGATGACATTTGACCTCTAACAAAAACAGTGGGCTTCTTTCTCTCAACATGACAAATCTATATACCAAATATGAAAAGTGTCGGTCATTTCTATCTTGAGATATCGCGATTACAAACAGCGTCACAAACACACATACACACACACATACACACACACACGACATCACCATCGCATAGATTCCTTGCCTGCCTACGGCAAGCAATCAATAAATTGACAAATGGTCGCATATTGTGATATTGCTGGTGTGTATAACCTTGCATAGGTCAATGCCATTTATAGCTGGATAAATATTCTATTCCTACAAATTTGTACAAACTCCAGAGCTTCCGGGGGATTCGCCCCAGTTTCTTAACTGGACTTTTCCCATATAGACGCCTCCAGGGCCTGTTTGGGGCCACATGGCCTGCACCCTATGAGGAAAGCTCGTTGCACCCTTGCTGTCTGAGGCCGGCGAGTGCATTATGATTATCAAAACGGCCCGTCAGAAGCAAAAGGCCCCCATCCCTACTATACAGTTTTCGGCGAACGGTTGAGGAAAGATGAACCACTTAGTCGGTCTTACGGTTAGATTACCACCAGACAGGTGGTGTGGCATTATCCATGGTGTTTCGCTTGAACATGTGAATACGGTAGAGTTGGAGAACGCGCGAACTGAAGCGCAATAAAAAAAAATTAGAGAGAATAGCCTTGTTATAGAGAGCCAAATTCAACAGCTAGGGAATCCGACCTCTAAAGAAGATAACCTACATTGTATCGTATAGAACGAGCCCTCCTACGATTGATTTTCTAGAGTTATTGTAGGCTACTAGACAAGTACAAAAGGACAACTATGCTTTAGAGAGTAAAATCCTGATCTCTATGTGAAACACTTCAATTTTTTGTGTCTTGGTATGCCTACAAAAGCAGTCGAGCTATACGAAATAAAGAGAAACTTGCCCAAAATTCTTGGATAGCATTGATCTCGTGAGAGCAACAAATTTTACTGAAAAGTATTGACTATCAGCTAAACATCATTATCTCTATTATTTTGATATTAAAGTAATAAGGTATGCGCACCCCGACGATGAATCCCCAGTTTTCCGAGGGAGGGGAGGTAACTAGGCCGAGCCCCCGACGGAGGTCTTCAGCCGCTACTCTCCTTGGACGCCATCGCAACTTCGTCAGCTGTCTCCCAAATTATACTGTCTATACCATATACTATATGGGGATAGAGGGAGTACAATAAAGCTTCAAGGCTAATAAAAAGTGCTACATTTTATTTTTCAGAGAACAACGCACACCAGTCATAGACAACTGTCATATTACTACCATGATGGAAAGCTTTTTTCCCGACCCCATGCGACCCTAACGGCATCATCCCATCCCCTTTAACTCCCCAAATGGGCGGCAAGTCGATCTGCCTTCTTCCAAGTTGGCCAGTCGATTAAAACATGTTCAAAGTGTGAATTTTATGTCTGTAAAGTGCTCTCTAGCCATTATTCCATTCTACTTATAGCAATTTGTAGTAAATACTTCAGCCTCCAAGGTGCCGTCCCGTCTCCATCAAAATTTTCCATGAATCCCGGCAGACTCTGAGGAAGCCCTTGAACCCACGTTCTAGCCATGACAAAATCTTAGCTACGCACCTAATAAGGTTTTTCTCTTACGGTGTAAATCCTTTTCCTGCCCTTCCCCCCTCCTTCCTTCCCCATCCTCGGTTATTACTTTCTCTGCAAGTGATACCCACAGTAAATTTGTTAAAGTGCAGCCATAGAGCAGGATATAGGAACCTATATCCGTATAGGAATGTATATCCTGCTCTATGAGTGCAGCCTAATAAGCCACATGGCGTACGGCTCATATAATACTTGAATTCTACCGTCTCCATTCATAGTGGTTACCTTGTACGTCTTTCAGTGAGAAATAGTAGGCGGCATATTTTTGCATAATTTATTTAGTAACGGAAAGCTACACTCCTACGTGAGATTAAGCTCCGCCTTATAGTCTGTGAACATGCTGGTGTTATTTTTGAGCTCAGACAATTTTCACCCTTCTGAAGCAAAATAGTACAAATGGTAAAGTTAGAAACTTAGGGTCTTCGTAGCTCGAAATGTTCAAATTCCTGCACGTTATTTGGTGAAGGCGGTATAGGTAATGCTTAGATTTATAGCTTTGCTTTTAAACTTCATCAATGCATCTGTATATTAGTCTTATTAGAGTATTTTTAAATTCGATACGCACTGTGAATATTTAATTCTCGAACGAACAGGGTTATTGCATTGCGTTACACGTACATAACCGTGGCACATAGGCCTAGGCCTATGCTCCTTTTGCCTTTTTAGTATAGTCAGTAATCATGAGTCGATCAGTATCATGAGTCGATCACTGTGTTCTAAACGCCAGTACAGCGTGAAGGCGTGATGTGATTGCAGTGTAAGGATGACCTGCATTGCATTTTCTTCAAACAACATAAAAAACAATTATTTGCCTTGCTATTTTTGATGTCAAAAGCAAAAATGTTACTCATGGCCAAATTTTCAAGTTTCGGCACAAGTATGAACTAGAAATTTGCAAAAATTACAAAAAATGGTGACCAAAATGTCTTTGATGAAACTCTGATTAAAAAAATTGATAGAAAAGACATTATTCTCAATGATTATTTGTATTAAGTGTTTTTAAATGTGGTAATTTATAGCATTTTATTTGCATGTTTTTTGTAGCGATTGACTCAAGATTCCTTCATAAGCATTGTTGCATGTACTGCCACCTACATTTCAAAATTCATTTTCTACGGATAACGCAATTCGAACAACACCAAAATATAGCACAATGAGGAAGACATACAACAAAATGTTACAGCAAAGTTTTATTGATTTTTGTAAATGTTTTAATATTTTTATGGTCACAATGTTCCTTAAGTGATCGACTCATGATAAGCCCAGTATACATAGCCCCATTCGAGAGCCTACGTGAAAATTGTGACAGGGAAATCTGGACAAACATTAGGTAGCCTAGTATGTAGCATGGTGGGACCGGAATTCGGTCACCTTCACGAATGCAAGATGCTGTACAATTGGTATGGATTGAACGAATTCCGGTCCCAGACTGCATAATTTGTCAGTCGCGCGGAAGAAGTTCCGCGCGCATTTTCAATTTACATACTGATTTTACCACGAATTTGGCGCGCAATAATTCAGTTTGGTGTGCGGCGCGCAGAGCAAGACTCCATCCCGGCATAGCGGTAGCAAAACGGTTACAGTACCTCGGTCTGTCGGCGTACTGTGCAATGCAAACTAGCCTTATCCAATACACACACGGCAGCCATGCAATTTTGTGTTGTAATGTGCCTCCACTTAATTCCCACTGAGTACCACACAAAATATGATTATTTCCTGCCAAATAGGAAAAACGTACATAAATTTTGGCAGTAGTATGATATGTATAAGTGTAGCGTACGTACAGTACGTACAGTATACGTACATATAGTATGTAGTATACATAAATATAGCATACATATGCGTATATGTATATACGTACACATATAGTTAAATGTATTGTGTGTATTCAGTTTGTAGCGGCATTGGCGCACAATTTCTAACTTTACAATTACATTCCGCGCTCAATTAACAAACTATGCAATCTGGTTCCGGTCCCTGCCGAATTGCGGTCCCTTTAGTATACATCCACACGGGGGCCAGTCAAGTCGCCCCCTAGCAAAGTCGCCCCCTAGCAAAGTCGCCCCCTACAAAGTCTCCCCTTCGCCCCTTACAAACTCGCCTCCTGACAAAGTCACCCCCTGCCAAAGTCGCCCCTCGACAAAGTCGCCCCTCGACAAAGTCGCCCCTTGACAAAGTTGCCCCTTCAGTTCAATTTACCGGCAAAATTTCATCAAAAATGATTCAAGCAAATTAATAATAAACAAAAAGATAATCATTCAGTCTATGTTCATGCACCATACATATGCAATAGGCCTACTTATGTATGCCTCGGTAATACTACAGTACATACGTACGTACAGGGATATAGAATCGTGTACTATGTTCCCATACCTACTGTACTTACGTACTCCCGCATTTTTGTAGGAAACTGATCGACAGCGTTCGAGCGATATATGTACACTTTTCACAGAATTGTCACCAAATTTACACCTCTTATCGAAACATTCGATATAAAAGAAGTTAATGTTACAGGATTAATTTTTCTAAACTTCAAAGAAGGAAAAAAGTTGCAATTAGATGTAGGCCTAAGTTGGTTTCAAAAACACTGTAGGCTATGCGTAAGGCTAAAGTGTGACATCAAATCAGCAACAAAAGTGCGTAGGCACTTCCAGCTTCATACCAGCTAATGAAAACGATTACTGTATCTTTGTATCTATTATTATTGTTTTTAAGAAATTTTTGCCGGGACCACTGAGGGGCGACTTTGTCAAGGGGCGACTTTGTCAGGGGGTGAGTTTGTCAGGAGGCGAGTTTGTAAGGGGCGAGTTTGTTAAGTGGCGACTTTGTTGGCCCAGGGGGTGACTTTGTCAGGGGGCGACTTTGTGAGGGGCGACTTTGTAAGGGGCGACTTTGCTAGGGGGCGACTTGACCAGCAACCATTCACACGTTACCTCAGAGGGGTGGGGGAAGGGGGGAACAAATTTAAAGTCATGCCCTTTTTCCACACAATATCTTGTATGCACAGGTTATATAGTTGTTCACTGAAAGCACCCTAATTATTTTCTAACGTTGTAAGTCAAAACAAGAAACTCTTTGTTTTTCTTATTAAATTGTATCACATTTTTACCAGATATATAGACCCAGCTCATTCTGAAAAATTGCAAGTAGGCCTAAGTTCTGTATTGCCTCGCTTTCATCGGCCTGGAACTTATAGATTAGCCACCTACTTTGCAGCACTGGTTTAGTTCCACTACATCATGTCATGGGAGTGGACTCAAATTTATTTTTGTCATATTGTGAAGGTGGAAGCTTGAAAAAAGTCCATTCAAATAAAATGGTTTTCTCCCAGTTTTCGAAAAACATGAAGGTCCCACGCACTTGCTTAAAGTGACCTAGCCTAGGGTACCTAGGCTTAGTTCTCACATACACTTTGTTTCATATTCAAAAGGGGAAATAAAAATTTGTTTTATTCAATACTTCCCTATGAAAATCCCTGTTAACATTGATCGTGTGTGTTCACTGACTTCATTCAACTTGAGTCAAGCACTTGGTTAGGGCTTCAATGCTTCTACTTTCCCGTTCAATGTGAGAAAGTTCAGGAAGTTGAACAATGAATACGGATCAGGGGTCAAAATAAGCCTTCAACCTTTGTGGGCCTGCCAGGCCCCTAGCCCTTGGAATCTAGGGGCCAAATGAGAAATCAAGGTGCGAAAACTTTCAAATAAAAAAGGACTGATTTAGTGTATGGGTGTTTTTTATGTGCTTGAACACATGTAGTATGGGTATAATTAAGGCAAGTTGAGGCTGAAACTAGCCTGAAACCAATCTGTCCGCACCCTCTTAGACCATGTTGCATGTAGGCTAGTATACATTTTCAAAATTTTCTCCTAACTCCGGAAGTTATTACCCGGTAAAATGAAGGGCACTGTTCACAATTCCCACCGACCGTCTTCGTTAGGTGATCTTGTTAGACTCCACCTACACTACTCGTGACTGACATCCATGTATGTCTGCATGAGTGATCTTCCGTGTTGTGACAAAGTACAGTAGACTCTTTTTGAGCGATGTGAACTGATTCAGAAATAATGTGTATTTCGCAGTTTTTCAGTGACTGTTAGCATCGGAATACACAGGCTGTGGGAGATATAAGATTGTTGAGTTGTGGATGTAATTAGACTTGAAATATTTAGGAGCCAACCGGGCCCCTTTCACTGTAAAAGTTACGGGCCCGAGCCAATTTCTAGGAGCATCAGGCCCACTGGCCCCCGTTATTTCGAGCCCTGACGGATGACAGGCAACATGAAGGGGAATGCGAATAGCCTTTTGAATATGTGGAATAGGGAGAATCAAATTCAGGGAGTTCAGAAATGTAGACAAAGATAAGGTATGTTTAAGTTGATGTCATATTTATAGTCCCTCACATTGATGCATAAGGACTGGCAGTATCCTCAATGGGAAAATGAGTAGTAAATGACGAACATAATTGTGACAGCTGGTATATATTTGAGCTGGAACTGAGATCATTTTTTTAGTGATAAATAGGTCTGATTTGACTGACTGTGTGTTGTAATAAATAATTTTTAACTGTGGATAGGCGGTAGTCAGATTTTATAAGTTGCCAACTGGACTACCAAGAGGAGTGTTTTCACTCGCCTGCTGATGTTTTCAGTTGCAAATGGCCAGCAGGGGAGTGCTAATTTCTTACCTTGGTCCCCATGCTGCCATAGTTATGTTAGTCATTTTCGATGCATGAAGAACAAAAATTCAATAAAAGTAGGGCTTTTGATAGTATCCTATACAGGTCTGCAGCCAGTGGTACAGTATATATATTACATTTGAAAATTTCCAGGTCAACTCAACATTTAAATATTAAATTTACAAATTTACATGTCAGGTGTAGTGGGGACACCACAAATTGGTGCGTCAGTCACATGTACATGGTAAAGAGTCCAGATTGAGTATCTTGCAAATATCACACATGTCCGTATATTGATGCCAAATAGTCAAATGGCAAGCCTAACAATCTAAGTGTGTCAGACAGGAATATTGAATAGTAATGCCAGTTACTGCTTAAAAACAGTCAGTATTGCACAAAATGTGTAAAAGTGTAGACCTATTGACATTCGCAAGTGTTGGAAAAATGGAACTGACTTTTTTTAAGTTATGGCAAATTCTTCCACACTTTTTCCATATTCTTGTTATGAAAAGTCCTAAATTACACTCAGCTATGAATTTTAAACTATTTAAGGATTTCTTCATTCTTGTAAGAGGACCTAAAAACTGCTTTGGTGTCCCTTCTATGTTGGTCAATTTACTGGCATGAATATGTTTGAATGCATACACAAAGCTTTATGTAAAACTATACTGTATGTAAGTTTTATAAATGCTGATTTCAATCAAAGATGATGTTGAAATTTTGACCTCATTTTCCACTACTAATATCCTAATTTACAGAAAGACCCAACACAAAAAGTCAACTCTTCCCCAGAGGGAGCAGGATTTCCCCACACGTAATTTTTAAACTTGGGGGATTGTTGAAAAAAGTACTGTCAGCCCATGATTTGGCTGCCCAATGCAAACACTGAAATAGATGCAGTTGCAATGGCTGTAGCTTGTGGGAGATGTTGTTATTATGAAGAGTCATCCATATTTGTTGTGTCTGCATTCTGAAAAATGTCTGAGTCCATTGATCTGCCAGTTTTGAGTGGAGACACATTTGCAGTGGCCACTTATGAATTTGCCCACCCAGCAGGTGTGTATTGCTCCTGCACCCTCACTGACTGCACTCGCAATATGTACGTCAAAAAGAGGTTCATATTCGACACCTGCTATGAAGGTAACTTATGAATGTGTGATGTTTTACAACATAATACTTATACATGTCTTGTGTGTATTGTCTGAAAAGTGTTTCAGTCGCAGGGCTTGTAATCAGCTTCAAAAAGTGCACAACAAAACTGAGACCCAGGGAAGGGCACTTACAGTGATTTTGAACAATTAAGGGGCACCATGACAAGCATCACAAGCAAGATGGCTTTTTGCCATCAGTGCCTTCGGTTGTGTCAAGCCCTGCAATCATAGTAAGTCCAAATAGCCTCCAGTTTTGAGAGGAAGGGCAGTCGTGGTCACAGAAGCTGTATATTAAGATGTTTTACTTTGGCTCTGGAGTCTGGAAGCAAAAAAGGTATAAGGTGAACCTAAAGTCTAGAATTACAAGAATATATATATTCAGAGGTTGGAAAATGAATCTTATTCTGCCAATTCCCATTGCCATGGCTTGTTCCATCGCTGACATAAAATGTTGATATTTATTCACTTAATTTTAAACAGTCCATTATGCAATAGTTTGTGATGTCCTCCTTGTACATACAACTCACATTACCTGCTTAAACCTTTTGAAATTAAATGTTTATGTGACCTTGAAAAGCATCCTGTTTTCTTGGATAACATGTACAGAGAAGCTTGTATAGTCATATGACCCTATAACAGTAAGAAAGTAATCACATTTTGACTCAAGGTGCAGTGGCTTTTGGAAAAACAAAGACTGTAATTTGAGTTTGTACAAGAATGACATTACAAATTTTTGCACAATCTACCATTTTAAATTGAGTGAATAATCTTCACCATTTTCTATCTCAGCACAGAGGTATCCTATATAAAGATGGAAGTTGGACCATTTGGATTCATTTTTCAAGCTTTGTTACATATATTTTTGAAATTTCAGACTGAAGGTACACTTTAATATTTTCAGAGAATTCTACAACTTTGTACCCAATTTTGTTGTATGGCTAGGCCTAGATATGTTGAAGCATGCTGTAAGTTATGTATTAAGCCTAGGCATAGCCCTGAAACAATTTGCCTTGGACCAAACATCAGGCTTGGTCCAGCCAATTGGTTCAAAATCAATTGAGGCCAGGTTTGTATAGTATTTGGAGGTCAGAGTGATGTCTCTACCAGGGAAGAACCCATTTGTTAGATTAGTACATCCTGAATCCAGATGGACATGGAACAGTTGGATTTGAAAAAGAAATTGGATGTCAATCATATGTACTGCAGACACTGTCTATAAATCTGATAGCAAAATTTTTGATAGGAAAGTTACTGCATAGTACAGTACCGTATTGTGTGTAGACTAGATTGTGTTTTAGCAGAGAGTACTGTATAGATATGATCTTGACCTTGATGGTGTTCCACACAAATTGCCCAAAGGGCTGTTGAGTGTGGTCCATCTTTGCCTATATTACACATGATTGCCTAGGAGCTGTTTGAAGGAGAGCTCACATGAGGCAGATCTGAGCTTGGATGATTCAACAAGGTGATGGTGTGTGGAAAGAGCAAATACCTGAAACAGTTTTTAATTGCTGGAGGAATAATACAATCCAAAGGGTGAGAGATCTTATCAGTGGGGTAACTGAATACCTGTTCCTTTCAGTCTTAAGGCTGATTGGTTTGGTATTCCTTCTGGGCATGTAAGTTGTGTGGACTCTCCAGCAGAACCTTGTTTGGCAGAAATAACTACTTCTGGCCAACAAGGTTCTTCTGGAGTTGTATGTTTATTGTATAATGTTGCCAATGTAAGAATTATACCACTGTAGGTTTTTGGTCAAGTACTGCTTGCAGACCAATGTACTTGCCACTTGGAAACTAGCATCAGCTTCCCATAAAACAGTGGTCAGATTAATTAAATAATAATGAAATGCAATGTAATGAATGGGTGTGCAAAAGCATGTTAGGTTATGTAGATATATAGATTTCTGTTATGTGTAACTTTTTGTCTATTTAGAATATCCAGTATTTCCTTTTACTTGCTTTCAGAAGGAATCATTCCACTATCTTTCTTCAACATGGAAGAAGATGCAGACGATGTCATATTTGAGGTAATTTTCAATTTTTGCAAAAATAAACAAGACAGATGACAAAATATCTTCAAAAAGTATGTAAGGTTTTTTTTTTTGTCAGTTTTAAGATCAAACAGTTGTTTAAAGTGTGGCAGTGGTTCTGCAACAAAATGTATTTACAGTTTCATGCAGATCAACCTTGGTATAAAGTATAAAAATGGTGTCATAGTATATAATAATGTGTAAGTACTCTAGGGAAGTGTTGAAGTAGGTTATGGTAATTGTATCAAGGGTATAGTAATTACATCTAATGTGCATTGCACCTGTTCCTTTCATAACTTCTGTGGTGTAAGTTTTGCAAAAATTATGCAAATTTATCTCCATCCTAATCCAGTGAATATTATCAAGATAATTTGTTTGTGCAGAGACATAAACCCATGTGTATTTGGTATAATTGGCAAGAAATAATGGCCCATATAGTACACCATAGTATAAATTGAAATAATACAGTAGCTCATACTTCACACTGTACAGTACATTGAATAATGGCCCATAAAGAACACCATACAGTTAGCAGATTTATCTGTCTTTGCAGTATTACTCTAAACATGCCGTCATGAAATATTTTAAATGCTTTCTTTTAAGGGTACATTTTATGAGATTTCCATTTCTCACTGAACTGACAGAAGATCAAAATGACTAACTCTGTAAAATTTATTGAAATTCAACATTCATTTTATCTCAGAAGTGTCTTTTTGATTAAAAAATGAGAAAGCAAATTTGTTTATTTGCAGAGAGACTTTCATTATTGTTCCTTTTCACCTTCCAGGGATCTCCTCTTTTTGAGTACTTAAAGGAAACATGCCCTGAGGATGAATTTGAAACCAGTCCACTACAGAAGAATCAAGATTTAGATAGGCCTGTGAATGAACCCAAACAGTCTTTTACAGAACGGGTACCCATTTAATGTATTCTGCTTCTCCATCTTACACCTCACCATCATGAAAACATTACAGATGTTGTCTAGAGGAGATATTGCCTGGTATTGCTTCAACATGGTCGGGGAACATGTTTATTTACTGGAAAATGAAGCAAAATTCCCTAAAAGGGAAATATTGCATTTGTTTGTATAGATACAGAATGAGAGATAATTCAAAATAAGGCAGCTTGGGAGCTTGCTTTTCAAGAAATAAGGTTCTCACAGAGAGAAATTCAGTTATTTGTTGCACAAGAATAATTTGTTGGCCCAAACTTTCAAAAATTCAAATGATGCAACATCGGTTACTCTTGTAAAGCATAATATTTTGAGGAGATAAAGCTATTTCTGGAGTTTATTGGTGAGACTGAATTATTTAAAAATGATTAAAGCTGTTTGCTTTTTATGCCATGGTGGTGCAATTCAAACACAATATTGCCCTTTAAGTCATAACATATTTTCATGTAACAAATTATAAAGCCAAATTCTCCTCCTAGTTCCCAAACTTACCTTCAAGTATCAAAATTTTCCATGAAGGAACTTCCCAACTTTCTCAGTTTTACCACACATGTTCATCACAGTTTGCTAAATCAGTGTCCCTGCAAGAAGTTCTATGCACACGAGGGCATTTGTATCAAACTAGTGTGATGCATATTGGACATTTGTACAGGTATGTATATACTGTGAGACATTGCAGTTTGGCAGCTGTAGTAAAATGTTGAGTTCTAGTTTGTTCCCTCACTGTATCTTTCAAGCAAAGGTTAATACCTCCTTCAAGTAAACTGAAACACAGGGCTTGAAAGGGAGAACTGTTAAAACAAGCACTACACTGGCAAAATGTAGCTGCACCTAGTTTCATGCAATGAATGGACAAAACTTGACCTGAAGACAGGTTTGATTGTTCATAGCATGTGTGAGTTAAGCCATGATTATTTGCTGGAGAAAAGGGAGTCAAAAATTTATTTGTGTGAGATTGTCATGAAAATTTAAATTAGTGTTACATCATTTTGATGAGATAAAATTGATGGTGCAGTATTTCCTTGTATTAAGCATTTAATACCAAATGGTATTTTAATAGCAATGGTGGTGGTCATTGATCACAAAATTGTGATGATGGACATTAGGCAACTCACTGAATTGTCTGTAGTATATAGGGCCACCGATTTTCCTTGAAAAAAAGAGTCAATTTCCGTTACAGCAATTTCAAATTCCGTGAAAATCCGTGCAAGCAATTTGCCAAATCTGTGACTTTCTGTTTTGCATTGATTAGTGTGTTAGGCCAGTACAGCCTAACCAGACTAAAATCCATTCACCAGCCTAACGTCTGCACATATACGTAATGGACAAAAAAACCCAAAACAACTTGACTTACGATTGTTTGAGTGTGGGTCTCTTCTTCTTCTTACATAGTAAACGTTATGATCGTTCGATCATGAACGTAACAACAGAGCAAAACATGAAACTTGAGTAATGTGTGCAACAGTTTGTTATGACGCACTCATGCATAGTATACCATACATACAGTACATGATACAGTATAAACAAGAATCAGCTACAGGCAACGGGATCGCGGGAAAACTTTGCAAGACTGAGCAACATTAGACCTACCGAAGGCTATTAAATGCGCAACTCGCACCTGGTGCCACATACAGTAAGCATCGGAGGTGGTGAATTTCAACAGTTTTCTATCAGTAGTCTGCTAGAGCCATCCAGTGTTACATACAGATTTTTAAACTTTTTTTTTTCATTTTGCCCTCTTGATTGCAGACTTCTTTAGCATTCTGAGAGATTTTTGAATTTCTGTGATTTTCCGTGAAAAAATTAAAATTCCGCGATTCCGTGACAATTTCCGTGATCGCGGAAAATCGGTGGCCCTAAGTATATGCTGTTAATCATCTTAGTGCTTGGGTGGAAACCTTTGCCTCTGCATATACCCTTAAAGATATTTGACCTCATATTTGTATCATTTTGATCAGGTGACAATATTTATCAGAAAACTGCATTCAAGATGGAAAGAACTATGTCTGTGGCCTTTCTTGCAGCTCCATGAATCTGAATACAAACAGGTCAGTCAGGGTTCTCGTAGGCACTTTGGGTCTTTTAAAGGGGTTATGGCATCCCCCCAAACCAGGGAGTTGCTAGCAACTCTCTGCCCAGACATATTTAGGAATATCCCAGAGTTATACAGTTGGTAACTGCACTTTGGCATTCATTCAAACTATAGTGTTTCACTTTGGTTGATCAGCAATAACTTGTACTTTTGTGTGCCTTCGTATGCACGTACATTTTGTGTTACTATCGGCCGACTGCTTTCTGGCTATGAGCCTTTACCTAATCATAAGTAAGCCACTTAGTCCGGGTTCTGCATTTTCAGGAATGTCTAGATAATTTAACAGCTACTCTATCTATACTACTATCTGTTTTTTTTTCCCCTTGTTTACGTATGTCTACCTATTGTAATGCTTCTAACCCTATTTTGACTTGTGCTTGTAATCAATGCTTAGCTAGCACCCTTCCATATAATAACGTTCCTTGTATCAACAGTGATACTGAAGAGACGAGTACTAGTATACGGTTCCAAAACATCACATTACAGTCCACGGATGATGATGATGATGACGTCATCCCTTGTGATTATTATGAGACTGATGGTTTCAGATCTCTTAGAAATGACGGTTTCAATCTGTTTCACCTGAATAGTCGTAGCCTGAATAAAATTTCAATAATATCTCTGATTATCTATCAATTCTTACGCATAATTTTTCAATAATCGGTTTTTCTGAAAACTTGGTTTGGAAATGACTTATCACCACTGATTAATTTAGACAACTACACTCTGTTAGAAAAACATCGTGAAACGAAGAGGGGTGGTGGAGTCTGTATATTGTGATAAACGACTATAGCATCTTAAGTCGTGACGATCTTTCTGTTTTCAATGATTCAATAGAAAGTCTTTTTATAGAAGTAAATAATCATTATACAAGAGATAAAAATGTTGTTGGAGTCATTTACAGGCCACCAAGTGGGAACTTAATGCTATTTTACGAGCAATTTGTCTCTATTTTAAGTACAATCAGTGATGAAAACAAAGGTTGCTATATAATGGGTGACTACAACATTGATCTCTTAGATGAAAAACATTCTTTTATTAACCATATAGTCTCATATAACTTTATACCAACCATCACCAAACCAACTCATGTTAGTAATAATTCTTTTTCCCTTATAGACAATATTATAACTAATACTTTAAGTCCGGGCGGACATAACAGAATGAACTGTGAATCTGGTATTTTGCTCACCGATTTGACCGATCATTTTCCAGTGTTTTTAAATATCAATTCTACTAGGTGCGTGCAGCTGCAGGATTATGTCGTTACTCGTAATTATTCTCAGGAAAATATTGATTTATTTTTGTCTCAAGTTTCAAAAACAAATTGGGACCACGTCCTCCGAGATCAGGATGCAAACTCGTCGTTTAATATGTTTTTTCGTACATTCAGCGATTTGTATGAAAAGTGCTTTCCTATGGCAAGACGTAAAATGTATCACAAAATTAAAGGGAAGCCTTGGATCTCCTCTGGTATTTTAAAGTCAATAAAAACAAAAAACAAACTTTATAAAACCAAACTCAAATGTCCTACGGAGAGCAATATTTTGAGTTACCGTAATTACAGAAATAAATTAAATCATGTTATTCGTGTTTCTAAAAAAAATTATTACACTTTGAAATTCACTAGTTGCAAAAATGATCTTAGAAAGACATGGTCCTCCATTAACGATGTTATCAATAAGAATAAGAAGAGGTCGATTTATCCTGAGTTTTATGTAAGTAATGGTGTTAAGCTAACCGATCAAGGTGGTATTGCCAATGGCTTAAACGACTACTTCGTCAATGTTGGGCCGTTACTTGCTCAGAACATTAATTCCTCTTCTTCCGCCTTGGACTTTTTGCATAATTCTAGTGCCCCTACTGATTCTTCAGCTTTCGCTTTTCCTATTACTGAGGATGAAGTGGTCGAAGTAGCCTACACGTGTCTTAAGCCTGGAAAATCCGCCGGTTTTGATGATATTAGACCTTCTGTTGTAAGACAGGCGATCCCGTACATTACTAAACCCCTTTCTCATGTTTTTAACATTTCTTTATCCACGGCTAAATTTCCTGATCACCTAAAAATGGCAAAAGTAATTCCAGTCTACAAGAAAGGTGACTCAAATACCTTTTCTAACTATCGTCCTATCTCGGTCTTGCCTTGCCTCTCATAGCTTCTTGAACGCCTTATTTATAATCGTGTTGTGAAATTTCTTGATAAAAACAATATCCTTTTTAAGCACCAGTACGGTTTTCGCTCCGGGATTTCCACTGAAATGGCTCTTTCTGATGCAGTTGAAAAACTAAGAAATTCTATGAGCAAAAAATTAACAACAGCCGGTATTTTCCTCGACTTATCAAAAGCGTTTGACACTATCGACCACAACATCCTCTGCCAAAAGCTTAATTACTGGGGTATTCGTGGGAACTTTTTGTCCTGGTTTAAAAGTTATCTATCTAATAGACAGCAGTATGTGTTTCTCAATGGTTATAACTCAGATATACGAACAATAAGCTGTGGTGTCCCACAAGGTTCCATCCTAGGTCCACTCCTTTTTATTATTTATGTTAACGATATCGGTAATCTTTCATCCAAAGCTTCAGTGGTACTTTTTGCCGACGACACAAATATTTTCTTTAGTGATAACGATGTTAACAAACTCCAACGTATTATTACCGAGGAACTCAATGTCTACATTAAATGGTTTGAGGCTAATAAGCTTTCGCTTAATATCGATAAAACTAACTACATTATTTTTAACGAGAAAAGTAATTTCAGTAATTTCAGTATTAAAATTAATGATTCTTATTTGAAGAGAGTTGATTATGTTAAATTCTTGGGGGTTTACATCGATTTCAAACTTTCATGGAGTGAACATATCAATCATGTGTCAAGACAGGTAGCAAAGGGTGTAGGTGTATTGTCACAGTTAAAACACATTTTACCAAGACATGTTTTAAGGTCTTTGTACCAAACACTAATTATGCCCCATCTTACATATTGTTGTATAGTCTGGTCAGGAGCCAGTCATCAGTATTTGAATAAGTTAATAGTTCTACAAAAAAGAGCCATCAGACATATTACTCTCTCAGGTTACTATGATCATACCAACCTTTTGTTCAAGTCTCTTAATCTGCTTAAATTCTCTGACCTAATAAGCCTGAATATGGCTAAGTTTGTTTATCGTTCACAACACAATCAACTGTCACCTTCTTTGAACGATCTTTTCATTACCAATTCTGTAATACATGACCACTGTACTAGACAATCTGATTACTTGCATATCCCTAGCTGTCGTACAAGCCTTTCAATGAGGGGATTACACTACCGTGCAGTTACCTTGTGGAATTCACTTCCAGACATTTTAAAACAGAAACCTTCTATTTTCAGCTTTAAGAGGAACTTACACAATTATTTCATCGGAATGTATTAATTACTTATTTTTTTATTATGAATCCTTTATGATTAGGGCTTGCTCCTTTATCTGGTTTAGAGGCATGACTTAGGTTTCCAGCTAGTGGTGGGGCGGGTGGTTGGGTACTCAATTTATTTATTTTTTTTTTTTGTACTTCACTTTATTATTTTTCAGGGGAGTGTTTCTGCCTTTTATGTCAAGCCCAACAGGGTTTTGCAGTTCACTTCCTTCCGCTGCTACTACGACAAATTGCCTCCGTAACTGTATAATATGTAATTTTTTGTCATATTGTATATTGTAGTGGAGAAACAAATAAATGAAATGAAACATAGTCTGTTGTGTTCCCCATTAAGCTCACACACACTGTGCTTGATAATATTGCCTCAAGCGATTTTAACTCAGTGCAGACTACTGTGGCTCTGTCTTAGAGGTGTACTAGACAGGAGGTTTGGTTTAAATTGGAGGTGGGGCTAAGAGTTAACTTAGTAGGAAGAATTGTTACTGTCTGGGGTGAGCTTAGACAGCCTTTAAGCACTTTTAGAGGCTTAAATTATGTAACAGATTTTTTAGGAAAGAAAAAGAAACTTGGAACAATATGGTAATGTGATATTGTGTAAATATGGTTGTGTTTCAAGTTAAAATCCAACTTTGATTTTGTGTACAGCAGTGGAAGACAAAATGGGATTGGGGGAGGGGGATGTGTACTGGTAGAGAGGAGAGGGAGAAGGAAGTGGAAGATAAAGCCAGTTGCCCTCTAGGTGATCAATTGCTTGTGAGCTCTTGTGATTCCTGACAACCTCCTGTGATCTCAAGAAAGTCACCTACAGTAGTGGGAGAGCATTTGCTCACAACTGGTCGCAAGCACTCACTGAGAGGTTGTAGCTTGCAAGCCATGATTGCAAGTGGTCACAAGGCTTTAAATATGTTTAAAAATCTTTGGACCTCTGCAAAAGTTCACAGGTGGTTGTATTGGATTGCATAGTGTGATAGGGTGATCACAAGGTGTTGCAACCCAAAGGTCCTAAAGAAAATACAGTAACATGTGAATAACAAGGGTAAAGAGTAAAAATTACTGTATATGGGCCATGGCCATGGTGGGTTGTGGGAGAGTGTTGGAAGCACAATTCTCATGGTTTACAGTACCATTTATTGTCAGATATTTTCATTGACATTAGCCAGCATCTTTGTCACTGAAATAAAACCAGTTTCATTTTCACAGAAAATTTACAACAAATAAATAAATTGATATATCTGGGTGTTGTAATTTTAGTTTATCATAAGACAAGCTGGGTTCTGTCTTCCCTTTAGATGAATGGCGAATCAAATTTATTGAAAGTATCAAGGTTTAAGGTACCAATTTCAGGTTTCATGAAAATCTCCAAATTTACAAGTTTGATACATTGGAAGTTGTGGGCAAAGCTCCTTTAGGCGTGTATGGAATGTTTAAAATGTCATTAGAATCCCTTTATGGAGATTCTTTTCTTTAGCATGCCTAGTTACCAGGTTGCCTGAACTGTAGGAGGAGTGATGGCTCCTGGGTTTGCCTGAGAGGGGACCTGTTATGGGTTCCTTGACTGGGTGGTGAGCTTAAAGTTTTTCATAAAAAAACTTGACAATAATCAATGCGAGTATGTCACATCAACTTATAACATATGACCAGTCAAGACCAAATGATGTCATAGCATGACCCATTTGTTGCACAGTGCAAAAACTTAATGTACCAAGTTAAGTGATGTTTAAGTGCCTCCCTGAGTTGCATAGAGCGATGAATTATCTAAGAGATGCATGGGAGAATCTTCCCAAATTGAGACCTATATATATCAACTAGCCAGTATGTTGCCATGGTACAGTATAGAGGTATCTAAAGGGGATACCATCCATTGTATGGTATCTGCCTGTCTGTCTTACAATTAATCTGTTGGGCTGAGGATGGAATTTCTGACGTTTGCCAAAAATGTGTTAGCTAAGCAATTTGTGTTATGTAACTTGGTCAGGTGTTACTGTTTATGTACTTGAAATCAATCTATAAAAGACACAAAGAAGCTCATCACTGCAGAAAATGTGTCAATTAGTAGTGAATAAACTGCCTTCCTTTAGAACAATAAAACAGTTAACTATCACGGCGACTGACAGTTTTCTGGGATTTACTGTACTTCTTATTGTGCCATAGTGGCTCCCTGACAAAACTACAAAGAATCCCTAGGAACTATTGATTGGATCAGCTTAACATTTATCTTCATTAAAAAGATAAGATAGAAAAATATGTTTTTTACTCCAGATGAATTCCCATTATTACCTAAGGCTGGGGAAGGGGGCAAGGGTAGACCTACTTGACCGAGGGATCTGCCTCCCTCTTCCTCCTCTGACCCCACACCCGTGCTAGAGAGATGGATGCTCATATATTTGCGGACTGTTCATCTATATCAGTGGCCCAGCCTTACCAAATCCTGCAATACTTCTGGACAAACCCTCTGAAATGACGCATACCCAGGTTTGTCTTCAGAGGCAAGCTGCTTTATGATGGTGTCATAGCCTAGTACATGGATATTTTATGCCAGAGGAGTCATGGATGTACCCAGAAAGGGCAGGTAAGGCTTGCAGCTGGCTCTGTGTCTACCTCTCATCTGGTTAAATATGAACTAAATCACAGCCATGGGGACATTACAGTTGAAGCTGAGCTTTCGAAGTTTCATCCATTTTGCATCCCCTACCAAAAACATGTACTGTATGTATGTACAACATGAAAACTATGACAAATTTTGTATGATCTCAACCAATATGCTTGCAAGAGGTCGCATAATGTGGGAGCAATTAGATTGCAACTGATTCACAAGCACAGTTGATAGCAAGAGCTCACAAGGGAAGGCGGTCGCAGGAGGTCGCAAGGAATGGCAAGAGCTCGCAAGCTGTTGGCCGCCTAGTGGGCAACTGGCTTAAGAGAGATACTTCTTGGGAAAATGTAATGTAGTACCAACTGAATAGTCAATACTGTGGTGTACGTGTGTTACCTGTGTATTGTTTTCTTTTCTGTCAGAAAGTATCCTGCCAATTACAGACTCTCTCCAAGGTGACAAGAAGTAGACTTGTTGGGGTACATGATCTCACTTTTCTTTGTTCCTTGGAAAGTCATCTGAAGGAGACTCAGCAGTCAACTGGACATCTTATTCCTGTTATTTATGTATTTACCAGGTAAACCTTTCTTGATTCCCAATTCAATATTTATTAACGATGGGCAAAACCCTACCAAGATAAAAGCTATAATTCAGGGCACGCTTGTAAGTACAATGCTGTACGTGTTTATACAGTGAGTTTGTTTGTTTTGGAGTACCGTTTTAAAATACAAACATATGGTTCTAATGGGAGATTTCTAATTTTATGGGTATTAGTCCATTGTACAACCTGAAACCAAATTTTGGTTGTTCAAAATACATTTTGGTTGTCTGAATGAAAGTGACAAACAAAAGATTAGCACCTGCATTTCGCTTTGCTGCTATAGTTAACAAAGGTGTATACTGAATTCTGTATGCTTTCCAGTGATCTTTTCCTGCTTATTTCTATGGGTCATTGATGAATGACCATCCCATATCATTGTCTCGATACCACTTGTTAACAGGATTTTATGACATACTTTCTTACTGATGTAGTATTCTTATCAATTACAAATAAAATCTACTCGTCCATCAGACCAGCTCAAAGAGAGAAAGTGTTTGTCTGATGCAATATTTGCTCATCTTGGATGATGGGGCGAGCATTAAATGTCAGCCCTGATGTCCATCACATCCGTTACATTGCATTATATCCCATCCTTTTTAATGTCACCCCATCACATCACATTACTGAGTGTCACAAATCTGCTTTTGAAGATATTCTTTCTGTGTTCTTGCATATTGTAACAAATACAGAGGCCTTGAAACTATGCTTCATCCTCCAATGTTTACAAATTATTTTCTGAGCTTTGGTATTTTTTTCAATTTTTTCCACAGTGGTGTTTTATTTTTGGCAGCATCTGCATGCCTACTCTTGCCTCAAGCCTTCAAATTTTCTGCACATGGGCTTCCAGTATCCCAGAGAGACTGGTTAGATGTTTGTCTAGGGTCTCTATTTTTCCCAGTCGCTGTTGGAATCTTCATCAAAGGTATATGCCATCATCAATTAGTCAGGAAATTTTATTATCAGACCAACCTAGCAGATGATTACGTACACCAGGAGGAATTATTTCAGAAGGGATTCCGTCGTTCACTACAGTACATACAGGAAGTTGAGGTCTTATCAAGAGGGTACACAATGTGAGTTATTTTTAAACATTTTTCTGTCCCTCAAACTTTTGAGTTGTTATGCATGAAAATAATTTTATTCTATATTTTTGTGTTGAATACATTTGTGCTTTAGTGAGTGAATGTGACTTCTATTAAACAGGTCATTGAGTAAGTAAAATTTGTACGATTGCATACATCAAAAAGTACTGAAATAATTTTTCACTCTGATGCACTAAAGCTGACTAGTGGAAGCCACTTGTCACATGAAAATTGGTATGAAAGTTGTCTCTGTTGGCCATAAATAGTAAGGGATTAAAAGCTGGATTGTAAATTTAAAGGAGGTTACCTCCAAAATTTAATGGTGTTGTCTTCATCAGTAGAGTGATTACACATCACCTTTCTGATGAGTTGCATGACAATAAGGTCAAAGATGTTTCAGTGGTAGGGTGGCCATTCGTCTAGCTTTTAGCCGGATTGTCTGGCTTTTCGGCAGCCTGTCCTCCGTCCGGCTTTACTTGACGCCGGACGTTTTGTCCTCCTTTTTGAAGGTTTGTGAGGTCACATTGACAAAACTTGCAAACTTTGAATGAAAAAATCAATCACGAATAACTTAAGTCCTATCACATACGATATCTTGACGTGAAAACCATGGATATAGCTATCTCAAAATATGCACGATTCTCATCAGTCACATTCACAGGCGACCATATTATAATCCTACACTCCATGCACAGTCAGCATGATTAAATAAATAGTACAGATATAACCTGGTGGGTATGTAAGGCGAATCCGTGAGTTTAAAGCGGTGGAATGTGGCAGTGGTCAAATGTGACATGGCAGAGGGTCATGTCCTCCTGTTTGGGAATTTGGAAATGGTCACCCTATTCAATGGTGGTTACTAACAAAAAAGTACCGATATCATACAGGCAAGCCAAAATATTTTGAAAGGAAAGTAAAAGGAGTCCACACATATCAGAACCAGCCTATCTTGTATCTCTGTAATATTTATCAGAGAAGGGCTCCACTGTTTTCTTAATGTCTACCACCTGTTTATTATGTAACACCATCAAAAATTTGAACTGTGGTCATCCTATTGGCAAAGGTATTAGTAGCAACTGAAACCTTCTCAGGTGAACTGCAGGTCAATTGAATCAAGATTAACAGTTTTTAATTTTTTCTATATACTTATGGAGAACACATTATAATTCCTCACCCACTAAATGCTTGTATTTCAGGGTCAATGTCACATCATATTCAGGGAGTGATCTTTCAAATCTTCAACTTCTACCCCTGAGGAAGTCCTGCCTCTCAGCAATCACCAAACACCTCATCACATTACGAGATGCAACTAAACAGCTAGCAACAGAATTTATTGTCCTTCCAGAGTTTATGCTCTCAGATGAATGTATCACAAACCAGAAACTGCCAGATTGGATTGAAAAAATAGCACTTGATAAGCAGGTAACCATTACACAGCAGATGCTGTTTGTCTCAACATATTAAATGTAGCTGTGGAAAGAGTGAATGGTCTGCCCTTTGCTACACTAAGGGGGTGGGGGCTACCTGCCCCAGTTTGCAGAAACTCTAGCTATTGCACAGTGTCCCTGAAATTTAACAAGTGAAGTGAAGTGATTGCTATCATTGTATGTTTTTTTTCATATGATGTACATTTTTTTCCAAAAGTGAAGAATAAGTAAGATTTTGTGTTCAAATGAAACTTTTGTGCAAGTTACAAAACAAAAGTACACAAGGGCACTCATTTGGTAAGGTTAAATATTCAAGGTTATTCTCTCTTGACAGTAATATATTGGTAGTCCAATGTATAGAAAATGTATAGAAATAGAAAAATATTTGGGAAATGCTGATCGTGAACATTACGTGGACTGCCTGTGTGTGATGTCATGCTCTGTAAGATCAGTGAATGTATAATAATTGCTTCATGACAATAAGTACATAAAAGCCCAAAGCTTTGTGTTAGCTGATGTTACAGCTACATGGTGATCAGTAATGGCTGGTCAGCAAATGAAATGATTTATCTCAGCATTCTTAAAGTAGGGTAAGATGAAGTATAAAATTATAACCATGGACATCACAGGGCTTGCATAACCTCCTCACAAGTATGTAAATACTGCCTTTGAGTCCAAATCATATTAGAGACTTATTGGCATATTTTGCTTTTTAAATATTTCAGCACGAAGCTACTACCACCAATGGAACTCCTGACAAAGCAGTATATTCTCTTTCAACACTAAAGGTATGTTTGTTGACTGTTTTGCAGAAACATTGTGAGGAGATATATGATATGGGAAGAACCTGCACTTAGCAATAGTATCATCGCCGTCCCCATTGATTAATAGCAGTACCAAGACTGGTCTGAACAGGGACGTCAGAGACAGGGGAGGGCTACGTGGGTTTTAGCCCCCTGCCGTGGGCATTTTGGACTACCTTAAACTGGGATGACAGGATTTTATTTTCTTGAACATATTGGGCCGCTTCGATGATTAGCCTCCCCCCCCCCCCCCCATTCAAAATTGGCTCCGCAGTCCCTGCTGAAAGTGTACTACCATAGGATTCATTTCGATGGAGAAACTCGAGTAAATAATGGCTAAATTCTCTTATTTAACCTGTAAACTTGCATTCCTAAAAGCAGACTTGCTACTATGTACTAGATCGTGAAATTAGAACTAGCACTTCTTGTTTTCCTTCTTAGACTGAATGCTATCATTGGATGTCACATGCCATCTGTGGCTTACTTTTGTCTTAATTTTGTTCCAGATTTTATTTGGATTATACAAGGAACAGTGCTCAGATTTTATTCGTCAATTAGTTCTCAGTTGGCTTGACTCGGTTCAGGTGCAAAAATCCCCACAAACAGGTATGCGTCTATCTTATAAAATCAAAGCTATTTGGAACCATTGTTTTCTGTATAATCATTTATTAGTCTGTGCTTTTGCTAAAAAGGATAAACTGTTTTTTAAGAATTTTATTTTTCTCTTCGTTTTAAGATCTTTTGTTTTTTCATCATTTTCACAAGATTGCAAAACACACAGTAGGGGAGGGGAGGGGTCAAAGATTAATGTGCCCTTTTCCAAAAAATGCAATAACTGACAATGGTTTTCTCTAAAAGAACATTTGCCACCTTTGTCAAAGTGTGCTGGAGGTGGGTGGGAGGGGTTCTGAAGAAAACGTAATATTTTATTCTCTTGCTAAAATGATAAAAAAGTTGATGATACTTAAATTCTTTGAGAAGGTATGTGAACAAAGAATGTTCTTAATTTTCCTTTCAACTCCCAAGTGGGTAAATCCATTACTTGTATCAAACCTACTTAAGTGAAATGATGAATTTAAAGGTACAACTTTGGTACACCATTTTTCAGCAATTTGAGAAGGGTAGCTGTATTCTCTTTATACTGTTAATGAATAAGGACATGGCAAGTTCTTGATGGGTTTGAAAAAATTGAAAACAATCATGCCAGAACTAGTGATTTGAAGAATGTAAGAAAAAGTTGTAAAATCAGAGTTCTCTCAGCTTGGACAAGTCACGGAATATTATTTTCACTTTCTAGGCCTGGTAATGATGGGAGTCAAAGAATTTTGTAAAACTTACAGGAGTTGTGGAAAAGGAATAGAATTTTGACTGTGTTACTTATTTTTTCTCTCTCCCTCCCCTTGGAGTCTGCATCTAGCAGGCTAAAAAGTTTTTGTAGTTGTGTCTATGAACTAGACAGTGGTAGCTCTAGGTGGGGGGCATGGAGTATGTCCCCCTTATTGAGGAAGGCTGGCCCCTCATCGGGGGACTTTTTTCAATTTTGTCGGGAGCTGTAATGGGTACCATGTAATATTTTGTCCCCTACGATAATTCAGGCCTTGAAGGGCAGTTTTTTATGATCCTAAGAAATCACAAGTGTGGAAGAAGCTTATATGGCTTATGAATTTCAACTTCACATTGGGTGGCTAACTTACTCAACAATTTAGATCAAATTAGGTTTCCTTCAAAAAGCCAGTTCAGATGGGAAAACCATAGATTGCTCTTGGATGAAAAACCCACCTTACTTTGACCCAGTGGGATCAAATCCGGAATATTCTGGTTGTCAAACTTCATCACTTCAAATGCCATATCTACACAGCCACAACACTGGTTAATGATAACAAGTCTCCCCCCACAATTTACCTGAGTTTTCTCTAAGTTAGGGCAAATCCTTGAATGAAACCCCCAAATTTTCCAACTTCTTTGATAAAAACCAAACTTTCTAAAATTTTCACCACCCTTTGGGCAACTCTTGTTAGGGCTTCGCGTTCCTACCCCCTCCCCCCATCAGGGAGCTTGGCCCCCCGTTGGACAAATCCTGATGCCACCACTAGAACTAGATCTTTGATTTTCCATACTTGGGTCATGAAAAGCTAATAAAAAAGTCACAGAATTTTATTGTCCTTAAGTTGGAAGAACCCTGTTAAATGGTAAGTTATAATCCCATTGTATTGTACAATTCATATATTGGTTCATACAGTTTAAAGAGTTACCTGTGGAAAATGAACAATTTTAAATGATCACAAATTGATCAATCATGCACACTAGTCTGCCTTGTTTGTTTTTCTGGTAGCCTGCATTACTGGCTGTAAGTTACCTATCTGAACCAGTTAGATAGGTTTGTGCAGCTAGGATGGTATGAACAAAGTATCCATGCAAGGTACTTCTCTTAGTAAATACAATTGAGAGCTTCAAATGATTATGCATTGCTTGCTACAGATTTTAAGTAAAAGGGACAGAGAATTTGTTTATTCCAGTATCATGGAAGGTAATTAACAAACTATACCATCTTTCTCTACCAGACCTGAACAAGCTCAAGGAGTGGCTTCACATCTTAAAACAGTGTTTAAGTGAGTGCAGAGAAACAACAGGCCGGCTGAATCAGACATACAAGCTTCATAAATGGTCTCCAGCTTCTGACAAAGTAACACCAACAGGAAGTTTTAGTAGGAGAGAAGTCTGGAGGCCAGAGGTACAGCTGGTCACAGCTCTTCATAGTCTCAGACTGCACTCAGAGGCTGTACTAGAAAGGTGAGGAATATTAGAAGAATGAATAAAAATTGTAGTGTAAATGGTTTTGCAAGAAGCAAACTTAGCTTACAAAGCTGGTAGGATTGCATGTTCATTTCCCCACTGGAAAGTGGTCTGTAGCTAGTAAGTAAATAATGGTCAAAGAAGGCTTGCTGAAATTTAGCAGAAGACCAAGACAACAAACAGCAAAACTGTAGATGGAGTGACTGATTCTTTTATGTCAAGTTTCTTTGGGTTCATGTACCAACATATAATTATTGTAAATTATAGAGATCATGCTAACCAGAGTCATCTTTATGAAGGTTTGAGAAGGTTCAGAATGGGAAGTATTTCCACAAGGGATGGGAACATCCCCCTCCACTAGGCTGATGAGTGTAGGCTCCCAATGACTGCAGTCATTGCTGAGGTCTGACTGCAGTCATTTTGTAGTTCCTAAGATCAGAAGACATGTGAAGCTCACAATAAATTACTTCAACTGCATTGATAGCAAGATGTAGTGAAAACTGAGGTATAAAAGGTTTCCCAAAAAGCAAACTTAACATAGTTACAAGCTGTTATGTGTGCATTTACATTACACATTAGAAGGGAAAGTACCTATTGTATGACAGTGTAAGGAAGGGTTGTAGAAAAGGGTATTTTATTCATGAAAGAGGATAAAATCTAGGTGTTCTGATGAAATTTTCAATCAATCATTCATGTGTGGTCAGATGAGCAATGCTGTTTCCTTTGTCTTTCAGTCTGTTGTTTTGACTTTGAAATAGGTAAGGATGTGAGGTTACCATGAGGAATGTAAAACTTTTAATCTTCCTATGCCTTGTATGTATTCTCAGTAACAAAAACATGGGATTGCAGAGGAGAGAATTGTTCATTAAGTTTAAAGACAAACAAAACCATCAGAGTTGGTCAATTTAAATCAGGCTGATTAAAATCACGATTTAAATCACGATTTTAATTGAAAAAAATCAAGATTTTAATGATTTAAATCGATTTAATTAAATCGATTTATTTGATTTAAATCATTGATTTAAATCACTATTTTTTTAAAAAAATAAAAAAAATCACCAACCCTGAAAACCATGTTGATTAATGTAAGGTTATGATGTCACATGTGCTTGCTTCAAGTTCACTGTGACTTAAAAAGTGATACCTGTAACGTCATCTGGTAATACCATAAGAAAACAAATAGGAACTGAATGCGGATTTTAAAAAATGTTTTTACCAAGTGCTGCTTTAATATATCAAATGTAAATCTAAACCTTAAGTCTTCCTGTAATGAAGACTTACTGAATCACAACAAACACCAAAACAAAATTCTTGATGAGTAATGGCATGTGGTAAAGTGCCTGTTTTCAGCTTACTATGTGTGGTAATCTTACTGCACAATTGGAGGACATGCTAATCAGAGTCCCCATAGAGCTACTGAGGTTTTATGAAGGTCAGTCATGGCTGACCCCAAAGCATCCCCTCTGCTGAAGCGAAAAATTATGAGCTCTTTTGTTCAGAGATGGGAGGGTCAAAATTATCTCCCTACTGTGAGTTGAAAAATCTGTATTGACAAACTGAAAGGTTGTTGTGTTATATACTGAAGTGACCTTTATGAAAGTGTTTTGTATGTTACTGAAAAGTGGTGTGAGACAAAAGGCACATAATTGTAATAATATTTTTCAGCTTTTCAACATTGCTGAATGGATTGAATTTGTTAAACTATTTTGAGGTCAAAGGTTAATTTCATATAATAATGAAAATTTCACATGACTGCATGGAAAGGGTGGAGATGGAGTGGGTTGCTTAGTAAATGGATATGTCAGTGATAAAGGGCATGGTTCAATGATGTAGGTTCTAAAGTATTAAGTATTTTAACAAATATACTGTGAGTGTTTACATGAACGTTTGCCTATTAGAGTTTGATTAGCAAGGTTTCTAGCTCACTGTTGGTCAGTTTTATATACACTACTAGATGGAGCAAATGTGATAAACTTACAACATTTTACCTTTCAGAATTTGTCCTTTTGATGACACTATGGCTGACTCCGAAGAGATTACAATGACTGAAGACTCACTTGATGAGTTAAAGAATTTGTTGTCAGAAATCTCAGAACACATTGAAGCTAGTCAAATGTGTTATCAGGAAACAAAAGCTAGTCTTGAAAAACTTCTGAATAGAGGAAACACCCAGAATGCAGCTGGTAAGTAATATGGTGTAACTTTTCACTGGATATTGAGCTCAACTGTAAAATTTTCCTTGGTCTTGCAGATCTGGGAACACTATGAGAGTGGTATCGATATGGTTTTTGTTAATTGTAAAAACTAAGTTGAAATGTTGTGTATAGGTCTTGAATGTGACATTGCAGATAGGTTCAACCCCCATACTTGACAGAAACATGTAGCTACATATTTTTCACACACTGTAATCATTGCTCTTTTGCCATTCAGTGCTCAGTAGTGCTATCAGAGTGGCAGTTAGAGTTGCCATAGTGACAGTTAGCCTCAACCCCATGCTTGATAGTAACATGCAGCTATATATTTTTCACACACTGTGATCAATGCTCTTTTAGCATTCAGTGCTGAGTGGCACTGTCATAGTGACAGTTAGCTTTGACCCCATGCTTGATAGTAACATGCAGCTACATATTTTTCACACACTGTAATCAATGCTCTTTTAGCATTCAGTGCTGAATGGAACTGTCATAGTGACAGTTAGCTTTGACCCCATGCTTGATAGTAACATACAGCTACATATTTTTCACACACTGTAATCAATGCTCTTTTAGCATTCAGTGCTGAGTGGCACTGTCATAGTGACAGTTAGCTTTGACCCCATGCTTGATAGTAACATACAGCTACATATTTTTCACACACTGTAATCAATGCTCTTTTAGCATTCAGTGCTGAGTGGCACTGTCATAGTGACAGTTAGCTTTGACCCCATGCTTGACAGTAACATGCAGCGACATATTTTTCACACACCGTAATCAATGCTCTTTTACCATTCAGTGCTGAGTGGCACTGTCATAGTGACAGTTAGCTTTGACCCCATGCTTGATAGTAACATACAGCTACATATTTTTCACACACTGTAATCAATGCTCTTTTAGCATTCAGTGCTGAGTGGCACTGTCATAGTGACAGTTAGCTTTGACCCCATGCTTGACAGTAACATGCAGCGACATATTTTTCACACACCGTAATCAATGCTCTTTTAACATTCAGTGCTCAGTAGTGCTGTCATAGTGACAGTTAGACTTACAGAATGAGTACAATGTCCACAAGGACATGTACAAGGAAATTGTCTCATCTGTTAGTAAGAGCACAAGAGCACACCATTTCCTGAGTATGAGCTCAAAATTTTGCATTAGCATCAACGTAACATTTCAGACTGTGTGAGTGCAAGTACTAGAATAATTCCTTTGTTAGAAATATGAACACACACAATAGTACCAAAGAATGAGTATGTGTGTATGTCTCTACAAGTCTGAATGGGTACCATGTCCTCTGTAGCTTTCTTTGTACATCTTGTGTTTCTTTGTTTAGAGTAGCCAGGACACCATCCTCGGTATCAGGGAGATGTTACTTTGGAAGGAGAAAGGAATTTTTGCTAATACTCTAAGACAAACTAAATCCCATGAAGATTATAAATGATAAGCTACGTATGAAGCTGATGGGATCTCTTTGTTTTAGTTGGCTTCAATGTGATATAAGCAAGAAGCGTTATTTAAGTCTAGTATAAATCCTTTTACAAGTGGCTTACTCAGAACAATGCTTTAAGGTGTATAGGTTAGCACAGCCAACAATTTAAGGGTAGGTGCTATACCAAAATGACTGTTTACTTGAAATAAATTAATGAAGATTTGCCTCTTCCTAAACAACCCTAAACAACAGACCCCATGCAAATGAACTGCAGAGGCATAAGTCTTATTTTGGTCACAAAAATCCAGAAGTTTCCTGAAATGAGCAGCTGTAGAATTACATTTACATTTTTACATAAAACCTAATTGATCCTCACTTCAAAGCAGTGTATATCCTTCCAGTAACAACTTCCTGGTGATATCTCAAAGAACTTGCATACGATGGATTATAATGTCCTATTCAGTGTTTCTTTAAGATGCTATGACAAGATTTTCAAATAGTGGCTTACCAGTTTGACAATTTAGTGTTCATAGAAAGAAGTAAAAAATGAAAGTTGAACCTGAATTTAGTGCAATGTGAATGACAACAAGAATGTCATGTAACCATCCACCGATAAAAACGATTCTAAATTTGTATCACCAAACACAAATCACTGCACTGACTGCACCAAAAAGCACCTAAACCCTAGAGCTTTCGAGGCCCTAAGCAGGCCTTCAGCACTGGATATAACTGCCTCTTGCATACTTAGCTGCACTATGTGCCACTTCTCAACACGTAGTAATGAGTCACATGTTAGCATATCAGGCAATTTGACTCAATGGATTATTTTATAGAGGAAATGCTGCTTCCATCCAGTAAGTTGCCTGTTTTGATATATTGAAAGTTATTTCTTCCAAGGCATAGCTAATTGATATCTTTATAACTTTTACCTAAGCATTCATACTTTTGTTCAGCATGTAGGATTTTCAAGGTGGAAAACAGAATGTTTTGTTATGAAATTAGCATTTTTTTTTTTTGCATTCACCAGATGAAGAAGGAGGTCCAATCCCTGAAGAAAATGCAAATGAGGAGCCAATCAAAGTTCATGTAATTAATGATGATTCAGATGAAATGGACAGTGACTTTGAAGAACAAGTGAGTGCTGTATTAAAAATTTCTGAGAATACTGGCCTGAATACACAAACTTCAATTATTAACAGTTGCATATACAGAATCACATTTCTGTAAGTTTAGCTGATGCAGAATGGGATAGAAATAAGAAAATTGTCAGCCTTTATAGTCTTTTGGATGTAGTCATACAACGTTAAATTTGGGAAGATGTTGAAAATACTTTATCCTTTATATCAAGTGTGTAGACCCTGTTCCAAACAGCAATTGCAGTGGATTATGGGACAGAGTTTTGGTATGCGTCGTTTTTGTCAATGGCATTTTACTGTGGCAAAAATGACATGTACCAAAACTCTATCCCACAATCCTTTGTAAGTTGCTGTTTGGAAAAGTGTCTATTTATAGATGTTTTTTCAAAGAGTGTGGAGCATGAACCTTTTTGAATATATGAATGAAGGGTATGTACTAAAATGAAGCAATCATGAAAGTAACCATTACTGCAGAAGCAAATATTTTGTTACACTCCAGATATTTGAAGCTTACATTGATGTTAAGAAAAAACTTCAGGAAGATGAGGATTCAGAAGAATGGCTTCAAGAAAAGGTGAGGGGGCACTTCTGGAATGATGAAAGAACAGAAAATGATTGTATCTTCCTTTCTTGCAAAACAGTCGTTGGAGGTTTTCACATATTTTTGAATCAATCAGATATCCTTTAATATTCCTCATGAATATCTTGCATCTTTCAATATGCAAATATCAGATTAACCAAGGAGTTATCTTGAATGAATTCAATGATTTTCTAACAAAAGATTCCTGTTTGAGGGAATACCACCTTTCCTAATTTTAGCATTCCTTGGTATGCCAAAGTGTAGTGACTGTATTTACCTTTTAAAGCTTCTTCTAATGTTATCTCATATCTACTGGTCTGGAACTTTCACTGCACTGAGATAGCCTTCAAGTACACTCTACACATGATTAGGAGCAATCAGCACATGGTAGGTGGGTTATGTTCTAAACAAGGGCAGGTGCAGACAAATAATTCATCCTGAGGTAAATCTTTGGAAGATTTTAATTGTGAATAAGCAAACCTTCCAAACTCACTAAATTGATATTACAAATTCATTGCAGCTGAATTGTTAATCTATTTTTGATTTCTCAAAAAAAGAAAATGACAGAGTCATTCATGAATGACTGTTGCACAGCAATGGTAGCTTTATAATGAGTGGTGTTGATTACTATGGTAACCACATTGTCTACTGTTTAGTAATATTACCATACAGTGCATAGAGCTGGGGATACTTTACCTACATGATATGATTCATCCAGAGTTTGGCTGGTTTTGACAGTTCAGCAGGCACAGACAATGATAAAAAAATGTCTCTTTCTAAATGAGAAGCAGTATTTGCCACTTTTAAGGCAGGTATTTTACACAGTAGACCAACATGACTTCAATTTTTTACCTTACAATAATTGTTATATCCAGACCTACCTTGAAGAGTGAAATAACTTATTAATTCGTGGGGCTAGTTGAATCTTCCACAGGTCATTTTTGTGCTTGTCGTGGCCCACAAATGGCCGATGGGTTTCTAGTTGCGAACCTGAGAACCATAGTAGAACAGAAATTGTTACAGTACCAGAACTTAGCTGTAACAACACCAGTTGCAAGCTTTGTTCACATCTCACTTCACAAAGGGCCTTACTAATTAATGGACAGGACACACATCCATCTTTGCATGTGAGTACAGGCTCACAAGGCTTCCACTACATTTTGGAGGACTTCTCAAACTGCAGTTTTCATTTTCTCTTTGGTGTTAGATTCAGAGGAGGAGAGAAGCGGAAGATGCTAAAAGGATGCTCCAAGAGTTGAATTGTGTTTTATCTAAGAGATCTGAGGAGAAGGAAAAGCACAAGCAAGAGAAACGTCAGAGAAAGATGAAAGGCTTGAAGCAGGAGACGAAGGATACATCATTAACTCAGGACCATATAAACAGTCTATGTGATACTGGTGCTCAAACTTTAGAACTTACAAAGCAATCACACAGGTTGCTGCAAAATGTTACTGATGACAACGTTGAAACATCCTCAGAATGTAATGAGGACTACAAAACTACTTCAGATTATTCAAATTCTAAATCTATTGAATATTCAAGAGAACTTCAGTCAGGTGATGATCACTTATCAGAAGAACAGAGTAATCAAAGTCCAGATGAGTTTAAGAGAGACAATTTCAAGGAAAATTCTGAAAATGTCTATCATACCAAAAATTATCTTGACAACAGGAATGAGGAAACATTTTGTAGAAGTGAAGATAATCCAAACTTGTTTGAGTATGAACATTGTGATGATTTGAATAGTGATGACAAGGAAGAGCACACCCAATCACAGGACAGGATACCTTTTCTTGCTGTTAACCCCTGGATGGTACCAGGACTTGCATCTCAAATTGCTAAGATCTCTCAACAGAAAATACAGCTTTCAGAAGACACATTTGGGGAAGATTGCAGTGATGAAGAGGATGAGACTCAAACAACTGTTGAAGAATGATAATGATAAACATACTCTTTAATCAGACCCCCTTCCCCTCCTCTCAGAGCATACTTTGAAAGTGAAAATGTATGATTTTTTGGCTCAAAGTCATCATCATTGCTTCAAACATTTTGAAAAAGCATACATGGGTCTTTGCCTCCTCTTCCTCCCCCTGGTATGTTCCATACACTTGTGCAAGTCATAAAAAAATGTTGCCTACGTAGCAGGCTGTACGGCATATTCCTTGTACAATCATATCCCTAACGCCTGCTGAAGTGAACACCGAACAAATTCTTTTGGATATTCATAGAAATATGTGGCCTCAAGACTGGTTGAATGTTAGTGAATATTTATAAGAAGGCAACATCTGGTCCCATTTAAATCTTGCAGTAGCCTATGCCACCCACAGAGTTGGTATGTCATTGTAATACCCACTCCCTGGTAGTGCCCACTGCACAGGTGGTTATGCAACACAGTAATGATAGGACTTCTCAGATTTCAGTGTAGGTTTTCAGTTTACGACTACAGAAGTACACACACTCACTCAAAAACAATAGCATGAATAATCAGGGTACATGAATAGGTCATATTATGGTAATGAAGTTTGCATCTAAAATTGGACGCAGTCCTCTTTGCTTTGGCGGACGGTGGTGTGGGAAGCTGCGGAGCTGAGCAAACAAAGTCCGCTCCGTGGGGTATAAAAAAAGTGGATGATCCCTTGGCATCTTTCCTTTTGAAAGGGGTGCATTTTGCAAAGGTGGGGCTTAAGAAGATGTACGTAGTTCCAAAGATGTAAAGCATTTGGTAAGAATGTCCTGGGGAGGGGGGCTTTAGCAGTATGAGTCTTGGGTATAAAGGTGAATTGCTTGTTGTGTCCTTTTGTTCATACAAAAAGATGTATGAGGTGGTTGTCAGGAGTGTGGTGTACTTAACAACATTAAGTTACACAAATGTAATGCAAATCCATGAAGCAATGATAGACATACACATTGGAATTTTAATTAGTTCACAGATATATCCAAGTGATTTTAATTGATTTGTATGCTGTCACTTTGTCTGTCTTTCAAAATTTCTCTCTGGTGCATATGTGTAAAAATTCGTTAATTTAGCCTGATTTGAAATTGAGGATTTCAATCATTTTTGCAATATGTTTGTGAATACAGTGAGAGGAAAGTCAAAGGTTTTGCCATGCACACTTGGAAAGTAGACATGTGAAAAGCTTTGTTAGTAATAGCAAGCCTTTATTTGACTGGTGCATTTGGACCTGTGAAGAAAATGAGAAGGGTTGTGCTATGGGTTTATTGTCATAATTACTTTGCATCATTATAAAAATGAAAAGTGATTACTGAAGGCAATCATGTAAAACTGGGATTATTGGACAGAGCAGAGCAACATTGCATTTCTGGTTGTGAAAACCTTCAACTCAAAGCTAGTCCTTTCTAGCATATCTGACGCTCATGTGAAATACAATTTAATACTTTAGATTATTGCTAGTTGTTTGTGTTGTATGCTATCTTTAGGAGAGGGTTAAGGTAAAATGGAGGGGTCGAATTTTTTAATACAGCCTGTGGTTTGCAAATTGTTGGGGAAAATTTTCACAGAGTGGTAAGGATTCTTTCGTTTGGATAAAACTGAAATATGATAAAGATAATCTGGACTGGAATTATCATTATAGCAAAGTTTACAAACTGATGTTTCAGAAATTTTTATCATATTTTTTGTAAATATTTTGTTTAGTAGGTCTTAATGCTGAAGCAGTGTTTTTTTTTCTCTTTTTTTGTCATTTGCATGAGTTGCCATTCCCTCTTGAGAATATTCCTCTAAGTAATGGGGCTTAAAGCAAATTCTATCTTTGACAGATCTTTGCAGTGATTATGTCTGTAGATGTGCTTACCATTTAGTCATTTTTAGCAAGGTTCTGAATAGAGGGGGTCTTTTTGGTTGGTCCAAATCTAATGGGAGCAGTGCTCCCCCTTTAACAAAGTTTATGGAATGTGAAATGGTCCAAATGCAAAATGGTGCTATTTTTGGCAAAACTTTGAACTGAGGTTGCTTTAAAAAAATTTCATTGTTAAGTGAAATGTATCCAATGTTTTTTCTTTTCTCTCTTTTTTTTGATTGTGACATGGCACCCATTTTTGGCAGGATGGCCCTGCCCTCACTCCCTTCATCTCCCATTTGTGTGCCACTTCAGTTTCCTATGACTCCTGGAGTGTCTGGACCCATCCTGCAAAAAGATGTGGATCTTACACTCTAACCAGGGAGCTGTTAGGATGGAGACACAATGGCCTAATGTGTGAGACAATAAGTACTTGAATATGATGTAATCCCATTCAGGTATCAAACTTTTATTGACAGGTCTCTTTGTTTCTATTGTCTAGCCTTGTTTTCTCCCCCTTTTTAATAATGATCTTCCCTTTTCACACCCGGGTAATCATAGGCAAGATTATGTGGGGCAAGCGGGGGCACTTTCCCCCTCCCCCACTTTTTCCAGAGCGTAAAAAAAGAAAATATAAAAGAGCAAAAGTAAGAGAGACCAGAGAAATTATAAGAGATTTTTCAATAGCCTACTATGATTAAATTTTGCAAAGTTTAATGAAGGAAAATATCAATATCAAAACCATAAAAATTGTTAAGAAAATTTTTTCTCGTCGCGCTTCGCGCGCACCTCCAGGGAAAAGTGACTAATACAGTTGAAAATTTTGTCTGGCACCCTAAAATTTCTTTTGGCCTACGCGCCACACTGTTGTTACTTGAAGCTCTGAAATAAGGGTCACTGAAAGTACTACTAATGTTCGTCATAAAATGCGCCATGGTCCTTGCAAAGTCTCAAGCCCTACCCATGTGTACGGAACCTCAACTCTCGAAGAAAAAAAAGAAAAAAAGTCGGCGTGCTTCGCATGAGCCTGAAATATAAATCGACGTCTCATTAGTACTGCTGTGCGTAGGAAAACTTAAGTGGAATTGCCTCGTTATTACTTCCTGTAGGACAGCTTGACTAAATTACCATTTCCAAAATCCTCGCTACACCTCTCGCTGTTCACTTTCCTCACCAACTACAACCACCATCCTCAGCAAATTGACTTATGGTAACTATCTTAAATTTGCGATCATCATATGGAATTTATTTCATTAGCATTTCAAATCACACCTGGCGGAAGCAGGATTTTGAAAAGAAAGGGTCCAGAATGGCCGCAAAAGCCGTCAGATTTAAGAAAGATGTCTTTGGGAGGACCCCCAGCCTCCGTCTTCGCGCCTTCGGCGAGGGCGGTTAGAGGCTTCGCCGGCCACAACTTCCCAAGATGCAGCCTCCAATAAAATTTCTTCACTGGCACTTTAACTGCCGATGCCCTTGACAATGTCCATGTAAAAACTACCCACAAAAGATTTCATTGATTTCTTTAGGTACCACATAGTCTATTACCTTCAAAATCGACACTACCTTATTTTTCACACATAAAATAGTTGAGGGGCACTTGTCCCAGACCATCGACAAAATGAAACATGGAAGAAAGCCTCCATGGTGCAGGATATAGTTGCTCTATGGAAAGAACAGGCACCTGGAGAAAGTGGTAAAAAACTTTATGCAATAAAAATACTGCATTTAAAACTAAAGCAAACAATAGGTTACAAATAAATGTCTCAAACGCGGCCTCAAGGCTGTTTTCTTCTGCGCGCTTTGCGCGCACCCGTTTTAGATATTGCTTCGGGGTTACTTTCTATAGAATATCCTGCTTGTCATAGCTTCGTACAAACTCTTCTATCGTTGAAACCACTAATTCGCCCATGGCCGTACGCAGGCTAGGCGAAGTTCCCCCTCCCCCAGAAATTTTCAAAGCAAAATTTTTATCACCATCGATCTGTGTAAATTTACCGACTCTTTAAAGGTTGTTTAGATGCAAGTTTTCACTTTTCAGGCACGGAAAGTGTCAATTCCGGTACCATAATAAGGGACAGGCGCTAGGCGAAGGGGGGGGGGGCAAGAGCCCTCTCCTTGAGGATACTTTTCTTTCTTAGCGAGTGTTAGAGTTAGATGAGGTTTGACGACTCAGTTTCTAACCAAGTGGTTTAATTCGGGCCAGCCACGGCCTGTTTTTCCAGTTGTGGCTCACTGGCTTATTTTCCCTACTCCATTGCTTATGCTGAGCACCAAGCACAATGGCAGTAGGTTCCATTTTTCAAGTCCTTGGTATGACCCGGCCAGGAGTCGATATTTCTTAGCATTTCTATTACTCATATCACTGAAAAGTATGAAAAATGCGATCTTTTTCAACGCGCTTGGCGCGCACCCATTATGAATACTAGATTTCCCATTCTAAAAATTATTTTTCCAAACCCCGGGAAACACTCAAAATAATTCATTAGGCTCCCCTACTTCCTCAAGCCCTCAGCATTATCAGTCCCATCTGATCAGTGGCGTAGCTAGACTTTTTTCCGGGGGGGGGGGGGGGAGGTGCAAGCACCGAAATTTTCCGATTTTTTTTTTCAAGTGTGAGCTTTACTGTATTAAGGAACGTTCTGCATTCTGCAATGTAGGTTACAAACATACGGATAACATGTAACACATACCAAACACATAGGCTAAGTGACATTATGCAAAATCTGCCCTGGCCGCCAGGGCATATTTTGCATAATGTCACTTAATACTTCAAGAGCCGAGTTGTGCACTGATAGTGTTCTTTTGAATCTGAATCGTGAAATTGCGAAGCGCGCGAAAATTTTTGGTAGACTTACACAGAAACCATATGCATGGGCGTCAATCCTGGGGGGACGGGGGACAAGTCCCCCCACATTTCGATGGGTGGGGGACACAATATCAAATGTCCCCCCACATTTGCGTAAAAGAGTAGTGCCGTGGCTCTATTTAACTGGCTTTCTGAGTGGTATGTAGGTTTGTTGGGCAATTGCTAAGTGTCTCGATGCAGATTCTGAATGCAGATTTCGTCATTGAAATCTTATTTAATGACAAAATTTCGGCGCGCTTCGCGCGCATGCGTCACGGTTTGCACTCCTTCTCATGACCATTAAAAAGGTAAATACATGGAACTCTTCTGATCACAACACTCTCGGAAAACAGACATACATCTCCAAACATCTGAATGGGTCTCTCATCAATATGGGATCATTCAGTGTGTGGCGTACGCAGAGGGGAGGGCCATTCAGCCATGCCCCCCTCACTTATTCCAAATTTTTTTAAGTTCCTAAAATACGTACATTTTTTAAAACAAATTTTACTTCAAAAGGTAGCATATACTTGGCACCAGATTGCATGTAAGGACACCTTATTTTTCAAAAATTTTCAAAGGGGAGGGGGACACCCCACTGGGCCATTCCCCCTCACTGATGCCTAATTTTTAGTTCCTAAAAAAACGTATTTTTTTTTTTAACACAGACTACTTCAAAAGGTAACATATGTGGCACTAGATTGCATGTAAGGACACCTAATTTTTCAAAAAATTTCAGAGGACCCCTCCCCCAGGCCGGCGGTCACCCAACATACTGCATCCCCCCCCCCCCCCCTTGAGACAAATCCTGGGTACTCCACTGCATACAGTCTAATTTTTAGCATGATGTGGAAGGTTGAAAGTATTTTGTTGCCGTTAAACATTTTTCAAAAATTTCTGCAGAGCGCTTCGCCGAGGCCATTATCGGTATAGATGGTGACTGTTAACACTTACGACTTGAAAGCATTCTGAAAACGCCCTTGCTAGTCCTTCACACCTTTGCGATACTACGATCAGCTCCAAAAATATCCCAAAGATAGCACCATTTTGCATCTAAGCAACCTTAAATTAACAAAAATTTCTCATAGGGGAGGGCCTCCCCCTCCCCTTAGACCCCTCCCCCAGGACGACACATTTATGTAGTGACAAAGGAAGGATCCCCACTGCTGTATACAAAACGCAGAGCGCTCATAAACAAAGTGCAATTTACACGCCTCCTCTCAGTTGGAAAAACCATCCAGCCAGTAGGAATTTGGGACGGTCACCTTCACACCTCAAACATGTCATCCTAGCAACGGGCCTGGTCGGGTCCATGATCTCCGACAATAATCCACGCTGCCGAGCGTGGTTTCAGCTATTTTGGGACATGATGAAAATAACATCTTGAAGTAATTCCGTGGACTCCGTGTTTTTCACCTGGCAGATCTCAATGATGGTCATATTAACTTTGAAATGATTACTCTTATTAGACAGGCCCGTAGCCAGGCCGGGGCACGAGGGGGCCGTGCCCCCCCCCCCCCGTGCGGACCACTGTGCCCCCCTATACGGAAAATCGATCGAAAATAAAATTTTAGTACATGTAAACGGTGGCCCTGGTATGACACTAAGCGATTTGTAACCAAAAATGATCCCAAAAGGAGTTTAATAATGAACGTATTTTGTTCTCTGTAACATTTTTGTTCTAAAATCACAAAAATTTTCGCGCGCTGCGCGCGCTTTCATCTTCAGTTACATATAGCTTTAACACCCGTTTCAGATATGTTGGCTTAATTTATAAGTGTACAGGTTCCACAATTTCGCTATTGTTCTTTCGTGTAGGTGTGATTCCCGGAAAAACACAAAACTGAATCCATAAAAAGTTCCATCCTCTTTCTCTTATACGATCGGGAAGATTCTTAATTCAGACTCAACATCATGATAATCATTTTTGTATGAAACGTGGTGGAAGGGGGAATCCCCTCGCGACCAGTCGCCCGGCGTCTTGGTTTTGTTCTTAAAGACAGACACTCATCACCCCAAATAAACTTTGGTTGGGAGGAAGCAAAATTCTCAATTCGTCATAGGTGAATGCTCTTTGATTCGCATCAAAGCTCACAACACACAGCATGCGCAGAGAATGTTCCGGTTACATATTATGGCCTTGTACGCCCAACAGGATGTGCCCTTAAGCAATTAACTAGGTTTGTGTCTGCACAAGGAGGGGCTCAACACAGTTTTGGAAGGAGTAACTTAGTCGGGAGAATTGGAACTGTCTAGGACGAAGAGGGCAGATTCTTCCATAGAAACCCAAATTTTCTAACTTTCCTTAATAAGAACCAAATATTTTCAATTTTTCTTCAACAGAACCCCAAATTTTTCGCCAGTCGCCCAAAATTTCGCGTTAGGTATCCAATCTGTAACCCATTGCTTCTGACGGGGCTTCGGGTTGCTGGACCTCTTAGGGGAGCTTGGTCCCTTCGTCGGACTTATCTTTCCACCACCCCTTGCTGAGTCTGTATGCAGGTTTTACAGTGGTAAATAATTTTCCTGCAAAATTTCGGCTCGCTTCGCGCGCAATTCTCACAAGCGAAGTAATATCACCCACGAACATTATTAGTACAGAAATTCAAGTGAACTCTTCCAGCCAAAACTAGGTGAAGTCTCAAAGTTAGATCCCGGACATCAAGGGGCTTTCATGTAGTAATCTAGTACCTTGAGTAACATTCGCTTCGCGACGACTATACGGTTTGAAGCTAAATTTACTCGTACCAAAAATTTATTCCAAAATTTACTTTTTCTGTTTTTTTTTTCTTTCATGTAAAATTTCGTTCAAAGTAGAAATACGATAATGACCATCCGAATTGTGAACTGTGAAGAGATTGGTGTGCTCTCACTGTCATTCAAAGTCCTGCTCAAAGCTCCATGCTAGTGTTCCCATATTGTTAATTCGCCACATATTCGGGGAATTTCGCTCTGGGTCCTAACAAAATCATACTGGATCACACCAAGTCTGCCTTATGGCAGCCCCTGGTCCCGCCTCGCCGTTCGCAAAGTACTTAACCGGCTTCACCATGCTCTTGCTGAGCTGAAGATATAACGTGATTATAGTGTTGTTCCCTTCACTTGTGTATACGTCTCTGTATTGCAAGCGGATGGAAAAATGTCCATCAGAGGAGTGAAATGTTTGCGCGCTTCTGCGCGCGTATGTGCACACGTAAAACCTATACCTTTAAGCTATGTGTGGTAAGCTTGAGATATAATACCCTGTAGTTCCGTCAAACTGTAATCCTGTGGTGGTACTACTGACAACAAACATAATCTTCTTCGGTGCCCCTCTATGAGGTGTCGGTGCCCCCCCCCCCCATATCAGAATTCCTGGCTACGGGCCTGTTATTGGAATAGGCGTCAGTCATCATAAGTGGGGGGGGGGGGGAGGAGGAAAGGGCCTATAGGAAGACACCCCCTCTTCAAAACCAAAGGGATTGGTTTGTGCTAAGTCATGTATGTCCCCCCCCCCCCCCACCTTTGAATACGGATTGACGCCCCTGACCATATGTAATCATAAAAACCAAAAGAAAAAAAGAAAAACTGTAAGGGCTGTAGACCGTATCGGGGATAACATACATACCTGGACTACCCGATGAAATAGCCAAGCTTTGCTCCGTGAGTCGCTCACCAACTGACCGTGCAGCATGACACACACAAGAGAATGGCAACTAGGCTTTACAATATGGGATGAAATTGACGACCTCTGCATAAACTGTGTACTCTGTCTACTTGTTACTTGGCAAGGTGGACAAGACTTGTGCTATGTAGCTATGTGGAATGGAACTAATGAAGAAATTGGAGTGACTCTACAGCGCGCGTAGCGCGCCGAAAATTTTGGGTTCTTACTAGAGAAATTGTCTCCTTGAGAGCAAACAAAAGGGTAACTGTCGGGGCGACTAGTCGCCTTCAGGGACTGTATACTTTATCGTAAATTTCCAAATTTTTCATAGCCAGTGGAGCAATAGCCCCCCTGCCCCCCTGTAGCTACGGCACTGCATCTGACTGTTAGCCTTATGCAGTAAGAATATAATTGAAAAAGTTAAATTGTGACTTTTGTGGTATGTTAATTACCCACCTTATGTCATTTGAAGTTGAAGCTAATATGCATCATTTTAATGCCAACAATTTCGTAAATACCCCAGAGCTTCCGGGGCTTCGCCCCGAAAGCCAAACCGGTGCTCTGCCCCCTGGACCCCGTCAGGGGCCGTAAGGCGCGCCCCTGGACCCCACACCGTTAGGCGCCGTCTGACAGTCTACCTGGCTTTGCCCCCACTTTCAGACATCAAATCCCTCCCCTGCGAGTAATCCTGAAAGCAATTGCTTTTGTAAAAACTTACTTTGATCTGAGGTTTGTTTCCGACGGGTACCAAGCTTTAGCTTTAGAAAGAAGATCCTTCACCTGAATTTTACCAACAAGACTTTGAGGGAATCAGTATCAATTTAATCGCCATTTTTAGCTTAATGTACTTCCTTTGTGACCCGTCGTCTGCTTCAAGCATTGTTCAAGCCCTAAATCATATTTCCCAGTTTTGGCAAACTTTCTCATCGCATAGAAACATACTCGAAATGTAAGTTGTTTGGAAAGTCTTCAATAAAGTTAACAGAAATGACATTCATTGCGACCAATAACGACAAAAGTGTAAAATTTCATGTTTGTGGGACGACTGGCAACGAAAACTTAACTGTTCAATGTAGAACTAGTCACTGCCATTTTAACAATAAGTCACTAAATCCTGGTTGATCCTGGTTATTGCAATAGATATGTTGAGGAGAAAAGCAAGATTACCATCGGAAACAAACATTGCTTCAAAGTGTCTGTAGAATGTTGGGTCTCGTTCCTAACACCTCCCTGCTCTAATGCAACAAAATAAAAAGGAAAATGGCAGGGATGGTATCAGAATAGTTGTACTCAAGAATTTAGGGTCAGACCCTGAGTCTGAATGCGTAATAACATTAGCTACTCCGCCCACTTTTTTCGACGACTCTGGACAGGCCATCACGGGTGGCACCAGGATATGCTTGACAGGGGAACGAAGCTCCCTGACGGGGGCGTGTGGTGGGCAAAAACCCGAATCCCCGACAGAGCTGTTGGGATACCGGAAGGGCGTCGAACGCAAAATTTTTTCGGCGAAAACTTTATGTGTTTATAGAAGAAAATTTGAGTTTTCTTTGAAGGAAATTTGAAAATGTTTTGTTTTTATTGCTAAGAATTTAAAAATGTTTGGTTTTTTGGAAGAAAATTTAAAATTTTAACGTTTCCATTGAAGAGTCCATCTTCCTTGACAGCAATATCAAGTAAGCCGTCGTTACGACTGGTTGCTGTCGGGGATCACATGCCTCATTGTACCCACTAAGGCTTTCCGACGATTCCCGACGGAAAATCAGCCTTTACCTATGTCTCCCTACCTGGTGCCTTCCTGCAAGCCTAGCTGCGTACATACTGTGGGTATATCATATGAACTATGGGTAGTTGCAAATAAAACTAAGCAAGCACGGTATTTGTGAGCAAAAATCGCAATTTAACTCCTTAAACAATTTAAGTTAGATTGACCGCTATTTGGAGAAGGGCAGAAAGATCATACATGGCATAAGTGTGGGGGGGGGGGGGGCGTGAGCGAGGGAACTCAATTTTCGGAAACTGAGTTTAAATGTCAAACCTATAATTACACTTAACGCATACATTACTTTCAGTTTAAAGGGAATAAACAGTGGCCCCAAGTTTATTTTCAAATATTAGCTGAATCTTACAAATCTCTCATTTCCCCGTCTTACAAGCATTTTCCACTATGTTTCCGAACAATAATATAAATATTAAAGGTAAACCAAGGAGTTATTCGGCTTGAATTTATCAAATAAGTAACAGAAATATTGCCACTTGATCGAAAGGAGTCATCCCTGAATTATGGTAGCAGGGTATATTAATTCTAATTAGGATGTCTGCATTTTCCATGTAAAGTTTCAGGGTCGGGAAGCTACTCTACTCATCAAGGACCCTGTACCAGGTTGATCGTGGATGAACATTGGCGAGATTTGCCTTCTCTTTTCGACTTTATCGCTCAGAGGGTAACGTCTACTAATCGATCCGAATCTTTCTCCCGTGACCGACAGTAACGTCTCCATCTAACAGACGTGAGTTTATCCCCAGAGGCGGACGACTTCCTGAATCGGACAACTTCCGGAGACGGACAACAATACCCAATTTCAATTCACCACTTTTTAATTTATTCCTCTCCCATAAATTAAAAATCCACATTATGAGCAACATAATATTCTTCCTGAGTGATCAAAATACTAGTATTTGCGTAGCGATATTTGCTGACCTGGTTACGATTCCGAAATTTAAGGACTTTTGGATAGTACAGTGGCGGATTTAGAAATAAGGGGGGGGGGGACTATTGAGCTGCTTCCTGGGGGAGGCCGAAGGTGTAAGGGGAGGGGTGTCCACTCCACTTTGCAAAATTTTGTTTAATTAAATGGGCTCAGATGAGAAATGGTGCAATAATTGACAAATGTTTTGTCATATTTCAGGGCCTGGAATAGTGCCACAAATTGGACAGTTCAGACATCATGCAAAAGTTCTTTTTTCTCATCTGGACATTTCTATCATACATCTCCAGAAATTTGGTAGTTTCTAGAGCCTTATTAAGTGTCTTATGTTACTCTCAAGTTTTGCTTTCTTCTTCCTTTTTAAAATATAATTTAACCTCATTATATTTACAAAATTATCCTATTAAAATGGGTGCCACAGTTGGTGGGGGTGACTATAGTCACCTTAGTCATCCCCCTGTATTCGCCACCCATGTTAGTACTTTCCAAATTCAAGATTGGTCGTAACATCATGTAAAGTGTACAATACAACAGCAAGCAAATCCTGCTTAAACATATCACTTAATCTTAGAGTTATTTGCTTTACTTAAGATGGCAAAATTGGGTACGCAAGAGCAGCAATCACAGAGGGGTGGGTGGGGATACGTGGACCCCCCAATAATTTGGTTCGGGGACTGACCACTTTTCGTTCCCCTTTCAATATTTGGTCAACGACCATAAAATTTGCTGATAGGCGTACTGGGATTGTAAGGCATGGTCCCCGCCAATAATTTAATATAGAGAGAATATTGAAATACGTGACATTTTAGCAAAAACTGTAATATCTGCTTATAATTGTGTAAATGTTTAGACTAGCTTCCGGTGACTGGAAGTTCATGGAAAACGATTAAGTTCCGGTGCGCTTCCCGCGTACACTTCCGTCAGAGTAAATGTTGGATAGTTATACAAGACATTCGTCAACATACATGTAAATTCCCTCCATAAACTTGGTTGGGAACAGAATGCCATCTTATAATACACCTGCAGTGATAATATAATAGACGAGTTGGGAAATTCGGTACTTCCGGTCGGGTCACACGGTCAAGTGTACCATGACAACCGCAACGAGTTCAGCTCTGCGCGCTCAGCATGCAACACCTGCGCTGGGACACTGTAAGCGTGGTACATTTCACCTTTGACCCATTCCCATATTGCATTGCGTGGAAACATTTCCCAATTCGTCTATTGGTGTAGACCCACGTGAGACATAAAAGTAGTTCATCCCTCCAACAATTTGGTAAGGCCGGGACGGAACACTTTTAGTATGTTAGCAACCCGCAATATTTGGGTGTATTTGCGTGTTTGCCTATATGATCTGATCCCTAGTATTTTTGTTGAGGGAGTGGGGTGGGGGATGGAATTCCTTTCATCCCTACAAGCTTTGTCACTGACGGTAATATTTAGCTCTATTGACCATGAAATGCCATTTTTCGGCACGGTTCGTCTGATTCTGAGACACTCTTAGACGCACTCAGGCAAATAGTAGGCTATATGCAATACATTACTTGAGCCTTTAGATTAATGTTCTTATTTGGGATATCCTCATGCAACCGTGTGAGTTTCCCCATGCACTCTACAATCTAACCCATAGGAACACAAACTGGAGTCTTGTCAAATATTTGACTAAATTTGATTCAAAACTTACTAGATTTGATAAAAATAAAGCCATTGGGTTCATTTGTAGCCAAATACATTTAGACATTTTACAATATCCCGGTCCTTGCCCCTATTGATGAGATTCTTTTGGTCGTTTAGGTTGGACCTTTTTTTAGATGAATGTTTCTCACGAAAAAGCCTCTTACTTAAAACCATTTGGTGAATATTGTGATATAAAATTATTTCTTTCATATCCCCTTGTTTAGAATCACATTTATTGATATAATTTTATTTCACAATGCATTTTGCTAGTCCTTGTGGAGGGGGCGGCTTTGTGGGGCAAATTTGTAAGGGCAAGTTTTCTTGTGGCGACTTAGTGACTGGCAACCCGCGTACGGGTCTATATGGTTGTGCGTTCTTTTAATACTGAAAATATCACTTGGGAGGGGGAATGGGGATACACTTTTAAAAATCCTTTTCAGATTTGAACAGAGTCTATTCAACCGGGTACTGACACGAAATCTATTCAAATATTTGATTAGATCTGCTTCATTTTTTAACAGGAACTGTTTGGTTTTGAACCGAAACTATTCAAATATTTGAACAGATTTCTATCCATTGCCCATGTGAGGAGACGTTTCTGAGTGTACCAAAACTTTATGGGGGAACTCACCGGAGCCCACCGGCAGTAACTGCCGATGGGGTCGTAAAAACTGGGGCAGGCAGCCGTTTCTGGCTTATGTAGAGCCCCCGTCTTTTCCGTAGAATAGGATCGATTACGTTTTTGAATCCATTGACTGTTGTAGCAGTTACAGCTTCCTGTGGCAAATTATTCCATTCCGTAATAATTCTCTGACTAAAAAAATACTTCCTAATATCCAGTCGACAATAGTGTTTCTGAAATTTTAGCTGATGTCCTCTGGTTCTACTACTTTCTGACAGATTGAAAAAGATTGACTGATCCACATTTTCTAGTCCCTTAACTATTTTAAAAACTTCTATCAAGTCAGCTCTAAGTCTACGCATTTCTAGTGAAACTAAACCAGTTCGCTCAAGCCTTTGATCATAACTGAGAGTAGATAGTTCTGGGATCATCTTTGTAGCACGACGTTGTACTTTCTCAATATTATCTATATCTTTCTGCAGGTAAGGGCGCCATACCTGACAACAGTATTCAAGATGTGGTCTAACCAGTGACTTATACAATCTAATTATATTGCTACTAATTTTACAATCGTAGGTTCTGTTAATAATACCAAGTACCTTATTAGCAGAGCTTACAGCTTTGGCACACTGTCTACTTGGACTGAGCGAATTGTCAATAAGCACACCTAAATCCTCCTCATACTCAATGGCTTCAACTTGAACACCACCTATAAAATAACTAGCCTGGGCATTAAAATGGCCTACGTGAAGACATTTACATTTCTGAGCATTAAAAAGCATTTGCCAATCACAAGACCATTTATACAACATATCCAAGTCCTCTTGCAACTCGGCTACTTTATCCATTGAATGGACATCAGAAAAGACCTTCGTATCATCTGCAAACTTCAGTACTGAAATTCAAATTGACGTCCAGATCATTAATATAAATTATAAAAAGTGTAGGACCTAACACTGAGCCTTGTGGCACACCACTAGTAACTGGAAGCCAATCAGACATATGACCATTAAGTACTACTCTTTGTAACCTTTTATCCAGCCAATTCTCAATCCAATCAGCCACCGCTGAACCAATACCATGAGCTTTGACCTTTAAAATAAGTCGTTTATGAGGTACTTTGTCAAAGGCCTTGCTAAAATCTAAATATACAACATCAACAGGATGACCTTCATCAACCTTCCGAGTAACATCTTCCAGAAAATAGAGGAGGTTGGTAAGACAAGACCTTCGTGATCTAAAGCCATGCTGAGAATCAGATATAATATGATTACCTTCCAGATAACTAACAATACTGTCTTTCAAAATTGATTCCATCACTTTGCAGACCTGTGAAGTCAAACTGACTGGCCTATAACTACTGGGCTGGTTCTTGGGACCCTTTTTATACAAAGGGGTCACATTGGCCAGCTTCCAATCAACAGGAATCTGATTACACTGCAAACTCTTGCTAAAAATAATACTTAAAGGCTTGGAAACAACTTTTGCAAGATTCCTCAACACGACAGGGTAAATACCATCAGCACCAGGCGCTTTATCAGGACGTAAATTACACAGTTTCTGGAAAACCACCTCCTGAGAAATATCTATACTACACAATGACTCAATACTATCATTAGGACCATTAACAGCTGGCATGTTGTTCACATTTTCCACAGTAAAGACCGATGAAAAGTACTCATTTAGCAGTCTAGCATTAACATTATCATCATGAATTGGTTGACCATTTTCATCAATCAAAGGACCTACTGTATCTTTAGTCTTGATCTTGCTACGGGCATACCTATAAAAGGCCTTTGGATCCTCAACAATATTCTGGGCCAGCTTACTTTCAAAATTGCGCTTAGCTAACCTCACAGTTCTAGTAGCAGAATCAAGAGCTTTCTTGTACCGTACATGGTCATAGTAACTACCAGTCTGCTTAAAGATTGCCCAAGCTCTCTTTTTCCTCTTTCTCGCTACTTCTACATTGTATGACCACCATAATGGTTTACTATCCTTCCTTCTCCTTTTCCTTGGGGTGTACTTTAAAACAACCTCATTTAACTTACTCTTAAATATATTCCACATACTTTCTACATTCATATCTCTCAAACAATTGTGCCAATTGACCAAGTTCAGGAACACTTATACCCATCTTCCCCCTCCCCCTCAACCACGCCACTAGCCAAATGGAGCAGCCTCAAACATTTCTAGCGGAACTGCAATTCAGGTACCGCACCTTCAGAAGCTCCCTTAGGCAGGATGCTCTCTCCTACTGGCCAAGGCGGCATTTCTTTGGTGATTCTGTGAAACACCGAATTTCACCCTGGAACAAGAGAAGTATTTTATCGTTGTTACTTGAATACGGGTAGTTCTGGTGTTATCATGAAATGATCACCAGTTCCATGCCAACTTGAAGCCAAATATTTCGCAGATATGGTAGATATGGAATAAGTTGTATTTTTTCATCGTGCTACCTGTACCTTTTACATGACATTTGTCGACTCGAGCAGAAACAATATTGACACGTCTGAAGAAAGTACTGTATTCGTGTAGCCTACTAGATCTTAAATGAAATTTTTTTGCAGGGAACGGTATTTCACGGAACAAATTCCTCAGAAGGCAGTCTTTGAGGGTGAGAAATTAATTTTTCTATCCTTCATTCACTCGTTTGCCTTCTGATGAAGGTAAATACCATCTTGTGTGCTCTTGTTCAATGCGGATGAACACGTAGGCCCACGTTTACGTTGTGCATGTACGCTATTCTAACTTAGCCTAGTACTAAGTAACGTTAGTACCAACCTTTAGTAGTACTAGTACTAGTTACAGTAGCTTACACAGATCGCTTTATCTGGTGAAGGCAAACCTAACAGTTAGGCCTAGGCTGTATTGTACGTAGGCCTTCGGTACATGTCGTATTTGTAAAGTTCTTTGAAAGTTGTATAGTGGTACAGCAGCTACTGTATATTGTACTTGCACTGCAGCATCTGGATAGGTAATAGAGTAGGCATAGGCTATCACTCCCAGGCCCTTACTCTAACGTTAGTATACTAGGCCTAGGCCTAATGTGGTGACCATCGATTGCACATTTGTGAAATCTATTATTATTACAAGATTGTGACATGGAATGTTAGGCAAGACGCACACGACGCGTAGGGACCGAGGGATATGTATAACAGAGCAAAAGGAAAGCAAACACCGAAACACAAATGTAAAAGAAGACACCGCACACTCTCATGACGCTAGAATTCAATAAGAGGATTTAGCCTTCAGGTGACATGAGACGTCTATATATTTCACCCGAGAAAATGGCCTTTTCCCGGGGAACTTTGGCTAAACGAGCCTGTTGAATTCTAGCGGCATGTGGAGGCCAATGCAAATCTGTTTAATTTCATCTCCAGCTTATCTGGGCCTTGCAAAGCTCAAAGATACATTATCCAATCAGAAATAAAGTAGAATTAACTTAACCAACCAAAATCACTATTCAAATTAGGCATAGACAGGCTTAGTCTCCACTCTCATTCAACACATGGATTATTATACTTAGCACCTGTAGTGGCATGCCTTTAATCAAAGAAACAATATAAATCCTGTGCCAATCACAAGAGAGGACATTCCAGACGTACATGCTCTTACAGTGGATGAATAGTATTACACTTGAATGAATAGGATAGTACACAAAGCAGTGTCTACTGTAAAACCAACTGAGTTACTGTACTGAAAGCAGAAGTCAAATACCACTGTAAGTTACCACAGAGCTCTTGTACCAACCCTTAACCCCTAAAGACGGGCACCGTACTATACTACTTACTAGCCTAGAGATTAAAATAATCAATAGAATACCCAGCCACAATTTAAAACATACCTTTTGGGAAATGAGGAGGCATAGTTGTAGCACTTGGCGGTCCCCCAGGCCCAAGGTGGGAGTAGCAAAAGAATACCCAGCCACAGTTGAAACTCACCATTGGAAAATGAGGCAGAGCCTAGTTGTAGTGGCTGCCCCCCAGGCTACCAGAGTGATAGAGAGGTGTCTTGTTACCTCAGATGTCGGTCACTTTATTGAGCAAGGGGTGATTCATAGTGGGTTGCCTGTTTCCCAAATGCACAGTACAGAGATGCCAAGCTTCATCATGGCTCCTAATGGACAATCATAACTTTTGTCAGTTAATTTGGTGACCCGCATGTCCATCAAGATACATCTATAGAATACTGTACAAGGCCACACTTGCACACCACCTAGCATCTGGATGAGCAGATGCGATGTGACACTGTTTATCTTGCACCCTGACCTTTGACTCCGCATTCAAGCATCCGTGCATCCACTCCAAGACTGATATTGGTGAAATCATTCACTCCGCATCCAAACATCGCCGCATCCACTCCAGAATTTTGCTTGAGGACTTAGTAAGGAATGTACAACAATGAGTTCTTCTCAAATTAAACTTTTATCTGCTGTATTCATTTACCCATTTTATTATTATTGTAAATCTTTCATGTTTATATAATAGCCCTAACTTTGACTCCACATCCAGGCATCCAACCATTGGATACTTGGAATGGACTTAAAAATTTCGAAAAGTTTCCACATATACCAACAGGTTATAGACAACCGGTTTTCCCAAACTTCAACTTCGCATCCATGCATCCACTCAGGGGGTGCTTGGAATGCGAAAATTTCCAAAATGTCCATTTTGACTCCAAATCTGAGCATCCATGCATCCACCCAAAAGTATTTCAGTAAAAATTTTGACTCCACATCCAAGCTTCCGGGCATCTACCCAGGGGAGTTGCCACTGCTATGGAGTTACACAAAAAAAGTTTCCGCATATATACCAATATGTTATTATAGAGTACAGATTTTTGCAAACTTGGGCTTCACATCTGGGCATCCGGATACTCAGATACAACCCTCTAGTGGCCCTGTATTCTATAGTTACTCTGTCAAAATTGCTAATTGTTTATCAGTTTGGTGACGGAGGGTGTGTCATTTTACATTTGATGTCAGTCACGGAATGGACTAAGGGGTACTGTACATGAATGTACATGTTTTGTCAATGAAGGTGTGGACAAGAGGCTCATGGTGGGTGATCTCATATTTTGAACCTTGACATACCTTGAGTATGTGTGAATTTATCCCAACCGAGATACCTGAGTTTTTCTCTGGGGACTCAGGTTTTCCTTCCACTTGACCTACAGCAGGCCTGATTTTTAAGAAAATTTTCGGTTGTCCAAATTAAAATGCTGTACTTAACAAAACATACATTCATAAATTTTGTTAAGTTTCCATTGATCATTTTTCCCACCCAAAATTCCTTCAGTACACTCAACAGAACAGCTTAAAACTTTCTTGAAGACTGAGGTGCCTTACACGTGCACACATGCAAGCCTAGAGCTGCATGCTTAATGAGCAGGAAGAACCGTACTCTCTAGCTGTTCGCTCCAGGTAACCGCTAGTTGCATTGTTGCAGTCACATCATGTACATATAAGTATTTCACACTGTTGGATTTACTTGGATTAAACTGGAACGTCGAGTCATGATACGTCAATATGTTCCAAAATTTTAGTATGCAACGATTGATAAAATTGTTGGCACAACACAAAATTTTGTTGAGCAGTATGCTCGTGAGTTTTAACATCAACTTTTGGCTGCCATCTCCACATGACAGATTTGTTCAGAATCATTAACGGCAAGTTCAACTTTGAATATATTAGGCTATGTTAGGCCTGCACTAAGAGACAATAAATCGTCCATACGTATAATGTGTCTGTATAGTACATGTAACAATGCAGGGGTTTTTGTTCGTTCTTTAAACGGAACAGCCCTCTCAGAAGTTGCACCAGTGAGAATTCTAAGACAAAACCCCCCTATGCGGGAAGTACCAAATCGTTTTATTTGTTTGATGATGAATGACGGGCGATACCATTGTCTTACTACAGGTATCACTTCTTTGAGGGATTTGCGGAGTTACTACTTTGTTTGATGTTTTGAAGTATTCAGTCACTGGGAAAATCTACTCGTGAATCGGACAAGCTCAAGGAGAGTTAACTGGTTGTCCGACGCATTTTTTAATCGTCATGAACGATCTGACAACCATTAAATTTCAGCCCTGCTACAGTACTGTAGGTTTGCCATAAATATCATGGTACTGTGCTGAACTGAAGCGCCCTTGGGAAGACCAGTTTCTATAGCCAACTTTGCCTTACAAGTTTCTTTACTACAATCCTTATCTGAGTCGGAGTCACTTCTGATGAAGCAGTTATTAACTCTTCAGTCATTTGATGGTGTAATCATTGAAAATCGTGATCATTCAATATTTGTGTACAGAATTTAAAAGAAAAAGTATCCTGGACATTTTAAGAGGCCTTTAGATCATGGAATTCTGACTCATTTACATTTGAGACAATACATCACAAGTTCTGCCCTGCAAGGAATTCCCACTCTGACATAACTTGACTGCATTTACTGCCACTGCAGTTGAAGGAAGGGAATGAGATTAGATATGAGATAAGTAAGTGCTTGGATTGCCCTTTTGGTTCAGTTTATTGTTTTGATCCAGCAGTGTAGCAAGACCCTCCAGCGCCCATGTGCAAGAGAAAGTGAAGTTCCCCCAAACCAATGGTATCGTAAACCCGTGAATGCATTTTCCTTGCATAAATGCATTTTCCTCCAATCTCTATGTGGAGGTATGGGGAAAGAGGTAGACCTTTCACACATCAATCTGGGGTGAATCTGGTATCCCATTCTTACCTGGTTCTTAAAAAGCAGTTCTGCAGTTGTTGATAACTTTGTGGTTCCTTTCGTGTCTGTATTGGGTGGTTAGATGTTAGGCAGAGTTACGATTTTTGAGATTTTTTTGCTTATCTGGTTGGGGGCCCCCTGAACCCTTGGGGCCCCTAGACATTGTCCACCCAGTCTACCCACTTGCTACACCAGTGTTTGGATCTTAAAATAGATAGTATTGTGTGAGGGCCAGTCACTCCATGTGAAGGCTTGGGGATTTGGGATGTAACTCGCAAAAGGTACAGGAAAAAAAACAGACAAATGATTGTTGATTTTATTCCATTGTTATTGACACTATCTCTATTCAGAAAAAGTGATAAATTCAGGGTTGATTAAAAGCCGGCAGAAAAAATGAATTAAAACTACGTGCAAATTTACAAAATTCTAGTGACTAAATGTTTCTCTCTCAAGGTCTACAATGATAAGTAACGAGTCTTGCAGCTGGGGCCTTGCAAGACTCATTTTCCTTGTGGCTTTATAGCAATTTTGCTTAAACTTAAATGCAGTCTCCTGATTGGTCCACAGCTGAGATGCACTAAGGGATAAGGTGATAATATTCCACCAACCAGGAGGTGCCAGAGGTTGAAACTGACCGTCCCGCAAATTTGAGCTGGGCACGTACACCAAACACGAGATAGGAAATTGACTTCCAGGTGCAAGATGCATAAGAACTAATTTTTGACAAACAAGACTGCATAGCATGCTGGCAGTCAAATGAATTGCTCGAGAAATCCGTGATCTGCTTTAGAAACAGATAGAATATGTACTGAATGCTATCCAACAATCGGATTATGAGTTTCCGTGGGGGATGGTAAATTTCCAACATTCAAATGTCTCTTTTGGATTCACAGTACAAAAGCATGAGATTATGGAAGAGGAAATGTGTTTTAAAGTTTTTGCTAATACAAAACAGTGTTGATGAATGTGATGTTGTGATGTCACCTGTGCTTGCTTCAAGTTCACTCTGGGTTGAATATGTGATACTTAACTTCATGTGCATACAGTATTTCAAGAAGCATTGATCGGAATTGAATGCAAATTGCACGAGAATGATTAAAGACTTAAAAGAACCATTCTAACATATTAAATGAAAATCTATATTTTGGCTAATACAGCCAGTAAGCAGTCTTCAAAAATTCAATTTGAAATATCAGCTAAATATTTCAAACCTCAGAGCTAATGTCCATTTTATACTAAAATGTCTTTCATGGTCAGTGTTTCCTAACATAAATATTGACTATTAAATATAAAAGTAGGCTTTATTCTTCATAAATTCAGTGACAACATTCCTGTCACATGATTACAAAGAGCCATTCATTAATTAGGATACAGGGGTATACATATTCAAATTGGGTGACTGCATTTGCCCTCTAACCCTTTTTTGACACTTTACAAAGTTAGAGAAGAGTAGAGCAGAGAAAACTTCTGTACTCCATATACAGTATCCATTCAAGGCAAACATACCCATAATGTCTGCTTCAAAAAATGAAAATGAGTAAAGTTATCATATGCAAGAACAGGCTATTAAACAAGGCTCAGTGACAAAAATGCCCTAGGAAAAATCAATTTAAAATTAACATAAACTGTATGACTATTACCATCACTAAAATGCAAAGAAATGGAAAGTACATAGAGGGAAAACAGATGTGAGTATTACTGTTTTAGTAGAATTGAGACCAGTAGACTGAATGGGGTGATTTGTTGAAAAAGGTGTCAACTTTCCCATGTTTCTAGGGTAAATGACAGGTGAGCATTTTGTACTCTACTGCTATGCCACACTTTTGGCTTTCAATGTTGTTTTACACATGTACAGTATGTTTCAGGCCTTTTCTCTCTAACAGAGGCATGCAAGCAGGGTTTGCTTTTTGACCCCAAAACTAGTTTTGAACTGAGAGAGGTTTAAACCTGGTAAAAACCAGGCAAAATATGGTTTTGGCTGGTCAAAATTGGTCAAGATGAAATATGGCAGTAACATTCAAAGGGTAAGGAGGGATCAATTCAGGTACATGCTAATATACTGTGTATGCAGAGACACATGTGGTAGGGACCCAGAAAATGCACACTAGGGGACAGTTAAGTACAGTCTTCTTACTCTTACTATAGTAAATACCCATATGTAAGATTTCAGTCATCAAAGTATAACCTACATATACTTGCACAGTAAACTATACGTATGCATTGTGGTCCAGCAGTGTGATGCAGTGCATATGTCTCTTAAAGGTCAGGTGACATGAAAATGACATAGTCAGATATTTCATGTATATAGCATTAAAAACCTAACAATGGCCAAAATTCCCATCAAGATCCATCAAATATTGACCATTTTATAGGGTAACTTCTATTTTTCACTACATCATGGATAAATATGAGTTAAATGTGCAAATTTATGATGTCAATTAAGAGAGGGACTGACAAAATGTCTCATATTTTCCTTTGTTTTTCAATCTTCCTTTCAAGGACAGGTTTACTGTACATTGGCATGGTTGAGGGATTTATTTTAGAAGTTAAAATTACTGTATGTTCATGAAAAATATCAATATCACTCACCTAAACCATAAACTACAGTATCTGATTAGTAATTAAGAGATAATATAGGGTTAACAAAAGCTGTACCAACACTGTGTAAGACTACACATCATTATTTTTGCATACAGTAGGCAATGAGCTACTTCAGAAACAGTCCACCTTTGTTCAGAGGTATATCTTGAGATTGGTGAAATATATTGAAATAATTCTAATGGAGATCCTTAGGGGATGGTACTCTTTAAATGTCAAGTTAAACCAGGCCTGTTTGGTGGTATGCCAGCATAGCTTTAATGGGATATGGAGAGACAGTAGTTTTTGCTAACATCACAACTTATCTGAAACTTGAATCTTGTAATTTATCTATTCAGTAGCACATTGTATTTTAAAATGTTGAAACTGATTCCAAACAATAATATTAAGTCATGTACAAATTATTTCACTTCTGGATGCACCTTTTCCTTTCAATTAGACCCTTTTCCAAATGGCAGTTCAAAGGATTGTGGGATAGAGCTTTGGTGTGCATCATTTTTATCAGTGGCATTTTACTGTGGCATAAAACAATGCACACCAAAACCCTATCCCACAATTCTTTGTAACAGCTATTTGGAAAAGGGTCTATGTTTCATATGTACCTCTAAAGGCACACAAGGTCAGGACTACCCCCTCCCCCTCCCTCCTCCAATTTAGGCTAAGTTTGTGCCAATAACTAATAAAATTGTAGTTGCTTCATGCAACATTGCTCAGCTTGTAAATTCAGTACCAGTGTTTCCCTGATGTCTTGTCAAGGAAAATTGTTCTTTGCACCAAACATCATGCATTGTTTGCATGTTCAGGGTTTGTTGATTCCAAACATAGCCCCTGGTCCTGGGAAAATGGCCCTTGGTTTGGTCCAAATCTATGAAATCAGGAGCTATACTGTTAATTTGACTGGTGTCTGGTATAAGCCCACCAATAAGGCTTGGATGGTTCATTATTGCACAGGTGTGGTTAAGTGAGTGCTAAAAAGCAATGAGTAAAATTGCATTTCACAGTACTGTATGGTACCTTAGTGCAAAACAAGACTATTGCAAGTTCAGTACACTTACAGTAGGTACAGTACATCACATCAAAATTCTTGAGGAGAGTTACTTGAAACACTCCTGGAATCTTTAGCAAAGAATTGTGAGAAATTTAGGAGCTTATTTTGACCATACTATGACTCTTGAACATCATGAAACAAATCTTTGTTGTTCTGCAAATTGGCAACTGAGGAAAATCAGTCAAATGAGGAAGTACCTTGACAATAAGAGTTGTGAGATACTAGTGCATGCCTTTATTACTTCAAGGCTTGATTTTCTTAATTCACTCCTATATTGCCTCCCTGAATCAGATATTCAGAAACTCCAGAAGATACAAAACACTGCTGCTGGTATTGTAAAAAGGAAAGGGAGAAACTGCCATATTACTCCAATCCTCAAAGAACTCCACTGGCTCCCAATCAGCTTTGGGATTCAGTAGAAGTTGCTGCTACTTGCCTTTCGGGCTTATGTCTTGGGCGAGCCCAAGTACCTTTCACAACTTCTCTTGCCATATGTTCCAACTCGCCCACTTCGATCCTCCTGCATCTGTACCAGAACTACTGTACGCCTGAAAACCTATGGCTGTAGAAGTTTTCAGTACTGTGCGTCGTCTTTATGGAACACTTTACCAGATGATTTACGAACTTGCTTGCAGCTTTCTGTCTTTAAGAGTTTACTTAAGACTCATTCATTTGTTCAGTACTGCTTATACTTAATGAACTTCTTTGTTTTCTTGTAAAGCGCCTTGAGCAGTAACTCTTGGAACTGATTGGCGCTATATAAGCCTAATTTATTATTATTAATTGGACTCAACTTAAGTACTGCTATGTAGTACAGTAGTTCTGCGTAGTACTGATCAAGAGGAATTCCATTTTGTTGTTTACAAGTTATGCTTCCTCCCTTTTGTCCTAGGTCCCCAGATCCCTTCCTTGTGGATGTTCAGCAAATTGCCACGTCACATCCCAGATGTCTCGTGCAGTTTATGGTTGTGGTTTCCCAAGCCCTTATCCCCCTCTGATTGGTCAGCCCTCCCTGCCCATTCATTTATATTCATTATCTCACAGAGCCTGTTAGCTATGGACCAGTCAGGGGTTCACAATTTGTATCCTATAATAGATGTCACAGGTACATCCAGAGCCTCCAGGTGACTTTCAGCAAGCTTGTAGACACCTGAGATCAGAAGCTACAGTAAGAGAGACAAGACTAAAACAGTCAATTAAGGTCTTGCGGCTTCAGCCGTGTGGTCAGACTTAAAAAGGGAAAACTTGTAAATAACCAGTAACAGCTCATAGTTTCAACAACTTCTGTACAAAATGTGAAGTTTGTTTTTCAATCATCACGGCTGGCCTATTTAAGTTGAGTTGATTCTTTGTGCTGAAAATCAGTCGTCGAATTAATCACTGAGAATCAAGACCTATCATGTAATATTTTTTGGTGTGTATTTTTCAGCAAAGCTCACCCTCTGGTGCAAACCAAGATACCACATACCCTTAGTTGTGTATATGACATGATGGAGTTTCTGAGCTACACACCCCAAGCCTTTGCTGAAGTGATTGGCTGTACTAGTGTACGATCTCACATTACGATATAGTTTAATTCCCAGTTGAAGTATTGGTTGAGTGTAAATGTGTTGTTGCCACATGTGATACGATAGGGGATAAAAATGAAATCTTTATTTCAGATCTTGAGAACAAAAAAAATTTTGTTTGATATGTTTGTACATAACAATTATTAGCATGCAAGATCTTTTAAGTGGTATAACTGAATGAGTCACCAGAAAGGCTGTAAAGGCCATTGAAGCAGATGACATCTGCTGTGGGAAAGGGGTAGACACTGGACATTCATATCTCCCCCCCCTCCTCCCCCACCTTTTTCCCCTGGAAAACAGGACCTGCTTCAGTATAAATATTTGTATTAATACCAGGTATAGTATACTTCGGATTTTGTTCCATAGGTGAGCAGGAGTAGCAGTCCACCTCCTGAAATGAGTTTTTACCCCTGCCCTCTGAAATTTTCCTAAAAATAGAGGTTGGAATTGTCTTATTTTGAAATTTTGAAAGCTTTGCCACAGATAGCACTATTTTGCATGTATTAAGCCACATTATGCAGACAAGAATATTGGGAATGGATGGTGTGCACCTCTCTTTAAGCCGTTCAAAAATTTTGCAAAGACAAGGTGTCCCCCTCCCATAGGTAGTGAGTACTTAGAAGTGAAAAACTGAGAAAACCCAACTTTTTTTGTGTCCTGGGTCACCATCCATTACACTCTGAGTGATTTGTTGTAGATTTAAGGAATAAACCACGTTTGGCAGACTATTATTGGTGAGTAAACTTCAAAACTCCAAATTTAGCAAAATACTGTAATGGAGGAGGCTTCACCTTCTCCATCATTTTGCCAAATTTGTAGTCGAGGTGGTTATATGAGACAATAGTCCAACAAATGTGGTTTATTCCTATTCTACCACCAATAATGTGTGAAAAACTTCATTTTTATCAGTTTTTACATTTACTGACCACATGTTGTGGAATACTGTAACAGGTCAGTGTTTAACCAATCAGAATGCAGGATTCTCAATAATGGATGGCTGGAAGTGGTAGAATATGTCAATCTTCTTGTTTTTCATGCAGAGTAGACCAATATTCAACTTAAGGTCCAACTCTGAGACCAGCTTTATTACTGTTTGTCACCAATGTCTGCGTGGACGAGTGACCATTTAGCAACTAGTGATCGAAAGCCAGAAGAGAATGTCGTAAGGAAAAGGAAGCACCCTCTGACACCCAAACCAGATATAGATAATGATGAGATGGTTCCCCGAGTTGTTTATTCTCCATCTCAGGATGGACCAGTCCCCAACATGTCAGATACATTAGAAAATTTCCAGCCTAGTATGAATATTCATCATCGTCACGATGTCAAAAAAGATCATGTGACGTCACACAAGAGTGATCCGCCAAATAAAGTAACACCTGCCAGGAGTGATGTTATTGAGTTGACTGAACTTGAAAATGGGACAGCTGTTACTAGTAAAGAATCAATTGGCTCTGAAGAGGAAAGTGAGAGAGAACAAAGTGATACTCAGCCTCTCATTGGAGAGGCAGACAGCAGTGATGGAGCAGAAGAGATGTTACACTCGGAGGATGCAATGGCTGTTAAGGTAGAATCGTCAAAGAAAATAGCGCTACAGGTGTTTTTACCTTTTCTGATAGCAGGCTTTGGGACTGTTGGAGCTGGGCTGGTTTTAGATTCTGTACAGGTGAGGCTCTGCTATTGAATTTTTCAAGCTATCCCCATGTAATGACTGTAAGGGTACATGTATTAGTTCCAGAGTATTATCCTGAATGAATGTCCATGGTTAATGTGGCATGTTCTGTATTTGTGTGCTTATGAGTTTATGCTATAGGAACCTTGCATGGAAGTCAGTGACTGACATGTAACTCAGATTTAACTCACTATGGTAGATCAGGTGTTATGCCAACTACAGACCATACTGTTTTCAGTACCTATGAGAACAGCACATTCAAAGCTTTCTTTTGGTACCAAAAGCAAATGTGTATGACATTCATTTGTTTTTCAAAGGTGTGGTTAATATGGTCCAAGTTAAAAATGTACCTAAATTTATAAGAGACTTTTTAGTAAAATTGACAGAATAAACCTTTTTCCTACTGGCTGACAAAATAACCCAGTATGCAGTGCTAAGTACTGCACATCACATGTGTTTTATATTGAAACTGCTAACACAGTTTTCTGGTGCAAATGGAATTTGCAAAATGTGCTGTATTTTGCAGCATTAGTAGCTTTTAATTATAAATTATATTTGCAAAACAGCAAAAATGTTTCAACTGAAAATAAAAAGGATGTCTCTTTTTCCTCTCCAGCACTTGCCAGTTTATGAAAATGTATCAGAAGTATTTATTTTAGTTCCTGCCTTGCTAGGCCTAAAAGGAAATTTGGAGATGACACTAGCATCCAGACTTTCAACAGCGGTAAATATTTCAACAGTTGTTTGTTCTCACTGAAAAGTTTAACTGGTTCATTCGTCTGTCTCCTAAGTTTGCCATGCTGGGTGGTTTGGTCATTTTTCAGCTGATGCTGTTAACATTATTCTTATTTTAAGTGTTATGGAATAGTAAACAATATACAGTATCTGTATCTATTATGTCACACTCTCAAGGAAGGTGCTGCACTAAGTACACTTGTTGAAGCTGTGTCCTGTCCTGAAGACATATATTTAAGCATGAGGCAACCAGTGAACAGCTTTATACTGTCTGTGTACAGAAGATGAAATGTCACCTGGCAGGTCCTCATTTTAAGACTTGAGTAGAGTGAGGCTGATGAGAGCATCTTGCCCAACGGCACACTGTAGAGTGAACTGACTTAGAATCAAACAATATCCTTGAATCACAGGTCCACAGTGCTCTAAATTACTGGTTAAAGGCACAAATCACTCTGCTTTGATTTAAACAGGGATATTAGGAGCAGTCAATAAAGTAGCCGGTGGTGAACCTTAGAGACCTTGACAGACTCTATCAATGCCAGACCCTATTAATCGAACAATTGCTAAAATTAGACAGACTGTGCAAAAAACAAAAACAAATGTAGGATTTCTCAGAAAAGTGTGAAATTCCTTACTTACCAGTGCTGATAGCCCACCCTTCTGTTTGTATCTGAGTCATCGAGTGGCTGTTGTCACGATTACAGTGATTAATCAGTTACTGTTATGATATCATTCCTGCTGTTCTTCATTTTGGCAAAATACAGCCATAACAAATCTTTCCAAGCTTTGATTCCCCCCAAGTTGCTACTGTATGCTTCAAAAACGGGACAACCAAGCTAGTCTCACTGCAAGTAGACCTTCTAATGTTATAAGAAGAAGGCCTCACATGCACATTTCACAAAGATAAGAGGGAGCTGGTCCACAGCAAGATTTATACACGAGAAGGAGAATTTTGAATTTTATTCTATAATCAACTGGTAGCCAGTGCAAACTTCTTAAAATAGGGGTAATGTGTTGGTGATAATTAATACTGCTTATCACTCTAACAGCAAAATTTTGAACTTTTTGAAACCTTTGGATTTGCTTATTGGGTAGACCATACAAGAGGCTGTTGCAGTAATCAAGGTGAAAGAACACTAACCCATGAATCAGCTTTATAACAGAAGCTTTAGAGATATTTCGATATTTTACTTATGTTGTGCATGTTGTGATTAGCAGCTCTTAACTTTGTTGTGATATGTTTTTCAAAATTTAAAGAACAGTCGAAATAAACACCCAAATTCTTAATGTCATCAACCTTTCTGACTTCAACCCCTCCAACCCTTCAACTTTTGCAATGAACTTTACCAAGTTTTTTAGCAGTACCTAGTAGAATAAACTCAGTTTTAGTGTCATTCATTCTCAAACCATGAATCAACATCCAATTCTTTATGTCAGTGATGCAGCTTTCGAGACAGGTTCAAGCCTCAACTTTATTTGAATTACCACATGTCATCGGTTTAAATAGTTTAACGATTTGATGGTCATCAGCATAACCACCTACACTTACAGCATGGTGATCAATAACCCTTGCCAAGGAGGAGGCCTAAAGAGTGAAAAGAATGGGCCCAAGACATGACCCCTGTTAGTACACCTACTGACAGATTAGCAGGATCAGATAGGGAATTACCCACCTTTACTCATTGAACTCTGTTATTAAGATAAGAGAACCATTTCAGCACAGTGCCTAGCTGTAACTCCAAAATCATTTTCCAAACAATGGATAAGTTTGTAGTAGGGTATGAGATCAAACGCTGCGCTTAGATTGATAAGCATAAGCATCGCTACATGCTAGTTGTCCATACCTAGCAATATATCAAATGGAGTTTTGTGAGTAGAGTTTCAGTAGAAAGTAATAATCCTTCCCATGGCACCCCCCTCTCCCATTGCTAATTCCCACCCTGCCATATTAAACCATTATCAATGACAGTTGCCAAACAGTAATGCGTGCTCTTTTCAAGTCAAAACGTTTAATGCATGTTGCATAAATTCAATAACAGCTGTTGTGCCATCCAAACACTAAACAGTTTACTGTAGATCTCATGACGTGTCTGGCTAGGATAGGCGTTGTAGCATATGCTGCATACATGTATACAGAACCATGAGTAGTATATGTACACTCTATATACAGTACTGTAGTCTGATAAAGGCAGGTTTAGTAGCTGATAACTGTAATACTGTATGCTAGGGTAAAGCAGTGTGTAGACACATTTCCAAAAAGCAATTTCAAAGGATTATTTTGGTACATGTCATTTTTGTCCACAGGAAAATGCTATTGAAAAAACAATTGCCCCCAAAACTATATCCTATAATCCTTTGTAATTGAGCACTATAAATTTGGAAAAGTTCTGTTGATAAATTTTAAATTATCATGGTTCTCATTTATCAGCATAGTCGTACAGCACCAGTTCACATAAATTACCAATATATGTCAAAATGAAGGGATTTAAAGGGTTAGTGTCCATATGCTTCTTCAGCCCTGTCTTTGAAGTGCCTAAAGATGTACAGTATACTGCACCTCTTAAATGACACATGTACAGGTAGTATTTGCATTTATCTGACAAAGTTTTCTGTGTGAAAAATATTGTTCATTGCAGAACAGAATGTTGGCTTGTTTCTTGCCATACAGTAGTGTCTGAAGCAGCTGTTTGCCTGACATGTGACATGTACAGTATAGTCTGTAGGAGCATGCTAATTTTTACTAGCACAGTGCACATAGTAGGTATACACAGAGTGCTTGCTAATACTATGCCATTCATGATACTACTTAGTATGTGGTATTTGCAACAGGCTGCTTTTAATATGTGATTAATTGACTCACTTCAAGTTATTATCATTTCAATCTTCTAGTGATACTTGATGGTAGCTATGGAATTTGAAACCAGAAATGCTACGTATGTCATAGACTGAGTCATGTGACCCAGTCTGAGATAACAGTTTCCATACTCCAGTCTCACAATTAGTTTTAAAGCTAAAAATACTACTTTGTATTGTAAAGTGTAGAACAAAACTGTATTGAGTTCCATGTGGATCATTACACAACTATTGTAGTCATTAAACTAGAGATAATAGAGGGAGGTATTTATATACAAGAAAACATAACACATACTTTCTGTTCATCCTGTTGGATTTAGACAAGCAAGAGGCCTCCAGTTAATGAGAGATATTGTAGGTTTGAGTTCCAAACTGAAACTTTCAGAGTATTCACTTTCTGATTTGGTCAGATTACAATATTTAAACAAATACTCTGTCGTACAGTAGAATGCTGAATAAAGTAAGTCTCTACACCTACTGTCCCTAATAACACAAAATTCAATTAAAAAGGCTTCTTTCTATTTGTTCTTCACTCATCTTGCCATATCATCATAAAAGTATAAAGGTGGTTAAATGTGACATCACAACACAAACTTAGGACCAAAACAAACCGAGTCTTACAAAATGGTTCGTTTTCATTCCAATTTTGAGTTGTGATATCACAGTAACCACCTTAATATTGCGCATCTTTTATTGCCTTTTTTCAGTGGGTATTAATTAAGGTCTACAGAGTGATGCCTTCTTCATGGACCATGCATCGTTGTTGAACAGAATGCCATTATGAATACTATATTAAACATTTTGTATTATTTTGTAGTAATGGTAATTGCTTCAGTCAGTAGTAGAACTTTTTATCTTAAACAAACTTCTATCACTTAGCTGGCATTTATTCATAAATTATATACTTGGATAAGTGCTTTGTTAGCTCAGCTGTCACATGTTTGAATAATATTTGATACTTTAATAGTATCAGTTTGATTGGATTATCACAGAGAAGTGTTTGAGTGAAATTATGATTTTTTTCTTTAACATGGCTAGGGGTAAAGTATGGAGAGCAAGCTAATGAATTTAGCAAAGGCGAACAGTTTAGTAGTGTTATTCCTAGTATGTATTGTAAATGCTAAATACAACTTTGATATATTAGTTGCTTGTACCATACTTGTTAAGGCCAACTGTGCTTTGATCTAAATACTCAAGGAACGATTTGAAATAATGACTGGTATGAATGTGCTTAGGAAAGTTATTTGTCCTTGAAAAGTGCTTGAAAAATGAATGGTTCTCTCCTTCAGAAAGGTAAACATTTACGTACTGGATGGTACACTACTACTTGTAGACTCTAATGCTGAGATGTTATATTTTGACCTCATTTTCATGTGCTGATTTGTTAAAAAATTTTTATTCTTTGTTTTCCACTCTCTCAGTAGTAGAACAGGAAATATTGCAAATTGTAGTTTTAATCTGTGTGGGTTTTGAATTTTTTGTTTAGTTGTAAACAGTTGCAACTAAAGGTTTACTGGTTTCCTCCCACCAGGCAAATCTTGGTTCTATGGATGATAGAAAAGAAAAATGGAAAATGATAGGAGGAAATATGGCTCTAACACAGGTATGTAGAATTTGATGTCAGTGCCATTCTGTATGCTTGTCTGTTTGTCTACCTGTCTGTCTATGTGTTGTTGTCTGTCTGTCTGTCTGTTCATCTGCCTGTTTGTCTGTTCATCTGTCTGTTTGTCTGTCTGTCTCTATGTATGTCTGTTTGTATGTTTAATATGGAACGACAGATGGACGGAGGGACATATGGATGGATGGACAGACAGGCGGACTAATTGATGGACTGACAGACTGACTGACTGACTGTACTGTCAATGTATGTTTGGTGTGTGCCTAATTATGTGTTTACCTTTCTGTCAATCTTCAGCCTTTCTGTGTCTTAAATCCCGTTTGATATGTGGTTATTACTTGCACACTCATATAAGGTTGTTGGGCTTTGTTCCTTGATCATGTAGTATGGTAGTACAGAAGATAACTCTCATCTTTATCAGTTTATTGTTTTATTCCTTGATACAAAACAATTCAAATCAAACTTTGAAGTGTTTGTAGTATTGCGGAACTCTGTACTGCCTGCAAAGATCAATTAAACACATTTCTGCTTCACTTACTTCTCAGTTCAATACATTGCATATGAAAGGAATGTCAGGCATACAGTATAAAGTGATTTATTTTAATAGTATAGTTGTTGAGTACAATGTAAATATTTCAGAACTGGGAATTTTAATGGGAAGTAGAAGTAGGCTTAATTATGTTTAGATCAGGTGACTGGAATATATTTTCTTTGTATTAAAGATGTATGGTTTTACTTTTCTTTCAGTGTCAGGCAATAGTTGTTGGATTCTTAGCCGCTGTTGCAGCTGTTTTATTTGGTTGGCTACCTGATGGTGAATTCAACATTGATGATGTGTTACTTTTGTGTGCAAGCAGTTTAGTGACTGCATCTCTAGCTAGTGGTATATTAGGTAGGTTTAGTTCTGTTCAAACATCTATGTCTAATACCAGGCTTGAAGCTGCCTGTTACAGAGTTAGGAGCTGCAAGAAGATTTTTCTGCTCATGTAACAATAGACAATGCGTCATTCATACAAAGAGAAGCATTGTTTTAAAGGCAGTTGCTTGCGTCCGTTTTAGCAAAGTAGGCTGAGCAATAAGTGAGTTAAATTCCACTATGGCCAACTAATTGTAACTCCCATTGCCCGGACGTCACAGAGTTGCCATCCGGAAGCAGACTAGATGAAGTTAGTTGCATACCGGATTCATCTATGGTGCTTTAGATTGAACTTTGAGGCTGTTAGGTGCAAAGCCTTTCTAACTGTGTACATATTACCTGACTTTGATGCCATGTTAGTACATAAAGGGCTAATCTACAGTGACATGTAGCCAAATACTGAACATGGGAACCAGTAATTAAACAGTACTTACACATCATGATTTATTGCCATTGTCACAGGTAATTCATGGCAAATTATTTGACTCCAAATTCATGTCGACTTCATGCATCATGCAAAGGATGTTTGTCACTGAAAGGTGGTTAACTTAATGTCATGAGTAGAGTTGTAGCTATGGTTAATTGTACTGGGGACGAACATGCAATACTGCCATCTATGGCCCAGCACCAAGGAATTAGCCAGTGATGCATCTTTGTCTTTGTGACAGCCAAATTGTAATGGACACAGCCAAATTTATGCAGGACAGCTTCTGAGATGGCCAAAATTTGCTGGGCTGCTAGGCTTAGCCTTCCAAATTGAGTATGAATCTGGCATTATTCAGCTTAGACATGAATTCAAAACTCATTATTTTACAAGCCAAAGTTATCCTGATATAGTAGAAATAACATAAAAATTTTGCATTGGAAGAATCCCATGGACAACTGCTATTCAAAACATCTGGACCCTACCTGCAGTGCCAGTGTGATGAGAGGCATTTCATGCACAGTAAGACAAGTAAGAAACCCAATATCAAAATCTTGGTTAAGGCACACATTCAGTTATATAGCCCTCTGCCCAGTACAGCCCAGTGCTACAGTAATATCACCTCTGATTGTAACAAATGGGAAGATTTGACTGTTCATGAAGAAACCTGGGAGTAAAATCTTTTTGTGGTTTGTTCCAAGGTTTTTTTCACAAAATGTGCTAATGAAGGGCCAATTTCTATTATGAGTGTTGGCCCTAACCCACTCTTTTCAACTGTTTGAGGATTTACTTGACATGCTGAACTCTTACTTGGATCCCACCTCTCAACTTGGTCCAGCGTCAACTCTGATAATGAGAGATCAAGACAGATATTCAGAACTATCACTATGATGTGAAAAATAAGTTTCTTTTTATTTGCAAGAATTGTTTGCCATTAAAATTGTGTGGATAAGTTAAACTGAAATTCTCATTTGTCAATACTTTCATTAATGCAAAATGATTCTTCGGCACTTTGAGCCTCAAAGCCAAAGAAGACGTAATATCTTATGTTATTTATTAAAACACATTTTGTATGATATGTGATCTAACATCAGCCCGAAATCTTTCTTTTGTTTCGTTCTTATTTCCGTGCAGGTTCAATTATGGTTTTTGTAATTTTATGTTCGAGAAAGTTGAAAATTAATCCTGATAATATAGCAACACCCATTGCAGCCAGCTTGGGGGATTTGACGACATTAGCATTGCTGTCTTGGATTTGTAATAAATTATATATAAAACCAGTGGGTAAGTCAGACTTTATGCTTCACAATGGAATACTAATGTTTAGCACTTTGCATGTATCAGTCTGCTTTTAATTTGCGAAACTTGTAAGAATCCATACTAATATGATTTGGGGGCCCCCACTTATATGTTTTGGAAGCCCCCACTAATATGCCTATGTAGAATATGATTTGTCTATACATTTGAATTGAATTGAAAGTATAAAAATCTATCTTAAAACAATGAAATTGTTAATAAAGATTAGCAATAAAATTTGCTTTAGTCAGTTTTTTAGGTATAGGGGGTAGGAAGGTTTGGGAGGGGGTGGGGTTGTTCCTTGGCTAATAAAAAAATAAAAATATGCAGTTGTTGCACTTGCAGAGGTAAATTTACCCATTGGTCTAATGTTTACTTTCATAGTTTGCTGTACTCATATTAACTGCTTTGGTTTAATTTTTCCAAACTGAAAATGCTTGGATGACCTTAGGAAATGGACCATTTCTTGCAAAGCATTACATGAGAAATGGTCTTGAAATGCTTATGACACTCAGGGCTTGACTTTAACAGTAGTCCGGTCGCCCATGATGACTAAACTTGTGACAGACAACCAAAAAATGGTGGGTTGGTTGTCCATTGGAAACCAAAGTCCATGCAACAAGTTAACAGACTGTTTCTAGGGTTACTGCAAATTTCTTTGTGGACTACTAAATTTTCTTTTGGACAACCAAAACAGGCAGACAGGTTGTCCAATGGACGACCATAAAATTTTCTTAAAATCGAGGCCCGACACTGATCACAGATTGGAACAAGGTACAGTGTCTTCATGAAAAATATGAGGAAAACATAGGAAGGTAATAAATGTGAGGAACAAAATAGTGACATTGCAAATTATTATGTGGCCTGTCATTTGAGAAAGAGTGGATAAACAAAGAGTTTTTGAAAAATCACAACAAAAGTGTCTCATAAAGATGGATCCAGTGTTACTGTTGAACCTCTGTGTGATATATTTTTGAAATTTAGATGTATCGTCCATTTAATGGCTTATTTATCAAAAGCAAGGTGGAATCATGGATATTAAAAGCAAAATGGGGAGGTGAAAATTAGTACTGTTTCTGTTAAACTCGTATGATGTGAGTTTGATGCAGTGGTATGCTACAGTAATATAGCACACTGATGTACAGAGTAAAAGTAAAACAGAGCACTACCAAAATAATTTCATAAGATGTTGCAAGAAGGTCTGTAGGAAGTGTTCATGTGCCACCCAGCCTTTGCCCAATATGTACTTCATTTTGCATATATTTATTCTGCAATTTTAAAGTTTAAACATATGTTGTGTTATTGAATTTCCATTTAATTTTCCAGGCGTAAATGCGAAAGTATTTGTAGAGTATGTACAATACCCACAATTGAGAGTTTTAGAGCAATTGGTATACAGCTGTATAAATATGTTTGAACTCTATGAAGAGAATTCTCCTATTTAAGGTTAACATTGATAAATTCTTCCATGACTGTGGTAGAATCTAATTGTACTGGGCACACTTGGTGTTGGTTTGGTTGTTTATATTATTAGTAGAGGGGTTTGGACTGCATCTTATGGGGCCTTGGCCCTCCTTTGCCCTTTAACCTGTTATGTTATTTAGATTCAGGCACAAACACAATGTGCAGCTTGATGTACTCTACATATAAATGAGTCAGAATCTGTATATATTTTCATGCACGCTATCCTTACAAAATATTGTATTGAAAGATCTTTTGAAATTTCCTGAAACAAAGTATATCCATCCAGTTGAAATGGTTGTATAAATACCGTAACCATGTCTTACAGTGTTACTACTACCTTAATGGCTTAATAAATGCTATCAACAGCCATATCAAGGGAAATTGAAAGTGAAGCAACTTAATTTGTGAACATCCTGTTTATTTTACATCTACAGGACAAAAATTACAAAAATTACCCTTACAAATATGGGTTTTGCCAATAAACTATACTATATGTGTGAATGTATTAGCTATCATGTAAAGGTTTCCAGACATTTCATATATGGTTAGAGTTGGTTAAGAAGTATATCAGACTTTTCCCTTAACTTACACTATCCCATAAGTTAAACATGGAAGTAATGTCACACAGCAGCTTCATGCAATTATGCTTTTACATGACTACTGGGATAAAAAGGAATGCATTTTGAATACCTTGTGACCAGCATACATGTAAAGTTTTTATTAAAGGGTCTAGTCAGGTATTATGTTTATGAAACATGATCTCCTGACATAGCTTGAAATTGGAAAAGTGGGCAGGAAGGGCAAGCTGGTTACAAGCTTAATTATTGTTAGATCTCTAAAACATTTCTGAACAAAAAAGAAAAAAACATGCAAATGTGAGCAAATGACTGGCAAAAAAGCATTCTGTGCAGCTTACTGTAAGTTGGAAAAATTACAGAAAATTGCATTTTAAAGTTGGCAACTTTGTTCACCAATTTCCATCTAACCAAACAAATGTTAAGCGAGTTTTTGTGTTAGAAAATGAAATCAAAGTGGTATCTCCCACTTTTGAAATATTTGTGTGTAGGATTTCAAGTCAGAACTTTTCATGTATTAGCTGTTTCCGTTCTATAACTGGCTGGCTTAAGCTGGTAAAAATGTGCCAAACTTTCCTGTGCACGGACAGTTACTCATTTTGCAGGATAATCCCACTCAGGTTAGGGATTCTGCAATCCTATACCTTGTCCCAAGCATAATTTTGCTCTCGTGAGTTGAAGAAAAAAATATCATGTACTATATTAATGACATGCTCAAAAAGGTGATGTGAATCACGGACTGAAATTAATGTCCTGCATGGAAACATTTAAAAAAACCTTGAAGTATTAAAAGCAGATGTTGAAATTTAAAAACGTGTATGAGTAATGTTTTTAAACTACTGAGTAAATATTTGTTTTCTTTCCAGGTGTAACAGATAATTTTCATTCAGGGCGTACAGTTGATCATTGGTTGGCGATAGGGATCATTGCTTTCTTTTTTTTAATCCTCCCCCTGTGGGGTGTTATATCTCACAAAAATTGCTACACCCGTGATGTATTTCATTATGGATGGTCACCGGTTATTACAGCCATGATTATAAGTAGGTAAGTATAATGAAAGCCTAATTTCACTCTCACATTCTTTGCAACTTGAATAAACCAAATGTACCTCAGTAGAGTGAACAGTTTAATGCTGTGGTACATTATAGTACACATACAAGGGAGTTTTGTCCTTGCAGCAGTTGGGGGGTCATCAAGGGGTTAAAATGTGTTAAAACTTGGTTGGTTGTGAAAAGTATTTGCTTGTGGCTTTGGGTTTGATGTTCCTGGTTCTTAGAAGACATACATTTGTCTGTCCCTCAACACAAGTGTATAAGTCATTGGAGCTGTTCTTCTCCTCATCTCCTTAAAGGGCTTGTGGTTGGAAATGGAGACAAACAAACAAAGAAATAAAATTGTATATGTTGTCTCTCTTTCTCCCCTTTTATGTCATCTGCATGTATCTTTCACTTTCATTTTGTTCCATGCAAAAGATAGGTAAAGTCTCATTTCATCAGTTATGAATCATTATCTCAATACATAACATGTATTGAGATATTGTCACACCAGCTGGTCAGTAACTGTAGCTGAAATTGCCTAAAACATTGTCATTTTGTGGCATTTTATAACCCTATCTCAATAGCAAGTACTGTCGATGTAGGGGAAACAAATGTGGTGTTTAGGATGTGAGCATGTTGATTTTGTTGGGATATTTTGGCTGATTTAGTGGGCAAATACCAGTAAAAACGTGTTTATTGTCTCATTTCCCATGATCCCTTGCATGCAATTGGTCTTGGTATGAACTTGTGTTGGAGCAGCAGGCATGGTTGTCTGCGATATACTGTGCAGGTACATATCTGTACACCTATACCCAAGGCCTGCATTACTGTTTGCGTTCCTTTGCTGCCTGTTACTACAGTATCGCCATTGAGCTTTCTATTCTGAAAGACTGAGTATAGTTAAGGTTACTTTGCCTAGATAACCTTCGGTATTTGGTCTTTTCTCGTACCTGTCAATAGGTAGGTAGACAGGCAATTAGTAAACAAGTTTCTCCGCGTCAGGGTGACTCTGACTCTATACGTTGTTTACCGTCTACAAGGCATTTGTTGTGATGTCATATTTAGCTTGATAAATAATATATATCAGCCTGCAAACTGAATGGAAAGCTAGCTGCACAGGTTACTGGCATCAGTCTGTAATTATCCTGTCTGAGAAGGATGACTTACAAATGCCTTGTTTGGGATTTTAGTTTAGGCCTAGTGGTCTTATTTTCCATGATGTGTCCGAAGAGATGTTGGATGCACTGCTCTAACAGGTAGCATAATGAGGCTGAGAGTGAGAGTTACAAAGGTTTGCAGTCTGCGTGAGAGAACTGTGAGTCTGTGTAGGCCAAGTTTCGTGTTTGCCTACATAGTTAGTAAGTTTGAGTATATAGGCCAGGCCTGTATTAATTATGCAAGCAGGAGCAGACCAAGTCGGCTGCGAACCAAATCAGCGTAAAGACAACTCGGCCCCACGCCAGCTCGTTCTCCAGACAAATCGGCCGCAAACCGACTCGGCCCCAGCATGGAAAATCTGTACTGCTGTAGACTGTGTTTGCCTACGTTGTTAGTACAGTAGCCTATATAGCTAGGCTAGGCCTACAGTAGGGCTAGCCTATAGGCCTATATGAACTAGGCTATGTACGCGGGAGCAGGCCAAATCGGCTGCGAACCAAATCGGCCTAGCCTAGGCCTAAAGGCAACTTGGCCCCAAGCAATTTTGACCTAAAGACAACTCGGCCCAAAGCCAACTCGGCCCCAGCATGAAAAATCTGTACTGTTGACATGTCTCACTTCAGCAAACAGGTAGTCCAAATTCAAGGATGCTAAATACCTAGGCCTAGGCCTCCTAAATGGTCAAGAACCCTCAACCGTAGCCTAGGAAGCATAAAATGTTAACAGCCACTGCAAACTAAATATTACTGTCAGTAATGCATAGAAGATGAGTTTTTGCTGTAATTCATGCAGGTATTTACCAAATTGAACCATGTTATTTGTCAAATTTGACAGTACTGTTGGTGTGGTGTAAAGTTAAGGCTTCGGCATGTCATGTTTGGGGTTCATGGCTCTTTGAACGTCCCCCTCACCACACAGTTATAAAGAGGAGGCTAGGAATATTTTTCAAAATGTTGATTACTTGTAAGCCTAGGGTACTTCCTGATGCAAACCAATAGTATGTGCAGTTTGTCGATACTACAGTACCCTTTCCCCCAAACTAGTCTGGCCTGGGCGCCCTATTTTGGCCTTGGTATCTCTTAAAATAAGGAAAGCTCAAGGCCAAATGACCTTGCCCTCACCAAAACTTATTTTCAGCCCTGTTCTTACATTACCAGTGTTATTAGCCATATACTGTTACAAGAAAGTGATAAAAAAATAAGACTTGGCCCATCAACAAATACTGTTGGCTACTTGGGCAAATTTGAGTGTGACTTGGACCCAATGATGACCCGGTGAGTTACGGTGAGACCCAATGATGAATGGATAATGATTTGTCAGTGATGATTGTAGGTGTTTAGCATTGTAACGCTGATAGTAATTTGCATCATTGAGGGTGTTGAGAACTATTTGGTCACTGCATGGTCATGTAGTTGTCATTTTGGTACTTGACACAATTCTGGACATAAAGTCACTTCTTCGCGAAATTATTCCTAGAAAATGACATTTACTGATTGTATGGGAATTACCTTGAGTCCACATCCTTTATTCTCATCCTAACAAATGTCCGACTGTATTGAGATACAGCAGCATCGCTGCTCTAGTTTTCAATATACAATAAATCAAAATGTTTTATTTTAGGCCAATTTATTAGACGCTACAAATCCTTGACTTCAGTGAGAACTTATAGACACATAACAGCTGCTGGCAAAGAATTAGTATCAAGGTCTTTGGCTTTCATGCAAAAAAATTTGATATCTCTAACAGTGTGTCAAAATTTTATATTTTCATTTTCTGCCCCATTTAACTTTCATTGAGTTGGAAATTACTGTAGATTGTAGTAGCATTGTTAAATGAATATTCAACACCACTGGTGCTTAGCTTTGGATATTAATGCCTCTCAGCTGTGTAGTGTAAGTTGAAGTTTAGCTATGTAGGTACGGGTAGACCAAGAATATATGATAGGCTGCTCGCACAAGATTCAAATACATAGACTTGCACTTCATAGGCTCATGTACATTTATACGTGGTGTGAGGTGTGAGGGACATTTATCTTGATTCAGTGCAGATAAAATAGGCATTACAATGATTTAGTTGCTATTAGGTTCAGCCTACCATACAAATCACTGTTCTGTATAACCTATTAGTTACAGTGTAGCAAATATGAATGAGACTATTGTGAGACCAAATACAGGACTGAAAATATTTGACAAAAGATTGGAAGACATTTTCTGTATTGTGCTGTATTGTATTGGCATTGCTTTGTATATTTTATGTATATACCTACAGTACAATGATTTATCAAATTTTCCATGAACTTATCAGCAAAGCAAAATATTATCTGGGTGTAGTGACTAAGAAAATTTAATTCTGATGATTTGTTCAGTCTCACAGTATTTCAAGGTCATGAGGTGTAAAGCAGTCCTCTATGGAAGCAAACAGAATTGAAAAGTTGATTCACACAAGTACTTTGCTGTGCTGACTAAGTTGCTTTATGACTTAAAGATTTGTGAGTTACAAATGTATATACTGTAGACCTTATTCATTGATGTCACGCAACATCATTTTGGCAGCTAAACAATGAAGCACACTGCACGCAGATAGTAGACTTACGCCAGTATCCCACCGGATCCCAAATCACCTGTCTGCAATTGTTGGTGTAGGTTGCAATGATACGTGCCTCCATTGGAGGGCGCACTTTCTTTTCTGTGTCATCATATGTGAGAGGTCTATGTTAGGTTCATTACAATTCCCAGGTCATTAATTCAAAAATCCAGGTAGGACACAGCTTAATTTGTTGAGTGGTCCTTGGGATGCAATCAACACTTAACAGAAAGCCTCATTATGTGTTGTTTTTCTTTCTTTCCAGCTGTGGTGGTCTTGTCTTAGATGTAGCTATTAGGAAAAACCCTGGGGTGGCAGTATTTAGTCCAGTCATCAATGGTGTTGGGGGTAACCTTGTAGCTGTTCAAGCCAGTCGTCTAGCAACATACCTTCACAGTTTAGGACCTCCAGGTACACCTATACCAAAGAGGGATCATATTTGTCAGAGTCCTATCAACATCTTCTTTGGAAGTGGTAAGCAAATGATCATTATACTTCTTAAACAGTGCTCCGATTCTTTTCTATTGTGGTGGTCTTGTTTTGGGCATAGCTATTAGGAAGAATCCAGGGGTGGCAGTATTTAGTCCAGTCATCAATGGTGTTTGGGGTAATCTTGTAGCTGTCCAGACAAGTTGTGTAGCAAAGTACTGTACCTTTACAGTTTAGGATCTCCAGGTACACCTATAGAGGTTTTGCATATGTCACTTCGTAGCAGTGATTGTTTGCACCGCTGTTTTGGTGTGAATGGGTTTTCGCATAAATAATGCAAGTCTGTAGTAGGACATTTCTGCATTTCATAGCTTTCCAGCCCATGCAACTCAGGAGAGAAAAGGGGGATTCCTGCTGTTAATCATGTGAATAGCACCAGCCCTCTGTATACCAAGCCGTTAGCGTTTGGTAGCAAATAGTTACACTTGCGGCGAACATTTCGTTGTAGTCACTTGTTGTTTTTCTCAGAGCTATCGCTGTTTTAAAAGTATTCTTTCAAAAGTCCCAGTGGCCTAATGGCAACACCCTGGGCCAAGGCATAAGCAAATCCCTGAAGGTTTGTACGAAGAAGTTAAAATGATCATTAGGCCTTAAGGCTGGTTCAGGCCTTACTCAGTAGTTAACCTACATACTGATGTTACAGCTAGGCCAAGTCACAGTCAGTCCATATGCCTAGCTTTGGGAAATAGGTATGCATTAGTTTTTCAAAATAAGGTGTCATATGGAATGCATCCAAGCTCTCGCCATACACTGATAGAGTTTTCTTGCATACTTTTACGTTACAAGGCAAATAAGACGGAAAACAGCATTTGCTGCTGTACTGTATGTACAGTGTGAAGTGACTTTCCACTGGCGGACATGAACATATTGTGCAGATGAATGACATCACTGCAAAACCTCTGTACCAAAGAGGGATCGTATAAATTTGTCAGTGTCCTAACAAAATATATTCTTTGAAAGTGGTAAGCAAACATTCATTATACTTCATAAACAGTGTTCTGATACTTGATGAAAATTTTCTGGAAGGGAAAGGACTGTCACGGTCCTGATGAGATTTCATCAAATTTCAGGAGTAACTTAATTCAAGTTTGTCTGGAGATAAGTTATTTATCAGCTTCACCTGTTAAATGCTCAGGTGCTTTTTATTTTCTGGATAAAAGTTTTAGGGCTGTGCATTTCCGGTTAATTCACTATCCGTTTAACCATTTTTATTAACCGAACGGTTAACGGTTAACCGAAAGTAAAAACAAGTCAAGGTATATAAACAAAATAAACATTTCGGAAGAGCGTCACCACTTTAAATACCACAGTTTCTACACTTAAAATGGCGCCGGTAGTGATGATCGTCGAAGTAGCGTGCAAGTTAAAACGTTTGCATTAGTTGCGATGTTTTGGCAAGCAGTCCGTACGCATGGGCGAATCACGCATTTCTTCAAACTTTTCACAAACATGCATACTTTTTGTTATGCCACTGATTACCGTTTTCGAAATTTTTGCGGTCTAACATAGCACCGTAAGATCAGAAGCCTATGGATGACTGGCATGATCGCAGTTCAAGACACACTTCTCCGGCTACAGCAATACAGTATCACACACTCCTAGAGCAGTGTCGAGTACAAACGTACCACATACAGTGTACTATAGTGTGCCTTGTGACCTTGCTGCAATTCATACGTAATATATGTGTGTCTGCAAAGAATTCCAGCACCGTTATGTCGTAATGGTTTGAAAATTTTTACCCATATGTATTACTGCATGTTCCGTAAAAAATTGTAACGTTGAATTTTAACTTGTCTTACATCGCATGCCTTTTTACCTAATACCAACTGAAAATACCAGTTTCTTCGTAATTATGAACGGCAAAACTTTTCGATAACGGCAGCTACCCTCATACTTTATGTTACAATGGGACTCGGGCGCAGCATAGTTGTCTCGAACATAATACTGTACTGTACAATGTACGTACGGTATGTCATGAACGATCGTTCATGCAACGTGCGAAGCACATGGCTGACCGGCCGGCCCGGTTTGTTCAGCAAGCTCAATCAGCTCTGCTAATTACAAATACTGTACTGTACTGTACAATGCACGTAAGTACAGTGCGCCGGTTCGTTCGGCAAGTCGAACGAACTCTGCTAATTATGTTCGAAAATAATATGATTATTCATGAAGTTCACCATTGGAATGCTCCATATTTTATAATTTGGGGAAAATAAATGAAATGGCCGAAAGAATTTCACTCATCTTTGCAAATTTTGGGGGTTGAAACTTTTCCAGGAATTATACTAACGTTAAAAAAAATTATAAAAAATGTTTAATCGTCTTTTGTTGAAATAATTAAGTCAGCTTAAATGGGGAGGCTACCGTAGTTAAAAATATTTTAGTTGCGCCTACAAGGCTTGCAAACCAGGGTTGCATAATTAAGCCCAGGACTACATAGCTTGGTCACTATTTTGTGCAGATTGCATATGTTTTGAGACTGATGAACTGTAAACACGTAACCTTGGAAGTTACGCCCAGGAAAATTCCCGAAGTGCACTTATCTTGAACGATATTAAGCATATATTTTTCTACCGTGTAGCGGTAACTTTTTTAGTCTTATCTATCAAGTTTACGGTGCTCCACACTTTACAAGGTATGGTGGATTGTTGTAGCGTGTACTGCATAGTTTAATCCCTGCACCTTTGATAATTTTAATCCTTTTCAAAAGTTGCGTGAAAGAGTTTATTGTCACATTATTTCGGCAAACCACTCCCAGATCATGGGGCGAACGGATCGATATACCAGTCAAAGCAACGCAACGCAGACTGTGCAACTGACATTATAAAGGTCTTTTTTAAACCTTTTGTAATTTTTCATCCAAAGTTTACCCATTGTTACGTGGTTTTGGGCAAGCTACTTCTGCGGTTTACTGCATAAACGAGTTAAGGTATAATGGTGAACTGCGGCGACAGATTTATTAGGATGCATAAAAGGTTAAACGAAACAACATTTGGCGGTCGTTTAACCGATCGATCGGTCGGTTAACCGGTTAACCGGTTAACCGTTTAACCGTCGCAGCCCTAAAAAAGTTTACTGTACAGGCCCCTTGCCTCTCTATACCATTCCCACACCCCCAACCCCCTTCAGAAAATCTCACAATTAACTGTGAGCAGAGCTGCCTGCCATACTATCGTTTGCAGATGCACTTGAAAGCTTGTCTTGTCTGACACTGAATTTCTACCTTATGTCGTATAGATCCCACTGACACATAAACCGAAAACAATTTGTGTGAAGAAATCAGTTCTTTTTGAGGATTGACCTGTTCAAAACTTAAAACATCTCTTAACAATGAACATTACATTTGGTCCGGATTCATACACCTTAAATCTCAAGGAAAATTCAAAAAAAATTTCCCACCCCAGCAAGCACAGAGAGCAATTTACAAACATTTCAGGAGTAATGCTATTGGTACTGATTTGGTGAAATCACGTTGCTTTAACATTGTACGCATTCTAGCATATTTATTGTGTTCCCAAATTCCTTGCTCTTTTCCATTTCATGTCACTAGAGGACCCATTGGCCATAAGTTGCACCTCTGCAGCTCTTCTCCACCTGTCCCAGAGTTGTAATCTGTACTTTAATCTCTTGAGCAAACAAGCTTCCAAGGTACTATTGACCACAAGTCTCTTATCAACCAGTAGAGAGTAGTTTGCTTGCAAGGTTAACCACAGAGACTATCGTTTGAGATTAGACATGCACCTACTGCATAGCCTTTCAGTGCTTAGAAGAGGGGAGAGCTAGGTGTGAGAGGATGACTCATGCTCTGATAAACTAAGTCAGAAAACCCGCCCAGACAGGGACACAATGAGATTTTGAGTTGTTAGAGGATGCACCATATTAGTAATGGCAAAATTAGCGGCATGTATAACTGCACGTTTTCCATAGTTGTAAAGGTGATGTGATGGGGAGGATACATGTTTGCGTCAAATTTTGTGTTTTTCAATTCAGTATTTCAACCCCAGTTCACCTGATGTAGCCGCTAGATATCCCCTCCCCCTGCCAAAAAATTCCAGGGTCCGGCCATGACCACCAAAAGGGTAAGGTGGCTGGTAAACTGCATTTCCATGAGTTTTGTTTGAGAGTCATCTACACATTTCTCATATTTTTGGAAATTTATGCAGAATCCATATTCTGGATATCTCTCAAGATTGTGAGAGCTTGCCATCAACACATGCATGCAATAAGTGTGTAAAAATCAATGGCCTTTCAGCAGACCATAGTCTCGAATTTTAGGAATAAATCTCTGGGTTTTAATAGTCTAAAAAATTGATTGTTGTATCATCAAATAACTAAATATTTCTTGGCCTTTTTTCTTTAATTTTGCTGGTGGTATCAAAAGTATTTGGGAAATGTTTTGACACACTTCATGTGGAACCCCATGTGTGGTACTTGAAGCCAAAACTGTAATAACCTTTATCCATTTTTCTCTGTTATTCAAACAACCTTCAGTCCTGAGGTTCCAAGGTTTTGCTGTAGGTAGTATCTGTATAGACCAACTCTGCTCCAACCTGTAAAGAAAATACTGCAAGGCTTTTGTGTTCATCCTTCACAGTTTATTCAGGGTTCTAGCCAGCTTTTTTGCCAAACCGGGCGATAATTAAAAGTGACCATCCACACCATTGTAGACAAGACATTGTCAGTCGATCGATTTTCGATTAAATCGACACCCAAAGTTCAAAACTGAACCAAATTTATACCGATAAGCCCAGGAACACTCGTAAACTTTTACAGACACCGGTATTTGACTTTTCTTTTAAAAATGTACGAAAAAGGAGGAGCTCAAGGTAGCAATCAATTCAAGGAGACTTAAATTTTCGCAACGAAATTGTGTCGTTTCGTTTCAAATCGAAAATTACTAATAAAAGAAACGTGACGGAAAATAACCGATAGAGAAAAAATGAGTACTTCATAAGGTCTATAACTTTCTCTGAATGGAATTTGGGACCTTTTCTGATGCTAAAAGCAAGCTAAACTTGCAGCTGTTCAGACATCGACAATCAGAACTTTCAGTTTTCTGGATGGTTTTACCCTGAAGGGATTACATATTCCCCTTAACCCTTACAATCTGAGACTCAAATGTTCCTGCTTTCGAGCCTGCTGACGCACCTTCGGGTGGATCAGCTAGACATCGAGTAAAATCGTATCGTATCGAAAATTGCTATCTTTAATCCTCGTGTGCCACACAGTATAGCCTACTATATGCCGTGGAACTTTCTAGTACATTCTACCAAGCATACCGTAGAACAGCCTTTCTCTCCATGCAGAGCCAATAATGCTTTGCCTGCATGTAGTATACACTCAAAACATTAGTATGACATGAAAATCCCTGGCTATGTCATCCGTTCTGCCTTCTGCGGCAGTAACTAGTATAATGCTCCACAGCAAGCTCACCCATATTATATTTGTACGTTCGTACGTAGCTATAGCTTCGTGTTAACATCCGGGCACCTTTCAATCTCAGTGTCAAAAACTTCGCACGAGCACCATTTTGGTGCAAACTATGATGCAATAGCGCATTGTTCGGTCCGTAACTTTTCATGAATATTTACGGTGTTTACAGGCTTATCTTAGTACTTCACACACGGCAAAGTGTTGATTTGCATAATGGTGACACACTTAACCGTTCATCGAGGTGTTTTTTCTTTTTGGTATATGATGGCACAACCTAACAAGGCCACTCTAAGAAAGTTTTCGTTTTTAAAAAAACAAGACAAAAGAATGTGAATCTGTTTGTACCTGAAAAAGTTTTGGCAGACTTGACTTTATTTGAGAGCTATAAATCTTTACCACAGATTTTTCCTTTCAAGAGATACCATTACGACAAGTTCAGCGTTTCCAGCTCAAGCCTAAAATCAGAAGTAACCTAATAAGTCCAGCGGGCGCTGCTTACAATTTTTGTACAGAGCTGTATGTACAGGTTCAGTTTAGGCAGTTTGCACGTTCAATTTGAGCTGCATATCTTAGCGTGCAAGTGCTTGAAAAACACTGTTCACGCGCATTAGCAAGGGAGTTTGCTATGCGCGTGCTGCATCAAAAATTGATGCACTGATTGTGATTGCAGTTTTGACGCGCTTTGTTGACTGTATCGATGCACGACATTCGACGGTGGCCTTATTAGGTCATGTCACTATACTCGAGGTATTAACGAAGTGAGGTATAGGCTAGGCCTAATTTAGGCTATTGCAACTCTTGTTAGGCTGTCAACTTTTTTGTACAACGGAGGCGTATATCCTGCAGTGACTGTCATTTACTTCACACTCGCAAGGACGGGGAGTCGGTATATTGGGAATGTGATTTCATAAACACGTGAATAGATGTTTTCAGGGGCTTTAGAAAAAAATTCCGATTTTTCATCAAAAGTTTTGAACGCTAAATTAACTGATGCAAAGTTTGAGGAAAGTTGATTTGCGTTGCTTATTACACGTGGGGGTTTTCTGTTTAGCTTTCACGAGCCAATGGCCGACCAGGATCTTGTAAACAAGCTACTACGTAATGATGACCTTGTCATGCTTTTCACACACAAGACGTATGTTTCAAATTTGGGGAATGGGCCCTATAAAGGTCAGTTGATATACTGCGCACTATTCATTACGTATGTGAGCTGTGCACAACAGCGGTTGATTTGGCGAAGCCTAGATCAGTTCTGTAGAAAAAGCGACCTCACGACAAAGACTTCAGAAAAAACTCTGAAATGGTTATATCTGTGATAATTTTAATCTCTTTCATTGCGCTTCTTTTTTCAACGAAAAAAAACAAGCAAACAAGCAAGTGGCTCAATCTTCTGGGGAAATGATAAATGTAGGATGATTTTTTCGCATGAATCGTTTTTTTCGGAACCGGGTAGTAAATTTGGAACTGGCTTACAGAACCATCGGGCGGGCGGGTACTCTCGTACACGGGTTACCCGTGCAAACACTTTCTATAGGCCACGTGAAGAGCATATGCAGTGAGTCTATGTATACCAGCCGCTCTTCACTACAAGTATACGGTGTGAAAATTTTGCGATGTGGAGGTCGGAAAGTAAGAGAATCTGCGACGGTTGCAATCGGGGCAGGATGATGAGCTAAAAAAAGTAAATATATCAGGGCTCATGGTTGTGTTGGTTTAACTGAAAGTCTGCGTTTTATTTACAGTTTTAGTAGTGCTTAATCCATAGGCCTACAATTTTAAACGGGGCGCACAACTTTCAAACCGGGCGGAAATTTTTCAAACCGGGCGCTTAGAAGCAAAATCAAATTCAAACCGGGCGCACCGCCCGGTTAAAGTGGGCTGTCTAGAACCCTGGTTTATTGTTTGGAATTCTTTTGTGTGGGGATCACATTATTTAGTCTTTTGTGGAGTTTGAAGGGCTAAGTTTGTGGTCTCCTAAATCTGTGCATACTCTGCCCACAGACTCTGGAAGGCCAGGAAGTGTGTGCATTGAAGCATGACTCAGCTGGTTGTTATGCTCATTACAATCATGGGTAGTAATGGCGAACACGGCAAGGCTTGCAGGTTAGATTCAAGACGCTGCCCTTAGGGATGCTGAACATATTACTCCCTGAACAAAACAACCATTCCATTAATTTGAAATAAGATTTTACATCTGTCACTTCTTCTTGTATTGGATTAGCTGTTAAGCTAAGTCATCTTATGCTTAGGGTCCCAGAAGGTATGTGGCCTGTCAATGGGAAGGCACTGGCTTAAAAATATGAATTGTTTCAAAAATGTGCAATCTATGTGTCACATTGAAGTCTGTGCTAAATTTTTTATTCAGAAAGATATTGCCATCCTCTGTAGTTGATCTTTACACTTTAATTGTTATCACTCATTGCTTCTGTTGTCCCCTGAAGATTGTTTTAAAAATTTTGTGTGAATTCTTCTCTAAATACTACTTTTTTTTTCAGGTCAACATTCCAAGTCAGCCAGGGTATTGTTTCTTATGGTAATTCCAGGCCAGTTGATATTTCTCTTTGTGATTGTATATGCCAATGCCGGTCACAGCACTGTTACTCCACGGGTCACCTTCATGTACTTAACTGTGGCCATGGTTCAGGTAAGAGTAGTATAGTAAAGGCACCAAAACTGACATGGGCCTGTAATTGACGCACCCTCAAAAACTTACTAGCTATCATGGTAGCAATGTTACTGCAGCGAGCCTGTCATTCTTGAACCTATATAGCAATTTCTTTTTCATGATAATAAATTCATTTCAGGTATGTAGCATACCTTGATTATTTATTGTATTCTGTATATCGGCTTTCAAATCATTAGGTGCGTCAATTTCTGACCCACCCTGCTACTGATGGATTCTTCTCTCTAGCAGTCAAGGTTAGATTTCGTTGGTATCAAGGGTTAAGTGAGTGACTCACCATGTTATAAAGGAAGGTTTGATTTTTGGGTCAAGCTAAATTGTTGATTGCTGAAGCCTGTTTGTAAGGACAATCTGTATATTCTTGTGGATATGCAGATTAGCATGAGTCGACTCATGCCATATATTGACACAGTTGTCAGTTTATTGTAGACTTAAATTTCATTTGAAGTTGTTTTAAATTTCCATACTTGTGGTGTTGTGTTTGTATACAGTGTTACTGAATAGAATGGTATCTAGAGGTGTTTTAATTTGACACAGTTTCTTGCATATGGTTTGGAGGTAGTACAGTTCTGATTGAAATTTTTATTGTCTATGAAAGAAAACAGATAATTGTCATCTGTTGACAGAGTTACAGTAATGAAGACAAAACGTATAAAATTAAAAAATATAAAAGTCCAAATATTTCTTAAGTGTGTGGAAAAATAACTTTAATCATTGATAAAAAAGGAAACCAGAAAAAGCTGTAAAATTGCCATAAATAGGTGAAAAACAAATGAAAGACTATTAAAAGAGGTTAGTGTCAGATGAGGTTTTACAGCTCAGTTTCTAACCAGTTGGTCTACGTCAGGTCAGCCACAGCTTTTTTTTCCAGTTGTGGCTCACAGGCTTGTTTTCGCTACTCCATTGCTTATGCTGAGCACCAAGCACAAAGGCAGTAGGTTCCATTTCTAAGAAATGGAAAGACTAAAGGATTCACATAAAATGTAATGGATATATCTAGACAAGCACTCACAACAGAAAGTGGTGCTAGAAAAGGGAGTACAAATGAACTGTGTCAGGCAAGAAAGAAAGATGAAAACTGCAGTATTTTGTTTGAAACATACACAGCCCAGTTCAGTATCTGTTCTAAACTATAAGCAATGTTGTTTGAATAAATTGCTTCCAAGCTGCATATAAGCAAATTATAAATGTTTAGTTTGCTTTAAAGATGTATTCATAAAAACTTTTTTGAGATTGGTGTTGTATTGTGAGCTTCCAAATATTTTCTTATTCATATTCTTGTACATACCAACAAAAGAGGTAAATCTTGTTAAAACAAGTAAAGCAGCTAGTCCTTTTGTAGTAAACAATTTAAAAATTGAGATTGAGGTTGAAATTTTGTTAAGATTGTAAAGGGCCTTGTAGGAAATAATTTCCAAATACACTTTATCTACTTGTTTGCCATTATTTATGCTTTGCAGTAGTTTCTATTCAATACATTTGTGTTTTTGTTGTTTTTACTTGTGGATGTCATGGGAGTATGAAGACTCATGCTAACAAGGTCGCTTTAAAAAAGTGAATGAAAACAGTACATTCTGTTGGAACAAACAATTTCCTAGCATACCTTCATCATAGGTGCTATTAAATCTTTGTGGGAAGATATACCTTTTGTAACTGTTAATTCCTCTCATAAGGTATAGAGGGATTTCATGTGATGTCACGGGCGTTGGATTCCCAGGCACTGAAGGGCAAAACACACACACAGTAAGCGAATTTACAACTCAGGCGCACCGCATAACCATAGATACTACTGTGACACAATGGACGCTTGCCCTTCAAAACATAAAAGACAGGCAGTCCTGCCCTTCAAAATTGCTTCTAGTTGGTTAAAGTCACGTGACTGAAATCCCTCTATAGAGGCCAATTCAGAAGTTACAGCATTGCAGTATTCCTGATGTTTTTAAACATTCACAAAATTTAAACATGTCGTTGTGAGTTACCTCTGCTAGAGCACTCCATATGCACATTAGTTTTGATAGGTGCAAGGATATTTGACATATAGTAGAAATACTCTACTTCCGCTCCTGATTTATGAAGCAAATAACTCCCGCTGTGCTAAAAATTGGTCTGTCTTCAATTGAACCATCCCATGCAAAGAATCTTGGCATCTACATGGATTCTTCTTTGAATTTAAGTCGCCACATTGATCATGTCTGCAAAACTGCTTTCATATCCATTGAAAAGATCGGCCATATTTGACATTTCCTTGAGATTGACACTACCAATCACCTTGTTCACGCCTTCATTACTTCCAGATTGGATTTTCACAGCTCATTTTTGTATGGATTACCGGATAAAGTTATCTCTAAAGTACAACATGTTCAGAACACAGCAGCTCATCTCATATCTAGTGTCCCTCTCTCGCATCATATTTCATCTACCTTGCGCAATTTACATTGGCTTCCAATTAGGTGGCGTTTTACCTACAAGATTCTCCTCACCTACAAAGCTATTCTCGGATTATTGCCCCTCTACTTACTGGAACTTGCTCATCCGTATACTGCAGCTAGAACATTAAGGTCATCAAACCTTTCTCTTCTCACTATTCCAGACAATATTAATTCAATTCATTTTGGTCATAGATCCTTCTGTCATGCCTCAGCAACATTATGGAACAGTGTACCTCTCCGTATCTGCCAAGCTGAAAGTATTAGCATCTTCAAATCTCACCTCAAAACTCATTTGTTTAGTATTGCTAATAACTGATTCTTACTCTTTTTGTTCTTTCTATTTCCGTGTATGTCTTTTCCTCTCAGTGCTTAGAGGCTCCAGCATTTTGCTGTTATTATTGATTCCTTGCCGAAGGGAGGCAAGGAATCTATGCGATGGTGATGTCGTATGTGTGTGTGTGTGTGCGCGTATGTGACGGCTTTGCTTGTTTACACGATATCTCAAGAAGGGAAAGTTGGACAGTTCTGAAACTTGGTACTTAGATGGCCCATATTAAGAGGAAGAACCCTACTGTTTTTGGTGGAGGTCAAAGGTCATCTGGGGTCACTAGGGGTCAAAATCTGAAAACCTTGTTTACACGATATCTCAAGTTAGAAAGCTTGGATAGATTTCATGCTTGGTATGTAGATGCGTTGTGGTGAGAGGAAGAACCCTATCGTTTTTGGTGGAGGTCAAAGGTCATCTGGGGTCGGCGGGGGTCAAAATCTGAAAACCTTGTTTACACGATATCTCAAGTTAGAAAGCTTGGATATATTTCATGCTTGGTATGTAGATGCGTTGTGGTGAGAGGAAGAACCCTATCGTTTTTGGTGGAGGTCAAAGGTCATGTGGGGTCACCGGGGGTCAAAATCTGAAAACCTTGTTTACACGATATCTCAAGTTAGAAAGCTTGGATAGATTTCATGCGTGGTATGTAGATGGGCTGTGGTGAGAGGAAAAACCCTATTGTTTTTGGTGGAGGTCAAAGGTCATGTGGGGTCACCGGGGGTCAAAATCTGAAACCTTGTTTACACGATATCTCAAGTTAGAAAGCTTGGATAAATTTCATGCTTGGTATGTAGATGCGTTGTGGTGAGAGGAAGAACCCTATTGTTTTTGGTGGAGGTCAAAGGTCATGTGGGGTCACTGGGGGTCAAAATCTGAAAACCTTGTTTACACGATATCTCAAGTTAGAAAGCTTGGATAGATTTCATGCTTGGTATGTAGATACGCTGTGGTGAGAGGAAGAACCCTATTGTTTTTGGTGGAGGTTAAAGGTCATGTGGGGTCACCGGGGGTCAAAATCTGAAAACCTTGTTTACACGATACGTCAAGTTAGAAAGCTTGGATAGATTTCATGCGTGGTGTGTAGATGGGCTGTGGTGAGAGGAAAAACCCTATTGTTTTTGGTGGAGGTCAAAGGTCATCTGGGGTCACTGGGGGTCAAAATCTGAAAACCTTGTTTACACGATACGTCAATTTAGAAAGCTTGGATAGATTTCATGCGTGGTGTGTAGATGGGCTGTGGTGAGAGGAAAAACCCTATTGTTTTTGGTGGAGGTCAAAGGTCATCTGGGGTCACTGGGGGTCAAAATCTGAAAACCTTGTTTACACGATACGTCAAGTTAGAAAGCTTGGATAGATTTCATGCTTGGTATGTAGATGGGCTGTGGTGAGAGGAAAAACCCTATTGTTTTTGGTGGAGGTCAAAGGTCATCTGGGGTCACTGGGGGTCAAAATCTGAAAACCTTGTTTACACGATACGTCAAGTTAGAAAGCTTGGATAGATTTCATGCTTGGTATGTAGATACGCTGTGGTGAGAGGAAGAACCCTGTTGTTTTTGGTGAAGGTCAAAGGTCATCTGGGGTCACCGGGGGTCAAAATCTGAAAACCTTGTTTACACGATATCTCAAGTTAGAAAGCTTGGATAGATTTCATGCTTGGTATGTAGATACGCTGTGGTGAGAGGAAGAACCCTATTGTTTTTGGTGGAGGTCAAAGGTCATGTGGGGTCACTGGGGGTCAAAATCTGAAAACCTTGTTTACACGATATCTCAAGTTAGAAAGCTTGGATAGATTTCATGCCTGGTGTGTAGATGGGCTGTGGTGAGAGGAAGAACTCTATTGTTTTTGGTGGAGGTCAAAGGTCATGTGGGGTCACCGGGGGTCAAAATCTGAAAACCTTGTTTACACGATACGTCAAGTTAGAAAGCTTGGATAGATTTCATGCTTGGTATGTAGATACGCTGTGGTGAGAGGAAGATCCCTATTGTTTTTGGTGGAGGTCAAAGGTCATCTGGGGTCGGCGGGGGTCAAAATCTGAAAACCTTGTTTACATGATATCTCAAGTTAGAAAGCTTGGATAGATTTCATGCTTGGTATGTAGATGCGTTGTGGTGAGAGGAAGAACCCTATTGTTTTTGGTGGAGGTCAGAGGTCATCTGGGGTCATGGGGGGCCAAAATCTGAAAACCTTGTTTACACGATATCCCAAGGTAGGAAGCTTGGATAGATTTCATACTAAGTATGTGGATGTGTTATGGTTAGAGAAAGATACCTATTGTTTTTGTTGGAGGTCAAAGGTTATCTGGGGTCACCAGGGGTCAAACCCTGAAAACCTTGTACGATATCTCAAGGTAGGAATCTTGGATAGATTTCATACTAAGTATGTTCATGTGTTATGGTGCGAGGAAAAACCTTTTTGGTTTTCATGGAGGTCACAAGCCATTTGAGGTCATCAGAGGTCAAAACTGAAACTTTGTAAACATGTCATTACAAGGGCAGAAGCACAGACAAATCCCTTCTTTTTTATTTTTTTGGTTATTCAAGTTTTAGTTCAAAGGTCATGTGACATGAGCTGACATGAGAAGAGTTCAACTTGTGACCACATCATAAAAAATGATGTAGTAGAGAAGTATAAATTTGATGGATGAACCTCAGTGTAGCAAAGCACCCTCCTTTCGGCAAGGAATCACTAAGCCTTTTGGCTTTCTGATTATATTATATTATGTTATGTTATGTTATGTTATGTTATGTTATGTTATGTTATGTTATGTTATGTTATGTTATGTTATGTTATGTTATGTTATGTTATGTTATGTTATGTTATGTTATGTTATGTTACATTATATTTCAATTACCAAAAATATTTCTTTCTTTTAATATTCTCACATTTGGATTCTTGTTGCAGGTTGGACTGCTGCTTATAATTGCAGATTGTCTTATCCACATCATATGGAGTCGAAAAAATGACCCTGATAATTTTTCTATTCCATACTTGACTGCCCTTGGTGACTTAATAGGAACCTCTCTTCTGGCTCTGGGCTTCTATATTGTTTGGTTAATTGGAGACAGGGACCTGGATATTGGAGACTGAGACAGGGACCTGGATATTGGAGATTGAGACAGGGACCTGGATTTTTGAGACTGATATGTAGTCTGAAGCAAATTATTCAGTGGTGACTTGTGCATTCTTGAACCAAGGGATTCCTTGGAAATACATGGATGGCATGTTGTGGTCAAACTGCAGAAAAAGGAAATGATTAATGTTTAGTTTTATGTCTGGGTTAGGGTACCCAACTCTGGCTCATCAAAGACACTTCGCTGAGTAAAGATACCCATGGTAAACATAAGGCGCAATGATCCATCCGTGACCTGACACAACTCACAATGACTTCTTGTCAAGAATGAGACAGAGACAATCATAGCCACCTTTTATTGAAGAGGTCTCGTTTCACATTTGGTTCATAGAAAATGCCACACTGCACAGTCCGGACTGAGACAAGATTTGCCAACGTTCATCACAGTGTCTGTGTGAGGGTTGCTATTTGACATTTTACAACCATCACCTGGTTTTTTTACTGTGCTTCTTCATTTGCTTTCCAAAGGAGTTGGTTGCAGTTGGTCCGTGATAGCAACATATTGCCACAATCCATCTCAGCTGTGACATACCTGCCCCTGTCTCTACAGTGAATACCAAACATTTTTGACTTGCCTGATTTGGTCACAAGGAGAACCACCTGGTGAAACAGAATAGTTTTCAGTAGCATTGCATTTTGGTCACAGTCAGGTGGGCACACTGTGTCCCAGCCTTTACTTTTCTCTTTAATTTAATGAGATGGATTGTGTAAAACATGACTGCAATATTATAAAATGGTTGACATTTTGAGGTGACTTTACAGTCTTCATTGAATCATTAGTTTATTTGGTCTGAACTTATATAAACCAGAATTTGTGTTTCAATCAGAATTCCCTTGCTGAAGGGAAAGTGGGAAAACCGTGGGAAATATTGGAACTTTATATGGTATTTAGGTACTTGAATTTTTGGTGATACGGGTAGGTCTTTAAAACTTATCATTCCATAAATTTTTGCACAGGATTTTCTAATGTGGAGGTAATGTTGTAGGTTTTCCAGTTCATTTCATGTCTTTGGCAATTTAAGCTATCTAATAATGCAGCAGGGATTTTGTGCAGTTCAATAATTTTTGCTGGCCTTCGGTATGTGTTGAGAAAATGTGGGAAGCACACATGGGCAGTGATTTTGTTTTCAATTTGGGGGGGAGGGGGGCAGGGGGGGTGGGACATGACCGTATTTTCAAATAATTTATGTGTGAAAAATCAAACTCAATGGACAATTTCTCAAATATTGGGGGGGGGGGGCATGTCCACCTCTTAGATCGCTGCCCATGGAAGCACACATCATATTGAGAGCACTGGTACTGTATGTTATTTAAGAATGACTTTGAAAATATGATAGGGATTCCATAGTGTCAACAACTCATTTCTGTAAAATATCAGTTTTATGTAATATTCTCTTTGTGGGAAATCTGGGTATTTAAGTATTCAAAGTTTGCAGTCCTCTGAAAATCTTTACTAAGATAATATTTATAAATTTGTAATTTTGAATTACCAGCAAATTACATTCCATTGTGAGAGCCATTTGATAAGTCTTCCCCAGAATGGGTCAACCATTGTTGGAGGGTGCTATAATGGTCTGTTTCGCTCCTACATATCTCCTGTGTACTGTACATATGTTGTTCCACGACTTGCCTGCAATTACCTGCCACCCTTAGACTACAAAGAGGGCGACATTGTAGATCCTTATCCTCTCTCCTCAAAGCAGCACAAGGTGAAGAGAGGATTAGGATCAACCACAGGGCCATCTTATGGTGGGAGGGTGCTATTCCACCGCTAGCAAATTATGCCAGACAGTAAATGCAGGCAAATAGGGGGATAGCATAATTATGTAAACAGGAGAGAAGTACCAAAGCTCATACTCTCAGGAACTCCATGAATTTGAAGGAAAACTTCTAAGGTTTTAATATTGCTCTCAAGTGAATATAAAGCAAAATGGTTGCTTAGGAGGAACAGCTCTCAGTCAAGTTTGTATTAGAGCACCATACTGATCCATTTGGGTGAAGAGGGCACTGTATGGTCATGGTGATGAATCCTAGTCCATTAAAATACATGTATATCGACATAAATAAATACATGCACTGCAAATAGGACTTAAATAATTTAATTCAGTTGAAAGGCAAAATAGTTATCACCAAATGTTCATCAATGTTTTAATTAAATTAAGGTTAATTTCAGAATAATCTATTTTTTTAATATTTAAATAAAAATTAAACAAAAATTAACTTTAAAAATATTTCATGTGTTGGAGATGGTATTCTGTGTAAATGGGGGAAGTAAAAATATGTATATTTAGATAAAATTAGAAAAACTACTGAGATGAAAAGAGAGGACAAGAGAAAAAGATGAAGAAAAACAACAAATTAAACTAATTAAAATTGAATGCAGTGTATGAAGTTTGCTTAAAAGGGAACCTAGCTCCCATCTTTTATGATGGTGTTACCATTTCTCAACTGAATATTGATATTTACTTATTGGTTAAGGATTAGTAAAGACTTGCAATAGAAAAACACCACGAGATTAAATATCAAAATTTGAGATAAGTGACCTCATGTAAGTGAAATGTCCTCAACTTTATGTGCTTTGGAGTAATGTTCAGTGGCATTGATGAGATGGTGGAGCTGAGGGACACAGTTGGGGAGGAGGGCTCCGAAGCCTTGTGATCCTTAGTTGCTTCCTTCACTGAAATGCTTAAGCATGAAAAATATATACTGCTTTGTTATTTGAAGCCGTCCCCTCCCCCCCCCCCCCCCCCCCCCCCCCTCTGGCATGTCCTTCCATGGCAAATTTTGTTGCCGTACCACTTTTGTTGCTACTGCTCAATACAACACAATACTTTTATGAAGCTTCCATCATTTTGGTTAGAAGCTGAGCCGTAAAACCTCATCTAACTCCTAACTCCATCCTTTTGCAAAGATCACTAGTGAGCCAATTCAAATTTGGATGAGCCAATTCAAATCTGGATAAATAATGTGACCAAATGATAAATCTAGAAGTATCACTACATTCATCATTGCCATACAAGTTTACAGCAAGTGAAAAAATTAAGATTGCTAACCTTAGTCTGGACATTTGGTAAAAGAACATCCATGGACCTCAGTGAATAAATGTTAGATAGTTGAGCACAACAATAAAGGTGTCAGAAGAATTGTGTTGATTAGGCACATGGCTCGTCATTCCAATGTCGGATTGCAGCTAGGAGCCAACAGAGCAATCTTTGTAGTTTAACTAATATTGCATTCCCCTGGAATGTACTAGTTTTTTCCTTAAGTAAAAAATTGTTCAGTAGATCGAAGCTCCCAGAAGAATGTCTTCTCTTGCTGAAATTTTCTTTAGCTGAAAAGCAAGTAAGCTATTCACTTTACTTTGTTTTACAGAAGAAATAATATCCACTTTGATGACTCTAAGTTGTGACATGGCCTGAAAATTATTCATGTAGGAGGGGGTGGAAGGGGTTGAGCAGGGGCACCACTATTCCATGATGTACTTCAAGTACAGAAGCACCTTTTTTTCACTCTTGAGTCTCCAATGGGGGGGGCAGAACTTGTGAGGGGGATTCCACCCATATTCCACTCCCTCCCCTTAGGTAAGCCACTGATTCGTAGATGAATTTTCTCCCTATGAAGGCAGCCTCAGAGATACCACTCATGTGGACAGGGCATGCAGGTACAGCCAGTTGTGCAGGCTAGTTTGCAGAGTGACTTTAAGTAGCCATGTCCATGCATTGAATAGGACCTGCTACTTCTTGATGACAGGGTAACAAATATTGCATCTCATGGACTATTATAGATGTTGAAAAGACAGGGATTGCAAGTAGGCTGGTTTACACTGCTACACTAAGTGCTTGGTTTGAATCATGCTTAATGGACCTGGCTGGGTATATTCTCCAGGAAGTTACTTTGCTTGCCTGTCACTTAGTATAGATTTGCAGCTGTGCATCTTAGGATTGCCATCAATATTTTTTGGCCAGCCAGTGAAGTTTGTTGTATTCTGGACTGAAATGCCTTTGGGTGGACCTGATAACTAGCTGACTTGCTAATGTCATGGTTATTCAAACAAATATCTAATGACAACAAGCTTTGGTTTCTGCAGATTTGAAAACAAAAATGACTTAAACTACAGCCTGTTGATTTTTAAAAAAAATAAAAAAAACCTGTAACCAGGCTCCTTTCAGAACAGCTTGAAGTCATGTTTCATGTATAACATGACTGATTAGAGTTAATACCCATAGAGAAAAGTGAAATGACAGTTGGAGTATATCAGCTGGCCTGATTAAGCACTATATGCATTTAAGTTTTAGTGTTACTTGTAAGCTTATCTTTTAGATCATTCCATGTCTTTTCTGGGTAGTTTTTCATATTTTGAAAATATTTTGCTCCAACTTTTAATGTTGAATATTTGTGTAGGTGTTGTTTTGGTAAGGGATTCACAATTCTACATATGTATTCCTGTACTTTTTCTTCTAACTACCATAATACTTATAACTACAGTACATTGACATTGCTGGCATTTACCCACTGACTTGTTACAGATATAGATAGAGTATCACATGACTAAGTGTCACCATCGTTTGAATGAATTTCAGCCTACCCTAATAGCCATCAGGCTACTGTTGTCTGCCAATTTTATGCTGAATATGCAACATTTCAGACAAAATATGACATGACAAAAAGAAAACCTGCACTAATAATTAATTTTACCAAGTCTCTCCCCCCCCCCCTTTTTTTTTGTCAAAAATTTCTCAAGTTTAATGTCCCAAAATGTCACAAACGGCAGTACATGATACCACTTAAGTAAGGTCCAAACTTGATGCAGAAGAAGCAACCATCTGGTAGGCCTAAATGTGTACTGGAGACACTCTGTTTATTCAGTGCTTAGTCAAGGATCCTCTGTCCACACTGCAAGAAGTCTATGCATTGCCCTAGTGTTATTATCTCTCTTTGTCATACTCAAAATATTGTGCCTTTTAGTCCATAATATTGATGTAATTTAGTGCAGAATGTTTTCACAAGTGCCTCACTTAGATTTGCCATAAATATTTTCTTTCTGTTTTGTCCCCTCTGCTAATTTGCTGTTGCAAGTCTTATACAACTAATGGATAATATGTGTGGTAATTACCTCCAAATATAATTTACTTCAAGGTTTAAAAGAAAAAGAAGGAAAATACTCAATTTTTGCAACTCATTAAAGGAAAGTAAGTGTTTAAGTAAAACATAACTTCTGATGTGTGAAAGAGGAACTAAATCTAAGCATCTAGGGAAATTTTCATTCAGATCCGACATGTTCTTCTCTAGATATCAGCAAATGCCAGAAGTTAATACATTTGTGACATAAAGTGAGCTTTAAACGAGTAAAGATTATATCATTTCCTCACAGTGATGAGTAATTCTTGTTTAATATTTATGTTTTCAATCTGTTGTTTAACCTTGAATAGGGATATGAGCTTCCCATGGGGATTTAAAGTTGGTAAAATGCCTGTGGGATCATCCATTCTCATTTTGATAAAAACATGAGATTATGGAGAAAATTGGTTGTAAAGCAAAAGAGAGCTCATTGATGTAAGTTTATGATGTCATACATGCTTGCTTCCAGTTCACTTGAAATTGTGACAACTTAATCTGATAATATCTTGAGAAACCATGCTATTAGATTTCAATACAAATTTCATCAGAATGCTTAGAAGAAGCTCCCCTCTAAGATATTAAAACTTGATTCAAGCATAAACCCTTCTGTTAACTGCTGCTAATGGCTTGGAGTTATAATGGCTACCTTTGGAAAAGGCAGTCATTTTTCATGGAGATTTTTTGATGTGTGTACTGTGTACACAACAAATACCGTATAAGGTTGCCCCATAAAAATACTTCATGGCCTAGGCATTGCTATTTCTCAAGTCAGTGGCATTAAAAAAAGAAGTCCATGGGTGCTTGGTTGCATGTATTACCCAAATGGGATCATCACAACTGCAAATTCTGGTTGAATGTTTTCACTTTTGGTTGGAAAAATTTATTGCATTGTATGGTTGGGTTAAATTTTGAAAGATTTTCTCACAACAGTGAGACCAGTGTTGTATCAGATTCTAAAATTTAGCATTCCATTAAATGTTATACATACTTTTTACAAGTCACAGTGTTTGTTATGAGTCTCAACTTAAGAATTTAAAAGATATTTTCTTTAAAAGAACTGACTATTTGGTATAATTATGTAACTAGCAAACACCACAATTAGTAAATTACTCAGAACTTATTAAAATTTTTGTGTGAACAATAATATTTCTTCAGAACACAATTAAAAGGAAGAACAAGAGTAATTATTTTCTCCTATCCTTTATTTCTGTTTCATACCATAGATTTCTGTAATAAAACACTTTCCCCACCATGTGTGAGTGCAAGCTTGCGCTATGGCAAAATTCTTAATTCACGTAGAATTTATAGCACTATCAATATGAAATGATCATTTTGAACATCTCAAAGCAGGTTTAAATGCTTAAAAATGTATTAAAGGAGAATTACCCTCTACCTAAGTACTGGCTCCCCTGACCTTCCAAAAATGTAAAACAAAAAATTCAAATTTGATGTGCAAAACCAGCAATGCAAATATGACTTAAAAGTTTGTCCCTGCCTATTATGTCTTTTATTTTAGGTGAAAACTTGAAAGACAGCAACATTACCAGAAAAATCACCTTAAATGTAAGACTAAATGCAGAAGTCCCAGTGTTCATATAAGAAAATGAAATCAGAGCTGCATCTTCCAAAAAATTTGTAGATGATTATCTGAATACATAGGAGATATTCCTAAGTGTTCCACATTTGCTTATATTCAGTAGTAAACAAACCCTAAAAAAGGTTGGTAATGCCTGCATAAGAATACACACTCTTCATGGTATCACTACAGGTGCAAATTTCCAATTACGCACGGTTCTGTGAATCACTGGTGAGCTCCCACCATGCATGCTTTATGCAACACATAAAATTTGTTGAATTTTGACAACTACAAGGGCAACATCCACGTTTTATTTTGAATGCTGGTATTTCACTCGTACCTGACATAAGTAATATGACATATATTCCTTATTAGAATACATGTAAATATTAAAGGCAAATTTTGTTAAGATAATCTTACTTTGGAAACTGGAAGTACAAATCATTTGGAATTAATTTGATTTTAGTTGGTTTATGGTGAACACTAAAATGTAGACTATGTCAAGAAGACACTTGCTTTTAGGTCTACTTTGAGAAGAAGTTGCCTTCTCTTTACTAACTGAAATGTTATGTTTATCTCTTCTTCTTCACACCCAGCATTTTTTTGTAAATTCCTGCCATTTCAAATCTCAGTGACAATGATGATGTAGTTACAGTTCATTATTCCCGCGACCCTCTGGCAGCCACTGGTACAACAACTCACTGATCATACAGCCCACTGGTCCTACAATCCACTGGGTTTTGTATTTATTGTTACACTATTGAAGACTGTAGGGCAGTCTCTTTGCACATTTCAAGAGACAATGAAGGCTGGCTGTATCAAACCCTGTCTCTATCAATGGTCAAGACTTATTTGTTTTCAATTTAAAAGGCCACCTCAATGAATTAAGCTGGGAGTGGTAATTAGATTGAAGTGTTCAATCACCCAATGTGAAGATGTTGCATAAAGCCTTTCACTATTTTCCTAATTTTTATTGCTTCATTTATTAGAGTTGTCAAGAAACAACTGTCAATATCAGTGTCTATGCATGCTGTAGATTGAACCAGCTAGAGCCAGACTTTATCAAAAAGGACAAATTGCCAGATCTGGAGTTGGTGTACCATGTGGTGCAACTAGTTTACTGAAGTCAAATACAGGTAAAGGTCAGAGACTTCCAATGCCAGCTGAAGGTGCATGTCTTCCTTCCACCATTCCTCTTCTTCATCAGTGTTTGTCAGCACCTCATGCCTTTCACAAAGATCATCACAAACATTCCTATCCCTCCTCTGTGAGGTTCGTTCTCTGTCAAGCCTTCTCTTTGGCCATTTTTGCTTCCCTCTTCACCTTGTCTCTTAATTCACCCAGTTCTCCCCTCTTTGGTGGAATAGCAGGAATTATCTAATGAAAAGGAAAATTAGATGAATAATTTAAAACTAAACAATGTATTAATGACAGACTTCTTGTAAGACTATTTCCACACACAACACTTTCAACATTTGGAATTCAACAGAACGCATGTATTTAGATGTTCAGCAATGCAAACATTACATTTCCATAACCTTTAATTTACAACCAAATTCGATGGCTGAAAATTCAGTTCAGATTTTAGGCTGCCAATTCCATATGAGACTGACAGCAATTTTTTTTTGTTTGGTTGGGGGGGGGGGGGGAGGGGCACATCAATGCTGGAGTTTTGCTGGCCTGGAAGAGGGTCTAAGGGAAAGGGGTGTTCCCCTCCCTTTTGAAAATTTTTGTCTATTTCAAGGACTCTAGATGCAAAATTGTGCAAGATTTTCCACTTTTTCTTCTTGTATTTGTATTCCAAAAATGCTGGTCTCGTAATAAATTTTTCCTCCTTCAGTACAAGACCTTTTATAGAAAAGTTTTTGGGGGGCTCATGCCTGAATTGTGGGGCTGTGATGTACTGCCATAACATACAGTATGAAGCTGTTAAATAAGCAAATAAAAACCTTTGCTTGAATTCCTACAACTATCGGAGGTCTCAGTCGTTCCATAAGTTTTCCAACAACCCTTTAGAGTTGGAAACCCTTATTCAGTCACATAAATTATTAGCCAGGTAACATTGCAGCTCCCACACCCCCAAAAGGCAAAAAATACGAGGAAGAAAAAAGAAAGGGAAGGGATGAAAAGGAAAGGAAGGGAGCTGGCAGAAATTTTCAGTGACCTACCAACTCTGGTTTGTAGTAAGAATGCACTAACTGTGCTCCAGCAAACATAGACAACAAGCTAGCAGTGAGAAACTTGAAATATGGCCAAAAGTCAACTCCAGCAGGCATTTTGGTAGCTCAGTTCTCTGACTCTCCCTTAAATTCTAAAATGTCATCAAAATGTCAGCTTTCCTGTGAAACACTCTCTAACTTCTGATTTGCTTCAGCGTAGCGACGTTCAGATTCTTTTCTTCTATAAACATCATCTGAAAGTTGAGAAAATAACATATCTTTCTGTATGAAATTACAGGTTTTTATCAGGGAAATCATTCTCTCTTTCAATGTCATAGTGAGAGTTAATTCAATTATTTCCTGAAGTTGAACAACAAAGTACTCGCCCAAAATTTTGAAATTTCAAAAATGTAAGTTACAAAGGTTGAAAAATTAATCCCATTGGTCTACAGTAACTCCCATCTCAATCATACATTTGTGTGCTGAGATATAAAATGTTTAAGTTCACTCAATTAAATTTGTAGATGACACAAAAACAATCTTCCTCCCCCCCCCCCCCCCCCCCCCTCTGAGACTTTGCAAGGATAAAGAGATACTTAAAATAGCATAAACTCTTTGTGCAATGACTGTATTTCAGTTTAACAGTATTGCATTCTATCCACCGATATCGTTTTGTGCAAGTTTAAACTTGTTAGTCATTCACATTTCAAAACACAGCAAAGCGAGCCGCAAGTGCCACTTTCAAATATTATAGCGGCACCTGCACCATTTTCCTTTGCTTTTGAGTCCTAGTACTAACACTCAGTATAAACACAGAAACTATCTTCCAAGGAGCATATCATTAATTCCTTTACCAATCTGCACCAAAGTTATAGGCACCAGAATGGAAAGATTGCCATTTGCATGCACTCACACGATCTCATCTGTAAGCTACAGTCCCTTGCATGGTTTGGTATCTAGCAGTACAACACATTGCTAGAAACCACATCTGCACATGTTACTGCACAGTAAGTACAAGTAGCCACTGCTCTGCAGGGAACTCTCAAAATCTGTGTTTCATCCAAACAAACTGCCCAAACATGATGACTGTAGTGCGAATTGATGTACCTGAATCTTAACCTCATCTGATTCAAAGGCAGTAAAAATATTAAACCATGTTAAACCATGCAAATTAAGTCATTGCAGCAGAAAAATACAAATCACAAGACACTTGCCCATGTTAAGTGAAAACTGTCCAGTAGGCCTATGGTAAGGTACAAGCACAGAAAAGTGGCACTGGGAAACAATGACTGGACATTAATGGATCACCAAATTTGTGGTTTACGATAATTTGGCAAGTTCTGTGAATATGGCAGAATCTGATTATACTGGACATGCTTGGTGTTGGCTTTGTTGTATCTTTTAGTGAAGGGCTTGGACTTCAGGGCATCTAATGGGACCTTAGCCCCCCTTTGCCCTTTACCCTGTTGTTTTGTGTTATAGTATGTTATATGTTATAGTATGTTATATGTTACAGTATGTTTAATTTTAATAAAAAGACATGCGAGCAGGATAAAACAGCTTGAGCAAACTGGTTGGCACTTGAGACCAAATTGGTAGGTCCTTGAGGGGAATCTGATCAACAATTGGGAGAAAAACATTCTAATGAACACTTGACGGTGAAACAACCATAAATATTTGTGACATACTATAAATCCTGATGATGCTATTCACCGATGACCTCACTGCAAGACCTTTAATACTGTAGCTTCCTGGCCCTCTCTTCTTTTAACACAGCAGCCTACGCTAGATGTTACTTAACATCCAATGCCGGTCCACCGCATACATCTGCTGTTGTTGAGAAACATGAATTTATCTATCCTATGCTACACATCACACCACATCAGGACTGATGTTGCTGGCCATAGGCTACTTCAGTAATCAGGAAAAGAGTGGTGACCAATAGTACCATTTACTGCTGACCATAAGTACAGTAGATGTCCCTGGAGTTATGCAATGCAATCCAGGCAAATTGGACCAGAAACTGTCACAGGGCTCCCAACAGGGAGCACCAACATTAAAGGAATAAACCTCATAGAAATTTTTCAGCAAAATGTAGGAATATATAGGAAATATTTCTGTCAAAAGTAGGAATATAAGACCTGTGGGACCTGCAATTAGGGTTGGCTTTTTGGGAAACTAAAATGATGATGGTAAAGAATCCACCCCAAATTGGTACTGTGTAGTGTGCACTTCTGTAGTTCCACAGCCATGATCTGGTGCTGATCTGGGGAAGGGGTAGGGCCTACCCAAAGGTGAACTACATACTTTATGAAATTTGCTTTGATGGCTAGATGCCACGAAATACCACTGAATGGTGTTTTATTTCAAAGCTTTTCCCCAGACAACACCCCATGAAGGCTCTTTACATTTGACACTTGTAGGTTCAAACTTTGCCCTCACAGTTTGTTAAATTCTGGATCTGCTCATGATGATACTTTAGCAATAGGTCTCTTCATTTAAAGCACCACAATTATTGGCACGTATCAGGGCATCAACTGCCTCAAATGTGGGAGACATGACCTTGAACAGTACTAATTGCAAGCTCAAAATTCTAGATGCATGGGCCAAGTATGCTTTACCACCACTTAAGGTAAACATTTTACCATTTAAATGAGATCCATTCATGGTTCCTGTTTTCCAACTTTATATTTACCACAATACATTTCATACGGCAATTTGACGGCTACGTATACTGCACCATACAGCAGTACGTTGTGACATATTCTTACTTTTTTCGCATCACCAAGTTTTGGAGATACGCCTGAGATTTCTTTTGAATGATATGTTTATTAATGATTAAGTATGGTAGCTTTTACTACTTTTGAAATTTCATTTAACCTACCATTGTACCCTACAGAATCAAGTACAAAACCACGAGCACTTGACATGTACCTAGAAAATTTTGGTCAATCAGTCTCTCACATGGGTACAAACGATATCTTCAAAGTTTTAACAAATCATTGTTTTTCTTCTGCACTGTACAACAGCTCTCTGCAATATTTTAGCAATGCTGAAAAGGACTGGAACCACCCAGTTTGAGTAGTGGTGTCATATTTGTAAGCAAGAGACATGCAAAGTGCACAGTAATGTTTTTCCCCTTCCCAAAGCAACAATTTCATCCTCCCTAAAGCTTCCAAGCTCTACATGTACAAAGTCTTTATAACTGGGCAGACAGTCATGCTGATACCAGGATCCAGGGGCCAATTTTTGGGCCCCAGTGGGCACCTGAGCATGCCCTGGTAAAGTTTAAAATGCAAGGCCTCTGAAAGCTGTACAGTACTTTTAAAGTGGAAACACTAGCATGCAGCTTTTACGTAATCTCTGAATGGTACTGGGTGCACACCAAGTACTATACAAAATCACAACTGAACAGACTGTGTGTGGAGGAAGGTGTGGCAGTGTAGAAGTTACTGTAGTTAGTTAGACAAGGTTTAACATCCCAGTTTCCAACCAATTGGTTCAAGTCGAGACGACCATGGCCTTTTTTACAGTTGTGGCTCACTGGCTTTGTTTTCCCTACTCCATTGCTTATGCTGAGCACCAAGCACAAAGGCAGTAGGTTCCATTTTTAAAGTCTTTGGTATGACCTGGCCAGAAGTTACTGTAAACAAAATACTACTCAAGAGCAAAACAAAAGAACAGCATTACTTAATTTAAATGGATACAAATCCTTTGCAATTTCTTTGACTATGAATCTCAAAACTACTACCGTAGTAAAAAACAAACTTTTGAAATGCAAAATATAGGAATATTTGCTATTTTATGCAAAATTATCTATTCCAATTTTCGAAATATAGGAATATAGGAAATGTAGGAACTTTGGGAGCTATGCACTCTACAAGAATCAGGAACTGCTAGTTAAAAATTTGGTTAATGACACAAAAGCAAGGTTTGGAAAGCAGTTGGCCAAGTAGGTTAAGGTGAATCCAAATTCTTTTTATGCTTAATATGTCAGGTCTTAACAGAAAGTTTAAGGACGGTGTTGGGCCAAAGTTTAAGGACGGTGTTGGGCCTCTCCAAGGTAAACAAGGTACAGTAGTTAATGATCATCAGGGTATGGCTATTGTGTTAAATGATTATTCTGTACCTGTTTTAACCAAGGAAGGAATAATTGGGGACTTGTAGGGGCTCTGATAAGTCTTCCTCAATCAGTGATGCTGTTTTCTCTAAGGAACAGGTCTGTAACAAATTAAAGATTTTAAAGGCTAGTAAGGCCTCAATTATCTTTTGGATAATTCAATCTGTCGCAACATGGTTTCCTGCCCAGTATGGTAGATCTTGTGTTACTAATTTAGTGAGTTTTCTTGAGGATGTTTCTTTATCTCTTGATTCTGGTAACAGTGCTAATTAATGTCATTTACCTTGATTTTCAAAAAGCCTTTGAGAAACTTCCATTAGGTAGACTTATGGTAAAACTGCATAGGTTAGGTATCATGGGCAGATGTGCTGACTGGATAAATTTGTGACTCTATAGTAGATCTCACATAAATGTTGTTAATGGTAATTTCTATTCTTGGAAAGAAATTACAAGTGTCGTACCACAGGGCTCTGTTCTTGGCGCACTTCTTTTCTTAATTTTCACCAATGGTATTGATAGCTCTCTCACATCTAGTATAAGTTTGCTGATGATACTAAGCTCTATAGAAAGGTTAGTGAAAAGGATGATGCTTCATTACTGCAAAAAGACTTGGATCTATAGGTTATTTTCATGGTCTCAGACTTGGCAAATTCTTTCAATGTACAGTAGATAAAAGCAAAGTCTTTTGTTTGGTCCTAAAATTTCAGCTGTGATTATAACATGAATGGTGGTACTTTGAGTATATATAATACCGTAAAGTGACTTTGAGAAGGATCTTGATGTTGTTATTACAGGGGATCTGAAGCCATCTAGGCAGTGTGCAGCTACAGCTGCAGGGCTAATACTGTCGGGTGCTTCGATTAATCACAAGGAATTTCAATAGTTTAACGAAATTGTACCAAATTTGTATAAGCAGTTGGTAAGACCCCATCTTGACTATGCTGCTCAGGCTTGGAGTCCCTTATGAAAAGGACAAGTTTCTTTTAGAGCAAGTTCAGAGGAGAGCCACTCGTCTTATACATGAAGTAAGAAATCTACCTTTGACTTACATGTCTTCTTTACTCCACGGTGGTACACCTGTAACAGGTGTACACACCCTGGAGTTAAGAAGGATTAGGGAGGACATGCTCCTGGTTTACAAATTTCTCTCTGAAAGGAATCCTTTCTTATCTTGTACTTTAGGTTCAAAGTAATTCTCAAGTTCAAGACCATTGTATGAAGAGTGTGAAGTGTACTGCAAGGCTTGAGATAAGGAAGTTCAGCTTCTCTCATAGAGTTGTCAGCAAGAGGAATAGTGTGCCTAAGTGGGTAGTAGTGCACTGCTTTAAGGTTAACATTAACAAGTTCTTCCATGACTGTAGTAAACCCTAATTGTACTGGGCTCGCTTGGTGTTCATCTGGTTGTTCTAGTAAATGTTTTGGACTCCAGGGCATCTTATGGGGCCTTAGCCCTCCTTAGCCCAAAACCTGTTATGTTATGGTACAGTATGTTACTAGTGATAGGAGCCAAATCTCAGTGCCAGCCATCAACAATAACTCTCATTTTGTAACCCAAGTAAGAGCACTGTCTTATATACCATATACCTGCAGCTAACAAGTTTCCTCAGCAAGCAGCCATGAGGTAAATCAAAGTCATCCATGAAGTACGTACGTAGCGACACTGTACAGTATACTAGGGGTATCATGAGTCAATCACTTCACGATCATTGTGACAATAAAAACATAAAAACATAAAATGAATAAACCTTGTAGTAATATATTCTAATGTGTCTTCCTCACTTTGCTATATTTTGGTGTTGTCTGGATTGAGTAATCTGCAGAAAATGAATTATAAAATGTAGGTAGTGCTACACAACACAATGTTTATGAAGGAATCTTCAGTCAATCACTACAGAAAATGAGCAAATAAAACATTACTAATTGCCACATTTAAGGATAATAATGTTAATACAAAAAAGAGAATGTTGTCTTTTCTATCAAAATGTAGGCTACTGAAAAGTTTCATCAAAGACATTTTGGTCACCATTTTTGGTAATGTTTGCAAACTTCTAGTTCATTATGCCGAAACTTGAAAATTTGGCTGAGTTATGTTTTTGCTCTGAAAACTGAAAATGGAAATAATTGTTTTTGATGTTGTATGAAGAATATTCATTTCAGGTCATGCTTACTGTACATTGGAATCACATGACGCCTACATGCTGTGCTAGCATTTTGAATGCAGTGATCGACTCATGATGCTAATCAACTCATGATTACATACCGACTATACAGTACTACAACATCAACATTCCTTCCATGGTCCAAAATGCTTGTCCAATCCTCAAACACTTCTATACAGGTAAGTTGCTAGAAAAGATTTGAAAAAACCATAGGTCTACCAGTGCAGAGTGAAGAGGCCATGTACAAACACAATGCATGTGGTCTATAACAAGGTCCCTGATTACTGCCTCACAAACTTTACATACAACTGGAGTTAAACTACTACAATAACTTGAAGGAAAGCATTTGCTTCCTTTCTTATAAATCTGAATAAAAAGGCCTATCTTCCTATCAGATGGCAGAGTTTTTTCCATTGCTGTCAAGTTGGCAATAATACACAGTGCAGTAGAAGTTTCATTCCCCAGTTAATTGAGAATAAAGAACAAGGGTGAATTTCATCTGGGCCCTGAGGTTTAGAAACATTGAGCTTGTAAAGATAAGATAGGCCTAAAGATAAATCACCTTTCACTCCATTTGGGAAAATACACTTATGTACTTTAAGATACAAGCTTCTTTTCTTAATTTTCATCAATGATATTGATAGCTCTCTCACATCTAGTATTAGTAAGTTCGCTGATGATACTAAGCTCTATAGGAAGGTTAGTGATAAAGATGATGCCTCATTACTGCAAAAAGACTTGGATAGGTTACCTTCATGGTCTCAGACTTGGTAAATGTCTTTTAATGCAGGTAAGTGCAAAGTCCTTCACTTTGGTCCTAAAAATTTCAGCTATGATTATAACATGAATGGTAGTATTCTGAGTGATGTGACTTTTGAGAAGGATCTGGGTGTAGTTATAACAGGAGATTTAAAGGTTATGTGACATGCCACCAAAAAGAAATGTTTCACTTGTCATTTAAAGAATTAAGTCCTCCAATCAAAGATCCGTTGAAATTATTTCAATATCTTTTACCGTTCTCAAAATATACATCTTAAAGTTTGATGGTTTCTGAAGAAACCAATTGCCTAGATGCAAAAAGAATGATGTGGAGTGTTGCACAGTGGGAAGATTTCTTTTGTTAACCATGTACAAATTATCACTTAATTACTGATCATACAGATCACAGTTTGGTGAGTGATATTAATATTTTACTTTTCAAGGAAAAAATTTTAACTTTTATAATAAACCCCTCAAGGAATAACAATGCTACCAGTGTCCTTGAATTATGGTTGAAAAAACAAAGGCTAACATGAGCCATATATGGTATGTCCCTTTTTCGATGTCATATATTTGCATATTTAGCTCATGTTTATTCATGATGCAAGTGTGAAATAGAAATTTACCTGTAAAATGGTCAATATTCGATGGATTTTAATGGAAATTGTGGCTATTTTCTGAATTTTTAATGTTTTTTACATCAAATATCCAACTATGCTATTTTCATGTCACACGACCTTTAAAGCCATCTAGACAGTGTGCAGCTGCTGCTGCTAGGGTTAATAGGGTGCTTGGATTGATCAAGAGGAATTTCAGTAGTTTTAGTAAAGAAATTGTAGTCAATCTGTATAAGCAGTTGGTAAGACCTCACCTCGACTATGCAGCCCAGGCTTGGAGTCCCTTCTATGAAAAGGACAAGTTTCTTTTAGAGCAGGTTCAGAGGAGAGCCACTCCCCTTATACCCTGAGGTGAAACACCTACCTTATCATGTTAGACTTAAGCATCTTGGGCTTACCACCCTTGGGTTGAGAAGGATTAGGGGGGACATGCTTCAGGTGTACAAATTTCTCTCTGAAAGGAATCCTTTGTCATCTTGCAATTATTTAAAGGTTCAAAGTAATTCACAGGTTCGAGGCCATTGTAAGAAGCTAGTTAAGTGTTTTGCAAGGCTTGACATTAGGAAGTTCAGCTTTTCTCATAGAGCTGTTAACGAGTGGAATAGTCTGCCTGAGTGGGTAGTTAACTCCACATCTGTGCACTGCTTTAAGGTTAACACTGACAAGTTCTTCCATAACTGTGGTAGAATCCAAATGGGCTGGGCTTGTGTTTGGTGTTCATTGGTTGTTTGTTTTCAGTTAAGGTTTTATGGACTTCAGAACATCTTATGGGGCCTTAGCCCTCCTTTGCCCTTTAACCTGTTATGTTATGTTAAAATAAATAAGATCATAGACACAATAGGCCTAGGCCTACAAGTGAAAATAAAATAAAAATGTACACAGGCCTGGACAACAAGCAAAGGGTAAATGCATGAAACAAAGAAACATAAAACCAGAATGTGAATTAACAAACTAAGACTCAAGGAAAGAGAAGACAAATAATACTGGAGTAAGAGATGATTTAAAATATCCTCCTTATTAATGTGTACACTTTTAATGACTCTCCCACATATCTCTTCAATCGCTGATATTTGTTCGCTGACTGGAAAAAGCACACTATTGAAAAAGCTATTTAAAATGATACCTTTGACTTCGCTTTCTGTAGCCTTATGTGTGACTGAATCTTCCATTATGTGCATAGATTGCCTAACTGATGGTTTCTCCCTCTTTTCAAAATTTCCCATTGCCTTCCTGGTTTTCCACCTTGTTTGGTTTCTAATGTTTAACTTTGTTGGCTATTGGGACCTAGCCTAGGCCCTACTCCTTAACATAACATAACACTTTAAAGGGCAAAGGAGGGCTAGGCTAAGGTCCCATAAGATGCCCTGAAGTCCATACAACCTTAACTGAAAACAAACAACCAACCAACACCAAATGAGCCCAGCACAATTAGATCCTACCACAGTTATGGAAGAACTTGTCAATGTTAACCTTGAAGCAGTGCACAGTTGTGGAGTTAACTACCCACTCAGGCAGACTATTCCACTTAATATTTAACATAACATAACAGGTTAAAGGTCTTATTCAGAGGCAAATAAGGGTCATGCAATTGACTCAGAAGCATAATTTTAGGTAAACTAGAATTTTATATTATTTTTCTACAGGAAAAACGAAGCAAAAAATTCGCGTTTTCTATTTTTAATCATTTTCTGAAAACTTTTTTGTTTTTGGCTCATACTGAAACGATAACATCACGTGATTTCTTCGAAAGGTCAAACTATGACGTCACCGGCCGGAGTCGAGCTGTCAGGTCGTGCTAGCGTGAGCGCACACAGCTAGCCAGTATGTACCGTACCAGTACTGCAAGCAGTGTATAATGTATGGTAAAGTTAGTACTAACTGTTAGTCGTAGTAGGATAGTAACATAGGCTACTCTAGTAGCCTAAGTTACACTTGGTAATCGGAAATTGCGAAAATTGCACAGCATAATAGTAAAGATTTATTCTTGTAATGATCAAATTAAATTTACGTTTTTTAGTCAGCATAGGTAGGAAGGTTTAAGAGTAGGCCTGGAATACGTCCTAGTACTAGCCTAGGCGGAGAGCAGGCTAGTTAGCTATAGGCCAAGGCCTAGTAACGTTACTCGTTAGCTCTAATGTTTACGGTTTAGCATTAGGTTCGAGTCGACTTGCAAAAAAAGAAAAAAACAACTTAACGTTATAGAGCATCTTACATTTTAAGCATGTTTGCAGAGGAAAGGAGCCACTCTTTCGGAAGAAATTAGTAGCCCTAAAAAGAGAGCTGTTTGGTTTGTATCAGGTTTTCTTTGCAGGCTACGCCAGGTCTTCGTCTTGGGCTTTCTGCTGTGCCTCAACTTGACTTTACCCTTCAAGTTCATGAGTGATGACATGGGAAGTTTGTCTAATGGCCTCTCTCCTCCTTCCGAAATCAATTCTTTTCAATGTGTTCCTCAGGCTGACGCCAAACTTTGCAAACCCCCTTGCTCAAAGAATCTCAAAGTTAATTGTAACGTTAAAATTCGATCAGTGAACTCCTCAAAGCAATTCTGAAAATTTGGAAGTCTGGCCAATGGTTGTGGCTTGAAGATAATTGCTGGGCTATCAACAGCAAGTTGTAGGACCTTGAAATTTTCTTCTTTTAGAAGAATCACCACAAGTTACTTTTTTAGAAGAATCACCACAAGTTACTTTCTCTACTTCAGAGATGTGTGATGACTTTCGGTAAAGCGGGTAGGCCTATACGTAGTATGTATATCCAGGTATATATGTCCAGTATTAAATCCATTCAGTCTGTGTGTTACGATACTATGCGCGTACGCAAGTATAACAGTTGACCTCGTGGCTTGTTTACTTTAAATTATATCCAACTATTTGGACGTGAAAGAGAATACCTACAGTTCTAAGTGCTGATTGGCTGAATCTCAAATAGACAATGTCTTGGTAAATATTACACAGTATCTGTTCTAGATTGTTGTTCTTTTTTACTGTTTTTCGGTGTTTATAATCCGTTCTGGGGAGGGGGAGGAGGGGTGAAAGGATGTACGAGTTTTTTTCTTTCCATATCGGTCAGCAATTCCTTCCAAAAATCTCAGTCCATCTAACCTAAGTCTCTTTTCAGAAGAAAAGAAGCAAAATAAAGTGAAGGGAAGGTCAAGTTGGTGAATCACTCTATGACGTTTACCAACTAGACGATGAACTGTTGTTTTTAAGGAAGAAATGTAGTATGTGATCCCCTTCATGATATAGGCAAAACCTTTAAAAACTTCATCGTATCTCTTTCAAGAAATATTTGTCTGTTAATTCTTCACTGGTTTGTGCTGAAAGTATGCTCATGAAAGTATATGCTCATATAACATAACATAACATAACAGGTTAAAGGGCAAAGGAGGGCTAAGGCCCCATAAGATGCCCTGAAGTCCATACAACCTTAACTGAAAACAAACAATCAACGAACACCAAACAAGCCGAGCACAATTAGATTCTACCACACTTATGGAAGAACTTGTCAATGTTAACCTTAAAGCAGTGCACAGATGTGGAGTTAACTACCCACTCAGGCAGACTATTACACTCGTTAACAACTCTATGAGAAAAGCTGAACTTCCTAATGTCAAGCCTTGCAAAATTCTTAACTAGCTTCTTACAATGGCCTCGAACCCGAGAATTACATTGAACCTTTAAATAATTGCGAGAGGACAAAGGATTCCTTTCAGAGAGAAATTTGTACACCTGAAACATGTCCCCCCTAATCCTTCTCAACTCCAGGGTGGTAAGCCCAAGATGCTTAAGTCTAACATGATAAGGTAGGTGTCTCACCTCGGGTATAAGGCGAGTGGCTCTCCTCTGAACTTGCTCTAAAAGAAGCTTGTCCTTTTCATAGTAGGGACTCCAAGCCTGGGCTGCATAGTCGAGGTAGGGTCTTACCAACTGCACAGATTGACTACAATTTCTTTACTAAAACTACTGAAATTCCTCTTGATCAATCCAAGCACCCTATTAGCCCTAGCAGTAGCAGCTGCACACTGTCTAGATGGCTTTAAATCACCTGTAATAACTACACCCAGATCCTTCACAAAAGTCACATCACTCAGAATACTACCATTCATGTTATAATCATAGCTGAAATTTTTAGGACCAAAGTGAAGGACTTTGCACTTATCTGCATTAAAAGACATTTGCCAAGTCTGAGACCATGAAAATAACCTATCCAAGTCTTTTTGCAGTAATGAGGCATCATCCCTATCACTAACCTTCCTATAGAGCTTAGTATCATCAGCGAACTTACTAATACTAGATGTGAGAGAGCTATCAATATCATTGATGAAAATTAAGAAAAGAAGCGGGCCAAGAACAGAACCCTGTGGAACTCCACTTGTAACTTCTTTCCAAGAAGAGAAATTACCATTAACAACAACTCTCTGAGATCTACCATTGAGCCATGAATTTATCCAGTCAGCACAACTGCCCTTGATGCCTAACCTATGCAGTTTAATCATAAGTCTACCTAATGGAACTTTATCAAAGGCTTTTGAAAAATCAAGGTAAATGACATCAACACTGTGACCACAGTCAAGAGATAAGGAAACATCCTCAAGAAAGCTGAGTAAATTAGTAACACAAGATCTACTCGGTAAAAAACCATGCTGTGACAGATTGAGTAACCCATTATCTAAAAGATATTTAAGCAAACAATCCTTGATTACAGATTCCATAACTTTGCACACAACACTGGTTAAACTGACCGGCCTATAATTGCAAGGCAAGCTCCGATCCCCCTTTTTGAAAATTGGAGTAACATTAGCAATCCGCCAGTCAGCAGGTACAAAGTTTGAATCCAGAAACTTCTGAAAAATAATGCAAAGAGGAACTGACAAAATCTCGGAGCATTCATGGAGAATGGCAGGATGGATCCCATCAGGCCCAGGGGCCTTACTAGCTTTTAAACTCTTCAACTTATTACAAACCAACTCTTCAGAGAAGACAACATCACTAACTAAAGAAGAATAGGCTAGACTTTATATTTATATTAAGTTACAAAATTTATCGAGCCTAAGCATCTCAACAGCTGCCGGTCGATTAAGCGCTATAGCCTAGGCCTATGGACTACTATAGTCAGTACACTGTGGGGCCTATGCGTTAGCGTATTTCCAACATCAGTATTCAGTAACTAGGCTAAGTAAAAGAGCCTAAGCTACTCACAAAAAGTCTCCCTTCCAGGTGCTACTCTAGCATTAATCATGACCCATTCCAGACCAGCTCCCACCAAGAAAAACAACGGGAGAAATCGGTAAATGCCAAAGGTGGCTTTTCCAGGCCACTTGTTCAATAGCTCTTGAAGTTTTCTGCTGTATACCATTGCCTCGAGGCGTTTTCAAACACGACTATGTTTCACAGACTAACCCTTATCGTATACGGTACATGCACTGCATGACATGTACAGTGTAGAGCTTGTGCCCAGTTAGCTTGTGGGACATGTGCTACCTTGTCAGAATTTCACTGTGATCGTAACAACGATATGTCATCGAGTGGCAGCTGCTTGATCCTCTTAAAAGTTCTTACCACCCTCGGTTAGAAATTGTAATTTTAATCAAAGGTGCGCAGTTTTCAAGGATGATGCCGATTATTTCTCTGGAGCGTTATGTATTTAACTTTTGATGGCCTTGACTTTAATCTGCATACTAATTATGACCCTTCCTGGCTAAAATTATTTTCTTAGGTTCTATGACCTGCGGTTACATACACTTGTATACAGCCGCAATCAATCAACACAAAGGCTCCAGATTCTAGGCATTTAATTACTCAATTTCTATTGAGACTCGCTATTGGTCAATTTGTCACTAATAAATCAATCTACACCAATCAGAATCCATGTTCATAACTACACAATAACAGAAGGCATTTAAAGATGGCGACTTTCCGCTGATCGTCCCCGTTGTGTATGAGGCTTTTATCTTTCCAAACCATCAGCGGGTGAGTGTACTTACTTTCGATAAGAGGTCGGTGTGTAAATAGTGGTACGCTTAGTGTTTTGTCCCATTGTCTACGACGATGGAGGCAGAAAAAGGCAGAATTTTCTCCACAATTCTCATAGGGTATCTCAATTTGACAACAACCCAACTGTCATAGCGCTTGGTTATGTCATTGACAAGACCCTTTTCTGCACTACCCCATACGTAGGCTCCGCAAGGTAAACCGTAAAGAGTTAGGAGCACAGGCAGCTATTATTAGAAGGCCAATCCATTACAATTGTAGTATGTAAGGTATATGCTTGCGGTTATTGTACTTAGCATTTTAAAACAGAGTAAACAGATAACTAGAATTTCGGTAAACACTTTCTGTTGCTTAGTTTCAATCAGAATTCAAAGTACTTTGGAGGATTGTTTTGGAAATGTCTTCCAGTGTTCCACCCTAGGCCTACGGAGTTCTCAGACTCAGGACCAAGGCCTAGGTCCTTGTTTCAGAATTAAACCTTGAACTTGGGGCCAAGGCCTAGCCTATAAATATTAAGCCCATTTTTAAAAGGAGTGAAGCATAGTTCTCAAGCATGTTAGCTAGAATACCTGGAAAGCTTTGCGTGGCATCAGGCTGTCCACAGTGGACTTTTTTTGTCAAAATTTGTGAAGCCTGAAGGATATTTCCTACGATATTTCCTACTGTAGGTGTATGCCCTTTGTGTGAATATACAGTATTTATATTGCCTTGCTGTGGCCATGGCCATAGGCCTAAGCTTTTTTTTTCATCAGGATAATATTGTAAATATGGCTTGGCTACCCATGCCTAATAAAAAATAAACAATGAAAATATTCTCAAGGTTTGTATTGGCAATGTTGTGTTGAGTATCCGAGTTGTGCCTTTGTTTAATCCTCATTAGGGTATATATAATGCACATGTTATTGCCATTATTTCATGAAATTTCTTAACAGCCATAGGCTAGAGATAACCCTCACTTTTGGTGCTATTTTCTGATGGCAGTTTTGGACATTGTGAAATTATAGTTTAAAGCTCATCCCCTAACATTAATGTTTAAACAAAGAAAAGTTAAGTTTTCAGTTTAGAAGTAGCAATTTATGTATTCCTTCATAGCAAACAAATTGATTTTCAGGAGTGTTGAATGTTTGTAAAATTAAGTGGTTTGAGCATCCCAAGTTCACACTGCATTGTAAACAGTAGCACTCCCACAGTACAATTGTCCCCATCATGCACAACTAGTTTGCAGAGTAGCACATTGTAACTCAGTGACTACTGGTAGAATAAAGACTAATTTTGGACTCCCCGGTATGAAATGCCAGTATCTCTACCCAATATCTCACCCATCCTCAGTTTGCAGTGATTTGTTGGTCATTGTAACTTCTTGGTGCAAATTTTATAAAGTTAATGGTAATTTCAGAACCACAGATTGAGTTTACCCATGTTATGTTTTTCTTGCAGAATTGTTCATACAGTTGGTGAATATCTGGCAGATGTGGTAAAAAACCAAAGACAAAAATGCAAGGAAACATGGACATGTACCAGCAGTACCAATATAATGGGTTTGTATTTTTTCCATCTGCCCTTCCCTTTATTTTAGATACAAAAAATAGGTTAAAGGGAAACTTCCTTATTTGTAACTTTTCATTATGCACTTATCAACTGAATGACGCACCCCACTACCCCCGGACATGGTCAGTCATTGTCCACAACTTCACTGACAAAGCGTATACCACTGACGTACCCCACAGTCACTTCAGTGATGGACAACTTGTGTAAAATGACACACCCCTCAGTCACTTAACTGATGAACAATATGCGATTTTGACTGACATGTGCATCACCAAAGTGACTGGACAATGGTTATAATTGTACATACGGAGTAATGGCAAATGACCCACAATGACTCACCCCTTGGTCTGTAAAGTGACTGACATCTACGGTAACATGACTCACCCCTCTGTCACTCCAGTGATAGACAATATTGGTACAATGACGGACATGTGAGTCACACTGTCACTGGTCAATGACCCACATTTGACTGACCATGTCTGGGGGTAGTGGGGTGCATTATTCAATTGATAAGTGCATTATTTCTCCTGAACATTTACGCCCTTGTCATGTACTGTAATCATTAACAAATTGGAAAATGTGTAGCCTTTGAACATAGTTTTGTTGTGTTACCATTTGGTGTTGAGTTTTACGTAATACTCTTTTTAGGAAGCAGAATATCTCGCAGTACTTTTTGCACACTTGAAATGTTTGATGAAAGATCATCCTTAGTTAGGGAAAATTAGTAACAAATCATTGATGTGGATTAATCTGGAATAGCTTCAAATAGTAATTCAGGAGGTAGTATGTTTTTAGAAATTTTTGTCACTGGTGAAAATTGTTCATTTCATAGACAGTTTTGCACAAGAAAATCAGATTTGAGGTGGATTTCCACATTTTCAGAACGTTTTCTGCTGGATTTTTTAATATTTTCACAGAAGTATTGAGTTTGGATATTTTAAATGTTTCCCCTGTATAACTGGCTGGTTTTAGCATCCTAAATAGTGAGGGAATTTCATACAGTAGGTTGTTGTGTTTCTTTGCAGGAATTAAGTGTTTGTTGCAGGGACCTGGCAACTTATCATGCATTCCTAGTGCAGGGATGTGCTTAGGATTTTTACTGAGAATAAGGCAGTAACCACCAGGCCCATAGCCAGAATAACCAATTGGGGAGGGGGGACATATCAATGTTGGAGTTTCACTGGCCTGGGGAGGGGGTGCCTCCGCGCCTTTGAAAATTGTTGCCTGTGTTAAGGACTCTAGATGCAAAACAGTGCAGGATTTTCCATTTTTTCTTCTTATATTTGTATTCCAAAACTGCTGGGCTCGTAATAAATTTTTCCTCCTTGAGTGCAAGACCTTTTATTGAAAAACAGGGGGGGGGGGGTGTGCCCCCAGTGGCTATGTGCCTGAGAACCACACAGGAAGTGAATGCTAATTTCAGCAGAACAAAATATTAAGTACCTCTTCCACATATTCAAACTAACATTTGGCTTTGAATTGTTATTTTACCTTGGAGATGGTCTAATTTCTTTGCAGTTATCCACCTTTGCCTCCGGTGAAACAGGAGCCCATGGATTACCCTCCACCATACCCAATGGAGTACATGGATATGAATAATTACCAGCCATTGCCACCCGTCCCACCACCTCTAGAAGAACCCCAGCCCAAAGTGAAGAAGCGTAAGACCAAACAAGACAAAGTCACAGACCACTTTAAAGAAAAGAAACCAAGAAAAAAAATTGATCGCTTTAAGGGTATGCCTGAGGAAGAGGTGGCTAAGAGAACACTACCAGATCATTTGAAAGAGGGCCTGGATATTGTGATTGTGAGTAGAGCTGAGATTCTTTATGTGTACATTAATGTCATCAGTGTATGAGAAACATTAAAGGGAAACATTGTTTGTATTAGAAATGTATAAATTAAATGCACCTGTGCATGTATTACAAAAATATTACCTGTGCAAAAGAATTCTTACATGCACTACAAACATTACCATATTTGTACTTTCCAGATTGAAGTGTTATAGCCTGATGTTACAATTGGGAAATCAATCACAAATATGCCATGTCTGAACTGCAAAATGTGAAACTCACCTAACGAGATCTAAAGAACTAAATTTTGTACACTCTGTGACATCTTATTGAAATCGCTCTTTGAATTACCATTATGTGCACATGTTGAGGTAAACAACTGCAACCTGCATACACGGTCAAGAAATTACATGCATTGGTGCATGTGTGCATGCCTTATTCTTTTGAACACAGTAGAGAAAATTCAATCACCTCATTTTAAAATATAAAAGGCCATGGTACTTTTTGTAGTCTGTGTTAACACATTTTTGCTTACTTGTTCAACTTGTACAGAATAAATCTTTCGCTCAGGTATGTAGCTATGGGGGGGCCCGGGGGGGGGCTGTGCCCCCCAGATGTTTGCTAGGCCCCTCTAAGAATTTTTGCGTCCTAATAAGTGTAAAAATTAAGGACGTCGATCAGTGCCGTGACCCCCCCCTCCCCATTTGATGCCTAGGCCCCCCTAAACATTTCATCCTAGCTATGCGCTTGCCTTGGCTTGTATATTATGTTCTGAAAAGTATTGAGAGGTACTTAGTAGGAAATACTTTTAGAGGAAATTTGTAAAATTAAGCCAACATGCCAGAATGCGGTCTAGTGACTGCTCACTCCTGTGAAACTAGAGTGCTACTGGTGCCTAACACATCCTCAGTTTATAACATTTGAAGCAATTGAGTAAACCTGCAAAGGATGAAATAATGTGAGAGAATTGAAGGGCTGGAAATAAGGTTTGGTGAGGGCAAGACTATTTGGCCTTGAAGCTGTACCTTATTTGAAGGGGCACCAAGGCCAAAATAATTTTAGGTAGTAATTCCAAACTGCACTATACTATTGGTTTGCATCAGGAACAAGGCTGTTGCTTACAGACTCTAGATTAAAATCTCATCTTTAAAAACAGTGGCAGGGCAGGTAATATCATAAACATGGTACAATACACGTAGGTATACACATATTGAGCCTAGCCTTCTCTCTGTGCTTTGTGTGGTGAGGGGGAAGTTCAAAAGGCATGAACCCCTAAACATGGTCTTCCGAAGCCTTAACTTTACTCCACACTTACAATATTGTCAAATTTGACAAATTACATGATTTTGTGTTATTGTTATATTCAGTTACTCTGTGAATTTACAGCCAAAAACTCCTTTGTGCAAATTGCTGACAGTAATATTCAGTTCGCAACGGTCCGTTTACATTTTAAGCTGCTGAGTGATCACATGACAACCCATAGCCTACTGTAGTAGCTATGTTTAGTGATCATGCTCCCTACAGGTTATCGTATACAGGTCTGCAAAGCCTAGTGTTACTTTTCCGTTATGGTTGTACATTACACTGTACGCTATCAGTCACTTGAGTTTAAGATAACCTGTAAGTAACTTTTGCAGCATGACATTGCTAATATGGACACTGAGATCAGAAAACATACCAGTGTTCGATTTTAAGGGTAGTCCTGTCGCCCGAGACAACCAGAAATTCTGCAGGACTACCAGATTTTGCAAATACAGGTGTGTAAGATTGTCCGTCGGGACAACCAAATCTTTTGAGGAAAGTGATGTGATGCTTACATTTAGCAGCTCGATGAATTGCGCAAGCAAGGAGCTTTAAAAATTGCATCAAAAGATTTGCAGCAAAGTGCGGTGATTATGCACATTCACCACAACTTCCCACACAGTCACTTTATCGAAATGTGCATAGCACTATGAAGCCAAAATATGTGCCCCATACAAACTCCACAAGTAGCCACTAGGCCTGCACTGTACACAGAGAAGCTGAATTCCTTCGTGCAAGCTACAAATTCGTAGTGCTGATGTTGCAACACCAGTGCTTTCAATCTAGAGATGTTTAATTTATAAACCCGCAATGCAAACATCATAACATTAACTGTGTCCACAATGTACACTAATTAATGCATGCCATGAGACAGACTACTCTTATACAGTAGATATATGTTTTTGTTTTTTTTTGGGGGGGGGTTGTCTAAAAGTGAAAGCCACTTTGGAAGGCTGGTGATAATGAGTGGCGTTATCAATTCCATGGTTGCGAACTTGCGAAAATGGTTACACTTAGGACTACCTTATTTTGAGCAGGACAACCAAATTTTACAATGTGGTAGTCCTTCGGACAACCATTCCTAATTCCTTAAAATCGAACACTGCATACTCCCGCTTGAAATAAGGTTCCAACCTTTTTGTCTTGGAAGTAGTAGCCTGAAGTTCAAAGGCACTCCTTCATTTAAGCCGACCTTTTTGAGGCATGTTGACCATCACGTAATGTTCTAGTACCTACGTATACATGCGTACATGTATAGCATAATGACCTAGTCTAAGCATATCCATGCATTACGGGTGTGATGTGCATTTGCTGATGTTTGTGTAACACGAATGGATTTGCAAGCTCCAGGTGAGCTACATAGACTTCTTAGCTAAAATATTCCGTTTGCATGGAAGAGTGAATATGTAACTATCTTTTTCCTTGCATTTGGAGAGAAGGGACAAGGTGGTCAAGGAATCAGGGCACCATGGCTGTTCTCAAAAATATGATGGCCATGGCCGCTGTGGCCATTGTTTATTTCCAGCCCTGAAATTGTTTGCTAATCAGTGTATGAATTGATCCAAAGTGACTCTGTCTTGATTATCAGTTACTAAAATCAACAGGAAAACCTGACTCACTCTACCTGTGAAGCTCAGGAAGGGGGTGGAGGAGGGGGGGGGACTGGCTATTGAATAGATTAAATACATCTCTATTCATATCAGTACCATCTTAGAATGGTGCTCAGTCATGATAAGTGTTGTGGATTTGGCTTCAGACATTAGGCAGAGCCTGAGAAAATGTTGATTTGACACTTGAGTTAAGCTAAATTGAAATTGCTTTGTGTCACAAATGGCAGTGCAAACCCAACAAGTTCTTCCCTTTACCTTAGTAATTTGTGTGCTTGAGAAGGTAGTAGGCAGTGTGAAGGACAGATGACTATGGGAGAGTTTGGGAGGTACATGACTCCAGTATGAATGGTCACAATTAGAAGCAGTTGTTGAACTTATTACTGGCCATAAAGTACTTGTATCAGGTATACTTTTTATAAGCTTGAGTGCAATTTAGCTTGTTTGTTTGTACAGCTGCTTGCACTTTTTATAGTAAGTTTGTGTATTAACAGAGAAACATGCAGAAATTTGATAACAAAAGACATGGTTGTGGCCTTTAATCTTAGCATTGATCTTACACTGAGAAATAGAGAAGCTTACAACCTATCCCTATGTGTATGTGTCTGCATGCATTTTTCTTTTTTGATGTTCTTAATGGAAATGACTTTTACAACACACTTGGAGAAGTCTCCTTACCATACCAAACAAAGTTTAAAAATAGATAGTTTACATAATGTCACTTTAAGTTTGTATTATGTATGAGCACCCAATGAAGTTGCTTTAAGTGAATCTGCAAGTGCTTTGGTGCCATACAAATCACAGGCAAGTGAGAGGAGCAGACCATGGATAAATCTTTGAAAGGCAAGATCAACACACCCTATTGGAAATTATTTCCACAGTTTTACAAAGTAGCAAATTAAAAATTAAATCACAAGTAAATCAAAATAACTCCTTTCTGCAATCCCTTAAACTAATGATCCTATATTTTAAACATATATTACAAATTTGAAGCAGTAGGAGTGTGAACTTTTTTCCTTCATATCAAATAGTACTAACAGTGTGTGTAATTGATACTAAGTGATTGTACTTATGTAAACAATGAAAATTTTTCAAAGAATAGGAGACATTTTATGGCTTTAACAGCACACCCTTCTTGCAAATCGCCACATTGTGAATGGGAGTGTTGTTGTGTAACAAAGAGCAATGATTTTGGCAAAAATGCCAGTGATATTGTATATTTTGAATATGCTTATTATTTCTCATTTCCTACCATGTATCAAATGTCAAGAGTATGAGTTTGTTTATCCTTAAAGATAACAGACCATCAAAAGCCATGCAAGGTAAAATATCTGAGAGAGCCATTTAATCATTTCACACAAAGACATTCCATAGGGATTGTGGTTTAGAGAAATTCATTGTCAATATTCTGTGGTAAGGTAATCATAACAACTGTTGTATGCTAGGTCATTGCATTATTAAAGTATCTCAAATTTGACATTTTAAAGCTCCCTTTATGCCTTACAAAAGTTGTGAGAAATGTACATACAGTTGGTTTGCTTTTTATAGGTTTGACATTTATGTGATGTGTTTGAGTGTATGAAGTAGCTTTGATTTTGAAGATAGTAAATGAAATCGTCTGTCTTTGTTTAGATCGGAATAAACCCAGGTCTTATGGCAGCTTTCAAAGGTCACCATTATGCTGGACCAGGGAATCATTTTTGTAAGTTTCTTTTTAAATTTGGGATTTTTCTAACTTTAGGTATATTCTTCCCTTTAAGTTTTTCATTTTTCAATTTTAGTGGCTGATTTAAAGTCAAAGTAAACAATGGGAAGTGTTGAGGTATATTTTGTTTAATGTATGGTGTGCATTGTAAATGGACAACTTCTTTGCATAATATTTTGTGTGAGATTTAAAAAATACAAAAGGGACTCAGTCAATATCAACAAACCTATTGTAAAACTAAGTCATATTTATAAAACTGATTCATACTTAAAGAGGGTATATGAAATTCAGAAACAACAAAAATATTTTGTTATTATGATAATTCTTTGTTTGCAGACCCAAATAGTTACATAATTATTAAATCACCGTGTTATCAGCATTGAGTGTGTAAGGTAGAGGTTGTAAACCTTTTATTGAGCCTGGTGCAAATTATTGATCTGTTACATGGAAAAGTGAAAAAACTGGGAAGTAAGCACATTTTACATTTTAGGTACAATTTAAGCATTCCTTATTGGCAGGACTTAACCTCATAGGCGGGTTACATTTGGCATATAGGTCTGTAGGTTTCCTTTCAACCTGGCCTGGTCAGGAGTTTTTGGGCAGACGGGCAATGGTTGCCTGTCTTAGGCAAGTGCTAACAGTTATTTTAAGGAGCCAAGATGGGCGTTTAGGCAGGCACGGGCAATTGCCCATCTTATAATGCCAGGCCTGCTTTCAACTGGTCCATAGATTGCCTGATGTAAGTTATTTTAACATTTCTGGAATCTTCTCACAGGGAAGTGTTTATATCTGTCTGGAATGACATCTGAACCCATGACTGCCATGGATGACTTCAAACTACTGGACATTGGGATTGGATTCACAAACATGGTAGAAAGGACCACACGAGGAAGTGCTGATCTGACAAGGTTAGTGTATAACTGCACAGAATTAAGTCAGCTGTCATTTTTCAGTCAGACATAAAGTTGACATTGTGATAGGTAAATGTAAGTGCCAGTGTCTGTTGTAGTAAGATTCTATTTCTCTGGGTGAGATGATTCATTCATTGCATGTATCAATTCAAGGTTCCATACTAGTGGTGTGAATGGTTGTTAATTTTATTCAAGACACAAGGACCTAAAGTTATTTTTGTGTTTTGCAGATGTTTGTGGTTGTAATTACGTTTATTTCAGTGATTTGCAATATTTAAAGAACTACATAGTAACCTAGTGAGTAAAACACATTGGTTGGCTCCGTTAGGTCTTACATTGAGCTTGGTTTTAGAATGACATTACATGTTTCAGTCTTGCCAAGTTTTGTTGAAGAGAATTTATTTTCTTTGACTGCAGAAAAGAGATCAAGGAGGGTGCTCAAATTATGATAGAGAAAATAAGGAAATACAAACCACTGATAGCATGCTTCAATGGGAAAGGTATATATGAAATCTTTAGTGGTAAAAAAGACTTTGAAGTGGGACGACAGCCTGAGACCATTCCTGGTACTGACACGGTAAGTAAATATCTCATTGATTTTGTACTTAAATATGTATTTTCAATTCCATTCTCCTTTGTAGTGGCAGAGAGAAATGTCTTGAATGAAAAAGAGATGTGGAGTTGTTTGGTGTTGAGGAGGAAGAACGGGTGGGGGGTTTCCCCATCAGGGTTATAGCTAGACCAATTTTGATGGTGGTAGGCTCCAAGCAAAGAGTCCATTCAGAGTGTACCTAGGGAAACATGAAATTGTTGAAAAGAGTGGGATATTTTCTTGATTTATTGGCTCTTTATTGGGGTACTATGTCAACAAAACTGGGAAAATACCACAAAAAGGTTGATTTTGCTTACAACTTCCACCAAAACTAGTTGAAACTATCATGTTTACTATAGCGTGAAGTTAGATACAGGTGGTGCCAGGCTTAATGACGGGCATTCCTAGACGCTGAAGAACATTCCTGGGTAGCCCCCCCACCATAGCTACAACCCTGTTCCTGATCCCTCTTCTTATCCTCCACATCCCGTGAAGTACTCATATCTACTGTCGCATATGCAGTAGGTTGATGCAAATGTTTTAAACTAAAATAATGCACATACAAATTTTCGAAGCAAGAAATACTCTTAATTATGTAATGCATGTGAGATTTTTACTAGATATTTGCATCTGCAGAAAATGAAGGATGAGTAAGCTTGTAAAAGAAATTGTGGATTTCAGGTACCAGTATGCAGCCTATTACAGAAGTATTATTAAGTTGCACTGTGTGTGTTCAAAACTGTCCAGAATTATCTTAGGACTTGTGGTAGTCAGTTTGTTGTTTGAGCTGATTTTTGCTGTATGGAATAGGTCAGCTCAGATTTGAAAAGAAAGAGTTTTGACTTCGTTAACCTGTAATTGTGTTGATCTTTGACAGGTCATTTATGTTATGCCTTCCTCAAGTGCACGATGTTCACAGTTTCCAAGGGCACAAGACAAAGTACAATTTTATGTAACACTTCGCAATCTCAGGGATGAACTGAAAGGTTTGAAAACAAATAACGGTATTCCAAAAGCTCTTCCATGTGGGAGCCCAAACCAAAGCGAAGCCTCAGAGACAAACTCTACACAGACTAGTGTGCCTGCCAAAAATGACCAGCCGGTGAAAATCAAAGAAGAGAAGACAGATGGGGATGAGTCTTACAAAACCTGCCAAAGCACCAAACAAGATGTACCTTGCTCTTCACAACAAAGTGTTCCAGTCAAAAGTGAGCCCCTGGAAAGCAAAGACTATATAACTCTACAACCTATGAACCCACTGGACAGTTCATTTATCCATAACTCCATGAGTAGTTATGCTGACAATTTTACTGTTAAGCAAGAACCATTAGACAACCCATTCACTTGTCCTGGTAACGGCTTCCTTCCGACCATCAAGCAAGAGATAAGCCCCAGCAGTTTCAGTGGACCAAACAGCCAGCAGGAGTGGCCGACCATGGACCTCGGCAACTTCATTGATGACATCCCTCCCATTGCCAGTAATGCTGCGGTCCCAGTCACAGAGGAAGAGTACAGTGTCCAGGAGGGCAGAGCAAGCCAGCCTCAGTTTTCAGATGGCAACATTTCTGCATCCTATTAAGGTTTGTAAGATAACTGGTTCATTACATTCATGGAAAAGTGATGTAAGGCTTTCAAAAACCATTCTTAAAAGTGCTTGGAGTGTTGTTTCTGGTTATGATACTGGCTCAGGAAGCTTGGAAGGTACTTTGGTCATTTTTGGTAAAGTGCAAGCAAAGAGCAAGGTAGTTTTGCCAATTTAATGAATAGTTTGATGCTGTCATTGTCAGAATAGGCAATGTTAGGGCATGTTAGTGTACACTAATTTTGATAAATGGAAAGGTCACAAAGTGGTTTTGGAAAGAGAGTGCATATTTCAATTCTCAGGCATGCTTGTATGTGTCATGTCCACTGTGTTAAATAACCAGAATTTGTTCAGGTCATGCAAACCTGAAAAGTCATGGAATTTTACTTTTGCATTTTCTGTGCCTTGAAAGCTATGAAAATGGGCTAACTTATTTTAAATGTCAAGGAAAATTCATGGACTTTCAAAGTCAGTGACAAAAAAATTATCGTCTTATCCACTGAAGTCTCGTAAATTCATCCATAAAAATTGCAAAGTACATAATGTGTCTGGTAAAGTCATGGAAGGTCATGAAATGGTCACTGTAAAGTTAGCAGTGGTGGTATATCGATGATATGTGTAATGTGTATTGTACACTTTAAAAGGATTTGCCAGTGACAAAAATCAATGACTTCAAAAAATGCAGAAAATTTTTCTCTTCTAGGAAGTGAAAACTGCGACACAATAGCTTGTAGCATTTGGAAGATACTAATTTTCAAAGAAATGCAATTTTTTTCAAGATAAAGTGCATTATGGGAAATCTGTGATGTCATCACAGCACAGTAATTTGACAAGCATTGAATTTCTTTATGATATTGACACTGTGGTAGGGAATATTTAGCAACTTTGATTGTTATGCTGTACATATGGTGTAGATTTATGCTAAACCTACATGGAAAGATATTCAAACATTCCAACAATATTAAATTTCAAGGACAACAGGACATTCAATTATAAAGGAAAACAAAAGAAATCTGAGGCATTGTTCCCACTTTTCATAACATTCTGTGACCTTGATGAGAACTGCAGGTATTTTTTGACAAAAATAAGTATTCTTTAATATTAGATACAGTATCTCGAATTAGGAAAAGAGTATTGCTACAGGGTTTAGAGGGTATGAACTGAAATTTTTTTCTCTTTCACATGGGACCCTTGTGAAAAGCCACTGGAAAATGCCTTTAAGTAGTATATCCACTTGCGAACAATATACATGTATAGAAAACAATAGTATAGAAAATACCAATATTATATCACACAGAATAAGGATAATGCTTAAATATTAGTATTGTACATAAATATTGATATTCATCAACACTGACCTCTCACTTATGACAGGTATGAGCATTCCAAACCAATACTGGAATTATCAGTATTCTCAAGTTGCAAACGAAACTCAGGCCTTGCATTATGTAGGTCTCGTCATGACAGGAACGATCATGTCAACCGCAACATGTATGTGCTACAAACACACAGGCAGGCGCGTAGCTACTGGGGGGCCTGGCCCCCCCCCAGATGTTTGCCAGGACCCTCCCCCCAAAAATTGTGTGTGTCCAAATAAAATGTGTAAGAATTAAGGATGGGGATCCATGCTGTGACCCCCCATTTAATACCTAGGCCCCCAAAAATTTCATCCTAGCTACGCCCCTGCACATGTGCACACAGGCATATAGTTAAGTCTAGGCAGTGGAATGGGAAGATATTACAGGGAGAGTTCAATGCGTCGTGTACACAAATCATTGAGTGGTTTGTCAATTGAAAGTTGCCAACTGTCAATGCATCTTATGCAGAGGAAAACAAAATTATGTAAAACATCAATTTTATCGATATTTTGCCACCAGGCTATGGATATTTCATTGTGGCAGTATCGCTACTGCTTACTGTAAAGGTCATGGTCAGTCATGGAATTCTAAATGGAAGAAAGTAAGAAACTTTGTAACTTGCCATGAAATCCTCATAAAGTGTGCATTTTGTTTGGTCAAGTGATAAATTGTTTAAACACATGCAAGTTTGTTTGAGTTTTTCCAGCTCCTACCTTCATCCGTTTATGTCGTTTAATCTTTATACAGGGTCGTGGTCCTTTCATCAGTTCTTACCAAAGTTCAACCTTTGGGTGCCTTTGAGATGAAACAAAGAAACAGTGTATATCATTACTCTTTCAGGAGCTGAAAAAATTGCCAAGAGAAGTACGTGCAATGTGTGTAGCTCAACCTTTGAAAACAAAGGGTAATAAAATCATGTCTTTTTTTTCTGTATTATTTTGAATTCATTTTTCCACAAAACAGAACCAAAATGTAAACTGCAGGGTTGTAAAAAAAGAAGTTCTTTTTAGTCGCTGAAAATGTGAAATAGCTAGTAATGCATCCAGTGGTATTGCCAGGTTTTTCAACCTTATTGCAATTGAACATGGTCACCATAAAATATCACAGTAGTATCTTAAGTTCATGTGAACAACTTTTTTGAGCTCTGTATAGTTTTGTGACATCAACACTTGCAGACTTTTTGCTGTTTTGTACCAGATTTTCTGTGCATCTTCCAACCTATAGACCTGTATTGTTGCAGAGTATTACAAGGTGGTTCTGTCTTTGGACAAGTTAAGTGCCAAGTTTTTATAGAGAACAACGGGTTACTGATTGTAACGATTGTTATTGATTCTTCCATATACTAATAGAATTTGTTATTCATTTTGATCTGAGTTAGAGGGCCCAGGACTAAATATTAAATTCTAAAACACAGCAAGTTAAGGAGACCAACTTTCAAGTAGGAAATTCTAATGGGGTTTTAATGCTGTAATTACCATAAACATGCCAGCTGTGTAACTTTTTATTTTGATAACTGGATCCAGATTTCAACCTTGTACTTAAATGCAGAAATGGCTCATGCTGCTTCCTTGTTTTATATAAAACTGGTAATCATAGTTGTAGTACTCAGGGCCACATGTTAGGAGCTTGACAAACTGAAGAATCTTTGAATTTATCCCTGTAATACAACTATCTTCATAGCTGCTTTGTGATACTTTCGATGGACATGCTTCCGGGGAGTTAGGGGTTGGGGAAAGCTGCATTGAGCAATCATTTGTGGAGTAGGTTAAAATATATTTTGAACTGTTTAAATAAAAGAAATAGTAATGCCAATCTCATGCTCATTTACCAGCAGATTTTGTTATGCTTCTAAAATCTCCAAACAAAAGAAGTGACTGAGAGACCCTTGAAACACAGCAATGGTGTTGACAGTGTTATTGCTGTGTGTTCTTTCCTTGCCTAGTTTTTCATATGATATAGCTTGTTAGACTGCCTGCTGTGTCAAAGGTAATTTGGAGCATTTATTCCTGAAAGAGTAAAATCCTTTCTTCTGTGGATATCAGCTTTAGTAAAAGAGGAGGGAAAGAATTTATGATGTGATTTCAATTCGTCAAGACTTAAAGATTATGAGGTTACTGAGAAAGTTAAACTTTTGCACCTGGTATTTTTCAATAACATTTCAGTCCAAAGTAATTCACTAAGTTTCAAATCAAATCATGACTTCCTAATGACAATAACAATTATTAAAGAGGATGGGAAACTGTCATCCTATTATTGGGCTTCTTTATATTTTATCAAAATTTTAACATTTTTATGTCAATGTATATTTTGTAGCATTGTTATTTCAAAGTATGAGCATAACATTGAAATAATGACTTTTCTTAAAATATTCAGTATCATCCAGAAAGACCATGCTTTGTGTCAAAGCTTAAGTTTTTGGAATGAATGGTCGCTTGAAATCTGTGAAAACTCAAAAAAGAAAAAATGCAGGGGAAAAAAAAACTTCAGTGTCAGCAAAATGTCAGAGAATTTCTGACTTGTCTTAAAGTATTTTGTTTCTATGCTATTGTAATCTGAAATGACTTCAGTTACCACAGATTAGTTATTTATGCTGGAGGTAATGTTTACTTTGTCAGAAAATACATGTAGAAATTGGAAATTTGATGTCAAATATGGAAGTTACCAATTTTATCTGTGCTTCTTTGATGTTAGATTTACATTTTGGTCCAAACTCATTGTTTTTATCCTCATAGCTGATATACTGTATAGTTTGTGTTCATACCTCATGTGTACTGCTTAATGGACTGGTACTAGTTCGACTTTAAGGTTACTTCTTACATTTACGTCCAGTTTTTGTGCTACATATTTTTTTTTTTTTTTTGATTTGTGCTAAAATAGTATTTTAATCCAAGAATTGCAAAAGAGATTTATTTCATACAAAATTGATGTAAAGTTGCATCACGAAACAGCTTAATAGTCCAGCATTTCTCAGTAAAAGTTTTGCTTTGTGATAGATTCATACAAGCAATGATCAAATATGTAAAGGATAATTAATATTCCATATTACATGGATGTAAGTTATTTTTACTGAGCCTTTGCATTTTTCAAAGGACTGAAAACATCACTGAAAATCTGTCAAGGGAATTCAACTCAATATAAGGGGAGTGTCACTGGTATTTGATTATAATGTCTTATCTCTTTTAATTTGAAACTGTTGCTTGCAACTTAAATGGGAGTATTTGGATATAACTGTTTCAGAATTATCATTGTTGGAGTGAAATGGTTTCTTGTATTTCTGAATTTGGAGTAAAAAAAATGCTGTTTGTTCAATAAAGATGAGGATTTTGTATAAAGTGTAAGTCTGCCAAAGTTTTGACCATTCATGCACAAAAAGCAGTATATCATGGTTGTGCAATAGTCATCGTATTTTTGTATCAACTAAAGTAACTATGTGTAATTTTTTAATGAGGCAAAACTTCTAAGGGCATTTTATCGTAAAGTTTTGCTGTTGTTTATCTTTGTAAATTAAGCTTGACCGTTTTAGTGTAAATATAACTACTTGTTGGGGACAGCTTTAAGCTTTGAAACATTTCAAAAGAATACTGACATTATTCTTAGGATGTGTGAGTATTGTGAAATGGGTCACAAGACTCCAAACATACTTTGTAGTCCTCCAATCCTTGCAATGCTTGGATTATTATGCACCCAATGGGTTGGGGTGTAAGCAGTTGGAAGAGGGTGCCAACTGTGTATTGGACTTGGTAGTCATGTCATGTGATGTTGCCATCTTCAGGTGTGCTGATTATGCTAGGTATGTGCTTTTACAGCTGAAGCTGTTATGTTATAAACAGCATCAAATTTTAGGGAGGGAAGTCATTCACATTTTAGAATTTCTTGACTTGTCACAACTTTTCCAAAGCTCTCACTACCCAAGGAAAATATCCTGTTGAAGATGTAGAACAGGTATTAACAGGAACCAAACAGCTGATTTCAATGGGTACCATCAGGTACTTGTTCCCTTCATTGTTGCTTATTGATACCTGTTTACAGGGGTAGTGCCAGGATTTGCCTGACAGGGGGTTCAAGCTCCCCAAGGGAGGGCAGCAACCCGAAGCCTTGACAAGAGTGCCGAAAGGATGTTTGAAGCAACATCTTGGCATGCAAAGTGCACCGAAAGTTTCTGGCTCCTAGTGAAGAATATTTGAGAAAAGTTGAGCTTTAACCATGGAAAATTTGAAGAAAATTGGTTTTTAAACTAAGAAAATTCGAAAATTTGGAGTTTTTATTGAAGAATTTGCCCTAATTTAGACCAAAATTAAGTAAATTGTTGGGGTGACTGGCAGTTGTTGGGGACTACATATTTTATCAAATACATAACAGCTCCCCGACGAAACCAGAAAATTGCCTCGATGAGGGGGGGGGGCAGCCTTCTTTGACAGGGCCATGACCCCACCCTCAATGCCCCCCACCTGGTGCCACCACTGCCTATTTGCTGACTGCAACAAGGAAGGCAAATTACCAATTTATACCTGTTGTCAATGAAATACAAATTTTCTTCTGGGCTGGTTCCTTATTATGACCCTGGGCTGGTTCCTTATTATGACCCATCTCATATAGCAGCTCATCCTTTAGTGAGAGACAGTTTGGGGGACCAGATATTCTTTCATAGGAGTACAGCATTAAAGCAATGGCTTGATGTACACTGCTTGATGCTGTAATTATCCTGCCTCGTTAAAAATATTCACTTAAGTGGTTATTTCCTCGATTTTACAGTATTAATAATAAATATTTATCTATTTATTCATTCTTTAGGCTATAACGTCCTTGCTCATTGATCCTTGATGGATAAGAGTTTATATTACACCATGCATCAGGCCTACAGAAAATCTTGCATTTCATCTTAAGAATGTGAACTCTCTATTTTGACATCATGTCACAAATTTTGGAAGAATTTAGTGGGTGGCCTGATAAAACTCCTAACTAGGAGAGTGTTTGTTGCATTTTTAAGTTTCATTGTCACAACCAGCAGAAATGGAAAATATATGGAATTGACAAAAACTTAACAAATATATTTAAGTATTGATCCTGCACAAGAAAATTTTTGCCAGGTAATTGGTCACTTAGACTTGTTACCAAAAATTCATTTTATTGTCATGCCAAATTATCTCAGTATTATGGACATCTCATTGTTTGGGATTAATTTAGAAGTGAGTTAATTCAATTAAATATAAATAAAAATATGAAGACCAAGAAAGTGTATTGAGCAGCTGTCATAAACTTCCATGCAAGGGTTTGTGTCTGTGGACTCTTGGAATTTTAAATACTTACATGCTGCTCGAAGAAAAAAAAACAATTGGTAAAGTCTGTAGAAAGGATATTAGGTCAGGGTATATATTGGTATCACATGGTGGATCCTGTCATAACACCAGGATGTGGCAGAGATGCAGTAGAAACAATTGAAGCCCTGTATCGCTGTAGTCGGATTTCAAGGGACGAAGATAGAATTCGGGAGGTAAGGAAAATTTCTCAGTCATTTTTAGGTGAGCTGCAGAAAGGTTACAAAAGAAGGTATTCATGTTTTTAAATGGCCATCAAAAGTAGGTCTTTGTTGCCTGACAGTAGGTAATGCTGTTAGAAGTTTAACCATGCATTTTGGTGAATTACATAGCAATACTGTATTAGGTACTACTAGCATAGGTAGACAGTTACATTCGTCTTTTGTGTCTGGATTGTGCTGCTGTATAAATTGATTCGACAAAAAAAAAAGTTTTCATGTAACTTGTAGCTTTGATAGATAGAGCCATGAAGCAAAGTTGTGCTTGGTTGTACTCATTTTTTTTTTTATTTTTATTTTTAGATGTAGCAGTTGATAGTTTTAGATGAGTATCGTGTTATGTGTGTGAGTATTGTGAGAAACTCACAAAATTTTGTGAGGCTTCAAAGCTGTTGCTTTTGTGACATAATTATCGACTTTGGAATTTGTTTCCAAAGTTGTTGCGTATGAAGTTAAATAAAAGGACATACCATAAAAATGAAAGCGTTTCAAATTTTTTTGTGTAGTGTGGTAGTACTGTAGTACTTATGCTGCAGATGATATAAGAGACATAGAAAAATATTTGCTGGTTATAGAACTTCCATCTCACCATTGCAGCTGGAAGGTCTGGGTTCCACTCCTGGCCAGGTCATGCCAAGGACTAAACATGGAACCTACTGCCATTGTGCTTGGTGCTCAGCATAAGCAATGGAGTAGGGAAAACAAGCCAGTGAGCCATAACTGGAAAAAATGCTGTGGTCAGCCTGTCTTAAACTAATTGGTTAGAAACTGAGCCGTAAAACCTCATCTAACTCAACTCCATCTCACCATATTTACACTGTTGACTAACCAACCATCACAGAATGCTGTGACATAATGGAATTTGACCACTCCAAAAACTTGTCCTGGAATTTCATACATGTCAGGCAAAAAAGAAAAAAAAACTTGATACCAGTTTAAACATAAATGTATCTAAAGGGCAACAATCTCAACCAGACAGGAACAGTTCCTCCTATTAAGTTTACTTCTAGCCTCCTCCAATTTCCTGTCCAGTGCACTCTTTCATAAATCTAAAATGGTCTGTACTGAGTCTTAATTGCTAAGGCCATATCCAGACAGTGTCACTGCTGTCCTGTGTGAGATGTGGCACACTGCTGAGTGGTCTACACAGCATTCTGCACTTAGTCTATCATTGAACAATCAAATTGATGCTGATGTTTGAAATTATACCAATCAGAGTGTAGTCTCTGATTGTGTTTGCAAATGTAATTCCATTCCTAAATATGTTTGGGGTGGACACATAAATTTCATACATTCCCATTTCCAGTAGAAAGCATTAACCAGAATGCAAAATTGCATTGAGGTTTCAATGATATATGTTCTATTCCAAATAATGCCATGATGTCCCATATCTTTCAGTCACTGGTCAAGTGCTATCTTAACATGTTAGAAAAATAATTTTAGGTTCATATTTGATCTTGGGAATCCCTGGGAAATTCTGCATTTTGACCTCTGATGACTCAAGATGATCTTGGGAATTCTTGGGAAAATTTGCTTTTTGACTTCCGGTGAACCCATGAGATGATCTTGGGAATTCTTAAAATAAGTAAAATGGTAACAACTTTGGGGCTGGCCCAGCCTTAGGTTGCTGGCTGTGGACCCAAACAGCCCTCCTACCTCTAACACAGCATGGTTGTTGCAGCCTGATGTCTGAGTTTTCAATATTGGAAGGTAATTGACTGGGAAAGTTATACAGATCTGGCTACATTCTCATTGGTTTGTCTCAATATGTCGTTGGAAATTTTGTTGTTAAACAAAGCCTGGTAACTTGTATGTTGTTACCATTGGAAACCAAGTTTCAACTGTTGAAACAAACACCTAAAGATAATGCATATTAATGAAGACAGTTTCTTGATTAAGTCTGTCATCTTTAAGACAAAAGACAGAAAAAAAAACATATGAGCAGCTGTTCAGATCCACCAATCAATTTTTAAAAACTTGTTCCAAAATGAATAAAAAAACACAAGACATTGCAAGAAACATAAAGCACAATGGATACAATAACAGACATAAAAAAGGAAAACATTGGCTTCAGCTAAAAATGCCCCCCCCCCCCCACCACCCCTGGCCTCTTTTAAGTTCAAAGAATCATCTCCTAGGTGACAGCAGCTGTTTTTCCAGAATTGCAGAAATATGTTAAGAGTCCTTCCACATTGTCATGGATTATCATTGTACAAATGTCTCCATTTTTGCCCATTTAGAGAGAAATATTGTTTGACTGCACCACCATGGCTTATAATAGCATTACACTACACCATTCAGTCTCACCAATAAATTCTGGCAATAGATTCCAATCCCCCAAACACTTGGTATTACAACAGCTATCAATGTTGCATCATCTGAAAATTTTGAAAGATTTGAGTGAACAAATAATTCATGAGCCAGTCCAGTAAATTTCATTCTATAAAACCTTATTTCTTGAAAATAAAGTTACCAAGCGGCAACTACTTTATTTCAAATTTCCTACCATATATCAATAAATTATGGTTTTAATGAATTTTCTATTCCACAAATGCAATCTTTTCCCTTAAAGTACAATGTATCAGGTGAGAGAGTTTTGTTTGCACAGGTTTAAAGATAAATATTTGATATTTCAGAACAAGTCATTTGTGCTTCAGTACACAGCTAATCTGTACTGAGTCCAACGTTTATCTGCCCTTTGAAGACAACCTGACATGATGTATTGCTAAAGACAGTGAGTCACTTTGTTGACAAAAAGTTCTCATGGGAGGTAGAATTTCACCAACGGCAAACATTGAACACATGACAACTCCACCAGTTAGCTACCAGCTATCTACCTTCAGTTAATCACCTAATAAGCTGGTTCCTACATTTCATTTTGTCTTGTCTGTCACAAATACATATTTCACATATTTCTTACAGTATAATAGATCTGAGGCTCTGCTCCCATAGTAGGCATATTTGTACTGTCTGCTCAAAATGCTGAAACTAAGTCTCCTGCAAACCATCTAAGTAAACACAGCACATTCTTTGCCCGGAGGTTGAAGAGAAATTGATTCAGACATTCTTTATTGTTAAGAGCCTTTCCACATTCAGATACTGGACACCTGTGAGCTTTCCAACAAAGTTGGACTAGATGTACAAATCCTAGTCAGAGTAACTGACTCAATACAGCATTTACAATACATTACAACCAACATCATTACAGTGCTACTAGTGCTGGTAACATTCATAACAGTGTATGTAATACTGATCAAGGAGGACTGAGATAGCATCTGCTGACAGTTTCCTGCAGCACTGTGGCAAACAGGCTTGTCTCCATGGAGACTGTGACAGTGCTGGGCCATGGACACTGACAGTCCTCAGTAATACTGATGGGTATGTGTTGGGTTAACCTTATGCCAGAGAGAGACTTCACCAAGATACTGATGTTGACAGTGCCTCACTTCAACAGAGATGTTGAGTTGTCTATTCTGTTTAAACACATTGCCTGGTCTTTGCCATAAGACAGGTACTGAGAGGTTACTGCAACAACATATATGTTGATTGGTCTGTGTCATAAGACACATGAGGTGTTGGCTGGTCTATCCAACGAGACAGGTGCTGAGAAGTCTCTACAGCTACACATGTCACACAGTCTTGACCACAACACAGATGACTGTATCACAATACAGATGGTAACGTGCCTCTACTCTGAGGATGATGTCGATGGTATTTCAGCAATACTGGCCTCTTCTGGTTCTTTGTCGAATCTTGAGATGAAAAAAGGAAATCATTTTGCAGTTTTTATGGAACCTTAAACTAGATTCACATAATTTTATCTCCAGCAAAACACTTAAACTCATCCCATATAAATTATTTAAGTAAAATGAATGCACGGATACTGACCAATGCTGCAGATACATAATACAACTCATATCCTTTAATTCCATTTTGTAACAGATAATATAAACCAAAGTGTTGTGAAGTAAAGGGTATACATGGTGAGACTATTCATATCACAAAAGATCCTGTATAATGAATAAAACATGTACAGCCTTTTCCATACAAACCCCTTCCCACAGTTTCTCCTCCATACAAATCCCTTCACACCGTTTCTTCTCTATACAAACCCCTTCACACGGTTTCTTCTCCATACAAAACCCTTCCCATGGTTTCTTCTCTACAACTAGCTTGCCCACCTTTAAGATCTCAACGTGAATCACACCAAAGAGCTGCTACATTATACATGCATTCCTTATTACAATACACACATATTCTTTGTTCAAAGAAGGATTGCAGTTTAAATTCTTTTCTGATATATTAAAGAACAGCACTGTCCATAAATTGGAAGTCTGCACCCTCAGAGGCTGAGACCATGCCCAGAGGCCACACCCCTAAAGTCCAAGGCCAGCATACTGTGTACCAATGTGATTTACAATACAATAGACATATGGCTAACCATGTGACCTTGAGTATGACAAACTTGATGAGAAACTTTGAAACAGTTGCAAACATTTAAAAAATATTTGAATACATTGAAAAGCAAATGAACAAAGTATTTCTCATCAATGTGAGGAGATGACATCACTTAAATTCATTTGGATAATTTATAATTTCACCTGCTAAATTCTGGAGAATGACACATGGGAACTGAATACAAATTCATCAGAAATAAGTTTCTGTTTTTTTTTTCCGTATCAAAGAAAACTAATATGGCTGTAGGAACAACAGAATATTCATAAAAACATCTTTTTAAATCCAAATTACCTGCAAAAAAAGGTAATACCAATCTAATACTTACTGGAATTCATTTTGAGACATTCTAAGAGTATCCTGCATTAACAAGTCTCTCAGTTTCCACATGGCTTTGACTACGTCTCCATCCCGGCCAACCCCATTAGCAAACCAGTGAGCTGGTAATCTGGCCTTCTGTTGATCAGAGAGGTTACACTGTTCTTCCTTTGCTGAGAGATTCTTTCTCCAGTCGCTAATACTGTCAGAGTTAGAGTTTAAGCCCTCTATGTACCTGACAATTAAAACACAGAAAGAAATTTCATCTCTTCTGAATTTTGTCACCATACCTATCATGCATAGTCTTAAAAGAATTTTCTAGTTGTATTTGATAGGACCACTGGCATACTGATGTGGGGATGGGAGCTTAAGTGATGAACTGTGCCCCCCCCCTCCCTCCCTCCCTCCATGTTTTTCATAAGACAGTGCTGACTCCAATCCCAGTTAATGGCAAATATTTCACATCCATCTGTCTATATTTATTTCCTTATTGACATACAAAACACATAGGTATCATAATAAATTGCTTGTATTTAGACAATTCACTTAAATACTCAGCTCAGGGTCCCTCCCCTCCCTGGGCCTTGCCACTGACAGATACTCTACATAAAAGAAAAGAGAAAATTCCATCACTATCCTTTACACTTCACACCAATACTCTGGTTGTGATTTGAGATATCCAAATTTGGAGATGTACTTTTTTGTCACGAAGTGATCACATTTTCCCAAGTCTGGTAATTTTGTGTTAAGTGCACAAATTACTGGAAAAGCCTTTTGTTATGTTATAAAATGGCTAAATTAGTTGGCCTTGGAATTTGATACTGCAGGGATGTCAGCATACTAGGTAGATGCAGTATGAAAAATTGCAACATGAAATGTAGAACACGTATAAACACTGAAGTGTTAAGGTTATAAATATATGTAACAGCTACATTGGAATCAATTTGCCAAGATGACATCACAGATTTCCCATGATGCACTGGATTTATGGACGATAGCATTTCTTTCAAACTTTGTCTCCCAAATGCAAAGTGCTACTGACTTGCAATTTTTAAACGAAGCCACCAAAATGAGCTTTGACATTGCTTAACACCAATGCTGGACAGGGAGAACTCGGGATCTCTCACTGAGATAATCCATTCCATTGCCATAGTAACACAAACATAAATAATATAACTTCAACAGATGTGTCCCTACAAAATATTGAGAAAGATGGCAACTTTATCAAGCTTCTCCAAGAATGACACATTTTACTGAGGCTCATCCAACCATTTAAATCAGCCAGTAATTTTCTAGTTACAAGTTGTTATTCTGTTCTAATGACTATACAGTAATAAATACACTGACAAATTTACAGCTGATAATCCAATAACTAGTCTTTTTGTTGTTACAGAGATTTTGAGAAGTTTTGTAACACTCACCTTATGTAAGCCTCTGAATGTAACAGTCTTTGGGTTTTAGCTGGAGGAGTGACAAACATTGGCTGAGGAGGGGGAGGGGGTTGTGATGGTACCGGTGGGGGAACCATGGCATGCATTCCTGAAAATAAACAAACTATCACATTTATTTTGAAAGAAATGAGTAACTTTGTAAGACTGCACTGTGAAAACAAGAATATTGCATCAATTTTACTTCTAACTTGGAAATGTCAATTTAACCATTAGCTGAGTACCAGTATAGGTAAATATAAGGAGCTGATTCATGAGTTCAGGCTGAAAAATAGAAAATCCTAACAAATTACTCCAAGATATGTCTAAATAGAACATTAAGCACGATTACATAGCAGGGATTCTCAAACAGTGACCAATGGACCTAATCTGGACCAGAAGGAACTAATCTGGCTAGAAATCAGGGTGGGAAGATACAGTTATTAAGTTTGGGTTTTGTCAAAACATTTATGGTATGATATCCACATTTTCAAGAAAATGAGCAATAATGTAAATATGAGCTTCACAACCTTGGGATGTTGCGAATGCTATAAAGGTGGTGACTGGAAGGGGGTCCAGGTGGCATACTAGTATTACCCTGTCCCCACTTAACTAATTGTGAAAATAATGCATCACACCCTCAGAGAAAACGTTATGAGAATCCCTGCTATACAGGCTACAACTTAACATAAAAAATCCCCTTTAAGCCGTAAATCAGCAAAATATGATGCATTCTGCATATTTTAATTGAAAGATCGGCTTGCATTAGTGTAAGAGTGTTAGGTCAGTGCTGTGATAGCCAGAGATATGCAGCATTTACACACAGTGCATCAATACACACAAAAGTATATTATTTAAGTGCAAGAAAATTCCCTAAACTGGCCACAAGGGTCAATCCATATCAGTCATTTATCCTGTCTTAAAACTTCCCATACCCTAAAAAAGGTGAAAGGTCTTATTTTGAGGAATGTCAAAAACCTGTCCTCCAAATTTTTTGTTGCATTTTATTGTGAACTTTTATGCAGACACCACTCATATGGGATACAAGACACAGAGACCAAATCTTACCTGTTTTCTCTTCTTGTATAAACAATATACTTCTACTTACATAGTCTCTCCTGGGCAAAGACATTGCAGCTTTCAAATGAGTTCAGAAAACACTGCTTGCAACGTATAAAGCAATATTGATTCAAATAAATAAAAAACAAAGGCAGGATGGTGGCACGAACCTGGAGGTACGGGTTTGCGAGGCATTTGTCCTTGGGCAGGGTGCATCATATTAGGTAACATATGGTGGGGTATGTGGTGAGGCATTGGGGGATGTCCCTGATGCATGGGACGCATCATAGCTGAAAGCAAAACCAGCCAAAAAATTTGTGACTATATCCACAATTGGCATTCTCATAAAGCCACCACACAGTGACAGCATTCACAATTGGCATTCTCCTAAAGCAACAACATTTTGCAAAATATGGCATGGAGGCAATTTCTTACATATACTGTCAATATGAAAAAATGACCGTTCATTTGCAGATATTTCAATCTATAGACATTATGGATTGTGAAAATAATGAGAATGGTAATGTGCCTAATTTTTTGAATGATGCATTTGCAAAGTACTGTCCTAAACTTATTAATGGTGTAATACCGATAATGCAAATAGCCAGTATTACCGATACCATAATTTCAGTTCTCAATACTGGCCAACACCAATCCACTACCGATGTTTCAGACATAAACATTCTGCACACTATAGGCTATGGGGCATCACAATAAAGTGCTGTTTTATCTTGATGAGGTAACATATTGGACCTTGCATTCAAAAATATTAAGATAATGTACCATTTTCCTGTCATATAGGATGACAATTTCTGTTATGTTTTATCAGCATTTACTAAAAATTTTATCCATACCGATACAGGACAAATGTGGAGAATATCGACCGATACCGATGGTGAATAACACTAATGGTGCAACACTACTTATTAATCACCAATACAAGAAACATTCACATGGCAGGTAGGACTTGCACTGAATTCTTCCTTTATGGTACATGATGTTTTTAAACTTTGTGAGCCAAAATGTTGCATGTCATGTTTAAATCTGTCTGGTTACAAAATTTTTGGTTGTCACGTTTTTCTTTACACATTCCACACAACATCATGAAAAAATAAGTTCTACAGATTATATTGTTAAGTTTCATTCAACTTTTCTTTGCATTTTTCCTTGCTTCTTTGCTTCTTTCTTCTTTTTTACTTTTTTTCCAAAGCATAAGAATATTGGGTAAAAAGACTATACGACATTTGTTTTCTCTGGGGAAAAAGTGTTCTTTATACCCACAAATTTGAGCTTCCATCACTACAAATTTCTATTAACAGGACTCTAATAGCTAATTTTTGGTAATAAAGGATAAATATAAAACTGAAACAGTGAGCAAAAGATAACATGTTAAAGCACAACAAATACATTAATAAAATGAAATATGTGCAAAATAACTGCAATCACATCAAAACAATAGGATACTGCAAACTTGTCAGTAATAGAAAGATTAGAAGACATACGTGTCCAAAACAATAAAAAGTTCCTAGGCATTAATAAATTTATTTTACATCCCACTTTAAACAAAGAACAAGAGGATCACTGAACTTAAGAAACTGGGAATTAAAACATTCTGTAAACTACATATATGAGCGAACACAACTGAGGCCACACAAGTTTGGTCACAACCGAATATTGGAAGAAATATCAGCTAAGAGTTCTCCACAGAATTTGACAAGTAATTAAGAAAGCTGTGTAAACATGTTTGTATCGCTCACTTAAGACCCTCACAGTGCTGATCTTTGTACCCTTTTGCAGGCAAAACTAGTAATCATTTATAGTTTAATACCCTCTAGGAAATGCAGCTCACCTACTAATTTATTAACCAATTTCCTGTGAATCAAAGTCACTAATGATGCTCACTACTATGAAGGGAGGTGGCTCATTCAGCTGAATGATGAGGGCATGCAGACCTCAGGAAAGTACTTCTTGCTGCAGGGTTTATGGGTGACATACCTGTAAACCAATCCTACTTTTGCTTCACTGAAGTTTTCAAACAAGGAAGAAAGACACTGACATAATATGCAAGTTTCTCAATGATTAAAGATGTCACACAGGACATTGATGCAGCAAGACACTGTTTGCATACAAGGATGTCTGTATGGCTATAATAGCTACAGACATGACAGCTAATTCTCATCCCCTCCCCTTCAAATGACTGACAAAACTTCTAAACTCAAGCTTTTGTTTTTGCAAAATGGTCAGTGACAGACAGTAAGAAGGGGTGGGGGGCAGATGGGGCCTGTAAATATAACTTGAGGAAATAAGATTGTACACAAACAATCACATGCAACACTGTCATGTGATGCTAGTAACTAAACTGTTTCTACCCCTTACCATAATAACTCAAAGCTTTCCCTCATCATTTATAACAGTTCAACTAGAGGGCATCCCATGAAAAACTTTCTTCATGTCTTGCAAACAATCAATATTGTTCTCTTTACAAGAATAACCATGAGAATAACTTTCACAAATTTAGCCAACCGAGTCACTTTTTACTGATGTTGGACTTTTCAAGGGCATTTCGATCAATCTAACAAAAACGTTTTGTTTTCATGTGACAATGATATCACTTGATGACACTTGGTGAAACTGTTATAAAGATGGTGCTCTTTGTTTTCTTGCAAGTCTTTCCTTCTTCAAGTCAAACAATGTGGGATGGAGGCGTTGATTGAAGTACATTACTAAACACTTCCTTAATTATGTAATTACATACTTAGTAAACAATAAACAGGAAAAAACAATTTAGATCCTTTTTGTACATCTCTACAAAAGCTATTTGACAAGGAGCCGTTATTGCACAGGCAAGCGAGAGCATTTACATTATTTGCAAAAAAGAAGACGCTTTAACGGTGTTGCAACTTGTGAAGTGAATTGTCAGGGGACACAAATTACACTGATATATTGCATACAATTGGATATCTATCTACAAATGCAAGACATTACTTTGAAGGAGGGGGTAGGATACACTTAACATTGAAAAAGTTGAACCAAGTAACATCTGCACATATACTTACCCTGGGGATGGTGTTGTGGTGTACCCTGGTGAGGTTGGGCTCCTGGTACTGGGACCTGTTGCTGCATGTGAGGTTGCTGTGACATGTTTGGTTGCTGCATGTGTGGGGGTTGTTGTATTTGCATGTGAGGGGGCTGTTGCATGTGGGGTTGTTGTTGCATGTGTTGCTGCTGTTGCATGTGAGGGGGTTGCGGCTGCTGCCCCTGTATGTGAGGTTGTTGCTGTGGGTACTGCTGCTGTGGATATTGCTGCTGGGGGTAACCCTGTTGGGAGAAGGGCATCTGTTGTGGGTATTGCCCTGGCTGTTGTGGGTACTGCCCTGGTTGACCCCCTTGCATCTGCTGGCCTGACATATCTTGCATTCCCATGTTGTAATTACCTGTAGAATATTTGAAGATGACACCAGCGTTATGCTCCAATACTAAACCATTTACCCTCTCATTCAATTAACCACTGATTAGAAAATTAACTTTGCCACAGTTAATGTAAAAGGACAGATCTAATCTTAAGTTGAAAACTACTACCATGTGCTTCAGAAAAAAATATGATATAAACATCAGCAAGACAAACCAAAATGAGATAAAATACCCTCCAATAAATCTTTGGGGACACCTCAAACTAGAACCCTTATTACATAATGGGGCCATCAATGCCTTCATGGCAGCACTTCTTGTACTGGGGCTGGGGCTGGGGCTGGGGCTGACACTAACCAGGACTGAGACTAATTCTCCTGGTTATTGAAATAAGACTGGTTTGGGTGTGAAAGGCTGATGGTTTTTGGGAAAAGAGACTTACTACAAGCTTTATACACTGTGATAATGCACTATCACTAATCAACGTGTCAGTGCCATACCACTGGATTTAGCTGTAATTGTACATCAAATGAGTAATACATTGATGGCCCATACGGCTATCAACAGATCCAACATCACAAACCCCGTCACGTTACCTTGGAACGGTGGGGGCATGTTCTGTGACAGCTGTTGAGTAGCCATTCCCACCGGGGTGGGCGGTCCCACAATACCCATAATCGCACCTCCTTGTTGGTTTTCGGGCATCCCTTGCTGCTGGTATCGAGGAAAGTAGTTCCTGTTGGTAGAAAAGAAAACTGGTAAGTCTCAAATTAATGTGACAAGCAGACTTCAAAATTCTTTAACACACCTTTGCCTGCTTTGGTTTCAACATCTGTGTCTACATCCTTTGGTGACACTAGGCCTTATTCCAAAAGATAACTTAAAGCGGCACATTGAGTTGGTTCATGAAACTCACCAAATTTTGTCAAACCTGTTAAGTTTTCTTCACATACTAATGACAAATGGTCAAACTTAAACAATCCCCACATCTTGCATACAAATAAATGTTTCATAAGTGAGTAATAAACAATTCCATTGGGTTTTCAAAAATTCGTGACCAGACACTTTTTCAAATTATGCACACAACCATTACAAGCCAGGATACCAAAAAATTGAAAATTTTAGCTTTATGCATAACTATTGGATGTGAAACTTGACTTATTATGCTAAATATAATCATTGTCATGTGGTAGTACCCTTCAACACCCTCATTAAGTTATCGATATCAACTCAATATGCCCCTTTAAGTTTTTCAACTGATGTATGTGTAAATGCAACCAAACAAGCAGTTTTACTCAACAGATTCCAAATTAAAATCTTGTTCTTGGAAGTCTCTTGCAATAATCCAAGTTACTCTCACCATTCTCAAGGTATACAATTCTCTCCAACGTTTGACCATTTCTGACAAAACCCACATGCAAAAATAATGGTGTCTAGTACTGCAAAGTAACATTATTTTAGTTAACCCTCTATGAATTATCTGTCAACTTTTGCAGTTTATAGTGCAATGCTGACACTTTTCAGGCAAAAAAGTCACTTCAAAAATAACTCCTCATGGTATATGAGGATTACAACTGTTCTTGACATGGAGGCTGAAAATATGAAGGACAATATGAGAACAATGTTGGAAGTGCCTCCGTCCACATCACAGGTTGGCATATCTAGCTAGTGTTTGTGCATAATGTAGGTTTAAAACAGAAATTGTCTCTTAAACTAGCTAATGTTTGGCAATAGATTGTGGGAATGGTGGCTATGTTAGGCATTTTTAATATTTGTATATCAAATAAAAAGGTATGACGTGATGACAACCAGTCCTGGCTAGTGTGTCATAAAAGGTACTACAGTTTGGTGATACATGTTGCGAGGCACTTAACACCCAATCAGTTTAAAATAAACTAAAACTTAATCAAGAGTTTTCATTTAAATGTATTTATTTAAATTTTAAGGTAAAGAGTGCAAAAATAACTGCAAAAAACAAAAGATGGTTGATTTTTTAACCATGTTTGCTTTTCTGAAAATAGCAAACAGTCTATGCAAAGTATAGGGAGATTTCATGCTTGCAAAGGTCAACTAATGCAACCAAGTGCTGGAGGGCAAACAAACACACGTGGATGCTAGGTCATGTACTAAAGCAATGAGCTTAGTATCAGTGCTTGGCGCATGTCTCCATGACAAATATCACATCTACTTAATTTGACCTTTGGTAAAAGCTCCCTATACTTAATGGTAATATCTTACCTGCCAAGCTGGTGAGGGTATACATGTTTGATAGCATTCTTGATATGAACTTCCTTACAATGTCTTACGAGTCTCGAAAACACTGGAAATGGCCTAGAGAAGAAGCAAGACATTTGATTTTCAGGAAAGTTTCCATGCTGAGAGGTACCATGATTATGACTGACACTCAAGCATAACACCTGACACTCACCTCCAACTGGCCAAATTAACCTGCCAACTGGTAGTATTCCTCTTGTTCAACTCCTTTGAATCTTGTAACATTAACTTGCACTCTTGTACCATTTGAGAGCCTGAATGGGGAAAATATTTCAAATGAAGGGGGACAACCTCTCCCATCTGCTTAAACACCTCCCCAATACCTCCCCCTCACCCTGACTCTCAGACTCAAACAGGCATATCAATGGAGTATCTTTCATGTTTGAATTTGCTTGTCTTCCAAGCAAGGCTTCCTGATTACAATCCTGGGCACAGACTTGAACAACAATGGCAACAATAGAAAAGCAGATAAAATTGACCACTTAGGCCTCTTATTACCGTTTCATCATTCCGACAGAAATCTCACCAGAATTTTCTCTCAATGCACAAGCCACCCCTAGAAAGGATGCAGATATATCTCATAGCATAGTAACAAGTATCTCGAGTTACAATTCTATTTAAAGGGGCTATAGCATCACCCCAAAGATATTTAGGAATATGATCATATCTCTAAATAAACTGCACTTTGATTGTAGTTAATTCAAACAGGAGTTAGTTAGTTAGTTAGTTAGATGGGGTTTAACAACACACCAACACAAATGTGTTATATAGTGTCAGCTAGATAAAAAAAAAAGGAATGGTGAGGTGAAATCACCTAAAAGGAAAAAGGATTGGGCAAAATACTAAGATATCTAAACAAAAGCCAATGTGGGAGTCATGTCAAAATTTCATGTAAAGGTTACTTTCTTTGAGAAAGTCGAGAATGAGCGAAAGATCTGTGTGCTCAAACAACGTCTTCAGGTTTGGCACAGTGTAGTACTTCTGACGGATATGGGAGTATTCATAGCAGTCAATGAGAATGTGACTGACGGTGACAGCACAGTCACAGGGGATACAATATGGTTTCTCATCCCCGTGGAGCAAATAAGCGTGGGTTAGGTAAGTGTGACCTATGTGAGCCCTAATCAGGAGCTTCACTCTGGTTGGTCAATGATGACACTTGTCTTCCCAATTTAGCTCACATACAGGACTGTGTTGATATGGCCTTTAGCAGCTTTAACTCAGTGAAGGCCAGGCCTGGAGTAAGAGAAGGTGCTGAATTGGGGCGAAAAAGCTTCTAAGGGGGGGGGGGGCGAAAAATTTTCCAGAGGGGGCAAAACATACTAAAATGCATTACGGCAATGGTAATTTTGGATCTTCTGGGGGGTGGGGCGAAAAATTTTCCAGAGGGGGCAAAACATACTAAAATGCATTACGGCAATGGTAATTTTGGATCTTCTGGGGAGCAAAAAATTTTCCAAGGTGGCTTTGCCCCCCTTGCCCCCCCCCCTCCTTGACTACGGGCCTGATGAAGGCTACAGTAGTGTTGACAGGGAAGTGCACTAGAGAGATGTCTTTCGTGGAATTGGAGGAGGGGTTAGAAGTAAACTGGGTAGGGAGAATTTCTACTAACCAGGGCAAAACTTGTTGTGCTATAAAACCTCAGCATCACAAGCTGGTAACTATTTGCTACTTTCATTGTACAGCACAGTTGAAGAAAAGTTCTGCTTAGAGTAAGTGCTTGCTAAAATTACTTGGAGAGTTCTAGAGATTTTACCCAGATTATAACTATGCAGAGACTAGACTCAGCAACTAGACAGGAGTCACTGAAATATCTGTAACCTTCTGGGCTTGACCACATAGTGGAGTGTCGAATTACAACTAAATTGCCCTGTGTTTAACTTAAAACATTACCAGACTTTACCGTGAAACTTCAACTGCATATCAAGAATGCCGAACCAATTTATCCAATACACAGTGACTTATGGTAATAAGACCAACCTTACTACGATTTTTAGTACATAATTTAACACATTTGTAGCGAGAGCCTTTTGAAGGAGAGAGGACAGACAGTAATCATTAGACTTTCACAATTTGGAAATCTGGACCCCCTTTCATGCAGACTTGTGCTCAGTCTTATCTTTGATTTACACAGGCCTTTTTCATAACAAATCAAACTTAAGATCAAGCTTAACTCTTTGTAAGATGGAGTCCTGGACGTAATTGTCCAATGACAAGGAACACTTTGTAAAATGGAGCCCTGGATATATTTGTCCAATGATAAGTAACTCTTTGTAAAATGAAGCCCTGGACATATCTGACCAAAGACAAGCAACTCTTTGTAAAATGGAGCCCTGGACGTATTTTGCCAATGACCAGTAACTCTTTGTACAATGAAGCCCTGGACATGTTTGTCCAAAATGAAGCCCCGGACATATCTGACCAAATACAAGCAACTCTTTGTAAAATGGAGCCCTGGACGTATTTTGCCAATGACAAGTACCTCTTTGAACAATGAAGCCCTGGACGTGTTTGTCCAATGACAACTTACTGATTTCTTTTGAACCGTCCACATACTTTCCACTTACAAGGAAACTGAGTGTCACCTAGTGAAGAAAAATACAAAAAAGTAAATCAAGCATTTGAAAGAAAAAAGAATAATTCAAAGTACACACACACAGAGAGTGGAAACTGGTTCAGAGATTTTCTTGACAGCATAATCCCACCACATGCCAACCTCTCCAGATGTCCCTCCCCATATGACCTTCTAGAATGTCCATAAAATCCATAGAAAAGTCTCAGGATCTATAAATCACAACGCTTTGGTGCTTTTACAAGCAGCACATCTGTGTATGCTCACAAGTCAAAGTATAATTATAATGTGTAAACTTCAAAACTGACTGATGGCACAAGAGTCCTGTTTTATTCCTTTGTTTGTAAGCAATTCAGGTGTTACTGTTCTCCAAATAATTGCAAAAGTAAAGAACTTATTTCCATGTAACCATGGCAAGGTAAGGTGCCCTTCCTGTGGTTCACAAAACCGCTTAAATGCTTAAATTGTCTTAAATTGTCTTCAGCCCTTTAGAAAATTTGGACCACTTTTTGTAATAAACTTCAAAATAGTTTGGATAGTCAGATTAAAATTCATCTAGTTAGCCATAACAGGTTTTACAAGAACAATTCCATTTCTTTATGTTAGACTTACCTCCCTGAAGATGACCAGAGGTCTCCAGAAGATGATGAACCAGGTCCTCAGATGTTTCATACTGGTAGTCACACCCATCCCACATGCACTCATAAACAGTGCACATACCTGGAGGTACAGGAGTCTGGGGGGCAGCCGGGGGGTCAGCTCCCTTCCTTGGTGGTTTGGGAGGCCTGCTCTCAGCAAGAATGGCAGCTCTTTCCTCATATCGTACTTTATCTTCAGCAGACAACTTGTGCCACTGTTCATAGAAAAAGAGGACACATATCCCTTGAACAGCATTATCAAACACTGTGATGACAATGAACCACACGCTTTAATTTAAATTGAGGAGTCAGACTCATTCATTTTGTGCCGCTCCAGTCGACATATGCATGTCAGGTTCCAGCATTAGATGAAAACAAAAACTCCCTGATTTTTTCCTCAATGTTCCCGGATGTATACTAAAAATTTTGAAGTATTATTTCCATCTATATCCTCATATATGGGAAGCCACCATTACATAGTGAAGAACTGAATGGATATACTACTAGGACATGATGAACAGACTGAACACTTTCCCTTTTGTGCTAACCAAATTCCCTAACTTATCCCAGTTTAAAGGTATTTTTCATAAAATTCTCTGATATTTCTCTGACAAGAAAAAATTAAACTTGTCTGCCACATTTTTCATGATTTCCGGGGAGGCTGGAAACCCTCATATATAGTCACAAATATTTAAGACTTTTCTTTCATTGTAATGCAGCATTTAATCTGTACCAAGGGGAAACTCACTAACCTCAAGACCACACAGCCTGCTGATTTCACCAAAACTCTTGTTAGGGTTTGCATCCTTCACCTGTGCTCGGATTTCACTTGCAAATAGGATGAATCCACTGGCAGAACGATTTTTCTACACAAAGAAGAATTTCAAACAAACACTTAATGCAAGTTCTTCCTGGCTCAATTCACATCTTGCATTATTAGATGTTAAACGTTGATTTTGAAGAGAAAGTGGAAAAAATAATAGTCCCATCTCCATCGTGCAATTCTTCCCCCCCCCCCCCCCCCATTTTTGCAAGGATCTGAGGTAGTAACCTCCCAACACCAATCAATGCACAAAATAACACAGCTCACATGAGCATATGTTCTCAGACAATACTTCTTTCACAAAACAGATGGTCATGTTAACTCCTAAGCCCCATTCTCTGTACCCCCATTGTCCATATTGAAGTACTAAGACAAAACTTCAGCTTCAATCTCATTAACACCAACCAGGTCAGACCAAATTTGAAATTTTAGCCACACTTCGCATGAAGGCATTTTCATTTAATGGTCCGTCTATTTTTAAGGCCATCCACTTTGGTCAGGAAAACTCCTTGGTCATGACAACTCATGTCAGGTGTTAAAGGTCAACCCTCATCTTCCCAAAATACATTCAAAGTAACATTTGCTTAACAAACATCTATTAAATGTTTGATTGGTCACAGAACTTTTATTGACAACAAAACAGGTTAAACTAAAACTGTGCCTCCAAAAAACATTACCTATTCTAACTGTTCAAGGACATGTACAGATCAGAAAGATGTAATGTTCCTTGCATAACAGTACAGCTGAAAACACAGAGGTGCAAGGCATTCAGCTATTCAAATTACAAGTGTAAACAGCAGATTGTTTGGAAAGGGTCACAAAGCTACTGTAATATTTTTAGCAGTTGTGAATTGGCCAAGGGTGGCACCAGCAGGGGCCAGGGGGCCCCCATCGGGGAAGGCTGGCCCTCCATCAAGGAAATTTTCCACTTTCGTCGGGGAGCCTTAATCCATATGATAAAATATGTGATCCCAATGACCTTCAGTCACCCTGATGATCTGCTTGATTTTGCTTATACGAAGGGCATATTCTTCAATAAAGACCCCAAATTTTCCAATTTTCCTTAAAAAAAAAACCCCAAATTTCTCAAATTTTCTTCCACAGAAATCCAAATTTTTCAAAATTTCTTCAATGAAACTCCCAAATTTTCAAAGTTTTGTAAAAAAAGCCAAATATTTTTTTGGCGCACGAAGCGCACCAAAAGTTTGTGTTAGTCATCCTTTTATCAACTCATCGCCTTTGTCGGGGCTTTGGGTTGCTGGCCCCCCTGTCGGGCAAATCCTGGTGCCACCCCTGGAATTGGCCTTGGGCAACTACAATGTAGGAGGTGCTATAGAGAAGAAATGAATTGGAGGAGGGGCTTAAAGTATCTTTGTTAGGAGGAAGTAGCAAATTGAGATTGTAAGAATCTGCCAAAATACAAAACACTTTATGTAGAAAAGTAAACATGTATATGACAATTCTTTCATGAAACATCAATTCTAAAACAATTAGTCTCACCGATAATCAAAGCTCTAAAGTACACACCAAAGCAATGCCACTTTGCAACAACCCAACACCAATTATAAAGTGCTCACCTTTGGGGCTTTTGGTGTTGATACAACTGAGGTACTCTCTGGCTGCTCATCATCAGCTTCATTGTCCTCTGCTGTTGTGGTATCTTCTTCATCCTCCACCTCTGGCTGCAGGAGTGGTGATGGCTCCTTCAGGGGAGTGATTGGTTTCTTAAAGAAATATATCTCATCGTCAATTACTTTGTTGGACACCGAATATTTCTTCAAAGCCTTTATCTTTCTCATCTGCTGCTCCTGTTCCTTGTACTGGGATTCACAAACATAAACGTCAGACTCTGCAAACTCAGTAGGCCGACCTGCAAACAGAAAAAGATCATATAGTACAGGGATAAAGTAATAGCTCTGAAGATGAAATAATACACAAAGAAGTAACAAACTGACAGCTTGGCAGTAAATTACAAGCTTGACAGATCACCTAACACATGGATAACCTGATCATCTAAAAGCTCAATAAAGATAACTTTACTGTCTTTCCTTTCTGATGCAATACATAGTATGGTAAATAAATTCCCATTGATAAAGAAACTACTGCAAAAGATTAAATACTCCAGAGTCCTTCCACAAAGATCAAAATGCACATCGACATTTGTAAGAGACTAAAACTTGCCCAACTTATCAGCCTCCATCCCATCACATTTGGTTTTTCACTTGTTTGACTATAAAACAAAATTAATTTCTAGACCTCTTATACCTGACACCAGACTTTAATCACACAGAGAAACAATAAAACCAGTATGTATTACAAGCCTCACTGATACAATGACATAACAAGTAATATTCAAAACTACTTTGTACTGCTCCTGAATCATTCAAATGTTTACTTTAACTATGCTATGTAAATATGGACATTGGACAGTCATTGTCAGATGAAAACCCTGTAACAGTTGTATTCATTCACAGGTGATACATGACAGCCATACAAAAGCTATTAAAACATCGTAAACTACTAAACCTTCTATCAGACACAGAAATTTATCATCACAATATTTAAACACAGACATATGGCAGGCAGTAAACAGACAAAATCAATTACAGACAGATCTGTGAACTGCAGCCTACTATCTCCAATGGCTTACAAGATTTTCCAAACCCTAACTACTGCAAATACAAAACTTACTTGGGATTACAAATGTAAAAACAAGAGCATCAATGATGCTGTAGATCAACTATAATTTCCCTCACACAGAGTTTCTGTTATGAAGTTTCATTAGGGATCCGAACCATGGAATCATGGACAGTCACGATCTAGCACCTTCAGTGCTGCAGGGTACAACATTTTCCTGGATCATGATACTGGTTCAATTCAGTAACTCACACAACAACCTTTAATACACAATATCTGTAACATCTGTACAGAAACCTCCAAGGTAAAAATGAAGATATTTTGGGCTAACATCAGCTATAGAAAGCCACAGTAATGTCATATCCCACCCCCCACTACACTAGTACATGTAACTCCCTCCATTTATCGACCAGTCTCTTGCTCACACAATTTTCCTATTGTTTGATATTCTTACATTTTATAGTGAGCCAATACTTAAATCTGCATCTTTTTTGGTTTCAACAAGAAAGAATATAGTATATTTCTCTACTGGATAACCTTTGTGAGTGTAAATACTGATTTACTTGATTCAAACACTCATTATGCCTAACCTTTACTAACACACTATGACATACTACAACAGACTCCCTAACAATGACTGCAAAAACAGAAACCTAAAGGCAGTTCCCTCTTACTTGTTAAATAATCTTTAAACGCCATCACAGCGCACTTCTTCGAGATTACTTTAAACGCAAACACCTCCTCGTCGTTGCTACTCAAAAAAACCTCATTCTTGTAGAACATTCGCGTTGGGGGGTGTTCCACCTCTGAAGGTCGCAGGAAAGTTGGTCCCGAAAAAAGGTAATTGTTGCTTCTGAAAATATGAAAAATACAACGTTACAAGATTCAAAATGAAAGTGAAAGGTACCCAGTAAACATGAAGAGATGAAAAAATAATTCCACTTATCTAAAACAGAAAGCTTGAAGGGAAGTCCCCTTGTTTTTAGAAAACAGAAATATTCAAGTATGAATAATACTTGGAACAATGAAGGATATTTTTAGCAAAACTAATCTCAAGAAAAGCGGGACATTTTGAGTTTTTAATTTTCAGCACATGGAATAAAATAAATATCCTGTTAATGTACTTCACAGCTTTTTCTGTATCCTGTTATACTTTCATTAGTTTTGAGTGTTTACAACAATGCTTCCCAACTAAGGATTGCCAGACTTCAGCTGTGAGTACACAGGCTTCATCCAAGGGGAAAAACACGAGTAACAAATACCACCTAAACTGGAAAAATATTTTGTGTGTTTGAGATGAGTGTTACTACTATCAAAGTTTTCAATCTTGGTTCAGATCTGTCATATACTCATATTTTCTTTTAAGTTTTCAGACAATCTAACAACCCAACAATTAATTTCAGATCAGTTATGTGCATAACTATGGACTACTGTTGAAAAACAAATTGTCTGTCCACAAACAACTAGGTCACAACAATTGTGAGGGATCAAACAATGGGTCAACAATCAAAAAGTTTGGGGCTTATAGGATCTTCATCACTTTTTGCATGGTCAGTCTGTCTTCAGTGATTCCCAAAATTAACATACACCAAACTTTAGTTACATATTCATTGATTAACTGCTGATGAAGGAAATATTTTCCATAAATAAGCATGTAAATCAAGCAATAACGAATACTTTAAAAAATTAAATTCACCCAATGCTTAATCACTGACAGGTACTCTAATAATAATAAATTGAACAATTTTGGAGAATCTGCCGGCCTGGGGGTGGGGTCTAAGGGGAGGGGGTGTCCCCCTCCCCTTTGGAAATTTTTTGAAGTTTAAATACTCTTAGATTCAAAACGGTGGCATATTTAAGGAATATGTATCAAATTTTTAAACAGGCAAAATTACAAATTTTTTAGGCTGTATTTTAAAAATTTGGATGATTGGTAGGCCTAGGCCTAGCCTATGTCTGCTGGAATTGTAGCCTAGGGCCTAGGCCTAAACAAAAAAGCAAAAATCAACAAACCCCATCACAGTGATAAGGCTAAGGTTTTGTTAGTCTATAATGCAAGCAAATTGAACTTTGAACTAGTTCCCGGCAGTGCTGATTACATCCCTTTCTGCATCATGAGTGTACAAAATAAAACTTTCAGATCATGTTACTTGTTACTGTTAGGCTGGGCAGGCTAGGCTGCATGGTAATGTTAGTCATGTTAGTTGTTACACAGTGACTTAGCCTAACACAAACTTCGTTTAGGCCTTGGCCTACGTGAACGATTCTTGGCGGGGTTTATGCAATGTATCAGAAAAAAAAATCATATAAAAAATTCCCACCTATTTCATAATCTCCGCGACTTTCGTAGTTCAAAAGTTAGACCTAAACGTAACAGTTAAGTTCAGGCCTAGCCTATGCCTAGGCTAGACTGTACACATGTGCTATTTGGCTATGCCGCACCTTCGCTACGTTACCGTTAGTATGATACGGCGAACTACGGTACCGAAAAAACGGTACCGAAAAACGCCTGCAGGCTCGCAGCTTACTGTCCAAAGTTTAATACTCAAAAACTTCGTTGCTGGTCTTCCGTTCAAAATTGAACAGTTGTCATAAGTACTTTGTTCAATCTTCAAATATTCTTTTTCATCCTTAATCTCAAACAACAGCATTGCGATTAGTCCCACTAGGTTATCAAACAAACATGCATTATGTATTGCGTACGTACGTACGTACCACCGCAGGTGCCACACGGACTTCGCGGTCGGTCCGTAGGCGCAGCTGTGGTGCTTTGTAAAGCATTAACTACAACGATCGTTACGGATATGTCAGTGTGCACATATCCTGAGACATTTTAGCGCGCACGCCGGATGTCGCATACATGCTGAAGTCTTGGTCATAGTATTTACATATATGTACACGTAAAGCCCATACAAGTTCGATCCACGAATCATTAATGAGGTGCGTGACATGCGTTTTAAATAATTTTGTTCCAAGGACATTTCTTGTACTATTTTGGGGTGGGTGCTAGAAATGGGAACGTTCCGATTTTTTGCTATGTACGGACTCAAAAATCGGAACGGTTCCGATTAAATCGGAACGGTTGGCAGGTCTGTCTATGCAAGGTTTTGCCATTCCTTGACAATTCATGCATATCAAGAAATCAACAAAATCAAAGGATCTATTGAACTCAGACCTATACAAGCCAACCTTCACTGACCTAACTACATCCTCAGTGCAAAAAAAGAGAGACCAACTATCCTTGTGACTTGAAACTTGTTTACTAACTCCTACCTCCCCTTGTCCCGCCCCCTCCCCCACCCCCTCCCCTTCCTCCCCCTCACTTTTATTCTTTGACTCCCGTACTTACGAAGAGTCCTTCCAAATTTTGTCCATGCGAGTAATGACTGGCCTTTTCTTGTCTGGTATGGTCACATAGAGGGCATCACCCAGTTTGTAACATCTCCCTTGGTAGTTAATTTGTTCATAAAACATGTTAGACTCTTTCTCTTCCTCAGAAACTTCAACTTCAACATCCTGTCATGAAATGAAAAAATAAATGTTAATTTCAACAACAAAAGAAGACAAAAAGGTTTATTCCAGAAATGGCACATTTGTACATAATGAACAGAAAAGAACATAAACTTGGGAGTTTCTTGCATATATGAGAAATCCACTTTGATACCAATGAATTTTCTTCTACATGAATAGGGTAAAATGCAAAAGGAAGGAATTGTAACCAACAATAATTAAGTACTTGAATCACACATGAAAAAAATAAAATGCCAATCTAATGGGACAAGATCAAACCAAACCATCAGATTTACTTTAAATGATTGCTAGGATGGTGGAAGGAGAGAAGGAATATGCCAGATATGAGAGGTGGAGAAAAATAGGCTTGAGGCTTACATCCTTCAGCCTCCCTGCTATTATAGAATGGTTTCTAGCCATTGTTCCTTGTTGCTTACCTCACGTTCTTTGTCAAATGGATGATAGTGCTCTCCTGTCTGGTCTAAGAGTTCATTGGGCCTCTGGGCCCCAGCAAAGACTGAAGAAACTCGGACCTTGGAGAGAGGCTCCTCCCTGGACACTATTTTGTGGTTACTTTGAGGTACTGACCAAAGCTGTAAAATGCAAATCAGTCTAACTAAATATTTCCAAAACACAAAATATGTAAGGAACCTGTAATTACTACACTTCTAACAACTTTTTGCAAAGAAAATCAGCAACAGTATGAGCCTTAGTTCTGAGTTACAAAGGAAGTTTGAAAGATAAAACAAAATACAAAATCTGATTACTTATTGCAAAGAATTCTGCAGCTTCACCACAACAATGAACTCCTAACAGAAATTTTTAGGTGAAACAGTAGTACAAATTCAATGACATACTGCTTTCCCCCAATTACAATTCTTCTCTTTTTTCAACAGATTTTAAAGTCCACTTTTTTCTACCTAGAATTCAAATCATTTAATTAGACTGATCTAGGGATAGAAAAGTTTGGAAAACAGATTAGCTGTTGAATAAGGATTGTGCAATGCATTGCATTACCTCACCAGAAGTGTTACTTATCTTGAGTCTGATGGTATTTCACCTCACATATTATAAGTTATGTATCCTACTTCTGTAATGAGCAAAGTCTGTAAAGAAAACGATTTAATACAAGATAAAAACAAAATTAAGAAAGATACGATAAAGAAGTCACAAACCTTGATTTTCTTGAAAGCTTTAGCTTTTGCAGAATAACGAGATTCACAGACGTAGACATCTTCATTGGTGAATCCTTCTGGTTTCATCTTGAAGTAATCTTTTACAAACATCACAAAGCAGTGACCAATCACATGCTGGGATATCTTTACTTTGTTGAAGTAATCACTCTTGAAAACCTCCTGTAATTGGATGAATAGAACCACAAGACATGAAGATAAACTTTGTGATGGTTTTTTCCCATTACTGTCTCTTCAATATGGCACAGATGTTTACAGATTTTAGAGGACATCTACTGGTATCATGCAAGTACTACCAACATTCTTCATTCACAATAGATACTAAGCAATTAAATACAGAAGTAAAAACAGTTCAACCACACTACCAACAATAACTGCTAAAGAGGGATCAATACTATCTAAAACCCTCTTTTGGAAGCAGAACTCCTCCAGGACTAACATTTGGTTTCACCCTTTGGTTCTTCCAAAGACAGTTGAGGGGACAAAAGTAATCCCCTATTCACACCAATAAGAGCAGTGTTAAACTGAATGCCATGAATTTCCCATTATTTTTTAAACTTGTGAAGAGAAAACTAAATATATTACAAAAGAACATTTATGTGTTTCTTTTTTGGTATAGCTATTACACTGGTTCATGAATCATCATAAATGACTCTGCTAGTTTCACTCTACAGTACAGTAAACAATTGAATAATATGTTCCATTAAAGGAGAAATAAACCCTAGCTTTTTCTGTATCAAGACTATTATTTTAAAGTATGCTTTTTCCGAAAGAAGCGCGTAGAAGGCTTGAACACATTTATTTCAACTTTAAAAAATGATTTTTATGTTGCTAATGGTTCCCACCATTGTTGTTTGAATCCTACCAGTTCCCGGATGTTCGATGATGAAAGCAAGCCTCATATCAAATTACAGCAGAAAATTTACCAACCCACCCGAAGTAATTTGAATTGCACATGCTGTGGTTAATAACTATAAAATGCTTGAAAAAAATTCTTTCGCCACTTGTAATGGGGAATAAAATTTGAAGTTTCGTATTAAATATATTTTCATGACACACTATTACAGTAAAAAGAAAAAAATGTTTTCAAAAGTGTGGCTGAAATAATTTGCATGACTTGGCAACACTACTGTAATTCACCATACACTACAACACTGATTTACACACACAGTACACAGACTATAGTACACTGTGTAGAACTGTAGGCCATTATATACAGGGTAACGTTGGAACTACGACACTACTCAGCAGGACGTAGTCGTACTCTTTACCTTACACGGTCAAACTTGAAACAGTATACCTACTTGTAGGTAAAAGAAAACATGGGAGCAAACAGACTCAAATCTTACTGTATCCTTTGGAGCCTGAATATACTGATGGATTTAAACATCGACACAAAGAGAGCAAGATCAGGATCTGTTGTGAAGGTGGTTGCCTATGATTAGCACTTGTACTAGTACCAGTTCTGCAACTGATCGTGAAACTGTGTGATTTTGTTTTCTACGCAAGTGGGGAGTGAGCTAACGGTATCATAAGCAACAGTTTTTTTGACGAATATACCCGAATATATTTGAGGAAAATTCTTTTTTGAATTCCCAGTCGTTTGATCAGTTATAATTACTGAGGCAAAGAAAAGAGGACTGAGTGCACCTAACGACAAGGTAGGTAGATTACAGTTATTGGGGCAGAATACGGGCTTACTTCAGTGCCATGGAATAGTCAGTTATGTGAAGCCCTAAAAATCGCTTGAAATTGTCAGAGCTTTTGACAATGGATTCAAGTCCTCGTAGGCCAAGGTAGGGTATATTACGCTTTTCAACTGCTCTAGGGAAGCACCAGAACTTGTTTCTGTACTGATCCTTTTAGTATATGTTAGTGTGCATTTCCATGTGCAATGACTGAGACATCGTGTTACTTACGATGTGGCTCTTTTACGTCATATTTGAAGCGCCCTCTTTTTTGGAAACAAGAAAATGGCTATTAGCATCATGTGTGTGAAAAAATAATTGGAAAATTCATGAAAATTTGGGGCAATGCTGTTTTGACTAGCTTTTTCAGAAAATGTGTTAGAATATTGGTCTCTACTAGTGGTTTACTGCAAAATCCGTGGGTTTGCTTCTCCTTTAAGTCAGGTCATCAATATTCAAATTACCATGGTTTTTACTGAACAAAACTACATTTTCTGCAAAACACCTTCATCACTAAGCACAACAAGGCAAAATGTTAAATCTTACTTTTCCTTGTAACTCTACGAATTCTGTGTGAGTACTAAACATTAACACATGACAGATTACAAACCTTCTCCAAGAACTTCCTGGTAGCAAGATGATAAGTTTCATTAGGTCTAAGGAACCAGTTACCATGTAGCCATCCCTCACCATCAGGATCTCTCCAGATTTTTTCAATACAAACAATGTGTGGCTTCAGCTGTTTCTCACTTATCAAGGGAACAAGCAATGAAAATAAAACATTCATTTCATTATGTGGTAAGTAACAATCACTTTACCTTGCAAACGTTTTCAGACAATGGCTGAAAACTTTGGTTCACCCACCAAAAATGCTCCTTAAGAATACACATGATTCCAAACAAACATACTATGAATCTGTCATTACATCATGATGGTCTATCAATGATAGTAGAGGGCAGTATGACCTATGTGACTCAGATCATTACAAAATCTCTGTATGTCAGCCATACACTCTTAAATAAAGTTTGTCCAAAGAACTGTGAACAGACTGACATAATCAGGGACATATTAGAAATCCAAAATTGATTAGCAAACCTGCCTAGCAGTACCAATGTCTCATAAATTTATTACATCACATTTGATGAATGTCTTTCAGTGCAAAACTACTGTAGCGACATTGATTTGTAATCAAGATGCAATATCACTAAAAGGTCAACATTGCCTTTGAACTGCATCAAAATGACACAAACAGAAAACACTTCCTTTCATATTAGACCATTCAGTCTCACCAATAAACTCTGAAGATAAATTTTCTTTCCAAAATATTCCATATTAAAAGGGTTATGAAAGCTGCATCATTTAAAACTTTGGAAGTTTGGGTGAACAAATAATTTAGATCTTCAAAGCAATGGACTTCTTTCTGTGAGAACTTTGTCTCTTTAAAGAAAAAATACCAAGCTACCTTATTTTGGGCTGCCTATCATTTTAAGAATATAAATCATAGTTTCAAAGGTATGAAAATTTTCTGCACAATGACACAATATGCCCAGGGCATGAGAAAGCTAGATTCAGTCAACCATTACACTAGATTTTCTCACTGTACAGACAATTTCCATTTAAACCATTTCAGGGGAATAAACAGCACAGCACACAACCCACCATTATACCAAGCTCTGTCTGCTGTGACAAAAAAAATCAAAGGTAAACATACTTCTTCCTCACTTATCACCTTTATTTTTGGACAGAGGACAAATTAAGCACTATTTCATCATAGTTTGCAAATCCATACACCATGCACATAACAACCTTTGCATTGCACAGATGTGACTATCACACACTTGGAAAGCTAGGCATTTTGCTAACCAAATTTTGAATTCTCCTTTGTCCCAGGCTTGTTTAAGTTGGATCGTCTTGGTCACCATGAATAGCTGACGATTTATGTATCAACACATGTGTGACTTCTGTTTAAGTACATTTTAGGTGAGAAGTTGAATACATTAAATTAATATCTTGAAACTAAACCAAGGCATCAGAAATATTTTAAGAGTAATTACCTTGGTTCAACATATACAAAGTCTCCTACACGATATGTCTGCCCTTGAATCACAAGACCATCCGACACCTGATAGTGAACAAATTAAAAAAAAAAATTATTGACAGAGGATGGGTATGAAATTTAGTTTCTGCATGTGAAAATTTTATTAATGCATTAGGTAAGTATCCTCTGTAGAGTCAAAATAAATAGCAATCTGATTTCTCTCTTTCTGTGTATGCAAAACTGATGAAACTTGTACCAAAGTGGTAAAATTTGCAAATTTCAACTAAGTGAATTCATCCTGCTACTCTGTAATTTTTCCAGACAAGTTCTATCAACTCAAAATTCATGATAAAATGACCTCCTTTACAATCTGAGGCAAATGGAAGTATGCCCAGCATAGTTTCACGTAATTCAACTTCCCTGTTTCCTACATTCACAAGGCTGTCACAACGATTACCTGCCCCAGCCAGCTGTTGAGTTGGCCAACTGGCTGACCAGTGCCAAGTGCAAAAACACATATTCATACTAGCTGGCACAAAAATTAATGATTTTTTTCAAATAATGCAAAAATTGTTTTTATGAACAGTACACTTATTCTAGAAATCTTTGACCATTTTGTAATGAGCACTGTACTTTACAGCTCTCAACTGCTTGTGAGTCTGTAGACCCTTTTCACTAATGTCACTGCTTCTGCTAGAAATACTAATCACCAAGCATCCTTGTATCACAACTGCATAATTTGGGTTCTGCTTTACACGCCTGTCATTAACATGCCATCTGCATGTGAGCTGTGAGAAGCAGCAATAAAATACTGTAAGAGATATTCTAATAGCATATCAATAGCTCTTTTGGAGAGTATCTCATATTCTACAAAATATTTCAGACTATAAGCCCGTACAGCTGTTTTTCCATTTTGCTTTGTAACCTCCCACATCATGGACGAATGGATTGTGTTATGATGTGATCTACAATTCACTAGAGTCATTTGCTATTAGCTGCACAATATGATACTGCCTTTTTAAGAAAAGTCCTTCAGGCAGTCTCCCATTGCAGACAAAAACCTAAAACTACTTCCAAGCAGAGTTACAACCTCAAAGGGAAAAAAGATGTAATGAGAAGTCAACAGTCTTGCACAGCCCAAGTAGGCAGTTAGGTGCAATCTATGCAAGACCTCTGTCTTAACCAGATTTAAGTACAATACAATCTGATAGTAACACTGAAGATAATCCAACATGAATGGTATGACTACAAGACGTGCAACTGACTGACAAACTTACATCTTCATCCTTTGTTTCTACCACATCACCTGACTGCTGGCTCTGGTTCCCCTTGGCTTCATCGTCCTTCTTCTCTGCCTCCTCCTTCAACTGGAAGAAATGCAGAGAGACAAAAGCAACTTTCTCATAGAAAGGCATGCAGATACAGATGTGACAAACAGCCATCTCAGTGCAGCAGCATGCAGGTACTTATATAACATAAAATCATTTTGTAGCAATGGCATGCTGATACTTACATGGCAATCAATTGACCTACTGCAATGACATGCTGATACTTATATGAGAAGCAACCAATGAATGGCACAGACATGCAGGTACTGGTATGAAAAACAGCCACCTAATGGCAAAGGCATGCAGGTTTTAACTAAAACAAATGTTTAATGGCAATAAAATGTTCAATACTTATATGAGAAGCAGTGGTCCTAGGAGAGGGGGGATGCCATTATATGCCTATATGACATTAAACAGTGACCATCTTATGGAAAAGGCATGCAATTGAAGGTACAAGACAAAACATGGCCAGTGTGTTAGCATAGGCATGCAGCTGCTTTAATATTAGAAAGACTGCGTACATCGTGATAGTGCTAGAGATACACCATTTAACACATAAGATGCAAAAATGCTCATCATGTAACAAAGGTGTGAGTTTATACATCAAACAAATCACTAAATCTTTTATACAGAACGTCTAAACAACAGCTTTTGACACAGCTTTATTCAGTCTTATTTTGATCCATTACACAAGAGATACCAGGACACAATACTTTAAGTAATAATTTTCTTTCCTAAGCAATTAAAATCCTCCCAGTAAAGCTTACTTTTATCCACTCCTCCAATATGACGACTATGTTTGCACCATAGAGTAGGATATAGGTACTAGAGTGTGCACTCCTAATACCGCGTACGTAAATCCGCTGTGATTGCATGGGGACCACTGATCTACATGTAGATCAGTGATGGGGACCCGTCGGCCATTATAGGTGGAGGCAAGAAGCTTTGCTGTGTGTGAGCGTGTGTGTACAAACTGTATGGCAGCCGAGTCCCCATGCGATCACAGCTATTTCAGGGAGTGAGCACTCTAGTTCCTATATCCTACTCTATGGTTTGCACCTACCTAGAAGCAGTTTTGTTGCCCAAAGCTAATTTTCTACTGCTGACGTCACTAGACTATGCTTACACACCCTAACCAAATGGTCTACTTCACACCCCTTTTGTTATTTAAAATCCACATTTATCCCTATCTATAGACAAGTGTTCAGTGTGTTATGTAGTATATCTTGCCAGGAAACTGTCACAAATCTACAAATGTCACTGACCAATCAGATTGCCCAATGTTTGAATGAATAGGTTGAATTAGCCCTCTTTTCATGTCAATCAAAGTGAAGCATCCAATCACAAGGATGTTCCTGAATGTATTTTAAGACAATGAGAGTTTTCTTTTAAAAGAAACAACTGAAAACATATCCTATCACAGCTGTTAGCAAACACTACAAAGATCCCACGTTCTTCCATGATTTGGCATGTGAACTATTAATGGCTATATTAGTAAGGCTGCCCTCCATGCATTGCATGGTACTTACCTCTTTGGGTAGTTTCTCTGCTTTCTGTGCATCTATATCATTCTGCATGTGTTTATGAGTGTAGCTCAAGGCTGGTGATAATAAAATTTCTCCATTCTTGCAAATCTCATCACGGATGTTGATGAAAAACTTCTGAAGTTCTATTGCATCCTCAAACACCTGGATGGGGGGGGGGGGGGGGGGAGGGGGGGGGTGATAGAGAATTCGGTTACTACAGTAGGTGAAGTGGCTTTGTAGCTATAACAACAGGATCGCAATGCCTATGTACTCTATTTGCATGGAGTGACACTAACCCTTAATTTCCTCTAGTTTACCCAATGCTGTGTTCCACCCTTTTACCAAAGCAAAAATTTAATGGCTCCATAATACTCCCCAGAACCTGACTTAAATTTAAGCACTTGCAAAACAGATTAATCACACAGAATCCCTTGCTACAACAGTTCTAAACCTGGCTATGACAGCACATATATGAACAATGTTTAATATTTAATTTCACACATCAAAAGCAAAATCGGCACCAGTTTCTATACATACAGACAAATGAAATGAGTCCTGCACTTTTCCAACATTAAAATGTAATAAGTCTTCCACGATTTGACCATAAAATAACACGATTTCGATTTGGATATGAGTGTGCCCCACACAATGCAACTCAAACCATTCCTCATTTCCTTAATACAATCATTTAGTAAGTAAAATTTTGCATTCATATTTTAGGAAAGAAATTTTCTTTAAAATATTAAGCGATTTACTTCCATTTCAAAAATGCAAGCCTGATAATTGAATAAATTTCCAAAATTTTGTTGTGATTATTCCAGGTTAACCAATGAAAAATTGTGATGTCCAATTACCTGGGAGTCTGTTCTTGTCAGACCTCTGGCTCTTTCAAACACTTCAAAGATGTGATCTTGGAAGATATCCAGTCTCTTGTAACAACCTTTGTCTAAGTAGTGACGCACCATGTCCAGGTCTATTGGCTTTCTGTACAAGAACAAAGAGAAATCAATGCCAGATGAGACATTAGTTATCTGTGGATGCGTTCTTGCAGTCATGGGCGTCAAAGACACTCATAACTCTAACAATTCCATTTATAAATTTTCCAAGATCATTACACCATTTAATACTAAATGAAACGACCCCATACGTGCAATGGTAGAAGCAACACATGACAAAGGTATTCAATTAAATTCACTCCTGACAGTTTTTAGCTTATGTTCAGTTGTAAATGAAATGGGTTCTAACCATACACAAATTTCACTTAATGATTGCACTAAGTATCAGTGCATGATCTTCAAACCATAAGACATTTTGCAAGGCAAAAAACTTACACACCCCACTAATATTCAACCCAAACCCTCACACACCCCTTTCCTGTAGATGATAGCACTTCAGCTAACCAGGTTAAAGAAATCTGCATGTTATTGAAATCTAGTTAATTGAGCTAGACTGTGACATTCCTTTCAAGGTAAACCTCCTCCCATATCTAAACCATGCCCTAACCTAACCCATACTCTACCCTGGAACTCCATAACTTACAATGCAGGTGCACCCATTTGCACATGTGGGGCAAGCACTCTCACCTTTGAGCATTTTGTGGTGTTTCTGGCTCAGCATCTTTCTCTGACTTCTCCACTGTGACCTCTGCCAAAGAATCACTGAAGCACCTCCCCTCTTCATCTTGATGGTTGGCAACAGATACCAACAGGCTAGTAAGGATCTCCCTGATGATACCCTGGACATCTGGAACCCCTGAGGTCTCATCTCCTGAAAGTTCTGTCCTTGTTTGAAGAAGAACTCTTTGCAGAGTCAGGGCATCCTGTTTCAACAAAGACATCATATTTGTAATTTGACGTTTACTCATCTAAAACAAAAGCACTACTTCCTATATTCCTATTTCACAAAAATAAGCAAAATAAGCTGAAGGATACTTTTGTTGCCATACAACAGGATACTACAAAGCAACTGTTCTATTATAAAATTTAACCAATACATACCAGACAGACCTGTTCAAGAATTTTATGATGTCTTTCAAACACAATTTTGGAGGGAATCTGAAGTTGCCAAATCATAACTTAACTTGTAAAGCACCTGATGCATGTATAAAAACCTTTGTCCCTGAAGTTTCTTGGTGTTATGTCGTAATCAAACAATCAGTACCATTTTTCCATAAAACTATTTATACCATTTTAGGTTTTGTCTTATGATCTATACCAAGTTGATGTATGCTATAAGGTAACAGAATCGTAACCAAACTAGCAGTACTTTACCTTATAAATCAGTGAATCTGGTTCATTAAACTTGCAAGCATTGTCAAACATGAGTAGGAAGTCATTGACCATGTCATCCAATTGTTCATACTGCTTAGACATGATACGTTGCTGAATTCTCTGCATATCAATCGGCTTTTTAATAACCTGGTAGTACTCTGGGTATTCCTGTGAATAAGAAAACAAAAGGGTTATACTAGGAGGGTATACCTGATAACCCAGAAAGACCAACTTTTATGATTTAGTGTTGTAAGTTACAAATAAAACAGTTAGTATACTAGACTACTCTGAAAACCCTACTTTTTCAAAAGTCCCCTCGACTCTCTGGCAAAGAGCCAAGGGGCGAAACCAAACATTACTCCCGAACGATTTCTGCTCCCCACAGGAGCTACGTCCCCAAAGTATGGGAATTGATAACCTTGGTTAATAACATATTTGTGCAATATTATGATTACAGCCTGCATAAGTCTTGCATTCTTACATACACTAATGGTACTGAAAAAGTCAAATTTTACAAACTTAAATACCGGTACTTATCAAAACAGAAGCATGTGCAGCGAAACTTTTGAATCACAGGTTTAAAATGGGAGAAGAATGTCTGTATCTACTGTGACAAATATTATGTGACCTTAGTTTCTATAAACAATATGTTATGACTAAATAGTTTTGCTCCTGCTGTGCAAGTGTATGTATCATAAGCCTGACACTAAGTTTGCCACATTACAGCCTGACACAGTTTTACACATGCCTGTTGGTATGGTGCTAACTTCTTGATGAAGGGGATGAATTCATGATAATAACAAACAAGAGTATCGAAAGTAAAAAAGAGTCCTGAGAAAAGGAAGTTGTACATGTAATAATGAGGCCAAAATTTTCATTTCAAGCTTACATTTTTGGAGGGAAGCCGAATGAAAGGTGTAGCCAGTTCCCTGCCTGTAGCATCCTTATAATCTTTGATTGTGTTATACAGATCCTGTAACTTTTGAGCCAAGGGACTCAGTGCTTTGGTATTCTTCTTGGATGGTGACTTTCTCAACCCTTTCCCTATCTGGAAATCTAATACAGAAAGAAGATGTTTGTTTATGATTTTTGTTTCTGGTAAGCACAATCAATCAAATACTGGAACTGAATACAGACAAAGCGTGTAACAGTAAAAGCAGAGCAGTCAGCATTTCTATCTTTATAAGCCATTAAGCTGATAAGATCAAAGTTTACATACATTCAATGGCTGTGCAGTTACAATTGACATTTACTACAACTCTGAGCACACTGGAAATATAAGCAAGTAACCTTTGCAATGTACTACTACACCTGCAGAGAAGCTACATGTGTATACTACACATGAAATTCAAACACTTTACTGTTATCAGTGGATAAAGTGACAAGAACTAGCAAGGTTTTCGATTACTGCAAAAACTCTACACAGGTTGGTTCATGTCACAAATATACTGCCACTGCAAAATGTAAACAAGCTTTGTACAGTCTGAATGGAGCAAATAATAAAAATATTATGATCACACGTAGTCCTTTATATTTGACAGCTTGATATATCTTGGAGCATGATGTACCCACCTATATCCAAATTTGCATGAAACCACAAAACCTTGGTGGTAGGTTTGGGTAACTCTAATATTTTGGAGTCAGGTACCTACTGCCCTATTATTAGTCCTGAACCCTGAATGACGTCCAATCGCCTAAAATGATGTCAAAACTGGTGTAAAAATATATACCAACAACAGTTACGAACTAGCCTATCAGTAGGCCTACATTACAGCCTCTCAACAGCTTAGGTGCGAAACCACCAATACTCCAACACTGGAGGAACCTAAGACCAGTGTTGTAATCGAGTCACTTGATGTCGAGTCTCAAGTCACCTCGAGTCACAAGGCGTAGAGTCTCGAGTCATGTCGAGTCTTTAGCAATTCTAGTCGAGTCGAGTCATGTCGAGTCTTCCCTAAGCTCGAGTCGAGTCACTTCGAGTCTTAGTTAAGGTTCGAGTCACCTCGAGTCGCAAGGTGTCGAGTCTCGAGTCACGTCGAGTCTTTAGCAATTCGAGTCGAGTCGAGTCATCTCGAGTCTTCCCTCAGCTCGAGTCGAGTCACTTCGAGTCTTAGTTGGTTCAAGTTATGTCGAGTCACCTCGAGTCACCTCAAGTGAAAAATGTATTTTGGTCAAGTCTCTCCAAGTCACGTGATCTCTTAAATCGAGTCACTCCGAGTCACAGGATTTCTTAAGTCGAGTCACCTCGACTCTCTGGTTTTGTAGCTTGGGTCAGTTGGAGGACTTACTTTGACAAGTGCTCCTGTCATCGATTAACTTAAATGTGACAGTCTTTGCACCCTTTTGTTGGGGATGGGGGTTAAAAACTTGCAAATATTATTTGTGCAAATTTCTGTGGAGGTACTCAGTGTTAAAAAGCGCTCTGCAACTACTGTTCAGTGCACATCAAACACTGCACTGTATGAGAACATTTTTCTCTTCACCCAGCTTCAGTTCAACCGTCTGTGGTGCAGTCTATTGAATGAAGATTGGAAAATCTATCAAAACCTGCACTGAAATCAGTTACAATGAGCAAAAAAAAAGGAAAAGAAAAACAAGTTATCAGTCAAAGTTCCATGGTACAGCATGTTGCAGTCAACTTTGCACTATCACAAATACAAGCCAACAAGGCATGTAATGATTAAAAAACAAGCCATGTTCTCCGAATTAGACCAATAGCATTCCTTAAATAGGCACACTGTAAATAGGCTGTAAAATGAATATGATTTTGCATTGACCAAGCTGCACCTTCTTCAGCAGCCTGAAGTTTGTGATAATTTTCATGAATGGACAATCAGGTGAAACCAGAATGCAAAAATGCATTGAGGTTTCGATGATATATGTTCTATTCCAAATAATGCCATGATGTCCCATATCTTTCAGTCAATGGTCAAATGCTATCTTAACATGTTGGAAAAATACAGTTTTGTGTTCCTATTTAATTTTGGGAATTCTTGGGAAATTTGCAGTTTGACCTCTGGTGAGCCCAGATGACGATCTTGGGAAATCTTGGAAAATTTTGCTCTTTGACCTCTGCTGAACCCATATAAAACTCTTGGGAATTCTTGGGAAATTTTGCTTTTTTACCTCTGGTGAGCCCAGATGGCCTTTGACCTTCACCAAAACAATAGGGTCCATCTTTTCACCATAACACATCCACATAGTACTGTAAGTATGAAATATACCCAGGCTTCCTACCTGGAGATACGTGTTAACAAGCTTTTCAGTGTTTGGCCCACGCTGACCCAAGATGACCTTTGACCTCCACCAAAAATGATTGTGTTCATATTCTCACCACAATGCATCCACATACTACGTATAAAATCTATCCAAGCTTTCTCCCTTGAGATACTGTGTTAACAAGGTTTTCAGTGTTTGACCCTCGGCCACCCTAGATGACCGTTGAACTCCACCAAAAACAGTGGGGTACATCTTCTCACTATAACACATCAATTTACCATGTATGAAATCTATCCAAGCTTCGTACGTGGAGATATCGTGTTAACAAGATTTTCAGAGCTTAACCCCCAGTGACCCCAAATGACCTTTGACCTCCACTAAAAATGATGAGATTCTTCCTCTTACTATAAGGCATCTACATACAAAGTATCAAATTTATCCAAGCTTCCTACATCGAGACATCGTGTTAACAAGGTTTTTAGGGTTTGACCCCCGATGACCCCAAATGACCTTTGAACCCCACCAAAAATGATAGGGTTCTTCCTCTTACCATAACGCATCTACAAACAAAGTATGAAATTCATCCAATCTTCCTACCTCGAGAAATTGTGATAACAAAGTTTTCAAGGTTTGACCCCCGGTGACCCCAGGTGACCTTTGACCCCCACCAAAAATGATATGGTTCTCCCTCTTACCATAACGCATCTACATACAAAGTATGAAATTCATCCAAGCTTCCTACCTCGAGATATTGTGTTAACAAGGTTTTCAGAGTTTGACCCCCAGTGACCCCAGGTGACCTTTGACCCCTACCAAAAACAATAGGGTTCTTCCTCTCAATATGGGGCATCTATGTACCAAGTTTGAGAACTGTCAGAGCTTCCCTTCTTGAGATACCATGTTAACAAAGTTTTCAGGGTTTGACCCCCGGTGACCCCAGATGACCTTCCACCTCCACCAAAAATGATAGGGTTCTTTCTTTTACCATAACGCATCTACATACAAAGTATGAAATTCATCCAAGCTTCCTACCTCGAGATATTGTGTTAACAAGGTTTTCAGAGTTTGACCCCCGGTGACCCCAGGTGACCTTTGACCCCTACCAAAAACAATAGGGTTCTTCCTCTCAATATGGGGCATCTATGTACCAAGTTTGAGAACTGTCAGAGCTTCCCTTCTTGAGATATCGTGTTAACGAAGTTTTCAGGGTTTGACCCCCAGTGACCCCAGATGACCTTTCACCTCCACCAAAAATGACAGGGTTCTTCCTCTTACCATAACGCATCTACATGCTAAGTATGAAATTCATCCAAGCTTCCTATCTCGAGATATTGTGTTAACAAGGTTTTCAGAGTTTGACCCCCGGTGACCCCAGGTGACCTTTGACCCCTACCAAAAACAATAGGGTTCTTCCTCTCAGTATGGGGCATCTATGTACCAAGTTTGAAAACTGTCAGAGTTTCCCTTCTTGAGATATCGTGTTAACGAGCAAAGTGTCACAAACACACACACACACGCACATACACACATACATACACACGCCATCATGACTGCATAGGTTTCTCTTATCATCGAAACCAAAAATTAGGGCTACCCCTGTACTGTACACATGCCTCTTTCTCTTGAGTGTTGAAGGACGGAAAGTTGATCAAGATTACAATATAGTAACACCTCACTGTAAAGTTTCATTAAAAGAAAACCAAAATTTGCTACGCTATGCTTTCTCGAAAAAGAAATGGCTCTAATTATCATGCACTCTTTCATTTTACTCTCCTCAGCAGGACGATGATCATGAGAACCACTTCCTTTCCTGGACATTATTTAACCTTTGCTCCTACAATTCTTTCCCTGTATACTACTAACCTCAATATAAAGACTCAGTCTTTCATATAACATTGAAATAATCCCACAATTGTTATCGAGATATTGGTATTGGCAAACACACTTTTACTGGTTTCGCGCTTTTGGTACACATACAGTAGTTAACAGGCTACTATATTTACAAGTCAGGGTGCACAGTCTGAAGATGTCGTGTAAAATTTGATGAAGTGCCACAGTTCTCAGATATAATTTTACTGCAGCATTTACATATTGCAAAATGCTTTCTTTTCTTCTCGTCTTGATGATAATCAATAAAAGCGAATTCGACAACTGATGGCTTCCCTTGTGCCATTGTGAACACACTTAGCCCAATCAGTCGACAGCAACAGCATACTGTAGCAGACTACACTACTTGCACTCTGCAGTACGTACGAGTCGGCGCGCCACTTACGTACGTACGTACGTATGTACATGACTAAGTGTCACTTGTACCAGGGGCGCTGCATTTAGTGCACACACTTCACATGAATCCATTGTCATGCATAGTCAGGGTAAACGTACCGTACTACAGGTGAAAATTTCAAAATATAAAACATGTTTCCTCTTGGCAGGGTGACCATGGTATTACATGGAAACGAATAGGCATGTACTGCACACTGTGCTATACAGATATGGAACGTCGATGGAAGCGGTCGCTTCGCGGGGTGGTGAAAAAAAATTTATGGTTCTGTTCTGTTCACTGTTGGGGCGTGACTCGAGTCACATAAGAGATGACTCCAGTCAATTTGAGTCACTGTGGGCAAAGACTCGAGTCAAGTCGAGTCTTTGGAAATTTATTAGATGGTGACTCGAGTCAAGTCGAGTCTTTGGCAAGTGATGACTCGAGTCAAGTCGAGTCCCGTCAGTTTGTGACTCGAGTCTTTGAAATCGTGACTCGAGTCAGACTCGAGTCACGTCTTTGACTCGAGTCATTACAACACTGCCTAAGACCTATAGTGATCAACTGAAGATAAAAACTTGTTATCACATAAAGAACAAGACGGAAAGAATCAGTTGTATTATAATACTCCATTAAAACCTGCAACAGAACATCAGACTCCAGATTATTGTGCTTATTTATGACAATATTGATAATTCCCAAGGAGTCGCAATTCCAAAGAAAGTGGATGTTGCTACTACATTTCTTGCCAGAAGTCTCAACTGGAAAGAAGAGTCAAAGAACCCACTCAAGTCCACTTAATAGTTTCTAATTTTTGTCATTATGACTTATGCTTTGAAAACAATTGCACACAACAGACAGCAGCCAACGCTTTGATTATTTTGTTCTGTAACTTCATCTAACCTTACCCGGTACTGATACACCAATATCCTTGCATTTCTTTTTCAGAACCTTCTCAAGATAATTGGCATCCTCAAAGATCATGGATCCCTCCTCATTGTAATGACGAGCATTGGAGAACATGGTGTCAAAATCAACTAAGAGAGCTTCCTCATTAGGGTACTGGAAACAAAATTAAGAGAGGCAATCAAGTGATGAATGAAAAAATATTACATCATAGAACTTTTGAGTTAAAAGAATGTATGTAATGATGGAAACTTTGATGAAAATCTCACACAACCTTATTAACATGTATTTCTCCCCCCCCCCCCCCCCCCCCACCTTTTTTTTTTTGGTTGAGGTCTGCTTGTTTATGATTTAAAGGAGAACCACAATTGATAACCATTACAAGTTGTGAAAAAGGTAGTTTACTCCTTTATGTATTTCATTTTTCTGTCTAAAAGATTGCTGATAATGTATGCAAAATGTAAAATAAAGCTCACAAAGAAAATGCAACAACGCCTTTAAAGCATTCATCTAAAGGAAAATATTGTTTAAATTGCATTTACATGGCAAAGAGAGCAAGTAGTGTTTATCAATATTACACAACTAAGTCTCAACAATCAACGTCTGATAATGGCTTTCTTTTCAAAAAATATTGCACACCACAAAAGTTAAGAATGTTGCACCATTTGAAAATGTGGATGTTTGGGTGAATAACTTATCATACCAGTTACATACCAGTGAATTTCTTTCAATGACATATAATGACGCATAATCTGTAGAAATTAAAGTGACCGAGCTGCCATCTTTTGAACTGCACATTATTCTATATCTATAAAATCATGGTTTCAAAAGTATGAAAATTTTCTGCATCAGAAATGCAGTGTTTCCCTTTAAAATGAAGCTTCCCCTAAAACAACAGGTTTGATCATTTCCTCACTATAAGGGACACAACGGTATCATGCTACTTAAATCTCTCTGCATGTATATCACATGAAAATCTAAGGGTGACTGGGGTAGCCACTCACCTTATCTGTTAGAATGTTAACCTCAATGGTCTTCATGTCCACAGGGTCAGTGATGACCTGGTAATAGTCCGGGTACTCCTTCTTTGATGGTTTCTCCATGAACATGGTGATCAAGGATCGACCTGTTTCATCCTACATGGTTCAAAAGGAGACATTGGAAAGAATATTTGATTATCTAACACCTATGTTTCCCAAAATATAATTCGCTTGTGATCAAAGTTCAAGTCAAATGATCGTTATCTTTGACAAAAACATGGGAAACAGTGGACCCTATTCCACTTTCCAATCACAACAGACATATTACTGTATTTTCCCAAGTCATTAATTATCCATTTGTTAAGCTGATGACAGCTTCCACAACAGACCATCCTTGAAAGCATTGAAAAGTATCATTGAGGTGGGCAAAAATGCAAGCGTCTAGCAGGGAATTTTATCTTATCTTCATATTCCCAAGACGGCTTGATGTTTTTGAAGGCCCACACAGCTGTATCAGAGCATAAATACCTTAGCCCCCCAAACTGGTGTTCATTACCTTACAATCAGTCTTTGATACTTTGACATAATGTTTGTTCTCATAGCATCCACACAGCCATATCAGAGCATAAATACCTTAACCCCCCAAACTGGTGTTCATTACCTTACAATCAGACTCTGACACATTGCCATCATGTTTGTTCTCATAGTGAACACACAGCTGTATCAGAGCATAAATACCTTAGCCCCCCAAACTGGTGTTCATTACCTTACAATCAATCAGACTCTGACACATTGACATCATTGTTTGTTCTCATAGCATCCACACAGCTGTATCAGAGCATAAATACCTTATCCCCCCAAACTGGCGTTCATTACCTTACAATCAATCAGACTCTGACACATTGACATCATTGTTTGTTCTCATAGCATCCACACAGCTGTATCAGAGCATAAATACCTTATCCCCCCAAACTGGTGTTCATTACCTTACAATCAGTCTTTGATACTTTGACATGTTTGTTCTCATAGCATCCACACAGCCATATCAGAGCATAAATACCTTAACCCCCCAAACTGGTGTTCACTACCTTACAATCAGACTCTGACACATTGCCATCATGTTTGTTCTCCTAGTGAACACACAGCTGTATCAGAGCATAAATACCTTAGCCCCCCAAACTGGTGTTCATTACCTTACAATCAATCAGACTCTGACACATTGCCATCATGTTTGTTCTCATAGCATCCACACAGCTGTATCAGAGCATAAATACCTTATCCCCCAAACTGGTGTTCATTACCTTACAATCAATCAGACTCTGATACATTGACATCATTGTTTGTTCTCATAGCATCCACACAGCTGTATCAGAGCATAAATACCTTATCCCCCCAAACTGGTGTTCATTACCTTACAATCAGTCTTTGATACTTTGACATCATTGTTTGTTCACATAGCATCCACACAGCTGTATCAGAGCATAAATACCTTAACCCCCCAAACTGGTGTTCATTACCTTACAATCAATCAAACTCTGATACATTGCCATCATGTTTGTTCTCATAGCATCCAGCTTGGCTTTCTTCTTCCTACCACTTGCTTCATCATCACTTTCATCCCTCTAAAAGTTGAAAAAAGAAAACCAAATCATAAAATGTAATAATTTGTTAAAAATGTAAGCATTTTCCCTTTAACAGATCTCCATAACATAAATCCCAAAACAAACTGAAGACTTCATCAAATATAATAGTCTGTTCTCACCAGAATATTAATTTAATCAACTAGTGCACATCCAAGCTCATCGGTCAAAACACCATTTTGAGAACATAATTCAGCAATTGATCATACCAAAGTCATAAGTTTCTATGTGTGTGTAACTACATGTTACACAAGTTTTAAATCTAAGGCATTAAGGATGTGTAATGTCAGACGTACTTATGCACATTAAGTGTACATTACAGTATCATAGTACACAGATTTCACTCTACCATTGTGTGAGGTCTATCTTTAACATAAAGCTACTTTCAAATAACTTTGACAGTTACAACCTGGTATTATCATGTACAGCTACTTACATGTCATAATTTATAATTATCACAGTGCCTTCTGTGATCCCACATAGAGAATATTGTTTTATTAAAGCGTTATTACTTACAAATGGCATTCAATGCAGTAAATTCCTTTCCACAGTTTTGGTACACTGCCCTTGCCACACTTACATGCACTTTGAAAAATTACACATTACTTCTGTAGAGGGCAGCAAATATCATTGATACCACAAATACCATTGATAAAGTTGCTAATTTGCCCTCACCTTGGATGTATCCAGTTCTTTACATTTAGTGTGCATCACTTTCTGGAGTCTGTCTGCATCTTTGTAGAGTCTGGAGTTTGGCATGTTGTACTGTTTGGCATTGTTAAACACTAGTTCCATATCTCGTATCATGTCCTGTAGACTGTCATATTTTCCACCCTACATTTAATAGGTGTGAAACAAATACAAATGGTAAATTAAGTCTTGCCTTACTAAATAAAAACAGACTCACACATGCTTTTGCTCATCACTGGTAACAAGAGACTTCAGAGTTCAGAGAAAATCCCTATACTCCCACTACAGGGTCCACTTGATGTCACGTACAGAAAATTTAGAAAACAGAATGACATTAATAGTATGAAAAATAAAGACATAAATTAACACAGCTTCTTTTCATTCTGGTTTTCTTTTCACTCATATTTCATGATCTAAAACTTATACAACAGTAATAGTATAATTATAAATTACTTGTTTCTGATTTCCACTGCTCCTTGAAAAGGTGAATTACTCTGCTCCAAGCCACACAAGATTTAGATGAGGCAGATCCAAAATAAGATTTAGAGGAGGTAGATCCAAAAGCAAGCTACAATTACCTTGATCTTTGTCCTGATCTTACACAGAGCCATTGGTTCTTTGATTTCTTGATAATAGTCTGGATATGTCCTACGGCTTGGCAACCTCATGAAGGGCTCTGAGATGACCTGACCAGCAGCATTCTTAAAGTTTACCACCGCAGAAAATAGCAGATGCATGCTATCGCTGGTATCAGAGAGTAAACTCTCATTTCCGGATTCATCAGCATCTTCATACTCCATCGTTTCACCTTCCTCTTCTTCATCTTCTTCTTCCTCCTCATCCTCATCTTCTTCATCTTCATCCTCCTCATCATCATCCTCGTCCTCCTCATCCTCTCCATCATCTTCTACCACTTCATCATCATCCTCTCCTTCCTCTTCCTCATCTTCCTCCTCCTCCTCCTCTTCATCATCTGATGGGAGGGCTAAGGCCTCACTCAATGCAGATGTGCTGGGTTTATCTTCCTCCTTTGGTCTGTGGAAAATATACCACAAGTTGGTGTATACATAATCTTTAACCTAAAACTTGCTCTGTAACACTTTTAAAATGTACCTTAAGTCAAAAATTCCAAAAAGATTTGTTGCGTTGCAATAGTTTCAATATGAATCTTATTGGTCAAACTTCCATCTTCACAGGACTTTCCCATGCTGAGATATCAAATGCTGAAGTTTACTCACATAATGGAAAGTGGTCAATTACACAATACTTTGTGATGTCACTCTTGCACTACTCAAGTAACATTTCTTTGTTTTTCCTAAAGCCACTATATCATGCTTCAAGAAGTGGTCAATACTTTATTGTTGCAGAATGACTTGGCTATGCAATCATTCCCTGCACAATATGCTATGCAAGCAAAAGGGTAATTTTTTCAAGGTCATGTGAGCATTTTTTTTTTTTTTTTCAAAAGGAAACAAAAGTAATGTGAGTTTTACAAGAACATCACAAACTGCTGTGCAATCCACTATTTCAAATTAAGTGAATTTATTCTGACATTTTATATTTCAGCACAAGAATGAGCGATACAGATGGAAATAAGACTTATGAAATTGGTTTTGTGATCTCTACTGTATATTCCCTTTAATTTTAGACTTTAGGTACCCTTCAAGGTATAATGTCAGTCAATAACTTAAAGGGTAACTGTGTTGATAAGTGAGAAGAAAAGTAGAGAATAAATCCTTTTCACATGTTTGATGAAGGATTTCAGTTTTGAAAAATACAGTATAATACTATGTGATTACAGGATAATGTGGGACTCAAAAGCTCACCCAACAACCCCCCTCCCCCCCCCACCATCAACTAACACTGTAGATGACACTGACAAATTTTCATAATTTTGAAAACAAGTCTACTTCAGAAGAATTTTTCTTTAGTATACACAATATAAACAAACTCTCAAATACATATAGTAGTAAGCTTTCAATAAGTCCAACTACAAAATGACATAACTCCAAACATTGCCATCATTGGTCAGAGTTACTCCTTTATGCCACACAAAATGCTCTGCACACTGAAGATGGATCAACTTTCAACTTCTGCTCATTCCATTTCAAACACAGTGGTCATTGAAGCAATGAGGTTTAACAATCGAGAGGTTGCCGGCTTGATCCTAAGCTAGGTCATATTAAGGTTGGCTGTCATACCAGACCAACCTATGATTTTTCCTTTTTGTAATGACTTTCTTAATTGAAGATTCCAAATGAGTTAAAATGTTCAAAAAGAAGCCATCCCAAGTGAAGTTTTTCCCATAAGCCCTTGCAGGCTGTCCCCAACTCAATGGTCACTTAATACCAAACATTATTGCCTTCCAGGCCTTTATTACAATTTTCAGGAGACATCTATCTATCTCACCTTGAGGGAAGAGGTCCTTTGGCAAGCCGTTTATCTAGGTCACTCTTTTTGGTCAGGATCAGCCTTCTAAGGGTGTAGGAATCCCTGTATACCTGAGATCCTGGCTCATTAAAAATCTTGGCATTGTTAACCATCAGAAGGAGGTCTTTTTCAATTTCATCAAGACCTGGATACTTATTATCCTGTATTAAAATGAAAAGATGAAACAAATACCAGGAAATAAAACCTATGGATAGACGTAGTAGTTCATCCAGTAGCAGGGTTGGGAAGTAACGAGTTACAAGTAACGCCGTTACTGTAACGAGTTACATTCTGTGTAACGGAACCCTGTAGCGAGTTACATTTGCATTTCAGTAACGGAGCAAGTAACTAGTTACAATTCTGTGTAAAAGTAACTGTAACGGCGTTACATTTCGGTCCCGTTACTTTCCAGTTACAAATAGTCAAAATAACCACAAATTGCATTTTACTCAAAGTAGTAACAGAAAATTTTCAAATTGATGACACTTTGGTAGCAAAATTATTTTCCATATATTTATCATTCATGGCAATTATCGACGTCGCCCTCAAATTTTATTCACGATTGGAATCAGAGTTGACATTAGATGTACATGCTGTAGGCTTACAGAGCCACGTGATTATCTATTGAACTAAGTTTAAAGTTGATTTGTGTGTCAAATTACATATTAGACAGATCAATGCTTATTATCCATGAGACCGAATATTTCTGGGATTTGTTAAAAAATACTGAACGGTCCTCTCGCAAACTAAGGCCCAGCTGACTTTAAAAAGTATATAAACTAAGTAAAGCCAGCTTGGCCTTAGTTTACTCATATTGCCCTTTAGAGGACACAGTGGAGATAGTGCACCGTGAGAAACGGGTTGGCCCATAGGCATTCAAATACTAGGCTTACTTTGAAAGTTTACTCATTGCCTCTTGAGACGTTAAGGCTGGACCCGAGTCCACCGTATCAGAGTCGGAGCTAACTGCGATTCTGGATTCTCAAATCTTTCCGAGCATGGTACTACCCCTCAAATTCCTGCCAGTTCTGATTCCAATGGCACCAATTCCGAGACATGTCTTTTTACCAATTTATAGCATATAAAACATACAGATTTTTTAATTCTATCTTACATGTCCACCATTAAAAAAGTCATCGTTTGTACTCACTTCCATAGCCTGGCCTCCTCAGTAATTTAGTTGATTGTGTGTGACAATACTTTACACTTGGACGATGTGCACAAATTACAATGGAAATTTAAACACTTTTAATGAAGCCTAACTTTCATATCTGAGAACTCGGCTGGGATGAACTCCCAGTCCAAGTCCAGTTACACCACATTCCGGAAAAAATTCGATTCCGGATCCTTCTATTCCGGGCAGATTCCTAATCTAGAAAAACTCTCTTGAGACCTGCATTAAGCTGGCCGAATACGGACTCGTGCGTTGGAGCCCAGTAAATCATAAGGTGCCAAGCGTCCGTAAACACCGTGCATACATTTATGTATCTAATTTAACATGCGTGATTTCCTTATTTGATGAATCAAACGTATGAAATTAGGCTATATCATATTCTTTTCAATGTCCGTAACTCCTTACACTGGAATAGCAGTAAGGTTGATATAAAAAAAACAGCAGAATATTGAAATGGTCGAATGGCGTTAAAAGTATCCTAACAAAGTTAATTGAAAGAGAGAGAAGTATCCGACTTAAAGCTTCACCTATTGTAAAGGGAAAGTGAATTATGGGCACATGAACTGCTTGTATAAACTACATATAATGTCACCATTCCATGCATTGTTTTATATCGACACAATTTATGCGGAAATATCACTTTAAAATTTTACCGTTAACAAATATATCCTCGTATTACCATATTTATGCCCTTGAGAGGTGAAGACTTTAATTATTGCTGAAACAACGCTCTGCCCCTTTCATAGCCGCTAACCTCTCTAAATAACCGACTGTGTGATGGGAGTATAAAGATTTCCATCATCAAAGAAGTACTGTCGTAATTGGAAGAGTTTTGGTCATAACCATATTCGTCTAACAAACAGTTTGCGTAAGCTCCGACACAGTATCATTATGATTCACTGCTGCATGATGAGGGTTAGGATCCCCTGCGTGAATGACCATTGAAGATTAGCTGGCATCATTGCCTTTCTTTGGGGAACACCTAGGGATAACCGGCACAAGTGAGGTGTCGGTCCTCTCATGTGTCCCCTTCTTACTATCTAATCATGCTCCCTCCATTTCAGTTACCGAGGTACCGTATATTCCCCTCGAAGTAACTAGTTACTTTTGAAATGTAGCTAGTTACTTTTCAGTCAAAAGTAAATGTAACTAGTTACTTTTTCAACATTGTAACTAGTAACTGTAACGAGTTACAATTTTTCAGAATTAACTGTAACTATAACGAGTTACTTTCAAAGTGTAACGGGAACAACCCTGTCCAGTAGCAATCCCAGCAACTGAAAGGTTCATGTTTCTATCCCCAGCCCAGTCATAATGGTAAGAATTTTCATCCAGTAATTCCCTACCATTTTTCTATGTGAAACTGACCTGCAGAATGAAATGAATTCACTAAGCCTGATAACCATCCAAGGGAAGAAATTTAAAGAAAGACTTCCTCAACATTTGTGGTCTCTAAAAATAATAAATAACAACACTTCCAGGTAACAAGTGCACTCTCACTCTGTATGACTTGAATTCAATATAAACTACCAAGAGTTAGCTACCTTTCTCCAGAGAACATATGATAAGTTATCATATGCTAATTATGCTATGAGGCAAAATGTCAAAGGTCATTTGGAAAAATCCATATAAACAAGAACATATTATATGAAAAAATTTCTACCTGGCCAAACCAGCTTACAACAAAACAAAAATGCCACACACTTGACAATTATACCAAATCTGTTGCATTGGAAAGTGATAAAGAGCTCACCATATAACTTAATTATACACAGTTGAAGGTCTAATTCTTATGTATATGGCTAGTTTTACATATAATGACAATCCTGTGATAATGACTGACCCATTCATTTGATGCATCTAACAATTTCATTTAATTCTAAAAGAAAGAAATAACCTGTAAATCACATACCTTCAATTTTTTGGCAATATCTTTCATATCAATGGGTTGAGGAATGACTTCATAGTAATCGGGGAACTGTGATTTTGGTGGCAGCTTTCTAAATAAAAGACTGACATATCTCTTGTTGCTATCTTGGTGTGCAAACACTGTGGTAAAGAGGTGCTCTAAGGGGTCACTTGGGTCATCAAGAGTGTATTCTCCAATCTTTGAGACATCTATATCTGCTGTTCCTTTGTCATTAGATTTTTCTTCATTTTCAGACTAAAGGTAAGAAAAACAGAGATTACCTCTCTAAACACTGAAAAAATTCCAAATGCAATCAGAGAAACCTTGTTTCTTCTGTCACAAAAAATATCACCTATTGAGTCAATAAACCATTTTGCTCACAGGCAAATACCAGGCTCTACCAAAGTTTTTGTCAGTACTCATTTTTACATTCCCATGGCATATTATGGATGACTTCATTCAATCAGAATACCAAGAGAAAAATGGAGTGCTACATACGTACATTACAGTTAGTAGGTCCCTGTACCAATACCTGATAGAACCATGGGCTGATGAAGCCTTCTGTAAATTTGGGTGCAAAGGTAAGGAAGGGGGCAGGAGATTCAGAAAACAAGAGAATGAAGGATGATGCAAGTACATGGTATTAACTATACTGAGGTAATTTCTTCCAATAAACAGCCACTAATAAATTCGACTACTTCCTGTTACCAGAGCAATCATTATAATTTAGCTCACTTCTCACAACAACTCAGACATAACCACTGACCAAATGAATTTTCACAGCAGTTTCATATTATGAAACACGAAACTTCTTTTCCATTTCTATCATCAGAAAGAATTTTTGGATACCCCTTACTTTACCAGCAAAGCACCTGTCAATGTGACACTGGTTCATTCACATGGTTTCCCGTTAACACTGTCCCTGTTTGATAAATAACCAGCATCCTTTACCCTCCCAATGTTAAAGACCTATAACATATTTAAAGTATGTTACATCATTATATAGCAGCAGGAGAGAAATATTCAATGAAAACAGCTAGGCCAAGCAGCATTTTTTTTTTTTTTTTTTATCCACCCTTTGAAAAGGATGGTGCATGATTGCTGAGGATAATCAAATGAAAGCATCATTTGCATTAGAGAAATAGAGCACAAATTACAGTATGATATAATGACATTAATGATATCATACACTGACATCTAACACCCTGAACTAATATAAGCATCACCTGATAAGAAGGGCCTAAAGTAAACCAAACATTTCCCTCATATAGTAGGTCAAAGTTCAATGTTGTCACATACATGTTTCTGCCATGTGAGACAAAAACTGATCCAATATACTAATCTTTCTTCAGTAAAATCACTAATTACATGAAATTCTACATATTTGTAGTTTTAGTTTTAACATCCCACTATACATAAAAAGACTTGGATGCCCTGCTGGACAGACATAGTTGCTCAGACATTAACAATATGAGGAAATGTACCTCACATATTTACAGAGGGACCATATCACCAGCTGAGCAGGGTAATGGCTAGACTGCTCCTTACAGTATGATTATTAAAGATGATTCGTAACTCATTGTAATGGTAACAGTTTATGCTAGAATGGAGAATAAGCACATGAGGTCAAGGCTTTAGTCACAAAACTGTTTGTCAGTCATCTGGATGGCCAAGTCCTACCCTCTTAAAGTAAAAGATTTTTTCACAAACCAGAGAAAGCATGTCTATTTTATTTAAGTAGAATAATCTGTACTTCACAGTCATTGGTGTGGGTGGAGTGGGAGACTGTCATGGCAAATCCTGGCTACAGTCCTGTAGGAGTTGTGACATCATGAGCAAAATGTCTGCATTAATTAGGTCATAAAATTTTGATTAATGCTACATACATTTTTATTTCATTACATCAAACCAGCTTCACCTTCTCTTGTAGTTGGACTCAGTGAGGTTGCTATTTGACTTACTTAGTTCAACACCCTGCTGTCATGCATAAAGCTTGCAGAGACAGAACAGCTGTTCATTTTTCTCAAAAATTACATCTTGAATATCAGTAGAACTTGCCCCAAAATACTGAAGGAAACAAAACATCTAACACACTGAACACACAACAAAGGCATGCAAGACATTCTTCAATCAGAGAAAAGTAAAACAAACAACAACAACAACAAAACCTGGGCAGCACCAGAATCAAAGCTTTCTAACAATGTTCATGAACACAATATCACAGAATCACAAGTTCCTCAAAATATTGTAACTGCTACACATGCCACTAGTGCTGTATCAGTTACGGAAATATATAGTTACCTTGGCTAATGGCACAACACAGTTCATGCCAACAACAGGCCAAATATGTTTGGGAACCATTTATAATTTATACCTGGAATGTCTAAACCAGTACCACACAGGTACTTAGATTTAACAGGGATTTAGGTCATTTTTGGTTATGCATTAATTGCACCATAAAAGAATCATTCCAAATTCTTTACATATACATTTAGCCTTTGAGGTTCAATTAAATTTCATGCAACTTTTTCAGAGATTGACCTTTCAACTATTTTATCTTATTTATTGAAGGAGAAAAGCTCTTACACTGAACATGCAACTCTTTGAACTAAACATCAGCAACACAATTCCTATTCTACTACAACACACATGTTTTGCAAGGCAAGTACACACACACACACAAACAACCATCAAGTTTAAACCACAAAACAAACAAATACTTCAAAACATCTAACAGTAATTGGCAACATCCGTTATTTTCTGGTGAACCATCCCTTACACGTTGAATTTTTTACTTTTAATGAATTGTTAATCACAAATTTTAAGGGCAAATTCCATACGACCTGGGGGATGAAGTATACAGGAAAGGGGTCTTATTTAACAAGCCAGTGTAACTGACCAAACAATTTTTCTATACAAATACACCAATGTATGGACAGTGTTTCAGTCTTGACAATCTATAACTCACTGAGAAATCAACCCTACACAACTGACTTCTACAAAGGGCAAAAACATAGGAGTGCATTTTCTTTTTCTTTTTCATTGCCATCTGTTCTTACTCACCTAAGAACCGACTGAGATAAAACAAGTAGTATAGAATGTATACAGCTAATAGTAATTTACCCTTCAACCAAACACTTATGATACATGTTGTGCCTGTTCAAAATGTAATCTATTTTCTTAAAATGTACCCATGTTTAGAATCAGATCTTTCACTCATGACATCTCCATATATAAAGATTTTAAGACCCACAATAAGCGATGCATGTACAGCCAAACAGATACCTCTTCATAATACATGATCCAAAATTAAGCAAGTCAGCATAAGGGATACAGGTAATGCAGAAGAGCAATTTTGAGAAATGAAGTTGAACAGTGCATTGATGATTTTATGGCTGTACTGGATAAGCACTGAGGGCAGTGTTTAGAGTACCATCATATGAGTTTACTTGTACCAGGCTGACATAAATGCTTTTTGTTGTTTGTAAATAAATATGACTGCCAATGTTTGAAGATCAGATGCATACAAAACAATTGGCATTTTCATTCACCACTTGGTTCTGGAATAACTAATGTCAGATGAGTGACTTTGTTTAAGAGAATTTTGTCCAGATAATCAACCAAATGTATGAGCAAACTTAAATTTTAACTTCATAACTTTGAAAGATACTGCACCAATGACCTGGTACATTTCAGAAAGAGTAAAACTAATATGGGATATTCCTACCTAACTTTTAAAGACAAACAGGGTAAATTATTCATCTTCGTAAAACATTCTGCAACCATGTTATAATATCCATAAGAAGCAAGTATGTTCATTGGAAGATTTGAACCAAATTTCTCAACAAACCTGAACTTTATGCAAACCTACAAATGACCTAAAATTATAAGTGTCAAACAAAATGACAACATCTAAAATCAAATTTGCTTCTCAAATTAAAATATGACACTGATAGCCCAGAAATCCCTGTTAGAGAAAAAACTTTCTGCAGTTTATATAATTTCTTAAAACTATGAATGTATGAATATATCTTTGAGAGAAAATATTTCTAGTACATGCATAAAATCCAATAAACTTTTGACAATCAACCACATAATGCCTAGCCCCCCCCCAAATGTTCTTTTCTTCAATTCCTTTCTTCTTTCATTATTACCATTTTTGACACAAAGACAAAAATCTTTAAAACATGGCTACTTGAATAAGGATCTTAGTTAATTTCAATGATTTAAAGCACAGCTGTTTCATTCATGACAGAACTTCAAGGCATGAAGTAGGCGAAATCTTCATCCCAAGTGTAAGAGGTAATTTCTTTTAGGCAAAATTTTTCTTCATCTTCTACGAGAGTTTTTCTACCATTTTCAGTCCCCAGATCCACCTTGACTGTATGCAGCAGGGTAAGAAAGTTGGCTGATGAGGTAGATAGAAAGAGAGAGAAAAAGAGAAGACGGGAAAGAAAAAGAGACACAGAGGCAGATGTACAACACCAAGAAGTCTCAACACAAGCAAGATAAGTTTGGGGATGGGATGAGCAATTCTTAGAGCTAGGCAGCTGAAAAGTGAATGGTACACCCAGCTATGAAGAGCACTGACACATAAGAGGCAGCAGAGATGCAGAGAAAAAACACAACATGAGAAATAATACTGACATGCACGGATACAGGCTTGAATACCTCGTCCTCGCTGCTCTCGTCCGACACAGCGAGTTTTGAATCCCACGAGCACTCCTGCCTTCGCAGGAGGACTATTGGGGATTTGGGTGATTCTGCTATTTTTATTTTGGGCGAAATTTCAGGCATTATAAAGTTGAAGGTGTGAGGCTGATGAAAGATGAAACAGAAGAAAGGGCAGTTAGTGGTAAGCGAAACAAATCAACACCAAATATCAACTAAATTAAGCAACTGATAGCTACCATAGATGACAAGTCAACAATTTCCCCATCACCCCCCTTCCAACCCCTCCCATTCTTACATATGAAACAGTCACATGACCTAACAACAATCAGTAATTTCAATTCTCTATTCAGATGACCTAATCAAGTCAAATAAGCTAGTCTTCCTACATACACGATTTTATGTGAGAACACACTCTCTATTATGGCACTGAAATCACTAATGGTTTTCTTGGATGCACATCTTTTACTTCTAAGTAACAACGTAACTCAACAACATATGTTTTCTCCAGATTTCCCCAAGACATCTAAACCATTCTCAATCTAAATTGCAAAAAAGTCCTCCTCAGCTGGTATTTGTATGGACGAACATTTTAATGGAAGAAACCAACTTTTAAACTGTGAGCAGCAGAAGAATTTCTGTGAGTGCATTATAGCATTAAAAAGTGAACTTTCTTCTTACTGTTCACAGCCAAAGTGTAATGAAATACTATAATCTAGCACAGAATGAAGTATCTGAATTAGTTACATAAAAGTTTCAAACTATATATCTACCAGATCACAAGCACCATATGAGTACAGAAAGATGTCTCTCTATTGTCAGCCGTTATGCTAATCTGCATCAAGTACCCTTTAACCTCACATGGAGGGTGTGTAAATGTTCATTACATGTGGTGGACCTTCACATCCACTGATTCACTATTGTCTTAAATTTTGCTTCTGTGGGACATACCTGAAGAGAAATACTTTTTGACTGACCAAATTTTAACAATAATTGACCTCTTGATGCATCCAATAATACAAAATGTTGCAGACATTGATGCACCTTGATGCACAGCTGTGTTAATTTTGTGACTTAACTTTGATGCACCCTGTGTCACATATCCTAGTGGACATGACACACCCTTTAGAAGGGGGAGGCAAAAAAAGGGCGAGTCCACACTTGCCAACATTGTCATCTTAGAAAGGGAACATATGTAGCATATGATACACTGTGCGCAGCGAGCGCACAAGTGCTAACCTCAATGGGTGGGGTCCAGGGGGCGAAACTCCTCCTTTCCTCTCTAAATGTTCACAATATATGTTGAAATCACTTAGGTGTATGCAAAGATTGACTTTATTTTTGCCAAGCTGTTGCTTCATGACTTTTCTGATCATTTACATAAAAAAGTCAGAAAAACAGAACGTTCTGATTTTTATGGGTTTTAAAGATCATAAAACGGAACAGTTCTGCTTAAAACGGAACGGGTGGCAAGTATGTGAGTCACTCCTGGCTAATCAACTTTGTTATGCCAATTTGTTCTTTGCAAGGAGGGGATCATTTTGTAAGATATATGAGGACATGAGTTTCACATACCCTGATCAATTTTACCGATGGGCTGGTAATCTGACTGAATTCAATTATGGGTGAATACTGAAATGTTTTAGTTAGAGCTGTATTAGTGAAGTCTCAGTAGCCACAGCATCCAGGAAATCTTGAGTGGATCAGGAGCTACTTCAAGCCAACAAGGAGATACTTTTGTATCAAACATCATGTGATTTACTAGTATCATCTCCCAACCTGTCACTTCATGTCTTTGATACAAATATTGATGACGGCTATCCTTTCAATGCTACATTTTGTTGAAATTTCTTTCAACTTTTCTTCCAAATGTGCCACAGTTTTTGCAATTTTATTATGACAATGGATATGTGCATTGAGAAATTTTGAAGCACAAGCAATTTTCTTCTAAAGGTCTTGTGAACAACTAGGTGTTAAAACAGTTAAAATTTCTAGCACTTGGATGATGTTTAGGCTGGAACAGGGTACTCATTCAGACAGGCCAGTAAGTAAAATTGCCTAGAGCCCACACCATTAGCATACTTGGAATCTGTGGCAATTTTTCAGAAATACGTATTTTGAGGCATTCAAACCTGTGGCAAACATGAAATTGTACTATGTTGTAATATGATGAAATACCATGCAATGGTAACCATACAAAATGAAGCGGTTCCCCAAAAAGCATGCCTACTTCCACACATTTATAGATAGTTTAGATCACTCACATGTAATAAAAAAAAAGAAAAGTACAGAAAAAAAAAAACTTGATTTTCTTGAAGTCACTTCAACCACTCACTTCACTTTTTGAATGTCTTTTTCTCCCTCAAAACTGATGGGGACTAAATTTCACAACAAAAAATAAATTTCTTTGCTCAAGACTAGGTCAGGTAACTATGGGAAATTTGGCAATTCTGCATTTGGTTCACAATCACTAATACGACCTTTGAATCTGTAAACCATGATAAGCTTGCTGGTTCACAGAAAGAAAATTTAGGGCTACATCTTTCATTGCAAATTGATTTTTTAATACACATTGCTCATTTAAAAACAATAAAGTTGATGCAAGGTTGATATATGTTTCAAAAATCCCAAAGAAGATACAATGCCTTGCTTATTCAGAATGTTGCTGCACTTCAATTTTTGTCTTTATAAAGAAATTGCAGGCATTTTACCCAGCTGTGATGGATATGAAATGCTAAGCAGTGCAAATATTTCTAGTTAAAGGATAAATAGTTCAACATTACAGGGGTAAATGAAAAGTTCAAAAATATTGTAAACACCATCACACTATAAACACAAATGACCATATAATTGATAAAATTGTCTACATATTAACTAAAAGGACAATGGGCACAATGTAATCACTGCTGTGGTGTCTATGAATGTTACCAAACACAAAAGAGGGTAGGTAGATGAAGCCAAGCTGTACAGCAATACCAAAGGGTGCATGACCATAATACAAAGCACTCAAAAGTCTACCACAGATACATGTATGGACATCGTCTCACCAATGAAATTAGACAATATTGTTTAAAAGGAATTTCAGGAAATCAAGTAAGTCCATTTTTGAAAAATTACCATTGTTTGAAGACATAAACCAATCTGTTCTGCTCTGCAAGCATTGTCAAATTTTACTTTTGGATATAGAATGTGGTGAGAAAATTGAAATTTTTGAGAAAAAGAGGGAGTTCTATACTATGTATACATCTCTCCATGTAACACAATAAATGTAAGAAGACAGTCTACTAGAATGAAATCCAGTTGGGGAATACTGGGGAAGTTCTAGAATTTCTGAAGTTGTTGCCTTTTGCATAAAGTAAAGAATACTACTAAAAAGCTGAAAACAATAGAATTTTGGTCTGTAATCAAATAATTTTATGCACTCGAAAACCATCTCTTCAAATAGTAGCTGCAGCTGGTACATTCAAAATAAAAAAAAGAAAAAAACAGACATAGAGACACCTCATTTCATCAGAAGGTAAGAAATTTATGGGCTTCTAAACAAAATATGAAAGTTCAAAGTTTTCCTTTGATAGTACATGCAAGTAGGTATCAAGTCTTCCTATAGCCCAGATAACATCTAATTACAAGAAATAAGGTTTAAGGGGTGCTGCATCTTCCAAAACATATTTAAGAATATTCCTATATCTCTTTACCAACTGGTAACTGCACCTTGATTCATATTAATTCAAACACTAGCTTCACTCTGGTTGGGCAATAATGAATTGTGCAGTCAGTCATGTTCCCAATCAAGCTCACACACAGCAGTATGTGGATACAGTCTTGAGCAATTTTAACTCATAGCAGGCTACTTTAGATTGTCTGGGAGGTGCACTAGACAGGTGATTTTGTTTAGAGGGGTGAAGAGTAAACTCAGTAGGGAGAAGTTTTACTGTCTGGGGTAAAATTGTTGGGCCTTCAACCAAAATGACCTACCCAAAACATAGATGGGTAATATTCAAGCAAAGGCAGCAATGGTCAAAGTTTTGCTGTGGCAGACACCCATCCAGATTTATAGTTTCTGAGATGTATCAACATTATAGAAAAATTCGAGTACAATCCAGGGTTCCACCACTTTGAGATTATAAAATTCAACACTAAATTTCAATATCACCATGGTCAATTTCAAGATTACAGTAAGCAATAAAGAAAAATGTCTTGCTTTGTTTGAATGTAATTCTCCTGTCATTTACATACATACTAATGGTATATTGGCCACAGAAAAATCACATGGGTTCAGCCAATTACTACCCCAGGACAATTCCCAAACAAGACAATTACCCTTCAGACCTCATCCCACTCCAGAAAAGTTGAACTTGTCCAGGTGAGAATTGTGGGAGGGGAAATCGTCCAGGGTGGGAACTGTTCAGGTGGGAACCATCCGAGGGGAGTTTAGTCATGCATTTAAGCACTGCAGATACATGTACTAATATAATCTCAAATAAAGTAAATGTATTTCACTCTTTCAAACCATATGGCATCTTTTCCATGTGAATCACTCAAATTTCAAGGACGCTGAAGATTTTCCATAACAAACTATAGAACTTTTTCAAGAATTTGTCATTTGTCACTGTGCAGGAACCCTGCATATTACTGATTATTTTTTTGAGAAAAAGTGATTCAAATGACTGTCTCAGTACCAGAACTTCAGAGTCACATTCACAGTCTCGTACAATACACATCTATTGAGTCTAAAGAAATGGTCAACACATTCACATTCATCAAAATGAATTGGAGAAGTAGTTAAGTATGCTTCTTTTCCTAACTGTTATCTCATATTTGTCTAACTTTTATGAGCAAAATATCACATTACAACTTTTCAGCACACAAAAGAAGGTCACACTTCTTTTACACTAAAAGAGATAAAACTTACATGAAACTCAAGAAAAGGAAACCTGGCAATTTTGCCCACTATAAATATCAGTCTTTACTGTAATTTTACGACTGTTTCTGATGCATGCTTCTCAACTGCTAAGCTAACAATTTACTACAAGCATCTTACACAGTTATGATGATAAAGTTACTAGTTCCTGCCACTATCTTTGTTGAGCACAAGAAATTTGCCCATACTCCTTGTTGTTCTTCTTTTCCCTTCTCACTACAGACAAAACATTTTCGAGAAAATTGTTGGATGCACTATACAACAGAATGGCTACTTCTATGTTTTTTTTTTTTTTAATTCTTCCTCCCAGAAAGTATACATGCACAAAAGCTAAAATAACACAAAAACAATAATACTTAACTATATTCAGTACAATAGAATCTCTACTTGTAGGCTTTATAACCTTCTAAACTCCTCCCCCCCCCATCCTCTCCCCCCCCCCCTCCACAAAAAAGAAAAGATAGAAGTTGTGTCCACTCTGAGTATCACAGCCCTACTAATATACATCTACAACTGATTTATTACCTTTTTTAAAATAGACACCCACTCTTATTCTCCATGACCATATATCTTACCTCTTTACCCTGAGTGCCTTCTGTCGGCTGGGATGTTACTGCAGCAGGACCTGCAGAGGTAGCCTTACTAAACACTTCCCAAAGCTCAGTAGCATCCTTGTACTCTAGAGATGTTTTCTGCAAAAGGGATCGCAACAGAAGGGTTAAAATTTTCTTTGAAACAGATTGGCAGGGCTATGCAAGAAGTGGAGTTTCTGAAACAAATTTGTTGCAGCAAATTGCAGACAAATTTCCCTAAAACAATGGAACAATACTTTCTTTAAATTGCCATTATAAGCTATCACTAGAAGACATCTACACTGCATTCCCTTGTCAACTTAAAAAATTGAAGTCAGAGGCTAAAACAGCTAATATTTCCACATCACCATAACAGTGATGTTCAAGATTTTCTGAGTGTCCAGCTTAACATAACATAACAGGTTAAAGGGCAAAGGAGGGCTAAGGCCCCATAAGATGCCCTGAAGTCCATACAACCTTAACTGAAAACAAAGAACCAACCAACACCAAACGAGCCCAGCTTATTCATTGCCATTGTAGGTGAGGGGTCTACGAAGAGGGAATGCATTACAGGTTTGCCCATACCAAAGGGACACATGGTGCCAGGCATGGATTTAAAATTTTTTAATTTCTGCCAGGTAAAAATAATTAGGCCTCCATCAGGGCTGCAAGGTACCACCCAGCATGGGTACAACCCTGTCCTTGAAGTTAAAATTACGTTACAGGTTATTTACCAATTTCTGGAATCTGCACATTTTGACCACCCTCCTTTTTTGGGTGTACATGTTAATCATGTATTTATGTCACAAAATACAATGCATACCATGGATGCTCCAATGCTGACACTTCAAACATGTGGAATACTCCAATCTCATATGATGTTAGACCAGAAAAAAGGCCATATCTGTGATAAGACCACATCATTCTGCTCACCTTATAAAAAGCCTGCGCATTCTTGACCATAATATCAACATCAGCCGCCATCTGATCTACAGAGTTGTATTCTTCCATCTTAATTCGTTGTTGTATTTTCAGCATATCAATGGGATTGGTGACAATCTCATAGTACTCTGGCAAAGTTCTGAAAGTGATTGAAATCTCCTAAATTACCATGGATGGTCATCAAAATTCAGCTTGATACAATGCTGAATGTGATGCCTTAAACAAACTACTTGGTATACATTTAAAACGATACAGTACAACCATTCAAATCACATGAAGCACATCTAAAGGAGAAGAAAAACACTATGTTGTAAACCAGCAAGTTTTGGTAACACGCAGCCTTCCCTGTTGTAAATGCTAAGGCTCTGGACCACTCTATTATGAGAAAATTAAAATGCCTCATTCACATAGGTATTTTGGTAAAGCAATGCTTTTAGAGTACCATATAACTAAAATTGTTACTCTTTCTGAATTATGATACTACCTTCGTTTGGGTGCCCAGGTTAAGGTACTATATAACTTAGATTGTTACTGTTTCTGAATTATGATGCTACCTTCGTTTGGGTGCCCGGATAAAGGCCTCACACAATAGTCGTCCTTCCTCATTCTTGTAATTTCGAACAAAGTCATACAATTCCTGTATGACTTCACCCTTCAAAAAAGAGAAATATTCAAAAGTTATCACTTTGCAAACCTGTTAATTTACTTGAACTGTTAATACATAAAATTTGAAGACACTTATGATAAAGTTGTAACATACTATCAATGTCAAAAAGAATGTTCTGGTATGTTTAGTCCTCACAAACCTATTTTACTACAATACTGTCCAATTTACACAGCAATATTCAAACCTCAGTATGTAAGGAAAGCTATTGCTCTCCTTCATTTTATGAAAAATTCCCAGGACAGCACTGAAGTAAACTAATAATATTAAAACCATGCATCACTATTAAATTCATCCCCCCACCCCCCCCCCCCCCAAAAAAAAATGAGGAATTTGCCATGTTGCTACAACTTCATTATTCATTGATATCATACATGTCAAGATTCTCCAGTACATCACAACTGTGATAGTTACACAACAACTAAGGAATATCACACTTAGTCTCATACAAGATAACCACACTAGATACAACTGTGAGATGTTATCTTAATGTCCTGAGAAGCAAATTGCTCTCGTCACCCCCAAAAAAGCAAAAGGAAGGTCTGAATAGCTACTTTAACATGCTCCTTTCACAGATTGAAAAACACAGTATACTTTGTATGTAAAACAGTAGTAGAAGTATACTGGATGGAGGGGTCCATAGTCAGCATCTGTACCTGATCAGCACCAGACTTCTTCCTCCTCTTCAAAGATGTAGGGCTTGCAAGGGGTGGTACTATTGTACCAGTGGCAGTAGTATCATCATCATCCTTTGAATCTGTGGAAGCCACAGATCTCCTCCTCTTGGACATATTCAAGATTCAAAGTGTCTGAAAATTCAAAATGACAAAATTTTGTTAATGACTTTTCATTGTCTTCAGGTATCATCTGGGATGCCATTATTTTGTAATGAAGTGTAAGTTTAACACTCATAACTGTTATCTGAACAAACTTCCAAATTCACAAGCCAATCAAGGAACAAAGAATAGATTTTAGTTTACTGTATTTGTTAGCAATCAAATAATTCAGATGATACCATAATAACATGAAAGGACAAGAAAAACTCAACAGATTGATTAAATTATGATAGTTACAGCAACAAATGCACCAACTGTCAATGGGGCTGGGGAAATTAAAGTTAATGTCAAAGTTAAATTTCAGGGAAAAAAAATAAAACTCATTAAAAAAGGGAAAAGCTTGCAGAAAAAGAAGAAAACTGTATACTGTAGCTAATTGACCCGATATCACAGATTAAAGTCAGGGCTGAATTTCAGGTCAGACACATGCTACAAATTTTCTTCAACTGGAACTTCACAAGAGACAGTTCACTTTAGTGAACTGTGAACTACCAGTGTACTGAGATAATGTGACCGTGCTGAACAAAATACATCAAACCACAGTGCAGCAAGAATGAAAGAACAAAAAAGATATCCAAAAAACTTCCACAATCTCAATATATTATTCTGGCTTATTTGAGTTGATGAGATACTGTGCAAAATAAAATAGTGTTAACATAGTAAAACATGAGTCATTCTCAAATTATTTTTGCACTATTTATCCTGTAGCTTGTTTGACAGCTGATATATAGCCTCTTGAAGGCCCTCTAAGCTTACCCCAGACAGTAACAATTCTCCCAACTGACCTAACTTCTAGCCCCGCCTCCAATTTAAACACAAACAACTGTCTAGTAGTAGAACACTTCCAAGACAGAGCCACAGTAGCCTGCACTGAGTTTCAATTGCTCGAGGCAATATTGAAAAACAAACTGTGTGTGACTGTGAGCCTAATTAGGAACACAACTGACTGTCCAAGTCATGTTACTAACCACAGTGCTGCTATTACTGTTTGAATGAATGCCAATCAAAGTACAGTCACAAACTGGATTTAGAACAATGGGGATATATGACCATATCCGGTTCTGCACTGATCTCTCTGCAAGTACATACCTATGCAGACTGTACATATGCAGAGCCATTTATATGGCTTTGTATATACGCCAGTCAGCTGATGTTTTCTTCGTATGAATTGTGACTACAGACAGACTTATTCATACGAAAATTTTCGTATGAATAGTCACAAAGTTAAGTGAAACCTCAACACTCATTTCTTTACTTGTTCCTTTAAATGTAATTTACAACTTGTCTTATTATTTGTCAAGCCCCTGAGCAGATGATGTATACTTTATAACCTGCGCAGCTATCTATGCCGCCTTGTAAGCGAAAACACGCAGAGCAAGGTAAAGCAAAGTAAAAGAACGTATGTTCGCTATGCAGACAGATACAAGTAGCTCTTCATTTGACAAATCCTAGGCTATGTAATGTGCGTTGTGATTGGCATGGAACTAATTTGACTTACCTATTACGCAATCACAACACACGTTACATAGAATTTGTCAAATGAGGAGCTAACGTTACTCCTGTCTGCAGAGTGAATGTACGTTCTTTTGCTTTGCTTTACCTTGCTCTGCTTGTTTTTGCTTATGAGATGGCACAGATATAGCTATGCAGGTTATAGCCTAAATATAACTAGCCTACACATCATCTGCCTGTGTAACCACGAACGCATCAAGAGTCCATTTTTTACGAAAAATTCTGATTGGAAGTGATTTTATGCCCGTAGCTGTGCCCGAAGAGATGTTGGATGTGTTTTCTGATTGAAAGAAATTAGAGAGGTTCACAGTGAGCGTAAGAGTGTAAAATAGGCCTAGCCTAGGCCAAGTTGAAAGCTTCGTCCAGAGAATTGACCTAACTGGTTAGTATAAGGTGTATTGTAAATTAAATTAACTAGCCTATGTACATATAATGCTTGGAACGCCTGTGGCCTAGCCTAAGGTTTCATTCCATTAGGCTGTGCTCGAGATCAACGTAGCTTAGCCTAAGTAAGTTATGCAGCGGCTGTAGTAACTAGTAGGCCTATAGCCTACTTCTTACTTGTTCTAGGCGACTAGGTCTAGGCTATCTTATTTTTACCTCTTCTTGCTCTGAGGTGATAAAAGCAACTTTTGACTGTCTAAAAACTAATTAGAAGATATGGTTACCTTTTGGACACTAACAACAACACCAGGCAACACTAGGGCCTGCGGGCAAGTTGTACGTTCACTTATGTTACACATATATGCACGTACATTATGTATGCGACAATACTCTATATCTATCATGTACACACACGCACTAAGATAACAAAGACCCATGCCCTACATACTATGTACGGCACTGTAGTAATATGTGTAAGCAGCTATAGTGTTCATACACTTGAACAAAGAACCGTCTGTACACCATGCACTTGCTTGTTGAAACTCTTTTTATGGAACGCCAAAAGAATCACTGTATTTGTAGCGTCCGAAATGGCTCGATCCATGTGTCAGCCTTAGGGGAATTTCTCCCGGCCACGAGGTAGGGTGGGAAGGGGACGACATAAAGAAACAAGCGCAACAATGTTGCCGAAGCTCAGCTTTTCCTGTTGACCTAAAAGTCTGCAGTCAATATTTTGGATGGGTCTGTCACTCATGTTGATCATACGTACGTTAGAAAACAAAGAGATAAATATAACACTGCAATGAAATATGTATTGAACTCCTGAAGTCTCTGAAAGACTAAATCTTGTACACAAAGTTAACTTTATATACTGCACAGATGTTAGTATACAAATAATGAATGTTCAATGAGTGTGCTGCTTTGTAGACCTCATTTGTTTTCCATAATTACACCCAGATAGTAACTTCCGATAAAGAAATTTTACAAATGGTTAAAGGTCTTAAAAGCGATGTTTTGCCCCAGAGATATTCCTTGAACTTGTCCAGGGACAGAAGTTCAAATGAGTGTTCCCACTATGATTTGGAAAAACCAAAACTGCTCAATTGCTCAATATAAAGGGATAATTAAATTCTTTACGCGCCTCGAATTCTGAGTACTCTTTAGTCCCGTTTTCCCCTACAAAATTATTTTACTGCAAAACATTTTTATGACTAGGATCTACCAGGTATATAAATCGTCGATCGCTTTTAGGACCCGTGAATGTGTCGCAACAGGCCGGAGGGTAACTACAGTTCGTAGAGAGCGTTGGGAAAATATGCACACTTATACTAAGTCTAAGGCTATTGAAATATCATCCCCCATGGCTTCGCCTTAACAACTTGGTGGGGCTTTCGGCAACGGAGAACAAGACTGGGGCGGTTCCTGCAGTGTCGACGCCCATGTGACTGCACCAGGCTTGTAGCCTGACAAGGTACTGAATGGGGGCGAAATGGCTTCCAGGGGCTAAAAAAATTTTAAGGGGCCAAATGTATACAAATGCCTTTAAGCCAATGGCAACTTGAAAACTTGCTAGGGGGCGAACAAATTTCAAAGAGGGATTCGCCCCCTTGGCCCGCTTGACTAGATGCCTAAGCTGCACAATTCCTGCAGGCTCCGAGACTGGCTTATGGCACACGCCTTCAAAAAGCACGTTTTCCTTTTCAAACCGAAAATTGTTTTTGGAATGTTAGCACAACCGTTAAGCTTAAAGGGGAATTTTCATGATCCCAGACAGTTCCAATTCTCCCAATTATGCATGTTCTAGCTCCTCCCATAACTGTATGAGGCTCTTCCTTGTGCAAGAATAAACCTGTTTTATTGCTTAAGGCCATGTCCTGGTGAGCATACAAGGCTATAAAATGTAATAAAAGTACTCTCTCTGCCTTGTGTGGAATGTAATCTACTCTGCATCTTTCAAATTTTCAAACTTTGATGTCAATCAAAGAGCAGTCACCAACTGAGAATTTTGATGTACATACACTAAAAATAGTATACTTTGGGGTGATGACTGTCTGTCTTCAAACCATATGAAGCTTTGTATTTTCAATCAACGTGCTATGTTCTTTGTTTAAAAGAAAGGGGTGGGTTCCTCTTTCCTCGTACGACATTTCCTAGACAACATTCACCCTAGTAACTTGAAATAGTACATGTACCCCGAGCCGGTATCCCAATTCACGATCGAGTAGCTTCTTTCCTTCATGCGACAATATAAACTAATTTGCTTTTAAGGAGGATAAGTCATTTGTTTACCTTTCATACTAAATATTTTTTGTCCAGAAATGTTAAGAAGAATGTATGTAAAGGAGATACAAGAAAATTTGAAAGATTAAGGTAATGTTTACAAATAACTTGAAACTTGAGGCGACTTGATATATTCTCTTTAAACTTTAAGCCAAACTCCTAAAACCATTCAGACATCAGGCTAAGTTGAATACTTGTTTCTGCCGCCTAGCTTATACCACTAGCCTATGTTTCCCACAAGGCCACATATTCGCAAGAACTTGCATATCTTTCAAACGTCCGGTATTTCTTTTCGAGTAGGCCTAACCATGATCCAACCAATTTAGCTAGTCTATTATTAAAACGCCTAAATGAGATCAGCACCACATGTTCATGACGTACGTAACGCCTCCATAGTAGGCTGTACGGTATATTCCTTATTCATGTCATATCCCTGGTTTGGAAAGCAAAGAGCTGAGCAAACATAGTCTGACATAGTGGGGTAGCCCACGTACTGTATTCAAAAGTCGATACACTGCACTTTGCCTAAACACTTCCACACGATCAAGCACGAGACGTCCTGTACATCTATATATATGCACAGTATACGTTTGTACTTCGTTTCGTTGCACAGTCTCTCAAATGATAACAACTGGGATTCTCGACGTATTCCCGAACATGGTGACTTCGCCAGAATTTGTTTCAAAAAGTGATGTTTTCATGCCTTTAATGATTGCAGTAACGAAAAAAAAAATTAACTTCTGTTCAGCACAAATTGAACTATCTATATGAAACATATTATCAAGATTGGTGTAAAACTGAAAGACAAGTAGGGAATTTTACGTTTTCAAACAAAGCCTCCTCCCGAGGTCAAATAGCGGCCAAATTAATCGAAAAGAGTCGCAGCATATAGATACTACTTTTGCTAACATCTCTACTGAATTTCAGCCAAATCTAACGAAAAACAGCGAAATGTCAGGCACTTAAACGCAAATGTTATGGTGACAGACGTTTGCCGTGACGTAGAAGTTTTGCCGTGCACGACAGCAATAGCTCAGCTGAAAGCTTTCAGCTGAGCTAAAAATAACAATTTGTAGAAAGGGTGGTGGGCTGTAGCCATATGCTTAGGTTAGATTACACAGTGACTAGGGCTTATGCTGGAGGGTTACTCTCATGGGCGTCTGGAGGGGGGCAAGGGGGCACTTGTGCGACTCTAGAAAATCAAAAACTTGAAAAAACGAAGAAAAAATAAAGAAAAAAAAACGAAGAAAATATAACATCAACATTTCTTAACAGTTCACTCAGTGTGAATTTCTACTCTCAAAACAGGAATTGAATAAAAATATCAACACTCAGGCCCCAGCAGCCCGCCCCCCGCATATTTTTGGTATTTTTTAAAGTTTATATTTACGATATTGCTAGGGTTTCCCCTTTTTATATGCGGTAAATAGGCCTTGGAAGTGCCATTTCCAGTGATCTGGGAAGCATTTGGGGGCAAAATTTTCTTGCGTTCCACGCCAACCCATGGTGGCACGGAGGGCTGAGAGTCTGTGTATGGGCTTCGCCCCTTGACAAATTCCTGGCTACGCCTTTGTCAACACTGTATGAAAAGTAGCATCTAAACTCTTTTCTGGGAGTAAAATATTTCCCATGAAAAAAGTTGGGCCCCTAAAAAATTTTGCCCCCCCCTGAATTTTTTTCTGCGGACGCCCATAGTTACTCTTGTGAGTTTGGAAGACATCAGGGTTGTAGTCAAGTCCACCAAGCTCGAGTCCAAGTCCATAAGTTCAAGTCCGAGGGGCTCGAGTCCGAGTCCAAGTCCGAAATTATAAAATAAGTTTAGTACAGTAGTTAATAGGGCAGCCTGTAGGCAAAGGGTAAAGTAGGGTAGGTGAAAACTCAGTGTAACTATAAGGGTAGGCCTACACTGTTATGTAGCATTACCATGAAGCATAATTAAAGACCCCCTGCAATATAGTAAATTAATATAATATAACAAAACTAATGTGGCCACTTAATTAGCCCATCCCTCCCACATGAATCTAAGCGGACAATTGGGTACAGTTGCCCCCCCCCCCAAATATATATATATATATATATATATTATATATATATATATATATATATATATATATATATATATATATATATATATATATATATATATATATATATATATATATATATATATATATATATATATATATATATGAGAATGGAAAATTCACTTCTGGCTTGAATTTCTATTTCCAATTTGGCCAGGAGTAAATATAGCCTACTCCATAGTGCTATTAATAAAGGCATACCTGCCAACTCACGGTTTCACCGTGAGTCTCACGGTTTTAGGCATCATCTCAAGGCCAAATTTTCAAATGTCACGGTGAAATAACATTATTCAAACAGATGTCAGTTAAATACACAGCAAATGACATTTCCAACTCGGAAAAATGGGTTGGTTTCCCATCGTTAGGGAAAAAGTCATGAATTTGGGCAGAAAAATATTCCACCGGAAAATAATGAAATGCAGGCTAGCCTAGTCAGGCTACTGTTTCACATTTTGCCTTGCACTCTAATCAGATCTGGCATCCCTTACGAAAATCGAGACCATTCGTAAGCCAAACACGTAGAGCAATAGGCCAGACCAGTGGTTCTCAAACTTTTTGAGGGTGGGGGCCAAATGCAGAGGCTGGAAAGAGGTCGAGGGCCGCAGGGGAGGATCTCTGGCTTAGAGAGCGGACAATAATTGGAAAAAGCTAAAATCCTACTTAAGAAGTCCCGAAACTAGCTGTATCTACGGCAAATACAGGCAGGGTACGAAGTTTTCATAGGAAGCTGTTCCTCAAGAGGGCAGTTTGCACTTTTGCAGCGTCCAGCAGAGACGACCCGACCTCAGCCCTATCATGGTAGAGGTTGAGGTTAGAAACTTTTGCTTCCAGGGGCTCTAGATTGTAGGAAATCACACTCATTAACCACAAATTTGCCTCTTCAAATAGAGGTGGCGCCAGTGACGACCAAGCTCCCCGACGGAGCGGTCGAGTTGCCGAAAGGATGGCAAACGCGAAATTTTGGCGCGCGATGCGCCGAAAATTTTGGGGTTACTATTGAAGAAAATATGAAAAATAGTGGTCTTTAATAGGCAATATGCCCTACTCAGGGCAAAATCAAGAAGTTTGTTGCTGCGGCTGGTCGTCGTCGGTGGATTACATACGTTATCGTTCCCATTAAGGCTCCCCGACGAAAATGGAGTTTCCTGACAATAGGGGTCATAGCCCCCTGAACCTCCCTCACCTGACGCCACCCACATCTACAATTCTGCGTCTAGCATGCGTGAGTCACCAGTATGGTCATTCTAAGGTTTGCGGTACAGGAGAAACATCTGCCATTCCAAACAAAGTAGGCTGCTGACGAAAACCGATCTCTGAAACGGATGAAGTCACAACAGTTCTGTACTGATCCTTCGTTAGTATGTGAGGAAGCGTGATGAGTTATTCTAAAGTAACCACGGTCAGATAGAGATGTGGGTCTGCTCGGTTCGAGGGCTGCATTCCCAAAAGTCCCAAAAAGTTAGTTTGATTGAATGATTATATGTCATCTTACAGAGTTATGGAAAGAGCGAGTTCATAAAAAACGTCCGCAAACCATTGTTAGTACCAAAATATAAATTGAAGAAATTTTTATTTCAGTAACCAATCAACAATTGTTCAGCATGATACTTTTTCAATGCACAGTCACCTCTCGTCGCAATGAAATTTCCGGGATTTAACGTTGCTAAAGCTTTGCCACTACAAATACAACCACTACATAAATAGGCCTACATGCCACCGTGTACATGACATGATTGTCAACAACAAGGCACACGAAATAAGTTTTGGCTCGATATGACTGAACAAGGAATATAACGCACAGCCTGTAACGTAGGCAACCTACCCCCCCCCCCCCCACTCTCAGTAGAGAAAACTTGGTAGGAGTTAAGCAGTGACTTTATACTACATAATTTAATTTTCCACTTTACTAGTTTTTCTTTTAGTCGAATATGACTTTTCTGAAAACGTAAAATCAATTCATGGGCCGCACTGACAGGGCCCGTGGGCCGCATGAGGCCCTAAGGGTTCAAGTTGAGACGACCACGGCCAGACTATACGTATATCCAGTTGTGGCTCACTGGCTATACCTACTCCATTGTTTTTATGCTGAGCACCAAGCACAAAGGCAGTAGGTTCCATTTTTAAAGTCTTTGGTATGAACCGGCCAGGATTTGAACCCTAGATCTTCCGGCTGCAAGTCGGATGCTCTAACCACTTTACCACTGCAGTCGGTCTTCCGCCCCCTGAAGGACAAAATTTTTGGGATAATGTAGAACAGTTTTATAACTGTGCTCTGGCCATGTACCTTTCATCTGCCTTGGACGTAGCACAATAGAGCCCAATTTTTGCAACTTTTGTCATGGAAATAAATAATTTTTCGGCACGCCCTGTCTCGTTTTCGTCACTGTTCGCACTGAATATCTTATAACTATTATATAGAAGGGAAATAAAATTGCCTGGAAGTTCCTAACGACTCCGGCCCCTGGTCCAAAATACCTTTCCGTAAATCAAAGATACACCTTGTCCATCCTCTATCTGCAGGGGGTACGCAATGAGGTATAGTTTGAGCGAATAATTTTGTATTTTAATCTTTTTCGATCAAATTGCTAAAAGGTCCGTGCGCTTCCTGCATGCACTTCCACAATGCTGTTGAATCGTTCTTTTATCGTGATCAATCGCATCTAGCTTGGTCAACGGTGATTGGATATTACAACAGTTCTAATGCAAAATTTCGGACCGCTTCTGCCGCGATCGCCACGGTCTGCTCTCCATTCCTCAGTGGCACCGGCATGGGGACTGGGTGCGCGTGCCTCCTTATATTTCCACAAAGGCATTTAAGCCATACCTCTGTACAGTTTACGAAATGTGTTTTTGACCGAGTCATGGTAACTCTTTCGCGCGTTTTGCGTGCTTCAGACTTTAATGTTTTCCTTCAGTTACATCAATACTTTCTGATAACAGCTCCAGGTAGGTAGGTTGATGACGTTTAACGACACATCAACGCATGCGTGTTATATAGTGTCTTTCACGTTGTAGAATTTATGATTCACGTCCTCCCCTTTAGTCGCCTTTTACGACAGGCGGGGAATACCGTGGGCATATTCAACAATCCCCAGCCCACAGGGGATACAGGAGGGGCTTACTCGTTTTTTTGGCGCCAACCAACCCGCCAGTCGTAGGGTGAGTAGTTACGGTCACATGTGTGCATTTTATAGGCGATAGTTGGGGACAAACTAATCACCACACACGACCTACTCACCCCACCTGGATACGCAGCTTAATGCCATATCCAGGACTGAATAACAGCTACAGGAGAAGCGTACCGGCAGAAGTGAAAGTTTAAATATAGGCCCTTAATATGATACACACTGGTCCTTTAAAATGATTTCCTCGCGAAGCACGCGAAAAGTTTTTGATAACACTTCTCACGTTTCTGTATCTCCCCCCCCCCTCACACACACACACACACACACACACACACACACGCACACAATCAATCAAATAAGGCTTCTACGCGGTTTGCTTGGCTATGTTTGAAGTTGTCATGGTACAGTGCATGACAAATTTCAAATCTCCAGGTTTGAGGTACCAATCCCCAGGTTTTTTCATGAAAATCTCAAAGTTTGCTTTTTTGGAGGTTGGCTCTGCACCAAAGGATGGTCGCGCTTCGCGTCGGTAGTCTCTCAGCGAATCTCACTCTCACCGGTCACTAAAAATTGACACTGAGCCCTGCTATTGGATTCAATCATGCATTTGCCAATCTATCTAAACTAACGTGTTGGTCCCCCCCCCCCCTCAAAAAGAACAAATCACAGAAAATGTTTACAGTTATCAGCAACTTCACCCACCCACCTCATTTTCACACACAGACAGACACACACACATACACACACATAAAAGAGTGCATTAATCCATTTGTTGAGCCTACCAAAGCATTATCTTAGTGTTGTATGCACATGCATGCAATTACTCATGCCCTTCCATACTGTATCACAGACTAAATTAAATTGGTTGTGAAGATGCTGATAAGGAACTGAGAAAACTTCATAAAACTAAGATCTTTTCGTGGTACAGGTATCAGGCTCCTCTTACTATAATACCCACAGTACAGTATGCCTACTCTCACAATTACAATAGGCCCACTGTAGGCTATATCAAAGAAAATTAGGCCCTTGTACATGATGAGTACTAGTGCTGTTGCTTTCGGGAGAATTATGAAATTAAAAAAAATAATGCGATGAAGAAAAAGGCTGGACTTGATGGACTCGACTTCGAGTCCAAGCCAAAGTCCGAGTCCAGAGAGCCCGAGTCCAAGTCAAAGTCCGAGTCCAAAAAAGTGGACTTAAGTCCGGACTCGAGTCCTCCAGCCCTGGAAGACATGTAAATTGATGTAAGCCTCACACAGCATTATCACATCGACCGACCGTTGAGTGCCATTTGGGCTAGGTATAAGAATTAAAATGGCCATCGTAAAAACAGGTTAAGTGTGATTCTTGAGGTTCTTTGCAGTATTCAATGTAACATGTCTATGTATTATAGGTTATTGGACTTAAGTTATTTTCAAGGTCTCAGACTTGGCAAATGTCTTTTTATGCAGAAAAGTGCAGTCCTTTACTTTCAGTTGGTCCTAAAAATTTCAGCTATGATTATAACATGAATGGTAATATTTTGAGTAATGTGGCTTTTGAGAAAGATCTGGGTGTAGTTATTACAGGCCATTTAAAGCCATCTAGACAGTGTGCAGCAGCTGCTCGGGCTAATATAGGGTGCTTGGATTGATCAAGAGGAATTTCAATGGTTTTAGTAAAGAAATTGTTCTAAATCTGTATAAGCAGTTGGTAAGACCCCATCTCGACTATGCAGCCCAGGCTTGGAGTCCTTCTATGAAAAGGACAAGTTTCTTTTAGAGCAAGTTCAGAGGAGAGCCACTCGCCTTGTACCCATAAGCGTACGAGGCGGGGGGGGGGGGGCAGGGGGGCATATGCCCTCCCAATTCGGGCAAAAATGGTGGATCCATTCGGGCAAATGAGACAGCCGAGAAAACAAATTATGCCTTTTTGGAACCGACACAACGGTATCAAAATTCGGGCAACTTGATCCAAAATTCTAAATTCGGGCAAAAATTTTCCCTGACCCCCCAGAAATATTGACCCCCCGTACGCCTATGCTTGTACCCGAGGTTAGGCACCTACCTTATCATGTTAGACTTAAGCATCTTGGGCTTAGCACCCTGGAGTTGAGATAGATTAGGGGGGGGGGCATGCTCCAGGTGTAAAAGTTTCTGTCTGAAAGGAATCCTCTTTTATCTTGTAGTTATTTAAGTTCAAAGTAATTCTCGGGTTAGAGGCCGTTGTAAAAAGCTAGTTAAGTGATTTGCAAGGCTTGACATTAGGAAGATCAGCATCTCTCATAGAGTTGTCAACGAGTGAAATAGTCTGCCTGAGTGGGTAGTTAACTCCACATCAGTGCCCTGCTCCAAAGTTAACATCGACAAGTCTTTCCATGACTGTGGTAGGATCTAATTGTACTGGGCTCGTTTGGTGTTGGTTGGTCGTTTGGGTTTATGGACTTCAGGGTATCTTATGGGGCTTTAGCCCTCCTTTGCCCTTCAACCTACTATGTTACGTTATTTCGTAGCCTAAATACGTCAGAGCTTAGTTGAGGGGCCGGGGAGCCTTTGCTGGCCCTGCAGGGTCCCCGACCGGCACATTGCCCTTTGACCCCACTCACCAGCCACACACCCCTCAGTCGAGGGAGGCGCTGCTCCCCGCCCCATCGGGGAAATTTCTCAATTTCGTCGGGGACTCTAATTAAGTTACTGGGCTTTGGGTTGCTTTCGCAGCCCACCCTATCCAGGGAACCTTGATCCCCCTCTCCGTCGGACAAGTCCTGGCACCAATGTCCACCAATGCCGGAACTATATACCGGGTCCCTAGACCACACACCACTAAACAAACGCTCTCGCGGCACATTCGGCGCGATTCACCATGTTCATGTCATGTGTGGGTCCTCACTCATCAGTAGGATGCTTCGATCTTGTACATACAGGGTAGTTATACATTAGTGCGCCACTGGGTAAACGAAAAACAATTGAATGAAAGAAATTGAATGACTAATTAGGGACCCTTCCAGTCAGGGCTTTTGACCATGTCCGTGACTAAACATGTTTTCAAATGCATTTGATATGCACTGATTAGTACACCACAAATATATAACTTTTGTTTTACCTAATAGCGTGACCCACAAGGACGGGATTTGATGTCTGCAGTAAAAGTGGGGGGGGGGGGCAAACCAGGGTGGAATACCAAACGACAACCAATTTAGGCGCCTTGCCGGGAAGTGCGAAGCGCTCCCTTGAAGGGGTCATGGGGCACGCCGTAACTTGGCTTCTGGTAGGGTCATGGAGCAATGACTGTGAGGTCCACGGGGCAACGCCCCGGAAGCACTGGGGTATTTAAAGAATTAAAACCATTAACGTGAAGCATTTCGCTATCTTACAACTCATCTAATGTGCACCAAATAGACCATAAAATTACATTTTGATCATTTTAATAACATTCTTACTCAGAATAAGGCATTAAGAGGTTATTTTTATGACGAAGAAGGTTTGACTTGTGGGTGGTTACAATGATAATGGAAGTGTTTGTACAAAATTATGGAACACGCAAGATTTTCTACAGGAAGTATGTACGAAATAATATCTCAAATGGTTGCGCGCGAGCGCGTCAAAAATCAGCATTATTTAAGACATGTTAGTGTAGCTTATTGCTTTTCTTTAAATTTAAATTCAGTATTATCCATTACATAAAATATTCTCCTACTTTCCTCAGCCATGCACATATGGTGTCCTTGTGCAGTTTCATGTTTGTCGATGACCTCTGGGTCAAGGAATTCCTCAAGTTTCTTTTAGATTCTGTGAAAGATAAGTTGAAGTTTGTTTTAGATAAGTTAGATAAGTTTTAAGTTTGTAAGGACTATCAAAGTTTGAGGGTTATAAGTATATAATCCTTCCAAAATTAATGAAATGTTACGGGTAGCTCTTACAGAGACTTGGCCATTTGCGTCAGCAGTAAAAATGCCAGGAAAGCAATTTCCATTGGAGTCTGCCTCTCTGTAAGTTGTGACCGGAGAAGCCTTTAAACGGCCGCTAATTGCTCCGAAGGCTAACGACCGCGAGTCCTCCTTGAGAATTTTTCTTAAACTTGGTGGCTTTGCGGCTATTCTCAGTGGCGTAGCCAGGATTTTTGTCAGGGGGGGGGGCGCAAGAGCACCAAATTTTCCCCCAATTAGTGATCTGCTTCCTAATAATCAGTGTTCTCCGCAGGTCCAAATTTTGTCCGGGTGCTTTCCTCTGACCTGGCTGATGTGATCGCCGTCCTGGGGGAGGGGTCTAAGGGGACACCCCCTCCCCTTTGGAAAATTTTTGCTCATATAAGGTGGGCTAGATGCAAAATGGTGCCACATTTGGTGCTAAATGTAAACTGAATACATCACCAAGAATTCCTATTTTTTTAGGAAGCTTTTTTATCTTGCTTGTCTTCAGGTCTTGGTGAATTTTTCTTGAGTCCTACTGGTAGATCAGAATCACAATGGGTAAAGTACAATAATTAAGTGAACCCTGGTACACCTTTCCCTTCATCAGTTTACCACATTCACCACAATCAGTCCAAATTTTACGAGGACCTGCCCTTGTAGCAGAGTATAGCACTTGACCAGGCCACCGACCCATTCTAACAAACTGCATATACCACAATGCTGCTGCTTTAATTATCAAGAAACATTGGAAGTATACAGTAAAAGGACAGAGTCCCTTACCAGAGGTTCAGAGATCCCATGCTGTATAAACAGACAGTAAAACATAACTAGTACAACTGTAAGCATGGTGTCATCATTCCATCTCTGAAAACCTTCATTTAATGAGGACTGGTTGTGCCAGTGTGGCATATACTTTTAAATAAGTAAAGTGTACTGGCTGAGAAATTTAAAATTTTACCAGATCATGCGCAAATTTCACCATATATTCACTTTCAAAATTTCCCCCAAGATTTTCCAGAGGGGGCAACTCGCCCCCCTGTCCCCCCCCCCCTGGCTACGCCACTGGCTATTCTGGACGATTTTAGAGAAAATCCCGAGTCCCCAAAGTATAATTTGAAATACTAATGAAATATTTTTGTGATGATCGTAAATTTAAGATAGTAACCGTCAGTTAATTTGATAAGGATGGTACGTGGTGGTTGGTGGGAAAAGTGAACGGGGGGTGCAAGGGATTTGGAAAAAATAATTTACTCAAGCTATCCTACAGGATGTAATAACAACCACGTTCCACCTTTTTTGTTTCTCAAACAAAAATAGCCTGATCAATAAAGCCTCTAGAACCTAATTTCGGCGGTTTTATTATCCTATATTGCATAAAGTTCTGAGGGCTTCCCCCTGATCCTCCACAGGGCCCTGCCCCTGGATCCCGCCAGGGGCCCTAACGAGGGTCCCTGGACCCACGCGTGCAAACTCGCCCTTCACCCTCTTGGTGTTCCTTCCATGCACTTGTGTCACAGCTCCATATCAGTCGGGAAAATCACAGGTTGTGCCCCCAACCTACGAAATCCTGAACACGTTTCCCTACGGACAGGAGTACAACCGTGACGACTACTGTATTTATATTGTGTCCACGCGTAGCACGTCGGAATTTTTATTGGGAATTTGCGATTCCCTACCGTACATGGGTAGGTTTCTGTACATGCAAGGACCATAGTGCGTGTAATGACGTACATTTAGTAACGTACACTAGTACTGTCAGCTGTGACCCTTATTTCAGGGCTTTAAGTCACAAACGAGTGGCAGTTTTTAAGTTAATAATAAAGGAATGATTTCACGTTCGTCAATTACAGCCTTGTAAGTAGCGGACCACTAATTCAAATATTAGCTGACAAATTTAGTCCCGTTATAGAAGCTTGTTTCTGACTGTGTTACTTATAAAATGTGATCAATTTTTCATATGGTTTTTATAGGCAGTGAGTTGAAATACAGACTGTGCAAAATTCAAGGCAATTTAATTGTCCAAGTTTAGTGCCATTTTTTATTGTATTACTCCGCTCTGATTTTGATCCTCTTAAAGGCCTTTGGATGTTAAATTCACAAGTCAGTAAAGAAAGCTACTCTACAGCTCCTGAAGTTTGCCTTGAATTTGGTATTCGAGATGGAGGATTTCTGCTCTTGAGTTCAAAAAAGCCAGGGAGACTGATCGTCGTCTTGACAGTGGTGACGCCAGATGGGGTCAGGCGGACCATGTTCCCTCGTCGGGGAAGGATCCCCACGGTCGGGTAAAATTTCCGCTGTATACGTCGGGAAACGATAAAATATGAAGTAGCCCACAACAGCCATTCGCCTCTGTGACTTATTAACGTGATATTTTGATTTAAATGAGGGCAGATCCTGTAATAAGGTACCAACAAAATTTTTTCAACAGCAATTGCCCATGCCTCCCCATCTTTGAGCCCCTCCACTGTACTAATAGGTTTTCATTGCAGGAACGCGTGAACCGCCCAAAGAACACAAATTGTGGCATCTTTATGATATTTGATATTATGTTTTCCTTTATTTTACACTACACAATTTACCATAATATTAAATCTAACTTATTATTTCCTCTTGTGTTGCTTCCTTTCGTTTATTGTTTTATTACTTTTATAATTTAAGGTCTGGGAAAAGTGGTGGACAAGTGCCCCTTGACCCCGTAATCCCGCCTATATGGACTGACCTAGATAAAAGGCCGTTCGGTTTGATGATGCATGGGGATTGTGAAGGGGGACTAGATCAATGATGGCAGGGTTGCATAAAGCTTTGAAACAATAATACCAGAAAGCCAAAAGGCCTTGTGATTCCTTGCCGTAGAAATTGTTGAGACTTTCTCAGATAACCCTTGACCTGTCTTTTGTGTGCTGTAATGAAAGCAGACACCAAGTATAATAGGTTTTTGCAATTTTTCCTCTGGTGACCTCAGATCACCTTTGACTTCCACCCAAAAAGGAGGACTGTTTCTTTCAACCTGATTACTGAGTGAACAGCTACTTCCACCAAATACCTACCTCCACAAATAACAATAGGATTTTCTACTCACTATGATCCATCTACACGCTGTGCACGACAAGTGTCTGTGCTGCCTTCCTTGTAAAGTCATGTTTACAAAGTTTTAGTTTTTGACCTCTGGTGACCTCAAATGACTTGTAATCTCCCACCATCCCTCTCAACATGACAAATCTATACACCAAATATGAAGTGTCTGTCATAGTCTGTCATTGCTGTCTTGAAATGTCGTGTTCACAACATTTACAAGGTTTTCGCAGTTAAACCTCCGGTGACCTCAGATGACCTTTGACCTCGCCACCAAAGAAAATATGATTCTTCCCTTCATCATGACAAATCTATATACCAAATATGAAAAGTGTCTGTGATTGCTATCTTGAGATATCATGTTTACAAGGTTTTCGGTTTTTTACCTTTGCTGACCTCAAATGACGTTTGACTTCGAACAAAAATAATAGGGTTCTTCTTAGCACGACAAATCTATACACCAAATATGAAAAGGTGTCTGTCATAGCTCTCTTCAGATATCGTGTTTACAAGGTTTTTGTCCTCTGGTGACCTCAAATGACCTTTGACCTTCACCAAAGAAAATAGGGTTCTTTCTTTCAACATGACAAATCTATATACCAAAAATGAAAAGTGTCCGTCATTGCTATCTTGAGACATCGTGTTTACAACCCATTTACAAGGTTTTCGCAGTTTAACCTTCGGTGGCCTCAAATGACATTTGACCTTCACCAAAAACAATAGCATTCTTTCTTTTAACATCACAAATCTATATACAAAATATGAAAGGTGTACGTCATTGCTATCTTGAGATATCGTGTTTACAAGCTTAGTGTCACATACACGCACATACACACTCACGACATCACCATTGCATAGATTCCTTGCCTGCCTTCGGCAAGGAATCAATCATGCAAGTTGTCCAAAATCAATTATGTGGCAGGTACATTTAGTTGCTATTGGTGCGTAAAGAGCGCTGAAGAAATGCCTTTTTAAAAGCAATTTAGTAATTATCTGCATTTCATTGGAAGCTGTTTCAAATATTAGTTAGCAAGTATAACAAGGACCGTATATATAGCTCTGTATACTTTTGGATAATATATGACATCCACATACTAAATGTGCGATCCCTTAATAACCTTTTTGAGATATTATGTTTACAAGGTTTTCGTAGTTTCATCCCTGGTGACCTAAACTTGAGCTTTACCAAAAATTAAAGCATCTTTTTCTAAAAATACGACAAATCAATGAACTAAGTGTTAAAAACATCCATCATACCTATCTTGAAATATCGTGGCGTTTCAGTTTTTAAACATTGGTGACCTCAAATGACCTTTGACCTCCACAAAAACAGTAGGATCATTTCTGTTAATATGGTAAATCTGTATACCAAGTATAAAAAGTACCGATCGTCGCAACCTTCATTTACAAACACTTTAGACTACAAGTTTTTCATAGTTTAACTCTGGACAAACTTTGACCCCCACCAAAGACAATACGGTTTATGTTCTTAGTATGAATAATCTGTATACTAAGTATCAAAAGTGTCCATCATCCCTATCTTGAAATATCATGTTTACAAAGTTTTCGATATTTGACCACTGTGACCTCAAATGACCTTTAACCTCCACCAGAAACAATAGGGTACCTTTCTCTTAATACGACAAATTTTTGCAGGAAGTATGAAAAGTACCATCAAAGCAAAGCGTCACAAACGCACACTCACATATGCACATACCTACACTCACACGTGATTACATTGATTCCCTTTGCCCTCTATAGGGAATCAAAAACTAAGTAATCTGCCTTTACAGGCGCGCCAAGCGCGCAGAAAAAAATTTCGTACAAAATCTGCAAAATCCCGGAATAGAATGAACACTCTAAAAACATCTAGTCAATTGGGGCACGAACCGGAATCTTGTCAAATATTTGACAAGATTTGTTTCAAAATTGACTAGAAATGGTTAAAAAATGAAACTATTCGTTTCATTTATGAGTCAAATCTAGTCAAAGATTTGACAAGATTCCGGTTCGTGCCCCTGTTGATTAGATTCTATTTAAATTTGACTAAGACATTTTTAGAGTGAAGATTGCAATAACATGAGTCGTCTGTGATGGTTTGTGCTGAGTATCGAGTTGGCATTGCTTCGGTTCTTTTGATATTCTTATGTTAATGTATTCATTTGCATGTTATGTCATCCATTTGATATATAAGAGTCAAGCCTGCATACAAAGCAGCACATCAAGAATATACTCTGAGTTGTAAGTTTGCCATTGCGTTTGCCTGGATCATTTAATTTGTGTAGGTCTGGATTGTTCCCGGGGACCGACACTACAACTGGCGACGAAGATGGTTTTTAACTAAACGCTGGAAAAAGAAGTTTTAACCGGGGTAAAAGAAGACGGCAACTGTTAATTCAATGAAGGTGGAACTTCTAATACTATTTCTACGTCTGACGTTGTTTGAAATCCCAGCTATGGCCCGGTCTTCTCACTTAAAGGTGGAGAGTTACGACCCTGAAGTCGAAAAATGGGAGTCGTATGAGGAACGTTTAACCATGTTTTTTGAAGCAAACAACGTCACAGAAGACAAGAAAAAGGTAGCTATATTCTTATCATCCATGGGAGCAAAGGGCTACGGACTTTTAAAGAACTTAGTCTCACCAGATAAACCGTCTGCGAAAAATTTCCCAGAAATTTGTAAGACCCTGAAAGACTATTACAGTCCTAGACCACCAGTTTTACTAGAGAGATCTCGGTTCTATAGTCATACGCAAAGTGCCTCAGAATCAGTAACCAACTTCCTTGCCGAGTTGAAGAGACTGTCTAGCACTTGTAATTTTGGAGCGTTCCTAAAGGATGCGTTACGAGACCGGTTCGTCTGCGGACTTTACGACGCTACAGTCCAAAAAAAGCTTCTATCGGAAGACGACTCCTTAACTTTAGAAAAAGCGCTGAAAATTGCCGTCAGTATGGAAACAGCAGCCAAGAGTTCAGCGATAATTAAAGAAGGGATCCCAAGTATTTCACGCGTAGCGACAAATTCGCCCCAACACAGACGTGGTCGTCGAAGTCAGTGTTCATGTTGTGGAAAATTGGGACATTCAAAAAAGGATTGTTATTACAAGGACCTTAAGTGCCACAGTTGTGGGCATGTTGGACATCTACAGGCTGTTTGCAGACAAAACTCAGATGTAGGTAAGCATACCAGTAAAGAAGGTAAGGTGTCAACATTCAAGAAAACTAAGCGAAGTTCCAAAATTAAAGAAGTGCAAAAGGAAAATTCTGAATTTGAAGTAGAAACTAGTGACGACGATGTTACAGCCTATTACGTAAAGACAATTGCGTCATGTAAGCCAATTGAAGTAGAAGTTGTCATTGAAGGCAACGAAGTCACTATGGAATTAGATACTGGGGCTGCGATATCTTTAATTCCAAAAAGATTATTTGACAAAACTGTTAAAGAAAACGTGGAACTAAAATCTACAAAGGCAATTCTTAAAACGTTTACAGGAGAAAAAATTCCTGTTGTAGGTAAATGTAATGTGCAAGTTCAGTGTAATGGCACTGAAAAGAGATTGCCACTGTTTGTAATTCAAGGTAATGGCCCAGCCTTATTCGGTCGTAATTGGTTGACACATTTACCGTTGAACTGGCAAGAGATTAATCGTGTCGCTATTCCTTCAGATGTAAATAATCGACTTCAAGAAATATTGTCGAAAAGTAATGTATTTGAAAAGAAATTAGGAACGGTGAAGGGTGTCCAAGCAAAGCTTAGGCTTAAACCAGGAGCAACACCTAAGTTCTACAAGCCAAGGCCTTTAGCACTGGCTAGAAAAGACAAGGTTTCTGAAGAGTTAAGAAGATTGGTAAAAGAAGGTATTTTAGAGAAAGTAGACTTTTCATATTGGGCGTCTCCTACTGTTCCAGTAATGAAAGGGGATGGAAGTGTTAGGTTGTGTGGAGACTATAAAGTCACAATTAATCCAGTAATTCACCAAAAGGAGTACCCCCTACCTCACCCTGACGAGTTATTAGCTCAACTCAATGGGGGACAAAAATTTTCTAAACTCGATTTGTCGAACGCATACTTACAAATAGTATTAGATCCTGAGTCTCGTAAGTATGTGACTATTAACACTCATTTGGGGTTGTTTCAGTATACAAGATTACCTTTCGGAGTTAGTTCGTCTCCCGCCATTTTTCAAAAATGTATGGATCAAGTTTTGAGTGGTTTGAGTGGAGTTGGATGCTATTTAGACGATATAATCGTTACTGGTAAGAATGATGAGGAACATCTTAGAAATCTAGTTATTAAGAAGCTGGATAATTTTGGTTTGAAATTGAAAGAGTCAAAGTGTTCATTTTTTCAAGATTCAATACAGTATCTTGGTTGGGAAGTGGATGCAAATGGTGTACATGCATCAACCACAGGAGTGGAAGCAATTCTTAATGCTTCTGAACCAAAAAATATTCAGGAATTGCAATCATTGATTGGTATGATTAATTATTATCGAAAGTTTATGCCTAATTTATCATCTATATTAACGCCAATGACATCTGCGCTTAAGTTTGGAAAGGATTTTCATTGGACAAGTGATTGTCAAAAGGCCTTTGAAGAGATCAAACAAATTTTGATTTCTCCCCAAGTCTTAGCTTATTTCGACCCATCAAAAGAAATTACATTAGCTGTTGATGCTTCTCCAACAGGCATAGGAGCAGTAATTTCCCATACAACTCAGGAAGGTGAGAAACCAATTGCTTATGCTTCTAGAAAACTGACTAAAGCCGAACAAAATTACTCGCAAATAGAGAAAGAGGCTTTAGCAATCGTGTATGGTGTAAGACATTTTCATCAGTATCTTTGTGGAAAACGATTCACACTTTTTACTGATCATAAGCCGTTGAAGTATTTGTTAGCTCCAGGCAAAGGCATTCCAGTGTTAGCCGCATTGAGGCTACAGAGATGGGCAATACTTCTAAGTGGGTACGAGTATGACATCAAATACCAAACATCAAAACAAAATGCCAATGCGGATTGTTTGCCAGACTACCTAATTCAAAGACTGACAGTAATGACAAACCAAATTCAGTTGATCAGTTCACGGTATTCTGGACAAAGGAAGCTACTAGGGTGAATCAAACACAAATTCAATCACTTCCTATTAATGGAAAGCAAATTGCAAAGGCCACAAGTACTGACCGTGTCTTGTCAAAAGTAAAACATTTTGTTCTATACGGTTGGCCAGAAGAGAGGAGTATTGGTCAGGAATTACTACCATATTTTAGTAAGAGAGATGAACTTTCAATTGAAAGCAATTGTTTGTTATGGGGTATACGAGTGATCATTCCTTTACGTTATCAGAATCAGGTTTTAAGCGAATTGCATACAGGCCATCCAGGTATGGTTAGAATGAAATCCCTTGCCCGGATGCATGTCTATTGGCCAGGGTTAGACTTACAGATTAAACATTTAGTAGAGTCGTGTAGTGGTTGTCAGTCAGTTCAATCTGCCCCTCCCAAAAGTAATGTTAATTGGGATTGGCCTACTATGCCATGGTACCGCATTCATATTGATTTTGCAGGTCCTTTTCAAGGCAATATGTATTTAATAGTTGTCGACGCTCATTCTAAATGGCCCGAAGTCATTTTGATGATATCAACTACGGCGTCAAAAACTATTACCAGGGAGCTGTTACGGAAGGAGATAAAGCAATTGTCTCTCCTTTGAAACTATCAGGCTTGCCGACAATAAGCTCCTAATTGTTGTGCTCTTGAAAATTTTGCACCATTTAAAAGGGATTAGAGAGTGACGACAATAGGTCGTGTCGTCTGCTAGATCTCAACCACTTGTTGGTATGATTTCACCCATTGCTATAATATTGCCAGTCGTCAAGGAAAACAAAAATTATTCTATTATTGTCCGCTAGTGCTCACTGTTTTGATGGGTTCAGTAGAACTTCATTTAAGTTATAGAACATGGTCAAATATTTCGCTGTTTCAGGAACAATCCGGAATCTTTTCAAAGTTCATGTGTAAAAGTTACACTTTACATTCATTGCTGAAAAGAGACGTTACTAACTAATGGAAGAAATTAGAATAATAAAGGAATCTGATTACTTAAAATTGCATTACCAGTCGTTTAGACTAAAAGACTGAGGAATGTTTCACACTTGTCGGCATTGCTGATGACTTCAAAGCATTGTTACTATGAGGTCTTTGTTTGAGGATTCCGTTTGTATGAAAGGATCAAACTCTAATTAGGAGGTTTAAGTCAAACTAACTTAGAAGAGGAACTAAAGGACCTGTCAATCAAAGTCTCTTCCCACAAAAAGGATTAAAGTACTCTCAATATGTATTGTCTGACAGATTAAATTGGATGAGGTGCTTTATCTCCTTCCGTAACATCTCCCTGCTATTACTGAGTTAAGAACAATGTTTGCACGGTATGGGTTGCCGAAAGAAATCGTATCCGATAATGGTCCACAATTTATAGCCGACGAATTTCAGAATTTTTGTAAACAAAATGGTATTTATCATATCAGAACAGCTGTTAAGCACCCTGCTTCGAATGGTGAAGCGGAGAGATTCGTTCGTACTTTCAAACAGGCTATGAAGAAAGTCAAATTTGAAAGTGCTCCAATTCAGACGAAACTTGATCGAATTTTGCTTTCATATAGAACCACTCCCCATTCCGTTACAAAAGAGACACCAGCAAGGTTTTTCTTTGGGAGAGAATTCCAAACTAGGCTCTCCTTGTTGAAACCACAATTAGGCGTTTCCATCTCTAAAAGGCAGGCCTCCGAGGTTGACTCACCTTCTCGATCTGTTTCTGTGGGGGACGAGGTTATGGTATTAGACTTTAGAGGATCCACAGCAAATGATGAGGAAAGCCTATCGTGATTATATGAATGATGTTTTGACGCCGAGTATGGAAGATAATCCTAAAATATTCTGGAGGTTTGTCAAGTCACTCAAACGGGACAGTGGGGGGATTGGAGCTCTTAGAGATCAAGGGCAACTGATATCTGATAGTAAGGGTAAGGCGGACTTACTGAATAATTACTTTCGATCAGTGTTTACAATCGAGCAAACTCATGATATACCTAACAAAGGGACCTCCCCGTTTCCCCTAATGAGTAAATTCAAAGTCACTAATGAAGGTGTACTTAAGCTACTGAACGATCTCAACCCTGCTAAAGCAGCAGGCCCCGACGGCCTTCACTCTCGTATCTTGAAGCTGCTAGCCAATCAGATCGCTCCAGTCCTGACTGAGATCTTTAACTGTTCCCTCCGAAGCGGAGAGTTACCAGAGGACTGGAAAAAGGCTAACATTACCCCAATTTTTAAGAAAGGAGAGAAAGTTGATCCCAAAAATTACCGTCCGGTATCCTTAACCAGCATATGTTGTAAGATTCTAGAGCATATTGTCCACAGTCAAGTGATGCACCATTTGGACAACCACCAAATCTTGTCCGACTATCAGCATGGTTTTAGAAAACGAAGATCTTGTGATACTCAACTAGTCCTAACTGTTGACGACCTGGCCAGTGCCCTAGATAAACGTAAACAAGTAGATGTTGTCATCCTTGATTTTAGCAAGGCATTCGATACGGTCCCCCACTCTAGATTAATCAACAAATTATACTATTACGGTATAAACAAAGAACTTGTTGGTTGGATTAAAGCCTTTCTGTGTGGGAGAGAACAGAAAGTTGTTCTTGAAGGCCAGTCTTCTTCTTTTCTCCCTGTGGACTCTGGTGTACCCCAGGGTACTGTTTTAGGGCCCCTATTATTTCTATTATCATATATCAACGACCTACCTGACAACCTTAAGTCAACCACTCGGCTATTTGCGGATGATTGTCTCTTGTATAAGACTATCTCAACCACCAAGGATTCTGAGGATCTGCAGAAAGATCTTGATACCTTAAATGCTTGGCAAAACAAGTGGCAAAACCGTTTCAACTCTAGTAAGTGTTATGTTATGCACATCTCATCAGGTAGATCCACCACCCATTTTAATTATAAACTGGGCGGTCAGACTTTGCAAACAGTTCATTCTTACCCTTACCTTGGTATTCATCTCCAAGATAATTTGAAATGGGACACCCAGGTTGCTCATGCAACTACAAAAGCTAGTAAGGTCCTTGGCCTCATAAAGAGGAACCTTTCCAACTGCACCGAGCAGCTCAAAGCCACTGCCTATACCAGCTTAGTCAGGCCCCATTTAGAGTATGCTACACCTGCTTGGGACCCTCACCTTCAAAAGCATTGTAGCCAGTTGGAAAGGGTGCAACGTAATGCTGCAAGGTTCGTCACACATGACTATAGTAAAACGGAAGGAACGGTCACAAAGCTCCTCCATGATCTCCACTGGACGTCCTTGCAGAACAGGAGATCTGCCTCCAGATTAACCCTATTGTATAAAATTAATCAGAACCTTATTGACATACCTAAAGAAAACTTCCTAAAACCAGTGACACTGCAAGGCCTTCGGAGAATGAACACGCAAAACTTCCAACAACCTGCGTGTCGTATTAATGCTTACAAATACTCCTTTTTCCCAAGAACTATAAAGGAGTGGAATATGTTACCTGAAGGGACTGTCAATGCAAGTAGTACAAATTCGTTCAAGCATAATTTACATTTTGATTAAGTCATATCCCCTCCCCGCACACCTCTGGCTCATATGCTCTACCTTTTTTTTAGAGCCCTGCCAGTACACGAGAAGAAGAAGAAGAAGAAGAAGAAGAAGAAGAAGAAGAAGAAGAAGAAGAAGAAGAAGAAGAAGAAGAAGAAGAAGAAGAAGAAGAAGAAGAAGAAGAAGAAGAAGAAGAAGAAGAAGAAGAAGAAGAAGAAGAAGAAGAAGAAGAAGAAGAAGAAGAAGAAGAAGAAGAAGAAGAAGAAGAAGAAGAAGAAGAAGAAGAAGAAGAAGAAGAAGAAGAAGAAGAAGAAGAAGAAGAAGAAGAAGAAGAAGAAGAAGAAGAAGAAGAAGAAGAAGAAGAAGAAGAAGAAGAAGAAGAAGAAGAAGAAGAAGAAGAAGAAGAAGAAGAAGAAGAGAAGAAGAAGAAGAAGAAGAAGAAGAAGAAGAAGAAGAAGAAGAAGAGAAGAAGAAGAAGAAGAAGAAGAAGAAGAAGAAGAAAAGAAGAAGAAGAAGAAGAAAAAGAAGAAGAAGAAGAAGAAGAAGAGAAGAAGAAGAAGAAGAAGAAGAAGAAGAAGAAGAAGAAGAAGAAGAAGAAGAAGAAGAAGAAGAAGAAGAAGAAGAAGAAGAAGAAGAAGAAGAAGAAGAAGAAGAAGAAGAAGAAGAAGAAGAAGAAGAAGAAGAAGAAGAAGAAGAAGAAGAAGAAGAAGAAGAAGAAGAAAGAAGAAGAAGAAGAAGAAGAAGAAGAAGAAGAAGAAGAAGAAGAAGAAGAAGAAGAAGAAGAAGAAGAAGAAGAAGAAGAAGAAGAAGAAGAAGAAGAAGAAGAAGAAGAAGAAGAAGAAGAAGAAGAAGAAGAAGAAGAAGAATAAGAAGAAGAAGAAGAAGAAGAAGAAGAAGAAGAAGAAGAAGAAGAAGAAGAAGAAGAAGAAGAAGAAGAAGAAGAAGAAGAAGAAGAAGAAGAAGAAGAAGAAGAAGAAGAAGAAGAAGAAGAAGAAGAAGAAGAAAGAAGAAGAAGAAGAAGAAGAAGAAGAAGAAGAAGAAGAAGAAGAAGAAGAAGAAGAAGAAGAAGAAGAAGAAGAAGAAGAAGAAGAAGAAGAAGAAGAAGAAGAAGAAGAAGAAGAAGAAGAAATATATTGTTCAAGTTGAAAATCAAATGTGGAAGCGTCATATTGATCAAATCAGAGCAAAGCCTCGTACCTCACATACAGAACTGTTTAATAACAATTATAGAAGTTCTGATGAAATTCTAGGGTCTGAACCTTCTATTGACCGCAACGAGCTTACTAAAAGTAAACCCAGTGAAAATACTCGGGAAAAAACATTTTCTGAGAAAATTAAATCGCCTATTCAAACTATTCCTGAAAATAAAGCTTCAGAGAAATTTATGTCACCAGGTGAAATGATTTCCGAAAGTAATCAAAACAAAGAACCAAGCTCGTCGTTGCCATTTGTGGTGTCGGCTCCTGAGAATAAACCAGAACCACTAATTTTAAGGCGATCTACAAGAAATCGTAAGCCACGTGTTCTTTTTGATGCAAGCAATTAAGTTTTATGTTAAAAGAAATTTTAGTTTGAAAAGAGTGAATATATGTAAAATAAAGATTTGAAAAGTAAAGTGTAACAAGATTGAATGTATTATATATGAAGAAAAAGAATGTTTCACTGATTTAACAAGGGAGGAGTGCTGAGTATCGAGTTGGCATTGCTTCGGTTCTTTTGATATTCTTATGTTAATGTATTCATTTGCATGTTATGTCATTCATTTGATATATAAGAGTCAAGCCTGCATACAAAGCAGCACATCAAGAATATACTCTGAGTTGTAAGTTTGCCATTGCGTTTGCCTGGATCATTTAATTTGTGTAACAAGATTGAATGTATTATATATGAAGAAAAAGAATGTTTCACTGATTTAACAAGGGAGGAGTGCTGAGTATCGAGTTGGCATTGCTTCGGTTCTTTTGATATTCTTATGTTAATGTATTCATTTGCATGTTATGTCATTCATTTGATATATAAGAGTCAAGCCTGCATACAAAGCAGCACATCAAGAATATACTCTGAGTTGTAAGTTTGCCATTGCGTTTGCCTGGATCATTTAATTTGTGTAGGTCTGGTTTGTTCCCGGGGACCGACACTACAGTTTGCACCCACAGCGTTCCGCTGGCTATGAACAGTACGTTGACGTTCCCCTAAAAACTGTCATTGCTGTGCATATTTCTCGAAGAATAGTAATAAAAAGTGCCACCCCACAGAAGTCGTTAAAGTCCGGTTGCTTTTTAAATTGCCACGCGCAAATGATTTTCTCTCCACCTTCATTTTTCTCTCTCCCGAGAGTCATGTGCCTACTGATCGTCGATGCACTGACTGACCGTCCCTGTGGTGTCACACCTTAACAACCCCCATAGCTACACCCCCTGAATATAATTTTCTATAGTATTTATTATTCATCTCTGTTATCGTCGTCGTCATCCACACCATCATCAAATTTTACTCACGATGTAGAACCACATGCTAATACTAACTGTGCATCTAGAGGCTTACACAGCCACTTGATTTACCTTTGTCTTGTAACTCTGTTTAAATTTGATTCGTGTCTCAAGTGTCATATTAAACAAAACGTATATAGTCGGAAGTTACTCAAAGAGTTTTGTAGACTCAACATAAGAAAATCTAATTTTGTCAGTAGGGTTGTTGATGTGTGAAATGGCCTCTCTGAGAGTGTAATTTCAGCCACCACTGTTTTTCAGTTTGAGAAGACTTTGGATAGGTTTTGGGCTGGCCATGATTGTATAACTACAAGACAGATTTTGTGCAAGTTTAGTTCAGAATGGCAGTCACCCACAGATCTTGATCATTGTTACAGTCGCCGATGCTGAAGATCAAGAAGATGCGGACATAGAGGTCAAGAGACCTGCGTCCACTGAGGTTCCTAAGGTATCCTAAGGTAAAACATCGCATATATTGTCCATCAGAGTGAGGGTTCTTTGTAAGATTAGTTTTCAGATACCGAACGGTCCTCCAGTCAATTTTGGACTCGCCTGGAATGTACTCCCTGTCCAAGTCCAACTGCAACCTCAATCCGGACTAATGCTAATTCCAGAGGCCCCTATTCCGGGCCAGTTCACAGTCTGGTATACGGACTTGAGTCTGGCCGGTATCGAATTCGGACGTGAGTGCTGGAGTCCTGTTCATTACGCGGTACGAAGCTTCAGTTGCAGTGCGTCCTTTTATGTATGTAATTAAACATAGATGATGTCATTATTTCATGAATCAGGCGCATATATGAATTCCGGCTGTATCGTATTTTTTGGAATTACAATAACTCTTTATACTGAACAACAGGAGCCTGAGTCTAAGGAAGCGGCAGAATATTGAAATGGTCGAATGTTGTTGAGTGTATCATATCAAAATTGATTGACCCTATATGATAAGAGCCTCAACTTGAAGTTTCACATATTGTGAAGTGAATTCGATGTCATAGGCAAATTAAACAGTCTCAACATTAGCTTTTGTTTTAAATCAAGATAAAGAGCGAAACTTGAGTTCTGTGCTTTGAGGAAACATTACTTAGTAGTCCCACTTTATAGACCGTGAAGTTAAAATAAATTTATCGTACACAATTATATTATATGTTTGTTACCATACTTAGACCCCTGAGGAGAATGACTTTTAGCACTACAATAACACCGATTTCCGTCTTTTAACAAGTTCCGCCACGGTATTCAGATTTATTGCTGCAGTCTGAAAGTTAAGAGCCTATGCCTGGGTACCTAGTAAAGATCACCAGAGATCATTGTCTCTCTTTGTGAAGCACGTCCTCTACACTGCTATATGCTACAAAGACAGATGTGACTGACGAGGTACTGTATATTCAAGTACCCGTAACTAGTTACTTTTGAAATGTAGCTAGTACTATTCAGTCAAAAGTAACTGCAGGACCGCAGCCTGGTCGAAATCTGTAGAGGGCAGTTTATGACACTATATAAGCGGAGCACCAAGTGACGTGCCTACAGATATTTGATCTCCGGACGGACCCTTCTTTCTTCACCTGTGCATGAGTGCCCATCCTTGAGGAGGGTGCCGAGGGGGAAGCGGCACATGAAAATTGTGCTATCGTTGCCATTCCTATTTTTGCTGGGTGTAAGTCGGAAGGTGCTGTCTAAGAGAAGGGGACAGCATTCTATATCCATTGAGAATTTTTTTTTCATTGTTAGGAGGCTTAGATGCAAAATAGAGCTATCTTGGTAAAGGCTCGGAAAGAAAATTTATTATATGTGTAGGAATCCTCATTATTTAATGGAGTTTTTTTTTCTATTTTTGGTAGGATGCTATTGAAGGGGAAGTTCCTCTATTCTTTGAGTTTTTCTTGTTCTAAGGCTTCCTATATACAAAATGGTTTTATCTAGTTGGTAAAGCTTTGAACTGATAACACGATCCGAAATTTTAACTGTTTGCTGAATTTTTCGGCCGTGGCATGGTACCCCACAAGGCTGGTACCCTATGCAGGCTTCTCCCTATCGCTCTTAGTACACCACTAGGGGAGCCACCATCGGTTGGTACGTAGCTGTAGAGTATACCTTGCGAGAAAATGCTTGGTCGAATTGTCTCCCACATGGAAGGGGGAGGAGTGACACATTTTAGACCTTAAAGTTGCATCTAAACATTCTTTACTTTAGATTTCATGCTTTAGAAACAAATTTATATTTCAAGAAGAAAAATTAGATTTGGAAAATGCAGTCACCCCAATTTGAATTAGTGTACCCGGATATCCTGTTTCAAGCGTGGCTTTTGAGAACCATGTTAGGCCTGCAATATGTTTCACTGAGTTGTGAAATTCACATAGCGTAACTCCTTGTTTTACCTTGAATATGCAATGTTTATATTCTAACATATACTTGAAGTGAAATAAGAGGATATTTTGTGAAATTTAGCTGTATTTTAAAACAAGTTTGCTGCTGCTGCTTATGCATGTCCTTTTAAGTTAAAAATTTCTTCACCAGTTCATTGAGTTTAGCTAACAGTTAAAGGTAATCATAGGCTATTTTATCTTCAGCCAGTCTATTTATGTCGTTGTATTTAAGCAGTGTTTATTGTAGGAGGAAGATGATTCATTCGTCAGGAAGAGGAACCCGCATAAGAACGCGTCCACAGCTGGGGTCGGGGGACTCTAGAAAAATTTTTGAAATAAAGGAACCTTAATATGCCATTTTCGAAGATTTGGGCGCCTTGAAATCATAATTAAGACAGTAAAATTTTCAACATTTTAGATCTTTTTTTCTCAAGAAGGCCAACTTTCATTTACGATTTGGAAATCTCAGGGGGCAGTTGCCCCCTGCCCCCGCAGCTACGATCCTGAATTGTAACTACTTTTTCAACATTGTAAGTAGTTGCTGTAACGGGTTACAATTTTATGGAAATTACTGTAACCAGTGCTGGAGATACGTGTAACATGGGTGGCGTGCCCCCGGCCCATTCGATTTCCCAAAATTTTAAATGGAACCAAAATGCGTTTAAGCTATAGATTTCTGTAGAGGATAAGGTGAGGTGTGTCATTTACGACTGAGTGATTGATCTATTTTAATCATTTTCTATCACATTTTCTATCGTTCTCAAACTATCAGAATTTTCGAGCGAACCGCGCACTTACGGACTCCCTTCATCATCCCGTGCATTCATCAGTATGATACCGTCTTAATTAAAACGTATTCATTGGTGAGGGCTTTTCAGTTTGGTCGATTGTTCGTGGGCATGCTAGTAAGGGAATTGAAAGTGTACCGGTGCAGAATCTTCATGCATCTTTTGTAATGGTAATAATTTTTGCAAAATTTGAACATTATTAGGGCAATAATATACCGAATTATACTGAACAACACACTTTATGAAAAATTGAAGTACATCTCCAACCTCTGTAGGGACCTTACGTTAAAAGGGGAATCAAATATAATCAGCGTTCTGAAACATGCATGTTAGTCTACGACCTTTTTGTATATAATTCCTATATACTACTCTTTCGATCACTTCCCATTGCTCGCTGAATGCCTAAATTCGCATTGCTCATGTTAGTATCGCCATTTTATTATAACCAAAGAGCTTCCGGATCTTCGTCTGTTGGACCTTGTCTCAGATATTACTTCTGAAGAGCCCGGTACACTGGATACAGGACCCCTTGACCTCGGGGAGCGCTCTTCGAGGAGATAAAACATGATCACACTTCCGTTCATTAATATTTGTGGAGGATTCTACCATGAAGGGTCTGTTAAACCAAAAGTGTAAATTTGTCACAATGCTGCAAAATAAAAAATGTTTAGATGCAACTTTAAAGACAAACATTCATCACCCCAAAGTATACTTTTAGTGTGGGGGTATCAGAATTTTCAGTTGGTGACTGCTCTTTGATTGACATCAAAGTTTGAAAATTTGAAAGATGCAGAGTAGCTCACATTCCACACAAGGCAGAGAGAGTGCTTTTATTACATTTTATAGCCTTGTATGTTCACCAGGACATGGCCTTAAGCAATAAAACAGGTTTATTCCTGCACAAGGAAGAGCTTCATACAGTTGTGGGAGGAGCTAGAAGTTGCATAGTTGAAAGAATTGGAACTGTCTGGGATGATGAAAATTCCCCTTTAAGCCTAGAAAATGCCATTTCCTGCAATCTGAGGGATATTTTGGTAAAAAGTCTGTCACTGTACGTTACGCATTAACCGACGGTGGGGCACCGCATAGATTTCAGTGAATCTCAAACGCGGCCCCGGGCCCTGTCAGTGCGGCCCCTTAATTGAGTTTTCGTTTTGAGAAAAATGATCTTTGACAAGAACAAAACATAGCAAAGTAGGAAATTAAATTATGTAACTTAAAGTCACTGCTTGACTCCTTCCAAGTTTGCTCTCCTAAAGGAGCGCTAGGTTGCCTACGTAGCAGGTTGTAAGGCATATTACTTGTTCAGTCATATCTAGCCGAGATTTACTTCATGTGCCGTGTTGTTGGCAATCATGCCCACGGTGGTATATAGTTACGTAGTGGTGCATTGTGGATTGTTTGTATTTGTAGTGACAAAGTTTGTAGCAAAGTTATATCCCGGGAATTTAATTCGCTTTGAGGTAGCTGTACAACTGAAGGACATAGTGTTGAATGTATGTTCATGGGTTTCAACAGGTGGGGGATGGGGGACATGACATCCAACTTTTGAGAGTAGAGAGGACATCATATTATTTGTCCCCCACTTTTTCCAGAACCCGAACAGAAATAACAGGTACATGTTATACTCCATAATTTACAAACAATATAGCTAATTCAATAAAATCAAGCTCGAAAATGGTGGGAACAGCCACTTAATGGATTAAAATGGTGGGAAAATGCCTCAGATTACACCTCAGATCTTCTGAAATCCATTTTCCGGGGCCCTTAAGCCCGCCCCGGATCCCTCGTTGCTAAAGCTTCGCGATTTGGGCTTGAATTATTTTCGTCAAGGTTGTTCCCCACTTTTGAGAAGCTGTTGACGCTCTTGATTGTATTGATTGGTTACTGAAATTAAAATTTCTGAAGTCATCTTTGGGTACTAACAATGTATTTGCAATGTTTTATATGAGCTCGGTCTTTCCACAGCTCTGTTAAATGAAATAGAATCATTCCATCAACGTGAAGCTCTGTTCGACTTTTGTGAATGCGGACCCAGTTCCCTATCTGACAGCGTTTGAGAATAATTCAAGAGCTTCCTCAGATGTAACATGGCTTCTAACGCAGAATAAGTGCAGAACTGTTGTGACTTCATCCGTTTCAGAGTGCGATTTTCGTTGACAACACTATTTAGTTTGGAATACCAAATGTTTCTCCTCTGCCTCAAACTGACACATGATAAACATCGAAATGACCATACTGGTGACTGACCCACGCATGCTAGACGCAGAATTGTAATCAGGGGTGGTGCCAGGTGGGGGAGTTGAAGGGGGCCATGACCCCTATCGTCGGAGAAACTCCATTTTCGTCGGGGAACTTTAATGTGTACAATGAAGTATGTAGCCCTCAACGACGGCCAGACGCGGCAACAAGTTTCTTGATTTTGCCCTTAGTAGGGCAGGTTTCTCAATAAAACCCACAAATTTTCATAGTTTTTTTAACAGTATCCCGAAATTTTCAGCGCGTTACCGGCGCCAAAATTTCGCTTTTTCCATCCTTTCGTCAACCCAGCCGCTCAGTGGAGGAGCTTGGCCGCCACCTGGTACCACACCTGATTTAAGTAGCAAATTTGTGGTTAAAAGTGCGATCTCCTGCTATCTAGAGAGCCTGGAAAGCAAAATTTTCTGACCTTAGCCTCAACCATGGTGGGGCTGAGGTCAGGTTGCTCCTGTTGGACGCTGCGAAAATGGAAACTGCGCTCCTAAGGAACCACTTCCTATGAAAAATTCGTACCTGAGGTACGGTACGTACCTGGACCTCTGTTTGCTGTAGATACAGCTTCGTAACCTCTTAAGTATGGATTTCGCTCTTTCCAGTTATTGTCCTCTCTCTAAGCCTAAGATTCTCCCCTGAGGCTCTCAACGTACCTTATTCCAGCCTCTCCATTATTTGGCCCTCACCCCCCCCCCCCAAATGAGAATCACTGGTTTAGATAGTGTCGTGATGATTCATTTTAGTAAATTAGGACGATAATGCAAGGAAATTATACCTTCGAGAACGTTTTTGAGAGTGTGAGGAGAAGACTTAGTTACGCCTTGCACTTCCAAGTATTGGTACCGTTAGTTATATTGCCTGCAACATGCCAACGTGATGTTTTTCATTGTATTCACAATTTTTCCTATACATTTAGTATTATAAGAGCATTAATAATCGAAAAGAGAATTTTTTTCGCTCGCTTTGTTCTCAGCCGTGTCAGGTAGGCTGTAGGTGCAAGTTTCGTCTGTGGAATGAAACCTGCGATAAAAGAGTTTAGGGGGTTATCTTTAGAGAGATCCCTTTGACCACATATCATGGCGTATGCTGTAAATTCTGTTGGTTGGTTTCTTGTCACTTTAACACCTTATCGCATGTAGGCCTTACTGAAATTTACAATTACCAACTTCATCTTTGGTGAATCTAGAAGACGCCGCAGGCCGTGTATAGGTTGTAGTCTCTGGCCGACGAAACAATTCACTATTGCAATTTCATTAAATATTGACATTGTAAGCAACCATTTTTACATCACCATACCACTAACCAGTGGTGGAAAGGGAGGGGACAAAGGCCGTGGTACCCATTCGGATAATTTTTTAATTTCTTCTCGAGTCATGGTCAAGATATTGGGTATGATAATGAGTGTACTCCCTAATAGCGAGCAGTTGTCCCGACGATTACATTTCGCTGTTCTCAGATGAGGAGCCCAAAATTTCAATACAAGCAAAATTTTACTAAGGAGCTCTGTACAGTTTCGTTGTTTTTCGTTCAGTTTGCTTTCAAGATGTTAATAGTAAATGCCCTTTCGTCCACATAATAAGAAAGGGGCGTGACCTCCCAGGATCCGCGTAGGATCCCGAAGCCAGCACTGTGGAGTACCAACTGAATAGTTAAATGATGATGATGATGATGATGATGATGATGATGATGATGATGATGATGATGATGATGATGATGATGATGATGATGATGATGATGATGGCACCATTTTGCATCTAAGCAAAAGGAAAATCCCAAGGATTTTCGACTTGAATGTTCAATCAGTCTTTCATATGAAGTCCCCCACCCCCTCTCACAATCCCCGATGGAGCTTTTAACGGAACGTTAATTTACCATTTTTGGAAGTTTATTAAATTACTTCAGCATGCGATCTCAGAAGAAAGGACATTTAGATGCAATGACAAGGTCTGAGAATTACCATTTCCTGCAATCTCGGAGCCATTTTGGGAGGAAAATTCTTGGTAATCTATACGTGTCAGCTCTTGTTGGCACTTCGCTTAGGTGGTGCCACAAACCCTTCAAAATGCCACTGACCATATATTTTCATTTCGGCCCTGCACTGTACAAGATCTTCCTATGCCCATGACTGACATGATATAAAGCATATCACTCGCTACACAAAATTATTCATTTAGAGAGAATAAGTATTATGAAACATGTTTGTTAGTCCTCTATCCATTTAGCTTTACCTCAGTATATTCTCCCTTTCGCTCATTCCCCATCGGAAACTTTTCTTGTGGATTTGATCATGTTTAGAATTCTTGAAAATGCAGTATTTGTGAAGTGCCTGGTGTTCTCTCCTGTACGTCATATGGATGTCAGTTAAAAGCATCAGTGTCCTCATTTTGTAATTACTCCAGAGCTTCCAGGAGGCCCTATGTCAGTCTGCCCTAGCCTTGGAGGGGCTACCATGCCACAACCAAATTATCACTATATAATGAAGATTTCTAAGCATGTTATCCAGGCGCGGATCCAGGTGGGGGCGCACCCGACGCACCCCCCCTGTTTTCGATGACCAACGATTTTTTTACTCCGAAAAAATGAGCAAATAGATATGGAAAATATGCTTCCCAGATGCTGGAAAATCGCATGTAAGCGCATCTATAATTCGAATTTTCTTGGAGGAGAACCCAGAGGCGGGTCCAGTTGCCCATCGGAAAACAAAGCGTAGCATGTGTTTTGCCTGAAGACATAGGCGTAGGGATCGGGGGCTGGGGGGCTTTAGCCCCCCAGTCAAAAATGTGGGGGGCTGAAGTATGCTTCCGTCTCCCCAAGATCCAAGGCCAAAAACCCCTTATTTTTCTCTTCTGTAAGAAATGTCAAAAATTTGCAGTAAGTTTCCTTAAAGTTTGTCCAAAATGTTGCACCAAATTGCACCTGAGTATCCTAAAATACCCAGAAATTTTCCAAAGGGGAGGGGGAGACCCCTCCCCTTTAGAGCCTCCCCCCCGGCTGGCGATTCGAAACAAGGTTCTGCCCCCCCCCCCCAGTCTTGAAAAGCTTCCTACGCCTATGCCCGAAGATGCTAAATTTTCTACCCGAATGTAAGTGCCACGGTTCAACCCTCAGCCCGCCTACTCTTCTAGAGACACACGAGTATTTATAACACCTCTTATTAAAGGGTGAATGATTATATTAGTGACACAATACCTCTAGTGTTCCAAAGTTGCTCTGAAGTTGGATGTTGGAGGGAGTGATATTGATAAACCTGCCTCGAATAAGGGGGCAGTCTGCGTGGTGCGTTGAGCTTCAAGTTGCTCCCAGCTAAGATCACATGTCAGTAACGCTGTCTCTGTGATTGAAATTGCTAACAAAAAAGCGAGCTGCGGGTTTTGGACAGTCACTCTAGATTTTTTCACGTTTTTGAACGGGACCCCGTTACTCCATCTTAGAGCGATGATTACATTGTCACCTTTGTCAAGTTACCGTCCCACTGGGGAATCATAGTTTGCGATTCTGACAGCGAAAGTTACAGTCAAATTTCGAACAAAGTTGGCCAACAAGTGAACAACTCCTGGCTAAATATGCAATTTGAATTAAGAATCAAGGAGCGAAAGAATCGTGCTATTATTTTGGCTAGGTCACCAATAGACTGTGCGCGTGGGCACCATTGAACAGTCGAAAAGTTGAAAGCTGAGGAGTTGCATGTGACGTCCTTGCACCCTCATTTACTGAGAGCAAGCGTTTCACAGAATTTCAGCTGACGGCTGTGGCGCTCGTATCAGAAGCAGGATCAGTCACCTCGAATGTAGATAAATTGGCTGAAGGTATGAAGCATTCCAACAGAAAGTTGGTACACATATGTACTTATAACTCCAGATTTGTTCTCCAGGAAACATTTCTTGAAAGACAGTTTGACCAACTTTTCTGCAGTGGTATTGCTAACATTAGGCCTTACACTGTGTACACGTAATACGGTTAGGCTAGTATTAGTATTGGCATGAAGTTGTTGAACGTGCATAGCAGCATAGGCCTACTTGTAGCCAAGGTATTTTTAAGGCCCTACAATCAGACGCTAGACAGTATAGGTTGTCCCTACAAAAGTTTCTTCAAGCCCCGCCTCATGAAAAAACAGGTGTCTAATGCACCTGACAGACAAAGCTAGGCCAAATACAGTAGCATGCAGTTATGCTGAGTCTTTAAAGCCTAAAGGGGTCGTGGCATTTGTGCCCCTCTGAAGAAAAAAAGGTGTCTCATGCACCAGACAGACAAAGCCAATACTAGTGTTTGCACCAGGTAGAAAATTTGTACCCGGGTTCCCAAAACTCATTACCGGTAGGGTACCCGGGTACCGGACCGTAAACCTTGCAACATCTAGCCTAAGTTTAGTGCATGGTATGCACATACAATTCAAGACTCCACCCATCGGCCCCTTATCTCTGGTCAGATCAATTTGTTGAAAACAATATGTCACATTTTTCTATATCTACAATGTGCTGTTGGTTCTCTTCACATCGTGAGTTTAGAAATCAGACAGGAATTAATAATTGGACCATATACTTAACTTTAGCACTGTTAGTACAAATTTTAAAGAAATCCTATCATTACCTTCTGTCGCGTTGTGTCCAAGTGTGCCGTAATGTGTGCATCAGAATCAAAAAATAACTTCCAGTTTGTCAATGTAACTTCTGTACTATAATGTACCTCAACCATGTGTTCAAATAATCAAATTTCTCATAAAATGCTTTCTTGTTACTCTTATGAAAAATCCACTACCTACTGTACCTTCGTGATAATGACAGTAAAAATCTTTCCAATGCATCTCCTGGCAGAGATTTCACCCGCACAGTACTGTAAAAATTGTGCGGTAAGATACAGCAAACACCGTGCGGGTACAAACGTTCGTGCATTCGTTGCCTGGGTGTCCTCTCTGTTCAACATGTTGTGCATGATGGAGCAGTGCACATGACTTTGGCACATTCCACTTTTTGCAAATGGGGGTACATAAAATACTGGAAAAACATTCTGCTTTTTTTTTGCCATATATTTAGGAAACTTTGGATGTAAAAATTTTGCAAGTAGTTTGAATAGCAATAAAAAATTACAAGCAATATAAAGATAGGAATCGTTAGTTCGTTAGATGAAACTTAACGACACACCAACACAAATGTGTTATATAGTGTCAAGCAAAGTTTAAATATGGTGCAAGTCCTTCCCTTTAGTCGCCTCATACGACAGGCGGGAAATACCGTGGGCATATTCTACAACCCCCAGCCCACAGGGGGCTCAACCATGGAGGGGCTTGCTTGGTTTTCTGGTGCTGAAAACTCGCCAGTCATGGGATGAGTAATTATGGTCTTATGTGTGCATTTTATAGGCGATAGTCGGGGACAAACTACTCGCCACACATGACCTCCTCACCCTACCTGGATGCAGTTTAAAGTCATGCCCAGGACATAAGATAGGAATCATTTTAGTATGTAAGGTAGTACCAGGATAGAAGTAACGGGAATGAAGATTTTTTTCGTGCACACAGTGCGAAATACACTGCATGCAAATATTTAGGAGCTGTCTTTTGACGTTCATTTCTAGAGATAGGCTAGGCTATTATACAGTATAGTAGGCCTATGTTCTTTCGTTATCTGGTATAGGGGCGGCTTGATGTTAGATACATGCATCGCAGGGCAAGTTTCTGGTGAAAAGTGCAATTTAACAAGAGCATTGTACGGAAACAGACAAAAGCAACTCCATTTCAACATAATCGTAAATGAGATGAGGGTAAATACATTTTGTTAGGTGCAATAACCATGCTATTTTGCGAAGATCAAAAGGGAAAGATTGAAAAAAAGCTAACCGGGTAGTAACAGCCTCAGTCGGGTACAGGGGACCCGATGCAAACACTAGCTAGTACAGTAGCTTGCAGTAGTGCTGACTCTTTAAAGAGGCTGTGACACCCCCCCCCCCCAATATATCAAGGAATAACCCTATTGTTCTAAATACAGTTGGTGACTGCATTTGATAGACATTTATTCAAGCAGTAGCACTACCCCAGTTGGTCAATGATTACTTGTGCAGTTGTTTTCCCAATAAAATGTCACACAAAGTTGTGTGTCAATATGACTTTGAGCAATTTAAGCTCAGTGCACCTTTCTGGAGGTACATAAATGGCCAAAAAAAGGATAAACATGGCATCCCCCCTCTCAAGACGAATAGCAAATTAGCTATTACTGATCTGGATAAGGCCTGTGCTTTCAATGCTCAGTTCACAAGTGTATTTACCAAGACTTTGTTTAGTGTTATCCCTTTCTGCAGACCAGCTTGTAGCAGAATGGCTGATATTACCATATCTACTCATGGAGTTGAAAAACTGTTAAAGGGCTTGAATAAAAACAAAGCCGTTGGACCTGATAACATTCATCCTTGGGTCCTTAGTGAAATTGCCTCTGACTTTGCTCCTATGTTAAGTCACTTGTATCAGCAATCCCTTACAAGCGGAAGGATACCGGCTGATTGGAAGATGGCAAACGTCTGCCCTGTTTACAAAAAAAATGACAGTTCTCTCCCTAGTAATTACCGGCCTGTTTCGCTCACTTGTATTTGCTGTAAATTGTTAGAGCATATTATAAGTTCCAACTTGATGGACTTCTTTGAGGCAAACAATACACTTTCAACAAAGCAGCATGCTTTTAGAAAGTCGCATAGTTGTGATACCCAACTAGTATCAGTCGTCGAAGACTGGGCTTCGGCCCTGGACTCACAAAAGCAGGTTGATGTCTTCTTCTTGGACTTTGAAAAGGCCTTTGACACCGTGCCTCATGAACTGCTAAAAACCAAACTGTTTAGCCTTGGTGTTTCCAAACAGGTTCTTCGGTGGGTCGACGACTTTCTCTCTGATCGTAAGCAAGCTGTTGTAGTTAATGGTACTCGGTCCCCTTTTGATGATGTTGTCTCTGGTGTTCCTCAAGGATCTGTCCTAGGACCCATTCTTTTCCTTGTTCATATTAATGACATTGTAAATGCTGCCTCCTCTAATATTAGACTTTTTGCTGATGACTGTGTCTGTTATCGGGTCATAGAGAATGTTAATGATTGTTGTTTGCTCCAGAAAGACATACATAATCTAGGTCTTTGGGCCAAGACTTGGGGCATGAGATTCCAGCCCTCTAAGTGCAACATCATTACTTTCGCTAGAAAAAAAAATCCGGTCAACTTTGATTATGTCTTGAACGATGTGAAGTTAGTTAAGGTTGACTCGATAAAGTACCTAGGTGTCACGATTTCTAACGACTTAAACTGGGATAAGCACATTCAGTCTATCTGCAATAAGGGTAATAAGATTTTGGGCATACTTTATAGAAATTTATCATTTTGCTCTCGCGATGTGAAGTTAGCTGCCTTCAAGGGTCTACTTCGGCCTGTTTTGGAGTATGCTTGTTGCGTATGGGACCCACATCAGTCTTATTTACAAGATAAGCTAGAGAGCATCCAGAGGAGATCGGCTCGTTTTGTAAGCTCCGAATTTTCTCGCGAGCCAGGGTCGATGACATCTATTTTGAAGGACCTTGATCTCCCCACGCTAGCTGATCGTCGCAAGCAAAACAGACTTAGTCTCTTCTCGAAAGGTTTTTTTGGTAAGGCTAATATTCCCATGGACAAACTCAGTCATCCAACTCGGAAAACTCGTGGGATGCACAACCTCCATTTTTGTCAACTCTACTCTCGGTCTAATTGTTATAAATTTAGTTTTCTTCCTAGTACTCTGAAAGATTGGAATAACCTTCCTGCTGCTTTGATTGATGGTTTAGATAGTCATAGAGATCCTGTTCAATATATTACCAATTTTATTAGGGCAAATTAGGGCACCCCTGACGCATGTGCGGTGTAGTAATGTCCTTTGGATGTGTCACCGTGATCCGAAAGAAGAAAGAAGAAGAAGTGCAGGCTGATTTGGCCTTCTGTTGACTCTTAGAGGTGAACTAGACAGGTGTTTTACAGTTTTCATTTAAATTAGAGGAGGAGCTAGATGTGAACTTCAACTTAGGATGGAGAATTTTTACCATCTACTGTAGGGTGAGGTTTAGCCTTTAATATTTCTCAAGGCTATATCCACCCACTCTGTTTGTAGGCTAGTGTTGGAATTTAAGCTAGGCTCCTTATCACCCTTGGGCTCCAAGCCCCCTAAACTTACAATAGGCCTATCATATTTATCTATCTTGGTTATCATGCTTTCTGGAGACCTACATCCCAATCCAGTGGCCCATACACACCAAAGTTTCCATGTATCTTGTGTAGTAAAGCCACCAAATGGGGACAACAGGCTGTTTGTTGTGACCAGTGTGAAGGCTGGCACTGTGTTAACTGCATGACTATGAACTCTGCTGTGTACAAGGGCCTCGCAGCTTACAGTAATGCTTCCTGGATTTTCTGCCAGTGCGGCATCCCAAACTTTTCAAGTTCTCTCTTTAGTAACTCTGATACCTTACTGTCCAGTAGTTTTGCCTGCCTTTCCCCTGATGCTCATAGTATTACTAGTGAACCCCCAAGTTCACCTTTGCTGTTGTCTTCCCCAACCGTCAACAAATCCAGACCTAGACCCAATTCTAAGCCGATTAGGAATGGCCTTAAGTCCTTGTTATTAATTTTCAAGGCATCCGTAATAAGGTTGCAGACTTGAATGTCTGTATAGATGAAAATAACCCTGATGTAATAATTGGTACTGAAACTCATCTTAACAGTTCTGTTGCTAGCAATGAATTGTTCCCAAATAACTACACTGATTTCAGAAAAGGTAAATCCTATGGTCAGTCTAAAGGAGGCATCCTGGTTGCAACTAAGAATGACCTACTTGCTACTGTACCAACAGATCTGACCTTGATTCCGATTGTGAGGTAGTCTAGATTTCTCTCAAAATCCAGGGCGCCAAGCAAATCTTGATTGGATCTTTTTACTGCTCACACAAATATGGCAACTCTATTGACTACCTTGATCAACTCCGTGCTTCCCTAAGAAATGCCAGTAGGAATAAAAATGGTCAGATCTACCTTGCTGGTGATTTTAACTTACCTGACATCAATTGGTTAGATCAGTCTGTCTGACCTGGCTCTAACTCTGCCCTACATATGTAACTGTATGCCTGATATATGCAACAAATTTGGCCTTGAACAAATTGTTAATGAGCCTACCAGAGTAAATAACATCGTGGACTTATTCTTGACTACTAATGCCACTTTGGTGGAAAGGACTGCACTGATTCCTGGCATTTCTGATCATGATGGCATTCTCATGGTCATCATAAGCACTAGACCTAAAGTAATTAAAAGCCCTGAAAAGTGTATAGCTTTCATAAAGCTGACATAAATGCCTTAAAAACTGAACTCCAAAACTTAAGTACAAACCTGATTAATCATCATACCCAACAGTGCTCTGTACATATACCTAAGAGTATTTATTGGCCAGAGACCAAGGTCCAATACATGCCTTGTACGAAATTTTGGCCAGTTTGAAAGCAAGAGTTAGGTCCAAAACGGCTTAGTCTCTGACGTTCAGTCATGGCCCTGTATGCATCGAGTGCACAAAATGGCTACAACATTTTGGTGCTATTCGTAACTTACGAAGAGGTATATTCTCCCTCATATTTCTTGAAGAGTTAAGGAACAGCAGTACTAGTTTACCTTTAGTTCGATTATGGAAAGGTTGGCGCTACAAAATGGTGGCTTGTCGCCTCTGTCTGAGATTTACTTCCTAGTTTCAGAGCTGCAAAGCGAAGGTAAGAGGTACTAAGTTGCCTACTTTGCTGCCTCGCTTACGTATAGATAGTGTAATCTTTACTGTCTACATTTCAGACATTACTAAAAGCATACAGCGTTAAAGTAACGGTAAGGTGACAAAACGTTATGGTGCCTTAGCAACAGGATTCACTACAATACATGTGCGGCGATTATGAATGGAGGCTGTCGTCATCCAACATAGATATACACTCACAATAGATAAAAGGCACTTACCTTAGTATGGCTCCGTGTGCAACAAAATCTAAGCATCTAAAATGCCAAACGTACAGAATTTACCTCTTTAGGATTATGAGCTGTGATAGGCCTATGGCATACGTTGTTGCTAGTTCAATTCTGTACACAGGCAGTTCTAACATTATGGATATGTAGTGCATATACCTAAATGTACTGTTGTGTTGTGCAATGGAAGTGCGTAAACTTTTCTTACTTTACATATGGGTATGTATGCACTAAATAACGTTAGAATTGCCTGCGGTTCTATGCACACCATGCAGGCAAGCTTTATGAATGGCTTAATGTTAGAGAAAGTACACGCACGGAAGAAACGACTGGTTGGTCGAGACACTGCAAATTTGGACCTAACTTTGACTCCAAGGGTGGGACAATCTGCCATTTTGACCTTGGTCTCTAGTCAATAAATACTCTTAGATACTATGTACTCTGCATTTGAGAACAAAGATAAATGTGTCCCATCTCGTGTATTAAAAAAGAAAAACCGAACCCCCTGGATTGATAACAGTATAAAACATTTACTGAATAAGAAGGAAGGGCTTACAACAGGCTGCGTAATACATGAACTCTGTCCTCCTTTGATAATTTCAAATCACAACATAAACTGACTCACAAAACTACTAGGAGAGCTTGTAGAAATTATGTCAATTCAGTTTGCACTGATTCAACCAAACGCTTCTGGTCTTTTAAAAAAAACCTGAAATGTGACAGTGTTGGTATCCCTTCTTTGAGATCTGATGGGAGATTGGTTTCTGAGAATACCCAGAAAGCCAACATTTTAAATGAGCACTTAAAGAAAGTCTTTACTTGGGAGAATGACAGTCTACCTTCTATCTATACTACGGTAGTACTTTACCTACTGTACCATGCCTGATATCAAAATATCTACCGATGGCGTGACCAAGCTACTAAAAGAGTTGAACTCTAACAAAGCTTCTGGTCCTGATGGTATTCCTGCCCATTTCCTGAAAATGACTGCAGGGGAGGTGGCCCCTACTCTTGGTCTAATTTTCCAAACTTCACTAGTCACTAGTACTTTACCATCCTCTTGGCTTTGTGCTAGCTAATATCAGTCCAGTCTTTAAAAAAGGTGACCGTTTTCTTGCTTCAAACTATAGGCTGGTCTCTCTTACCTCCATTTGCTGCAAAATCCTTGAGCACATACATTCATGTGTTATGTAACACTTTTACAAATACTCAGTTATCGTGAGCAGGCAACATGGCTTTAGACAATGCCGTTCTTGTGAATCCCAGCGTATCCTAACTACAAATGACCTAGTGCAGTCTCTAGATCGTAGATCCTAGACTGATATGATAATCATGGATTTCTCTAAAGCTTTTGATATGGTTCGTCATAACCATCTGCTTTCTAAACTACAAAATTATGGCATAAGAGGTCATACAGTACTCTTGACTGGATTGCAAATTTCCTTAAGTTTCAGAAACAGAGGGTTGTGGTGGGTGGTGACTTCTGTGATTGACTGAGGTAATCTCGAGTGTCCCTCAGGGCATTGTCTTGGGTCCCCTGTTAATTTTAGCCTACATCAATGATTTGCCCATTACTTCATTAATTTGCTACGCTATTTAAATGATTGACAGTATTAAGTTCTAATGTTTACCCCACAAAAGTGACACAACACTTAGTGGTACTTAAGAGCCCATAGTTTAGTGTACATTATGCTCATTTCTCAAATTATGGTATCTGCAGATATTGAGGATTGAAATACTGTACCCCCTGTACCAGTACAGTATTGGCTACTCCAGTAGGGACTCACATGAAAACACAGATGAAAATGTGCAGACGCTTTTAATGTACTTACCGTACCAAGAGCATGAGCAATTATGTAACAGAGATAATGTGTTCATTTTGTTATAGTTGTACACCAGTCAGTAGGGAGAAAATCTTAATACCTCAGAATAAGAGATAGTACTCATTCATCCAAAACAGCACAGTGCTTTGGAGACAGCTTATTCTAGAGGATACTTTAAAACATGAACTTATCCCTAAACTGACTTGATCATAGCCTTGTCCCAAAATGAAACCTTAATGCCTAACTGAACCCCTGACCAAACCCTAATAAAAAGGAAAATGATAACCTTCCCTCCCTAGCTGCTCATGTAGTTTTTGGGAAAGACTCCTCATTCCTTGGGATTGAAAGAATTGTTAATTGGCAAAAAATAGCTAATAATAGCTAACAGGGAAGAATTGTTAGCAATACAAGCAGGAAGGTTGTCCTAGCTTCTCAAAGTTTGTAGCTGAAATGTCAGTAAATTTGAAGCACTTACTGTACTCTTGGCAAACTGATGATAAAAGTGCAGGTTATGCATTTATCAGGTCCTTCTGGTGGGATGCCAAAGACGGTCCACTGGGATGTGAGTCTGGTTAAAGAGGCTTTGAGTGAAGAGAATCAATGTATGTGCTTGTGATGCTCAGCCAGTGGAGTAATGTAGAGATCTTTTAGGGGGGATATCATACCCCCCAGCTCCTTTGTGTTCAACAGAAGAAACATAGTGAGCCTAGAAAGTTGCAACCTGGTTTTGTTATCATGATTCTTGTTTTGAAGTCACTTGTGTATGAGGAGCTGAGACTAGCTTTTCACATATGATAGAGTTTAATTTCAGAAGCTGGATAATTATTCTATTTGCAACCAATTCATATTGTATTTAAAGCTTCAATGTAGCAAAAGCTAGGCTGAATACAGAGGACTGACAGTTTAAAGAAGCTGAGTAGCCGCCAAAGTAGAATAAATTCTCGGACCCGCCGACTTCGTCACATCCGGTTGTGCTTCTTGGTTTATCGATTCCATCCTATACCGATACTTATCAATGCCATGCATGCAGTGTGTCTGTGTCTGGTGTAACAGTACACTTGTTACTGTCGTTAACAGTACTAGCGTTAGCCTAACTTAGGCTAGCGTTAGGGCCTAGGTCTACCACGAAAAACAAACTCATTGATCGAAAAAACAGTTTCAATACCTTCAAAATCCACAATGTTGTTCATGAACCTCCTGCAGATGATGCGCAAAATAGGCTTGTGCCTTGCCACTAGTAACGCTAATATACTACATACATACGTACGTTGTAAGTTGTGTGTGCTACATGCCTGGGTAGATGCATTGATCAGAACCGATACAAGTGGAAACGATTCAAAATTGCCGGTGCCAGAAGAAAAAGTAAGGAACTAGAAATTCAAAAAACAAATTGGAAAATGTCTTGCAAGTTTAAAATAAAATAACCCAAGAAATAGTATAGAAATGTTATTGCAAAATTACTTTGCAAGATTATTTTAAATGAGAATATAAAATGCATTAGGATTAATATTTTTAAAATTAGCCCCGCACAGAGGGTAATCATCTGGTTTCATATGATGTATTTATTTTAGAAGTATGCCACTACTCAGCTCCTTTAATCTGATACTTTGAGTACATAGCCCAAGGATTGTACGAGCAATCCATAGCATATTAGTTTCTTCTTGTTTTCTGCATTTCAGTTTTCTTATAACCACAAGAATCTAAAAAGTCATCAGAGATTTGTAAGATTTTGTTTCAATTATCCATATCTCACAGGACATTGAACATTGTTATATAATCTAGCATAGCTATTGTAACTTCTTCTATTTTCTTACAGTTTGCTCATTTTTTGCTTTGTCATTTGACAGAGATTGATCTATCTTTGGAGGAGAAAAACCATCTTATAAATTACAGGAAGCAGGCAAATAAAGTAGCATAGTATTGCAAAGCACAACAGAAGGAGCTTTCCAGAATGGCTTCTGGGACATCCAGGTCAGATGAATTACTCAATGTTGGAAGGAAGGTGGAAGGTGGGTTATTTGCTGATTTAAGCTGCATTTATGTACAGGAACCTCCAAGTGATCCCTTTGGCTAGGACTCTCCAAATTACAAATTCATCTGGGTGTATGTCAAGTCTTCCCCCCCCCCCCCCCTCCCAACCAAAGTTGCCACTTACAAGGTCACTCCCATACCAAGTTGCTGCCTAAAAAAATTGCCTCAACAAAGTTGCCTCTCAACAAAGTCACATCCTACTGGTCTGAATTTAAGGACAGTTTGTTTTGTGATTTAAAAGTGACTTTTGTTGATAAGGAAAGGTGTAAGGGTGCCCCTTTCTTCTGTGGTTCCACTGCTGAGGGTGTAAAAGTGCATAGTTTAAAGATGCCTCCTTTTCAAGGTGAAAATGTCCACTGAAATCTTGACCATTGGTTGATTAGATGTACGAAGTGTGGCTAATCACTGTATAAATATTACATGTATTTCAGTGTGTATTGTCTGTGATTTTGAAATGTTATATTATTTCCTCATTTTCCCTAGATCCACTCCTTATCACAAGGGAGAAGCCTTTTAAACTTCCTCCCCCTTCAGGTAAAAAAAAACAAATCGTACTATATATTTTTGATAGAGAACTCATGTGTGTAACTTTAAATACTGTTGTTGAAAGCTTTTTGATATGCTTTGTATGGTTGCATGAAAACGCCTCTGTATACTTTATGCACAAAATGTCACAATGCACAAAATGTCACAAGGCTGTAGAAACACTTTGCACCCTGAACCAGAGACTAGTACTGATTTTCTAAGTGATCAAACATTCCATAGACTTATTTTGCTAGTCATGAGCTTTCACTTTGTACTGTTTCCTACTCGGTTTTCAATTGTCAAATCTATCTAGGCAGACCAGCAACCACTACTGCTGGCATACATGTACAGTAATAAAAAAAAAACAGTGAAGTATGCCCTATGTGAATTGAGCAAATGGCGTCAATGCATTAGGTGTATTGTAAGTCATGTTAAGGGTTAAAAATCTTTGAAACTATTTATTACGTCTAATGATACTGTAAGTGGTCTTTTATAGGAGGAGTAGAGGCCTGTAGAGAATTGTCTTGTAGTTTGAATCTCATGGTATCAAAATACTACTCCAGTAGAAATTTTACAGTCCTACACAAAAATACTTTACTTTTTTATCCCATCTGTTCTTTCCATGTTCTTAACACAGCACTTAGCAGAGTCAGGTCATTCTTACCTCAATTGCAAAAGGCTAATGAAGATTTGGAGGCCAAGATGAGCTCTGGCAAGCAAGAAGATTGGAACATTGAAAATGTAGCTAATGAAGAACCCTTCATTGAAATGGTATGCATAGCAGTGATAAGTGTGAACTCTTAGATTTAATTAAATGAGTCTTTACTCAAAGTTTATTGAAGGTCATGTATACAGTCTCCCCAACCTCATATGGACATATCAGTTTAGCCTGTAGTGCAGGGAGTCTCAGATGTTTAGGAGTACACGCAACTTCTGCTTTAGCTTATACAGGTTGTAATAATTGTCGAAGCCGAAAAATAATTTTTTTTTCCCTTGTGTTTTGGTATCTTTTGTGGGATATTTCAAAGCATGATGTGGATGCAAATGGCTAGTGGGGCACCACTTGAGAACCTATACTGTACATGGTATTCATGTGATAACATGTCCAATAAGAACACTACCTATCACAGCTTATGCCACAGAAGCCTTGTGTAACTGTTCATGTACACCAGGGGCCCTAGAGTGTTTCAGGTGGAAGGCCACATTTACTTGAGTTTTTGATGACAGGACAATCCCTGCAGGTCTTACCCACACAATTTCTCCCCAGAAGCTTTCCTCAGGACAATTCCCACCCTAGACAGTTCATCTGAGAGAATTACCACCAAGGACATTTATGCCTCAGAAAACTTCCCCATCATACAATTTGGGTGGAAGTTGTCTCGAGGGAAATTGTCCAGGTGAGAAATGTCTGTGTTGTGAATTGCCTGTCCAAGTGGTAATTGGCCTTGGGAATTGTCTAGGGAAATTGTTCCGGAGGAATTGTTGGGGGTAGGGGTTGTCCTGGACCTGAGGTTTTACCTGTTTTGTCTGGCCAGGACTTAGTGGCACAAGTTGTTTCCTTCTTCAAATTTTGGACTCCTCAAATCTTCTATGGGCCATTTAGTGCATGTAGTGGGCCGCAAAAGACCTGTGGGCCACCACTTGAGAATCTGTGGTGTACACTGTGGGACAGTAGGTATGACTGTGATATAATGGATGCTTGGCAGTGAAAATGGCCAACAAACAAAAACAGTTGATGTTGTTATGTTTTTGAAAACTTCTATTGATATCATTCTGCCTTCTCTGAATATATCATTGGATCATGGGTCCCTTAGGGGTGACCTGCCATATGGGCCATTTCAGTTTACAGTTTGCATTGAAATGGTCAGTGGAAGAATAGACAGGTGTTCCCATGCTGGCAAATTTTATTGGGGTGGTGTTTGATGGCAGGTGAGTGTACAGTAGTCCAAGCATGTTAGTGCACAAGATGTAGATACCAGACTTGTATGTAGTGAGTACGTACTTATACTCACAGTTTTGTACAATTGCCTGTACTCGTACTCATGAGAATGGATTTGTACTAGTGCTAGTACTCACAGATTTTGGAAGTAATGCATTAGGGCTAATGCATAATTTTGTACTCATACTCATTAAAAAGACATACTTGCTCTTGTACCTACAATCAGAGACACTTCACTTGTACTCATGACAATGTACTCACACATTAAGTCTGGTGGGTACATATGAAAAAGGCTGACAAATTTGAGAATTATTTGTGAAATCAGAATTCTGTCTTTCTTGTCTAGAACTTGGCTTTGTTTGAAGACAACAACTCAACAAGTGATAATGAGATACCTCATGTCCATAACTCATCATCATCAAGCTCAGATAGTGATTCAGACAGTGACATTGGTGAGGTAACAGAGGATAATATTAAATTACCCAATCAGAAGAAAGGAAAGAAACCTTTTATATTGGAAGTGAAAATGGACACAAATACCCATGAACAAGAGAACAAATTTCATAATACCAGTAGTACTCCAGAACTGTCTAAAAATGATGTCCAGAGAAAGGAAAGTATTCATTTGGACTCAGCAAGTAGCAAAACGAGAACATCAAATAGGCAGAAAGGAAAAGGAAAAAGTGCAAAGAAAACAACAAGAAGCAAAACAAGAACACAGAGAGGGAGAAGAAAATGATATGTTATTAAAAGGAGTAAACTTCTTAAGAACTGAAGGCTGAGCCATTGGTCACTTGTAGTTTGGTTTCCTTTCAGGTGTTGAACATCTCTACAGAAGCAGTTGCTTGATTTCGCCTTTTGCACTTCGTACATTTCAAAACAAACACTACAGCCTGTAGTCAGTGGGTTATGAAGGAATCATCAGAGATGTTCTTGTGTGAGGTATTACGGAGTTCTGGAACAGAAAAGAGGACCCTGTTCCAGAAGAATACCTTCATATGTTAGTACTATTGCTTGAAGGGCATTTAAACAACTTTGCTAGCACTCTGATTGCTGTACACATACCTTACAACACAGTTTACTGATGAAAGGGTGATATATCAAAAGTATCAACTAAAACTATCTTGAGGGGCTTCCTTAAATTTTGCCAAATTTCTTTCAAGTACAAACCTTCAAAGCAGGACTTAAAGGCATTCCAGCACTAGAGATAAGTGATGGCAATTGGGCATTTCTACCCTGAAGTCTACAAAAACACCCCAAAAGAAAAATTGTTTCCCTCTATATTTATTCTAGGGGTGACTTTATTGATGGGGGGCTCCATGCATCATCTGCTGATCTTGTGGCACAACCAGAAAGGGAAAAATGGAAAAGACATATATTCCATGGGAAGCAAGTCAAATTTTCCCACAAATACTTGCATGTTTCCAATTACAATCAAAGCCAGATTTCACTCCAGTTACCAAAATTTTCTCTCCAAATAACAAGTATTCCCAGCAAGGATATTCCAAGATCACCAATTATTTCACCCATAGCATAGGCGGAAATCCGGAGGGGGAATGCCCCCCCCCCCCCACACACACACTTTTTGGAAATGCTCCCATTGACTTTCACTTTTTCAAACTGTAACATTTGCTCCATGGGCCCATTATCTCCCCCTCCCACACTTTTTGACACTAGTCTCCCCTATTGACATATAGTATGTAAGAGGTGTATAAACCAAAGTTCCTGATGATATATTCAGTAAGGAAGCTATCATCATTGTGAAAAGAGGACCACCATTGATTCCCCCCAGGGATAGGTTGACATGTCTGTCATCCCACTTTGTGAAGGGTGCGGAAAAATCCTTACACTCTCGTACACTTTTTCATGTTCCGTTATTAATCCCTCCTCCCTCCCCCCAACCCCCTTCATTTTTTGGGGGGGATGAACACTAATGCAAGCAGACATCAAGGTTCTGATAGTGTTACTCTAAAAAACATCTGTCACCAGGATTGGACTCTGCTGCATACTTGTTACCATAGCAATCTCTCATTTATCTTGTTTTTGTAACCCTGCAGTATTTAAAGGGACTGTTGCATCCCCAGAAATATTTAGGAACCTCTGGATATCTCAATTGATGACTGCACTTTGACTGAGATCAATTCAAACAGTAGCACCTCTCTGATTGTGCTTTTCTGTTTCATTGAAAATCGATTTTCAATAAGATTTGTGTTTGTGTATTCCAAAGTCTTTTGATATTTAAAAGAAAAAGTATCAGAAGAATACACTTGTGATGATATCGATTACTCTGGTCAATGTTCTGTGTTACTTCTGTATGTGGTGTTAATTGATACAAAGACGTGGGAGGATAGATAACTATGTTATTTTTAAGTATCACTTGTTGTGACCTTGTGAACATGATAAAGTAGCATCCCCCCTCCCCCATTTTTTCCTATATTTATGCTCTCATTTGATCTACTTCATAAGTATCATCAAGACTGGAGACGGAGGGGCAAATTTTTGGATGTGTTTCCAAATGGGTTGGTGTCTTTTGTCGCTTTGATGTAAAAATAGACTAGATGAGGTATCGTTGGTGCCAAAATGGGGTCAACTGGAACAATTTTGGGGAAATTAGGGACTAAGAAGCTGACATTAAGTACATTAGCGGCTCGTCATAGGGGCACGGGGGGCACTTGCCCCCCCCCCCCAAAAAAAAAGTTTGCAAAGCATGGTCTTCAATTTTCAAAAATAAAAATAATAAATAAAAAACATGTAATTCGAGATGGGTTTGGCCCTCCCTTTTCCTTGAGTTCGCTTAAAATTAAAGGAGTAAATAACTTTCGAAAGCAATGCGAAGGTTAAACATTAATAAAGTGCTTTCAAAACGCCATTTTTTCTGCGCGCTTCGCGCGCGTTTTCTCAGTTGCTTGTTTGCTACTACCGTATATATACTTCAGACATCACAAATGGACCTGCCGTTAATGCGAGCTAAGGTAATCAAACAAATGATCGCAAATATCACAACGTGATATTTGTAATCTGATTAGCTTAGGCATCATAATGTCATTTACAGAGTGTAACGGTAATGCTGGAGTTAAATGCCCATAGTTTTGCAGACACTTCAGAGCTTTCGGGGTCATTAGATACACAACCCATTAGCCGTGTTGATTATCATCCACGACTAAAAGCAGTTTTGCCAGGGTGTCACCTGGCCAGATTAGCATAGGTATCTGTCTACAAAAAGTTGTAATGGCAGTATTGTGTTTCCCGTAGAAGGAGAGGTTTCCCTTCCCTTGTCCAAATTGACAGCGCCGTTGGCCCACGAGCGGTCTTATGACTGTCAAATGGCCTGTTATAAGCAAAAGGTTCTCCACCTCTGTGCTAAAGTATATACCGTTTCAATTGATTTAAAATAAACACACCAAACAGTCAATCTAAGCTCAGTGTGATGAGACTTTTGACTAGTGGCCTAGCTATTTGTATATAGGATGAGACGTCGTTCTGAGTTAGGGGAATTCCCCTCCCCCTGTAAAAAATTCGTTTCGGAACGGTACTGAGATCCAAAATCCTAGTGCTATCATTTCATCGTTTTCAAGTGTCTTCATGCTCGAAATTTTCGTTAGTTTATGAAAACAATCCAGAAAACCAACATTTTATGGCTTCTTGGCAAAGCTGAAACATATTGTGGCACAATGAAAGAAACAATAAAATATTTAAAGGTGGGGCTCATTTTATACAAATGGATCAAGCCGCTTTGCCCATTTCACCTGGCTCTTACTCCACCCCTACGGTAGTACGGTAGCGACAGGTTTATATGGTTGTATTTATTTTTAAAGTAGTCTTCTCATGACTAACTGCCTGAAATGGTTTGTGAAGAGCTTTTGAAAACTACATGGGGCATCGCTGTAATACATAGTAATAACCATACTCCCATAGGCGTAGGAGGCTGGGGGCTGCAGCTCCCCCAACAAAATATTTTTGTGAAAATTCGGGCAATATTCTGAGAATATTTCGGGCACCTACTGAAAGAAAAATAATGCAATATGTAGCTTAACGGAAGTCGATACTTTAAAAAAAAAAAACTTCCTTGGTAATTAAAACATAGTTTGATTTGGATTGCACCAGTACCTATATATTCGGTATTAATTCACCAATGTGTTTTTAATTGGTTAAACTTATATATTATAATTATCAGTGGTGTATTTGAGGAGCCATTAGGCCATGCCCCCGTCACTGACGCCGATTTTTTTTTTTTTGTACCTAAACTAAAACACAAAATTTTACTTCAAAGGTAGCATATGTGGCACCAGATTGCATGTATGGACACCTAATTTTTCAAAAAATTTTCAAAGGGGAGGGGGACATCCCCTCCCCTTAGACCCCTCCCCCAGGCCGGTGATCACACAACATAGTGCCTGCCCACCCCATGAGAGAAATCTTGGCTACACCACTGATTATTAGCAGCTTTTTTTGTAACGACTTCCCCCAGAATTATAACCAATATGGAATAGCTAATAACGTGGCAAATTATTGTATGTAATTGGCATGCGGTGTGATAACGGACGTATGCCTATATGATATGTACATTAACATTTAGGACGGGAAAAAATCGTTTTTTTTTTGACTGTCATCACACAATTATCAGCCGAAATATCATACTGGATATTTTGTCCCCCTCGACCACATGATTTGATGGGACTATGTATCACACTCACAATACTAGCAAATATTATGGTCGTTGACCAAATATTGGGGGGATGAAAGATGGTCCGTCCCCCCAACCAAATTATTCAGGGACCATCCCCGACGATCGCCGTCCTGGCATATAAGCAATTCAACGCTTAACGAGGCTTTGCCAAAGATAGCACCATTTTGCATCCAAGCTACGCCATAAAGACAAAAATTTCTCAAAGAGTATAGAGCAGTAGTGTGTCATCCTCTTCTCTTAGACAGCATCTCTTGACTGAAGCCCGGACGAAAAAATAGGAAGACCATGACTAAATAATGATAATTTGGAAAGATATACCGTAATCAGTTCAAAGCTTTGCCAACGAGACGCAAGTTTGCAGCTAAGCCAGGCCTTACACGTACGCATCCCTCAGCACCCTTCCCCTGGATGACACTCATGCACAGGTGTAAAAGGAAGGGTCCTCCTGGATGTCAACTATCCGTAGGCACGCCACTTGGTGCTCCGCTTAGATATTTTTTTGAACTGCCTCCGCTAGGTATTTCGCCCAGGCTACCGTCCTGCTTGGACAAACATACACTAATATTCCGGGCAAAAATTCTTAGCAATCCCCTGGTCCCACTTCCATTGAAAGTATCGTCACGCAGGCACATGATAATAAACACGGCAGGCTTCACAGAGCGTGCGAAAATTTTGGTAGTTCGAAAAATATTTGTGATAGAAATGATTAAATTAGATCTATCACTCACTTGGAAAAGACAACTCAATCTACCACCTTTAGAAATCTGTGGCTGAAACGTTTTAGGGGCCTTTTTAGTTTTTGTTCTAAAATTGATATGGGCCGGCTACTCTGTGTGACGCCTCCTAGCCACTAATCCCCACCATGCACTCCCCATTTTCAAATGTTATTCCTTTTATTACTACTGCATCGAATTTGCCCTTTGTTCTACTCTAAAGTCCAGGAAACACATCTTTGGTCCAACGACATAGACGTAGGATATAGGCGTCGATCGGGGCAAAAAAGACAACAAATTTTAAAATGTTTTCTATCATTAAAACGTAAAATTTTTAGGGAAAACATGACTAAAATAAAAATAAATTAAAATAAAGCAAAATAAAACAAAACAAAGCAAAGCAAAATAAATAAAACAAAAATATTTTAGTAGCAAAGACAAAATTAAAAAGAAAGTTGTACCAAAATTTAAAACATTTTCGTACAAAACAGTAATTGGAAAGGGAGTTTTATCAGAAAGCAGCTTAACTTATATATGCCGTAAATGTTGTAACTTTCATTTTAAACCAGTGTACATAGGATAAAAATGTTTGAAGAAAAGTGATTTATCCAATGTAGTGTAGAGAAAAAACATACAATCCAAAAATAGAATAACATACTTCTCTTAAATTTTACCATCCGTTAACGTAAAAATTCATTTTCTAAACTAACCAAAAGAAATAGAATAAATTCAAATTACTAATTTTGCTTGTAGTGTTTATTTTCCAAAATACCAGTTTTCCCCTAAATTGTTTACATAATGTTTATGTCAAAATAAGTTTGTGAATGCAAAAATAACCTTGTGAGTGCCATAATAATCTTGTGAATACCAAAATAACGTTGTGAATTCAAAAACAAATTTGCCCCCGAAAATAAATTTTGGTGCAGCTTTCTTTTTTATTTTGTCATTGCTACTGAAATATTTTATTTTTCTTTTAGCCTTTTTTCCACTTAAGATTTTATTTTTAATAATAAAAACATTTTTGACTTTTTTTTGTCTTTTTTGCCCCGATCGCCGCCCATAGTAGGAAGGTATTTTGGAGGGAGGCGAAATGAAAATATATGGTCAGTGGCCTCTTGAAGGGTTTGTGATACTTCTAGAATACCCACGGACTTCTTATATACATGGACGGAGCATATTGCACTAACGTCCTATGCGTAAGTTGTCGCCACCGTGTACGTACACGAGTAGGCTTACCAATATGGCTGCCTGCTATAGTCTTGTGTGTAAAAGTTTGGACTTGCTCAAGTGGCTCGTATCGACAAATTGTGTGAAAAACTTGTAATATTTTCGAAAGAATGGAAGCTCAGGTCAAATTCATCAAATAGAATGGAGGACTGTGATATTGTTCTTCCATTCATACTGATATTTTGTCTGAAATGTTGCAGATTCATCGTCAAATTGGGCAAATGGTAGTAGCCCGGCGGCCATCTTGGTCAGCCTAAATTTGTTCGAACGGTGGCGACAGTATTGATTGCGCAATCCTCTGTCCATGTATTGAAGTCCGTGAGAATACCCTATAAAGGTACTCTAGATACTTCCTAAGCGGGGCGCCATCATCGGAGTTGGCGAGTACTAACCAAGAGAAGTTTGGCCCAAAATGGCTCCTGCAGATTGCAGGAAATGACACTTCCCAGACCTTGAAAGTGCGTCACAATATTCTTCATTTTGAGGTCTCATGTTGAAGAAATTTAATACACTTCCAAAAGAAAAGTAAATGAACGTTTCGCTACAAGTATAATGCGGGGTGGGGGAACGTTGCTTGGAAAGAATATACTTGGAATTCGAATCAACCGACCTGGGGGAGTAGGAGGAGTGTGCCCCTCGCCTTTGAAAATGTTCCCACCTAGAAGGAGCTTTGATGAAAAATGGCAATATTATTATTAGGCCTACTATATTTTAGCTACTCGCTGTTCTTCATGCATATAAGAAACTAGAAGGGAAAAAGTACCTTTCCTGAAGCAAACAGTGCATATTTGGAATAATGAAAACACGAACACTTCTTCATCATAAGGCGGCGCCAGGACTGTTCACTGAAATAACTCACTTCTTTGCAGTGTAGTGCTGATTTAGTGTATATTATATATGGTCTGCAGGATTGCGAAGGGTACCAAAACTTTAAAATACATGTTACAAAATATGTATTGATGGTGAGTAACTTAAATATAAATCCCGCCTAGACAGGGGATAACTTGTTTTGCATTGCATCGTGCCACATACGAGAGAACACAAACTATATATGGAAGATAACAACTCACGTATGTTTAGCTTACTATAGGCCCTAAGGTGGTAGGTCATTGCTGCTTACTACTGACATTAAAGGAAATTGTAAAATATAGCAATAAAACTCCACAGCACACCAAGCGAGCCAAAAATTTTAAGTTCTTGAGAGCAAAAAAATCCCCCCAAACCCCCCAAACGGGTAAACCGTACGGGTGGCTGATCGAAGTCTGGGATTGCACGTTTTATTATACCCACTATCTTGACTATGGCTAACGAAGAAAATAAAAAATTCTCCAACCCGCGCACCACAGCCCTGTCCCCCTCTTGTGCCACTATACTGGTAAAATAGTACGGAATAGCTGTAATCAGGGGCGGACTGAGCAGTCGGGCAATCAGGCACTGCCCGAGGGCCCACACAGATAGGGGGCCCGCACTGTCATTCGGAAATTTTAATGACAATCAGAAAATTCGGAAATCCAGTGAATAACAAATCGGAGAAAACTTTTATGTTTTGTTGATAAATATAACTAAATAAGTGGTTAAATACTTGCTGTTATAAAAAGTTTAAAAGTTGTTACTTGTTAGAGTCTTTAATGTATATATACTGTTAGTAACATGCTTGTATAATAAATGTGTATTATGTTTTATTTAAATCATATTATTATAATAATTGTGTTTAAACATAACATGATCTGTTTACTTTAATTAAACATTAGACTTTTTTGAAAAGTGAGATTTGTTAAAGGAGCTGAGTAGCCGCCAAAGTAGAATAAATTCTCGGACCCACCGACTTCGTTACGTCACATCCGGTTATGTTTTTTGGTTTATCGATTCGATCCGATACCGATACTTATCAAAGCCATGCATGCAGCGTGTCTGGTGTAACAGTACACTTGTTACCGTCGTTAAATTAACAGTACTAATGTTAGCCTAACTTAGGCTAGCGTTAGGGCCTAGGTCATACCACGAAAAACAAACTCGATCATTGATCGAAAAAACAGTTTCAATACCTGCAAAATCCACAATGTTGTTCATGAACCTGCTGCAGATAATGTGCGAAATAGGCGTGTGCCTTTCCACTAGTAAACGCTAATAACTACATACGTACAGTACGTAAGTTGTGAGTTGTGTGTACTACATGCCTGGGTAGATGCATCGATCAGAACCGATACAAGTGGAAACGATTCAAAATTGCCGGTGCCAGAAGAAAAAGTAACGAACTAGAAATTCAAAAAACAAATTGTAAAATATCTTGCAAGTGTAAAATCAAATAACACAAGAAATAGTATATAGGGACGTTATTGCAAAATTACTTTGCAAGATTATTTTAAATGAGAATATAAAACGCAGTAGGATTAATAGTTTTAAAATTAGCCCCGCACAGAGGGTAATCATTTCGTTTGGTATGATGTATTTTTTTAAAGTACGCCACTACTGAGCTCCTTTAATGTGAAGACTGGTATTTAGTTGGTAACCTATGTGGGATATATAGGTTGTGGCCATTATAAGTAGTGCCGGTGAGGGAAAATTGATTTAGGCTGGGAAGGAAGAGGGCCCCATACCCATTTTCCCCGGGGCCCAGTTCATTGTCAGTCCGCCCCTGGCTGAAATGTCATTCAATTGAAATTGCAATAGTGAAGTTTGTCGCAGGCCATATCAATTGGTCTCTTCAAATTTAGGTTACACACCACCTGGAGGCAGGTGTTTTCCGTGCACTCCTAACGTACTTGACAGTTGAAAATTTCAATTAGCTTGCATACGAAAGATACTGAAGTGTCAAGAAACCAACCAACAAAGATTACAGCATAAGCATACGCCAGCAAAGGAATATTTCTAAAAAATACCAGTGAACCCTTATACTCTTCATGATAGTTAGTTTTCAGCAAACAGATGAAAGTTTCACTTATCCTCCCTTCTTTTGTACATAAAAGGAAAATGGAGAGAGGGTATATCGCGTGCGAGTTTTTGTTAAGTTTTTAATATCAATTAATGGTCTTTCTATTTAATGTACAGGGGAAAATTGTGAATACCTTGAAAAAGCGCAAGTATGTTTGGCTTGATGCAGGCTATATGAATAGTGGTAGCCATAGGTGAAAGTTTGGGAAGGGTGGGCCTCTGTCAGCAAATTTGGTCGGCTCGTCGACGGACTGCTGGCGTCCACTTCGGCGGTCCATCAGCCAAATATCCGGTGGTTCTCCGGCGGTCCACCTATGGGCGTGACGCTGATTGGTTAAAAACTTTTACCCACTTTGTAATGTTGGGTTCACCAGTTGACCTCCAATGGCCATCCGTCGGCCCTCCAGAGACTGGTCGCGTATAAATTCATAGCCGATGGTTAGCCGTCAATGGCGGCCGGTGGACCGCCAGATAACTGGGGGAGAGTCGAAAAGAGGTGTCCGCCCCCGCACCCTAAGGAGTAGGGGAGGGCCCCCCTTTTTTCCTAAACTTTCTTACGCCTATGAACGCATTGCTTGGTAATTTCTTCCAGTGGTGGCGCCAGGTGGGGAGCAGGGGCCACAGCCCCTCGTCGGGGAAGACTGCCCCCCCCCCCGTTGGAGGAATTTTCCGGTCATTCGTCAGGGAGCTGTTATGTATACGATGAAATATTGAAATGCGTAGTCCCCGACAACGGCCAGTTGCCCTGACGATTTACTTCATTTTAGTCTAAATTAGGGCAAATTCATCAATAAAACCCCCAAATTTTCCAATTTTCTTCGTTAAAAGCCCATTTTTTTCTAATTTTTCATGGTAAAAGCCCACTTCTTTTCAATTTTTCCCCAATAAGAGCCCAAAATTTTCGGCGCGCTTCTCACGCCAAAATTTTGCTTCAGACATCGTTTTGGCACTTTATTGCCCTAGGCGAGGCTTCGGGTTGCTACCCCCTCCCCGTCGGGGAGCGTGGCCCCCTGTTGGGCAAATCCTAGCACCAGCCCTTAGGGGCGCAGATCGGGTTTGGGGATTGGGGGGCAAAAATTTTCCGACAATCCTAATTTCAATGGAAAATGTATAAATAGTTATCTGAAGTATTGACAAAATAGCATATAGGATTAGGAGATAATGCATTATGTTGAAAGATGGAAGATGGAAGATTCACTTAAATACTTTAACAGGCGTTTTCTAGAAGCCCTAAAGTATCTGTACACCACAATATTATATTATATTTTTTTTACTCTGCCTGAATTATTGGGAGGTGGCAAAGCGATATGTTTGCCTCCCGATATTATCTTTGGAGGGGCAATTGTCCATCCTGCCCCCCAGGATCGACACCCCTGCCACCCCTGATTTCCCTCCCGAATTGGAGACTCTAATGAACCTATCGGTTCAGAGATGACTTTTTGTGGAGGACGCCACACATTAGCAGAGTTTTACGTCATCCTGTACTGTTGTGATACAGGGCGTTTGCATAATACAATTCTGTACATTGTACAGTGCTGTATAATGTACCCAAGAATTAGGCTATGTACATGTTATATCACGTACGTACGGTACATATGCACGGTCTTTGCTATCTATTCAAAATTCACAAATAATGAAGATCAGGTAGCGAACAGACGTACTTACTCCTTTCTAAGCATTTTTCGTCGTTCTCAGTGAAGGACACGACAACTTTTTCAGCTCCCGTAAACAGCGCAATTTATTTTAACCAAACTTTAAAGCATAGGTAAGCCATATCTTTACTTTTTCTTGTGAATTCGGTAAAACTAGAAGAGCAGGCCCCTAAGACTGAACTGTGGTGTGAAGTTGTGTAGGAGGAAGTTCAAATATGATTATGAACTCGAGGTCTGCGTGTAATAAACAAGTTAGGCTAACGTTAGGCCTAATTTTAACGTCATAACGTTTGTTTTTTAATTTTAAAGTCATAACGTAGGCCCGACTATGTTTATTTATTTATTTATTTCAACTTTCAAGGGAAGACTCATTTAGCAATACGAAAATGCTAATCTTACATGAGGTTAGGCCTAGTTAATTCAAGGCTTGGGTACCGTGGAGCGTGGAGCGGACAGTGTTTGCTCAAATTGCTCAGCTCCTCAGCTTCCCAAACCAAAGTCTCCAAAGCGAAGAGGCCTGCGTCTAATTTTAACGTTAGACGCAGACTTCATTACCATAATATGACTTATTCATGTACTCTCTCATTATTCATACGCAGTAATGCGACTGCCAAAGTTAACACCGAACAAATTCTTTCGGATATTCATAGAAATGCGTGGCCTGAAGACTGGTTGAATTGTCAGTGAATATTTACAAGAAGGCAACATCTGGTCCTGTTCAAATCCTGCAGTAGCCTATGCCACCCCGAGAGTTGGTTATGTCATTGTAATACCCACTCCCTAGTGCCCACTGCACAGGTGTTACAATTCTTACGAAGAACACAACCCTTGACAACTCGAAAGCAAAACGTAACACCCACAAACCTTGCCTGGAATGGAGCACAGATAACTTATTACGTAACCTCTCAAAACGAATTAGAATGTACATAAAGAAGGAAACAAACGCAACACAACTTCAGTAACCGGAGGGCGCTTCACCACCCTCCCCCTTGTACCATTTTAACTCGCCCTCGAGTTTAGATATGAGATAAGGTCACCTGCAATTTACCAAAATCATCATTAATCACTGGTGGCTTGTGAAAGTTCACCGACAAAATAATCTTTCATCCATACCGCAGGTTGTCTCTTTCGGACCCCCTCTGGCGATAGTTCATTAGTTCCACTCCACTCTTCGTCGTCATTGTCGCTCTCACTACTGTCATCGCTACTTTGTTCTGAGTCGACGTTGTCTAAGGGAGGCAGCTCGTCGTGCGAGGATGCGGTGGCTGGGGAGTGCGATTGATGTATGCCCGCGTTACGAGAACCGTTAGGATCATTATCAATATCACTATGATTGGCTTCCGGAGTCAAACATTTTTTTAAGTTTATCGAAGTGAGTCACCTTTTGCCTGTGAGTCACACAATGTTCAATCCTGTAAATACAGTCTGAAAACCTTTTGACAATTTCGTAAGGGCCGTCCCAACGCATACTGAGTTTTGGAGAAAGACCTTTTGTCCGGCGGGAACGTTCGAGCCATACTCGGTCACCGACCTGAAAGGGGGAGCCTCGACAAGAGATTCTAGCATCATAGTTTCTTTTCTGTCTCCTCTGGGATTGTGAAGATTTCTCTCTGGCCAGTTGGAATGCCGCTGAAAATTGCTCGGACAAGTCATATACGTATTGTGAATAACTTGAAGGAGGCTGGCTACCCTCAGGAAGCCCTAACATTAACTCTATGGGTAGAGTAACCTCCCTCCCTAACATTAATTTATTGGGAGTGAACCCACTACTCTCATGAACACTAGAGCGATACGCCATAAGTACAAGGGGCAGATAAACATCCCATTCCTTTTGGTTCTGGTGGACGTACATGCTCAACATCTGCTCCAGGGTCCTATTAAACCTCTCCACGAGGCCATCTGATTGCGGCCTATACGGGGTGGTTCGGGTTTTGCTGACCCCTAAAAGGTCACACAACTCGGAGAATAATTGAGATTCAAAGTTAGAACCCTGGTCAGTATGTATCACAGCAGGGGCCCCAAAACGTGTAACAAAGTGATCTACTAGGGCCACAGCAACAGTTTTGGCTTCCTGGTCCTTAATCGCATAGGCTTCTGTCCAACGTGTAAAATAATCACTTACTACTAAAATATACTTGTTCCCTTTGTACGTTTCCGGGAGGGGGCCCAAAATATCCATGCCTACCCTCTGCATGGGTTCCCCAACTGAAACTATTTCCATGGCCGCTCTAGTCCTGGGGTTGGGACCTTTCCTACGAGCACACAATTCACATCTTTCGCACCAATTCTCTATGTCGCTTCTCATTTTATACCAATAGAACCGATGCCTTACTTTCCCAAGGGTCTTCTTCACACCTAAATGAGCAGCAGTACAACCATTATGCAATTCATACAAAATATCGTTTCGGAGAGTTTTAGGAACAACAAGTAAAAATCTATCTTGGCTTCTGTCATCGGAAGCCCAAAAACGGCAAAGGATTCCACCCATTACCCTTAGCTGGTCCCATTGGAACCAATAAGCTTTAACCGCAGCACTCAGGCCAGAAACCTCCTGCAAACTAGGTCTTATAGCACTTTCCTCCTTCCACCTAAGAATTGGGCCAATGTCAGCATCATTTAATTGATAATCCCTTAATTGCTCCTTCGTGCAACCAGGCATCCAATTTTCCCCACCCGAATTATCTACCACCTGACGAACGGTCTGGGGGACTTCAGCGTTTGGTACTGTCTCAGTTTCACCAGCGGGACCTCTGGACAATGAGTCCGCATTAACATGCTTACGGCCAGGTCTATGGACAATGTCAAAATCATAGGAAGCGAGCACTTCCAACCACCTAGCAATTTGACCCTCTGGTTGTTTGAAGTTAAATAACCATCGTAAGGAACCATGGTCTGTACGCAATGTGAACCTCTTTCCACATAAGTACGGGCGAAAATGCTTAATGAATGTGACCACTGCTAAAAGTTCCTTCCTCGTTACGGAGTATTTCGACTCAGCACGTGACAAAGTCCTGCTAGCGTACGCCACTGGCCTTTCTTTCCCATCAATGACTTGGGACAATACGGCCCCAACCCCCGCACTGCTAGCGTCAGTATCTAATATAAACGTTTCGTGAAAATTAGGATACGCCAGAACAGGTGCTTTCGTTAATTCCAATTTCAACCTTTGAAACGCTTCTTGACACTCATCGGTCCATGTAAACCTTTCCCCTTTTCTAGTCAACATATGCAATGGGCTTGCTATATATGCAAAATCCTGAATAAATTTCCTATAATAGGAGCAAAACCCAATAAACCTTCTAACATCCTTAACGGAACGTGGCGTTGGCCACTTTACGACAGACTCCACTTTCTCCGGGTCAGCCTCAACGCCCTTTTCTGACACCACATGACCTAAGTATTTTACTTTCTTTCTAAACAACTCGCATTTGGAGGGCTTGAGCTTAAGACCAGCATCCCGCAACCTTCCAATTACTTCTCTCAGTCTTACAATATGTTCATCAAATGTGCGGGCATAAATAATGATATCGTCAATGTAAATCAAACATGTACGCCAGTGTAAACCCGATAAAACTTGCTCCATTAACCTTTGAAAAGTACTCGAGGCGTTACAAAGCCCGAAAGCCATAACATTGAACTCATACAAGCCTGTGCCTGAAGTGAACGCGGTCTTGTTTTTATCAGCAGGATCGACCTCTACCTGCCAATACCCACTTCTTAAGTCAAAAACCGAAAACCATTTAGCTCCCGACAAGGCGTCAAGACTGTCGTCAATCCGGGGCAGGGGAAAGGCATCTTTAATAGTAAGATCATTTAATTTGCGGTAGTCCACGCAAAACCTTATGGTACCATCCTTTTTCCGTACTAGTACCACAGGGGAGGCCCAGGCACTTTTAGATGGGGATATAACGCCCTGCTCCAACATATTCTCAACCTCTATCTGTGCTTGCAGTTTGTGATGGTATGGCAGACGCCTTGGGGCTTGTCGCACTGGGTGAGCATTACCAGTATCTATTACGTGCTTTACAACACCTGTTTTGCCTAGTGGCTCACCTTCACAGCAGAATACATTCCTAAATTCTCCTAGCAATTCAAACAGCACCCCCTTTTCACCTTCGGTTAGCCCCTCGGAGCTTCGATCAAACAATTCAGACATATCCGGGTGCAAATCGATGTTGGTGGCCTCCATTGGACCCCCTTGCTCTTCCACAATACTATCCACTGGGGAAATAGTCCCCACGTGGGTACCCTTGTACAAAGTTTGAGATACACTTGTCAAATTAGCAATCCTTACAGGCAGAATTTGCCTACTAGGGTCGACCAGAGTTCGGCCCACCAAAATATCCTTCTTTTCCATGAATTCGGCACGTGGCTCTACTATTCCCATACTACCCAGATCCTTTTTACAGTAAGGGGAGCCTACTACAACCCCTTCGGCGACTGCTTCAAGACCTGCCGATACTACTATATTTTTGATTAATGCAACTCGGTAGGACGACGTTTTAAATTCCTCCTCTACAGGGATACGTACACCATTTCTCCCCAAAATAAGGGAAGCACCCTTACCAAAATTAAGCCGACCATCATTCCTTGATAAAAAATCCAGCCCAAGTATAGCAGGCAACGCAATTCCAGCTACTATTACAGAGCACGTGACTATCTCGTCTCCAAATTTTATGCCTATTTCCGTTTTTCCCATTACTTGAAGAGGACTACCGTCAGCATTAACCACCACCCTTTCGTGAGCTTCTAATTTTAAATCTCTGCCACTCTGAACTAGTTTCCACACCTTTGGGCTGATAAGTGTAACGTTTGAACCTGTATCAACCAAAAATTCCACCTCCACATCAAATATATTCCCCTTCACATACATCCCCGACTTACATGTGTCGCCTCCTCTAGCCGACAAGTGAGTGGGTAAGTTCTTAGGGGCGTTGTCAGTGACCGGGACCTGCCCCACGGTCTCGGTCGTTTTTAGTTTCCCTGCCCTGCAAACTGGTTTGCAGGTTTCAACGGACTAGGGCACTGCGCCCGCATATGCCCCACCATACCACAATTCCAGCACGTGGGGCCCGGAGGTCGGAAGGGATGATACCCCGGAGGGTGCATGCTAACGGAAGGTTGCATGTTAGGGCGGTAGGGGGAATTTCCGCTGTTCATTAAATATGATAACTGAGCCTCTATTCTTTCCAGCCTCTGCGACAACTCCAGATTAGGGGTGACATCATGCAAATTACCTCCACCTAGATTTGTCCCAACACTGGAAACAGACCTCCCGCTCCGCACCATTCCTTCCGTCTTTTCAATGGCATCCAATTCAATTGCCACAGTCATGGCTTCTTCTAAAGTTTGGGGTCTGAACCGCCTAATAAGGACCCGAAATTCCCTGTCAGGTAATGCGTCGATTAAAAAATCACATGCTAACTGATCTTGAGCACTTGAGGAGAGTCCGAGGTAGGCACGCCTTACCTCCCTTCTAATCGACGCTCCTAGAGCAGATAGAGATTCCCCACTTTTACGAACACGGCCCCTCAATTGTGCCCGAATTACACTGGCTTGGGCTTCAGGCTCAAAATGATTTGCAAAAGCGTTTGTGAGGGAATAGAAATCCAACTTAGTCATATCTGGCAGGTCCACGTAAAACTGCTGTGCCTGCCCCCCCAACCTTACCGCAAGAAATTCACACTTATCTCTATCACTCCACCCATTTACACCAGCACAAGAATTAAAATGTTGCAGATAATCCCGCCAACTGTCCTTATACCCTTCAAAAATCTCGGGCATTACAACTGGTTTTTTCGTTCGGGTCGACTCAACAGTTTCCTCAACTCTCGGTGTCAACGTGGTTGGGTTGCCTACATAGTGGAGCGTATCGTACCCTTGTCTGTCGTAGCTATCCCCACCCAATCTATTTAGCATCTCCCTCATTGTAGCTTGTGACTTTTCTACCTCCCCTTCCAGATCCCTAATCCTATCCCGTAAGCCCTGTTCTGCCATACTATCAACCAATACTGTTAAAATTAACAATCTTACAGACCGTGACAGACAGTACGCTAACAAAGGTAAGAAGTAATACACTCAAAGTTTTCGTCAAAATACTAAAAATACTCAAAAATAACGCCTAACATCCCACTTCTGACACCAAAATTGTAACACCCTCAGGGTGGTGCCGTGGGTTCTGCTGGGGACAGCTGAAGGCTGGCCCCGGCGAAGTCAAGTATGCAGGACGCAAAATAACAGGAAAAATAATTAGAAAGGGCCGTACTTTCGGCCGAACTTAGGTTTAATGCGACCAACTCAATATTGTGACTTGCCTAACAGAGAGCAACCAATATTAATTAACAAAAAGGCACTTTACCTCTTAGGTTTACAGAAGATGGCCTCCCAACTCAAAAAACTTATTACAATTCTTACGAAGAACACAACCCTTGACAACTCGAAAGCAAAACGGCAAGTGAGACTCCGCACCCTGTTCCCTTCGCACGAACAAAACACAAACCTTGCCTGGAATGGAGCACAGATAACTTATTACGTAACCTCTCAAAACGAATTAGAATGTATATAAAGAAGGAAACAAACGCAACACAACTTCAGTAACCGGAGGGCGCTTCATTATGCAACACAGTAATGATAGGACTTGGTACAACTGCAGAATATGCCGTATGATGATGGTACCATGAGTCCGTCAATGAAGGGAATTTTCACTAAAAACATACACATGAGGCACTAATATGTAATTTAAAACTTACCCATTATTCTCATGAACATGTTTTCTCACAATACTGAAAGATGGAGTGAATTTCGTTAGCAAACTTTCGAGAGACAGAGAAATTCCGACCACAAGTTTCAGATGCCTTAGGTTCAAGTACAGTACCTTGAGTCGGTCACCCAAACATTATGAAAGCCCATAAGAGTGATATCAAAATATATTCCATGAATGATATCACCATTATAAAAAAAGGAATCATAAGATGATGGAAGGAGACCATTTGCAGTGATTTGGAGAATTATTTAAAATAATGTTTTAGGCCATTTAAAGAAGGACCTTTAGGTAACACTAGATGTAACACTAGATGTATGCTAGCCTGGGTAAATTTCTTCTCAAAATGGTAGGAAATGCTTAGTTTGGACAGTTTTGAGTTGTTGTCATGTTGTGCTGGAGTTTCATCACTGTCATATGTTTATTTGTTGGCCATAGCGCGCCTGTCTTACATTTCGTATGCAGTGACTGACTCAAGGTACCGACCGACTCAAGGTATACTCATTATACAGCCTGCTACGTAGGCAAAGGCTAGGGCCACTGCAAGTTTATTACTCCAGTCATTAGTAGGTTAGACCTACAGTACTACTAACATTTAGTAGGCCTACTAGGCCTTACAAGTTACAGTGAGTTAGGCCTACTTATGAGTAATTCAGCAATAGGAAAGGGTCCCACTAAATTCCCACTAATTACAGTATAGCCCAGCTGGCCTGGCACTACCTTAACTAAGCCCTTCTATTCATGAATGTACATTATGGAAGCATTGTAATGCACGTTCGTAATGTACGTAGGCCTAAACTTGATTTCCTGAAGGAACTTAGTGGCAAGAAATACCTTTCAGTGTTGTGTTTTGAAGGCAGAAGTATGATTTTATTTTTATATTTTGAACTAGAGTAATTAAAGAATAAGTCTGAGTTGAGTCAATGAGTCAGCATTGACAATATTAACTTTACCAATAATATTTCAAATATGTTCATTGTTTTGGGAAAGCTGGCCGACTGCTCCATTTACCCCTTCTGTATATCAGTGTAGAAATTGCCAACTGTGGCCACACAAAGGGGCCCACAGATGCCTCTGGGAGACACTGCAATCTACCATAAATCCATAACTGTAAGAATGCCCTCTGTAATTTCATTAGCTCTGACAGCATAGATACAGTAACTGGCATTTGTTTTTTGGAAAAATTTGTATAATAATATGTATGTATGCGACAGAGTATCAAAAGATCCAGACTTAGGCCATGAGCACACGCTTTGGCAAATTTTAATGAAACTTGGACTCAATATTTTTCCGTAACTGGTTATCAGTGGTTGTTAAGAAATTGGAGTCAAAGGTCATCTAGGGGTCATTTTTGATGGCATTTTAGAAATTGGAAAAATGTTTTTTTCCCAAAGGATTATGCACTGACAGTCATGGGTGTTCATCATTGTGATATAACTTTGGTAACTGCTTCATTAAGGGTATTGGGAAAATAAATGTCAGTGGTCATCTAGTGGTCATTTTGGTACATGTTACCATTGCTTCTAAACATGTCCTTCCCCCAACCTGCATCTTGTGGTAAAACGTTTCGCAAAAAACTGGCACTTTTGAAATTTTCTCGGGGCTCTTGAAAAGGAAACTGAGACACCTTTGACTGTTGGGTTTGGATCCCTTTTGAGACTACAGTATATGACCTCAGTGTGACCAGTGACCAGTGGGTGAATTCAGAGGTACATTAAGGTTTCGATACCAAGAACATTTGAGAAGTGCACGAATGCATGGCAGCACAAAAATTATTACAAACCTGGAAAGGAATATTGAACAAACTGGTGGGAAAACCAATGAATAACGAGGTGGTATTTCATTTCGATTTTGCAAATAGGTGCAAGGCAGCACCTGAAAGTTGGCTATCCCAGTTAGCCATGTGAACATCAGATTCTTCAACAATTTCACAACACTGCCTGCTGCCAAAATGGATCAGTTTGTAGTCAAGAAGTCCACCACTAGAGCGGACACGTGTGACTCTGTGCATAGTCACGTGCTAAAATTTCAAGTATTTCACAAAAAAACATGTTTGCAGACATTAATATACACAAATAGTGTGTGCATAGTTTATAGAAAACCCATTGCTGTCTTTAGTAATGCAGTTAGGGCCATTTATCAATGAATTGGAAATAGCACCCGAAAATCCCAAAGTAGCACTCGAAGTGGAATGGGGGGGGGGGGGGTGATCTCTTTTGAAAATAGCATCCGAAATTAAAAAATGTTTCGGACCCTGTCCCTGTTAATAATAAACCTCACCTCTGGAGACACAGTCACGGTAAAGTCACCAGACAGCCCATTCATAAATATCCACTGTGACTGTACTCAGAACAACCAGGAACAAATACTTGGCTGTCCTTATTGAAATTCAGTCGTCCCCCACTAAAATACAAATTATATTTACAAGTTTTAGCAGCACTTGTTTCATAGTGGTGTATGGGTGTATTCATAAATTAGGGGTCCATGGTGTCCCCGTCACATCCGCCACTTGTGGCATATAGAGAATGGTTAAAACTGAGGCTAGAGATGATTCCTATTATTGAAAGTGTTTAATATTCTATGTGTTATCACTAACTGTGGTATCTCAATGTCCAATTACGGTCTGTTGATCTATCGTTTACAATTTTATTATCCAGCATGTATTTGGTGTCCCACCCGATTATCTGTAAAAGTTGTGACATGGGTAATTTACTTCAGTTATTACAATATAAAAAATTTATTCTATCCTTTGGATAGCCTAAAGTTATGTCAGATGAGATATTAGAACCAGACAAACAAACAATGTGAGTTTCCAGATTAAGGGACAATGTTTAACGAAATGCGCCTATTTCAAAGTTGGCATGGCGGATGTGACGCTTTGTCCCACCTGTCACATCATACTAGTATGGACATTAATACAAGGCCACATCTCCCTGTGGTACTCTTGAAAACTTGAATCACTATGTCCAATTACTGGTAACCTCTACTGATAAAGTAAAATGCTAAACCTGAGCAATACAAGGACAACTGTAATAATGGTACCCATTGGAAATCACATTTTGTGTTTGGTGTCCCGCTGATCATGTCACATCGCGCACAAAATCATCAAAATTACCACCCTCTCATATCACCTCAACTATGCCAATCCCATTCATACATGCCTGAGTTGTAACATGTGTGCACATGGTTATCGATACCACCCTTTTTTTCCCATTTTGTAATGTATTGTCCACTATCTGGTTGAAAGGGGAAAATGGTGTCCCACTGTAACCTCCGCCATTGAAGAACAACAAAGAGCTATTTAAACTGTTTTAAACTGAAAAAAATTAAAATAAATGATTTAAGATGGATAATATGAACATCATAAAGATGTGGAAAGTAATTAGAAAGTGACAAACTTGAAAAATGTATCATGGAGAGTGTGAATATCTATTTTATTTTTTTGGTGTCCCGGTCACACTTTGGTGTCCCTGTCACACCCGACAATCATTATTACTGTAAATATGAAGCTGTTTTGTTACTTGATAAATCCTTCCTATCTTTTTCTTACTTTGGTTCAAGTCAGTATAGTTTTTAACTTTGTGCAATTTTGTAATGATTTAAGAAGTCACAACATACAGTAATGTTGACATGGTCGGGTGTGACTGGGACACCACATGTTAATTCAATAGGACCCTGTCACCCCTATATGTAACATAAGAAAATTTGCAACTGACAGTAAAAATATCTGATGTTCCAAGAAAAAATAGGTTTGTCTGAACTGTTAGTGTTGCCCACTTGAATACAGTACTCTGTAAATGCTACGTGAAGCCTTTTATGCATTGTTTGTGTCAGTATTACTGGGATTTTGGTGTCCCGTCACACCCGACACATATCGTCTGTAACCCAGTTACTCAAAAATGTAAGATATTTGGATGAATTGGGGACAACTCTGAAAAATGTTTATGTTTTTATGTGTTCGTTTATTTTCAAGCAGCTACTTGCTCTATCTTTTGGAAACTGTACAGATAATAAATATGTTTCAGTGTAAATATTACATGATTTCCCTTACCATGGTGTGAGCTTTTATTCTAAATTGAGCATACAACCAATTTCAGTGGGTGTAACTTGTTTCTGTCATAAATCCTTGCCACTTATGCCTTACCAAAAGTGAGGAAAAGACTTGGATATATTACACAGTTATAAACTTTTTAGGCATATATTGCCAATTTTGGTGTCCCAGTCACCTCCGCCATTTTTGAAAGGAGCTTTGAGATACAGTTGATCAATAACCTGGATGTCTTAAAAGCCAGGACTGATATAAATTTTAGAAATAGATACATATACCTTCTTGAAAATATACTTTACACCAGTATTAAATGGTTTTTAAATTTTGACCCCTTTGTCACACTTTGGACCCCTAATTTATGGATACACCCATATTGTAACGGTGAAAAATAAGAAAACATGCTGTAGGCTGTATTGTACTACTGTATGGTACTACTGAAGGAGAAACTTGAGAAACTAGGAAAAGCAAAGGAGTATCTCAATGTATTCTCTGTAGGCCTTGTAGACACATATGAAGTTTTAAATATTTAATTTGCCATCTTGTTGCCCAGACAAGTTGAACAATCAGAAATTTATTAAAGGATGATGTATTTGGATCATGTGGTATGGCTTTGTTCAATTGGTCTCAAATCCAGCTGAAGTTTACATCTTTGCACAAAGGCAGTGTACTGAAGAAGCAAAGGATTATAATCCCCTCTCAGTCTAAAAGCAGTGTGGTTAACAATCAAGGCTTTAAGAGAAGTTTTTAATGAAAAACACCCCTTTTCTCATAAATTTACAGAATGAAGTTATTTACAATGCACATTCTGCCTTAAATATTTTTAAAGTGTAACCAAATCATAATACTAAAATATCATTGAGGCAATTTCCCTGCTTCACCTCTGCTTTCACCCTAGGGACTGCTACTGTATGGCCTTACAAACAACCTGTTTAGGATGAGAGGTCAAGTTGAAAGTCATTTTTACAACACTAAGTTTAGTTCTGTGGTCTGCTAGCTGGTCTTTTGTGAAAAATAGGTGGTAATCTCCCTGCATTTCATCTTTGAAGCAGATTTGTAGGCCTTTAGCTTTGCTATGCCTTTAGAAGCCAAAAAAAAAAAAAAATCTTGAAGCAGATTTGAAGGCCTTTAGCTTTGATGCCATTAGAAGCCAAAAAAAAAAAAAAAAAAATCTGGCATTCCACAGGACAAGCTTGACAGATTTCCTGGTTGCCCATCATAAATTCTGGTCGTCAGGGACCACTAGAGGATGGTTTAAGTGCATCATTGCCTAACAGTGAACACAAAACTTATAGTGAGATGTTCTCATAATGAAAGGATTTTCATGTACTGTAAGCCTACAACCACCAGGATTGGACATTTCCTGGGAAATATTCATATTTCTCAGCTGGGTGAGCATTGTGGACATTCAGGGGAATGTATACTGTTTCAGGAGTAAAATATCTGGCTTTTAGAATTCTACGAAATCATTATTGTATCATTGGTGATAAACACATGTCCCTTAAGTTTGCTATAGTCATATCAAAACTATGAAGGATATATTTGTCACACTCTTGAAGACCCCATGCACAGTGCATATAGTACAGTATGCTCAGAAATGTTATCAAACTGGGTTGTGGTTCGTGCAAATCATGGTTGTAGGCTTCTCAATCCTGCAAACACGGATTCCAGAATGTCCAATCTTGTTCATTCTTCTACTCTTCTACTCTGCACCAGCGGCAATGCTTTATACCGTAAGAGGTAACAGACTGCTGGCAAGTGATGAATAACAGTGCAGGAAATTCCCGCACACAATTTTTAAACTGCAGGACTGTTGTGAAAAGATCAGGAATTGCACTATCCTGCTGCCTAATGTGAACACTGTGTGCATACACCACCCAAACTGAAGTCAGTTTTGGATGGTCTTGGTGATCTGGCACTGACTGTTGAGTCAACATGAGTGATCTGACAGGCTGTTACATCAGACTGACTTCATTTCAGTGTTGGGTGGGCTGTCTTTTTTCACCCAAACTGGGAACGGCAAAGAAAACAGACAATTCAATTGAATGCCTTCTTTTCAAGGCACAATAACCATCCTACAGTACTGTACATAAATGCCAAAAACATATAGTCTCTATGTATTAGAAGAAACCCTGGTTAAGGTCCACATAAACCCCACACTTATTTTTGTTGTACTCTTAATTTGCACATCAGACATGGAGAAGATCTTTCAAGTGTAGACTATATACAAGAAGTGGTTCCATGAAACCTTGCTTCATATTCTCGGGTTGGTCTGTGTGGTCTAAGAGCTTTGTAGGTTTAGTTGGTTTGGCTTACCCCCCAAACAGGTGCTGGTTTGGTCTTGGGTGATCTGAGTAGGATACTTTGTTGGTCTTAGGTGGTCCTGGTTGTGTTCAAAGTGACATTAAACACCCACCTTAACTGTGCAGTGGCCAGTTCATGTGTTGGAGAAGACACCAACAGTACCTTTAGATACTTCAAGGTGTTGATGTTTGAAAGCATGTCAGCCTTGTCAGGTGACTCTCAAAAGGCAATCAGATTCAGATTCGCTTTGATCTTTTGGAGTAAGCACTTTATAGATATTGTATACAAGTATGTATGTATGTATGTATGTATGTATGTATGTATGTATGTATGTATGTATGTATGTATGTATGTATGTAGGTATGTATGTAGGTATGTATGTAGGTATGTATTTGGGCTTGTCTACAGTAAAGGAAAATATTCAGTGTGTGTTTTTTGCTTTGATGATATTTTGAAAGATGTCACAATGGTTTGGTGATTTTACAGTTCACCATACTTGGAGGACTATAGAGAGATAATAAAGACAATTTTATCAATGTCCAACTTATATAAAGGATGTTTTGGGCAGAATTTGGGGCTATTTTGGCCTTTTTTACCACCTATAAGTGTTACATAGGATGTGGAATAAATTTATGATGTGAGTGGGACCTTTGCAGATGTGACTGATGCAGGTTCTTTGTCTTCATTCATAAATGTAATGTACAAAATAAATGGTAAATGATAAATGAATATTTTTAGGTGCACAAACACCGCAAAATTTTATCAGCAGTTTGGAGTAAAATTTTGAGATTTGTCCGTCCATCTGGATATTAAATCTTAATAGTTGATATTTTAACTGAAAGAAAAGATTTCCAGAGCTAAGGTTATGATGTAACACTTAACCTTGATCATGTGCAGTACCACAAATAAAATAATCCAGCAGTAAATGCATCATAGTCAATTGCGGAGCACATGGTGGTTACGTTGGTAACATGTCTGTCCCCTAATGGTTACGTTGGTAACTATCATATTAACAGGCCTGTAGGACACAAATTACCAGAGAATTTGATAAAACTGCATCTGTTTGCAGATGGCCATATTTGTCACTGGTTTGTGTGCTTTCCTCCATCTTTTTGCTTACAACAAGGGTATGAGAGCCTTCAAGGCGATGTCCGTCCAGATGTTACCAACGTAACCATGTCCTTGTCGGTAGTATAACGTAGGCACATGGAGACATTGGTTTTTGATGAATGTTTCACATGTCATCAGTTTACACTTCAGGAAAGAGCAAAACTTGTGTCACAATGCATTCAAGTATTTAAAGTGCTTAATTTTCTCGAACATAGTTTGGTTACATTGGTAACGAGGACGGACATGTCCGTCCTTGTTACCAACGTAACCATTGATCTCCATACTAGTCCATGTTTAACTAATGGTAATGCAATTTCAGTGAAAAGTGTTTGTTCTTTATCATTCTATTAAATACAGGGTTTATTTATACATATTGTCCTCCTTAAAGATTTCTGGAGCAAAGAGTTTCCATGTCTGTCCCCGTTACATACGTAACCAGTAACACTTACCACTTAAAAAGTGGTGATAGGTGAAAAGAACTATCTTCCTGCTCTCAGGAAAAAATTGAGACTACCAATCAAACAAAATAACACAACAAAAATTTATTCTTAGAGGACTTCAAATTCACCACCTTTGTAACACTTTTATACCCCTTTATTGTAGACAAGCCCATTTATGTATGTATGTATGTGTGTGTGTGTGTATGTGTGATAATTTGAGTTGTAAAACATAAAGCATGAACAGCAGAACAGTGCAGATTAATGAATTTTTGCTAAATCAGGCAATAGTAGCAGTATGTCTTGGTTCTAGAGTTGTATGTTACTATAGTTGTGTGGATGGGTTAGCTCAAAACAGTAGGAATATGAACATTTTTCTACTATTTCTGTGTTGGAATAGTGTTTTGCCATCATATTTAGTTTATCAGTACTTTCCAGCTGGTTGTCTATAGATGTTCACAAAATTGCACATTGCACATTATGACAAGTTTTCACATTGCTACAGTGTGCATCTAGTTGCGAATGGAATGGCAAACATTTGGCTGCCTTTCTTTGATACTGTACCCTCATGTTAAATTGAGTAAATATTGATCTTCTCCTGCATATATTTCATCAACTCAGGTACTGTAAATCTGTGGCCTACAGCATAATTTGTGTATTTTCTTGTTGTGCTACAGTTACTCTCATATTATGTGTTTTTTATATGACTGCTCAGGTTAACGCTTCAATTGTTGGGGCCACATAGGTTGTATCCTTTATGTCTCAGATTTGTTTAATATTTGTCAAAATGTTAGTGTACTGTACACTTTTAAGGTCCATATATCTCTTTGGTCCAGTGGCCCATCCCAATCAAATTTGCTGAATCATAGATACTGCTTTTACCTTTAAATGTAACTGAGGTCAAAGGCCATATGAAGCCAAATTGTAAAATAGCCTGAAAATAAATGTGATTGTGTCAGGGCCAGTAGTCCTGTTTCTAAATAAATTGGAAGTCATGTTTGTGTTTCAGTACAAGAACCAACTGGGGAGATCTATGTGGTTTAAGTAAAACGTGATTGGTCCAACTCCTCAGAAGACAATTCCCACCTGGAGAATTCCCTCCACCCACAACCTCCTCCCTTACAACTCTCCTCAGGACTGTTCCCACCTGGACAATTCCAGCTGTTTGGAAAGGGGGGGGGGGGGGTTGTCTTAGGGTTAACTGTCATGAATAGGAATTGTTCGAGGGAAATTGTCCAGATCAGATTGTTCGACTGTTGGACAATTGTCCGAGAACCAAGAAGTCAAGCTTGTTTTCTAGACATCTTCAGTGCTCCCAAAGACATTAAATAAAGTAACAACCCTTCTTTGTTTTAAAATGGTACAAAAATATATTTGGTCAGTTGTAATTTGTAAACACACTTGATTTAATATACTGCTTGTATACTAGGCTTGGGAGGGGTTTCAGACTTACTTCGGCTGAGAGACAAGTAGCAAAATCTTCCATTTCCCATAAAAAACTCCTGGAGAATCCTCATTTTCAGGAAAGTCACAAATATGGCACAAAAAGCAGTATTTTTGTGTACTAAAAGATATCTCTATTTGTGTCCTTTTGAAAGTTTTAATTGAATATTGTAACAAACTGGAACTCTTAGTCTAATTGTTTCTCTGACAACTATTGTATTAGACCTCAGGTGACTCCTATGATTTACTGTCATGGACAATTTGACACCTTGAAAAGCCTGTAATGTAGCTGTGTTCTCCACTAGCTGTTATGTTTAAGGGTGCTGCACCCGGACAAAAAGTTGAGCCACCCGGACAGAAATAATCAATTCAAAACATTAAAATAGAGCAAACAGCAATAATTTCAGTGTGAACATTGAGTAAATAGTGATAATCAGAAATGTACTTAGTCATCAAAGAAAGCCATAATTAACTTTATCATCTATTTTAGCAAACATCTGTCAAAGATTGCACCCCCTCTCTGTATAGATAGTGATCACTATTAACCTTTAACCTTCGGACCACCTGGACAAAAATTAAATCAGTGGAGAACACTGTGTAGGCTAGTATTGGACAGTCAAATACTGTGCAGTGGCTACAAATCTTTATTTGATTTTTCAGGTTTCACATTGTGTGTAACCTTCTTGAGCGAGGACATTGAGATACAATGTAATGGATCATGTTACTATCTATTTCACACAAGGTATTTCATGTTGTCAAATTTGCAACTATGGTGGTTAAACTGTGTGATTCATTGAAATTGACAGGGCAACAGAGCAGCACCATCCTGTCATCTTTCTGAATTTTATGTTTGAACGAATGCCGATGAGACAAAAACATCATTAGTATTCATTGTGACTGTCACTAATGACATTACTCCCATCACATAATTGAGATAAATTACAGTCTTTCTAACTATCAGTTGGCTACAATTTCATAAGTGTCAGAATCTGCAGACACAGACTTTGACTTGGTGGTTGTTTACAAGTACAGAGTTAATTTGCTGACTAAAGTTTGTGCACCCATAGGGATGTCTTGCATACTGAATTCCACCTATGCAACAGGAAGGCATATAGATAGAGGCTTCAACAAACTGTGTATTGAAGAGTGTAGATACACTGTAGCTATATTGTTATACTGTAGTACTGTATCTGTTTCCTCTTGTTCCAAGTTTGGATTTTTTTAGGTCCTTTTAAAGATAATCCAGGAAGGGCAATACTGTAAACAAGTTCTTTTGCAAATGGGGTTTTTGTGTGTCATTGTCTGTATCTCAGATAACATCCCCTTTCTAGGAAGAATGAGTTAACAAGATGTAGTTAAAGATAATGGAAGGAAGGAAGTTATTCTGGGAATACAGATGTGCGTGAGAATATTGCTACTGTACAAGTAGTAGGAATAGTACCGTGCAGGTGTCACCCAAGACTTTTCACATGGTAGGATAAATTTGATGAATTCAAGTTAAATCCTTGTCCCCACAGTTCCAGCTGTTTCGTGACATGAACATTTATAGTTCTGCTGCCAACCAGCATTAATTAACAATTTTTCAGATATTGGCTGCATTGAATTCAGTTCCTGTGAGGAATGAGTGGGTAAAACCAAATCAGTGTAAGGCAGTTGTTATTAGGGACTGTGAAAGACAGAAAGAGTGGAAATTCTCTGCTCCTTGACATCAAAGTACAGTACTTGCAGCAAAACAATGTATAGAATGAACAGGATGTGGTCTGTAATTTAGCCAGAATAAACTGCTTTATATGCATAAGTATTTTAAAGAGGTGAAGATACCACTATTTGCTGAGTAAGTAGTCATGATGCCTTGTTTACCATTTTACCACTTCCCCTTTGAAATACTGGGTACAAGTTAGGAAGTTTAAAAGCTCTGTATTCATAAGACACTGGATTTGCAATTGAAATGCAATCAGAACTAGTGTTGTACTGATATTGCAAGTAGCCAATATTACCGATACCGGTATTTTAGCTCTCAATATCAGCCAATACTGATCAGATACCGATTTATGGGAAATTTAGCATTCCACGACTAGCCATAGGCTACAGGGCACTGCAATGAAGTGTCGTCAGGGATGTAGCTACAGTGGGCGGTGACACCCAGCACTCAGTATTCCTGCCCGGCACTCCAGGCAAACACACGTCTCCCTGCCCACCACAAATCTGCCAACCGAGACCTAAAACTAGCCCTAAATTTACTCCCTAAAGTGAAATGAGGGAAAAATGAAAAATTAATGGCTGAAAAATTTGGTAGATGCCATGGGGTGGGGTGAGGTGCTTTCCCCTGATAGGACAATTACCCGGCACTCAAATTTGGCTAGCTACATCCCTGAGTGTCGTTATATCATGATGGGGTAAAATATTGGAACTTAGACTAAAAAATACTCAAATAGTTAACTATTTTTGTGACATATGCGACGGTAAATATTGGATAAGGTTTTATCAGCATTTATGGGCAAATTCTACCGATACTGATACAGGATTAAAATGGGGAATATCGGCCAATTTCAATGGTGAATACTGATACTGAAATTGTTCCAACACTACTCGGGAGTAGCTGTTTTATTTTGTAAAATAGTCATTGCATTGAAGGTGAAAAGTCTTCTCCGTAGTGAGATCAGTGTGTTAAAAGGGCTACTGTAGGTAATTTGTCTCTGCTATCCAGGTATATAAAGCATGCTGACATACTGTAAATTAAGGGAAGTACACTCTACAGTACTGTTGATATGACCTTCGGCAGAAGTGACATCACTTTTCTTCAGAAAACTATGTTGATCAATGGAGTTTACTTTGACAAACTTTTGTACACAATTAGCCAGACAGATTTACACCTTCTACATGTCTCATAGCCCTATATAATGAGAAAGTTCTGCAAAAAATTGCCCAGATCAAAGCTTCGTACCTTGAAATAAAGTTAGCTTATTTCAGCCAGGGTTGGCACTAGGCAGTGCGATTGCAAGAATTGTGCATCGGCAAATGAATCCTGCAAATTGCAAAAGGATCCAGAGGGATAGTCGCGCAAACAAAATTTGAAATCTGTCACTCTGTTACCGACAGTTTCATTCATCACAAAACACTGAGCTTTCCCAGCTGTATCTTCTACGAATCATGCACAAATGTCTAAACCACTGACGTATATATTACAGGCGGCAGTATTTGCATAACTCTGGTTGTGATTGTAAAGCCGCATGGGAAGTCTGATGTATGGGGAACAAACATCAAATGAGGAGCACAGCATGTACAGTACATGCATTGTACCATACCAGTATTATGTCAGTCATATCTACTGTATGTGTGTGTCATTCATGTGCTGATTAGTATGTACAGTATACAGTATGCAACAGTTTATCTCAAGTAACAAATTCCTGTGTCTACTGTAAGTACAACCCTCAGAATCTTGACCAAAATATAACCATTTCAATTTAAAAAGGCTTGAAATATTATGTGAACTATAAATATTTTAGCAGTGACATTTTCTGGAATCAGTGACTATGTACACAAAGTTTTGACTCCCAAAGAGGAAAGATTTTGGTTCCCAATGTGGTAGATCAATCGCACAAACCACCTGCAGCATTTTTCATACAGTGTGTACTGTGGACAGTATCTCAATTGAGCAAATAACAGACAGTCAACCTTCAATGATACAAAATACCCCTACTGGTCAAGAATCCCCAAAACATGTCACTGACATGTGAAAAACAACCTCAAATGAAACTGTGAAATGTTTTTGCAAGTTCATTAAACTGTTTTTCTGTAGGGGACAACTTTCTTCAGGTATGCTTAAAACTTGTGTCATTGCCTAACATGTAATACATCAAGCCTAACCTACAGTAAACAGGTCTCTGGCATTTATCAGAAGGAATCTATACTCCTGTCCTGGGAGTGTTAAAGCTAATGCCTACCTTACTCTTGTCAGGCCTTTATTGGAGTATTCATCTTCCGTTTGGGATCCCTACACCGTTTCCCTGTCCAATAAGGTTGAGCAGTTTCAACGTAGGGCTGCTAGGTTTGTCTGTAATGACTATTCCCCCCATAGTAGCGTGACTGAAATGTTAAAAGATCTAGGGTGGGATAGCCTTAAAGTCAGGCATACTGTCAACAGGCTAGCAATTTTTCACAAAGCCAGATTGGGTCTCCTAGCCTTGCCAATCCGGCAGCCTTCTAGGCATCATCATTCAAATAGCTTTACATATACCAACCAATAAGGACTGCTACAAATACAGTTTCTTTCCAGGAGTGTTGTGCAGTATTTTTCCAGATCCAGATCCAGATACAGTAGGGGGGGGGGACTGAAAGCCCTCTTGAATATTCTCCTAGATTAACATTATGCTAATTTTCACATATTTGTTATTGTTGATGTGGCAAAAAAGGGGGACTGAGGCCAGGACCCCCCCCCCTTGGATCAGCACCTGAGTAGATGTGTTCTTTACTTGATATACTGCACAAGTTAAGGCGTGCTCTTAGAGCAGCTGGAGGACCCATTAATCTTTGAATAATTTTTGTGGCAAAGTGGTAATTAATAGTGCATTTGTTCTGTGATAGTGTGCTATGCGTGGAAAGTCTTGGATGACATCTTTGTTTGTCTAAATTCCCTACATTACTGTACTTAAACAGTTCTTGACTAAATTGGTCATGTATATAACACTGTTACAAGACACAGGTAAAAAAGTAGCTTTGCCCCAGGGACAAAATACCTGGGCAAATTTGAATGTAAGTTGGACTCCCTGATGGATTGATAAAGGGTTATCAGTGATGGTCAGTGATTGGAGTCAAAGGTCATCTGTAGGTCAGTTGGGGTCATTTTGTAAATGAGCAAAAAAGTGACTTGCCTCCAACAGATTCAGAGACAGACAGGTGTTAAGCCAGTTGTGATGTACCTGTAACTTTGGTAGTAATTTGCATCATTGAGGGTATTTAGAAATTTTTGTCACATACTACTCAGGCAGAAAACTGTGGAATGGGAGTGACGGAAGTTACTGAGGGAAACTGGGAATTACATGTGTAAATAGGGGTAAGCATTAGAGCTCATAGATTTTGCTGTCCTTGTTTCCACAAAAATTGGTGAGGGAATGATCCTTCTCAAAAATCTGAGATCTCTCTCATATCATGTAGTTAAGGAGGGAAAATCCCTCTCAGAATTTCTGAGCTAGCACCAACCCTGATTTCAGCAAAAATGTAGATGGGCCATACAGCTGTAGAACCATGTATTACACCATTGACTTTGATATGTATGCTTTTCTGTTCCTCAGGGTACAAACTAGCTAGGTTATACCAGCTGTTCTTCATGATAAATACAGTGCATGGGAACTCCCAAGTTGGTTGTTTTTCCAGGAATTGGACTTGTTATTTCCTTGTTCAAGTCCAGTTCCTGTTACTTGTTATTTGTAGCACCTACCTACTGCTTTTATTTGTTTGTTTGTTTTTTCTGTTTCAGGGTCAGTAGCATACTACAGCATGTTGCTTTTGTTAATTGTGGATAAATGGATGATATTGGTATAACAGTGCATGGTGTACAGGCATTCATGTACATTCTGGCAATTTGGCAAAGTGTAGTATGGGGCGCTCATGTTTGACTATACCACACAGACAGCACTTGAATATCAGATAATATGTTTCAGGATACTGTAGTCCTGTATATGATTGTGCTGCATATTTAGGTTTACTGTACTTTGAAATAGGCTAGGGAGACTCCAATATTTTTTGGAGTCAGGTACCTGCAGCCTGTTAAGCCGCTGTCACACTACAACGAATTCGGATCGGATTCCGATCCGATTTTTGTGAGTTTTTATCAAAATCTTCTCCATTTCGGGTCGGAAAGAACCCAAAATTTGCCAACTTGTGTAATATATATTTTGAATAAGCATATATTTCTATGAAAATAAAATGTTATTTCCTATATATTTCATTTTACGTGACGTCACACCGACAACAGCTTTTAGTCAAAGACAGTGTTCGAATTAGAAAAAAAAAGCTGTCTGTCGATGTGACGTCACGAAACAATTCTTATAAATTTAATTTTCGTACACCTGCGATTAAAATCTATAATGACACAGGTTGCAATTTTGGGTTCTATCACCAACTCACAACAATGGAGAAGATTTTAATGAAAACTTACAAAAATCGGATCGGAATCCGATCCGAATTCGTTGTAGTGTGACCGTGGCTTTAGTCTTGACTCAGAGACACAACTCCTAGAATGATGTCATAAACTGACACAGGAACATCTCAGCAGCTATAGACAGCAGGGCTCCCAACAATCCTATATTTCTTACAGTATATATTCCTATATTTTGAAAATAAGCATATATTTTCCTATAAAAAGGGAAAACCTTTATTACCTATATATTTCATTTTAAAATGTCGGCATTGCCTACTTTAGTCAAAATGTTTCATATAGGGGTTTTTTCAGACATTATAGATAGTTTTGCAAAAAAAAAATGGCTAATTGTCATTTTGAGAAGGATATATCCTTCTACCAAAAGAGTGGATTGTAAAGCTCTTCACTCAATTTCAAATGTAATGATCCGGGATTCTCCCTAAAAATTAAGACAGTTCACTGACCAGGTAATGTCATATGGTGATATCTTCTACCCCCACTTCACCTGTATTTCCTATATAACAGTATATTTTCCTATATTCCTACATTTCTGGAGGCAACACCCTATATATTCATCCAAAACTCCTATATTATTTTGTCTCTCTGTTGGGAGCCCTGAGACAGTCCATTACTAGCCTTCCAATGAGTATTATTATGCCAGAAGGCCTACACTATTGAATTCAAAATGTCTGAGGTGGTGAACCACCAATGTTGGAGAATCGTAGTGGCCTTAAAAGTTGTGATTGAATAAAAAAAATGATCAGAAGAGCCAGATGTGTTTTAATTCTTCATCAAATCAAAAACTTGGGAAGTAAATCAAACAGAAACCCCAAAATATGATTTCGTTCATATTTTGACATTATTGAAAAATTCCCCAGGAGTTGCTTTCCAGGGAAATCAGCATCACTACTTAACTTCTGGCCAGGAGTTACTCTGAAGTAGAGTCAGGCAAACTGGTAAAGTCCCCAAGCTTACTTGGAAATGTAAATTGGTAAGATTCACTACTGGGCCATGCACTATTGCTGTAACATTGTCAACTACATTCCAGCTAAGACCTCTCTGTATTCTGTGTGAAGTGAATGTCTGCAGCACAAAATTCTGCCTACAGTAAAAGATTCCTACTTAAGGTTCTTTGCAATGCTGCTTGGATTCATTAAAAGACACAAGCTTGTAGGGCTTGAGATTGACCCAGCCCGATTACTGTAGTATGGAATTCCATAACAAACTGTGTTAAGTTTTGTGAGCTGCGATTTAGAACAGTACAAACTTGTGCTGTGTGAGATGTGGAATTGTTCGGCCTGGTGACCTGGCACTTACAAGTTGTTGATTTCAGAATTCAATTCACTGGAACCTCTGGAGGTCAGAAATACCATTCATTGTTGGATGCTGTGCTAAGTGTATACCTTAAGTGGCATTTTGGAAGCTTAGGATATGGTAGAAAGACCATAATTGAATTAACAAAGTACGTAGCCCATGATTCTTCAGTTTCTTTGTTGATAACACAATAACTTTTAGTCCCACAGGTCACACCTTAATAATTTTGTTTCCTATGGCCTTGATAGTTTATATTTAGACTATATTCCTCTAACCTTGGTAGTTGTAGTTTTACACAATACCAGTTAAGGCTTCATTGTTTGGCTCTTATAAGGCAGTTTCACACTTTGCGTCATTACTGGTAAGAGTGACGTCAAAGCTGTTCAAAAAGAGTGCTGTAATCATTGTTTTGAATTTTAGTGATATCTATTAAATTGAAGAGAGCAAAAAATTTTGTATACCTTACCAAAATCATAGATGGTTAAATATAGCAGGGTTTGGTAAGTAATGAGTTTAAAAAAAGTTATTATGTAACTACTGTATGAGCAGTTTATATACTGGGAGGTTCAAGGTTAAGTTATACATTCATAGGCAATTCCTGTAGTTACACCATGCACTTTGCTTTCAAAACTAAAGACAAAAGGGGAAAATAAAGTTGCCAAAAAGACTGCAAAATGTACAGCAGTATGGCATATCCTGCCAGACTTCCACAAGCACCAAGAAACCCAGACTTCTATTACAGGACATCCTCTGGATCTTGACTGAGATGGTATCAACAGGTATGAAGAAGATGACAACATTGGGTTCTAGTGATGAGATATTAAACTGATATCATGTTTGCTTCAAACAGCCGTTTTCCTCATGTAGCTAGCCTAAAGCAGGGTATTATACATGTTTAACATACCTTTCAGTTTCTTGTACACTTCAGGCAAGTTTGTTTGAACTGAAAAGTAAAAAACTTGAAAGAACACATTATGATTACCATGATTTATCAGTAGTCTCCAGTTTCTTTATATGGTCTTTATACCTGTATGTGCAGTATGCACAGTTCTATAAATGGTTTCATAAGCCTTTTGCACTTCATAAATTTTTAAGCCTCAAACTACAGTATATGTTTATGGAGGCATGTATGTAACTTTGAGGAAGCAAACAAAGTCCAAGTTAACATACAAAGAAAGAAAAATTTGATTTCATTCTTTTGGCAGATTAAATAGTATAATGAACCAATATGTACTATGTTTTGAGTATACATTAGCATGTTTTTAAACTGTTGCATTATGTATCACAGGACATATTGATGGCATTGTTTTGCATTTAACAAAAATAGCTACATTTGAACAAGTTTCTGCCAGTCATAACCGTATAAAAAGAAAGAGCTATCTGTATGACTGCAATGCTTCAGGGACAGCTTGTCTAATCACTTCAAAATACAAATTCAAGAAAGAAGAATCATGGCTATTGAAACCTGGAAGTTTTCATGGACCAAGCTTTGGGTCCTTCCTTACTCTATAGGAAACCCTTGGAAATATCATGGCATTTTAACATGCACTGGCCAGACCTGGGAAATTGGGGATAATTACAAAACAAAAAGTGTGTATAAAAGTAATGAAATTGTTCAGGGACTATGACTTAAATACATTGAACTGTTCAAGAAACTAAAAACAATTGCAGATCTACAAGGAACCATTTTTACAGCACCTCTAACGTAGATACACTCACACTGCACACTCGTGTTTGAACTATTGTACAGTATAAACCATTGAAATACCAGTCTAGTCATTCTTCAACTCAGTTGAAGCTACCCGTTGATGTCTCAAGAAGTGTATCTTTAAGGGTAATAATCCTTTTGTAGGAGTAAAATCTTTTTGAAGGGCTTTAAAATAGCATTGTTGAGGAGGGCTTGTGGGGAACTTCAGTCACTCCGACTGGGCACGTTAGAGGTGCTGTAAAAATGGTTCCTTGTAGATCTGCAATTGTTTTTAGTGTGGAAACTGTTCAAAATTTTGTATTACTAGTACTCATGGGAAAGGTCCAAGTAGGAGTAATGGGATGGTTAAGCCTTTTAGAGAGTGGGTAAACTAAATCTCCATGTTGAGTATTGCACACCATGTACATCAATTGTCAGAACTTTGTAAAAAATCTTTACCAATTTTTGTCCTATTTAGCCTAAAGTGTACAAAAGTATCTTCAATTGTGCACTCACTGTTAGTGATATGTAATGTTGAGAGGGGTCATTCAAGGGTGTTTTTTAGGTCTGCCCTGTTTCTTCTTCAGTCAATCAATCAATCAATCAATCAACCCTTGCAATTTATATATCATCAAATTTAAGGAAAAACAAATTTGCACTAATGTGCCAAACTAAGTTAAACATAATACGACATATGGAAATATACAAGTTTAGAGATTACTTGTTATCAGCAAGTTCAAAAAGATGTTATTGAGCAGATTTTTGAAATAATAACAGATGCTGCATTTCAGATGGGTTCAGGTAGTTTGCACCAAATACAAGGGGCATAACATGAGAAGGACCAACGTAGGGTGCTGGGTTCTATGTTTAAGGAAAGATGGTACTGCTGATGTTGTGAAACGATGGAGACATAATGACATATCATACTTGAAGTATCTCAGGAGATTGCTGGTGAGCAGCAGATGCCACGGCGGCTAGACAAATCTTCATCACAAATGATCACACTGTATCTCAACATATTTTAGTAATAATTTAATAGCTTCTTGGACACAGCTTTTCAACCAGTCCATAATAATTCCAGTTAAATTAAGTTAATGAAGGCTAAAATTTTGAATGGAAAGTATAGTCCTTTATTTTTATCTCAATACATAACATGTATTGAGATATTGTCACACTAGCTGGTCAGTAACTGTAGCCTGAAATTGCCTAAAACATTGTCATTTTGTGGCATTTTATAACCCTATCTCATTAGCAAGTGCTGTCGATGTAGGGGAAACAAATGTGGTGTTTAGGATGTGAACATGTTGATTTTGTTGGGATATTTTGGCTGATTTAGTGGGCAAATACCAGTAGAAACGTGTTTCTTGTCTCATTTCCCATGATCCCTTGCGTGCAATTGGTCTTGGTGTGAACTTGTGTTGGAGCAGCACGCATGGTTGTCAGCGATATACTGTGCAGGTACATATCTGTACTCCTATACCAAAGGCCTGCATTCCTGTTCGCGTTCCTTTGCTGCCAGTACAGTATCGCCATTGAGCTTTGAATTCTGAAAGACTGAGTATAGTCAGGGTTACTTTGCCTAGATAACCATCGGTATTTGGTCTTTTCTCGTACCTGTCAATAGGTAGGTAGACAGGCAATTTGTAAACAAGTTGCTCCGCGTCAGGGTGACTCTGACTCTATATGTTATTTACCGTCTACAAGGCACTTGTTATGATGTCTTATTTAGCTTGATAAATAATATATATCAGCATGCAAACTGAACGGAAAGCTAGATGCACAGGTTACTGGCATCAGTCTGTAATCATCCTGTCTGAGAAGGATGACTTACAAATGCCTTGTTTGGGATTTTAGTTTAGGCCTAGTGGTCTTATTTTCCACGATGTGTCCGAAGAGATGTTGGATGCACTGCTCTAACAGGTAGCATAATGTGGCTGAGAGTGAGAGTTACGAAGGTTTGCAGTCTGCGTGAGAGAACTGTGTAGGCCGAGTTTCGTGTTTGCCTACGTTATTAGTACAGTATAGGCCAGGCCTATATTAATTATGCATGCGGGAGCAGACCAAGTCGGCTGCGAACCAAATCAGCCTAAAGAAAACTCGGCCCCACGCCAGCTCGTTCTCCAGCCAAATCGGCCACAAACCAACTCGGCCCCAGCATGGAAAATCTGTACTACTGTAGACTGTGTTTGCCTACGTTGTTAGTATGTACAGTAGCCTATATAGCTAGGCTAGGCCTACAGTAGGGCAAGCCTATAGGCCTATATGAAGTAGCCTACGCCTAGGCTATGTACGCGGGAGCAGGCCAAATCGGCCTAGCCTAGGCCTAAAGGCAACTTGGCCCCAAGCAATTTTGACCTAAAGACAACTCGGCCCCAGCATGAAAAATCTGTACTGTTGACGTGCCTCACTTCAGCAAACAGGTAGGCTAGTCCAAATTCAAGGATGCTAAATACCTAGGCCTAGGCCTATAGGCTAGGCCTAAATGGTCAACAACCCTCAACCGTAGCCTAGGAAGCATAAAATGTTAACAGCCACTGCAAACTGAATATTACTGTCAATAATGCATAGAGGATAAGTTTTTGCTGTAATTCATGCAGGTATTTACAAAATTCAACGATGTTATTTGTCAAATTTGACAGTACTGTTGGTGTGGTGTAAAGTTAAGGCTTCGGCATGTCATGTTTGGGGTTCATGGCTCTTTGAACCTCCCCCTCACCACACAGTTACAAAGAGGAGGCTAGGAATATTTCTCAAAATGTTGATTACTTGTAAGCCTAGGCCTAGTTCCTGATGCAAACCAATAGTACGTGCAGTTTGTCGATACTACCCTTTCCCCCAAACTATTCTGGCCTAGGCGCCGTATTAATTGGCCTTGGTATCTCTTAAAATAAGGAAAGCTCAAGGCCAAATGGCCTTGCCTTCACCAAAACTTATTTTCAGCCCTGTTCTTACATTACCAGTGTTATTAGCCATATACTGTTACAAGACAGTGATAAAAAAATAAGACTTGGCCCATCAACAAATACCGTTGGCTACGTGGGCAAATTTGAGTGTGACTTGGACCCAATGATGACCCGGTGAGTTACGGTGAGACCCAATGATGAATGGATAATGATTTGTCAGTGATGATTGTAGGTGTTTAGCATTGTAACGTTGATAGTAATTTGCATCATTGAGGGTATTGAGAACTATTTGGTCACTGCATGGTCATTTAGTTGTCATTTTGGTACTTGACACAATTCTGGACATAAAATCACTTCTTTGCGGAATTATTCCTAGAAAATGACATTTACTGATTGTATGGGAACCACCTTGAGTCCGCATCCTTTATTCTCATCCTAATAAATGTCTGACTGTATTGAGATATAGCAGCATCGCTGCTCTAGTTTGATTTGTATTGCAACCAAATGCTGCGGCAAGATTTAGGGCACAGTAACCTTGAACATAGCTATTCATGAATGGATGGTAAACATATTTAGTTTGTTAAATGGTCATGTTACAACATGTGGCAAAGATTCTAGATTTGGAGGATGTCATATAATGCAAAGTGGGGAGTACATAGTGTAAAATAGGCAATACTGTAGATGCTTTACAATATCAACCTTCTGCTAAGTGCCAACAAAATATTAGGGTAGGAATCGACTGCATAAAAACACAGTGAAGTTAGGTCATATGCACTCTTTTATCTTGATCACTTACTGTTTTGTAAATTGTTTTTCAGTAATTGCCATGCCAGTTGGTTGTAGCACAGTTGCTTTGTTTAAAATTGTGTTTTTGTCTTCTGCTATGGAGTTTGTTTTGTCTTGATAGATTCTATCCTGTATGCCATAGTACATGTACTTTCTCTACTCCTGTGTAAAAATAATGTATGCATGCAGCTTTCCGATAGTGAAACTTGAAGAGAGCCTTGAAAATATTTGCACTAATTCATTCATGGTCAGTTTCTTTTTATTTCTGTTTTAGTTTTTAAAAAAAGAAAACATGGGAATTGGAAAAAAATATATTAAAAATGGTAATTTGTCCTTCTGGAGAGGAAGCCTTTGAAGGATAAAAGACTGATGAACAGGTGTCTTTTCTCTGAATATTGATTTTTGTCACTTCATTGTGTATTAAAATAAATTTGTGACACCTATGGTAAAAACGATCTGCCACCATGTACATGTTGTATTGGTCTATTTGCAAGCGGTCTAGAATGATTTCTGGGTTTGGCATACTGCATCGATCTGTTTTTTAAGCCTTTTAACCTTACTGTTTGCTCACATACAGTTCCACTGAATTTTGTTTTTGAATGACATGAATAAATTTGTAATATAAATTGATGGCTTTTTTTTTTCTTTCATTTTTTGCAAGGACTTTTCAAAACTATATTTTCTGGTGGGAATAATATCAAACAAGGAGTTGTCATTTAATGCACTTTAAATGATTTAAAAAGTTTTTAAATTTAATTAGTTTAAATGGTAAGTTAGTGTACCATTTATAGATCTTGAACATACTTTTTTTTGTCACATAATTTCCTTAGTGCAGTGCTCAGCATCACCTACATTTTCTGGTGGAAATAAAATCAAACAGTTTTAAGGACTTGTCATATTGGCATTTTAGTGAATATGAAATTTCCTGAGGAGACCATAAAATACATTATTAAAAGTAAATCTGTTGAAGCACTTGAATACAGTACCTGCTTTTTTGTGCTGGTTAGAATACTGTGTAATAGAGCAGCTGACGTATATTGTAAAGGCGTGGTAAATCACTGGTGTCTGCGGGTATGTTAAACTAGATAATAGTGTAATTTTTAAAGCTGACACTGTTAAGAGTTTTGACAGTATGGCTGGATTGCTTTTTCTTGTTGACATTTCACCTGTAATTTCTACTAGCAGAACAGAAATGCAGCCATTTTAGATGTATGCACAAGGTACTGGTTTTAGTTTACATGTACACACAAATTGGATAAATTACTGTTGGTTCATATCACTGTACTGTACTCAAATTTGTTGTCCTGATCTGGTTAAGTTCTCTGCTCATTCACTATTTCATCATAAATTGCATTTTCATGGAACTCCCTGGTCTTTTATCATTTTTCTTGTTTCACAAAAGTTAAGGGGACCTTAACATTCCAGCATATCACACTGTATAAATTCGTACTCAACAATGCCATCAGCTTACTGTTCTTAAATGACACAGGTACAGTAGTGGCACACAGTACACACACTCTGTTAAATTGCTTACATCATCCTGTCAGCTAGATGCATGGCAGATTTTTGTATGGAGAGGAGCTTCCAGCATGCCCTTCCTTCAGTTGCATATATGGGCCATTCCACGTGACGTAAGTCACAGTATTTGCAGAAATTTTAGTGGAAAAGACCCCCTATGGACCATGAAAGGAATACTAGTATTCCAAAAAGTACTTTTCCCTAAAATGTCATAAGATATCTCTCTTCTGAATTTCACAAATCTTCAATTCCACCCTTGTGCTATGAACAATAGCGCCCTCAATAAACGTCACGTAAGTCACTCAGAGAATTGCAATTTTTCAAGTTGATTAACAAAAGGTGAGAATCCTGTGAAGTGTTAGGCAGGAAGGGATAATTAGGTTTAGGATTGGTAACAGAAGATAATAGTCTATGTAAAACAGGTCAAGTTGAGTTCTTAGAATTTTTTCCTGAGACGGTACAAACAGATGTTTGTCGTCACGTAAGTCACAAAATGGCGTCACGTAAGTCACAAACAAACAGTTTCCAACTAACTAGTCATTTAGCTTGTTACGGGAGACACATTATGCTATACATCTGACCTAGAATTGTCATTTATGTGAAATAACAATTGTATCTAGAAAGACAGGGTCAAAATAATTTCATTCCAGTGCATTTAAAAAGAAAATGTACTCTCCATGGCTGCCCTTTGACGCTTATATTGCCAGCCATAACTTACAAATAATTGTTCCAAAAAATATTAATTTCAGTTGAGCCATTTCCTCTGCTATGGAAAGAGTGCAATAATCCTAAGAATACTTGGGTGTTTACTTGTGTTTACATTTTCAGAAGTAGTATTAACATAGATAGAGAAAAAGAACTAATCTTAAAGAGATTTTACAATTCACATCTTTTTGCGCAGAAGTACATGCACTGGTACAGAAGTCTTCCAATTTGTGTGGCATTTCCATATGTGCTAATTGTGTAACAGTGGTATCATTGACTGATCATTTTTGTTGTCTTTCTCTTTTGCGTTTTGTTTCTTTTTTTGTTTGTTATTGTACAGTAGCTGCTGAAGATTCTTGACAGGAAAATTTGAATTGATTTAATTTCAGTCTTAAAAAGCTTTTGAGAGCAATTTTGACCAGAAACTGTAAACTGAGAGAAAAATTAGGTAAACTGTGTGCTTTACATCATTCAGCATGGCCAAGCCAGAAAGCTGGAAGAGTACTGGCAGATGTTATCAAAGTCAAGTCAGGGCATTTTTAAATGTGATTAGCAAAAAATGGCTCGGTGAGCATGACATAATAAAGACAAATGTAGCCAACAATAACTGTAAAGTCTTGTTTGACCTATTCATCAAATCTAGGCCACACTCTCATTACTTGTACAGGGTCCTCGTAATTCACTATACATGACATGGCTCATCTACTGTAGGGGGGACCTGTAAAAATGAATATGAGAAGGGCCAAACAGAGCCACACCTACAGTATACTTTTTTGTAATTCGGTGTATCAGCAGATAATTACATTCCATAGGTTTCCATTCCCTGCAACTCTTTGAGAAATCCTTGTACAGTAACTACTGTAAAATGGCTTTGATGAGAATGGTGATGATTGTTGGCAAAGCTGAACTGTACTAAGAAATTTCCATATTAAGTGATTTTTATGAACATATTGCAATGCATTGCATCCCTCCAAGGCTAGTACAGACCAAGACAGCCCTTTTTCCTTCCCCTCATAGTATGCATAAAAAGGACAGTTAAATACATACAGCAGGGTTTTGTTGTGGTGCCTGCTACTGTACTAAAATTATGTGAAAATGGCATAAATTTAAAATCTTATAATGCAATATTCCACAGTTTAGAAAACATGATAAAGGTGTACTGTGCACTGCGTACAGCCACTACAAGTCCTCTGAGTGAAGAGTAGTGAGGATACATAGCAGTTTAAATTTGTTGGATGTGTTTTAAACAAGATTGAAAATTTGATGTTGGGTAATTATTGTACCCTACTGGCCTGTGTAAGTGTGTATATTGCATTCATCAGAACCACAATGGGACTGAGTCTCCTAAGCAATAGCACTTTGAATGGTACTATATCTTCTTGATACTCAATTCAATCTGTATGATCTAAACATACTAAATGGCATTTCAAATTCAAGACAGAGAGTGCAATAATTTGTTTCATTGCCATTTTGCAATTTAAAAGAATACATTTTGGCTTCTCTTAGGTTTCAATGTACCCAGGTCAAAATCAAATGCCATACAATTTGGCTTCATCACTACAGTTCTGAGTGTGGTTTTGAAAATACTACGCAATGGCTTGAGACCAAATCATGGGACTATTAAAACACCTGAGGAGTCTTTGAAGTGCTAGGATTGGTTAAAAATAAGTGATTTCTTATCTGCATAGAGGGGCAGAAATGCCAACTATCATTCACTTACCATATTGTGTTGAGGTGCTAACCTGACACTGTCACGTAAGTCACGCCACCCTTTGTGACTTACGTGACGTCACGTAATTCACACTTTTCAAACTTTAATAGAAAAGAAGTTTTGGAATCAAATGTTTCCAAATGATGATAAGTTACTTTAACCCCCACCCTACCTTTGCATATGTATTTCATCATTGTCTCTGGCACTGCCTATTTGTTGTAAAAAAACTTTTGCATGTTTTTTGTCACGTAAGTCACAGTGACAATTACCAGATTTAAACATTGCGTTTGATCCACATAGCTGATAAATTATGAGTGCAATGCTCAAGAAATGAATAATGGGATAGCTTTTCAGAGCTGCAATCAAGAAAGACATGTTCTATTTAGTTATTTTGCTTCATTTTTCTTCAAATTACCTTTTACCTATAATTCAGTATTTTAAGTGTTCTATATCTAAGACATTCTTTGGTGTTGGCACTTTCCAAAGGAATGACTGAATCCATGCAAGTTTTACTAAAATTGAAAGTTGCACCTGTCTACTAATCTTTAGAGTTGAAATTAGACACCTAGTACTGAGTTCTAATTTTACCCTATCAGGACCACTTTTCATGGAATGGCCCATATACAGTTCATGACAGTACATCCTATAGGCTATAGATTTCCTTCCTGCTATGCCTCATTCAGCTGATTGCCTTGAATCCCTGTTTTGTTGAAAAAGGCTCTGTGTGAAATCATCTTACTGGTGCACTTGGACGATTGAATAAGATGATGTTGCTGGGGACAACAGCTCTTGGAATGATGTCATTGAATAGTATATTTACTTGTGGGTGATTAATTGACTTTAACTTAATAGAAAGCAGTGTGAATTCAGCATTGAATGTTTGAAAGCCTTTTTAGTAAGAAAGAGCAGTGCAGTAATTAGTTTTATTCCTTTAGTTCACACGCTTTTGTGGTCAGATAAAATAGTACTGAACATATTTTTGCTGGTAGGTAATGTGATTGAAGCAGCACACTTTACTATGGAAGCAGGAAGTTAGTACACAACCCTGTTAAGGTTTGACCTTTGGTTCCAAATGAGCACACTGAGTGATCAAACAGAATTCCTCACCTTTGAAAAGGTTTCAAGAACTCAGTTGTTGAAGATCTATGGGTTTTGATGCCTGGGTAGTTGCAGAGTTGTTGTCAGTGTTCTAGGTAGACCAAGTTTAGTGCCACCAAAATAAAATATAAAGTGGATTTTGTAACAGCTTCAGACCAGGGCCAGTGTGACAGTTGGACCAGGGCCAGTGTGGGCATTCTTTGGAGTCCCTTCTGAACTTGTTGGCTGTCTGGAATTGTGTGTTTTGGGTCAAACCAGTAACTATGATTATTTCCTGTACAGTATGAATGTCTCTTTTACATGCCCATATCAGGGTGCTTTGCTAAAGCTCTGTGTCTGTTGGCAGCTGGCATAGTAATGGACTGGCAGTGGGTTGGTTCATATCGGGTAAATGGTCTGGACATTGAGCATTGGCCCTCAGGCATTGTTTACTTGAATCGGTCCAAAAACGATGGTTATTCCACTGCTCAGCTTATGATACTGCACTTGTATGAAGGCATACCTAATCAATACCAATCTTAAAAGGAATTGCCTTAAAATGTTCCTCTACCTATGGAGCAAGACAGTGTCCTCATGTTACATCCCTTTAGAATTTAATTTTAACTGCAAGGTGTATTTTGTCATGACTTGAAATTTTGTATGTTAAATATTCCGACAAGTTTGTCCAAATTCTAGCCTGAACTGTCCTATGGCAGGGGACATACTAAGGCCACTTATGCATTGTGGAAAAACATAAGGCCTGTTATGCTTTTGTTTCATCTGTATCACTGGTATCCATAAACAACCAGCACTGTTGTTAGCTGGTAATCACTAGCCTTATCTGTATAATACACTCAGTATGATCTTACAAAAGTTAACATGGCCTTGTTAGGTACCTTCATTCATACTGTACTCATGACATTGTACTGGCACTGAAAGTCAGCTGATAGCCATTTCAAATTTTCATGTGTATGTTTCTTCTTTTATTTCACAGATTTAATTACAGGCTGATTGAACTGGACAACATCATCTCAAGATGGCTCAGATGGTAATGAGATGCCCATTCCTCACTCGCCTCCCCTCGGGGTTTGCCCGTCGTGCTGGCAGCTCCCTCTTCACCTATGCTGAAAGCTGCCCCGTAATGAATCAGGTGATGCAACGCCATGCCTCCACCCAGCAAGGCAACATTGAAGTTGCTAAGAAGATGGCTGCAGGTATAGCATTTTTGGGGCAACATTGTAACTCTCAGACTGAGAGTAAGCCTTACTCAAGCCATGATTGTGATAGTGGGATGATTTCAGGGGAAATCTGACAGCAATAGTAACAAAAAGCTCACTGGCTCATTATTGATTTAATAAGTATCAGTCAGTGATGGTGATCATCAAAACTGCTTTTCTCATAGATCTTGAAGAGACCTCAAAATTTTTATTGACAGAAAGGGGCATGATATCTGGTGCATGCACCTTAGTCTGGGAAGGTTACACCTTAGTCTGGGGGAGGTGGCCCTTCGATCAACAGATGCAATGGCCATGGCTGGAAATATGTAATCTAACCCCCTCTCCCCCCTCTTATTACCTCTTAATTGTGGACAGTTAAGGGTTACATACTGTAGGTAAATAGAAGTTGATTATTGGGTCTTGTAGATTCCAAAACCAGGGAGTTTTGAGAATTCCCAGGGGAAACAAGTAAAAAATTGTAATAGAGTCATAAACAGGTTTGTTTAAAAGAGAGAAAAGAGAAAGTTTTCTGTAAAATACCACACTTTTGTGGGAAGGAGCTTTCCAGATTCCCCACTTTTCCCACACATGTACATTAATGACTTTTCTTGCTGGTGGTTTATTTTGTAAGCTGCATAACACTTCATGAAATGCATATGCACACCCGTGTTTACATGAGTGCATTTGGTGCCTACAGTATGTGCTCATATCCATGCAGAGTAGACACATTAGTACTTCTTTGGTAGAGGTACAGTATCAGATGCTTGAAGAGTTTCAGGCTTCTTTATGGCCATAATTTATTTTCACAAGAGATGAAAGTCATTTTCATCTTTTGATGGTGAGGGAGTCATTCCTTGTTACCTCCTGAGTTGTAACACTACCACTATAAAGGGTTGTTTTTCTCATGTACTATACCCTTTTTGAACTCAAAACATTTGATCTTGATTACTTCCCCTCCCCCATAACACATTTTTCCTTTCCTTTACTATTTATGCTTATAAGTCAGAGGTGTTCCAGGGTTCCTCTTCCTGTGGTAGATATATTGTATTCTCAAACCAATAAATCATTCAGATAACACAGCATTTATGTCAACCTGACTCTGTCATTATGTATGTCCTTCTGGATGTATTTTGATTTTGTGAGTACAGTCACTTCAAAATATGTGCTCAACATGTTTGCCAAAGTTAACTTTTGATTTTTTTATTAAAAGTTCTCTAAACTAAGGTCAAAGTCCCACTTCAGTTTACCTTGACAGTGCTATACTGCTTTCAGTATTGTGGTGGGGACTTCAAGTATTTGCATAGCAGAGAATGATTGAAGTCATGAAACCTACTTTCACCATATCCTCACGTTGAGGATTGTGTGCTACATACAAAGATAGAATCCCAACAGTAGATTCTTGTTTGAAGTCATAAATTTGCATTGATTTTTGGAGTCAGCAGGATTTGGGGGAAACCTGACCAATAGCCAGATGACAAATGAAAGGGAGGTGAGATTTGTTTTTTTTTTTGGGGGGGGGGGAGGGAGAGAGATATGTGGAAATTGTTCTCAAATTTATCCAGGGAGGTGGGAAGGAAAATTTTTCTATGATATTTTTAACTATGGGCCTTTTTGAAACAGTTCATAGCAAAAATCCATGCACACAAAGCAAAGAACAATTGTGGTATGAAAGGTTTCCTGAAAATCAAGCTTGCACCTCCAAGCTCTCCAAGCTGTTGTGAGTGCATTCCTGCACTGGATAGTGGCAGTGTACCAGTCAGCAGTAAAAGCTTTCTGATATCCTGGCTGTGACCCACTGCAGTAATTCTGTAGCTTCTAAGATCATAAGCAGGGCTGAAAAAAAAATGTAAGTCTACTGTGCGTTCGTGCGTGGAAGTCTATGATGTGTGTTCATTGTGCTTCATTGTTTACCCTCCAAAATGATGTTGCGTGATGTCAATGCATAAGGTCTTTTCCGCTTTCTTTAATAGCAAGATGGGATCAAACTGTAGTGTAAAATATTTCTTGAAAAGCAGATTTAAAGCTCCATTCTGTTGTGAGTGTGCTGCTATTCCTCCGTTTAAGACTGATATGGTCTCATAGCATGAGTTGAAACGTGTTATTTTGAAGGCTTAAAACACAATTGTTATTTCATGAATGATAGTCAATTGTGTGAGTCCCTGATAGCCCTTAAATTTAGAAGCCACCATCATTAAGCATCTAGGTTATGTCATATTTGTGAGTGATTTTAATTGCTTGCCCTCTGTGAAACTAAAATCAGAATAAAACAAGGTGCTGTCCTTATTCCTGGTAAAATATAATTGGTACTTAATTTGTGGACAGAAGAATCATTTATTCATCAGAAAATGTTTGATTATGGTGTTTTTATTATTTTTTTCCCATTTTCAGGAGATGCTAAGGCAGCCATGAAGTGTCCTTTCCTTGCTAACATGGAGAAGACCCAGAAGATGAATCCTATTGTGGACACTGATATTATTTGTGAGACTTGCAACAAGTCTATTCCAGCTGAAGCTGTCAAGGAGGCTAACAAAGGTAAGAGGAAGCACAGTACATTTGAAAAGAACATGGCACATTAAAGAACTTAAGGTGCTCTCAAAGTAAGGGAAGGGGGGAGGAAGGGGGGGGGGGATACAGACTTTATCTCATTTTTAGAATGTCTCCTAGCCTGGTCTTCTTTTGGTTAGTACCATTTAAATGGTACCTATGTTCCTCAGTACCTGGTCAGATGTTGTATCAGGTCTCATAGCTTGCATTTCATGGTACCCCATGGTAATGGTTATAACCACTCCACAGCCTCTGCATGGTATTCTTGGCCCCAAACCAAATTTTCTCTGCTAGGGACAAGTATCTGATATGTGATGTTAAAGCTTGTCAATGTGTGATATGAAATTGACCTAATGGAGGTCAGCCTCTATGTCAATATTTATGATATAGCATTACTTTTGTTCCTTGTAACTCAAAAAAGTCTTGTTACAGTTGCAATATTGCTTAAGAATTGATTGTAAACAGGGGGATTGTGTTGCACTTTGAAAGGTATGTTGACATTAAGACTGATGGGAGATATTTCCAGAACTAGTTCCATTGTATGTTAAAAGTTATGTTCATGTTCAACTTTATGATAAATTTGAAATTTAAGATGGTTCTAATGGCATCGTTTTTGGTCTTCACTTTCAGCCAAACCTGCTTCAGCTGTTGCCCCTGTGGTTGATAAGGTAGCTGAGAAGAAAAAGGAATTTGAAAATGGTAAGCTATAGGTTTAAGCATGAATCTCCATAGGATAAGATACAAAGGTACAATATTCAAAGGCAGCCAAAATCACCCATAAAATTAATATAAGGAGGAAAAAATTTTACTAAATTTTTTAAAATTAAACTAAAATTACCCTTCTTTCCTATACAGCTTTCATCAAAAGAATGAAATGACCCCTTTGGACCCCCCAAAAGCCCCATGAACTTTTAGGGAGCTATTTTTCCAAAACATTTAGAAAGGCCCTTTCAGAAGAAAAGCAAAATTTTAAGCCTCTTTACCTGTTTTCTTTAGAGTTGTTACTGTTTTCTGAGGCTGATGAATGCCCTTAAGAAGTTAACTTTTCAAGAAATGTTTCTTTTCGTGTAAACAGCTGATGGGACCTTCAACTATGAAGACTTCATGAAAGGGGAGATTGAGAAAAAGAAGCTGAACCATACCTACCGGATCTTCAAGAAAGTGAATCGTAAAGCTGCAGCATTCCCTTTTGCTGAGGAATTCTCGAAGCCCGTTGAGCCTGGAAAAGGACAAGATATCTCTGTGTGGTGTAGCAATGACTACCTAGGAATGTCTAGGCATGATACGGTCATCAAAGCTGTGCAGTAAGTCGATGGTCAATCTTGAAGCAATAATGGTGGTAGAGGTGGGGATAGGGGTAACACAATAATACTAACGTGAACCTCATTTCACTTATCCCCCAAACACCACCACTCCACAGGGTTTGATAACAGGAACCACCTCCAAATCATAGCCCCCACCCCTGGGATGTCAGGGGTGGTAGAGAAGATCATTGGGTTACATCAGGCAACAGAAGTTAAATTCAGTTTCCTTTTATCAAAAATATTATAACATTTTATGTAACAAAGAAAAAAAAAAAAAACCAGTGACTAAGAGTAAGCACATAGTGGGTAATTTTTCTAAGATTTAGTAATATTGAGATCACTGCTTCAATTCATCTGCATATGTTATGACATGATGTATTTTTGTGGAGTGGAAGTATCTTATTTTATCATGTTTGTATTATATGTTCAACTAGTGCATATAGCAATCCCATCCATCACAAAGCCTTGCCCTTCGAATCTGAGCAACCCACATTACTGACCAGTAGGCTGTGCTTTGGCAGCAGGTCCTCTGCCCTTGCTCTTACTGTACACCTTGCCAGTGCCACATTATGCTCAGTACACATAGTGCACCTGTATGAATGTAAAACAATGCTTTTAATCCATATAACATACCACGGTGTGGACTTCCTAGCAACAGAATGTAGTGACTTGGGAAGATGTTGACAAAGGAAACCAAAATTGATCATAGAAACCTGTATTTGGGATATGTGTATTAAGCACTAAATGCAAGTGTTCTTGAAAGAAAGATGTCTTTTTATTGTATGAAGGAGTCATACAGATCCATTGATTGAGGAGAATATAAGACTGAAAAAGTGTGAAGGCAGTCAAATTTTTTTTGAGACTTAAACTTTACAGAGAAAAATTTTAATGACTCAGTTTTGGAAGCCATAAAGGACCCATAGCACTTACTCCACTGACTGCAGACTAGCTGTAGTAAAGTTGTTTGCACGTTAACCCTGTTAGTTTTGAACAGTCTTATTGCTGATTGTGTGAGCTACAGCAGCATTGCTGCTCTTGTTCTGTCAGGGAATTAAGAATTAAAAGTAGGATTAAAATGAAATTTTACAAAAGAAAACTTTTTGTGATATCTGTTATAGGGAAACTGCTGCTAAACATGGTACCGGGGCTGGAGGAACCCGTAATATATCTGGAAACACCACCTATCACGAAGGATTGGAGGCCAGGGTTGCCAAGCTGCACCAGAAGGAGGCTGGGTTGGTCTTTACTTCATGTTTTGTGGCCAATGATTCAACCTTGTATACCTTAGCCAAGGCTTTACCTGGTGAGTGGTTACAGATTACTTTCCAATGTTTTTAAAGTGTACATAACATCTTGAAATTTCGATGTAAATATATGTTACCAAGCTTGAAAAAAGAATGCAAAAATGGTCCAAATTACATCTTCATAGGACATTTCTGAGCTGAGATGTAAAATGTTGAAGCTTATTAACTGAATTGAAATGTAGATGGCACAATAGTTTGTGATGTCATTCTTGTTTTACTCAAATTGGCGCCTTTGTTTTTCTTTTTTTTCGAAAGCCACTGCAACTTGTGCCAAAATATGATCACTGTTTTACTGTTAGAGGGTGACTTAAATATACAAGCCCTCTGTGTGTAACATACTGCTCAAGAAAACAGCTAATTTATCAAGGTCATGTAAACATTTTCATTTCAAAAAGGAAACAAAAGCAGTTAATGTGAGTTGTACAAAAAAGGTATCACAAATTATTGCACAATGGACTGTTTCAAATGAAGTAAATAAATTTCAATATTTTATATCTCAGCAACAGAGTAAGCTATGAAAATGGGAGTTGGATGAATGAGATTCATTTTCCATCCTCCAAATTGTATATTGTTGTCATTCTAGACTTAAGGTGCACTTTAAAGGAGATTTCAGAGCAACACCAGAAAATGATTAGTATTAGAACTTTGTTGTACCCTACAGCTCCGTAGGGTTAGAAAAAAAATTTGTATTTATTTAACATCATTATAAAGCTTCAGTTTCCTGATGGTTAGAACAAAAAAATGGTAAGGTGAGTACTGGAAATTGATTCCCCCTTACTATGAGAACTTATAATTAAGTATTTGGTCTGTGCCTTCAACAAAATAACCAAAACCGAGTGTCTGCAACATTGGTAAGTGTAAGTGTTAGTCTTATCACTATCAGAAACTAACAATTTTACAACATAAGTACCTTTATCACAAGTTAAGCATGTTCCAGGTCAGGTGATCAAAGAAACTGATATGCTACTTTGGCTGACATTACCCTTTGACTTGTTTGTACCACATTTGTCGTCATACTTTGTGTCATAAACAGGGTTTTACCAACTCTGATTTGTACTTCAATGCCAAATTCTCACTTGAAAAATACCATACTGTGCATTTCACTGCCAATTTGGAGAAAAGGTCACAAAGACTTTAACTAGTCTAAGAAAAATTCACAGAAACGCTGATATTTGTTTTTAACTTGCATTTTATTTATCTACTTCTAGACTTCATGTTTACTGCCAAATGAAAATTATCCAATGCCATATAACATTTTTACTGACAAATTTGGTTGTGAAAAGTGCCAGATGCGTATTACCAGTTAGAAGTATTAAAATGTCAAATGATCTTTTCTTACAATTAGGTTGTGAGATATATTCGGATGCTGGAAACCATGCTTCAATGATCCAGGGTATACGAAACTCCAAGGTGCCCAAGTTCATCTTTCGCCACAATGACAAGGAGCATCTGGAAGAACTGCTGAAGAAATCTGACCCCTTGACCCCAAAGATTGTCGCTTTTGAGACTGTTCATTCAATGACAGGTAAGTTGTTTATAATTGTGTCGTAAAATATGTCATTGCAACATAACTTTTAGTTTGTCAAAGTTGAACATTTTATGGTGGGAACAAAGAATAGCTTCTCACAAACAAAAGTCGAACTGAAAACTCCTGAGTCACTGCAAAGGCAATCTGCAGAAAGGTTTCAGTGTGCCCATAAACGTCAAAAGAGACCACAATTTTAAGATATAAATAGAAACTGTTTTTCAAGATTGTTTCATCTTTGTACCAGGGAATTTAAATCTTAGAAAAGCAATTTGGCATTTCTGTGGTTTGTTTTTTATTGTGGCATATTAGAAGGTTGCTGTAGATCCATTGAAAAGTCTTGTTTCATTTTTTGCCCATTGTACTTAATGGTGGTTAGTTTGTGGTACAGAAAATTTTGCATACCTTTACAGCAATGATTGATAAGTCGACCCTATAGAATGACATTTATAAATCTGGTGGCTGGTTGACCCTATAGAATGACATTTATAAATCTGGTGGCTGGTTGACCCTATAGAATGACATTTATAAATCTGGTGGCTGGTTGACCCTATAGAATGACATTTATAAATCTGGTGGCTGGTTGACCCTATAGAATGACATTTATAAATCTGGTGGCTGGTTGACCCTATAGAATGACATTTACTAATCTGGTGGCTGGTTGACCCTATAGAATGACATTTATAAATCTGGTGGCTGGTTGACCCTATAGAATGACATTTATAAATCTGGTGGCTGGTTGACCCTATAGAATGACATTTACTAATCTGGTGGCTGGTTGACCCTATAGAATGACATTTATAAATCTGGTGGCTGGTTGACCCTATAGAATGACATTTATAAATCTGGTGGCTGGTTGACCCTATAGAATGACATTTACTAATCTGGTGGCTGGTTGACCCTATAGAATGACATTTATAAATCTGGTGGCTGGTTGACCCTATAGAATGACATTTACAAATCTGGTGGCTGGTTGACCCTATAGAATGACATTTATAAATCTGGTGGCTGGTTGACCCTATAGAATGACATTTACAACTCTGGTGGCTGGTTGACCCTATAGAATGACATTTACAAATCTGGTGGCTGGTTGACCCTATAGAATGACATTTACAAATCTGGTGGCTGGTTGACTATCTTGTAAAGAAATTAGGTTCTCAGAGAAAGAAATTCACTTTTTAGCTCATTTAGTTTACTTTGGGCCAAAGTTTTGAATTTTCAAGTGATATTACTTTCATAACTCTGGTAATGTGTAATATTTTTGGCAAGTAAAACTATTGCCAGAGGTGTTTGGTGAACCTGAATGATTAAATAATAATGGTAGGAAATGTTCTTTTGTCTGTACATGTAGATTCAATGTTAACACAGTATGCTTGTAAATTAATCTCAGTCTCAGATATTCCTTAATGTAATTGCTACATTTCCTGTTGTGTTAAAAAAGATAAATCTTGCCGATATATAGGGTCTGTGATCAGGCTTAGTGGCTTCTTGACCCTAAATTACACTGAAACTAAATTCCTAGTAAACCCTCTCTTTTCTCTCTGCAGGTGACATCTCCCCTGTCAAGGAACTGTGTGACATTTCACACAAGTATGGTGCCCTCACCTTTGTGGATGAAGTGCATGCTGTGGGCCTATATGGACACCATGGGGCTGGGGTAGGTGAACGTGATGGTTGCATGCAGGACATGGATATCATCTCTGGAACTTTAGGTCAGTGAAAGTTTAATTTTGCCAAGTGTGGCCTTGCCAGTGACAAGTTTAAAGATGTTTGTTTGTTTGCTGACTGTACATTGGGATTTAAAGGGCAAATGCAGGCACCCCAATTTAAATTTGTATACCCTGTTATTCCAATTAGTGTATGGCTCTTTATTCACACATGATGACATGTTTGCTGCTGAATTTTTAAGTTCATGCAGAGTGCCTGATCGGTTTAACATTAGTATAATTATGCACTGAAACTTGAAAGCTAAGGTATGAGATTTTTAACATTCAGCTGAGGTTTTTAAAAAAAGTTTGAGGTGGACTGACCCCCCTCCCCTTAAGGAGATAAATGAGCTTACCAGCAGTAAGACTGATGTATATTTGAGGGGTTTGATCATAGTTTGAAGGTGGAAGATGACTTCTAGTTGGAGAGCTAGAAGTCAGTTTCCTTAAACTGGAATACATGAATCATGTGCTCAAACATAACTATATGTAGCTTCTTTTGTTCTGAGCCAGCAATATTTTGACTTACAATAACTTCATTATCAATTCTCTGAAGGTGGGACCTCACAGGTGTATAATATGAAGATCTTGACATGTGTAACTTCATTTACAAAAAGAAAAGAAATTGTTCAGTTTGAGAGAGTTGTGCAAAACCCAAGCTCATGTTTTCTCTGTCAATTTCTAACACTTCTATGAACCACGTACATTTGATCAATAAGTTGCAGTGGGGTAGTGTTGAAGAGGGGAGTCGGATGTTGCAATATCAGCTCAAAACCTTATTTGAAGAAAAGCCAGTATGCCTCACATACATCAAGCCCTTGTCTTAAGCCTTGTGCAGTTTCTCTGTTTCTTAAGAAATGACTGGTAGGCTCTCTCAGTAACACCTGTCTCCAGTGTTTGTCTTTCAAGGTAAATGTTAATTGGTTAATTTATGACTTTTGTGAACCAACAGGAAAGGCCTTTGGCATGATAGGTGGCTATGTGGTTGGATCTGCCAATCTGATTGACATGGTGAGAAGCTATGCAGCTGGTTTCATCTTTACAACCTCACTGCCTCCTATGGTCTTGCAAGGAGCAATGACATCCATTGGGGTAAGGCATAACTTTGTCAGCTGTGCAGTTAGGAATAATGTCACATTTGTAGTAAAAAAAACTTTTCATACCTCTAAAACCTAGATATCTTTATGCGGAATGATTTGCTATTTAAATTAACGTAGCTGGGTAACTTCTGTTTTCAAGAAGTAAGGTTCTGTAGAAATAAATTGTCTGCTTTGCAGCACATCAATAATTTACCTTCACATATTGTTAAATGCTGCAACACGTATCACTCTCGACGCCGGTAATAACTTTCTGAAGAAAAGCCATCGTCAAAGTTGTTTGGGGGGGACTCCTTGTTATAATGATCAAAGGTGTTTCTTTCATTCGGTGCAGTTGAAATACAGTATGTCCCTTGATTAGTATAAGCATTGTGTTGCAGTGATGAGATGAAAACTGAGAATTTGAGAGAAGTAGGTGAAAAGGGAGCAAAGTCCTTCATTATTTACTTCAACCATTTCGAGTGAAGGTGTGGGGGCAATAAATTTCACAATTAGTATGGAAATACACAGAGTGTTGAATGAGATGTAATAGATTCTGTTTTTACTTGAAAGATGCATGAACAGCCAATTTCATTATCCAAACTGTTTCAAAGTCTCGCCACAGTGTTTTCAATAAGGCCCTCCAATCAAAAAACCTGTCTCAGTACCGCTCAGGAACAGCTTTGTTATGCTTTTAGCTATTGAAACCATGGCACTCCATACCGTGGTGATAATGTGGTTGTTGCAACTCTCTTAGAGGGATGTTCAATTTATGTAGTGCATGGTTTTGGGGCAGGGGTTGCAGTTGACAAGTGCATTACTAAAGGGCTATACTTTACAAGAGCTGAATACACTAGATTTTCAGCCCTGTTGAAACAATTTACTCTTGTGTAAATCTAAATGCCACTCTGTACAGCCACTCTTCTCTGCAATGTGTAGGTCTACCCCTCAATGGTTTGTACCTGCCATTGACCAGTTTTGGTGGCTTACATACATTTGAATGCATAGTTTGAATTTGCTTTGTTATAACATCAATGAAAGGACAGTAACCAATCAGATACTAAAGGGATGTTACTGCAAGTATATGGGGAGCTTGTAAAATTGCCATAGGAAATTGTTATCGTTTAATCCAATACATTGAGGTAATGCTCAAGAGACCATGGAATTTCTGAAATTGCTGGTGCAGGAATGCTTTCATTGAAAGTATGAAACCAAACTCTGTAGCTATTTCAGACTTTTGATAGAAAATCAAGTCATTGCAATAAAGCCACATAATTTGTTTGTCCTGTTGGATTTACAAGAGAATGTTTGCATTTTGATCAGTGAGATTAACTTTCATTACTTACATATGCTCATTTGCTTTGCTGACAAGCCTGTCTTGGTTTTGGGGTAATATTGAAATGATTGTTAAGCTAAAATTTCTGAACGTTTTTTTTAACTTCACAGATCTTGAGTGGAGATGAGGGACGCCAACTCAGACAGCGCCACCAGGAAATGGTGAAGCTCTTGAGGACCAAGTTGTTGGATGCTGGCATACCAGCTATCCCAATGCCAAGTCACATCATCCCTGTACATGTAAGTTGCTGGGCAAACTTATTTGTATATGACAAGTATTTATGCATCCTCTTTGGTCTGGAACATACCATAAGTGCAGAACAAAATGAACAGAGGATACTCTTTTTGTCAAGGGTGGTCTCTTGATCTCAGAGTATGCATGTTACTCAAAAATTTGCCATCTTTGTCTTACAAAAAAGCCAGGGTGCATAAGTAGTTTAGGAGACAGATTGAGTGATTCTGTGTGTATCTAAAGAACATAGTTTGGGGGTAAGCAGCTCTCACACCTAGCCATAGTTGAGCTTAGGTAATATGAGTTTAAGCTGAGAGTAACTCAGTCAGTTCTCATCATGACCCTTTCCCTGTGTGTCCCCTTGGCTCTCCCTTTTTGTGCATTCCCATGAAGTTTGCTTATGAAGTTTGTTGAAAAAAAATATGTTGAGTCACTGGCAGGCTCATGTATTTTCTGCCACCAAGTGTGACACATGGGAAAAACTACCTGCAAAGAACTTAAAATACATTGGCATAAATGTTGCTGCATAATTTCTTCTGAGCTGAACTCAATATTCACTGTAAGTGCAGAGGAATGTGTTTTCTCCTTGTTAACTGGGATATACTGGCACTTACTCCAGGAAGGGAGTTACCATGTATCTTCCTCAGAAAATCATATAAGTTAAGTAGGGTTTGCATGAATTATCACCTAAAGTTTGCAGAGTTGCATATGAGATTTGAACCTCTGCATACATTTTGAGCATTTTCAAAAATCCCCCCAGTCTTTTGAGAACCACCTCTTCCTGAAGGTTTCACCGAGTCTCCCATTTAATTTGTAAGTTTAATACAAGTTGGGGTGTACCAGGTGCAAGAGAGTTTTTCAAGAAAAGATGCTTGATCTTGACCCTGTGAAGACATTCTCACAAAATTGCCTTGCTCCCTCAGAGGTATTCATTTTGTTTGAATCCAAGCCATGTTTATGTTTTCTTTTCAGGTTGGAGACCCAGCATCCTGTACTGCTGCCGCAGATACTCTGATGGAGAAACATGGTATCTATGTGCAGGCCATCAACCCCCCCACTGTTGCTCCTGGGGAAGAACGTTTGAGGATTGCCCCTACTCCTTTTCATACCCCTGAAATGATGGACGAATTTGTTGCTGCCATGGTAGATGTTTGGGAGACTTGTGATCTGCCTCTTAACAATAAGGATAAACCGGTCAGTACTCAACTGGCCTAGAGGGAACTTTTATGGCTCCATTTGTAGGTATATTTAGGTACCAGGGTAGGTTTCTTTCAGCTTATGCATACCCTTGTGTAATTGTTATTCTAATGACTGCCCCATATACCCCTGCATACAGCAAATAGTGCCCCCACCCCCTTCTTGCTTCCTTTATTCAAGCAAAGCATACCTTCTTTTCATCTTGCTCACACATATATAGTTTCTCACAGTTACACTTGTAATCATATAGCAAGTCAGTATAATCTTGTGTAAGAGTGTGTTATGATTTTTGAATTAGAAACAAAATTAGGAAAGATATGTAATGTTTTTTTTTTCTTTAAATATGATAAACAGAAAGATTAATAGGATTGTGATATTTTCAGAGAGTAGCTGGGATAGTACTGAACAGCACACTGTCACAATTGCTATCAAACAATGGGCATTTACTTTGACATAGTCAATTACTTGCTTTGTGCTTACTTGTAGTTTGATTAATGCAGTGGTCAAATGAAATCTTCACCCCACCCCCCTCAAGACTAGGTGCAGATTAGACGTCGAATAGATGCCTAATCTTCAACTAGCAAAAATAAAAAAAATGGTGAATCTTGAGCTAATTGCTTTTTGTGAGATGTCGAATCTTGAACTAACAAAGAAAGAATAAATGGTGAATCAGTGTCCAATGAAGGATGAATAAGCTATCATAGAGTAGTAAACTACACTGAAAACATGGTGAATCTTGATCTAACATTGTTTTCTGAAGTGGTGAACCTTGACCTTATACGTTTTATTTAAATGATGAATCTTGACCTTATCCAGATTCACAAAAAGGTGAAAAAAGGTGAAGTCTTGAGGGCAGTGGGGTGAAGATTACAATTGACCGCTGCATAAGTACATTGCTGGTGTATGGTTATCTTCACCAATGATAAATTGGCTGGTAGATAGTTTCCTAGGAAATATGCTATGTATCTTCTTTAGGTCTTGCTGTAATACATCTAGAGGCTATTATTAAATAAAACTGAATTGAAAGTGAATTCTTATTTAGGCTTTATTAAGCTATAACTAAAAGGTTTGCCAAGTATAAGCAAGTTGGTGACATTTACTGTGTTTCATGTCAGAGGTTGATATAAAATAAATGTAATTGCTCAAATTCTTTAATTTTTGTGAAGTACTGTAAGATCTTTATGTTACAGTGTTTGTGGTTACTGACTATATATAATCCTACTGGGATATTTTTTGCAAAACTGACTTCTAGATGTTTTAAGTAAGTTTTCAACAATTAGGGAAGTATTAATGGTATGAGAGAAGGATATTTAGGCTTTGTTGAACTATTTTTTAATTTACACAGATGTTTAGTAGGGTCATTACTCAATGTCATAAATTTCATACATTTGTGATATTTAACCTATAAATGTTTATTGATGCCTTTCAGTTCGTGCGACATTTTGCAGAATGGATTTTATTCCAAGCTAGAACTTAGAAAAGACAAGGCCAAGTTTAATTGTGATGTTTTTCATGGTTATTAAAATCTTTATGGGTTCCCCTGGAGGAACGTGCTTGACAAATAATTAAATCATGCAGTGGTATCTGAGAAGAGAGCAAATTTATTAGAAGAGGTCAGGTCAAAATCAAATATATGGAGAAAATATGAAAGTAGACTAAATATATACGTGGTGATTGGTAAATATGTCTTGTCTTGTTTTCTGTCTTTTCATGTGATTTGTCAAATAGAAGAGATATTGAAATTGCATGTATGGATCTGCTCGAAAATCCTATGAAAAAGTCATTGATACCTCATTTTATAGGTAAGAAATAAGAATCCAGTACCTACATAATCCAGCTGCTGTAATATCAAATGTAAAATCAGCATTGCTTTGTAGGAGGGTAAGACAATTGTTTTTAAGTCCCTTCCCCTCATCTGCCTCCTTCCTTTAGAACAGGTTTTGATGGATCCCAAGGATGACTTCCCAAGTGATTAACATCATTAACTCACGCATCCCTCTCATAGTGCTAAGAAGTTGGGCAGAATGGGACTATCAGTTGAATATCATACTGAAAACATATCTCACATGTAACATTACAGGGTCAAGATAACAGAAGCTTCAAAAGTTGACAGTATATAGGCTAATTCTCTCATCTAATAGACATGCATTGACATCACAGGACGTCATTTTGGAGGGTAAACAATGAAGCACACTGCAGGGAAGACATGGACTTCACATGCACCCTTAGTAGACTTCTGCGCATACCCAGTTCACAGATCAGCTGTCTGCATTTGTTGGTGTAAATTGCAATGATATGCACTAACCTCCGCCAGGTGGCACACTTTCTGTTCCTCATATGCATTTATAAGGTCTATAAAGGTTGTGTCAGAGTGTGCTGTAAAACATGGGAACTCTCCAATGTTCTCATCTTAAGATAATGAAGACAGTAAAGGCATATGGGCCAGGCCACCAGGGGCTGCAGCCTACCCAGAATTTGGACTAAACCCCTTTCTCATGCAGATTTATGGAAATGAGGAAATAATCTCTGGTAATAAAGGCTTTTAATTCTGCTGCAGAAATGACTCTGTACTCCCCCCCCCCTCCCCCATCAACAGTATCCTGTACACCTATGGAAGAGGAGGGGTTGATATAAGTGCTTGGTTGAAGAACTGTGAATGTCAAGGTTTGTCCTGTAGCTTTACCCAATCTCATAGGATGCTTCCACTCCACCTTTATGTTTGGAAAACAGTTGAGCCAAACCTGGTGACTAAATCCTCTATAATCAAGATTTGCCTGGAAACAAAGTAATTACTACAATCGATTCAAACAAGACATGGAAAATTCATTTTATTTTTTCCACTGTAAGATCTAATGTTGGTCCCTTACCTCAAATGGATTGTTGTGCAATATTCTCCCTATCAACTAGTGTGTAAATCAATACATAAAGGCCATTGCAAAATGTCACTCATCTGTTTTAATCAGAACAGTATATACCACAGAACTAAAAAAATGATTACATCAAGAAATTTTTCACTTCGATTTTATTCTTTGTAAAACCAGCCTTTTTCACGAGAAGATTACATACACATTTCGACCCATGGACGGAAATTCACCCCAGAATCCCACTAGCTAGGAAATTGTTCTTCATCACCCTTACCTAATTTTATGTGATACATCAGTCAATTTGAACTCAGCATGGCATGTGACATTGTGAAACTTGTGAAATACATAACTGCTTTAAATCAAATCATAAAACAAAATGTGCCGTGGTCAACAGTAGCTCAGACCTACTTTCCTAATGTTAAGGTTTCTCTCCAGGTTGTCATCATATTTAGTGCAAGATAATAAGAGAGTAATAATAAGCAGCATAGGGGGCAAGAAGCTGGTTTAAAGAACTTGAAGATACAGTTATAAGATATCTGATAATTTTGTGTTTTGGATAAAAGTCACTGCTTTTATCAGAATGGACTTTAGTAAAGGTTGGTTCTTATAAATTTTCTAATTATTACATCCAGAGAGGATATCAGTAGCTAAAAGAAGCTCTCTGCTAAAAATGAATCATTAATACACGCCATCTGATGTTGTATAGTGCCAGTGCAGCTAGTGAAGCTGTTATGATACACACAATGGAAGGGCTTCATAAAACAAAAGAGTATCATAGAAAAATCACTTGCAAGGTTGGAAAACTAAAACATATTAAAGCAAATTCAACATTTAAGGTTCATAAACTAAATTCTACACTTGTGTGTTTCCTTATTCTTGGGGTTGCAGAATATGCCCACAGTATTCCCCGCCTGTCGTAAGAGGCGACTAAAGGGGAGGACTTGAAACGAATTTATCTAGTTGACACTATATAACACATTCGTGTTGGTGTGTTGTTAAATATTATCTAACTAACTAACTAACCTTATTCTTACAAAACACAACACACACACACACATGTATTTGAGCCATGATTGTGCTGTTTAATTAAAGAATGCATCATGATGACAGTGGGCTAACATGGTTAGCTGTGCTAGAAGTCGGGCTAAAAGGACATTTATAATGAGAAGCCTACAAACATGCAATCAAATTCAGAAAGAGCTGCATTGATTATGAATACAAGAAAATTGCCTCTGTCCTGTATTGTAAATGATAAGTTTTATTGCACAAAAATTTAATCTGAAGAATGGTCAAAACTCTTGAAACCACTAACTTTTTTAAATTTTTTTCTTAAATGCTGCCCTCTGTTAATATCTTGGTAGAAACAATTTTACAACAGACCCCTGCTTATATTTAGGAGTCAGTGTGCTTAATTAATGGTGATAATTCAGTTTTATTCTGATTACAGTGGAAGACAAATTGTTGCACCAAAAGACCAGCCCCATCAATTAGTGGTAATAGATCACTATTCCAGAACGTTCTGCTGAATGCACTATAGGCCTTTCAATTTTCCACCACAGATATTATAAGCATAGATAACAAACTCCTATACCTACACAGTTATGGCAAGTGACTCCTCATAAAGATGCAAATATCAGAGCAAAAGTGTGAATTTGACATGCATGCTGCTCTATTCCACAATATGCAAACAAAAATAAGTACGACTTACTTTTAGGTACCTACTTTCTTTTATTTCCATTTGGCTTGCTTTTACGTATGTGGCTTTTTATGTTATTTTGCTTTTTTTCCCGTTTTGTGTTCTTCCTTCTTCATGTTATGAGTTACTTTGCCACTGTTCTGAGGCTGCTAACTTTCAGGTTAGTACATTTTTGTAATGCACCCTTGATCATTCTTATGCTAACCAGTGGCAGAGCTAGGGAATTCGGTCAGAGGGGGCGGGAATGGTCTGTAGGGGCACTTTGAAGTAGGTAGACACCCTAAGCCTCAATACGGTAAAAACCTAAGAAGGGCGCCAACAGGCGATCAGAGTCCATCAGGGGGGCAAACAATCCCCCTGACTATATGGACACTCCACCACTACGGATGCTAACTGGCATACATGTAGTTTTACCAGGGACTCAGTAATAGTGGCAGTTTACATGCTTTTTGTAGTTTCCACTCTAGTGGCCTCAGATAACCTCCTTTAAGCTTTGCTGTGCACACCTCTAAAGCAACAACCCTACTTTAGTGGCCACCAAGCAGTCCAGGATTTTGGTGACCAACAGCTTGCGTCAAAGATGTTTATCATTACAGTTATAGCCTTAAGTGGGCTCATGTACACTACACCATAACATCCACACTTATTTGAAAGTATGACGGATACAAACAAATATATGCAAGCACAATTTCAGTCAAGTTTGGCAAAATTGTATAGTACCTGTATGACTGTTATCTTTAACCATTGAAGCCAATGTAGTAAATTTCTTCTCTTGAGGTTTAAGTACGGGTAGACAAAAGGCAGCAAAAATTCTCATAACCTCCTATGAACTTGTGTCACTCAAACAGTCATCCTGCACATTTATGAACATGGTTGGATCATATCATCAGCCATCTCTGACCCATCTCAGAGGTGATAGTACTACATGTATTAGGTGTGTCAGTAGGACCATGCATGGCTTCACATTTATTTACGTAGCAATAAAAGGCTTGAATTTTTTTTCTCTAAAAAAAGTATTTTGATACAGGTCTGGGTCAAACTCAAGAATCTTGTAAACAAGATTGTTACCAAGGATGATTTTAATATTTTCTTGGTACAACTCCAAAAGAAGAACAAATGATCTGATGATGAAAGGACAACAAACTCAAATACTCAACTGTTATGTGTTTAGCAGTCCTTACATCTACACATCATCTTTCCAGGGGAGACGATAATAATACCCAGAGGTGAAAGTACTTTGAAATACAGGATGGAAGACAGACATGAAAAAATGATACCCTGGCAAGATATAGCACCTGCTACAGATCTATGGTAGCTCAATTTTTAGTTTTAGTTTAATCAATTCACCTTTTTGGTAACAGGAGAAAAGTACAGTAAATTGTGTTTCAAATTTTTGTTAAAATTGTGACCACATTGCAATAGCCTTTTATACTGAACAAGGAGTTGATAAACACACTTTCCCCACCCCAACAAACACACTTTAGTAGCCTTAAGTGATCAAAATCAAGAAACCAACTGTAACAAATTTGGCACTGTAAAAAAAAGAAAAAAATCAAAAAATCAACTGTAAGAAAAAAACCAGAAATCATTCATCTGTAATTATGGAAACATGACAATGAAACCCTGAAGGCTTCAAATTTATCTTCAGGAGAGCATCATAAATCAAAGGAAACACTCTAAATAATCATCCATTTTTTCAAAACTTAATAAGTGAGGACTTAGTTGTTGCCAAAAGTCATCATTTTTTTATTTTTTTCTTTCAGTTTGATCTGGGAAGAGGTCTGAAGAAGGAAAAGATTTTGTACTCTTGTGAAAATGATGACAAAGATGATGACAGGTTAAATATTAGAACTAAAACAAAGCTAGAGTACTTCTAAATAAATACTGTGAAATGTACCAGTCTCACTTAAATATATTATATAGGACTGGTAGTGTTAACGCAAATGCTCCATATACAAATACCACCGTGGAGAGAGTGCTCATCTTTACTTCCCACTCCAACTTTTGTCCAGTGTTCTCCAGGAGTTCTTCAAATGTGCTAACATCGCCCGGTCCTCCCAAAGAAACAGCGCTCTTGATTCCTTTAAGCTCTTCATGCATTGTCTTTTCATGTTGCTTAAGCAACTTGTCGATTGCCTCTTCTTGGGATTTCAAATGATCTCTTGTCCTTTCCAGAACCTTTTTAGAAACATCATCTAAATTCACTGTAGCTTTTTCACAAGTGTCAGAGACAACAGAAACACTTTTGAAGTCATGTAAGATATCTTTCAACTCCGCCCCTGTCTTTTTATCCCGATCTGTTATTTGCTCTTTTAGATCATTCACCATGTTCTTCAAATCTTTTGTTCTTCTTTGGCTGATAAAAGTTGATCCTACAATGCCAATTATTGTTCCAATGACAGAGCCAATAATAGACCAATATTTTGTTTTTTCTTCTTGGGCCTTTTGCTTTACATGACTTTCTCTAACTGATGCAGAGAGCCGATCAAATGTTTCCCTTTCTTTGTCAAGAAGAAGATGATAGTTTTCTTTTAATGTTTTCTCTCTCTGAATTATCTTATGCTCTTCAGTAGCATACTGTAAAAATTTGGGATCATCCCTGGGAGTTCTGTCCAGTCTTGTCCTAACAGAATGGAGATCAGATTGAACAGCCTCTAATTCTTGACTTGAATTCTTCACTTCCTTGCGAGTCTGCAGAAACTCCTTTTCAATCTTCAGACAGAAAAGGAGAGAAAACAGGTATGGTATTAGAGATCTTTGTCTACCATACTATACCCATGTCAAATTTCACCTCCTGCTAATTACTTAAAGGCAAAGGCAGTCACCCCAAAATTGCTTTGAAAAATCAGCAAACTCTTGCAAATCTCTTATTTGCACCTTACAAATACCTCTGAGGATGTTTTTGAACATAATTATTAAAAAATAAAAAACAAAAGGTAAAGCAAGGAGCTATTCTCCATGAATATAACAATTCAGTAAAAAAAAATTTGACATATGATCAAAACAGCCATTCATGAATTAGGATGACATGGTACACTAAATTCTGATTGGGTGATGGCATTTTCCCTTTAAGTTTCCTGGTTTTCATTATAAGACACTGTGTAGCCATAAATAAAGAAATATGGCTGTGTATCATTTCACTTTGGTTGATTGAACCAGTTTGCACCTTCCTAAAAAGTTGTTAAATAAAACATGGTACCACTGATTGGTACTTGTGCACATGTGGTTTTAAGTACCTACAGTAGAGAATACTGCTGGGTGAGCATTCTGAGGGAAGGGACAGGGATACATTTCAATCCTTGTTAGGTTCCAAAAGTCCAATTTAACAGATTTTAAAAGTTTGTTTAGTTTTGGTTAGTTGAGTTTAGTTTAGTACAAAAAGGATCAGGAATGATAAGTTTTATCCTCATCAATGACCCTATAAACCCCAAACCCCCTTTCTAACCTGAGAGGAAATTATCTCCTATTGCAGACATTAAAATGTCTTCTAAGGCATTTTTTAAACCCATTGACACTGATGTAATTAACAACAGATTCAGGCATATCAGTCCACCCATTTACTACCCTCTGTGAGAAAAAGTTCTTCCTCCTCTCTAAATTGCATTGAGTAAGTCTTATTGGTGTCTAGGCATACGGGATATGTCACTCTCTAGGCCAGGACAACCATCTGTACAAAAAGAGAATGCAGACAGGAACATTGTAATCAGGCTTGAGCAGGTTACCTGACATGGTAGTCCTAACTCCTGGCCTGGGACCAAGAGTTGAGTACATATTGACTCCATTTTCCCTGGGGGCACAACTATAGAGGAATATTCAGTATATGTTACATACAAAAAATTTATATTTTTGCTTTCTAAAAGGTTTGCAGTTAAAGGTTTTGCTAACACTTTGCAAAAAACGTGGTTGTTTCAATCTTTTTTTTGTCAACTGATCAGTACTTTTTTCCTTCAATTATTGTAGCAATTCCTCAACAGGGCTCGAAATAACGGGGGCCCGTGGGCCCGATGCTCCTAGAAATTCGCTCAGGCCCGCAGCTTCTACAGGGAAAGGGGCCCAGTTGGCTCCTAAATATTTCAAGTATAACTGTACAGTCTGCACATGAACCTCTCCACCCACAAGTAAAGGATCTTATATCTCACACGGCCTGTGTACAGTATTTCGTACCCTGACAGTCACTAAAAACCTGCAAAACACACATTTTTTCTGAAATCAGTTCACATCTCTCATTAACAGTCTGCTTTATCACAAAACGGAAGATCACTTACGCAGACGCACACCGATGCCATTTATGAGTAATTTAGGCAGAGCCTCACAAGTAGAAAAGTAAATTAGCTAGTACTGTATATTACAGTACAAACCCTGGCGAATATACTGTAGTAACCCATTTGCACAGCGAAAGCAATGCAGTCAAAAATCTATCACATGTAATGCAGTAGCGTAGTTCTAATATCGCAAGTTGGCTTGTGTACTGTTACCTAACACTGTAGGCCTAGGCCTAGGGTAGTTCATGCGTTCATGACTGACTGGTTGGCGGGAATTGGACAGTGTCCTTCATTTTACTGGGGAATAAATTCCGGAGTTACGAGAAAATTTTGAAAATGTACATTACATGCAACATGCACAGTTGTTAAGTACTGGTCTAAGAGGGTGTGGACAGATTGGTTTCAGGCTAGTTTCAGCATCTACTGTACTTATAGCCTACCTTAATTATACCTTTGCCACACATTTCCAAGCACATAAAAAGCACCTGTACACTTCAGCAGTCCTTTTTTCTTCATTAGTTTGGGCCCCTTGATTTCTCATTTGGCCCCTAGATTCCATGGACTGGGGGCCTGGTTGGCCCCCAAAGGTTGAAGGCTTATTTCGGCCCCTGCTCAATGTAGAAAAAGTTGTACAGTGTTAGCCCTCTGCTGGAGTTTGTAAAGGTTGGGAGTTGGTCTCTGCACTGACGAAGCCTCAGGCTTGAACTACTTTGCACACACTGGTCTTAAAAAAACTGGGGGTACCCCAATTCAACAAACTTTGGTACCGTATCATCAGTATGGCCCCACGCTGGTTCACTAATCCTACATTAAAAAGTACAGCACCTGACGATCCTATCACAACAGGGATTGCACACTGTTCAAGCTAAACAAAGCTTCTTCAGTGTAACTGCTTTACTTTCTGAGTGGCCAATGAAAAGGGATGTACTATAACTGTAAGTAGAGGACACATTTTGTTGTGTGGGTAGATTTGCAACATTGAAAAAGAAGAAAAGTACTGTTATACTGTGTAATATTAACCTGGACTATAGATTGTAAAGAGTCACATCATGGCGCCAAGACTTTTAAAAAAGTATTGAAATGGGGTGTATAGACTATATGAACCATTTCAAGAGTCCCATCTTTTTTATCTAGTCATGAATAGCTTCAGTGACAGATTCATCAAAATATGATAAAAACCAAGTGAACAATATCAACATGTAGACTGGATGCCAGTGAGTTGATGGACCAACCAAAGAACAGAGTGCCTACACTAAGGGAAATATGATCTACTTAGGGTTGTTTTGACTGTGGGCATCATTTTTATGTTGCACATATTTCATTCATTTCATTTATTTTTGATTTATCACAACACAAATTTACAAACAAATAATAGAAGTGTATAAGTAACAAACTGCGTGAAAGGAAGTGCACTTAGAAACCTTGTAGGGCTTATCGAGAAGTGACACTCCCTGACATATTCATGTAGACTGGATACTTTTGAGTCAAGTTCTTCTATAGTTGTTCTATAGTTACTCCTAGTTTGGAACTTGGGGTTTAAATGGGGTTAAGTTAGGGTTAAGAGACCAGAATGCTATAGTCACCAAAGCACTATTTATATGCACAGCTGCAGTGTGGTATGAATGAGCACAATTCACACAAGTTTACTTTACTGCAGGGTTTGGAGATCTGGCTACAGTATGCAGTCTTTGACATTCTAATGACAAGACTATATAAAACCCTCATATGTTCATTCACTACATGGACTTGCAATGTTGGTGAAGAGTGGGTGAACAATGAGCACTGCTTGGCTTCTTAATTAACACCTCCACAAATACTGTATGTCATTCTCATAGGTCTGTATGTTAGACCAATGAGAATGACATGTTCCTACAGGTCTTTGTATGGGAATAATTCAGTTTAATACTACATACAGTAATTTACTTACTAACACCAATGATATTGACAGCTCTCTCATGTATGCTGACGATACCACTCTCTGTGAGAACGTGATTGGTGAGAAGGATGCTTATCTGCTGCAAAAAGGCTTAGATTGTTTTCTCAGATTTGGCAAATGTCTTTCAAAACTCATACTATAAATGCCAAGTTCTTCATTTTGATTCTAAAAACTTGAGGTATGGTTACATACCAACAATGGGAGTACTTTGAGTAATGTGACTGTGGAAAAAGATCAAGGTGTTGTCATTACATGTGATCTGAAGCCCTCTAGGCAGTGTGCTACTGCTAGGGCTAATAGGATGCTAGGATTGATCGAGAGGAATGTCAGTACCTACGGTATAGATTTAATAAAGAAATTCTTGAATTTGTACAAGCAGTTGCCAGTTGGTTTGGCCAAATCTTGATTATGCTGCGCAGGCTTGGAGTCCCTTTTATGAAAAGAACAAGTTTCTTTTTAGAGCAAGATGAGAGGAGGGCCACTCAGCTAATTACCTGATTAAGTGTGTAATCTCCCTTATCATGATACTCTTGAGTTAAGGAGGATTAAGGGAAATATGGTCCAGCTTTTCAAATTCCTCTCTGGTAAGGATTCTCTGTCAAATTGTAGCTACTTGAAGGCTCATTCTATTTCTCCCACTTGAGGCCATTGTAAGAAACTGGAAGCTTCACATTAGAAATTTCAGCTTCTCTCATTGAGTTGTAAATGAAGGGAATATAGCCAGCGTGAGTGGGTTGTTATAAACTCCATGTGAATTACTTTACTTTCTGCCCTCTAATAACAGTGTTTTCCGCTCCTAACATTTGGTCCAGGTTTGGGACAGAAAGTAACCACATGAAATCGAATACGTGTATGAAATTAAGACTTCATGAAATGTAGTTTGGTAAAATTTAGTCCAAGTGTAGTGTACTGAAACTGTGCGGGCCAGCATAAATAATGTCATATCAACTTGAAAAAACTAATTGATTAATGCTATCACTTGGCAGAATATTTGGAAATCAAATTATCATTTCACCTAGGCTGCACACTTTTCACACCCTCACATAACTTTATAGGCCGGCCCACTGAAACTTTTCATACCACTGAATGTTAGCTCCTTACATCAAACATTATCGGTGTCTTTAGCAAATTTACACATAATGTGCCGTATTCCTTCACCGCATTTTCATTATTCATTGTGCAGCACACAATTTATATGTACAAGTACACCATATCCAGAACCTGCAGTAAACAATTACTTAAATACATACAACACTCAAACAGACCTTTCATTTCATTTTTCATATAAGGTTTCCGAAAATGTCTTACAAATGTCATCATTCTCTTGGGCTACAGTAACTAACCAGAAATTAATAAGAAATAGAAATGCATGTACCACCTAAGTTTGAACATTATATTTCGGCCCAAATATTTTTAAGGGTGGAAAATAACAGTCCCCACTCCCATTCAGTCCATCCCTTCAAGATATGCATTGACAAGTTCTATTTTGTCTGTGGTAGAATCTGGTTGTGCCATGCCCTTTGATGGATTTTGGTTGGTTTGTGTTTTGGGTTTGGACTTCTGGGCATCTTATGGGGCTTTAGTCCTCCTTTGTCCTTTAATTTGTTATGCTATAGTATTCCCACGCAACTTCGAAACAATATTTGGCCTAGCCTAAGTAATCAGGACTGGCCCTAGGCCTATAACTTAGCAAATTCTTCTTCTTCTTCTTTCGGAATACGGTGACACATCCAAAGGGACATTACTTCACCACGCATGCGTCGAGGGGTACCTAAGCCCTAATGCTATTTGTAATAAACTGAACGGAGTCTTTATGATGCACAGAATTTTCGACTAGAGAGGCAGGGAGACTATTCCAATCCTTGACTGTGTTAGGCAGAAAACTATACTTGTAGCAGTTAGTCCTAGTATAAAGATGGCAAAAGTGTAGGTTATGCATACCACAAATTTTGCGAGTGGGATGCCGAAGTCTATCAACGGGGATCTGAGCCTTACCAAAAACACCCTTAGTAAAAAGAATTAGTCTATTTTGCCTACGACGTTCCGATAACGAAGGGAGATCAAGGTCTTTCAGTACAGAAGTCATAGACCCAGGCTCACGTGAAAAGGTCGAACTGATAAAACGAGCCGATCTCCTTTGAATACTCTCCAGCTTATCCTGTAAGTAAATCTGGTGTGGATCCCACACGCTGCTGGCATATTCCAAAACAGGCCGGAGAAGGCCCTTATAAGCAGTTAGCTTCACATCGCTAGGGCAAAAAGACAGATTTCTTTGAAGTACCCCTAAGATTCTATTACCTTTATTACAAATAAATTGGACATGTTTATCCCAACTAAGGTCACTAGTAATAAAAACCCCTAAGTACTTAACTGAATCAACCTTAAGTAACTTTTCACCGTTTAAGACATAATCGAAACAGTTAGGCTTCTTTTTTCTGGCAAAGGTGATGATATTGCACTTTGAAGGCTGGAATCTCATACCCCATGTCTTAGCCCAGAGACCTAGATTATCAATGTCAACCTGAAGCTTACGACAGTCACTAGCATCATCAATAACTCGGTAGCAAACACAATCATCAGCAAAAAGCCTGACATTAGAACTGGCACTACTAACGATATCGTTGATGTGCGCTAAAAAGAGAATTGGTCCTAAAACGGACCCCTGAGGGACTCCAGACACAACATCGTCAAAAGAAGACCTAGTACCATTTACTACGACAGCCTGTTTACGATCAGAGAGGAAATCATCAACCCACTGGAGGATCTGTCTTGAAACACCAAGACTAAAAAGCTTGGTTTTTAAGAGCTCATGAGGCACCGTGTCGAAAGCCTTTTCAAAGTCCAGAATGAAAACATCAATTTGTTTGTTTAAATCCAGGGATGAAGCCCAGTCTTCAATGACTGACACCAACTGAGTATCGCAGCTGTGCGATTTTCTAAAGGCATGCTGCTTTGATGAAAGGACATTCTTGGATTCAAAGAAGTCCATTAAGTTTGAGCTAATAATGTGTTCTAACAATTTACAACAAATACAGGTGAGCGAGACAGGCCGATAATTACTAGGGAGGGAACTGTCATTTTTTTTGTAAATAGGGCAAACATTTGCCCTCTTCCAATCAATGGGTATTCGCCCACTTGAGAGGGATTGTTGATAAAGGTGACTCAACATAGGGGCAATATCTGATGCGATTTCCCTGAGGACCCAAGGGTGGATGTTGTCCGGTCCAACAGCTTTATGTTTGTTAAGACCTTTTAACAGTTTTTCAACCCCTTGTGTGGAGATAGTAATATCAGCCATTCTGCTATGAGTCGGTCTACGGAATGGAATTACACTATACAAAGTTTTAGTGAAGACACTAGTAAACTGAGAATTGAAGGCTAGGGCCTTGTCCAGATCAGTAATGGCTAATTTGCCATTTGTCTGGAGAGGGGGGATACTGTGCTTATCCTTTTTTTTGTCCATTTATGTACTTCCAAAAAGGCTTTGTGTCATTTTTTATGTCCCCAATCATACCATTAATGTAGTTGGTATGGGAGATATAAACTTCCCTTTTAATTTTCTTACGTAAGTCAGCCCATTTGTCGTAAATATTAGTCTTATGAGTTTTTTTGAAAATAGCATACAACTTGTAATTACTGTAACATAGGCCTACACCTAGTGTTAAGTAAATTAACTAACAGCCTATGGGGAAACATTTGACATATTCTTTTTTCTATGATTTTCCTAACGATGAATTGTACGGGTTGTACTAGCAAACTCTCGTCATTTCACCTTTGTTACTTTCTCCTGAGCATCCTTAACATCCTTCACGCCTATGAAGTTCTCGTATGCGGCAAGCCATGATGAAACTCTGTTGTTACTAGCTGCAGAGCTGAACTTCAAGTCATTCTGTAGAAACTTCCCAACATGTAGTAGTCTCCTTGGTGCTGAAACATGTGAAAGTTGGATGGGCACTTTAACATACAGCAAGCGGTGAAAGTGAAATTTCTGTGCCATTTTCACAGTTCTCTTGCAGACACGAGTTGTACGTATGTCATTTAATACATATAATTACCTGTGTGACAGTAGATCAACAACCATGTCATATCGGCAGTCCATATCGCATCGGGCGTGTACAGAAATTCATTTAAAACGACTTGATGACAAGTTCAGTACATGTGCACGCGGGTGCATACAATTGCAAAAATATCTTTGTAGCTTGAAGAATGTTTTCCGGGTTTTCGCGAGAATCCAAGTACAGAGATCTCGGTGGAGCTACGATTTACCCGTAGAAAGAGTTCCCTTCCCTGGTGAGGGCGGTTAAAAACGTGACACAATACGACCTGGATAATTTATGGTAAGTGGTCACTATAAGTCTACAACAAGTAAGTAGAAAGGCTTTCACGACGGGAATCCATACTAGTAAGATGATTGATAGCTCTCTCACATCTAGTATTAGTAAGTTTGCTGATGATACGAAGCTCTATAGGAAGGTTAACGATAAGGATGATGCCTCCTTACTGCAAAAAGACTTGGATAGGTTATCTTCATGGTCTCAGACTTGGCAGATGTCTTTTAATGCAGATAAGCGCAAAGTCCTTCACTTTGGTCCTAGAAATTGCAGCTATGTTTATAACATGAATGGAAGTATTCTGAGTGATGTGAATTTTGAGAAGGATCTGGGTGTAGTTATTACAGGCGATTTAAAGCCATCTAGACAGTGTGCAGCTGCTGCTGCTGCTAAGGCTGGATGCTTGGATTGATCAAGAGGAATTTCAGTAGTTTTAGTAAAGAAATTGTACTAAATCTGTATAAGCAGTTGGTAAGACCTCACCTCAACTATGCAGCCCAGGCTTGGAGTCCCTTCTATGATAAGGACAAGTTTCTTTTAGAGCAGGTTCAGAGGAGAGCCACTCGCCTTATACCCGAGGTGAAACACCTACCTTATCATGTTAGACTTGAGCATCTTGGGCTTACCACCCTGGAGTTGAGAAGGATTAGGGGGGACATGCTTCAGGTGTATAAATTTCTCTCTGAAAGGAATCCTTTGTCATCTTGCAATTATTTAACGGTGCAAAGTAATTCTCGGGTTCGAGGCCATTGTAAGAAGCTAGTGAAGTGTTTTGCTAGGCTCGACATAAGGAAGTTCAGCTTCTCTCATAGAGTTGTTAATGAGTGGAATAGTCTGCCTGAGTGGGTAGTTAACTCCACATCGGTGCACTGCTAACATCGACAAGTTCTTGCATAACTGTGGTAGAATCTAGTTGGACTGGGCTCGTTTGGTGTTGGTTGGTTGTTTGTTTTCAGTTAAGGTTGTATGGACTTCAGGGCATCCTATGGGGCCCTAGCCCTCCTTTGCCCTTTAACCTGTTATGTTATGTTATGTTATGTTATTTCAACGAGTCGAAGGTCTTGAAAGTCTACAACACTTCACCAAAGAAGACCCAGTATTAGTATAAAACCTCACTACTTTGGCACCTTTTTGCAATATTTCCTTCGGCGATGCAAAATGGCTTTTGAACGAAATAATTAAACACACGAACCACCACCCTACGATACGAGCTCTCCTAGCTCAAAATCTCATCTGTCATGGTACACAGGGGCGTAGCGAAGGTGTTATCTTGGGGGGGGGGGCGGGGGAGGGTGTGGAGATTATGTTTTGCCGACGGATCTGGTAATGCGTAGTGTGAAAACGAGCTTTAGCAGGTGGGGTCCAGGGCCCCGCCTATGGACCCCTGGTGGGGTCCAGGGGGGTGCAGCCCGCAGAAGCTCTGAGGTTTAAGTATATCTCTGGGTGAAAAATTAATCTCAGGATGGATATATTTTGGTTCATAATGCATCATCAAATGCAGAGATTCCCATTAATTGGGCTATCCCTCTCGTCAGGCCGCTTTAGTTTTAAGCGGTTGGGATCAAGAGGCCCGCCAGTGTTTTAGCCTGGACGTTTTCTCAATGCGACATTTACTGATCTGTGGCCTGGGGAGGGGTCTAAGGAGACGGGGTGTCCCCCTCCCCTTCGGAAATTTTTGGAATTTGAAAGGTGCCTAGATCGCAAATGGTGCAATATTTGAGTGGATTTCTGCCCTAATGAGGAACCTCAAAATTTACACCCGGGTAGAATTTGCGTGTCATGTTTTTTTTTTTGTGCGACATTTGTCGCCGTTTATGCGACATTTTCCTACAAATAGGGGCTGGCTAAAACACTGGGCCGGCCTTAGCGCTCTTGGTGCGGGTGCGGGGGGCTTCGCCCCCGGAAGCTCTGAGGTTTAAACTTAATCTCTCGGTAAAAAAAAAAGTCTCATGCAGGATTGGTATATTTTGGTCATAATGCATTATCTAATGCAAAGATTCCGGGATAATTCTAATGTGTTAGGCTATTCCTCCCGTCATGCCACTATACTTCAGGAGCTGAACCTGTCGTTCAGAATTGGAACACTATGTGTTCAGCATTTGATCACTAGACGCGTCATGCGTTCAAATACGATAAGTGGATAGGCGTCCGGCGTTCAAAAAGGGAGAAAAAGTGTTCAGAATCTTAAAACAAGCGTTCAAAATATGTTTTGAACGCCAGAATCTGAATATGGGTTCTGTATCTATTTCATTTCGGTGTTCAAAAGTTAAAAGCCTGAGAATACAGTGAAGGGAAGACATGCCGCACGCATTATTTTTCCCAGAATGTTTGTGGGTAAACCGAGTCCTCAGAAGTTTGCAAAATGTGTTTGAAGTCTTAAGGTTAGGGTTTAGAATGTGGGCTAAGGATACCCTCTCCATTGGTAATGAGGTGCTGCTCCCCATGGTGATGATAAAAGTGAGGAATAACGTGCAGAAAGTGGTTTTTCAAGTATGTCATATGACCCGAAATAGTGCACCTATACGGAAGCCGTTAATTCCCTTTCTTTTCCCGAGTTGCCGACGGACTCAGTCACTCGTTCAATTACATCGACGGCCGTTCATACGGCCGTATACGGCCGTCATATGCATAATCAATTTGCCGACGGGCCTTCAACTTGAATGGGCCGATTGGATGAAGAGCCGAAAATCGAAAGAGCCGAAAATCGAAATAGACGATAACAGACTGGCCCGTTCTCTCTTTCTCTTTTTTCTTTTCATTCTCCGTCTTCCCTTTCACGCCCTTCCTTTCCCTTTCTTTTCCCTAATTCTTCTCTCTTCTTTTCCTCCTCTCCTCTTTTCCTCTTCTTTTCCTTTCCCTCTCCTCTTTTTGCCGACAGACCGAAAATTTGCCGATGGGCGACCAAATATTGGGGGTGTGACAACCCCCACACCCCCGGCTCGCTACGGCCCTGTTCAAGGGGGAATCCCCGCTGAGCATATTACCCTATGGATTTAACACCTTCCAACAAAAAGGGGTGGGGGACAGTAAAGACCATGTTGCTGAAGTGATGTGTGCAATTTATGATGTGCATGCGGTAGGAAAGAAATTGAAGTGCTCATCATTTTCAGGTTTTTTTTAGCATGACTGTCTTTCTAAGTACCTTACCACAGGTCGATGACAATATTTCACTTTAGTTCAGGTGAGTCAAGGAAGTTTTCACAGGAGGGGATTCTTAAAAGAAGGGCACCCACAGAACCTAAGCCAGGTCTAAGCAGAAGTTAAAGAGGGTGTAGGACTCTCCAAGAAAATCAAGGCTCATTAGCTAGTGATCATCAGGATACGGCTAATTTGTTAAATGATTATTTTGTATCCGTCTGTTTTTACCAAGGAATCATCTGTTTTGGCCTGAGACTTGTGGGACAGTGGCGACGCCACGAGGGGACATGGGGCGAGTGCCCCCCAATCGATTTCAGGAAATGTTTTGAATTTTTTTTTTTACAATGAACCCAATCGGAGTTTAAACTACGGATTTCTGTAGGAAGACGGTAGGGTGAGGTGTGTTTTCGACCGAGTGATGGATCTATTGTAATCATTTCTGTCACAAATAGTTCTCAAACTATCAGAATTTTCACAAATCCTGTTTACGAATTCTCAGTTAAAAGACTGGTTTTGTGATTGGCATATAGGTTTTGGGGAAATTGGAATTAAAAGTGTCTTGATGCGTAGCCTGAATGCAGGTTTTGTTTTGGAAATCATACTAAATGAAAAATTCGGCGCGCTTCGCACGCAGCATCAAGCTCGTGACGGTTTGCACTCCATCTTATGTCCATTATTAAGGTAATAATACATGCATCTATTCTGATCACAATACTTCGCCGAAAAACAGAGGTACATCTCCAACCTTTGTAGGGGCCTCATATTAATATGGGATCTTTCAGCCTAATTTGTAGTATGATGTGGAAGGTTGAAAGTACGTACCGGTACTTGCAGTTATACCATTTTCGAAAACTTTTAACGAGCGCTTCGCGCGCAACCATTTTCGGTATAGATGGTGGTAATTGTTTATGCACTTACTACCAAAAAGCTTTCTGAAACGCATTTCTTAGTCCTTCACCCCTTTCGTTACACCTATCAGGGAGGTCTAATATCACCTCCCTGCACCTATACTCTCCCTCGCTCCCATTCCCCATTGCTGGAAGCTGTTCGTCTGGATTTTGTTTCAACCTTAGTGAAAATACGATAGATTGTTAAGTGCTCGACGTCATACTCTATAGTATCGTTTGGACGTCAAGAAATAAGCATCATGTCAGTGCCCCAGTTTATATAAATAATTCAGAGCTTCCATACCGGTGTCTGTCAGCCTTAGATAGCCTTTTATAATGCACGATGAAGCAAGGAAAATTTTCGTAATATTCCAAGAATGTTTCTCTGGACTCCACACACGTATTTTTGCGTAAAACCTTTTCCTGAATAGAAGGCAGTTAATTGTAGCCCGGGGGGCTTCAGGAGGTTTGTTGACAGCGTACCCTTCTCTTTAACAATATACTCTCCTCTTTCATCTAACCAAACATTAGAATTCACTAAATTATGGACATTTTCCAGAAACATATGATCAGTTCCAAAAATATCCCAAAGATAGCACTATTTTGCATCCAAGCAACCTTAAATAAACAAAAAGGGGAGGGGCACCCCTATTGAGACCCCTCCCCCAGGACGGCACCTTTATGAGTGACAAAGGAATGATCCCCCACTGTTGTATACAATCGCAGAGGAGCGTAAAAAAGGTACAATTTAGGCGGGCTTAGGGGGGTTTAACTGAGGTGGCATTATCACGTTATCTGTGGTGCCCCCCATCACCATACTCTGGTGGCGCCACTGTGTGGGATTCTGATAGCTCATCTTCAATTAGTGATGTTGTTTCTCTGAGTAACTGGTTTATAATAAATAAAAGTTTAAATGCTAGTAAGGTCTCAAGGCAAGATGGGATTCATCCTGCCATTCTTCATGAATGCTCTGGGAAATTGTCAGTTCCTCTTTACATTATTTTTCAGAAGTGTTTGGATTCAAACTCTGTTCCTGATGATTGGTGGGTAGCTAATATTACTCCAATTTTTAAAAGGGGCCGGGGATCGGAGCTTGCCTTGTAATTTCAGTGGGATTACGAATGATCTAATAACTAGGATGTCAGAAAAGTTAAACCTTCTTTCTTCCCCCCCCCCCTTTATTGGGGAGGATACTCATGACTTGAGAAAAAGGGCCAGGCTTTGCAGCCATTCTTTATCAAGACTTGCCCTTTCAACTTTGCATTCTTAATTTGTCAGGAAATTTGGATGTAGGTTTATTTATGCAGAGCCGGGAAATCATAGTCCTTGAACAGGACTCTATGCTATGGTACGGAGTAGATTCTACCGTTAACGTAGTGCACGGTTATATTCAAGGACTAGGAAACAATAGCTTAGTTGTCCTAGAGAGGATTTCGAACAGGCTACATTCCTTTCAACGCATTTCGTGTGGTAAAGTTTCTTCAACCCGGGGGCGCACCGCCCCAGCACCCCATGCACCCCTCCTCTCTTGATACGCGCTCGAATGCAAAAGGCCTCTGCAAGCTACCATTCAAGGAACAACCGACAATCTGGCCGTCAGTAGACATTTAATTTACCATATTATGGCGGTAACGATTTTTGAAATAAATCGTTGCAGTTTTAACCTGCAGCTAGCGCATGTAGCAACAATCAGTCCTTCATTGATTCACGTGTTAGATTTTGGTTCGTCTGAAGGCCTTTGGAAACTTATAGCATGTCAAAGTTAAACTTTTGTAAAGCAAGAACTCTACAAAGAGTGGAGGCGCCGACAACTTTTTGTTTGAGTTAGAGAATTTGTCCCCTTGAGACAAAAGTCAAAAAGTCGGGTACATGGTCTGGTAACGATAAATTATGAAGTACCCCACAACGACCAGTCGCCTCGGTGATTTTCGATACTTTGCTTTAAATGAGGGTTAAGTCCTTTAAATTCCCAAATTTTCCAATTTTACGAACTAAAACCCAAATGCGCGCAGGAACTTTTGCTCTCGACAACCATTTCACAAACCGTCTCTCTTGTCGAGGCTTCAGGCTGCAGTCCCACGTCGGGGAGCTTGGACCCCTGTCGCACAAATTCTGGCGCTACCACAGCATCAGCATTACATATTTCATTGTATCTATTCTATCCTGACTATATGCCCCCCCCCCCAAAAATGAAAAATCCTGCGACAGAAGAACACGGCTTCCTGTGCCCGCCCCCCCCCCCCGACCGTCCCGCCGCCTCCCCACCCCTTTTAATGTCATTTATAGGGCAAACGACGAAACATTTACAGGTCATGCTAAACATTAACAGAAAAATGTATAACATTCAATCATTGAAACGTTTGAACGTGCTTCGGGCAATGTAATGTACGGTACCAATACTATGGATGTGGACGACAAGGGGTGCTCATTCCAGCTGCCCCCGGCACTGTTGCTTGTATGTCATGCATCTTTACACTAATCTAGTATTTGTATTAATATATTTCAATTGATGTCCAACATTGTCGTATATCAATTGGTAAGACGCTCGACTCCGAATGCTTAATACGTGAGTTCAAGTGTAATTAAATGTAATTAATGTATTTTATTCCGGTTCATTTTTGTGTGTAAAATCCTTGTGGAAATAATGAGTGCGTCTTTATTGTTCATACAGACGGAATGACTTAAATTGCATCGACAGTACATATATGTAAATATTTGTAAATAAATTAAGGTAATGGCTTGTATTTGGAAGTAAAGCCATGTTAGCAAAATGCCACATCGATGAAGTTGCATTCGATGAATCTTCAGTGCATCGATCCGATATCATTAAATTACTAGGAGTTCAACTCGATCAACACCTCACCCTTAAAAATCATATCTCCTCCAAAGCTCGGGTCGCTGCTCATGGGATGCACAATCTCAGGAAACTACGTAAATATCTAGATCTGTCTTCTGCCCTTAAAATAGCAAACAGCCTTATATTTTCCCATATGGATTATGCAAATTCACTTTTTGTTAACTTACCTAAGTCATCGTTATGGCCTTTACAGCGTATACAGAATCAAACCGCAAAAATCATTTTAGGGAGATCAAAGTTTTCTAGCTCCACAGATGCTCTCAAACAACTTCACATTCTTCCCATACATGTTAGTGCCGAGTTCAAACTTTTAGTTCTCGTTTTCAAATGTCTCCATAACCTAGCACCCGATTATCTGTAAAATTTAATTCAGCGACGTAAATCCCATTATTCTACACGTTCCTCTAGTGGCTGTCTACTTCACGTCCCCTTCACGAAAGCTTCACCTTTTCGTGACAGATCTTTTAGTGTCGCGGGTCCAAAATTATGGAACAGCCTCCCAGAGAATGTGAGGGATTGTCCATCAATCGACTCCTTCAAATCGAAACTTAAAACGCACCTGTTTACTAGAACTTTCATTTGCTAGGTCGTGGTTTTGTTAATTTCGTTTTTCTTCTTCTTTCTTTTGTTCTGGTTGTGAAGCGCCAGTGAATGCTTTAGTAGTACTGAGCGCTTTATTAAATTCAATTAACTTAAACTTAAACTTAAAGATTAGCTGCTGATCTAATCAGAACTGTGGATGTTGTTGTATTCATTTACTTTTTATTGGATATTTAACTTTTGTGAATAGTGTTAATATGTTGATGATTTGAAATACAGTTTCATTCAAAAAAAAAAAAAGAGTTCAAGTCCCCGGAGACTTGGCAGTGAGTCTTTTCTCGTTTGCTGATTTAAAGTTATCGAACTTTCGAGTTGTTTCAATTTCTGTTTCTTTTTAATCTTCCTTGTTCTAGCTTTTGTCGACTTCTCTGCAGTGGTGTAGCTACGGGGGGACAGGAGGGTACGTACCCCCCACGACAAAGCCGTGCCACCCCAGGTGTCCCCCGTGGAAAATTTTGGAACGCGCGGTTCTGTATATAAGCCCTATAGAGAGGGAGATAATTCAGAAATTGTGCCCCCCTAGGAAAGGTTCGTGACCCCCAGTGCCCCCTGCTCAAAAAATCCTGGCTACTCCACTGCTTCTCTGCGTTCCCACTTTTCTTCTCTATTAATTAGGCTTCGTTTCGTTAATCATATCCTACTGTAAATTTACAAATCAGGTCTCTAGACGCTATTGCAGATAACCTACATTATCTGGGCGTGTAACCCCCACCCCTTCCACATGACTTTTCTTTGGTTGCAATTGATAATACTTTTATGAATATTTTCCCATTTTGAGGTGACACCGATTCGATTCCATAGCTCATGTATATCATTTGATACCGAATTTGCCTACCTCCCCAAAGCAACTTATTTCTAGCGGAAAGCGAGTCTGGAACGAATATTCAAAACTTACCGGGTTCAAAATACTTTTCTTCTATTGCAACTGTGGATTAATCCCTTAGGGGTAGGCCTAAGCATCTATCAACAATACGTGACCATTGTCCTCGTTGTATGGTGCGATGATTTGTAAAAGGAAGAAAATGGGTCCTCAAACTTGAGCAAGTCTCCCTCCGCGTTTTCCCTGCCGTCTTAAGATAGCACGTCCCCATTATACGTATATATATCCACTTGTTCGCCTTCACAAATATCACCAAGCGGAGACATTGGGACAACTTTTGCAATATGTCATAGGATGTGGCCTTTTGTCAGTTTGATATGAAAGACAACTAGATGAAGTATCAATGGTGGCAAAATGGAGAAAACTGAAGCAATTTTGAAGAAATTATGGGCTTAGAAGCTGTCTGCCGTATATCATGCTCTGAGTGAGTAAAAAGGCCTGGGTAAAGGTACGGAAACTTTAAGTTCCGCTAGCAAAAAATCTTCAAGGTCATGGTATGGTAAATTGAAATTGCCATGAATGGCCAACTTAACTAACCAGCTTTCTTGAGAGGGGTAGCTTGTACCTGGCGAAAACTTCTGTAAGGTTCTATGTAGATAACTACTAATTATATTGCCCCATTGACTTACACACTAAATCAGGTCAGTTCTCCCTAGTTCCTTATAAAAGTTCTCAACCTGCACATACCACCCCTCTGGTGAAAGCTCATAGTTAAGGACTCTAATGCCACATTCAAATTTTATATCATGACCAGTGAGATTTCAAGGAGCCAGGGAAGTGACAAGTGAAAATATTTTTTTCAGGATTATCTCGAGATAATCAAAGATCTCGAGATCTTTTGATTGCAGATAATCCTGCAAAAATATTTTCGCATGTCACTTCCCGGGTTCTGTCCAAATCTGTGCCCACCGTGACAAATGCGACATAAAAAAATTAAAGAAAGATTTCCGTCCAACCGACCCTGTACTTTGTAATAACCCTTGTCGCCTATAGTGTAAAAAGTTGTTTTTATTAAAAAAAAAACATTACATCACACTGTTTGCTCTAAGATTACCTTTCCGAGAAAAAGTGATAACTTTAGCTGCAAACCTAAAGAATCTAAAATAGGAATTAAAAACGTTTCACCACAATGTTTACATTAATCTTTCTTTGACAGTGACGCCCATCTATATCTGTCTAAACACAGGGCTACAAATCATAACTAAGAACAACTGATCATGCAACCATGCCCCATATATATATATATATATATATATATATATATATATATATATATATATATATAATATATATATATATATATATATATATATATATATTATATATATATATATATATATATATATATATATATATATATATATATATATATATATATATATATATCTCAAGAAGTAATAAATTTGATGATTACTTTGTACGTGAGGAATGATTATTTCTGTTTATCACTGCGTCATCTTTATTTTGTTCTCTGGTAAAAATTTGATCGCGTCGGGCATCTGCATGCGTCAGTTGTTTAAGAGTGCCTGTCTGTATCATGGACCGTTGTACAGTATTATCGTTTAGCTCAACATGCTTTCGTAAACAGGGAAGAATATGCAGGGTATTACTAATAATTATTGTGCAGATTATTGTGCTGCCGTGAGGAAAAGGGAATTAAAGATGGATTTGCATCACCCCAAGTATGAATTTTACAAAGGGGTAAGCAGAAGTCTCAGCTGGTGACTGCTCTTTGATTGGCATCAGAGTTGCAAAATTCGAAAGATGCAGAGCAGATCATATTACACAGCATGCACAGAGAATGTTTTGATTACACATGGGGTCTTTTATGTTCACCAGGATGTGGCCTTGAGCAGTGAACTATGTTTGTGTCAGCACAAGGAGAAGTAGTAAAGGCAATTATGGGTGGGGCTTACCACCAAGTAAAAGTCATACTTGGGGTGATGCAAATCCCTCTTTAACCTCGTCAGAAGTGCCTGTCTCAGTATTTACACATGTTTCATCAGTCTGATTTCGTATAGCAGCGAAATCACGGAGTGATTTCGTGGAAAACTTTCCCTTGGGAGTTATCAATATGGCTGCCAAAACGTTGGCTCCGTTGAGTTGAGGTTGCAAGTTCAGTAAATTACAGGAGAAAATGGAACCATAAACTGAAGGGCTACAACCCCCAACAATTTGCAGTTATGATTTTTTTCTCCAAAATATTATATATGGGTATAAAAACGGACGGAATTACATTAGAAAATGCCAGCTAGTATTCAGGAGCTTCAAGTTAAATCACCTCCCCATAAGGCCCTGCACTGGAAAAGGTTCAACAGTCTATAGAAGGTTCATGAGTGGCGCTAAGAATTTTTTTTTTTTGGGGGGGGGGCAACATCAGGTCCGTATTCAGGGAAGTTAGGACGATCACCCAGTGGCGTCACGAGGGTTGTTTGCAGGGGGCAAGTAACTCGACGTGTGCCCCCAGAGCCCTACTACCTGTCTGCTCGATCATCCCCTGTGGGAGCTCGGCAAACTCTTACTTAAGGTCCAGCTGGCGTAGTCATTCTTGCAACAAAAGAACATGACCACATCATACCGCTCAATTTAATTTAAGTACTCTTGTCGTAATGAATTAACAATTTACCGGAGGCGGAGGGGCGCGAAAAGTACACAAGCTTTCATTTTTCTCTTTTTTTCTCTTTCCAGTATTTTTTTATTCTTTGTTTTCCTACCTTTTACTCTATTTTTCTTTTTTCGTCTGCCTTCATTTTGAGCACCCTGGCCCGTGTAGGGAGGGCCTGACCCCTTTATTACGCCACTGCGACCATCCCCGAAACATCAATGGTCCGCTCCGAATAGTACAGCAGGTGTATGGTTATTATCATAGTGATGTCGGTATATAGCCTTTAAAAGCTCTTAAGAAACCATCTTAGGCAGTCACTTATGCACTGTACTATCTTTAAATATTATAAATACAATCATAACAGGCAATTGCTACTCCATAGGCGAAAGAGGAAAGGAAAACAGACAAAGCGACTTGATCCCTTTGGATGAAGAGACAGCTTAAATTTTGCACATTACCAAGGCTAAAGTCTAACATTTCATGGTCAGGACACTAAGGTTCAAAGAGGACACTACACCAATTTGATCGTGGATGAACACCAGCAAAATTCGAGTAGAGCTCAGAGGGTAACGAAGCAAGATTATATAAATCTCCTCAATCCAGATCCCGCAACCTCCATTTAGCGTCCCAGTGGAACATAACTCGGGCAAAATATGACTTTGCCCCTTTCCAGTTCTCCTATGTACTAGCTTCTACTGTATTAAATTGAATACTGACTGGGCATGCCTTCAGTACTTTCACTGAGCCAATCCAAGTTTGATCAGAAACCGATACCGGTACCGGCTTGGAATTCAAAAATTGTCGAATTTTACATTAATCCTCACACACGCGGGGCACGTATGGCTTTAGTGATTTTACCAAATAAACGTTTTCCTAATGTGAATTCGCTCTTTTTTGATGTTAAAATTTTTGACACATAAAAACACAAAATAAAATAAATGTCATAGAGCAACTTACGTTTCCGGCGATGTACTTAGGATACATTTTTAGCAGAAGAAATTTCGTAGTAACTGTACGCGCCAACTGATGGTGGCTCCCCTATTCGGGGAGCTGGAAGACGTCCAGCTCCTTGCCCTATTAGACAGTGTGACATATTTTTCATTTTTCATTATCCTAAACCAAAATCTACCCCCTTGAAGAAGCTACATACGAGCCTGACGGAAAATAAATTGAAACCACGACGCCTGGAAATACACATAACCAGTGGCCGAATGATCCAGTAAAACCTAGGGTGAACGTTGAAATAATTACGAAATACATAGGCTACTTGACAACTACAGAGAAATTTTGCAATTAATATGATTTATATGCACAACTTCATAAACAATATATGCCATTTGTGAGATGAAAGGGATAATTTCGTCCACATTAGAACTACCTTTTATCCATACAATTCTCGGCCTTTTGACTACTAAGATCATGTGTAGTATCTGCTTTTTTCAGCCAGTCTAGAACGGGACTACTCATGGCAGACCCATGATATAGAGTTCTGAAGGTCAAGAGGTTGGTCAGTTAAGTTTTTGTCCCCTTGGGGTCATAGCTTCTTTGGTTTCGGTTCCCCACACTCTCGATCTTAGAAACTTCCCCACTGTCTTGCATGGATTATCGACGTGATCTTCATATGATTTTTTTTTTGTTTACTGTCAATTTGCTGAATTTTCTGTAGTGGACATTCATTTTGTTCTTATGTTGCAAACCAGTGGTGAGATAGTATTGCTATTTTGATAGCTTAGACTGAGTCGGTCACTGGAATATCGTTGAGAGAAGCAGGGCCGGGTTTACCTACAGGGGGTCCGTTACCTATAACATAAGGGGGCCCTTCAGTGTCAGTTGTGGTGACATCATCGTGGGGTGGTTTACTAATACCTGATACTATATATATTATAATTGGAGCACTCAATTGGCGTGTAGCCTTCAAAAACATTTTGGCAAAAATGCTGCCGCCGGTAGACTGCAGGCAGTGGCACTTCCCAGTACTTTCAATTGCATTAAGACTTTTGTATCTTTCATTATTTAATTTTTTATCCCCCCCCCTAAAAGGAGCAACTCAGACACATTTTGTCCCTAAAATTATAGTGTAGAGGAGAAGTATAACTTGACATTTAACTTGTAACCTCTGCTTTTTTATGTTACTATGTTCAAGTTCAAGTAAACTTTATTAAGCTCCAGTAATGGGCAAATACAGCTCGCAATAAAACAATAAGATGAATATGAGCAAAGAAAGGAGAAAACATGAAAGACATAAAATGATAAAAGGAAAAAGAATAAGACAGTAAAATAACATGAGCAATGAAATACTGAAAGAACAAGAAAAGTAATATGCACAAAGAAATGAAGTGATAAAAACCAAACTACCTAGTGTAGTTACTATTAAAACACGTGATTGCCATTGGAACAAAAGTATGTTTGTAACGGGTTGTGAGGGCAGCTGGGGGTCTCATCCTACCACTGCGACCAATAACACTCTCAGAGAGATCATCATATAGTGGGTGACTTGGGTCGTCCAATACAGAATTTAACTTACGTTGGAGGCATGATTGATACAAAGAATTCAGCCTAGGTAATTGTGAAGATCCCCAATTAGGTAACCAGACTTTTTAATAATCCCAATAATTTTTCTTCTTATCCTGTTCCGAAGGGCTGCCACCCCAACACACAATACAACCAGAAAGCCAAAAGGCTTAGTGATTCCTTGCCGAAAGGGGGTGCTTTGTTACACTGAGGTTCATCCATCAAATTTATACTTCTCTTCTACATCATTTTTTATGATGTGGTCACAATTTGACCCCTGCTCACATCAGCTCATGTCACATGACCTTTAAACCGAAACTTGAATAACCACAAAAAAATGAAAAAAAAAAAAAATAAATAAATAAAACGTATGAAAAGGGATTTATCTGTGCTTCCTCCCTTGTAATGACATGTTTACAAAGTTTCAGTTTTTGACCTCTGGTGACCTCAAATGGCTTGTGACCTCCACAAAAAACAATAGGGTTTTTCCTCGCACCATAACACATCCACATACTTAGTATGAAATCTATCCAAGCTTCCTACCTTGAGATACTGTGTAAACAAGGTTTTCAGTCTTTGACCCCTGGTGACCCCAAATGACCTTTGACCTCCACCAAAAACTATACGCTTCTTCCTTGCACCATAACGCATCCACATACTTAATATGAAATCAATCCAAGCTTCCTACCTTGCGATAGGGTATAAAAAAAAGTTTTCAGAGTTTGACCCCTGGTGATCCCAGACGACCTTTGACCTCCACCAAAAATAACAGAAATCTTCCTCTCACCATACCACATCCACATACTTGGTATGAAATCTATCCAAGCTTCCTACCTTGAAATATCATGTAAACAAGGTTTTCAGACTTTGACCCCCAGTGACCCCAGATGACCTTTGACATCCACCAAAAACGATAGGGTTCTTCCTCTCACCACAACGCATCTACATACCAAGCATGAAATCTATCCAAGCTTTCTAACTTAAGATATCGTGTAAACATGGTTTTCAGATTTTGACCCCAGGTGACCCCAGATGACCTTTGACCTCCACCAAAAACAATAGGGTTCTTTCTCTAACCACAACGCATCTACATACCAAGCATGACATCTATCCAAGCTTTCTAACTTGAGATATCGTGTAAACAAGGTTTTCAGATTTTGACCCCGGTGACCCCAGATGACCTTTGACCTCCACCAAAAATGATAGGGTTCTTCCTCTCACCACAACGCATCTACATACCAAGCATGAAATCTATCCAAGCTTTCTAACTTGAGATATTGTGTAAACAAGGTTTTCAGATTTTGACCCCCAGTGACCCCAGATGACCTTTGACCTCCACCAAAAACAATAGGGTTCTTCCTCTCACCACAACGCATCTACATACCAAGCATGAAATCTATCCAAGCTTTCTAACTTGAGATATCGTGTAAACAAGGTTTTCAGATTTTGACCCCAGGTGACCCCAGATGACCTTTGACCTCCACCAAAAACAATAGGCTTCTTTCTCTCACCACAACGCATCTACATACCAAGCATGAAATCTATCCAAGCTTTCTAACTTGAGATATCGTGTAAACAAGGTTTTCAGATTTTGACCCCCAGTGACCCCAGATGACCTTTGACCTCCACCAAAAACAATAGGGTTCTTCCTCTTAATATGGGCCATCTATGTACCAAGTTTGAGAACTGTCCAACTTTCCCTTCTTGAGATATCGTGTAAACAAGCTAAGCCGTCACATACGCACACACACACACACGACATCACCATCGCATAGATTCCTTGCCTGCCTTCGGCAAGGAATCAATAAGTAATAATGCTAGTAATAACCGAACAATGAAAAAGTGATAGAAGAGTATGATCAACATTAAATGATCTTAGTTTCCTCAACCAATAAAGGCGAGAATTAAGTTTAAACATGATAAAATCAATGTTATCAGACCAAGTAAGTTTGTCGTTTAAAACAACCCTTAAGTACTTATAAGAGTGAACCTGTTCAACAGGAGAATCAGATATAACAAGAGAATCACAGGAGGATGTTTACCAGTTCTAAAATCAATAACTAATTCCTTAGTCTTACTAACGTTCAGCTGAAGAAAATTAACTTTACAGTACCCTACAAATTTATCAGTCTCATTTTCGTACTGAGTATAATCATCATTAGTAATGAGACCAATCAATGCAGTGTCATCGGCGAGTTTTAAGATCGGGCAAGAAGCAGTGCTAGACCTACAGTCTGAGGTGTAAAGGCTGAACAGGAAAGTGGCTAAGACGTACCTTACGGTGCACCTGTACTAGAACTCACAATATTCGAATATATTGAATGTAATCAAACTAGCTGGGAGCGAGAGGTTAGGTAGCTCACAATCCACGAGATCATCGGATTAGGCACACCCATAGCCAATGACTTATTTGCTAACACATGCGGCTGAATTGTGTTGAAAGCCGACGAGAAGTCAAAAAACATTATTCTTGCTGAATTACTACTCTTTCCGTTCACATCTTTTACTGTGTTTCTCAAGGCGGCTGTTTTAGGGTTTAGGTGGGAGGTTACATTATGGATAACTGTTAAAATAGCATCATCACAGCAGGGAGTTGCTATTTGACAAATAGCAACTCCCTGATCACAGCTTCTGTCACTCCTGTACGCAAACTGATATAGGGATCTATAAAGTCTTTCACTATGGTCTTCAACTGGGATAACATACAATAGACGTTCACATGATTTGAAAACGATTGAGGTCAAGGCTACAGGCAGGAGGTCGTTCATGCAGGACACTTTGGGATTTTTCAGGAACAGGGATGATACATGACTTTTTCCACGCATATCGGGGACAGTCCGGGTGGTGAATGAATAAAACTGAAAATGCCACACAGCTGATCAGCGCAAGTTTTCAATAAACGTGGTGAAATATTTTCCGGACCTGCAGATTTACATGGTACAAGCTTACGAAACTTCCTGCGTACCTCATTGTCGGTGCAAACAAAATGTCCATTACTGGTAGGGCTGGAAAGTTTTGATAAACTAAGAGCGATTTCGTCGATAAAGTCGTGACAATCAAAACGGTTGTAAAAATTATTCAAATCTTTGCAATAATCCAATGTCGGATTTGATAGTAAGTTCTCACCAGAGTTTGAGTTTTTCCCGACGTACCCACTCATAAGTTTCATCCCTCCCAGACTCTTCTCATGTCATTATTCATAAAAATGGGATTCAATTTTCCGTTTGTAATTAGCCCACCCTTTCCGAATAGCTTTCTTCAACTCCTTTTTATCTGTGGTAGACCATCTCCACCTTGAGCAAACAGTTTCTTTTTACGATTGATAATCCCTTTGATATGTTTTGTAATCCAATGTTTATTGTTGGAGTAGATCTTAACCTCCTTTTGGGGGATACAGAGCTCAGTGCAAAAATTGATGTATTCTACAATAGTTTCAGTCAGTTCATTGATTTCAGCACAAGAATCAACGAAAACATTCCAGTCAGTTGAATCAAAAGCACTTTGCAGATTAATAACAGCTTCTTCAGACCATAACTTTCGGCTTCTCTCGCTGCACCTTGCAATGGGTTAAACAGATGATCGAAAATAAAGTATACACAAAACATCGGAATACAAATCCATGAAAGGTAGTCTGGGCAAGTCCCTATTCGTGCCAGCTGCAACTGGCGGGCGTACCTACAGTAGTACAGTAATCGTTACGTCAATACCCAGATACAAAAGTGCGCTTGGGACCTTGGGAATGGTATTTAGGGGAGCTTTGTAGCAATTTGATTCCTAATTTTTCCGACAGTACTTCGCCAGTGTTCCTCAACCGTTTCTCTTTGATTTACTACCTGGTTGCAAACTTTCCACATTCTTTTATCTTTCCCCAAACATTTTTATGAAAAGTTACCACGTATACTTTTTCAATCTTTTTTTTTCTCATACTAGAATGAATGCAAACATTTACTTCACTTAATGTTCATTTTATCCGTTAGGGGCGGATTCATGATAGGGGTACTGTCCTTGCGGGTGTTGGTGGCTTACTTTGTGAGTGTTAGGATTAAAGACAAAAAGGCCTGAACGAGAGCTGAAGGTCTGTTTGAATAAAACACTGTTAGATACGAATTCCTTGCAATCACAATAATTACACAAAGAAACATTTTATGAAATCGTATATCATTATGCATTGTGACCACCCTTTAATTGTGGCAGGCCTATCATTCAAGGTGGCAGGGGCGCCGCTCTAAGGAAATTTTTGTCCAAAAAAAATTATTAGAACAAAAATTCTCATTGCTGTACACGTCTTAAAATATCTCGTCCCCTGGAAAAAGTCTCACCCGATAGAAACCATCCCTCCCCTGAGCAAACAAAGAACTGACGAGGCTATTATTCATCGATCAGAATCCGTACTCCTTACACAATCACCCCCATCCCCATTTCTCCTTCTCAGTTCATCTAAAAGAATTTGGGACTTGACTCATAGGTTAGCCTTATTGGACTATTAGTATAGCTTCTACATCGTCGGAAATGAACCTTCTCTCTAGCATAATGTGTAGATAATTACCTCTTTTTGAGTTTTAAGAAGGCCTCAATAATAACACGATTAAATCATGTTAATATGAAAATATGTAAATGATAAAGCGAACATTTCAAAGCACGTACAGACCTTTAAGCCGGACACTCATATGACCAGGGAGCTGTTAGGAGCTCCCTGATATGACTAAGTGTCAGTAGCTTACGACAAGTTAACCCATGCATCATTACCCACATGACATGCTTCAGTGACAGCTTCTTGATGCATCTTATCAGTAATTTTAAGTTCACGAAATTTCTTGCTTTATAACATTATAGATCAGAGATTTAAGAATCGTGCTTTAAGTGCAGATTTAAGTGCAGAGTCTATATTTTGGCAGGTAGAAATGAGGTCAGGATTTCATTGTTAACTCAGTCAGAAGCAGATGAGAAAGGTAAGCAAAAAGGGATGCTCGTTATGTAAACTTTAGAGGGCCGCTAAAAGTAAAAAGTATCTTATCGCATTGCATACAGTGTGAAATGGGCTTTAGTTTTACAGCTCTCCTAATATAACGTTCAAAGGTAAATATCCAAAAGTCGATAATGCCCATCAAGTTTTCCGACCCATCACAGACACTTCTTCATGACGTCACGCACTAAGATACTACTTATAAGTGCACCTCTAAGCATAAAGGAATGCCTTTAAAACGCTGTAGGAGTTTTTGTACAAGCAGAACCATAGGTGGAAATTCCGGAGGGGTGAAGTAGTGACATATCCCCACATTTTTTGACAAAGAGGGAATGGCCTACACAAACATCCCCCACATTTGAATATCACAAAATAATATGCTCACTTTTACAATTTTTTGCCAGTTTCAACTTTCGAATAGAGTCAGAAACCATTAATTATGCTAAATGACTTAAAGTGCCGTTTTTTGGCGTGCTTCATGCGCATCCATTGTGAATTGTTGCCTTATTAGTACCACTGATCTGTATGTATGACTTACATGATCTATATGTCTCACACAGCTCAGTGATTATACATGCCAGCTTGAGCCAGATTATTTTTCCAAAGCCTCGTGCAACTTTTACTTCAACCAGGGAGTTGTCAACTCCCTGTTTCAACCGATCCTCTCGAGCCACAAGAGGTATCTTATTTTAATGCAACTTGGATAACCTTTGCAAATGACGTATGAAACACAACATTCCGCACTGTCTTTAAAACGCTATTTTCGGCGCGCTTCGCCCGTACCCATCATAGATAGTTGTGCCAATGAAAATTCCTTTTAGAAAGCTGAGTAATATTTTTTCAATGCGACTCCTCTACCAGCATCCACCTCTCCAACCCCAAATTCCAATTCATTAAATCCATTAGCCATTGGTACCAATGTAAGTAAATATAGTCAGGTTCCAATTTGTAGGTCTGTTTATCGATGCCATTTTCCGATAGTGATATAATTCACACCCCAAGGAGAGCTCACCGCGTTCCCGCGGGGCCTTCTGAACCGTTGGGTCATTTCAACTTGAAAACTCCCCTATATAATAAAAGTCTGCAGCTACGGGCCTTATAAAGATAAATTCCATGCGTAGTCGCTGAACGTCCCTTATTCGAACCTGGTCCGTATAGTGTTTGCCCACTGACAAGTGAACTTATATATACCACTGTCCACAAGCCCTTTGGATCATCAAATTGACTGGCTTTACGTGCGACTTAAGCCAGCGAGAGATATGATAAAAATATGATTTTGTGGTCTATGTAGTACGCATTCAATTTCCTTTGGAAAAAGTTGAATTTTTCATTCTAATGTTCTATATTTTGTAAGTATCCCCAGCGCTTCTGGTTCTTCCCCCTGGTCCCCTTCAAAGAAGTTGCCTCTCGACGCTGCTAGCATAAAAAATGGTCAAATTGTCATTTCTGTGGTCTTACTTAGTGAGTATCCAATGTCCTTAGAAGTAGTTTAAGTGTTTCACTCTAATGCTCACAATTTTGAAAATCAGTGCCCCAGAGCTTCCGGAGCTTCGCCCCCTGACCCTACCACGGCGTTGCCTCTGGACGCCACAAGGGGCCCTAAGGTGGGTCTCTGGACCCCACGCCTTCGGCACCGTTGGCTTGCTCCACTCCCAGGTTTCAGAATAAATCTCCGCCATTGAGTAGAACTTTTGGAACAACAAAGTCAATCCGTGAACTTTTTGCAAGCTGAGAAGACTGTAGGCGCTGGATGGGAGAAGCGGGTGACCGAACTGTCTTAGAAAGAGATTTCTAACTAAAAAGTGTCTACAAGCCTGCGGACAGACACGTGGAACCTCTGGTCCTTACAGTGACTACTGTTGTGGGCCCTTGATTGGTCAAAAGTTAATAGACTATGAACTAAACGATTGGGCTTGTGGGGTGGAAAACCGGAGGGGGATAAAGAGTCTGGGGAAACCCCACCCATAAACTGAGCATGCTAGCCGTCTGAGATGTGGAGTGGGAATTTTCTGATAATCCGGAAGGAAGAAACCAGTTGGCGGAGAGCGAAAATTATTTTGCCAAAATTGCATCTCGGATGACCAGACATTGCACTTCACAAAAGGAGGGGATGTTCCCCTCCCCCTTGAGAATTTCTTTTACTTATTTAAGGTAGCTTAAGTGAAAAATGGTACACTATCTGTGGTTAAGCTTTGAACCGATTATATGTCTAAACGTTACCGAAATTTAGTGAAATATTCTCTCTTTGACCAGGTCTGAGGAAGGAGTTGTCGTCTAATGGGAGGGGTTAATTTCCGTTAGATGATGTTTAAAGGTGGAGCAACCAATTGAAAAAAGTAAGAACTTGTGCATGCACAGGTGAGCAGAGGGGTTTCTCTAAACGGACTCCCTTACACTTCCATCACTGGTTTCATCGGACGGAAACCGATTTGTGAATTGGAACGATGAGGATGGTTGTGTAGAAAGAGCAAACGTGACTTGATATGGGCATTGTTTTAGATGGTGAAAACATTGCTGGGGATATGGGCGGAATATTTTGAAATTTTGAGATTTATCACAGGTTAATATAAGGAATATGGCATCCTTAAATCCAGAAGATCCCTTACCCATCCCATAGACCGTGACGATTTTAACCTTTTGCAGCTCTGAAAAGTGGGGGTGCATGTACCCATTGCCCCGTGGCCCTGTCAGTGTATGGTAGTTGTAAAGAGTCAAAACACTCGGAGACTCTTTAATTAAAATAAAGAAACTTGATTGAAACTTTGAGCTGATCCATTTCACTGTACAGTGCAGGAGCACACCAGGAACTTTACAGAAACGATCGTCATAATTTCGGACGATAATTCAGATGAAACAGATAGTTAAAAGGAAATATGAGCGAGGAGTAGTAACCACGAGAGATTGAGGATTGAAAAGTATGTTTTCTTTGCAAAAATGTATTAATATTACAGTCACCTTTACTAGCGATAATTGATGAGAACGCTCTAGAGCCTCTGAAAAAATTAAATTACCAAAACTTTTATTACAAGTACTATATGTACGAATGATATTTGATTGCCCCACGATCTGCTCTCGATGCCCGGTCTCTAAATTAAAAGAAATTAGAAGTTTGCCTCTAGTTGTCGGTAAACACAGTCCCTTGTGATCGACAAAATAATTCGGTGTATCATTGTCCTGATAATTTTCATGGAACGTCGACAGCGCATGTTTGCTCGGGAAACGCGCTGACATTTTGCATTAGGAATCACTTTTGATGATAGCAACTGCAGAGACGCTCTGTACTAAGGCACTTTCATCTTTCTTATTAAATGTGTTTGTTGTAAAGACAAGTCTGAGGTAAGTTTGCCCATTTATCCGCTGTTTTTTCAATTTCTTAAATGCCTTCCCGAAAGTATGATGAAACCGAGAACTAGCTCTCCTTCTTTGCATTATTGCAATGAGGCTTGTGTAAGTACCTCCAGTGCCTGTTTTGTATTTACAAGGTTGCCAGTCAAGTCGCCCCTAGCAAATTCGTTCCCTTTACTAAGTCGCCCCTAACAAAGTCGCCCCTGACATAGTCGCCCCTGAAATAGTCCCCCTGACAAAGTCGCCCCTCCACAGTCTCCTCCTCAGTTTATAGCAAAGTCCCCCCTCATTTGAAATACGCAAAAAGGCTACAAATATTCTTTCAATGAAAAGAAGTAAACGAAAAGTTTCGCACACGCAGTAGGTAGGTGAGTTGAAATAAAGTTAATATAACCACCGACGTAGTTAGTGAGGGTTGCCAGTCCAGTCGCCCCCTAGAAAATCCGAAAGTCACCCCTTTCAAAGTCATTCAGTACAAACTCGCCCCTGGAAAAGTCGCCCCTGACAAAGTAACCATTCCACAAAGCCGCCTCCTTGGTTCAACAAAGTCGCCCCCTCATATTTTTTCAATGATAAATAAAAAGTGTCAAACGAAAGCTTTCGCACCCGCAATGATGAGTAGGTGTGTTGAACTATGAAGCTAATATAACCCCCGGCGTAATTAGCGAGGTAAAGTAGTACAGGCCAAATACAGATCGGCTTCTACGGACATGCATCATCATGTAACTGTACTTATGTAGGCTTATGTCTTGGTCATAATATGTACATACCATGATATATATAATCACAATAAATGGAAGTCTACAGCTTCGTTTATTGAACTGGCTCAGTTTGTCACGTAAATTTGTGCCTTCTTTTGTATCTCGGCGTATGATTTTTTTTTCAGTTTGATGCTTCTCCATTTGTCACACGAACACTACGAACATACCCTGCAGCATTCTTCATCTGCCACCCAGTTATTTTGGCTTATTTCATAAAGTGGAAATTTTGACCATTTCCCCGATTTCACCAACTTACTGAACCGTGTTGCAATATGAGTATAGTCAGCCCAATTGAGGCAAAGGATAACAAGTCGTTACGCAGATTTTTTATTTTTAATTTTATTTTCATTTTATAAACTTTCCTTAACCAGGGTAACCCGTTCAGTCCCAAGGGACTGTTCTTCCACGGGGCCCTGGACAGAAAGTAAAAGAAAAGTATGAAAGTAGTAAACAGATGAAATTGAAATAAGAACAAAATTTACCGGAAGAAAGACGGAATGAAACATTACCACAAAATAGGAAGATGACTTAATCCGGTAAAATATAGAAGATGGAAGAAAAACGAAAAGGAAAAGATTGAGAGAGGTAGAAAAGCAAATGTAAGAGAAATGAAAGGAAATAACAAAATAAAACAAACAATAAATTAAAACAACACAATATACAAGAAAGCTATAATAGATGTAAAATGGTGCATCAAATAAAAATATACACTTTCAAAGCAACTCAACTTATTAAGTAAAATAGAATGATTAATTGTGTCAAAGGTTTTTCGCAAGTCTATTAAGAGAATACCATTCAGTTTCCCGTTATCTACACTGTTGGTCCACACATCAACTAACTTTAAAAGTGCTGTACGACATGAATGCTTTGGGCGAAACCCTGATTGATTTTCACACAGGATTTATTAAACTTCTTTAAATACGAATGAAAGGAATTAAAAACTATCCTTTCTAAAACTTTTGATAAAATTAGCAAGACAGAGATAGGTCTAATTTGATACATCATTTCGATCACCTGACTTAAAAATTGGTGTGACTTCTGCAAGTTTCCAGAGATTTGGTACTGATTTAGTCCCAGTATCGATAAATGAACAATGATATTTTTGGCAATTTTTAGACATTTGCAGCTTATATCATTAACTCCTGTGGCTTTTGTGCATTAAATCTTGTCTATTTCTTTATCTACGAAGTACTCTGTCACAATATCATAAATACAATTACTGAGTTTTGTAGGCTATATACTACTGGTAACGATCCGTACAGGCATATTGGAATGGGCAAGAGAAGAATAGAAATTATTCTATTCCTTAGCCATTTCATTATTTTTCAATTATATCCCTCTCATCCTTACAAATGCTATATTCGATAGATAATTCCTACTTCTAGAAACAATTTTCTTCAGAATTTGCCATATATTACCCGTGTTTTCTGAAAGGTTTTGTGACACATAAGAAGCCTTTGCACTCTTCAGAGCTCTTGATACTTCGTTTCGCAGGACTTGATAATACTGCCACGTTGCTTGACTTCTATCTTTCCTAGCTAGTTTTTCATAGTAGTCTCTATCCCTCATAAGTTTAATAATATCACGATTAATCCAAGGACATGTGCTGCTCTTGCTATCTTTTATTTCTTTCGCACGAGTTGGAGCATGCGCTTATTACGTAGCCTCTCAGGCTACGTGTACGGAATCGTATTTCCATCATTTGGGAAGGCAAACTACACCCAAGTAGACATTTTTTTTACATTGCGCAAAAGAAAGTAAACCTTATCCTACGGAAACTCTATGAAGCGGATGAATTCTGGGCGGAAGAACATTGTATTTTGTCTCGTCGCCACTGATGATTTTTCACCAAGATTACGCAGCGTCTAAATGTTCAGGTGCAAACAGAATAAAACTCGCAAATATTTTGGAAATTTACAGCAACAGAGCAAATAAATCTGAAAATTTCTGCAAAATTTTTCCACTGATAATATATTTCACAAAAATTATCACAATTAGATGTTGAACATGGCTTGTGGGAGAAGAGACTCGTGATTTGGGCCACGCATGCACTGGCCAACTGAATTATAAAAATGTCGTCGTAAGATGTAGTGGCTTACTTGTATTTTTATAGGTCTATCTTTATAGCACGTACTGTGTAACGCACCATTGACATGTATAATTCACTAGACACATCAGACAAACGCACGTTTGTTCATGACTTGCTTAGACCGGTACGTACGGATCTACTTTCGAGACGAGTTGTTCGTTTTGAATTTTGGTTGACCATAATCCTTCATTTTCAAATCTCAAAGTTTTTCGTATTCTCATTGTCGCCCCTCGACTTAAACTGAAAGATTTTAATGCTCAAATGACTTCTTGAAACGTACGAACGGTGGGAATCTATAAGAACAAATTACGATATCAAAATAATGCATATAGACGAGACTGATATATATATAAAAAAAAATATTCGATTTGCAGCTCCGCGCATGCGGGATAGCCTGAATATTTTTACATTGACCCAATCTCAAGTGGGAATTTTAAATCATGACCAATCGTTAAGAAGTGATTCTCTATCACGTCCGAATATAGACGAAATTTTTTTCAGTACTTTGAGAAAGGTATTACCATCTATCAGTGTCACTGGACAGCTGGCGAGTCGAGTAGCGTTAATTGCAGCAGGAGCAGGTGGGGATCCGGCCGGGAAGCGAGTTTTTTTTTCGTAGGATAGCGAGGGGAATTCTATTCATACGGACCAATCAGCTTCTTGGAAAGAGGTCACACCCCTAATTCCAAAATAGCAGCTTTCCGACCCTTGTTTTGTAATTCTGACACCGGATTATGAAAGAACAGGCCAAATAACCCTCATCCATGTAACCCTAACCTTAATTCTAACCCTAACCATGATTTTGAAACAAATTGAAAATTTTTTGAAAAATCGATTTTCCCGTCGGTATCCTATGAAAAAAAAACTAGCGGCCGGGAAGCTGGCAGCGGAAAGCCTGTTTGATTTAGCAACGAGGTATTTAGACGTGGGCGATTTTCGTCGCCGGAAACTTGAAGTTCACTAGGCTATATGCTTAATTTTGAGATAATAAATTGGCATGCAGACGTTTACTAAATTGCCTAAAGTTACGACTTTGAGATTTGGAGGGAAAATTGGGGACCTTCCTGCCGCCGTCGATGTAAAATGAATGAATTCACGTCCATCGTTAAAACAACACAGCGGTATGTGTAAGTAGGCCTACTGTGCACTAGCACTTAGATCATTAGTAGGATATGTACGTACAGCAATTAAGGGTGAGGAACTTCCGGCATGTGGGTTCGTTTAGCCTCCGGCCCGCGAGACCACTAATTCATCTGGCTCGCGAAGCAACTGATAAAAGTAAATTCAATTCACTTGAATAATAATATCTTTATTAATAATCTTTTAGTCCTCGGTACCCACTGTTTTATCATGCTTAGTACCTGCAGTTTCTGGACATTTTACGTAAAACAACTCCATAAGTTCATGAACTCTACTGTCATGAGCTTGCTTATAAAAATTAAAAATGTCTCTGGCGGTTAATTAATATGCCATATGTTCCATCTCCTTTCTCCCGATTGAAAAACAACTCCCACCTCTCTCTCTCTCTCTCTCTCTCTCTCTCTCTCTCTCTCTCTCTCTCTCTCTCTTTTGGAGAGGCTACGTCGGATTTGCCATGCAAATTCAAATTTCTAGTTCAAAACTTTGGTAAATAAAGAGTTTCAGTTTTCTACAGCAACATTCACATTGTAATATCTTAGAGCATCTAACCAATCAATTACGGGAACGTCTTGCAAAAAACTTTTCCTGATCAAAGTTTTCTAACATCTCTTCAATCAACAGTATTCTCACATTTAGTAACAAACGTCTTACCAATAACTGTAAAAATAAGGAAGTGATCACTGACAGAAGTCGGAAATATTCCTGTTTTACTATGCATATTTTTATCTGATGTAAAAATTAAATCGATAATAGTACTGCTTCTTTCATTTACCCTGGTATAATCTGTAATTAATCGGTCCAACTGACATGACCTACATCTTTCAATCTAGTGCAATTTCAATTACTTGTACTACACTGGGCATCAAGTTACAATTAAAATCGCCAACTAAAACTATTGACTTTCTCTTCAGTTGGCCGTCATGTACTTAGTGTGATCCATCTCTATAGAAAAGGTCCAGACTTGAACGCCGCATACGCAGGCTAATTATAAGTCTGTCTTTGAAGGTGCAACACCTTTGAGAATCTCCGTTTGTTTTACACGCTGATCCCTAACATCAATTCGTTCAAACGTCTCAGCTTTGACTGCGCATACGAAAATCCTGAATCTGGGGGATGATCTAACTGCAGTCTGTTGCGTGGCTTGAAGATACTTTTCTTACACTGTGATTAAGTTGTGTGTGAAAATTTGGCGGCAGAACATTTTTAGCTCTCAGGAGGCCGTTTGCCGTTTGCCAGTTTTTGTACCTCACCCAATATTTATTCGATCGAGAAACCAGATGGCGTAAATATTTGGGGTTCTCTGTCTTTTCAGGGGCGTCAATCCGTATTGAAGTGTGGGGGGGGGGGAAACACACGTGACCAGGCCCGTAGCCAGAAATTTGTCAAGGGGGGGGGGGCAAAGAGGTAGATTTTGCGAGGGGTGAGCGAAGCGACCGAGCGCGCTTGCGCGAGAGGGGAGAGGGTGTGGGAGGTGGTACCCCCTCCCACGGTGAGAAGCTTTTGTGTTTTTAATTTGAAAATATGTGATTTGGTGCATACTTTATATGGTATTTTGTATGCATAAGGAGACATATTATTATGTATTTTATGAAATATTTTGTAGGAATAACCATATAGAAATACACACATATTGCTGGCAAATAATTTATCATTCTACAAGTATGCAGAATCACATAACAGCTTCAAACAAGTGTAAGGTGTTACTTTTGTACAGAGGCCTACCACTAAGATACCATGTGTTCCTGATATGGTAGGCCTACAATTTGTCCCCTTACGGTATCGATAGAGTTGCCAAGTATGCTGCCAGTGCTCCGCGCCATCCCATGGGTTGGCGCGGAGCGCGAGAAAATTTTGGGTCAAAATGATGCCTCCCAGATCGCTAGAAATGGCACTTCCCAGGCCTATTTACTGTATAGAAATAGGGGAAACACTAGTAATATTGTAATAAAAGACATGAAAAATACCAAAACTTTGCTCAAAGGGGGGGGGGGGCTGCTCCCTTCGCCACCCTTGGCTACGCGCCTGCACATGACTTAAGCACAAACTGTCAAACCCTTTTTTTGAAAAGGGCGTGTCTTTCTATAGGCCCTTCCCTGTGTCCCCTCTCTGTGACGACTGACGTTGTCCTATTCTAATAAGAGTTAGGATTCCAAACACTGGAGTAGCTCGGATTCTTGTTTGGAGGGGGCCAACTGCGGGGCCTGATCGCTGGCCTGGAGAAGGGTCTAAGGGGAGGGGGATTTTTGAATATTTAAGTACCCTCAGATGCAATCTGTTGCAACATTTAGCATCACTTGAAGCCAATTTTTGTGTTCCATTAACAAATTTTTTTTTCAGAGTTCAATTAGGGTATGACGCCCTGCCTCCCCTCTGGCTACGCCAATGATTCCAAAGTTAACATGACCATCATAGATGATCTGCTAGTTGAAATACACGGGGTCCAGGGAATTACTTCAAGATGTTACTTTAATCATGTCCAAAAATAGCTGAAACCATGCTCCGCAGCTTTGATCATTGTCAGAGATCATGGACCCCAACCACGCCCGTAGCTAGGGTCAGATGTTTTTGGGTGTGAAGGTCCCTAATTCGGACTGGTTGAATGTTTTTCCAACAGAGTGGCGGCGTCTTAATTGCACTTTGTTATGCGCTCTGAGTTTTGTATACAGCTGGTGATCCTTCCTTCTTTACTACATAAAGGTGTCGTCCTGGGGGAGGGGTCTAAGGGGAGGGTGATACCCTCCCCTTTGAGAAATTTTGTTAATTTAAGGTTGCTCAGGTGCAAAATGGTGCTATCTTTGGGATATTTTTGGAGCTGATCGTATATATGGCTGGAAAATATCCATAACTTAGTGAATTCTAATTTTCCGGCGGCCTGGATGCTTTTACTAACTGCAGTGGCGACGCGTAAATTGCAGCTTTTTATGCATCATGCGTTTGTAAAAATCAGTGGGAATCCTTCCTTTGTCACTAAATGAAGGTGTTGCCCTGTGGGAGGGGTCTAAGGGGAAGGGTAAAGTGTCCTCCTCCCCTTTGAGAAATTTTCGTAAATTTAAGGTTACTTAGATGCAAAATGGTACTATCTTTGGTTTATTTTTGGAGCGTTTTCAAAAACCTTCCTGAAGCCCCCCTTTTGGCTACTTTTTTTGCAGTTTTCCGCAAAATACCTGCGTTGAGTCAACAGAAACTTTCTTAGACTATTATGAAAATTTTCGTTTCCTTCATTGTGCATTTTAAAAGGGCATCTAAGGCTGGCAAATGCCTGCATAGGACCTCCTGGAAGCTCTAGATCACTTATATAAATGGGGCAATGGCGTAATGCTTATTACCTGACGTGTAAAATGGTAATATAGATTATGACGCTAAGCACTTTACATCTATCGTATTTTTACTAAGTCTGAACGAAAATCCAGACGAACAGCTTCCAGCAATAGAGAATCGGCAGGAGGGAGAGAAAAGGCGCAGTAAGCCTGTGATCAGTAGCGTGTTCAAAGGGGGGGGGGGCCGGGGGGCACTGGCCCCCCACCTCTGAAGCCAGTAGGGGGAAAATCTCTTAGTCGGGGGATTTAAGGGTTAGGGGAAGAGAAAGAGATTGAAGAGACACTGAGCACTCAACAGGGATGGCGCCAGGTGGGGGCGGGGAGCCCCATCGGGGAGTCTTAATCGATACGATAGATTATGCAGGCAGTCCCCGACGGCGACTGGGAGAGGACAATTTCTCTAATAAGAACCCAAATTTTTCGGCGCGCTACGCGCGCTGTATAGTTACTCCAGGATCGTCAGCAGTTCCATTCCACATTGCTAGAAAGCACATGTCCTGCCAACCTTACCACGAAACATGTAGGCAGAGAACACTGTTCATGTGGAGGTCGAAAATTCCATCGCATGTCGCTACGCCTAGTTACTGTTCTCCAATGTGTGTCATGCGGTACGGTCAGTTTGTGAGCGACTCACGGACCAAAGTTTGGCTGTTTCATAGGGTAGTCCAAGTGTTTCGATAATACGTATGTTATCCCCGATATAGTCTAGAACCCCTACAGTTTTTGTTTTTTGTTTTCTTTATGTTCTTGATCACATATCTTTTTTGTGTAAGCCTACCAAAAATTTTCGCGCGCTTTGCAAATTCAAGTTTCAGATTCGAAAGAACACTATATAAAGTGCGCAACTGGCTCATGAAGTATTAAGTGATATCATGTAAAATATGCCCTGAAATGGCATGGGATAATAAGTCATATCCCCTTGTCACCACCTCTTCGACAGAGGGGCTGTCGAAGCTTGGGGTGGCTGGCATGGCCCCAGCCCTCTGAAAATTCTGTCGCCACCCATGATCAGTTAACTTATTTTGGCTATATAAGGGTCATTTCTACAATGAAACCCAAGATTTCCGGTACGCTTTGCCCACTCTTCCACAGTTCTGTTACTTATAGCTAAATATAATACAAACCATTTCTACCTTTTCAAGTAACGGAAGAAGTAGAATCCATGAATTTATGTAAAAGTTGGGAATTTCACCTCATTTCACGTTATTCAGTCAGTGTTCTCTTGGGTCTGTTGTGCGGTACGGTTATAGTGACAAGAGGAGAGAAGTACAATGTAAGTTATGCCCGATAGGGACCAACTGCCCGGACAATTGACCTTCAATAGCTTTTAATAATTATACCGATTCTTTTTAGTGAAGGATAACCCAAAAAATTTTCGCTCGCTTTGCAATTTCACACTTTAGATTCTGGGGAAAACATTAAATCAGCCCCGAAACTACGTTCCTCCAGTATATACACCAATTTTATAAAATGTATGTCCCGCAATGGCATAGTTTAGCACACTGATTTTCTTCAGATCCCTCCTCACCATCCCCTTGACGGCATCGGGGCTGTCGGGGCTTCAGGTCGCTGCCTCCGCCCGTCTGGCCACCTGTCGGGCAAATCCTGGCGCTTTCCCTGGCACTCAAAACTTAGAAGTAGCCTACAGAATGACATTAGAAGAGATTTTTTTTCATTTTTTGGTCGTTTACCAAAGGATAGAGCTCTTCCAATTGTCCTCCAGTGAATAATCAGACAGGATGCTATCAATATCAATATCTGTCTCATATGGTGCAGGTAGGCCTACTATCATTAAGTTCCCTTCGCCCTTCGCGCTAGTCACTTTAACCATCTGTAATGGTAAACTATATAGGTTTAAGGATGAAACAGTGCTGTTAACTTTTGCGATCATCTCAAGCAGCCTTCTTGACTGGCCTCGTGATCTTTAACGTAGTCTTGTCAATGTATGTGACACATACTGTAGCACACTGCAGCTTTCAACGCGTAGAGGATAACCTGAACTCTCCGTCACTGACATCGAATTTTACAAAATCTGAAACAAACGAAACCTGATCAATAAGGTCTCTAGAACCAATTTAGGGCGGTCTTATTACCTTATGTTGCAGGAGCTTCCGGGGGCTTGCCCCCTGGACCCCCACCGGGGCTCTGCCCCTGGACCACACGCGTTCAAACTCGCGCTTCGCGCTCGTGGTGCACCGTCGGTGCACTTGTCACACCCCTCCATGTCAGTCGGGGGAATCACAGGTTGTGCCCCCCCCCCACCTTCGAAATCCTGCACACGCCACTGCCTGTGATGTTAGACCTCCCTGATAGGTGTAGCAAAAGGTGTGAAGAACTAACAAGCGCGTTTCAGCTTTTTTCTTCGTAAGTGTATTAGCAATCACCATCCATACCTGATAATGGCTTCGCGCGGAGCGTTCGGTAAAGGTTTTAAAAAAATGTATAACGGCAACAACGTGCTTTAAAGTTTCAACCTTCCACATCATGCTTACAAATTAGATTGAAGGATCCCATATTAATGCGGGGCCCCTATACGGATGTTTGGAGATGTATCTCTGTTTTTCGGAAAGTGTTGTGATCAGAATAGTTCCTTGTATTCATCTTTTTAATGGTGATGAGATGGAGTGCAAACTGTGACGCATGGGCGCGAAGCGCGCCGAAATTTTTCGTTAAATGAGATTTCCCTGACAAAATCTGCATCGAGACACTTTCAACACACCTACCTGCCACTCAAAAAGCCAGTCAAATAGAGCCACGACACTACTCTTTACGAAGTGTGGGGGGGGGGGGGACATTTGATATTGTGTCCCCCACCCATCGAAATGTGGGGGGACATGTCCCCCTGTCCCCCCAGGATTGACGCCATGTCTCTTTCCATACCATAGAACCCTCTAGTTATCGCAAGGCTCTTCTCCGTACTTATACTGTACTTAACGTACTCCCACATTTTGTTTGAAACTGATCGACATTAGCTAGTTCCGGCGAGTATACTTGTCACAGAATTGTAGGCAAATTTAGACCTCAGTTTGAACATTATGGTAATTAATACTTTTTATAAAAGAAATGTTTTAAGTTATTAAAATCACAGAACTGATTGTTTTCAAACTTCAACAAAAAATTCTGCTAGATGTTAATTCAAAACATATGCTGTAAAAGTGATAATGTCAATCAGCAACAGAAGTGATTATGCACGTGAATGCACTTGATAACAGCTAACTAACACGCAGCGGCGTAGCTACGGGGGGGGGGGGGGCCTGGGGGCCAAGGCCGAGATATTCGTCAGGCCCCCCCCCCCCAGATTTTTTGAGTCCGTGAACAAATACAGCACCATTTTGCATCTAGACACCACTGAAAACCGGAAAAATTTCCAAAGGGAAGGGGACACCCTTAGACCCCTACATCAGGACAGTGATCTATGTCCTACTTGCTAGAAAATAAATATGGTAACCCTAGGTTGGAGACAAATGGTATGATCTAGGGGATGTGTAGCCTAATTGAGTAGTGGACATGTAGCCTATGGACAGGGTGATGGACAAATCTAACAGAGATATACTAGAAGGTGAATATGGGAGAATTGCAGGCAGAATAAATGAAAAGGGATGCATAATTCAGTATGATTCTTGTATTATCTCAGCTCAATATGATATCCACGGCCGTACACAGCGGGGGCGGGCAATAACCCCCAGAAATTTTCAAAGTGCACCGTTTCCAACTTTGAGAATATACAGAGAAAACGCAGTAAAAATATAAGAAATAGCTGTGATCGTAATGATAGAACTTAAACAATTTCAAATAGGCAGATCAATATCTTCATGCCTATATCTGTACACATCACCAATCATTTACAGCTCTATTAGGATGTAGTTCTAGCCTACTTTTCTAAAATTCTCGCGCTACGCGCGATTATGCATAGTTACAATGTTGGTGTTGTTGCTATAGGTAGCTTCAATCATCAATGGCTTAAAAACGTTTTTAAACCGTGCCAGTTTAGTCATGAAAAAAGTTTCATAACCAATAACACTCCCTCCCCTCCCATAAACCCTTCCCACAACGGAGTTCAATGGCTGAAGTCATGCTTCACATCATATCCACCACGCTCTCAAAAATGACTTTTGCCGCACCTATTCACAACTACTTTTCGTTTTCCTTTTAAAGCTGAAATCCCTCAAATATTGCACCATTTGATATCTATACGTCCTCCTGAAATTACAAATTTTCGCCAAGGGGGAGGGAGACACCCGTTCCCTTTAGTCCCCTCCCCCAGGCCACAGATCAGTAATACCCACTTTTTGCACCGTAGGAAAAAAAGTTTTTTTGCGGCCTTGTGTATTACCATTTTTCATGGATTGACTTTTTCCCATTATTTGAGAAACGACAGATATGAGATTCGAATTTCAAGGCTGGGTACATGCAGCTTAAAACACGTGGGAAGTGCCGTTTCCGGCCATCTGGAGGGTTTGTAAAGCCAAAAATTTTCTTGAACGCTCCGCGCCAACTGATGGTGGCGCTCCGCTTACATAGTCTTGACAAGCCTGACCCTCGGCGGTGTCGGCCCCCCCCCATTTGTTTCCTAGGCCCCCCTAAAAATTTCATCCTAGCTACGCCCCTGTTAACACGATTATCTGTTTTATTATTACTGTCTTTACTAATCATTCTTGATGAAATTTTCCCTGGTGCAACTTTGTTGAACTGAGGGGCGGCTTTGCTAGAGGCGACTTTGTTCGCTGACTGGGCGTCTTTGTCAGGGAGCGACTATGTAGGGAGCGAATTTTTAAGGGGCGACTTTGCTAGGGGGCGACTTGACAGGCCAACCATTTCGATCTATAGGCCTATACTATATTCCTGGAGTTCGTGCTCGTTCCTCGTGTTTGCCCGTGGCTCAGGGGGAGACTGAGAGGGGGCGACTTACAAGGGGCAATTAGTACTGAACTACTGATGCTCTACTTTTTTAGGAGGCGCCTTGCAAGACTGGTAAACGCTCATGAACCCAGAATATGAAGGTCTTGTGGCAGAGCGTCATGTGTAACCACTGTGACGTGGCAGGAGTATAAACGTCATTTTGCCGAAAACTGACAAAACTTTCGGAAATCGGTTGCAACAAGTAAAAGACGAAAACTTGAGAAGTCAGACTTCGAAAATTTGAGGAAATTTAAATTTTTGGAAACTACTATTATTTGTCTATTTAGGTCTACTAAACAGAAATACATTGAGTAAAACCTCTCAGTGTTGATTCTTACTACAGGAGTTTCTCAGTTCTTAGAAATGGCTTGAAGTGTACCCTAAAAATTAATTGAAAGACCGTCATTCATTGCAAGGGGAGAAAAAAAGTCCTGCTTGAAGTTTCAAAATAAATTTGAATTTACTAAAAAGAAAGTCAACTGTAGTGGTTGACCTTCATATGTAAATTTCAGGGCTGTAACGTCTGAGTCCGGACTCTGACTCGATTCCGGACTCCAGTCCGGTTTTTCGCCGGAGTAGGAATTGGCCCGGAATGGGAGGTCGCGGAATTGGAATTGGCCCGGAAAGGGCTCAGCTGGACTCGGACTCGAAACCGATTCAACTGTTCCAGTCGAGTCCACAAAAATGGAAGTTTCATTAATGTTTCCGAGACAACATTATTACTGGTGTACAATTTAACAAATAAATGGTCATATACAGTCAACTAAATTAAAGGTTCAGCCAGAGTATGAAGTTGACTCTTGAAAACTACCCGTTTTCATCATAAGTGTAATTGTAAATAGTACAAAAATCATTTGTATGAGACGCTACATTGTCAAATGGCCGGACTAGGAACTGGTCCGGAATTGGAAAACTGGAATCGGAAGTGGCTCGGAATCGGATGGTACTGGATTTGGAATTGACCCAGAATGTTTGCCACTGGAATAGGAATTGTCCCGAAATTGGGTTAGGTGGACTCGGTTACAGAGGCTGGTAAGTTACCCCTCTCATAATTTACATTGTTGTACATAAAATTTGAGTTTCGTTCTTAGGAAACGTCTCTAAGCCCAACTTAAGACCTTGTATGACGATTTAAAATTTATTGGTTAAAAGTATATACGGTAACTCATTGTGCTATCATACTCGTGTCTCTGAGGAGAACTGACTTTCAATTTCTCAATAACACCGACCTTCTTTAAAATCCGTCAACCTCTTTCAGTTATGAGATAGGATCGTAAAGATCCCTCATCGTAGTACTGTCGTAATTGAAAGACTTTTGATTGCAGAAGCTTCGTCTAAAAAGTCATAGTCTTGGTAAATTTCGACATAGTATCGATTGATTGATTGATTGACACTCTTTACATTATTTCCACTCTAGTATTACACAGTACGAAAAATGTATGATTATTACAACATGAAAAAAGATTACCGTATACAGTCAGCAGCAAGAAATTAAATAGTGAAACATAGAAGTGGAGGAGACCTGACAAAAGCTTAGCTTAGTATTAACATAACATAACATAACATAACATAACATAACATAACATAACATAACATAACATAACATAACATAACATAACATAACATAACATAACATAACATAACATAACATAACATAACATAACATAACATAACATAACATAACATAACATAACATAACATAACATAACATAACATAACATAACATAACATAACATAACTAACATAACATAACATAACATAACATAACAAAGGGCAAAGCTAGGAGGGATAAGGCCCCATAAGATGCCCTGAAGTCCAAAAAACCTAACTTAAAGCCAACAACCAACCAACACCAAACGAGCCCGGTACATTTAGATGCTACGACAGTCATGGAAGAACTTGTCAATGTTAACCTTAAAGCAGTGCACTGATGTGGAGTTAACTACCCACTCAGGCAGACTATTCCACTCGTTAACAACTCTTTGAGAGAAGCTGAACTTTCTAATGCCGAGCCTTGCAAAACACTTTCCTACCTTTTTCTTTGCCAAATCTTACTTTTCTTATTGTATTTAATTATTTGTAACTTTTAAAGGGCCTCGGGAGAGATTAGCTTTTTCAGCTGACCGAGTTTACCCTTTTGAATGTTTAAATAAAAAAAAATGGACTCGAACACAAGAATTACTTTGAACTTTTAAGTAACTACAAGATAACAAAGGATTCCTTTCAGAGAAAAATTTGTTCATCTGGAGCAAGTCCCCCTAATCCTTCTCCTCAGCTCCAGGGTGGTAAGTTTAAGTCTACAGTAACTCTCTACAGTGGCTTTCCACTGAACTTGCTCTAAAAGAAACTTATCCTTTTCAAAGAAGGGACTCCAAGCCTGAGTGACATAGTCGAGATGGGGTCTTACCAACTGCTTACGCAGATTTAGTACAATTTCTTTACTAAAACTTTTGAAAGTCCTCAGGCTCTTGATCACTCAATCCAAGCACCCTATTAGCCCTAGCAGCAGCAGCTACACACTGTCTAGATGGCTTTAAATCGCTATCATGATAACTAACCCAGATCTTTCTCAAAAGACACATCACTCAAAATACTGCCATTCATGTTATAATCATAGCTGAAATTTTTAGGACCAAAGTGAAGGACTTGCACTTACCTGCATTAAAAGACATTTGCCAAGTCTGAGACCATGAAAATAACCTATCCAAGTCTTTTTGCAGTAATGAGGCATCATCCTTATCACTAACCTTCCTATAGAGCTTAGTATCATCAACAAACTTACTTATACTAGACGTGAGAGAGCTATCAATATCTTTGATGAAAATTAAGAAAAGAAATGGGCCAAGAGCAAAACCCTGTGGAACTCCACTTGTGACTTCTTTCCAAGAAGAGAAATTACCATTAACAACAACTCTGTGAGATCTACCATCAGGCACGTAGCCAAAGGTGGGGGGCGGCGAAGGGGGAAGCCTCCCCCCTTGAGCGAAATTTCTGGTATTTTTTATGTTTTTTTTTTTTACAATATTACTAGTGTTTCCCCTATTTATATGCAGTAAATAGGCCTGGGAAGTGCCATTTCCAGCGATCTGGGAGGCATTTTGGACCGAAATTTTCTCGCGCTCTGCGCCAGCCCATGGGTTGGTGCGCAGCACTGGCATCATACTTGCCAAATCTATCGATACCGTCAAGGGGACAAATTGTAGGCCTGCCATATCAGGAACACATGGTTTCCAGTGGTAGGCCAGCTATGTTCAAAAGCAACACCTTACATATTTTGCATACTTGTAGAATTGTAAATTACTTGCCAGCAACATGTGTGTATTTGATTTCTATATGGTTATTCCTACAAAATATTTCATAAAATACATAATAATACGTCTCCTTATGAATACAAAATACCATATAAAGTATGCACCAAATCACATATTTTCACATTAAAAAACACAAAAGCTTCTCACCGAGGGGGGACCCCCTCCCACACCCCCCTCGCGCAAGCGCGCTCGGGCTCGGTCGCAAGGCTTCGCTCCCTCGCAAAATCTACCGCTTCGCCCCCTCCCCCCCCCCCTTGACAAATTTCTGGCTACGCGCCTGTCTACCATTGAGCCATGAATTTATCAACAGCACAGCTGTCCTTGCATGATGCCTCCTATGCAGTTTAACCATAGGTCGATCTACCTATATGGAACTTTATCAAAGGTTTTTGGGAAGTCAAGGTAAATGACATCAACACTGTGACCAGAATCAAGAGGTACTAAAACATCTTCAAGAAAGCTTAGTATATACGTAACACAAGATCTACTAGGAAGGAAACCATGCATGCTGTAACCCGCTATCTATAGCTAAAAGATATTTAAGCAAACAATCCTTGATTACAGATTCCATAACTTGGCACACAACACTGGTTAAACCGGCCTATAACTGCAAGGCAAGCTCCGATCCCCCCCCCCCCCCTTTTTGAAAATTGGAGTGACATATAAGCTATCCGCCAGTCAGCAGGTTAAACTTTGAATCCAGAAACTTCTTAAAAATAATGCAAAGAGGAACTGACAAAATCTCGGAGCATTCAATGGCAGGATGAAGTTCGTTGCTGGAGTTAGGACGCTCATGAAGCGTAAGTGTGCCTACCGTTTTCAGTGGTAAAGATCAGCAGGGTTTATTGATGGGACCATTTTGTTATCAGCAGCTAATTACTATCGGCCAGAGTAAGAAAAAACTAATGTCACTGTAGCCTACTTCCACGTATCCCCTCCCTACAGTATCTGTTATCACCCCGGATCCCATGGGCGTCACCAGACATTTTTAAAGGGGGGTCGTATTTTGTGTGAAGGAGGAAGTTATTGCAGCGTTAGCGGCAATGTTCGCGTGTAGTGCGAGCACTACGGCGTTGGGTCCAGGGGACCACTTAAGGGCCCCTGGTGGGGTCCAGGGGCGAAGCCCCGGAAGCTCGAGGAGTTAGACATTTCAAATACCCACAATGCGGTGAAATTATCGTCAATATTGCTAGTTTGATAATGCTCAAAATATGATTTCATATAAAAGCAAAACGTGAACCCATGGATGGAGATCAAAGAGAAAGTTTTTAAGTCTTAAAATGACAATGGCACCAGAAAGTTTTTCTTTTAAAGTTAGAGGCCTATCATGGGAACCATGGGCTCGGTCAAGAAAACCAACTGGTAGGATCCAGAGCCAAGGATACCCTGGACAAAACCCATGGAAGCTCGTGGAATATAATGAAATATTCAAAATTAAGGAGGTAAAAATAGCTAACCTCAAATAACAAATCAAAGTTTTAAGCAACCTGAACTCTGCAATGCAAAGAAATTTAAGAAAATTGTTCAAATCTGCAATAAATAGTCTCATAATTGCTTAAGTTATTTGGCTCTACAGAAAAGAACAGTAAGTTTGTGCAAAATGTGAGTTTTACCAATTTACTTTGTTTTTTACTTTCAACCTTTCTCCTTCAAGACCTAGAAAATACTGTACATATAATTTATTCCATTAAAATAGGTAACGGAAAATAGTACCGGTAATTTGGGGGACTCGATCTGTAATTGCAATTGCAGCGAAATTAAACACTCAACACATTAAAAGAAATTTATACTTTGCAATGGCAGAAGAAACCTATTTCCATTTTTGGTACATCCTTCAATCGTTTCTGTAAAAAAAAGCTCAAACTGGGGGGTCGTTTGCACACCTCGACCTCCCCTTGGTGACGCCCATGGATCCGCCCCCGTCCATCTCGTATCTTCATGTTAAAGTAACTAGTTACTTTTGCAGTCAAAAGTAACTGTAGCTAGTTAATTTTCCAACATTTTAACAGGAACTGTAAAGTGGTACAATTTAATAAGAAATGAAATCACTGTAACAGTAGGCCTTACTATATAGTTCAACACTTTCAAGGTATAAACGGCACACTCCTGGTTCAAGTTACTCCAGGAGTTTTCTGTTTTCATGATTTCCTCTGGCGTCTATAGCTGGCTATGGCAAGGTCTGATCCCGAAGAGCAACCTAAAAATGGGGATGATATTTACGTATGCTAACGTAAATGCACCTTTTTCAGTTGATAAAAAGCCGAGATAGATCATATATTTATAAACAGACGGAGGGCCGTTTGTGCGTTACTGTTGACGTCTGCGTACCTGCCATGTTTGTGTGCAATATTAACACGAGATACGTAACCTACAACGCAAGATTGTTTGGTACCGCAGTACATAACCAGTTTTCGGGAGGAGCTGAGTACGAGTATCACCATTATGCAGCGCAGTTCTTAAGTACCAGCTAGGGTCCTACTAATGAATGCCCGATATTGCCCGTCCGTACAATGAATGCCCGACCTGTGTGAATGATTGCCCGTGATGTGTTATTGATTGCCCGACCTGTGAATTGATTGCCCGTGCTATTTTGATTGCTCGTCGTATGAATGATTGCCCGACCTGTGAATGATTGCCCGATCTGTGAATGATTGCTCGATTAGGAAAGGTTTCATTTTGAGTCTGGTGAGGCCTAACGTTAGGCCGTACCGTCACGATAACACTTAATTCGGAGGTGGGATCAGCTTAGACATGTAACTTAATAAAGTTTGTTGCGTAAAGCTGGTGAGGTAGAAACAGTTTTTTTTTCACCTAGGCCTAAACATTACTGAGAAACAATATTATTGAACCAAAACATGCATGTTGGATAAAGCCACTTCACTTTATTTACAACTGAAGTCTGGGGGACGGATTCAGCCACAGGGGGAAGACTCGGGAACACCCAAACTTTTTCTTTTCTCTATCACTCCACCAGGCAAGGACGCCAGAATATTTTGATGGGCGGGGAAGCATGTGGTGAGCCTCAGGGAATTGATACATCCCCCTCCCCTCTGAGAATTTTTTGTTAATTTTAACTTGTTGCTTAGATGCAAAACGGTGCTATCTTTGTGATATTTTTTGGAACTGATCATATCATGGCTGCAATTGGCACAGCCAGGATTTGGTGTCGTTCAAATCTCATCATCGTAGCTAGTGACGAAAAGTTACAAATTTTAAGTTTTCAAACGAAAAAATGTCACATAATGTTACACAAACGATCCTGTTTTGTTTTTTAAACATTCTATGAAACTGCTAAATCGTGTAACTAGGACGTTCACACTATTGTATGCTAAATAGCACGCACTGCTGTTCAATTGTGACATAGTCCATAGCTATAGTAACGTTCATACACGCGCATACGCGTATATAGCAACAATCACTGCAGCAACGCACGCAGACGATATTACTCTCACAGTAATATGCGGTCAAAAGTTTGTGTTGCAATAGCCTAGGCCTAGTTCAGGGAACAAAGTGTACGTGAGAACTAGGCCTAGGTACCCTAGACTAGGGCAATCAATTCACAGGTTGGGCAATCAATAACACATCACGGGCAATCATTCACACAGGTCGGGCATTCATTGTACCGACGGGCAATATCGGGCATTCATTAGTAGGACCGACCAGCTATATTACATTTCATACTACGATACAATCAAGGCGTCAGCGGTGCTTAGGTACTGAACTGGAACTTGTGGAAGCTGGAGGTGCAGTGGTGAACAGAGAAGCAACCTTGAAAATGTAATGTCTTCAAAAGTTACTCGATGTGAACTATCACAAGCAATGTTTTAGTAATTTTCAATTGTCTGTGTTGTCCTGTTTTTACCTTAAATCTGGTAACATAGTTTAGCGTAAGGATATAATACTGAGGCCTAGCCTAAGTACCCTGCCGCAACATACTGTGTAACTTTAGGCCTATGTGACATACTAACGTTAGTGTAACCAAACTTAGGCTTAACTCCTTCCCCGACCCCTAGCGATCGGTTTCCACCATCATCATCATCTTGAAGACGCTGTTAGCCGAAGGCCATTTCGTCACTAACTTAGTACTTAAATAGCTATCATGTCTGCCATGTAGGCAAAATAAAACTGGCTTCTTTGCCAGACTTTGTCAAAGCTTGACTTAGGCCTAAAATTAAATCTGTTAAAGACTGTGCCATAACGATGTACACAGGTGCACTGGTACAGTGGGGGGCCAGTCAAGTTGCCCCCTAGCAAAGTCGCCCCTCGACAAACTCGCCACCTGACAAAGTCGCCCCCCAACAAAGTCGCCCCTCGACAAACTCGCCCCCTCAGTTCAATTTAAGTCACCACTGGCAAAAGATCATCAGAAATGATTAAAGTAAATTAATAAACAAAAAGATAATCGTTCAATCTATGTTCATGCACCTTTTATATGCAATAAGCCTACTTACGTATGCCTCGGTAATACAACAGTACATGAGTACAAAGGTACGTACTACGTACAGGGATATAGAATTGTGTACTGTTCCCATACCTACTGTACTTACGTACTCCCGCATTTTGTAGGAAACAAATCGACTGATCGGCAGCGGTCGAGCGATATCATGTACACTTTTTACAGAACTGTCACCAAATTTACACCTCTAATTGAACGTTAATTAACATTCGGTATAAAAGAAGTTAATGTTTTAAGTTATTAAAATTACAGGATTAATTTTTCTAAACTTCAAAGAAGGAAAAAAGTTGCAATTAGATGTAAGTTGGTTTCAAAAACACTGTAGACTACAGTACTATCCTGTCGTAGTTGACAAACCATCGAGTCGGACTCATCGAAACCCATCGCACTCATCGAGCGTGTTTAACATTTTAAGTGACATGTGAAATCATCGAAAAACTCGCCGATCATTTCATCGAAACCATCGAGGGGGCAGGGCTTGTTTGAGGTCTCACAGTGAACAAGAAAATAAATTTTCTCATTGCCTTTACTGTGTATTTTTTTGCCTTGCGTTCGTTTGTCATCGTATGTGTATTGCGTGCAACAAAATATTTAACACGAGATGAGTAAACTGACCAAGGGTTGCCACTGCACAACCTGAAACAACCCACTCAATAATCTCCGATTCTAGTCCTACAGTACAATATGAGAGCGGCAAACCCGCTAAGTCCAAGGTAACCTCAGTAACAAAGGATGTGCCCCCTGCTGTCACACAAATAGTAAAAAAGTAGGTCCTGGGCATATACAGGATCCAAGTAATTTAGCTCTCATTTTCTCCCGCCGGTTTCTACCATGCATGTAACTGGCCTACAGTATTAACCGCTGCATGCAGTTTTTGACTTCATCTGCGATATTCTTGTGAAACCAAAATAGCGGGTAGGCCTTAAAAAATAATTCTGAGACAACTTCTGCAACCTAAAGGCCCCCTTTCCTGTCTAGGTGGCTTTGATTCTACCCAACGCCATATTTATTTTGACCCTATAAGCACATTTGCGTTACGGCAAGCCAGCCTTTTCAGCCAAGGTTCCCTTCTCATTTCTGGCTGCGTAGGTATTTGTTTTTATCAGTGAACCGATGTAATTTAACAAAACCAACAACACATTTATCATTTTTGCAAATACTGCTCAGCCCCCCCCCCCCCCGATCAAAAATTCTTCGGTGAAAAAAGCAACAACTCTCTAGTAAGAATTATATTGTTTAGAATCTCGATCCGAGCCCACCCCTTACAAACTGTGCAGTGTGGACCCTTTGAAATACAGACACGTGCATGCACAGTTGCCCGCATAGCCTGACATTAACAGCCAAACCAACTGCATTTGTCGGTACATTCCACTAGGGCCCGCTCAGCTAACGTAAATTTGAGCGCTAAAAATTTCCGGTAAAATTCTTCAAAACATAAGAAATTAACCCAATGCCATGTGTAGAATATTACAAAAGAGGTACAGTATCGGTACTGATAATAGCTTGTATACCTGCGGAAGAGTGTGATATTCCTTCAATATATATTCCTAAAAATGGCGCTTAGTGTCGTTGAACGATCGCACTAGAAATTTCATTAACAGTTGAACCGGTCGCCCGATTTCAAGATCAGGGACTGTCAATGAACTTTACGTAGTATTTTCCATACAAGGCAATAGTAGGCGTACTCAGTATGAATGAATGGCGACGTAAACAAACTTGTGGCAGTAGGCTGTGCGCAGTACTTGTAGCTCACATGCCACGAAGAAACGAGTGCATTACACCGTATGTACCAGAGAGCTTCCACGTGGCAACACGCTGTATCTATGTACTGTACATTTGTTTGGGGAGTTCCCACCCAAAATTACATAGAACATGCAACACGTGTACCTTCGGTTCGTTGTGTGAAGCTGCCGTGCAAGGAATTGCAGTACATTCTGTGTGAAACTCGGCTTATATATGACGATTGCTTCTGCCGCGAGAATACTAACTTTTTGCTTGGCCCTGATTCGTTGAATTACGTATCTGTTTTGTGACGTCTGTACATGGGCGTATCGTTGAGGTTAGCGTTTTGAGAGGTGCCAAAATATTGCAGCTTTTTATAATTTTAAAATGTTATGGGATAGAAATTTGTTTGAGCTTGGTAAACCAATAATTCAGGAAATAAAAGAAATCTTGAAATCAATAAAATCATTGCGATATGCCTCATGCAATTTGGAACTTCGATCGAAAAAAGCTACAGTGTACCTGTATGTAGGCCTATCAGGCCTGGTTTTTAAGGAAATTTTCAGGTTGCCCTTCGGACAACCTGGAGCTGAATTTAGGTTGTCCGAAATAGTTTTTGGTTGTCCGAATGAAAGTGAGGAACAAGAGATGAACAATTCTATTTCCTGTCTCTGCCATAGAAAACAAACATTTACTTTAAAATTCTGCATTTTTCCATATTTATTGGCATGGTACAATGATGAATGGTAGTCAATACCATTGTCTCAATGCCACTTCTTAAGGGGAGTTTTATGACATACTTTCCTGCTCATGTAGGGAACTATCAGTTACAAATAAAATCTACTCGTCCATCGGACAAGTTCAAAGAGAGAAAGTGGTTGTCCGATGCAAGTTTTACCCGTCATGGACGATCGGACGAGTGCTAAATTTCAGCCCTGCCTATCCGTGTGGTGATCTGCTTGTTACAGTACAGTATTGCATGCACCAAAGGTGACTTTGAGCGCCAAATTGCAGATGCGATAAAATAATGCCGACAGTAGTTTTTGTAAACAAGATTTTCAGGGTGCGCTGTATAACTCATTATATTTGCGATCATTCTTAACTCAGCCACGCATTACATATCAACAACGAAACAAAACATTGAGATCTATTCAACTATTAACAGCAGACCGCGTGCGCGTGCATGTGGCCCACTTGTCAATCACAAAACTCATCGAGAAACTCATCGAGATCAGCTTGTGCGTGGTTTAAAGGAATTTTAAACTCATCGCACTCATCGAAACTCATCAGAACTCATCGAGTTCCGCCGCCGATGAGTTGCACTGTCACGGGATAGTACTGTATGTGTAAGGCTAAAGTCTGACGTCAAATCAGCAAAAAAGTGCTTAGGCCTAGCCACTTCATAACAGCTAATAAAAACGATTACTGTATCTTTGTATCTATTATTATTATTAATGTTTTTAAGAAATTTTGCCGGGACCACTGGGGGCGACTTTGTCGAGGGGTGACTTTGCCGAGGGGCGACTTTGTCAGGGGGCGAGTTTGTAAGGGGCGAGTTTGTTAAGGGGCGACTTTGTTGGCCAAGGGGGTGACTTTGTGAGGGGCGATTTTGTAAGGGGCTACTTTGCTAGGGGGTGACTTGACTAGCAACCATACAGTGGTGTCCATAGGCCTACATCAATACAGTGCTGAGAAAAGGATCTCTGCCTAACATTTTTATTACAATGTTGTATATGGATCTTGAATGGGTGCCCTCGAGTACTAGAATCTACTGCAGTTTGAAAAAGTGTAGCCCTTGAACAGTACTGTGAGTGTGTATTTCCGTTACGCTCCTCCAACACTGCCCTTGTTGCACAGTGTACCCAAAGAGCATTCCATGTCAGGCCCATGCTGAAGTTACGCTGAGAAAAACAATATATAACATAAGAAAAAGGTCATGCCCACGCTGAAGATCTTCAGATCGTAGTGCATGAAATGCACCTACTAGTGTACAAACATTTCACGTCCCCTGGCCATATTGTCCAGGGACCTCTCACACCCTCAAAATGTCAAATGACAATAGCCTAGGGTAGGATGGGGTTTTTTGACTGCCAAGGTATTTCCGTCCACCATGAACATTTCTGCCAAATTTGAATTTCTTGAAAAAACAACAGTATAAATGTACTTGCCACCATGTAGTATGAACTAAGTTAGTGGCTATTCAAACATTTAAGCCACGCTAACCAATTAATACAAAAAATCCAAACCTGAAAATGGAATGTGTATAGGCCTAGGTAAGGCTTTAGCCAGAGAGCAGTCCAGGAGTCATTTGGACTCCGTGAATTCTTGATTGTCTCATATGTACGGTATATTTTAATGCAAGAATTTCACCAGTGTTACCTACAGTATTTGGACTCCCTGAGCTCACCATCCTGGCTAAAGCCCTGGACCTATGCCTACATTTGTTTCAAAATCACGTTTTCTTAATATGGGCGATAAGTCACATGACTTACTTCTACATACCTTTACATCTATAAACTTAATTATAAAGTGGTCAAATTTGATAACCTAGATAGATAAGGGTTGTTGGGATGTTGTAATGAATAGAACCTGCCCCAAAATTGTTACTAATTTAATGGGGAGGTTGTAAACCACAAACCACTTTTCAATGTGACAGGCTATTTTTGACTACCTAGTTTTTGACTGGCATGAAATAAGGAGTGTACCAGATTTCAAATCCAGCTGGAATGCAGCCAGATTTGAGGATTTTTCTAAATCCGGCAAATCCGGCCAAATTTTTTGTTGAATCTGGCTGGATTTGTCGGATTTGTAGGTGAGCTATACAATACAACTTACTGTACAACTTGATTTCCAGCAAGTCTTAATTAGATATTATAAAATGCAAAGACCAGGACTGCAGTGTGTTTTAAATAATGTTATTTAATGATAGGGTTAATTACTAGTTACAAACTTTCAACATGCTCAAGGGCTTTGTTACCCCCAACTCAGTAAAGAGAAGTAGGCATGCCGCATAGATATACTGTAAAGTTACTCACAAGTAGGAATGATGTATTTTGTTAAACAGTTGAAAGTGTCAATGAATCATCCCAAAGCAAGGGTGGTGCCAGCGGGGGCTGTCGGGGAAGGCCGCCCCCCCATTGGGGAAATTTTCCACTTTCGTCGTCTGCTTGATTTTGCTCATAGGAAGGCAGATTCTTCAATAAAGACCCAAAATTTTCCAATTTTCCTTACAAAAAACCCAAATTTTCAATTTTCTTCCATAAAAATCCAAATTTTTCAAATTTTCGTCAATAACACTCCCAAATTTTCAATTTTTTTGTAAAAAAAGCCAAAAATTTTGCATTTTTAGTCATTTTGGGCTTTGTCGGAGCTTCTGGCTGCTGGTCCCCCGTTGAGGAGCTTGGCCCCCCTGTCTGGCAAATCCTGGTGCCACCCCTGACCCAAAGCTTAAAATCAAATTGAAATGTTTACCAAATAGAAGTATTGAAATCCTGTAAGTTTAAACACTGTTTGATTTTAAGAAATTAGCAATGGTTGTCCGAAGGACTACCACATTGTAAAATTTGGTTGTCCTGCTCAAAGAAAGGTAGTCCCAAGTGTAACCATTTTCGCAAGTTCGCAACCATGGAATTGATAACGCCCTATTATCACCAGCCTTCCAAAGTGGCTTTCACTTTTAGACAACCCCCCTCTCCCCCCCCAAAAAAAAACAAAAGCAGATATCTACTGTTTAAGAGTAGTGCTGTCTCGTGGTGTGCATTAGTGTACATTATGGACATAGTTAATGTTATGATGTTCGCATTGCAGGTTAATAAATTTAACATCTCTAGATTGAAAGCACTGGTGTTGCAACATCAGCACTATGAATTTGTAGATTGCACGAAGGAATTCAGCTTCTCTGTGTACAGTGCAGGCCTAGGCACGGGGCAGATATTTTGGCTGGATAGTGCTATGCACATTTCGATAAAGTGACTGTGTGGGAAGTTGTGGTGAACGTGTGTAATCACCGCACTTTGTTGCAGATCTTTTGATGCAATTTTTAGAGTTCCTTGCTTGCACAATTCATCGAGCTGCTAAATGTAAACATCACATCACTTTCCTCAAAAGATTTGGTTGTCCCGATGGACAACCTTAAACACCTGTTTTTGCAAAATCTGGTAGTCCTACAGAATTTCTGGTTTTTTTCAGGCGGTAGGACTACCCTTAAATCGAACACTGAAACATATTACCGGGTCAAACAGTCCTTGATAAATACAATAGTGAAGCATATCTTGAAAGTTCAGAAATGTAGCATCACACAAAGTATAGCAAATTGAAGTGGTACTTTCTCAAGCTTCAGTGCATAAAGTATGTCTAATATATGTATGATAAGATACACATAAAATGATGTGAATATCTAAAATACTGTACATGTTAGTGTAACTGAATTAAAAAATGTTACCAAACCACATTACATTAGTAACATTTCCTGTAAACTAAAAATAGTAAAAAAATTAACCGGAAAGCCAAGAGACTTACTGTATTGATTCCTTGACTGTTAAAAGCAGTTTTACAAATGAAGGATTCAAAACTAGATGAAATATAATGCCAATGATTGATACAGTGAGAATATTTCGCATTTACACAGCATAGTCCTATATTGTATGGTTCTTGGACAACTAGATGACTTCTTGAGATAATTCCTACCAATGAAATTGCCCATCAGCAAATTTCTGACCCCCACACTGTTACATGTATTAGCATGGCTACCCCCACTTTGCATACCATAGATTCTATGTAATAAAAATCTTCCTAACCAAAGTTTAAAACCTGCATCAAATATCACCTTAAGAATTGTAATTGATTCCATTTCAAAGTGATGCATAGGTTCAAATTGGATAATAACTGCCAATGTTATGAAAGAATTAATAAAAGCATGTTTTCTTGTGAACTTACTTTTTGTCCCCTGGTTTGCATGGAGAGACAATCAAACATTTGCTTATTTTCAGCATGTTGCATGAATTAAGAGAAAAGAAATGAAAGCATAGGGAAATAAGGTGTGCCTGCCCCCTCCCCTCGCCCTGGAGATGTTGAATCCTAACTCAGCAGATCTGCCCAGAATATTAAAAGAAAACAAATAAAAGCATAGGGAAAAAAGGTGTGCCTATCCCTCCACCCCCCCCCCACCCCCCCACCCCCCGCCTCCAGTAATATTGACTCCTAGCTTAGCAGGTCTGTACTAGAAGAAAAAATAAGTACATTTCTCAGTCAGTGTAAGGGAAATGAAGTTGAAATGATTGTCAATATAGCCCTGTAATAGAGTTGAAGAGTTGTACTGTTGAAGGCTTAAGTGGTTTCATATTTTCAATTTCTAGCCCCCTTAGAATTTAGAGAATACATCAAGTTAAACATAAGAAATGTATTATTCATTAATGAACAATTTGTAACCTCCTCCCTCCCCCCCCCCCAAAAAAAAAAACTGTGCCTCATCTATACTAATAATAGGGTTGGTATAAACTTTTTGTCATTTTGTCAATTAACCATGTAGACATGCCACCTTTCAATCACAGAAATCAAAATAGACTTGAATTCCACAGTTTCTGTTTGGGGAAATTATCAACATAGCCTAATAATAGTAAAGATTTATAGGCTACCTGGTTCTATTACCAATAAAAATGCCAAAATTCTACTCATGTAGAAACAAAAATAGACATAACCCTACCTAGTAGGTTCTGGTTCTTTCATTTGACTAAATCCAGCAAATCCGGCCGGCATTTCGGCTGGAATTTTGTATAAATCTGGCAAATCCGGTTCTGGCCAGATTTTAAAATTCCAAATCCGGTGCACCCCTACATAAAATCATGGAAACTAACAATATAATTAACTTTAATTTTAAGTGATAATTAATGGCCATTATACCAAATGTAAAACAGTTACCTTCATATGTAACTTCTATCACAACGTCTGTGTGATGACCACTTATGACCCATATAAAATTCATTTTACCTTAAATTAGCATGGTTTTCAATGGGATGGTTGAAAATACCCTAAAGTAGGTCATAAATAGCCAATTTTTGTCCACTTTTATTATTATTACGTATCCCAGTAAGAGAAAACTAGTAAAACAAAGGACATACATCGAGTGGTAGTACAGGCATTGTAGGTGTCTACCAAAGGTAAGTTGGTTCAATTCCTTTGCTCTTTTTAATTTTTGAAACCAAAACCCCTTAAGCGGTCGAAACCCCCAACCTATTAAGTTCTCACCAAACTTAGTCCATCAACTCTCACAGGTTACACCAGCAGATAATATTCTTACCGTGGCAAAAATTTTCAAAAAGATGCGGTTTGAAGCAGAAAATCAGGCCAAGTATTGTAGTCAATGGCAAAGCATGTTGACATAGATATCATGTGGGTTGACTTGGTTCTTACACATTCATATCATATCTAAGGCCTGTGTCTAACAATACCAAAATAGTAGCATGACATCAGTCATCCAGGAGATTTCCACGTTTGCAAAGCTTTGTGGTGACTGCCTTCACTTTTTTATGAGCATTAGCTGTGGACACATGGACATGTACTACCTGTAATATGTGAAATGCAAAAAATTTATGTACTTCCAAAAGGATTGTACTGTAGATGTATATAATACGTATGTGAAAGAACTATGGGACCCACGTGATATCTGTGAAAGCGAGTTGATAGACAAAGTTTGATGAGAAAATAATTGTTATTTGAGGGCGTGAGAGGTCTGCTGACATTGTGGCCGGATGATGTGTAAGCAGTACTCATCAGTCACAATTGGAGATGACCATGTTATACTTTCACATGTGCAGTCAATTTGATTTACCCATAATGGGTATGATGTAGACTATGATCTTGTGGGTATGTATGTATCTCCGCCATCTATGTACACAGAGCTGGTGTATGTAGCAGTGACTTGACAACCGGTCAGGCCTTGAGTTTTAGATTTTTTAGGTGTGCTACAAATCACACTCCTCAGGAAATTAAGGAGTGTGGTAGGTGTGCTGTTTTATTAAATAGGTTTACCTGAGTTACCATTGTTTATCTAGGTGTGGAAAAAATCTCATTTCTCACAGTGATTTGAGGCAAGTGATGTCCTGCAATCTCACTTGTACACCTCAAAATTCAAGGCCTGCATGGTTGAAGATGATCATGTTCTCTTCTCAGGCCTCTGGATTTCAAATTTCATGGGAACCTTTTTTGGTTCTGTGCTTTCTGATCATGGGAACCCATCAGAACCTATTTTTAATCTTCATGGTGATTGGTTTTGTGTAAAATGGCATGGGTATGTTTTTCCTAAATCTAGTTGTTATGGTTTTGCAGTTTTAAATGTCAGTGATAAAATGTGGTGCATGGAAGGAAAGTCTCATCAGATGATATCTTAAGTTCTACATCAGCATTATAACAACAATAGTTTATTCTCACTTCTGATTACTATACTATTTCTGCAGGGATTGCCAGTATCATCTTTAGTACAAGGGTGGTCTCATACAGTAAAATTCAAATTTATGGTTAGGCCTATACTTATGGCAATGAAGTGCTCTTATAATAATTCTGCTGTTGGTAATAATAAGCCAGTTTGGACTTCAATCGAGGTTCCTGGAGCAGTGAGGAAGAAATGTAAATAATGTTTGCATTGCTACAGAGTCAGTAAGAGTTCTTCTGACTTTGCAGTCTATAAGAATTATAAGAATTTCAGGATCATGGCCACTACGCGTCTGGTCGTTCTACTAGTACTTAAAAGTACTTTAAATAGTGAAGTTGATCTGTGTTGCTTGTGTGGGTTAAATGTGCATACAATAGATGTAATTAAGCTATTGATTGATACCGTAGAAAGTCCACTTACCCTAATCCATTCACCGTTATCCTCTTTCATGGCATTGTTTGCACGTAAAGTCTGTGCGATGAACTAGTCTTTGTTAACCAGCCGTTTCATTCAACGTGAACTGTTTACGTGAAAACTGTAGGTTCTATTGATCAGCCGTTTCATTCGCAGTGTGCTGTTTTGCATTGCACGTAATGTTTATGTGATGCATTTGCACGTAATGTTAATGTGATGCAACTAGTCTTTGTTAACCAGCGGCTTCATGAAACGGTAAATGACTGGAAATAGTTATAATGCCCGCATATTTTGTAATATCAACAAATCGCATGTAATATCGCTTATTTTTCTAAGTGGGGTATCAGTGGGTACATTGGGTACATGGAGATTGTGGATAGACAGGACGCGGGCAATTTATCGCTGACTTAACCCTATCGCTACTGGTGAGACCTGGTACTTATCTTCCATGGTTGAAACGCGTCATTTTCAGTATTTGACGCGAAATGCACTCTTTTTTTTCGTAAGTCCAGTCCAAATTATACGTGTTGGAAGACTATTTCGTTAAGACATCGGCTCCATTAATATTTGACTTCAAACGCTTAACTAGTACACCACGAATGAAACGGCTGATCAACGGAACCTACGTACCGTTTTCACGTAGCCTCTTCACATTGAATGAAACGGCTGGTTAACAAAGACTAGTTTATCGCACAGACTTTAAGAGCAAACAATGCAATGAAAGACGATAACGGTGAATGGATTAGTAGTGTAAGTGGACTTACTACGGTATCAATCATTGACGTCTATTGTATGCACATTTAACCCACACAAGCAACACAGATCAACTTCCCAATTGTAAGTATTAGTAGAACGACCGGACGCATAGTGGCCATGATCCGAATTTGGAACTCTCAATGGAAGACTTGGTCTGTGAAACTCAGTTCAAAATGCAGTTGGCAAAAGTGGTTAAGGTATTAAATCGTAAATCTTTTCATGCTTATGTCCGATCTAAGCAGAAAGGAAATTTGTGTTTGGCATCTCCAAGTGCAGTAATCATGGCTCTATAGTCAGTGGCCATTAGGATATGGCTAATTTTTGAATGGTCATTTTGTCTAGATCTGTACCAGGGAATCAGCTGTTATGGGTACCTGTAAGGGTTCTGTTAGCTCAATTTCAATTGATGATATAGTTTCTCAGAGGAACAGTTTTCTAATGAATTAAGGAGTTTTAAAGCCAGCAAGGCCCTTGGGCCTGATGGGATTCTTCCAGCCATTCTTCATGAATGTGCTCAAATTTTGACAATCTTTCTTTGCATTACTGTATTTTCCAGATGTGTTTGAATTCAAACTTCTGTCCAGCTGACTGGGGGGGGGGGGGGGGTAGCTGATATTATTTCAACTTTTTTAGGGGATTGGAGCTTGCCTTACAATAACAGGCCTACCAGTTTAACCAGTGTTGTGTGCAAAGTTATGGAGTCGTTAATCAGAGATTGTTTGCTTAAGCAAGTTTTAAATACTGTAGTGGGTTACTGAATCTGTTGTAAAATGGTTTTGTACCCAGTAGATCTTGTGTTACTAATTTACTGGGCTTTCTTGAGGATGTGTCTTCATCTCCTGACTCGTGTCACAGTGTTGGCGTCATTTTCCATGATTTTCAAAAAGGGTTTGATAAAGTGCAAGGTAGTTTTAATGGAGAAACTGTGTAGGTTAGGTATTAAAGGCAGATGAGCTAAGTGAATCAATTCTTGGCTTCATGTTAGAGTGTGGAGGGTTTTTGTTAATGCTAATGTCGCATCTTGGAAGGAAGTCACAAATGTAGTACTTCAAGGTTCTGCTTTGGGCCCAGTTGTTTTTAGCTTATACCAGCATGCTGGTGTGAGCTATTGTGATCACGCAGCGTCACTCTGTCTGTCTGTCTGTCTCTCTGTCGATCTGTCTATCGATCTGTCGATCTATCTATCCAATCTATCTATCCAATCTATCCAGTCTGTCTAGTTAGTTAGTTAGTTAGATGGAGTTTTACGGCCCAGTTTCCAACCTATTGGTTCAAGTCGAGCCGGCCACGGCCTTTTTTCCAGTTGTGGCTCACTGGCTTGTTTTATCTACTCCATTGCTTATGCGGAGCATCACGCACAACGGCAGTAGGTTCCATTTTTAGAGTCTTTGGTATGACTCGACCTGGGAATCGAACCCGGGCCTTCCGCATGAGAGGCGGATGCTCTACCGCTAGACCAAACACGCGGTCTCCAGTCTATCTATCCAGTTTATCTATCCAGTCTATCTATCCAATCTCCACACTTGTTCAAAATGCTTCTCCTCCCACATGCTTTCATGGATTTGTTTGAAACTTGGGCACAATGTTCCGTGGGTGGTGGGCCATTTGGGGTGTTCAGGAATTTTTGGTCCAAGGTCCAATGTGGACCCTAGGGTCCATTTTATGAAATTCTACAAAATGCTTCTCCTCCTACTGATTCCCTTGTACAATGTTGATGGTTTGCCATAATAAAACTCTGTTATTGGTCTCTTCGGGGTGTTCAGGAATTTTGGGTCCAAGGCCCAAGATGGACCGTTGGGTCCATTTTGTGAAATATTGCAAAGTAATTAACTTCTTCTCTATTTAATGTTTAAAGAGAGGTAACAGCCTCTCATTATAATGCTAGGTTAGTGATCTCATTATGGTGTTCTTGAATTTTGGTCTAAGGTCCCATGTGGGCCACAGTGGCTCATTTTATGAAATTTTACAAAATACTTTTTCTCCTACAAATTGTGTTGTACAGTGTTGATGATTTGTCATAATGAAGCTCTGTTAATGGTCCTTACAAATTACTTCTCAAATTTGGGATGAAGAATACTTTTGACACCTTTCTAACCAATTTTGTGCCACCCCTCTATTTTACCAGTCTAACAAAATCACTTTACTTCCTATTTTTCTTTGTACTGCAACCTCTTTAAAACTGTCTGTGTAGAAGAGGTCAATCCTGTGCAGTTATTTAGGTTAGTTTAAAGGGAGCTGCTTAATGGGATTTCCATTGGGTATTTCCATTGTGTGTGCATTGTCAGAGCACGTGGGTGTGTTTGTCATAGTGATCCTCTGTTAATGGTTCTTTTAGGGTGCACAGAAATATTGGGTCCAAGGCCCAATGTACCCTAGGGTCCATTTTGTGAAATATTGCAAAATGGTCAATTCCTCCTCCAGGTAATGTTAAACAGAGTTGAAAGCCTGCCATAATGATGCTTGGTTAGTGATCTGTTTATGGTGTTCTGGAAGTTTGGGTCTAAGGTCCCATATGGGCCCTGTGGCCCTTTTTATGACATTTTGAAAATTGCTTACACCTGCAGATTCTCTTGTACAATGTTGATGGTTTGTCATAATTATATTCGGGTAGGTACCTTCAGGGTGTTTAACAAGTTGGGGTCCAAGGCACAAGATGGACCACAGGGTCCATTTTGTGTAGTATTGCAAGTGATTAACTTTTCCTCCAGTCAATGTTTAACAGAGTTGATGGTCTGTTATAATGATGCTTGGCTAGTGATCTGTTTCTGGTTTTGTGGAATTTTGGTCCAAAAGCCCATGTGGACCCTATGGCTCTTTTATGAAGTACGCAAAAGTGCATCTTCAACTACAGATTCCCTTGTACAATGTTGATGGTTTGTCATAATGATACTTGAAATTTGGGGTCCAAGGCTGAAGATGGGCCCTAGGGGCTTTTGCTTTCTTAAATTGTATTCATGAAACAACTTACAAAGCAAAGATAGCATGATAATTTTTTCGTGACTTCAGGAAGGTGCCATCAGGGTATGTGAGATTTGGGGTCATAAGCCATTTAACATCATTTAAAGTCATATGATGCTTGTACTAACAAAGACTAGAAGCCAGGGACCCTTAATTGGTTGAAGGTATGAGCTTCAGCACCATTGGTGCTCTAGTTTTAATTTCATCAGTGATATTGATAGCTCACTCACCTCTAGTGTTGTTAAGTTTGCTGGTGGTACTTAGCTTTGTAGGAAGGTAAATGATGAGAAAAATGTTTCTCTGCTGCAAATGGACTTGGATAGGTACATCCTTGGTATCAGATTTGCAAATGTCTTTCAGTACAGATTATGGAAAGTTCTTCATTTTTGTCCTAAAAAAATCATGATGGGAGTAGTTTAAGTACTGTGACTTTGGAGAAAGTTGAGTTGCAGTGTGCAAAGTTATACAGTGTGTGGAAGGCTTAAGACTAGTTTACAGTCTGTTGATTGCTGTCGGTCACCTCATGGCTTCCCATACTGAGTCAGTAACTACCTTCCATAATAAAGGCAACCAAGTCTTCAAACAGTTTAACTGGTTTCATCCTTCCAAACTCACATGTAGACATACTCCTCAGTAATTTTCCAGTGTGGCTCCACCCTAAATTTACTTCAAGAATAGTCATATGTAGTGGTTTAAATGTATCCAAAGTGATATCTCAGGGCTCGAAAATAAGCTTTTCCTCCCTGGAGCTAAAAGCAGCTTCTGACAACGTTAATTTTGACGCTTTTCTGGAGCTGTTTTCCAATTTTCTGGAGCTGTTTTCAATTTTTCAAAGAAATCACTGTTCCCAGCATGTAACATTCTCTGATTGTCTCCCGAATGTTACTTGCAATTAGTAAAAGAAATTCAAAATAACAGAGACAGGTAATAAGACAATAGAGCATTTTTGGTGTAACGCCAGGCACTACTAAGCATGGTGTGGTCACTCCATCTCTGAAAAACTTGGAGGGGCTGGTTGCATGTATAGCCTACGGCAGGTTTTGATTGACCTCAATGGCACCTTGAATGTGGAGAAGGTGGGGGAGGTGGGGGGTGGGCACAGGAGTTCATAAATTCTGTTGCCTCATGAATCTGGCGCTATTTTGAGTGCCACACGAACACCCACTTTTCCGTTTTTCTGGCACAGTTGCGGGGGTATCTGGCGCTTTTGCGCCAGAGCGCCAATCTATTTTCAAGCCCTGATATCATTGACCATTGATGCAAGGTTAGTTTTGTCTGCTTCTTGTCAAACTGCTACATCTTGTTGAAGCCAACACCATTGTATCTTAAATAGATAAAATGAACCCAGTGTTGTTCAGTTATGAAGATATTTTGGATATAGGTTGAATTAGGTTCACACACACATGTGTATTTGGTACAGTTAAATCACAATCACTAGAGAACCCTTTCACATCACTTAAGCACTGATACCCTCCCTGCTTGTTCAAAATATGGCTGAACTTAGCTCTTGCCTTATTCAGGGAACAAAGTATGCAATAAGAACTACAGTTGGTCAGCAGACCTGGCTAAGGTAACAGTAACAAGTTCAGCATTAAGGTAACTTTGCTCCATGACATTAATACATGGTACAAATAGCACTCTAGGCCAAAGTCTTAAATGATAATAAATTGTCCTCAGTGCTTAGACGGTGCATGCTTGATGTAAATATTACACAAAGCAATGTTTTATTGATTTAAAATACTTTGACAGTACTATTGTTTGTTTGTGGTGTTATCTTCTGCAACTTGTCAACCTCACAATTCAACTCAAAGATACTCTCACACGGCAGTCTAGCTTCATTCAGTCTCCATGGAGCTAATGACTGTGCAACACCTGATTGCCACTCCAAGACCAGTTACTGCAAAATTTACCTTAGATCATTTTTGCACTCTGGCTTTTGAATTGTACATTGCAAAAGTTTGCTGTCCTAAACCAGACCTGTCCCTCTTTGCCAACAGATCTTGGACAGACCCTCTTGTATAAAGTCACAGTGAGAGAGACTTGAGAAGATGGCAGATTCCAGTGTTTTACCACCTGGAGTCTTCCAACCTGGTACTGCAGCAGTACCTGCTACGAGGGTGGAAATTACAGTATCATGCAGGTAGGTTACCTCACCCTCTCTCACAGCACCATGCTTTCTTACCGTCAGTGTTGCAGCTAAAGTACTTTGAGATTACTGTACAGGCTTACTGCACCACATATGCACATCTTTGCACACATTACTGTGGAACAGTATGTTTTTTAAATGACTTTCATTGGTATTACACTATGCCATACGTATGCAATCTCAGAACTCAGTTTCTTGTACATAAGCATGTGATATATTGCTCAATATTGGTTTGGGACAGTAGCTGAATAGATGGCAGTTTGATTACAGTTTAGGCATATGGTTCAAGGGAGATGACCTAATTGGGTTCAGTCCACAGGACATAAGCTGGCTGTCCCCCTTTCCCCCTCCCCCATTCTGCAATTTGAAAGATTTGAAAAGCTGAACAATCAAAAATATGAACACATTACCACAAACATTTAATTTCTTTAGAGGCCCACCTTGATAAAATTTACAATCTGCTTTGTTCCTTGGAACAGAAATGGGTTGTGGTAAGGGCACTTTCCACTCTCACCCCATTTTTCTTAAGCTGTAGTCATCTGCTTAACATGGTAAAGTCTAACTCTGTTAAAGTTTGCCATGTAACCTGAAGATAGATCCTTAATTTTGTCATAAACTACCATGCACAACAAGTATAAGTTGCTGCACTTTACAACATGTTCCAATTTCAATTGTATATCAGTTTGTAGTGTACTATGCACAACACTTAATGTAAAATACAGTACAAAAATAATTGATTGCCTATAAGTCAGCTAGTGTGAATATCTTCTGTACATATAGTTCAAAGACGACAGCTAGTTTCCTGTTGGAATATGAAAGTATCAGTAATAGTACTATAATTGTGTGAGAATAGAAATCGAAAGCGAAGTCAGCAAATACGGGAGGTATTAAAAGCAAAGAAAGTGAAGATAAACTTAAAAATATGGATACTCTACAATACTGCACATGTTTTGAAAACTGAGATGGAAAAGAGCCAGAGAAGATGTAAGACATCATAGTGGAGTGTGATATTTGTCTTCTTATGCTACAGTTCTAGCCTTGAAGGGCAGTTACTTTATGATGCTAAGTGACCACAAATGCGGGAGAAGCCTATATGATGTATACGCTTATGAATTAGAACTTCACATCTAGTGGCTAACCAACTCAACAATTTAGATCAAATTTGGTTTCTTTTAAAAAACCAGTTCAAATGGGAAAACCATAAGTTGCTCTTGGATGAAAAATCCACCTTACCTTGACCTGGACAGGGATCGAATCTTGGACCTCCCCGTTGCCAAGTTTCATCGCTTCAAATGCCACTGACTTTATCCACTTGACCACAGCATGGGTTAATAATATGTAATATATATAATAATGTGGAGCATTACACGGGTGTAGGGTGGGGGATGGAGTGGGAGTGGTTGGGGCAGGCTAGCCAAACTATATAAAGAGGTGTAATGTTTTACCAGTTGAGTTTTGTAGGCTTACAACCAATTACATGTGGTAGACCCAAAATCAGTTAAAGGGTTGTTTAAGAGTTTACATGGAAGTATTGAAGGGGAAAGAAGTTTGAACAAGGAAGTTTTTATGCAAATTAGTAGTACATACCATAGATTTTAGTACACACTGCACTGCACCGTTTGTGCAACTTTTATGGGGATAGGGCTTTTATTTCATGAACAGAAGAGCTCATTTCATACGATAAATTACTCAAATTAATAACTTAATTGTATAAAAGTGGATAGTTAATGGTGTTTGAAGGTAAGGTGTAAGGATGTCCATGAAAACTTCTTAAGTGTTTTGTGCTGGTGATGAACAGAAACTGTAAGATACTAGATTCTTGTTGAAGATTTATAAATAGGTTATTGATTTCAAACTGTTCCCTTCAATCCACCTTGGAAAAACATAAAATTTTGGGTAAGTCTACTTGCATGTATTTGAAAGGAAAAGTTGAAACACCATATTGTGCCCTCTCTTACATGTTTGGTAAATCTATTTGAGTGCAAACTGAGATGTGTACTCTAAGGTGAACCGTGAACCGTGTTTACACCATTCCTTTTTTGTCAGGCGGGGGGGGGGGGGGGTGCAACTTTTGCCAGTTCAGTGATATGTGGGAATTAAGTGTTGGTTCAATATTATATTTTGATTTCATTTTCTTTTTCAGAAACCTTGCAGACAAAGATGTGCTTTCTAAATCAGATCCAAGTAAATTATATGTTTTATACTCAGTTTTTGTATTCATTTTGTAGAAACAAGAAAAAGGCAGAGGTGCAGTTGTGAAACATGTTCTTGCTGAGTTAATGTGTGTTGTTCAATATCTGTTAGTTTGTCTGTCCTTCTGTAAGTGTGAGGAAAACATGGTGTTGTTGGTCTTATCTTTGTTGTTGTGATTTTTTTTTATTGCTGTAACTTTATCATCAGAAATGATAAGTAGAAAGTTCATAAGAAGTCCTTTATTTGAGAAATACTGGTTTTAAGAATGACTTTCCAGTTTGATTTAATATTAAGGCATGATAAATTCATTTTTAGACAGTGCAACTGTCAGTTCTTGCTAGAAGTTCAAAATGGTGTCTGATATGTAATACACTGGATTATACTTTGCCACCTTGTATCAAATGGGTTTACACTCTAGGACTACACTCTGGTCATCAGATAGGGTCTTTAAAAGATGGTCCTACAAATAATTTTTACACCCTGCCTCTGTATCCCTAAACACTAGTGAAAAAAGGGGAGAGTATAGCAGGTAATTATCCATGGTCAACTTAAGGTGGGGCCCTTGATTACCCCAGCTGGCTTTCTCACCCAAATTCACCCTAGACTTAATTACATTCCCAGCATGTATGTCATTTGCCAGTGATTTACACCCCCCCCCCCTCCCCGACATTACATGCACTTTGGTTTTAGAAACTGGTAAGGAACAGTGAACAGCTTATAGTACAGATACAAACAAGAAGTTTGCTAACCGTAACAACCTTACCAGGAATGCATGTAGGGCAATAGCATTAGGTTTCTGTAATTTTCTATCATAAAGCACATATGAAAACTGCTCTCAAATGTGATGTTTGGTTTCCCCTAGATTAATTTGGTTAAGGGGGACCGAATGCCTTCATGCCTTCATTCCTCTGCCTCCAGTGTTTGGTCAAGGATTCTTATGTTTTGTCAATATTTGTGAGTGTGGATCAAATGAGAAGAGATAAAGCATTTCTTCTGTAGTGATGTTTAGGTGTATATTTCACCAAATGGAGGCTGCGAGGTGTCCATTGGCTGATAGCTATAGGATTGTGTGTGTACATGTAGGTATACACATGAGTACACATGCACATATCATTTATAACTGTCTATCTCTCATACCTTAAAAGATGTTCAAAACAAAGCTCTTGTACTTGTGTGACATCAATCAATCCTCACTTGTATTGTTCTTTGTCTTTTCTCTTCAACAGTGTGTGTTCTGTACACAACAAGACTTGGATCCAACCAGTTTGCCGAGGTTTGTATGCTAACTCTCATTTTTCTTTCTGGTTTCAATTTCTTTTCTTCAGACAGGAAGTTCATGTGTTAGTACCTCAATCATGGGTCTTGTAGAGCTGTTTTGCAGAGAGGGTTACATGATTGATTGATCTGTTAACACCAGTCTGATGGAATATTTTGTCTAGCATTGCATGTCATTTTGCTGACAAGCTTGCCAAAATAGCCAGTGTAGGAGTTGTAATACTTAGGTTTCAATCAATTGTGTGAGGAGGAATGCAAAGAAAAGAAAAAAGAAAAAAAAAATTGTTTTTTGTTGCATATTTGTTGTAGGTATTACATACTGTAAAGTACTTACAGTTTCATTTTGTCAACAGTTTCATGGATTAAATTCTCCAGGCAAAAATTCAGCTTTCAAAATCTTTCTTCTTTCTTATCATGAAACATATTTTACAGTACGTGTGATCAAGTATGAATTACCACCATTGTAATACTTTAAGTGCTCATCCATCTCTGCTGTATTGCTTTAATTACTCATCAATTTTGACTCACTATTTAATGGCACACTAGTGCAGCATTAGTACGTGTACAAGTACTGTCACCTAAACAATGGATGGAAATTTTGCATCCTGAATAAATTATAAATGCTTTTAACATTTTAGTCCTGCTGCAAAGCTGTTTAAACTCAGTAGCTCTCCATATCAATGTATATACAATATCAAAGAAAATATTTTTCCATGGAGGATATCGTTAAATTTACTATCACTCTATCACTGTATAGACTTAAATGTGTGAACATGGTTATGTATGTAAGAATTCTTTTCATAGAACTTAGAAGCATTGTAACTAAGGTAAACTTTGTTTCTAAATACAAAGGAAATTTAAGTAGTTGCATGCACAGTTGTGAAGAAATAACAAAATAAAAATAAAAATACACATATATACAAATATTATGGTAAAGGTTTAAAATGTCAAATCAAGGAAGGAAGGAAGGTGTCTTAATAAGCCTGATAGTGTGTGGGATGAAGTAATTGCCGTGCCTGCTGGTTATGAAAGACTGGAGTTTCAGCCTTTCAATGTGTTTATTATAAAGCAGATCATGGAGAGTGTGGGTTTAATCATCCCATATGGAATAATTGATGCTGTATGACTTTGCAGTTTGCTGTATGTGTGTTTACACTCTTCAAATTCCAGTGTAATTGTAAAAAATTTTTAGCAGTGTTTTGTAAGCGTATTTATTAAACTGTAGGTTCTTTTACTGATTATGTGATAAACAATAAATCTGGAAAGTACTATGCAAATATTGGATACTAACATTTTACATGTTCAATACAGTTTTTTGCCATGTATACTTTATTCATTCATGTTCAAACGTGCCTGTCATTACTTGAAACGTTTTGTTTCAATTTCACTTTCAGTATGAACGCACGGAGCAAATTAAGAATAGCCTTAATCCAGATTTTGTCCATAAGTATATCTTAACGTACTACTTTGAAGAAAGACAAAGACTGAAATTTGAAATGTGAGTATGAATCTGATGTGGCTGATACTTGTATGTTTTATGAATATTCATGTGCTCATTCTCATACAAGGGTCTTTACAAGGTGTGTTTTCACTGTGGTATTTAATTTTTTGTCCTGCATGTAACAGTGTTGTATTTCCATTGAGTCATCCATGTCATTTTAACTTTTGAGTCCTCCCATGTCTGGGCTCTATGAGAAAGGAAACCAGATGATTGTTAATGAAATTTTCAGGGAGGTTCTGTGATATTTTATTAAGCTTCAGTATCCTTTGTATGGTTATAGATACAGTTGTCATCCTGTTATACCTAAGCCAAAATTTATTTGTTACTGCAGTGTTAAAGAGGCTGAGATGTAAAAATGTCTGAAGGCTGAAACATACTCATTAGAGAGCGTCCTTGTTATTTTCAGCCTTGGCAGTTACAAAGTTTGAAAGAAAAGAGAATATTATCAATAACACTGGCAATACATCAGGCCTTCTTGCTTAAAATTTACTTTTGTTGAAACCAAGGCACAGTAGCTTCAACTGCTAATATTTGAGGAGCATGCACAGGATTTTAGCAATGCAAATTACTCTAGAGTGTTTAGATTTAAGTTCCCCTTTAAAATAACAAAAATTTTGGTTTGAACCATCAAATGTTAATGCTGATAATATCAGTTACCTATTATTAGCAAAATCTACTGCATGTCAGAAGTAGCAGGGTCCCTCCCTGATATATTTGTTTGCATTCGTGAATCCTCTTAGCCACCAAATGCTTGAAAAAAGTTTTTCATTTTAAATATGCTTGGAATACAGCATGGCTGTATGCAGAAATTTTTCGGCAGGGGGGCAGCACTCAGAGCACCACCATCAGATGGCGTTTAGTACACCAGGAAAAAATTCCACAAAATGCCCCCATGTTGCAGGAAATGGCACTTTTTGTGCCATACAAGTAGCCTCTTAACAATCTTTTGGCATTTTAAGTAGCCAAAGGTTTCAAAAATGCAGTGGTGCACCCAGAATTTTGGACTGGGGGGGGGGGGAGGGCTGGGAATTGTGGGAAGATTATCTGAGTGCAGCGCCACCATCAGTTGGTGTATCAGAAAATTTTTGGATGAAAATAACCCCTAGATCGCCGGAAATCGCCCTGACCAGGCTCCGCAAGAAGCTCCTGGAAATGGCTTTTGGAGACTTCTTGCAAGTTTTTCGCTATACAAAAGTCTTGTAAAATTTGTACTTTTTCTGATTGTTAGTTTGTTACGTTCTAGAAAAGAACAATCTGCCCCCGGCCCCCTTACCTCTGTTGAAAACTATAGCTTAAATACATTTTCATCTAATAACAAAACAATACTAATACTGAAGACGGGGGGGGGGGGGCTCAAGCCCCTTGAGCCTCCCCCTTGGGTGCACCACTGATAAAATGTATTTTGAAAATATTTTTTAGGCAACTGCCCCTTCTGTCCTTTTGCTCTGTATGGCCATGGAATACAGTCTTTACTTAAACTTTCTCCATTTCCTTCTCCCAATCTCTTCTCCTATCCCGCAGATATGATGTGGATTCACCAAGATCAAAATTAGATGCACATGTGAGTTTTTTTCTAGTTGTTTACAAGAATATACCAAATGTAATGAAAGTTGATATCCTTGGAAAGTCATTGGGTGTTTGGGTAGCAGAACCATCTGCGCTGCTGTGTATTGCTATGGTGAATGGGTCGGAGTCTCCTGCAAGGGCTGTGGGTTTTTGTTGGGGTACTCTGGCTTTCCTCTCATTTGGCCTAAGGTTGGCATCAAGTAGAATGCCCAACAACATTATACATTGGATGGAAGTGCCTTTAGGCAGACCACTTATTTATTCCTTGCGGAAAGCAAAAGGAATCTATGCAGTCACCATGGCATTTGTACATGTATGTGTATGTGTGTTTGTGACACCTAGCTTGTAAGCATGATATCTCAAGATAGGAATGATGGATACTTTTCATACTTGGTTTATGGGTTTATCATGTTGAGAGGAAGAAGCCTATTGTTTTTGGTGGAGGTCAGTGGTCATGTGAGGTCACCAGAGGTCAACAACTAAAACCTTAACACGATATCCCAAGGTAGGAAGCATGTGTACTTTTCATACTTGGCATGTGGATGTGCTTGTTCTGCTGAAACCTTGGAAATTTTATCTGTCTTCCCTGCAGGGCCCAAGCAGCCACAGGTTTTCTGATTTCTCTCTCATAACTAAAAGTGGCTATCCATTAATCACTTTAATTGGTGCAGATAGGCAATAAAATGTCGCCAAATGTTTTCTCATCCAAGTAGTTGATCTTACTCGTGACAAGCGAGGTATAATTAATTGCCCGTCCTAATAAGATATGTTACAAGAGGATAGGAGGTTAGGGGAAGTGGCAAAGTATGGTTATTGTTTACCCTAGACATACAGGTAAACTTGGTGATGACATGGAAAGTTTGTGCAGGCAAGGAAAATGTTTTTTTTTCTTTTTGTGGTGGGGGGAGGGGCAAGCTCATTATTACAATTGGAAACAGTAGTTATGCCAAAAAAGTGTATTTTAGTTTAAGGTTATCTTACCTTATAAAATTGTTGAAAACTGTAGAACAAGTTTAATGAGATTTAAGTGTCACCCTAGAGCGATTTTGTATAGGATTACGATCCGATTTTTGTTGTAAGTTTTAGTTAAAATCTTCTCCATCCCAGAGTGGAAAGAGCCAAAAATTTGCCAACCTGTGTAAATATATGATTTGCTTCAGAGGACCACGAAAGTGAAATGTAACTAATTACTTCATGATGTCACATCGGCAGACAGCATTCATCGGACACGCATGCAAAAGTCAGATTGATTTTGGAACAAATACCGCTCCGGTGGTATAAGTTATGTGATGGTAGCAGAACAGTTTATGGTCAGACTAACTAGGATCAGTTATTGATATAGTGTGACCATCCTTAGAACAAAGTCTGAATAAAAACTATTGGTCCGATGTAGAAAAATTTGGATCGGATTTTGGATTGAAAATCGCTGTAGTGTGGGACACCCTTAAGCATGTTGTCTGTTCCATAGATACATATTTTATCCAGAGGGAGAAGAAAATATTTTCATAGTAAGGTTAGGATACCATGGTGCTGAAGATGTATTCACTGTTGGAAGTGTCTAAAGCGTTGAAGGACTGTTTTGTGACATTGAATTAGTAAGGGTAAATGACAGACGTACTGAACACAAGATGTAGCAGCAACATGTCATGATGGCATTCTGAATTAGTTTAGAAATTGTATGATTAGTGATCGTATCATATTGTTTTTTTTTTTTTTTGCATGATCCTACATCCTGTTTTGTAGATATCTTTCTTCAAAAATTTTGTATCGACTTTCTGACTACAGTAGTTTTTTGTGTTTTATTCCTTTGACAATGTCCCCTTCTCTTTTGTTCTAAAAGGACTTCCTTGGAAGCTTAGAAACTACTCTTGGTGAAATTTTAGGTTCCATGAATAATAGATTGGAGAAACCTCTTGTGTAAGCATTCTTTTTGCCTGTTTGCATAATCTCAGTTACAGTCTTATGTACACATGTAAAGATAAGAATATGTTTGTGTCGGTATTTTCATGCGTTTCTTCTTTTTTGCAGTATGTACTGTACTTATATATACAGGTAGCCTGAAGCCCACATCTTTTTTTTACATTAGCCCAACTGCCTAAAAGTTTAGGTCTCCATCCTTCTAGATCATTAATACTTAGTTCATCATGGTTGCAAATAATTGATTCAATGTGATAATCAGGTCAAACTGTCAAAGTTTTTAGAGAATATATGTTTGTACAGTTCTAGTTGTGGATTTTTTACACTTCCCTTTTCTTGAACTGTTTTTAAATATCGCATGTCCTATTGGCAATTCCATGGAACTTTGAAAACACTTGATTAATTGTGTTAATACATAGCTGTTAAAGCTTGCAGAAAATTTTTCTCCAAACACAAACAGTTAAGTAGCTAGATTAGACCACTGGACAGGATTGCTGCTTTGAGGTATGGGGAAGAGTTACAGTCGGGTCTAGGGGAAAGGAATCATATTTGGGGGGCGGGGGGGTTGCATTTATTGTGTGCACTTTCGTTCAACCCTCACCCACTTCAAATTCTGTCACCAACACAAAGCAAGTGAGGAAAAGGTAAATGATGCATCATGTTCCGTAAAATGACTTGTACCTTTCCTTTGCATGTCTGTCAATCTCAAAATTAAATTTTCAGTTTGGTAGAGCTGTTGTTTCTTGTAAAATAATGAAATGGTGATATCAGGGGTGACTTAAATATTTTTCTTCTTTTTAAAGAAATGGAAAAGGAGGTAAAATTATTCTCACAGCTGAAGAAGTCAGTGACTGCAAGGTAAGTGGTTATTGGAATGGGCTTAGGACATGGGATTGCAGCATCCTTGTTACTAGTAAGATATTGGGAAATGTGTGTCATCATTGTGCTATGAAAAGTGTGGTCGATGGTTGAAAAGTTTTCTTGCAGTAAATGTGAAATACGGTCTACTGACTCAGTTTTATTAATATGTAAAAGGGGTCAGCTGCACGTTTTTCAAATCGGGCAACTTGTTTCTCCTGGAGCGATATGAAGATCTTTCTCCAGGATTGAATTCTAGGTCATGTGGCTGAGAGACTCAATGAAAGAGAGACAAATTATCCAAGTGATATAATGTTTAAATCGTGCTTTAATTAAATCTTATTTGTTTACTATTACCTAATCTGGCCAGTTTGTTATAACACAACACTTACTTTCTGCAGTTGCAACCGCACCAACCCTCGCTAAACCTTCCACCCTTTCTCGATCTCCCTCAATTAATCAATGAATCTTACTTTGAAAATAACAGCTTTACACGGCGCAGAAAACAGTGTAATTCTACGGGCTCCTTGTTTGAACTAAACATAAGGGGATTCCCGGAACGATTGTGACGTCAAGGACGTAGACAGCTAGCTAGCTAGCGTAGAAACTACGAGCATCTAGGCTAAACGCGCATGCACCGTACATACAACAGTACAGCGGCCGTCTGGACTCGCAGCACACCATAATACATCGTTTCGTTAGGAACTGTAAATTTACTAGAGTACCGCGGGCTCATAATCATAGCTAACTGTCTGCGTCATAATAATACATATATTAACGTTATTGCATCGTTAAAGTAATAACGGTACGAATTACTAGTTAGTAAGTATGTACAACTGTACAATAAAGTCAAGTATTCCATCTTTCAACTGCATCACATTGCAAGTACCAATGTTACTAACGTTAAGCTAGCCTAGTCCTACGTGATTTGCTGCACGCATGTGCAGACAAGTCCAAAGTTAGGCCTAGTAACACAGTGTCACCCTAGGCTAAGCCAGTGCTACATTATAATACATAAAACTTGAATTAACAGTGTCTGACTTTACGATAATTTATAAATATGCCTGCCCTGTTACAAATCACTTCTGCATTTGATAGGTAGAAGTTTGCATGATATGGAAGAAACCAAGATGCATTTATTTATGGGCTTGTAGCTATGCATTTGTCAAAATACCAAAGTAGGAGAAGAAGAGGGGAGGAGGAGAGAGGAGGGGAGGGGAGGAGAGATAAGAGGAGGGGAAGAGATGGAGGCTCTCCAATGTCTTCTCTCTTTCCACATATTACCTAATGACATGTGTCAATGATTATTGAAGGTAGTGCAGTAAGTACAGTAAGTGGAATATTCCTTTCTGCTAGGGTACATGTGTTTCCAGGTTCTGAAGAACCCTCCTCCTTGCACCAAAAGGATTTTTTGTTGTCCAGTATTGGTGAACTGATGAGACTTGAAGGCTAAACAAGGGAAGCTATGAACTCCCATTAAAAGTATAGTAGAAAAATCATCCTGAAATATCAAAATGTGAGGTACCTGTGTTTGGATGGCAATCCCTCCTACCAATGTAAATTGAACTTTTCAAACAATAGGAAACATCCATGAAATTGCAGTTACATAATTTACATAGAAGGCAACCAGATTTTATTACAGATGAATGTAAGAAAACTAGTGGAGACATTTGCAGGTTTAATCCTCAGCACTGAAGATAAAATATTCCTATTTCAACAGGATCAGGCTACTCTTACATTTAGGGGATTAAAGTTGGATAAGAAAGACTTCCTTGGTAAATCAGATCCATTCCTTGTCTTCTACCGGTGTAACGAGGACAACTCGTAAGTCTTTTCTTGTTCTTCCCTTAAGAAATAAGCAACTCTTTAATAGTCAGTCACTAAGGATGCTCATATATATTCCTGGAATGCAGTGTACCTGGTGATGTACAATATATTACATAAACTGGGATGAACTTTCAGTAGTATGCTACCCTGGTAACCTTAGCAAGGACTCACTACCCTCTTTGTTTCTGGGTTTTTTCAACTGATTACTCCTTCAACCTTAATTTCTGAGAGTTCCCTTCCCTAGAGTGTTACCCAGATACTTAACTTTTCTCTGTGCAAAGCTACACTGGCACAGCTTTGCCTGTGTAAGAGTCCCTTATATGTTCTTCAAGTTTCTCTCTTGACTGTTCCAGTTGAGGCTGAAATTAACAACATTGTCCATGTACACTGCTCCATAGCTGTCGTTGCCATTGCAGTTTAAGTACTAAAACTTTCACCGTTGCAGCGTAACTTTCAGAGTGGTTTGCACTCGCTTCAAGTGTAGAGCAATAGATCGAAGTAGTTTGCTGCCACTGTTAATGTCATAAATTCTTTTATCTTAACCATGCCCACCCATTGGACGAGTGTTACTCCTGCACCTTTATTGGCTGCACTCGTAATACCAACGTCCGTGAACTTTCGCAACAATTCGTAGTTGATCTTCATAAAAATTGGTACGCTATTAAGTATTCATGTATATGATCACAACAAGCACAAGCCCAAATGTTCAACTCAAAATCGACTAAAGCAAGTCTGATTACCAATCTTTATAGGCAGCCAAAGTCAGTGGGGTTTTAATATGTGATTTCTTTCCCTGAAACTCACCCAGTGAAGAAATCCCATTGACGTACTGTTTAAAGTGAGAAGAACAATATTACAGTTAAAGCTCCATCTTGCAGGAGGAATATTTGTATTCTGAATTCAGTCAAGAGATAGCTTCAAATCAGGCTCATGAATATAGCAAAATTGGGCAGTCTCTGTCATTGTTTGCAGGTGTTAGAGTATGTACGTAAAGAAGTGACATATTTGACACCTGCTATGAAGTTAAACCTTAACCTTGCTAGCTTACATCCTGGAAGCTGTTTGTGGCATTTACATACTTTCACAGACAGTGATAAGTAAAACTGGAAGTTAGTGAGATATGTTTCAGAATTAGCTGAATAGACACTGCACTGCATGTGGCAATTGGTAATTATTTATTTATTTTTTTTTGGCAGCTACACTATTGTCCACAGAACAGAAGTAAAGAAGAATACATTGAACCCATCTTGGCGTCCGTTCATACTTCTAGTCCGAGCACTGTGTAATGGGGACTATGACAGATCGATCAAAATAGAATGTTATGATTGGGATAATGATGGCAGGTAGGAATGCTGCCCTCTAAGTGTAAAATGCATTGGACTGTCATTATCAATCACTGGTGCACCCAGAAATTTTGTGTTGGTTTGATATCAGGAGGGCTATGAAAATGTGAGGGTGGGAGTGGAGGAATGCTGCAGTAGTAAGAAATGGATAGTAGGGGAAGCACAGGTGAAAAGAAGGGAAGAGAGGGCTGTCAAATAGCAGCTGTGTCACAGAAGAACAGAAATAATCAGATAATGCACCTGAGTCTTTGAAAAGAGGAAGAAAAGTACCTCATATGATGCAAAATATGTAAGGGATATAGTGAAGTAGTGAAGGTTGTATGGTCCAAACTGTAGAAGTACGCTCCTTTCCTTGTCCTGGCCTGCCCCGCTGCCCTGGTACTTGGTAATGCAAGGATGTGTTGGAAGACATAATGTTTAATAGATTTTTCAGTGTAACATTAAGTGTTCCGTTCTGCTCTTTTGTTATTACCCCATGTGTTTGGATTGCAGAACATGGCAAGTATATTCCCTTAGAAATGCAGAGATAAGCAGACTTAACCCTTAAAACCCAAAATGCTGCTGTAGTAGCTTTCCCTATAACATTTCTACACCCAAAATGCCAGTTATACTGATTTCAAATAATGTAATGATAATCTGCCATTTTCAGCGAATTGGGGAGCTTGTCTGAAAAGGATTTGGAATGTAGTTACTATTGTGGTTGTTAACATTTCTTGTGTGACATTTCAGATCATATTTTTGGTAGAAAAGTGGAAAATAAGGCATTTCACATGATGTTCATAGATTCTTTTCCAAATAGGAATTACAAAGAATTGTTGGATAGATTTTTGGTGTGCATCGTTTTTTGCCACAGCAAAATGCCATTGACAAAAACATCGTGTACCAGAACTTTATTCGACAAGCCATTGCAATTGCTATTTGGAAAAGGGTTTATTGTGTGGGTTGTAGACATTGCTACTAAAGGATGAGTATGAAGACTTTTACATGTATGATAAGGAGTAAATTTAGTCAGTTTGAAGAAAAGTCTTGGTGATTTAAGTGATGATTCGAACGTTTGGCCTTTGCATTCTTTGGTTAGTAATGCTCATAGTAAACATTGGGAGCGGAAAGGCTTAAGGTAGAGTTAGGTCTAAACAATACAGTATCAAATATGGTAAGGCCTACATTTAGGCTAAAGCTTGCCAGCTTTATTGGGTTCAAGATTGCAATTAGCAGTGCTTGTTGGAAATATCAGTGAGAGTGAAAAAGATAATTATAATAATTCAGTAGATGTACCAGCCACATCTCATCTAGTTCCTCAGTGATACCAGTGTGTGGTTGAGGATGGGGTATAGGACATGTAAGAGGTAGGAATGGAGGTGGTGGTTATGCTAGTGTGTCAGGATAATTCATGGACAGGACATGAACAGCCAATCAGTGTTTAAAGGATAAATGATACTAGATTTAGTAGTATTAGACTGGTAACCCAAGGATTAGATTTGGTTGGCTTGAATGATACAGTTCAAGTGGTATGGTAACAGAGTATGTATGTATGTGTATGTAAGTGCTTCTGACTGTCAGTCTAACTGAGGATGATCTAGATGGGGATGATATTGGGGATATGGGGAAAATATTTTTGAAGAATACAAGATGAAAGTACAACTCTTGTTGTATTTGTTATTTCTGACTATTGGAGTCAAGATGGCTGAAACCAAAGTTAATATCACTGAAACGACTCTGTGTACAATTAGCAGAATTCTGCAGGATTCCCAAACAAGGTACTATATTCCTTGGACCTGAACGAAGCCATGTTTTGCTTTGATCTCCTTTTTGTCTTTCAGCAGCCATGATCTGATTGGTGAATGTTACACAAACATGAGACAACTAGCTGAAGGAAGTGGCTCATTTGAGGTGGATTTTGAATTTTTTTTGCTCACTAATACCATTGGTAGTTGGTGTGTTTTCATTTATTTTTAAAGCTTCATTTTAGCTTTGGACAGCTTGGCTTTTGTGCTGCAACAAATTTTGCTTGTGTGAACATTGTGAGTAAAACCAGGTTTGTTCTCAAACTACCTGTTTGTCCTAGCATGTCATGCTTGGTTGTATTCAAATGTGCCAGCATTATGTAAATGTTGGAAATATCTAGAAGTCTTCTTGGTTTAGGTGAAAAGAAAATTCTTGGCATTCATGATGGCATGTGTATGTATGTGTCTGATATGTGTTTGTGGCTCTACGCTCACTAATACAATATGTTAAGAAGGGAAACTGATAAGTCTCTTACTTTCTATATGGATACCCCACATTTAGAGAAAGAACCCAATCGCTCTTGTTGGAGGTCAAAGGTGACTGTCTAGAGGTCATTGGAGATGCAACTCTGAAAACTTTTTAACACAGTATAGGAAGCATGCCTATATTTTGTACTTAGCATTAAGATACATAATTAAGAGGAAGACTGTCTTTTTGATAGGAGTCAAAGTTTATTTTGTGGTCCCTGGAAGTCATGGCATATTAACATCATATCTGTAGATAGTGAGCATGAATACTTTGTACTCTTTGCATGTCAATGCATTAGATGGAGAAGAAAAGTGAAGGTTTTGGTGGGGCCCAAAGGTCATGTTTAGTTCGGAGGAGGTCAAAATCTGAGAGCTTTGTTGATGAGACCTCAAGAATGGAAATATGGATACTTTTACTTCCATTTTGTAGATGTGTTTTTTGAGTACTAGAAGAACCCTGATGTTTTTAGTGAAGGTCACAGATCACCTAAGGTCACCATAGGTATTAATCAGAAAACCTTGTATAATAGGATTTTTAATGTTACAAGCATGAAAACCTGTTAGACATGGTATGCATATTTTCCATATTGAGTACAGAAATCCTGTTGTTGTTGTTGTTGTTGTGAATTAAAGGTCATTTGAGGTGAACAGAACCTAAATCCTGAAAACTTTGTTAACATGATGTATTAAGATAGGGATGATAGATTCTTGGTATATGTGGTGTGTGGATGCAACATATTTGTCAAAATAATGCTTGTGTACACTGAAGGAGGTAGTTCTGATAAAAACTGAAGTCTAGTGAAATGAGTTCATCAAGATGGCATTGCATTTTGTATTCTGGTTAATTGCAGCTGAGCTTGTACATATATTAAAGTTATGGAGCTGTCCATTTGGCCATCAAAACCTGTAACAGAATGCTTCTCCTTACACATTTCTCAATAGACTTTGATTTAACTTTGACACAATAACCCTTGGCTGGTGGGCTATAAGACATATCCAGTACTGTAAGATCAAATATCCTCAAGAGTAATTGAGATACTGTTTGATAGCATACAAAGTGACTTTCTATGCAAACAGCCATCATTGATATTTTGTACATATATAAACCATAAGTGCCTGGTATGTTGGGATTGCACACTAACATTGAGCTGCAGTGTTATCTCTGTAACAAATTATCATCTCACTTTGTTGTGATTGTGCCGTATTATCTTTGGATACCAGCTAATTAAGGAATAAAGCGCATTTGGCAGACAATTATTGGTGAATAAACAGTCAAGACTCCAAATTTGGCAAAATAATGGACGAGACAAAGCTGAGTCCGTTATCTTGCAAGTTTGGAGTCAAGACGGTTTATGACACAATAATAGTCCGACAGATGTGGTTTATTCCTATTCTACCACTGAAAATGTGTGAAAAACTTAATTTTTATCAGTGTTTACGTTTACTGACTGTATGTTGTGGAATAACAGGTCAGTGTTTAAACCAATCAGAATCCACGATTTTCAATAACAGATGGCTAAAGGTGGTAGAATCCACCATTGGTTTATTGGTTGTTTTCTGAGTGCGGGTGCGACATCCAGTCAACTTGTGGAAGAATATGTGGCAACTTAACCATTTATGTATCAAAGCAGTAAACAAAAACTAAATGCACATTTTACCTGAATGCTTGAATTGAGTTCCTGTTTAACATATCAAAAGATAAATTTTTGCTGTATGTAGTCTTTGAAGTCAATCTATCATGTGAGGTTTGTGGTTGATTTGCCCATTGTATGCAGGGTGACCAGATGTCCTGTAATACACGGGATTGTCCTGTATTTAGTTCATTTGTCCCACGTCCCATATTGAACTTCTTCCAGACGCCTTTTTGTCCCTTATTTCCATGTTGCTTTAAGGGGGTCACTTATAAAATAGACTAAAACAATGAAACACAACTTAGCAATGGTAGAATGAACGGATACAGCCACTGCAAGAAACCTTGAAATCTATGGTAGAAGTGCGTTATCAGCCTTCCAGGGCCTGCTCACCCACATGTGTCTATGTATTACAAGTGTGGGCTAATGTAAGAAAGTGTCGAGGTTTGTAGTCAGTTCCTCAGTTTTAATAGGTCTGCAAAACAATAGTGCCACTGGCATATTGGTTGTATGCAATGTGTCTACATTCGTATTCGATCAAAAATTGGTACAAGGCATGTGCGCAAGTGCTGTAATTCCCGTCTATGAGTACCAACGCGCCAGATCATTTGTACTTTTCAGTCTTTTGGTAATCAGTTTTTCCGGTCATTTGTATATGACTGTGTGATGTTGCAGAAGGTGACTGCTTGCTGTTCTGACATCTCTATATTCCAGCAAGTTTACATGAAGGTCATTGTTAGGATAAGGGTTAGGTAGGGTAAGAAAATTATGGTTACATGTGTGAGAATGTGGAGACATTGGGACATAGAGGTGTAACCATTGCAGAATGGCTACCGACCCTGCAAGATCTCATGCTATTCTTTCTTGACCTCGAACAGCTGATTAATCCAAAGAAGAAGGCCAAGAAAAAAGGATACAAGAACTCTGGAACATTGGAACTGCTTAGCTGTGCCATTGAGAAGCAGCACAGTTTCCTGGACTATATCAAAGGAGGGACACAAATCAATTTTACAGTTGCCATTGACTTTACAGGCTCAAATGGTGAGTATTTCACTCACAATTATGGAAAGGTCCATAGCCAGACAAGGTACTGAAGGGTACGAGATATCTTCCGGGGTGAATTTTTTTCGGGGGAGGGGGGACAAATATACTCAAATGTTTCAAGTAAAAATTGCACTAAACATTTGGAAGACCGAGCAGCAAGAAAGCCCTGCAGGTGGGGCCTAATTTTGGCTAAATTTGTTCATAGTTGAACGTAGAACTTATTGCCACTACATTTCTAGTTCTCATCGTATCAAAATAGCGCCACAATTTACCATTGACCTCAACAGGGTTAACCGTTGACCTACACACTATTTCAGCATGTGTCGATGGTCAACCGTCCAAGTCCATGGAAAATCTCTCTGTATATAAAGCCTTATATTGTAGAAAATGGTAAACCATTTCAATTCAGTGTAATCCTTAAGTACATTGTCATGTTTACTAGACGAAATGATTCCACAGAATTTAAACTTTAGCCAAATTGTAGTTTTAATGATCATTTAATTTTTATCTTCACGAAAAATAGAGAAGTTTGTGGTTAACGGTTCGGTACATCGTGAAATGTGTTACACCCTCCCCCCCCCATTCCAGATAAACCGAGATAAATAAAAAAAAAAAAAATTGGTTTCGTTCCATTACAAATTATTACAATGAAATATAAATATAAACACTGACCAGCCAGAAAAACTACCACCCCGGACCTCATATGAATCTGCTGAGGAGGTACATTCCTTTCCCCGAACTCCTAGCAGGAAAAATTCAAGTGAGATCCCATGCTTAATGATGTTTGGCTCCTTGTCATGACAATTGAATATAAATGTGACATACTGACAAGCCAGGGTACTAGTGCCATGCAAATTAAACTGTTGATCTCTCATCATCACTTGAAAAATAAAACGGCAACCTCTGCTTTGTAAAGCACTCAAAACCAAATTTGGAAATTCCTATACCTTTGTACAGGCTGTAGACAATCCTCGACAAAAGTACATGGGACAAACACCGCTCCCTGTATCAGTGTTGAAGTCTCAAAACATGCTGGACCACCACAACATTGAACGGTGGAATGGGGGTTCGTAAAGGGGGATTGTGATCTTACTGTTGCTTGTTTTGGGTGTTTTGTCCCATCATATTTGTCGAGGATTGTAGCTTGCTTAACTGGGACTAGGCAACTACATGTATCACTTTCCATAACCGTAGGTCTTACACTTACCGTACTGAATGTGCACACTTGTTGACCAAACCAAAGGCAGAATATCCCCTCATAAATTCTTCCTAAAATTCATCTCTCTGCCCATGAAGACCTGTCTGTACATGATAAAGCTGATTGGAAAGGCTCAGTCAATTATGGAATTTTTTAGCTATCTTCATTTAAAATTATTTCTGAAATTTTTAATGCAACTGCCTTTTGTGTTTTGGTATCACAGTTCCCAGAATTGAGTCATCTATCAGAAAGATATACTAGTTTTGGATCAATGTCATGGGAGAGTGAATTGTAATATTAGTTGATGGGTAAATGTCACTTGGGTTGATATATCTGCCTGTATTGTGGAAAGCATAATCTTGCATGGTGGATATGTAGGCCTTTGGTGCTGAAAGGGTTAAGATACCCCTGTTGGTATCATTTTAGGAAGACTAGAGTATTAGTTACTAACATACTCTCAGGTTTGTAAACCTCAAATACAGTGGTTTAGTTCAGTAGTAACATAGTTTAACTTAACCTACAGAAACTACATGGAAACCTTTTTCTTATTGAAATGGAATGCACTGTTAAATCAGACCTTCAGGTTGCTATGACATGAAGCTAAGTCACCATAAATGTAAGAACCCTCTAAGGGTTTATGAATTACAGCCTCACATCAGAGGGCTTCCAATTTCAACAATTTAGCTCAAATTTGGAGTCTTTCTAATTTAGAAGGTCATTTCACTGGGAAATTCAGGAATTACACCCTACTTAAATGATGTAGTTGGAGATTGAATCCAGTACCTCTGATTGCTAAACCTCATTGCTTCAGAGTTAACTCTGCTTGGTTGTTGCAGTGGTCAAGATCTGACTGGTGTCTTCAACATTACAACAACTTTTAGATTTGATGTTTAGAGGAGAAGCCTAAGGTAAAAGTGAAGTAGGTTTGTATCCATGAATTTTAATATATTTCTCCATTTTGCTTTATTTTGTAGGCAATCCCAGTCACAGTAACTCATTACATTACATAAATCCTTACCAACCCAACCACTATGAGCAGGCCATCGGTGCTGTAGGGGAGGTCATTCAAGATTATGACTCAGACAAACTCTTCCCTGTTCTTGGCTTTGGAGCAAAAATACCCCCAGATGGCAGAGTTTCTCATGAATTCCCAGTGGTGAGTAAAGTGTGTATGGTAATTTTTGGAAGTTTTTGGTGATGTGAATGAGTTTCTGTCCTACAGTTGTAGTTTTTTGGATGAAAAAAAAGTGAAGTTAGCTTCAGAATATGTACTAGATAGCTGGGGAATGTGTGCACAGTACTAGGTAGTTAGGAAATCTGTTGCACAGTCTCCAATGGCTAGGAAATCTGGGGTCTTTGAAAATTTGAGAGTAAAACAGCAGGTATGAAATGTGTATACCATGCTGGACATTTACAAGAATGGGTGAATACATAGTGGCATTAAGTTGCAGTGTACATTATTTAGGCAACTGAAGATTTTTAAAGAAATTATAAACTTGTGTTATCTTATTTCTTGGAAGTTGTAGGGGGTGGGGGGGGGTTGGGGGGGAGGAATCCAGAAATTTTCTTGAACTCAGTTCATATTTTTCAGTAAGATGTGCACCCGAAAGTAACTTGTAAATGTACCCAGTAGCATGAAATGCTTGGTAATGGAGACTGGGACCCATACCTGTAAGTGAATGGCATTAAAATGAAGTCCTGGCCTAACAAAGCTAGGTATTTATGGAAAGTGGCACAGGTTTTACTGGTTGCTAACTTGCTAGTATTTGTAAATATGGTGTTTCCTGATATGAGAATAGTTTCTGGCAGTTATTCTGCTAGGCGCTTGGAAAGAACATAAATTATTCATGGATGTCAAACCACTTACCTCAGTGTCTGTGAATCATTTGGGGGTAAGACTGGCTATAAGCTGTTTTCATTTTAACTAACCCTTCTAGGCAGAAAATTCCAAACTAAGGGGCACCAACCACATCAATATTTAGTTCTTTGTTCAGTCTCATGAAAACGGCAACTTGCATGCCTATCTGAAAGTATACTGTAGGTCTGTAGTCCTAACCATTTTTTTGTGGGTATTGTTGCAGGATCATGGAAAGGTTAAGTTTTGTGAGGACAAAGGACTACTGACATGAATCTGTTTTCTTTTCACTGTCAGCAAACCAAACTATCTAAACAAAAAACTTTGACAAATATTTTTTGAAAGAAAATTTGGTAAAAGGGAGACAGGCACAAGAAAGTTTTATTTCTGTTCCAATAGCCAGGTTTGAATCAGTTATGAATAAGTAAGATGGAGAGTACAACAGGCAATGATCTGCACACTTAAGCACACTTAACAATGGGTCTGTGCACACTGTAGTGAAAAGATTTTTCAGATTAATCTCCAACAAAAGCCCTAGTCCCTGGGAATCTCCAAGCTGTAGGCTTGGCCATTGTGCTCTCTAATCTGATAACTATGAGCTTACGGAAATTGGGGCATAATTCAGAAAGTATTCGGCAGTGACAATGAGAACAAGAGAAACATGCTCTGATGCACAGAAATTGCCTCTGTGAGGGTCTGTGGACACAAGTTTGGATGGCTTCCTTAGGCAAAATTGTGTTTGTGGTCAGAGTTTCTAATTGTTGCAGCTTCTCAAGGTTTTAGATTTGTGTTCTGAATTTTCTTTCTCTCTACACTTCTAAAGCCATTCTTGGAATTCTGGTGATGCCATTATTTCATTTTAGCTCTGTGGCAGTGGTTGGATGTGTTTCTTTTTGAAGACTTTACTTCAAACACCTTTTTCTTTCTTCTTCTTTCAAATTTGTTCTTTTTGTTTTTCTTTTCATAGAATTTCAACCCAGTGAATCCATTTTGTATTGGAATCCATGGAATCATGCAAGCTTACAAAGCCTGCATACAACAGGTTCAACTTTATGGACCAACAAACTTTTCTCCAATCATCAACCATGTTGCCAGGTTAAAACAGTTTCTTTCTTTGTTATTGTTGACATTGTCTATCTGTCTGTCTTCTGTAACCTTTGCAGAATCTAAACAAGTCATTACTTCAGTAAATATGTTCCAAAATGACCTGACTGCATTAATTCTGGAGAATTTGTGCCATTGAAATAACAAAGAAATTGAAGTTCATGATGTGACATGAATCACTTTAACAGCTGAATCTGGCTGAAGTCAGCATTGTTACAAGTCATGACTCAAGTCAGTGCCCTCTAAAATCACCTGACTTAAGTAATTCTAGAAAGTTTTGTTTGCTTGAAACAACATAGTGACTGCACTCTAGTCAAACTTTGAGAAGCATTGTCCCAGAATGCCCTGGTGACTTAAAGCCCGATTGTCACTGTATCCATGTGATGCAAAGTATTGTTCGTTGATTGCAGGTTTGCCCATGCATACCCCGATGGATCCAACTATTTTATTCTCCTTATCATCACTGATGGTGTTATATCTGATATGGAGATGACGAAGCAGTCAATCATTGCAGTAAGTTCATGGTGATAACTTCTCTGCTACTGGTATAGTTTGCTACCACAGTGTAGTACATCTCAAGTTGCATTCATTATAGAAGAGGTGGCTTGTTAAGTAATCAAATAAAATTTCAACTGTGCTCTTAGTTTGTGCTTCATTAACAATTAACTGAGTTGACAGACCAACACCAGTGGTCATTTGAGTGTGTTAACCAGTTGTGTGCAGCCATGTGACCACTGGGCTAGATTTTCTTCAGTCTGTTTAGGGGTTGCATTGGGTCAAGATATTGAGAAGGGCAGAAGGCTAAGGAAAGTGGCAGTACCTGATTTTTGTCATAGTTAAGATTAGTTGGATGTTTGAAGGTAATTCATATTCAACCCATGAAAGCCTATAATCATAGAGTAGATAGCTTCAGCTGTTGCCTGGACTTCTGCTTCTGTACAAATTTACAGCATTTAATACAAGATGTATGATTCAATGCTGTTTTAGTCACACACAGATTCTTGAATCATTTCACATTGTTATGCTTACCTTATTAAGGCTCACAAAGCACTGCCAAAAACAACCATGCATAAAGTAATTATAATAGTGAATGTTTATGTTTATTTGAACTAGATATTGTCAACTCCAGATTATGGGTAAACGATAAATCATGGGTAATAGATAGCCCACATTTAGTGTTGCTGTGCTAGCAGGGGTGCAGGTTGCACATACACAGTGTAAGCAGTACCTGTGTCATCATCTTGCCGTGGGTGTGAACTTTCATTCTCTCAAATCAAGGATTTAAAAACATGCCGTTGACAAATTTGAAAAAGATGCAGTATTGAGGTTACTGGGACAGTGTTCGCACTAAGGAATAGAAGGTGGGAGGGAATTCCCTCTCTAAAAATTTTTTTGGGCGGGATTTTCAAAATCAAGGGGGGACCTCATCCCTCCCATAATTTTTTTTTTGAGCGGGATTTTAGTTGCCATCGCAAAACTACTCCCCATGCTAGAGGTACCACTTCCTGTTAATGGCAGTTAATGCGTGTCACTAGTGCTTCTCCAAGTTCAAAGCCTCCCCACACCCCTCCTCCGATACTTCAGGCTCCAATTCATCACTCGGTGTTTTCCTTCTGAAGAATGAGTGAGTATAAATCCATGAACTTGAAGTTGAAGTGGAAAATATGAATGAACTTCATTGGAAATACACATACAATCAGAAATTAATGAGAGCAATGTACAACATAATGAAGAAAGTACATACAATACATATTCAATACAACACGTGCAATTTTGGCCGGTAATCGGCCAAAATGGCAACCCTGTACACGATACAAGGTTGCGTTTGCAACCCTGGGACTGTGATTGAATTTCAGTCCAATCAGATTCGCTCTTATTTAAATACAACCAGCAAACAGCATATAAGAGCTGCACTTGAATGGCTAGATTACGATGATATTTGTTGCTACCATAATCAGTGTTCAGCTTGGGAGTTGCCATCTGCTTGCTTGGTAACGATTCTATATTGCAATTTATTGTGCATATTATAATTACAATTTCTCTGTACAATCACAGCTGCAGAGAAGTGCACAGGAATTTTGGCTGGATTCAGAACATCAGCTGCCCGCTTAAGATTTATTTATGTGCGCGAGTGGAGAAGGTGTGTGGGATTTTCCCGCATTAGATTTATGTGCAGGATTTGAAAGACAAAAGCGGGATTCCCGCAATCCCACGCCTTAGTGCGAACTGCTGTAGTTGGCAAGTCTAAAAGAGATTTATAATAGCAAGTGTTTACTTTATGCAAAAATAGTGTCTCTGTGATCGAGTAATAAAGATTCATTAATTCAGTGAAATCCATTGTAGATATAAATCTGTATATGCATATACAAATACGCATTTAAAAAAAGAAAATTACAGTAGGAATATGTTTAAGTAAAAGTGTATTTCTTACTTCCCAGGCTGTATGAGTTGCAGATTAGGAAAAATGTGAAAAAGTTTAGCGGCTGGGAACAGTAAGGGCAGGTATGCCAGACTAGTGTGTTTAATTAAAGTGGAATGTACAGCCATGTGTTATTATGTTTTTATTATTGTTCACAGGCTAGTGGGCTTCCTCTGTCTATCATCATTGTAGGCGTTGGTCCAGCTGATTTTGATGGTAAGTTTTTGTATATTTCATGAATTTTATAACATTGAATTCATAGAATGGGAGTGAGGTTAAACTTAAAACTTACAGTGTGAGAGCTTGTCAAGCATTATGTCATGAGATAACAGGTATATCTTTGATGGAAAATACCTGCAGATTTGTTTTCTCTCCTATGAAATTGAATTGATCTTCAGTGAAGGATTATCCTTGTGTAGTTTTTTCAATACAGTATGCTTGGTTATGAAAGACAATTCCTTCAAAGCAATTGCAGAGTCAGGATTCTCAGAAGGGAGAAATGTTGACTTTTCTCTTTGAATAGTTGTTTACAGCTGAAAAAGTGTCTCGTTTCATCTAAATTTTAATTGTTTCAGCTTTTTGATCAAATCAAACTTTGTTTTAATTCTTGAAGCAATTAGGTTATTTAATTTTCATAATGTGGGGAAACTGACAAGTAATTTGTGGAAGGTTACTGTTGTTTTATGCATTTGATCTCTACAGCTATGGAGGAGCTTGATTCAGATAAACATTTATTGACATTCAGAGGCAGGACTGCTGAGAGGGACATTGTGCAGGTCAGTTGACCTTTGACATAAATACATCTAAACCTTTATGCTTACTTTGGGAACTTGTTGTGTTATATTGTATGGTTATGTGAGAAAGAAAAATAAAAAGAAGTGCACTTCATGTTCTAATTTCATTGTGTTATCTTTGTAAAAATAAGGAAGCATTTATGGATATCAACTGAGTGAGAAGAATTTGATTTTATTGTGAATTGTGGTGGATTCAGACCAAAACAGAACACTCATATGCAAATATCAGAGCAGAACTGCATTTGACTTGGTGTGTTTGTATGGGTGCGTGTGTGCTATCAACATACTGACAACTCTTTGCCATTTGTGAAAATGTGGTTTTCTTTGTATGTGGACGTGGCAAAATTGTAGAGAGTAGTAGAGTTAACATGTGAGTAAGCCGCAGGTCATGTATTGCTAAGTCTGAAGATATTTGTTTAATTGTGGTCACTTAGGTGTACTACAGCCGTATGTTGTTTAGTGCTCTGTTGATTAAACTTGTGTTTAAAAGCACATCAAGAAGTGAAGTAAAAAGGTGAAGTCTCCAACAAACTCTCAGCCCTAGCACACTGATGGCAGAATTCACAGGTGATGTTTAGGGTGATAAATAGTGGGCTACAGAGAACAGGTCACAGAGGGCTCTTTGTGATGAAGGTCTGCTTGTCGTTGGGCTGAGACAGGCCAGTGCGAACAGTGTAAGAGACAGGTGATTCTAGTCGGGTGGCCATTTGTCTAGCTTTTGGCCGGATTGTCCGGCTTTTCGGCAGCCTGTCCTCCGTCCGGCTTTACTTGACACCGGACTTTTTATCCTCCTTTTTGAAGGTTTGTAAGGTCACATTGACAAAATTTGCAAATTAATTAAATTAAATTAATTCCTATCACATACGATATCTGGACGTGAAAAAAAGTGATAAAGGCTATCTCAAAATATGCACGATCTCATCAGTCACATTCGTAGGCAACCATATTATAATCCTACACTCCATGCGCAGTCAGTTTGATTAAATAAATAGTACAATGTATAACCTGGTGGGCATGTAACGTATCTGTGTTTACAACGCTGGCATGTGGCAGTGGTCGGATGTGACATGGCAGACAGTCATGTCCTCCATTTTGGGAATTTAGAAATGGTCACCATAGATTCTGGTGGTACCAAATACTGTAAAACCAATGGAATTTTGTGGTTTAACACAGCTGTACATTGATGACAATGCTTAGAGTACGTCCTTGGTTGTACCTTGTCAGTCTGTTCTTATTTGTATTTTCCATTCAGTTTGTGCCATTTCGAGATTATGTCGGAGGTATTGGGAGTGGTAATAGCCAGCTGAGCCAGGCCCGGCTTGCCAAGGATGTCCTAGCAGAGGTCCCTGAACAACTCATTTCATTCATGAAAAAGAAAGGGGTTGTTCCAAATGAACAGCCTGCAGCAGCCCACAAATCTTTGACTGATGTGGTAGCAACAGCACCCCCTATGTAATGGTGGCAACACCTCCCTGAGAATGTTTTACAGTGAGGTTAGTTCGATGGACTTGGTCTGTGCTTGCTTGCATGGTAATGGCAGATAAAATTTTATGAATAAAATTACCATTTTATCACAATGTACATTATCCAGAGGTACTTGTTTTTATGTCTCTTGTTAAAAAGAAAAATGGATCATTATTTTGATTGGGGCATCGTAAATGTCTTTATGATACTAACACAACCATAAATATCTCAGCATTTGTGGTATGCGTAATTGGTATGAAATGTAACGTTCGGAAAGACTAGTTATGCCTCAGTTGTTGTCTGTATAGAGGGTTTGTACCCATGTCATTTAATTCATCACTTGCCTGTCTCGGATTGGACATGTCTACCATCCAGTGTTCTTTGTGTAAGAATGGTTTCTATTGTCTTATTGTACACATGTATGGGGCTGTCAGAGAACTTCTTAAAGGGGAAGGAGTGCTGAGACCCTTTAGCTCCTAGATTTACACATTTTCTGTGGTAATTTATGAGCATTTTCAGGCACAGCTAATGATTTTTTTTTTAGAGGAAAAACTTCCAACTGAAAATTTGAGGGGCCTGATGTACTGCTAACACACCTGCACACTAACAGTGACTGGCAGTGTTGCCATGGGAAATGCGCTGATGTCATGTGAAAATCCTGTATCAGAAAAGGCTTAGTTTGTCAGTATAATCTTCTATGGTCAATCTAAAAGTCACGATGGAGTCAAATGCAATTACAAAAGTTAGTTTGCGATTTATACAAGTGATTGGGACATGTAGAACCCTGAGGAAGTTTTAGCCACCAAACTTAAAGGAAAGAGGTATTTATGTTTTTATTTTCCACAGCTTCTCCCTCCTCCTCTTAACTCATGCCTTCACTCCCCGAAAAGGACTCTGCCAAAAAAACTAAAGAGTTAAATGAACATATCCCACTGGCTTACTTTGAAGAAAAATGTTGCTTTGTATAAGGGATATGCACCTGTCGAAAATTTTCTTATCCTTCAAATAACTGCAAGAGAAATTTAAATGGAAGATAATGCATAACCGTTTCATGGAGAGTTGTGCTACATATATAGATTGTTGTTGTAGCAAATGCGTGTAATTCCCAACCATTTGTAAAGGAAAAAGTTTCAATATTCCCTCCCTTCCCTGTCATGTAAGTAAGCCACCAATGAGAAAGTGCTGGAAGTGGAATTCATACAAGTTTGGCAAAAACAGATCCATTATCGATATGTGAAGATTTTAACTGCATTTCTATTTTTCCAAACAAGTTTATGTGAGAAGTTTGGCAATGAGAAATTAGGTCTTTTCTCTCTTGTATAAAGAACGCATTCCTCCAGTCTTCTGTGCCACCTGTTTACCCAGGTTTCTTTCATAAATGAGAGTCTTTTTCAAATTTCATAAAAAGAGTCATTTATGTCTGTCAAACCATCAGGTATTGTGTGTCTTAAATTGTCTCAACCTAAAACAAGTAAGTTGCTTTTCTACTTTTATTACAGAGGCAAGTCTACTACAGGACTATTTACTTCATAGTGGTGCATCTATGTGTTGAAAATTATAATAGTGACAGTACATTGCCATTTTAACTTGAGGCTGTTTCATTTTGTAACTGTTGTATGTAAAAGTTACTTTGATACTTTAGTCTATATATCTAACTGTAGGGTATAATATAAAAATAGCTGCAGGTTATCTTCCAAGAACAAGACAGTTTTAAGTAAAATTCATTTTTGATGTTTTCATACTTTGAATCAATCTCTTATATAGTGGAAGGGAGCTACATCAAAATCGCAACTTGATTCTTTTCTTCATTAATGATCTATAATTTTTGTATTTTTTACTGTTTTAAATTTAGCACCTGGTACCAAGAAATGTTGGTGAATGTGCACTGTCTGAAGCAGGTTATTAGCTGACTCCTTTGTTTTATTTGTGACTTGAAAGTTTAGTGAGCAGTCAAGAAAGAGGAATTATGTACATATCGGCAAAGATGTGGCCACGGGTTTTGCATTGGCCTTGCTGAGCCACCCTTACAGAGTATTGGAAGGAAATATTCATTTTATCATTGTAAAGTATCTGTAGGCTACTGTTTAATGCTGGAAGTGCTTTGTACACAAAGATTCTAAGAGAAATAAGTCTACTTTGTTTCTCCACAGAAAGTGGACTGTTACAAATGTAGATTTTTGTGCCATTGTATAATTGCTTCCAGTTAGGGTCTGATATGTTGTGTCAGTCTTAGACCGTTATTCTGTAAACCACCAGATGTATGTGACATTTAGTCAGTGTATGATATGTGTTTGTATTAATGTACCTTGATAAAGTACAAGTGTTGTTTGTGACTGTATAGTGATTCAACTTGTAACTAGCTCACTGATAACTAATCACACTTCTTTCATTCCCGTTACTCAACAAGTCCTGTAAGCCAGAATGTTCAAGCATCAAATAGTGTTATAGTTTTGAGCAGTATTCAGTGTTTTCAACCTAGGTAGGCTCACACAGGCTGAAATATTATTGTTCCAATACTGAATGCATGGACATGACATGCTTGCAACCAGCAGAACTTAATAAAGTATGCAGAATTTTGTAATGCAAACTTTCCTAAAATTATGAGGTGAAATTTGAAGAAAAGGACCTTCATGTTGTATGGATGTTACACATGATCCTTTTTCAGTCTGTGGTATAATTTTTCTCTCTTTCTACATGTTTCAAAAGTGTAGATGCACAAATAACAAAAATACCTTGAACAGTGATCAAGTAATGAGAAGGAAAATGTAAAACCTAGGGGCTGCTACTCAGTTTTACTACCAGACATTAAGTTAAAAGGATGGTTAATAAATGAATGCTCACCTGATAAACATTCTTTTCCACCTAAGGAAGATCTTTTCACATTTTATCTATTTCACATTCCTGAACTAGCCTCACTCTATGCAGAACAGTCCAGCCATCACACTGACTAGTTCTGTGGCTGTGTCTTTGAGAAATTGTCGTGGAGTTGACTTGAGAACTGGCAATAGATGGTGAATATCTGTAGAGAATAGTAATTTATGTAGCAAAGCATGTTGCTGAGTGTATGCTTAATAGAAATATGTAATATAAATGATATTATCTTATTGCTGTTTGTCTAGTTTTGAGCAGATATAATTTAAACTGAAACTTTTTAGTTGAGAGTACATACAATTTAACTTTTAAATAGATACGGTTATACACAGAAGTCTTTCTACAAATTATTCCAGTGTGTGTAATTTGCCCATAGACCCTGTACCCTTATGAACAGCCTTATAGAAGAATGTGCTCTAGACCATCAAATGTTATGGAACTCTTTAAACTTCTTGCAGGTGTACACAATGCTTCCTCCAAAATAACTTAGATACCATAATACTCTCCAAACTTCTCATATTTCTGTTTTTATCATTGTAATGTTGTAATGTTTATTGTATTCTGTTTTTTTGTTTATTTACTGCAAACCAAATTGAGTCCTTGGACAGCCATCATACCAAAGTTGTATTTTGTTGTATTTGTATAATAGCAAATGGTATGTGTAATTAGAGTCTCCCTTTAGATTTCAAAACAAAATTAAAAGGAACTTATTTTCTGAGTTGATTATTAACACTTTTAAAGCTATGATGGTGAGGGCTGTACGTAGCACAGATTTTAAGTGAACTAGTTCCATTGCTCCCGGAAACTTCCTTTCGTTGTGCTTCCGTGCTTCCTTCAAGGCTTTAGAACCATATAACATTCAGGTTTTCACTTATTTTGGAGACGGACCCAGTGGAAAGGTATTGGTAAATGAGGTAAGTTATTGGAGGAAGAGAGACAGCTTGAGGAGGTGCTGGGCTTGGAGAAGTAGTATCATATGTCATTTGGCTAAGGGTATTGCCTCTCAAAATGGAAAGGTGGTCCTATTGTTTTGCTCACTTTATTTCTGTCAGTAATAGTGACATATTACATAAATGGTATGTTACTGGTGGTGTTCTCCCATTACCCTGTATCTTGCATATCTCAGGGTGCTTAAGAGCTGTACTACTTGCAGAAGTCATGTCAATATCCTCCTCTTCTCATAACATTGTTGCCATAAAACTTTGAAATTTCTGTCACCCCCCCCCCCTCCCCAACACACACGTACATTAGTGTTATGTCCTCCTTTTGTGCTATGCCTAGCACTTCCTAATCACGATGCCTGACACCTGCTGTACCTCAACGCCTCCCATCTCCCTTAGCTTTGTGCCTTTCAGGAACCCAACTTGAGTGTCTGCTTTGGAGATGTGATGTGAATGCCATTCTGTTCACAAGTATTCTTTGGTTGAATATTTTGAAAGGTTCACTGCCAGCTGATTGGATCAATTTCATGTTTTTACTTTAATTTATGACCACTTGAATTTATTTTTCTTGAATGCACATTTCATCTTAAGTTGTCTGTATGTACATTTTACATGGTGAATAACAGTTTGATAAAATTTCAGCTGATAAGGTCAATCTGGAGTGTTGTAATAGAAAATCTGTTATTGACACAAGAACTGATAATTAAGCATATTGAAGTGGGGAGTTGGTAGATGGGTGCAGGGCAAGACTACTGCTACACTTACCCAGCATTACTAAGAGGGTGTGTGTGGTGGGGGGTGTGGTGGGGGGTGGGGAGAGTGGGAGGGTTTATGTTAACATTTCAAACTAATTTTTGCAGTATATTACATCTTTAGTTCCAATACAAGTTCACTTATGACATTTCTTAGATATTTCCCTAATGCTGACAGAATTGATTCATGCAAAAAGCATCAAAATCTCTTTCAAAAATCTTTTTTTTTTAAATTGATTTAAAATTCTGTTTCAATATAATGTACTTGTCTCAAGATGTTACCAACTAATAAATGTTTTTAAGTTAAGTTTTGTATGTCTAATATATGCAGGATGTCAATGGTCATTTTTTTTATATTTCAGTAGAGCTTCATCAATGATGTAGCATTATACTTGAATGTAGCTTTGGAAATTTAATTGGAATATATTGAATGTTTAATCAGAATTATGCAGTATTACATTTTTCTTTCTTTTGCATTCTTGGATGGACCAATCCTTGCTATAAACTTTGCCACTCACTTTGTTAGCTTGGTCTAGAGGTTGCACTTCAATTTCCTGATATGTATACATGCAAACATATGGCATGGAGTCAACTTTTTTCACCTCACCCAGTATTGAGATGAAGGACTTCCATTATTTTTACCCATATCTACCCAGCAGAGGACTTCATTTGCTCAGCTCTTCTTTTACAGCTTCCCATACAAAGGGATATGACTGCACAAGGAGCACGCCTTGCAGTCTGCTATTTAGCTGGTAAACCCTAATCAACCTAAAACCTAGCTTAAAGGGGAAGAGAAGTAGCTATCACAAATTTATTTTTAAACATCAGGTAAATCTTCCAAATCTCTTCTTATTTCCCTTTAAAGTGTCTTTCATGATGTTTCTGAACACAAATATTGAATAAGCATTGAATATTAAAAGTAAACCAAGGAGTTACTCTGCATTGATTTCAAGGAAGGCAGCAGTTACCCCTAGTTCATTTTAAAAATTCTGCTGAATCTTACAGATAGCCTTGTATTACACTCACAAGCAACTTTCATTATGTTTCTGTTTAAAAACATTGAATGTTTAAGATAAAAAAGGAGTTTTTCTGCATGAATTTAACAAATAAGTGACAAAAATATTGTCTCATGATTGATAGGAGCCATATTCCTGAATTAGGATGACGTGGGGGGGGGGGGGGGTCTCCATTTTCCCTTTAACAATTCAGTAGCAGAAAAGTGGTCACATGGTTAAATAGAACCATTTATTTCATACCAGGGTATACTTACTTAAGTTGGAGTCACTACATTTTCCCTTTAAGCTGGTGTTGGGAGTATAAAGCAATGACTGTTTTCAAAGGTTCCCTGCACAGAGAGGGATCCAGGACCAATACCTGTGAAGGAGCTATTTCTGAAGGAGCACACAATCTCACCACAGAAAGTAAAAATTTTCCCTACTAGGTTTTCTTGTGGCCTCCTCTCCCTTCAGTTTTGAAAAACACAGTGCCTGCCTAGTGCACTTGAGGGATGTATCCAAGATTTTTGTTTGGAGGTGCACTAGATTCACCCATAGACCCTTTTCCAAATATCAATTACAAAGGATTGTGGGATAGCATTTTGGTCTGCATCATTCTTATTGACAGTAAAATGCCATTGACAAAAATAAAAGCACACAAAAACTATCCCACAATCCTTTGTGACTGCTATTTGCAAAAAAGGTCTCTATGTGGGAGAGTATCGTCCATCGTAGGACTTAGATAAAAAATCAGGCTCTCAGTATGGTGTACAAGATTCTATATCAAAACCGTGACAAGGAGAACATCAGCGAGATGTCTGCAATAGAATGTTAAAGGCCTGGTCCACCTTAGTACAGGCATGAATATTTTAGCCTTGGAAATTTTAGGGGGTGCATGTACTCTAATGCACCCCCTCTGGATCCGCCCTAGCACTTCCCACGCAGACGAAGCTACAGTAGCCTGTACTGAGTCTATATTGTTCATGCCATGTTTACACACTGAGCTGTCTGCTATGTACTGGATACACTTCTGACCTGCACAAGCCATCAGTCATTGACCACCAACTAATAAGAGGGATACTATTATTCCAATTTATGTCAAAGTGCTGTTCATTACCAACTAAAGATACTAATATTTCAGGTCCAGAAAGCACCAATAGAGCTACTCAAGAACCCTACAGGGGTTTGAGGTGACAGCAGCATGTTCCCAATTGCCTTAATTACAGTACTGGTACAGCACATGCAGTATGATTGTGTACGGTAGACAGTGCATGCACCCCCTGCAGGAATTAGATACCGTTGTGACACAATGTACACTTTACAGGTAAAATCCTCAACAGAGAGATGCCCAACACTGTGGGGTCGGTGAAACACCACTCTAGAGGTTTTTCATGTGATGTCAGCACATTTAATCAGGCATGGTGGCTGTCACAGAACTTGCACAGGTGTGCACTGAAATGCACACATAACAGGACCCTACATACAATTTTGGTCCTACACATGCCTGACATTCATAACAGAGAGATGTGCAACACAGTGACATCAGTGAAAAGCCTCTATACCAGGTTAATCATGGATGAAAAGTGCCAAAAAATGGATGAAAAGTGCTCAGAGAGTAACAGAGCATGTACTTATTGGTCCCAATCCTGACCAGGGACTGTGACTTAAATATCCCCTTAGACAGATGTGTATATAGCCACAGTCTTTAGGTGCTTTACCAACTTGGAGGAGTCTTACACAGCTCCTCTGCTTGACGACTGAACTGACCAAAGGCAAAAATTTCCTGAACTGGATAAATTCCTTGGTCTGCCAACCAGAAACATATTGTCCAGTATAAGTTTGAACCATCACAGTGCCTCAGTAAAGAATAATGTGGAACAAGCAGTTTTAATTAACCAGGAGATTCCAAGTTGTTCCACCAGCATTTGATCCAGGGACCAGATCTAGCATGCATGGCAGTACACTTACTAGCAAGCCACCTCCACCTCATTGTTAATGGAGGTATTTAGTGATTCCTCTACTCTGGGGTGATGCAATAGCCCTTTGAAATTGTTGCTGAAGCAACTCTGGCTCCCTGATAAATCAGGAAGTGTGTGTGTGTGGGTGGGGGGTGTTCAAGTCTGCTTGAACAATGACATTTTGTTTGAAAGACTTACCCACTTAAAGTGCAGCATAGGTTCAATGTATTCATAGGTTCTCTGGCCATGTTTTTACCCTTTTCTTTGTCCCTTGAACTAGGTCAGAACTTATTTGCTCCATTAGATATATTTTGTACCAAACAAAACTTTGTAAATGTACACCTCTGTGACAAATGTCTTTCCTGCGATAACAAACTATGGCCATGTCCATAATGAAGCTATTACACACCCATGTGAGTTTCCTACCCAACAATATGTTCTGATGCAGTGTTGGAAGTGTTACCCCCAAGTTGGCAGACTGCTTATTAAGGTTTAACCATGATAATGGTCAAATTCATTGACTTCAGGTGCAAGCAAGGCTTAAGCCAGAGACCCGTCCAGCCGTCATTTGGACGGCCTGTCCTTGAGGTGTAAAACTTTTTAACCAAAACTTTAAAAGCAGCTAAAGTAAATCTTACAGGGTTTCTGCTAGAAGTTGGAAGATTTATGATGAAGGTCTGTGGTTGCAGCTCTCTACAATTAATGGCTGAATTCATAATGACCTTCCATCCAGGGAGGGCTTTCACTTTTGAAGAGTGAAAGTTACTGTATAGTCCTTTGGGAGTTGGAGGTGAAACAGGGAAAATGTTTAGTATGTGATTGTTGTCTGCACAATTTGATTTCATGCTTTTAAGATTGTGTGTCTGGTGTATAGGCAACTCTCTGGTCAGTGGTGTGAGAAAGGAGACATTTGAGGAACCTTCTGTTGTCTCAGGTGGAATCAGGGTTTTGTGTCAAAGATGATGGAAATGACTAGGATGAAAAATGTGAATGGGGAAGTGGGGTAGTTATAAGGAATAAGGAATCAAAATAGCATGTGTAGGCCTACAGTTTTCAATGGGAAGATAAGGGAGTTGGGGATATCTCCACATTTTTGAGAAGGGAACCAATCCCATTTCTCCACAGAAACCCTGTCTCAGAAAATTTACCGATTTATAAAGTTCGCCAATTATTAACAGCAGACATATAGCCTATTTTTATTTCAAATTGTGTTTTTCTGTTTAACCTTTTGGCAGCAATTCCAGTACTGTCACAATAACCTTAATTTCAAGGCTATTTCTGTGGATACCAATTTAGTTAAATTTCTCACCATTTTGCATCTATGAAGGGTCAAAATTGAAAAATTTTCAGCAGAAGGGAACCCACTCCCCTTAGACCCCTCCCCAGGCCACTGTGGACTCCCTGATCTGAAATTCTGGCTAAAGCCCTGGGGGCAAGGTTGAAAAAGCAAAAGGGTTTGGGGAGATGTGACAGAGATGTACAATGGAGAACATCTGATTTGAGTTTACAGCAAGTAAAATGAGAAATCAATACAATGAAAAATCATAAATATGTAGTGGTGACCATTTTATTTTCCAATCTTTTTCTTTCAATCACTCACAGTATGTATGTGATCTTACAAAGAATGTTTCTTGATTGTTCTGCAGAAATCAATCTCACATTTCTTGATACTCAAATGGAAACTTGACATTCTCATCAGATAAATGCACGTACTATTCATAGGGAAAAGTTGAGTGTAGCAGACACAATTCTGTCATGGATTTCAAACTAAACTGACCAAAAACTGAAATATTTGCTAGGAGGAGGGACAAGTTGACCTTATTATATTTTTCTGTTGAACAGTTCTTGGTTGATCCCCAAAGTGAACAGTGGGATTGTATTAATATTTCCAGAATAACACTCATAAGGAAAGAGATGGACAAATTAGCAGCCACCCAACCTGATTTTGGAGCATTGGCTACGTCTTGGAAACTTCAGTTTCTCTTCATACAAGTATCTTGTCACATGATTAAAAGGAGCCATACATGAAACAGAATACAAGGGTATACTAAATCAAATTGTTGTGACTACATTTTCCCTTTAATTGGTGTCAAACCAACTGAACAGGTTTAAAAATATTACCTTTTATGTTTTATGGCAAGAGTATGTGTTACATTTGACCAAAAATACCTCTTTGTTTTAAAAATAAGTTATCTTTGGATATTTTGAAAAGAGTGAAAACCTGTGAATACTGAACAGTGAAAATAATCTTCAATGGAAAGGACTTCATTACTGCCTTTCCCATCACATAAAATTAATTGCAATGGGGAGGTTCTGGGTCCAGCACAATATCCCTTTCAAATTTTGACATCCCTTTCAAATTTTGACATCCCTTTCAAATTTTGACATTTGGTTAAAGAGTCTTAAATTCACTGGCACTGACTTTAGATGATAAAGCTTCTTCTGCTCAAGAAGGTTAATGTATTGTTGCACTGAGACTGACAGTTTCCATAACACTGTGCAGAAGACAGAGATGCATCCCAAGATGGGATTTAAGTCCATCCCTACTTTGGATTAGAGCACACAGAGTGAGGTATCTTTCTCAACAAAAAACCACAGCAACTTGTGAACAACTCAGGAAGACACAAACTTGCACCCTTTTGATCGAGAGCCATGAGCACCTCACTAAGGTACAGTACCATGTCTCTTTACTGAATGAGACTGGAGGAAAATTACCATTCTAGAATGGCAGGGGTCTAATACCATTACATTTTGTAAAACATCTGTCTTCAAAAATTATGGAAATATTTAGGTGAGGACAATACCTTTGAGGCATTTTATGGTGATTAAGTTTTTAGGTTTTCAAAAATGCAGAAAACTTTCTGAGTTTTGAAGTAAAACCCAACGTCAATAATATCTTGTTTGAAAGAAATTGATTTTCTAAGATGTGTATTTTTCAGATATGCAGTGCATAATGAGGAATCTGTGACATTATCTCTGCAAATTGACTTGACATAGCTCATAGAATTCTTTCGAATGTATGGAACAATACCTTTGGAAGGTACACCCAATATGTGGCTAAGTTTTGTACTGGACCAGTACAGAAAGATAGCCAAACATTCCAACAGTACTAAATTTCAACTACAAAGAAATTCTTTGACAAACAATATAAACAAAAGGGCTCTGAGTAATGTGCCCACTCTACATTCTGTGACCTTGAGGGAATCTGGGAGTATACTGTATCATGACAAAAATTACCTATCTTTAAAAAGGAATATCTTTAGTTATGGATGGAATATAAGATATGGGTTTTGAAGTATTTGTAATGGAACTTTTGTTTTACAAAGGGTTCCTATAAAAATGTCATCATAAAATGTCTCCAAGTGAACTTACTAAGGACACTATAATTGGATAAATGACTCTCTCCGATGGAGATAGCACATGTATAGTACTAGAATCTGTTGACTGGCAGACAGGCAGACAACATTACAAGACATCTTTGTAAGACATTCAAAGAAGACATCTAAATGCCATCAAGTGCAGACTTTTGTCTGGCAATGTTAAAATCTATCAAAACTAACCTATTTCTCAAAGTTGCACAAAAACCTCCTTGAACATACATTACTCCAGTAGATGCTTTCAGTACCCCTTCACTTCCCCCTGTTTCCCTCTGACTTTACCCTGTCCCTTGCTTTAAACATTTGTCTGTCACCACAAAAACCTTTGTTCCTCTGGGTTACCTTCCCAGGTGAAAGGTTTCATCAAAAATAAGTATAACATGGTACCGTTGATTGCACAGTAAAGCAAAAGTTCAACAAGTGACTTCCACTTTGCTTGAGGGTGTACATTCAAACGAAATATGATAAACGGAAGAATGAAGTAACGAAACTCCAACAGCTTCTGAGGAACACAAGCCACTACCAAACATATCATGTAAATCAGTCTCCAAAGAAGACTGTTACCTGCCAGGGAATCAAAAATGCTCCAACCGGCATAGACATAACCAGGAACCAAGATATAACGGACCAATTCATGGCGTTGGTATATCTTTCTCCAGACATAAAAGGGAATGTGTCTGTTATCAGCTAGGAGGTACTTGTGTACATACGTAAACTGATGGACTGCTGCCAGCATGAACGCAAAGAGCAACAGAAACAGCCAGCCATTACCTCTTAAACTTTTTAAGAACCTACCAACCTTATCAAAGGAGAGAAGAAAAGGAGCTGCCAAACCCATTGTAAAAGCTGCAAAGTAAAACAGCTGGGGAACATGGAACACAGCCTGGTGGTGTTCCTTGTCTCCTAGGACTATACCCTTGTTGATGAAAACAAAAATTAGGAAGCCCAACACTACTACACCATATAGCCAAAGACAAGCAATCATCTTCACCATATTTTTGACATCAAGGGCATAATTTATGGCAACCTGGACAGCTGAGAGATAGGACTTATTTAATTGCTTTGCCTGGTTCTGACTCTTCAAAGCATCCTTCTCCAACAGTCGAACAAATGTTGTGCCTGCCAGGAAGACCACCCATACCACGTTTGTCTGTCGGAACAGCAAAGAAGCACTGCCAAACACAGCTGCCAAGAAGTGGTTGCTGTACTGCGAGGCCAGGTAGGCAAGTAGTACAAAGCAGGTAGAGCCCATATCTGTGTAGTATAGGTTGGCAAAGAAGAAGAGTACTGGAAAGGTAGACAGGCTGAAAGCTGTACCTGATGGAGTCAGGCCTCTTGAAATCTGCAGATATGAAATGAACACAGAGAAATAAATATTGCACAAAAATACTAGGTGGTTATGTGTCCAACATGTACATTTTAGAGACACTGGCTAATAAAGGGTATGATGTCTGCTGTACATTGTATAAAAGAAAGTAAATATGGACAACAGTGTTGCCTTAAATTGCCAACTCAAAAACACATTCATGCAGTGGATTAATTAGACAAGTTTCGGGAAACTTGACAGGACTTCCATTACAGTACTATGTACATTTCCACCTATTCTGAAGGGTAACAGGATACTGCAGCATTGTGCATATTTGCTGAGAGTACACAACAGTGTTGTTAACTTTGCAAGGAGAAGGTTTTTCATCTGCCCTACTCCTAAATCATCCAAGTGATCATCAATGAATGTATTCCTTTAAAAGAACTTAACTGCGTCATCAAAGACAATTAAAATTCTCTCCAAAAAGTTAACTTTTAGCTGCTCTTCCAATCTGAAAACAGTCTTTCACACCTACTTATGGCTTAATTGCCCAAGGCCAATTTTCTGCTACAGACACTATGCTGTCTACTCACTACACCCTTTTGTAATTTCACAAAGTTTTGTCTGCTTGTGGGCTGAACATTATACAGCTATACTCTCACTATCTCAGAACAATGATCTTATCTTCCATTGACCAATCATAGTGGCCTTTGCTTTTTTGCAAATAGCTTCAATTTTCATACATTAACTGGCCTAACTTAAACTGGCCTACTTTGGAGGAACGCAGGATCAGTGCTAGGTTGAGTTTACTGTACAAATCTCTCCATCACTTAGTTGCCATTGATCTAAACGATTATATTCTTAAGCCCGATAATAATGGAATTTCTACTCGCAAGTCTTCATCGATCTCCTTTCATCATCCCGCTGTAAAAAAGGATTGTTACAGGTTCTCTTTTATTCCTAGGACAGTGGCAGAGTGGAATTGCTTGCCCTCAGCCGTAAGGAATTCCCCATCTATTGAAACTTTTAGAAATCAATTACGCAAACTAAACTTGACATCCTTGAGGAGATCTGAATCTATTAATCCAATCTAATTTGCTGGTCCGCTAGCCGTCACACACCTACAACCGTATATCCCGTCTGCGGAGAACTGCTTGTAGTATCCAACCAGAACCAGAACATTTTATGTCAATCAAAAGAAGGAGTCAACCTGTGAATTCATGCATCCTCATATCACAAACAGTAAAGTAAAGCATGATCATTTAAAGGTCGTGTGACATGAAAATAACATACGTAGTTGGATATTTGATGTAAAAAGCATTAAAAATCCAGAAAATAGCCACAATTCCCATTAAAATCCATCAAATATGACCATTTTACAGGTAAATTTCTATTTCACACTTGTATCATGAATAAACATGAGCTAAATATGCAAATATGTGACATCGAAAGAGGGACATAGGCCTACCATATATGGCACATGTTAGCCTTTGTTTTTTCAACCTTAATTTCAAGGACACTGATAGCATTATTATTTCCCGAGGGGTTTATTTTTCCCTGAAAAATATTGATATCACTCACCAAACTGTAATCTATATGATCAGTAATTAAGAGATAATTTATATAGGGTTAACAAAAGAAATCTTCAAACTGTGCAACACTCCACATCATTATTTTTGCATAGGCAATTAGTTTCTTCAGAAACCATCAAACTTTGAAGACATATATTTTGAGAACGGTAAAAGATATTGAAATAATTCCAACACATGTTTGATTGGAGAACTTAATTCTTTAACTGACAAGTGAAACAGCTCTTTTTGGTGGCATGTCACACGACCTTTTAAAATGTTTCTTCCTCACATTCAAACCTGTCTAAATTGTTTGTAAAAATCAATGTTCATCACTGAACCCTACCTTGCTATTCTGATGAATTCTCCTTAAGAGAGCATCTAACACAAAGAAATTCACAACAGCAAAGAACATGTTGGTCATCCGCAAAATCTTAGTTGTGCAAATGTCCTCTCTTTCTACCTGTAGGAGCTGGCTCACAGGTTGGATGAGGGCGACAGACATAATGTAGAGACCAGGTGGAGTTGTAATCATTGGGTCCCACTGAAAATGATAAAATACGAAAATACATATGGGAACAAAACTCTTTAAACAGGCTGCCCCTTTTTGTTGGGCCAAAACAAAACAACTCTGTCTCTTCTTCAACAGTGCTTGCTGTACCAGAACTACTGCATGATTCAGGGAAAGCACTGAATTTTCACTCAAGAAGAATCAATATTTCTGCACAAAGTCAGGCATTGTATTGACAAACTTAGAGATGTAAATATGTCTTTCTTCTTTGAAATTTATCTGTAATCATTGAAACATCTGGATGAGAGAAACTTGGTACCAGAGGCTGGAAATAAGATCAATATTAAATTTCTTCCCTTACTCACTGTTACTTAGCTCTACAGTTAGATCCAAGCAAATGAGAGATCAACTACCCGAGGAGTTTAGTCAAACCTAGGTTAGTATTTGAAAGGTTCAGTACAAAGTTCTATAGAATAACATACTGCCAGACTGCAAAGTTATCACTTTGTGCCAGCTTGTGTCTAGTGATTTTAACATTTTGTACTGCAATAACTCACATTTGCAGAAGTTTGTGCAGTTCAAGGTTGCTACATATTTGTACTGTACATGTACAAACCCGATGAAGTTAAGAAATGGGTGCAGTACTACCGACTACTAATGATGATACATACATGGGACAAATCATGAGATTCTGAATTCCCTGCACACCATTTACTCCTCATGCATGGTCAGATATTCAAATGGTCAGGTATCAAATTTGGCAGACTAGTTGTGTAGGCCAGGTCTTGCATGTGCATTATAAACTTGCCAGACTGGCCATGCCAATAAGAAAGTCCACTGAGAGTTTTGGTTGTGATCAGAAGATGCAAAATTAAAATGATCTTAGCCTACAGTACACATAAGCCTATTTCAAATTTTAAAAACAATACAAGAAATAACAGTCATTTCATGGATGTTTTTCTCTCTGATCCATCAATGCAACAGTGTCATCTTTTGCTTAAAATTCTGCCCCTTCCTTTCATTGAATCTTGCTTTCTGTTAACCACAGGTCTTCTGAATGAGTCTTTTGGGGATAAACGGAAATTGTTATACTTAATACCAAGTGACTGCTGCACCCCACAAACCAAGGGCATGGACAGTTACTGTGTTGTCCACAACTTAATTGACAAAATGTGCACATTTACATGTCGGATCTCATTCAGTTCTGTGAGTGACAACTTATGTAAAACAAAACACCCTTTAGGCCAAGGGAATGACAGTCATACAGTAGATTTGCATCCACCACTGGCATGTTCTGAAACCTACCCAATATTGTCTTTATTTGCAAAAAAAAATCATTATTTGTCCAAACATGCATTCACCAAACAAATCAGATAATTCATCTGAGGTAAACAAAATTGTGTTTAAAATAAATTAGCATCTGTCCCATATGAAATTAGTGAACCATTTATAATGTTAATAAATTATGCTGTCCTTCACAGATGTTACAACTTGTTCAATTCACAGGGTATATATTTGTACATAAACTACATATGTTCAGTTTTACAGATTATGTGGCTTTCCACAAATTGCACTAGACCAGATTTTAAAACAACACACACATATACAACTACTCAGAGGAAAAACAAAACTCTGCGCATATGCATGAGCTTTTTACATAATGACCAGTGAAAAATAACTGCATGTGTTGTCAATATTTCCAACATGCAAATCTATGACTTTCACTCTCTTGGCCCTAGCCACCAAACTGACAATTTCCAATTCTGACCAAGATCAACATATCAGTCACCAATCTGACTGACGACACGCAACAGTTATGCTTGTGCATTTATAAGGAACAATGCTGAACTATTGCATCTATGAATAAAGGGTAGGCCTACCAGTAATAAATGCCCCACTATGACTCACCCCTTGGTCTATAGTGACTGACTTCTGAGATACCATGACTCACCTTTGTCATCCTACTGACTGGCAATACTGGCACAATTGTGGACATGTGAGTCACACAGTCATTTGATGACGGACCATGCCCAGGGGTAGAGGGGTGCATCATTAAATTGACAGTTGCATTATGCTGGTCTGACCTTTAATTCAGGCCTTGAAGGACAGCTGCTTTTACAATGCAAAGCAACAACAATTGTGGATGAAGCCTACATGGAAATGCATTACAACTTCACATCAGGTGAATAACCAACTCAACAATTTAGATCAAATTTGGTGTCATTTGAAGGGCCAGTTCAAATGGATAAACACTACCATATATGGTTCCTTGCTGAATGTAATGACACTGAGCCATGAGCATACAAACAAAATATAAGCTAATGTGAAGTTTGCCTATGACTCTGGTGACTGCTATATGACCTTAAAAGTTGCTTGGCAGTGAATGTTGACTTCATCCACCAAGTTGCCTATAAGTCCACAACTTGACCTCAAAATGACCTCTGATAACCTCCAAATGAGCTTTGACCTCCACCAAAAACAATAGGATCAGTCTTCTCACCATAACACATCCACATACTATTCCTAAGTATAAAGTCTATCCAAGCTTCCTACCTTGTGATATTGTGTTAACAAGGTTTTAAGTGTTTGACCCCGGTGACCAAAACCAAAAACAACAGCATTCACCTTCCCACCATAACCCATCTACATACTAAGTATGAAATCTATCCAAGCTTCCTACCTTGAGATATTGTGTTTTAACAACAAGTTTTCAGTGTTTGACTACCAGTGACCCTGGATGACCTTTGACCTCCACCAAAAGTGATAGCATCCATCTTCTCACCATAATGCATCCACATAGGCCTATCAAGAATGACAGGCCTATCTATCCAAGCGGTCTTGAGATATCATGTTAACAAGGTTTTCGGAGTTTGACCCCTGGTGACCCCAGATGACCTCCATCGAAAACAATTGGGCACACCTCCTCATGGATCTATATACCAATTACAGTACCTGGTTTCTGTTTAGTACAACTTTCTGTATTGCAGTTACAGTGTACCCAAGCAAGCATCACAGACACACATTCACACACACACCCACACACATGCCATCCTGACTACACTGGTTCCTTTTGCTAATGCAAGGTACCAAAGACCCACCTGGATTTTGACCTGTTAGTAGCCTAGGTCTAGGCCTTACTTTTGTTACAAATACTTATAGATTAGAAGCAAAGCAATCTAGGCGTACTAGGCCTAGGCCACAGGCAGTTCTAACGTTATATAGTGCATACATATATATATATATATATAAATATATATATATATATATATATATATATATATATATATATATATATATATATATATATATATATATATATATATATATATATATATATATAAATAGACTATTTATATATAGCCTATGTATGCACTATATAAGAACTGCCTGTGGCCTAGGCTAGGCCTAACCTATTCAACTGCATTGACTGAAACTGGAAGCAGTGCAATTTGGCCAGAATTCCATACCTCAGTGAAGTTCCCGGCACAGTATTTCTGAGCTTGAGGAACATGGAATATTTCGTCCATGTATGGAGTAGGCTGCGCCTTATCAACTTGGAAGAATATCACAGCTGTGATCGTAAGGAATATAGCTGAGACAGCAAACCGTCCAGCTGAAACTGTCAGATCCATCTTTCTCTGCAGCAAATACTGTATATTCTCGTCGATAGTTTTACACGCATAAGTTCTGTCTCCTTGGTGCCAGCTGATAGTAAACGCACGCTGGGGAGATGAACAATTGTCAGAATTGAAGCTCATGTGCAAATGAGATGGTCATTTCTCCAGTATAAATAGGCTACAGACAGATTCAATTTGCCCGTTTGCGCACTTCTAAAGGGCCTTTGTATGCTATATGTAGCATAGCATGCACTTTGTTTTGTATGTAACGTACGGTAGTGAAGACACACTAAGAACACATGTGTAGCGAGTGGAGACACCTGTACAAGTATTTCCACCATTAAGAAAAATTCCTGAATTTAGCGTCACTTTTTCTAAGCGTGAATCGGAATATACTTTTATTTCTATGGAATATTCCTTCAACCTGAATGCTATTCAGGTCAACAGCAGATCTTTAACAAAATGTGTTAAGACAAGGGAGATTGAGTTAATTCTTGATGTATAATGCTCTGAGTAAGACGTAAGAAGCCTCAAAATTCTCACTCTAAATTTTCATCCTTTTATCTACCAGAACAGGATAATTTTCCGAAAAAGTGGATATGTTGTTCTATCAGGTTTAAAAAGTGTACAGTATTTTGGGAAGCTGTGATGACAGCTATGTCTGTTATCTTCATGCTAGTTGTAATGAGTCCGAACGTGTTTTGAGTACTCTGTTGCAAAAGCCGACGCATCAGTTACAATTCGTGTGAGTGTGTTCTATTACAGTACATACTCTATTATTGTGGTGCCCCCTAGTTTACATCAGTGGCAATGTGAAGGCACCGACCGAGCGAAGCCAGTGTACTGCAGCGAATTCGCAGTGACCGATATTATGTAGGCTTAGCCTACATCAGAAAAGCAACCAGCTCAGCAGCAAGATCGGTCAAGCGAGGAGGAATGTTGCATGTATCATGTAGCTTTAGTAGGCTAAGATTGTACGGTACTACTGGAACAATAATCACGATACAGATGGCGAGTTAAGAAATTGGGAGTTAGGGCTAACGTTAGGCTGCAACTTACAAGTTGACTGAACTGTATGTTCATGTTCGAACGCAACCATAGTCCATAGTGCCGAGCCTAAGTAACACTAACAGTAGTTGAGCTAGGTCTAGGCTAGGCTGTTAGCACCGGACAAGGCTGCATAACAACAGTAGGCTAGGCCAAGGCTAGGCTAGCTACAGCGTGATCATATAATGTTGCTACAGAAGTGCCAAGTATGTTTTTGAGCAACGGACCAAAAATTTTGAAGAAACATTGTTTGGCAAGTGTTTTGTCAGTGGTTGGAAATGGAATGCAAGGGATGACCAGTGAGGGGCCACAGAACTTCAGTTCCAATACCAGCACTGTTGTTAAACTGCATCATTTGGAGGGAGATGATGAAGGTAATATAAGTTTATTTGTATAAGGTTTCATCTCAAGCAGACTTTGGGTCTGTGTGACTTTAATAAATGTGTATGAATGCCATGATCATTTTTGCCACAGGCAGCAACTGTAAATTACATCAGTGATTATAATCAGTCAGCACAAGTGGTGAGGTAGAGTGTGACAAAATACAGTATATTGTCACCAGGAACTCATAACGCGATAACAATGTAAGGAGAAAGTTATTGCGTTATCACCACATGAAAACTACTCTAAAATCATTCGCTTACAAGCTACACCTAGTCAATGCGTAAATTGCACAGTTCATACAACCATGTTAGTGGTGTAGCAAGGATTTTTTGAGCAGGGGGCACTGGGGGATCACAAACCTTTCCTGGGGGGGCAAAATTTCTGAATTCTCTCCCTCACTATAGGACTAATATATATAAATCTGTACATTTCAAAATTTTCTGTAGGGGGCACCTGGGGTGGCAAGGCTTTGTTATGGGGGGCACATCCCCCCCCCCTGTAGCTGCACCACTGAACCATGTCAACTATGTACTTTACTGAAATCCTGTTGAGTACTCTAACTGAATGTTAGAAAACTGGATAATTTTGGAGGGCATTATAAAACTTTGTAATCATGTGGAAGTCAAAGTCTGAAAACTTTGCAGTATTTTTTCTCAGTGTAGGGAGGATGGACACTTTTCATTATTATCTCAACAAGCTGAGCTGTTGTTATGGCAATGCGTCTGGATCTCTGTCTGTCTGTAAAAATTGGTTTAAAGGGCAAGAGCAGTACCCCAAACTTTTTTTGAAACAGCAACTAATTTTCACTCATTTCTTCTTATTACTCTTTCAAGTACCTTTCATGATAATTTAAGACTTTAATATTGCATATTGCAAGGTAAACCAATGAGTTACTCCCCATAAATTTAAGAATTCAGTGAGAAAAATATTGTCTCATGATTCTCAAGAGCTACTGTATTCATGAAATAGGATAGACTACTAGACTAATTCAAAGTGGGATGACTGCATTTTCCCTTATGCTGCAGTCTGCAGGTTCTTTTACCATTCCTTGTCAAAGTAAGGAAGGTTATGACACATGTCAAGGGCTCGATAATTGTGGTATTGTGGTCAAAGGTCACTGGGAGTCGCAAGAGGTCAAAGAATAAAATCACACAAAATCCTTCAACTCCTAGTGGTTGTGTAGGAAACTCTTCAAATTTGACAGTAGTATTCAGTAGATAACGGGTCATCAAAGTTGTACTTTTGAGGTAGATCAAAGGTCATTTGGGGTCAAAGAGAAGTCATACAAGAAAAAGTCAAACAGTGTAATCAAGCAAAGCTTTCAATGCCTAGGGGTCATGTCCAAACTTTATCAAATTTGGCAAGGATGTCCAGGAGAATGGGTTTTGAAGTAGGTCAAAGGTCTTTTAGGGTTATACAGAGGTCAAACAGTGAAATCATGCAAAAGCCTTCAACTTTCAGGGGGTATGTCTGAATTCTGTAAAATATAGAGAAAGTGTTTAGTAGATAATGGAACATCAAATATGTACTTTTGAATTAGGTCAAAGGTTTTGGGGGTCATACAGAGGTCATACGGCCAAACACGTAAATCATGTAAAAGCCTTCAGCTCCTAGGGCTGTGCATCCAAATCTTATCTTATCAAAGCTGGCCAGAGTGTTCAGTACAGTAGATGACAGGTCATCAAAGTTGTAATTTTGAAGTAGGTCAAAGGTCATTTGGGTCATAAAGACATCAACACAGAATCACACAAAAGCCTTCCACTTCTTGTGGTTATATCCAAATCTCAGAGTTGGCCAGAGTGTTCAGTAGATTATGGGTCATCAAAGTGGTACTTTTGATGAAGTTCAAAGATCATTTGCAGTCATAGAGGTCAAACAATGAAATCACTCAAAAGCCTTCAACTTCTAGGGGTTATATTCAAGTCATATCAAAGTTGGCCAGAGTGTCGATGGTTCATGAAAATTGTACTTTTGTAGTAGGCCAAAGGTCATTTGCAAACATAGAAAGGTTGAACAATGTAATCATGCAATGGCCTTGCACTTCTGTGGGTTGTGTCTGGATCTTATCAAAGTTGACAGGAGTATCCAGTAGATGATGGGTCATCAAAATTTTACTTTTGAGCAAAAGCCTTTTAATAACTACTAAGATTTGTGTCAGAGTCTTATCAAAGTTGGTCTGAATGTTTAGTGGATGATGGGTCATAGTACAGTAGGTGTACTGTGTGTTAATTTTAAATGCCAGTAAGGGTCACAAAGAGTCAGATGGTGAAATCCATGCCAATGATTTTCCTCAAGAGTTTTGTTTTTGTATGACATATATTGCCATAGGAATCATTTTTGATGGGCCTGATAAATTTGGGTATAGATAACACTTTATTTTTGTCAGCAGAATTACCTACAGTATTAAGCCCACAAACAACAGAAAAAATTGTCTCAAGCTGGGCAACTCTGATCTGTCACTGCTGTGACCATTGACATTTAAAGCACTGAAGGTGTTAAATCATGATTGTCCATGACTCCTTGATTTGGATCCCAAGTGAAACTGCATTACAGTAATTGTGTGTGAGGGAAATTGTAGTTGAGCTACAGCATCATTGATGCTCTTGTAATTAAAGTGTTGATGGCCAGAGGTACAGGCATACATTTAAAGCTCTCATGGTGCTATCTCAAGGAAGGAAGTATGGATACTTTTCTGCCTTAATTGTGTAGATGTGTTATATTAAGTAGAAGGGAATGATTTTTTGAAGTAGCACAATATCTCTAGGAAGGAAGTATGGATACATTTTGCCTTAATTGTATAGAAGTGTTATGTTGAGTAGAAGGGAATGCTTTGCTACTGAGATCACCATGCAGATGTCAAAAATTTTGAATGTTTGTTAGAATTAAGTGTGTATTGCAAGATAGAAGTATGCATATTGATATATTTACCAAAAGATCTAATAGTTGTATGTTGAAGTCAAATGTCATCTGAGGTCACTAAAGGTCAAAATTTGCAAACCTGGTGTAACAATTTTTGTATTCAATAAAAGATGGAAATCTTGGAAATCATGATTACATGGTATTTATTTGCCATGTGGGTTACCAGAATGTTGCTGGTGTTGCTGTGGGTAAAAACTCATTTGAGGGTTCCACAGTTCAAATTCTGAAAACTTTACAAGCATGCAAGGTAGGATCTTAAATACACTACTTCTGAAGCCGTACTTGATGTGGATGCATCATATTGGCTAAAGAATTGCACGTTGTGAACTAGCTGTTGTGATGAAAAAAGCTGAAGTAGCGCAAATGAATTCATCGAATCAGTAATGCATTGGTTGCCTTTTGGTTTGTAGCTGGACTCATTTGTCATTAAAAAGAGGTTCATCTTGATCCTTACTGATATTTTGTTCTAATTGTTGCCATTGTATAATTTGTTTTATTCCTTGCCATGAGGTCAAGGAATTTATGCACTCGAATGCAGGTATGTTTGTGTACATTACAGTATGTATGTGTGTGTGGATGTGTGTTTGTGACTCTTAGCTTCTTAATACAGTATTAAAACTTCAGATTAGTGTTATGCTCAAGGTATGTTGGTGCTCCATATTGAAAAGAAGAACCCTATTGTTTTTAGTGGAGGTCAAAGATCATATGAGGTCACCAGAGGATAAATACTGAAGACCTTATTACAACATCTCAATAAATGAAAGTCATAAAGATCTCATATTTTTATGTAAATTATACACAGTATTGAATTGAAGTACTTCATTGGTTTTGGTAGAAGTCAAAGGTCATTCTAGGTCATCAGTGGTCAAACAATGGAAACCTTGTTAACAAAATACCTTAAGAAGGGAAAGTTAGATTGCTGTCTTCAAGATTGTTTTGAAGGGAGGTCAAAGGTTGTTTGGAGTCACCAGAGGTCAAAAGGTCAAAACCTTGTAAACATCTCAAGGAAGGTAATGTAACCTTGATGAAGTTCATACTTACTGTAGGTTGTAGATGTTACACATTGAGGTCTGTGTCCCTATTGTTTGTTGTGGAGGTCAAAGGTCATTTGGGGTCAACAGAGGGCAAACAGAAAACCTTGAAAACTGTTGGTAAACATGACATCTCAAGAAGGGTAACAGTGAGAGATCTCATACTTAGCATGTGGATGACCCATATTGAGTAGATAATCCCTGTCATTTTTGGTGGAAGTCAAAGGTCATTTGGAGTCACCAGAGGTCTAAGGGTGAGACCTTATAAACAAAATATCACAATAAGGGTACCCTTGAATGATGGATATCATATTTGGTAATGGGTTAACATATTCAGTACCACATCCATACTACTTTATGGAGGTCAAAGGTCATTTGTAGTTAGCTTAGGTCAGACAGTGAATATCTTGAATGGCCTCAGTTTTAAGAAAATGTTATGGTCATCCAATGGACAAACCTGTCTGCCTTATACATATGGTTGTCCAAAAGAAAATTTAGTAGTCCACAAAGAAATTTGTAGTAACCCTAGAAACAGTCTGAATAACTTGCTGCATGAACTTTGGTTGTCCAATGGACAACCACCTCACCATTTTTTGGTTGTCTGTCACAAATTTTGGTCGCCCACAGGCAACCAGACAACTGTTAAGGTTGAACCCTGTTGAGAAGTACTCATAAACAAGATATCTTAAGAAGGTAACCAGGACGGATCTCAAACTTGATATGTTTACAGATTCATGTGGAGTGTAAAATATTCCCTAAAGTTTTTAGTGGACATTTGGGGTCACCATTGGGAAAAAACTTTGAAAACACTTTTCTTCAAGAAGGGTCCCTGTATAGATCTCATACTCAGCACTGTGGATTGCCTGTATTGATTGATAGGTTGTTTTTTTTTTTTTTGTTTTTTGTGGTGGTAAAAGGCCATCTGGAGTCAAGGGAGACCTGTCATACTGTAAATGTGAAAATCTTAACAAAGGCTTAATGCAGTGTCTCAAGAAGGGTAACAGTGAAAGATCTCATACTTAAATGAATCATGTTAAGTGGATGATTGCTAATGTTCTTGTTGAAGGTCAAAGGTCACTTTAGTCATCAGAGGTCAAAAGGTCAATACCTTTTAACCATGATATCCCTCTTGAGATCTTTGTAACCTTGGTGAATCAGAGAGGTGCTACAGTATAATGATATCAGTCTGTTTTATCTCTGTCCATTGAGTTCTCATTCTGCACATAAATGTCAACACAGTAATCTTATAATTTTGTAATGAAACTGTGCCAATTTGGAACCACTGTAATATTTTTATGCTGTATTCCAGAGGCAAAGAATCACTGAGCCTTTTGGCTTTCCAGTCTTTTTACTCTCCATGAAGTCTGGTTAAGGTTGCGTGGTAAACTGGTATTCACATTTACCAACACTCATTTTTCAGGGAATACAGATACTGTACTGAAGGCATGTAAGTGCATTACTATTACTTGAAAAACTACTGGTTATTCCATTATTTGACAAATTTTGTTCAGTGTTTCACTTTTCTTTTCTTTCCAGACAAGAATGGGCAGTTGTGTACCTTTCTCTTTATACCACGATGTGTCATGATTGAATGTATTGCACACCCATAAAACTGAAATAATTACCGTACTTCCATGTTACTTACTGTATCAACATGCAAAATCACCTAATTTTTATATGCAAGTGTTTTATAAAACTTACTGCAGTTCGGCTGTGAAATGAACGATAGAGCAGCAGGGACTAGGCCTATTCAAAACTCTTACTATTAAACCATTACTTTGTAAAAATTTCCTAACCCGAAATTGGTAGCATCTTGCAGTAAAATGCCTACCCTACTTACAATACCACTTCTGTGTTACATGTGGTATCAGCACCAAAATTTCACTGTACTACCCAACCCTACTGGTAATGGGTTATACTGTGCTTCTAAATTTCTACATGCTACAAAGCTATAAGAATCATATGTGGTTATCCCTTACTTTTCTGGGCCAGTAACTGACATACTGTAGCTCAGACTTGAAGTGTGCATAGCTTTATAGTGCTATACTGAAGTATGAATCAGCCTTAGTTGTAATTTTGGACAAGTGTTCTAGCTTTGACAACACTTGACAACCTATAGGTTGATTGCACAACTTGGGTAAAATGGCTCTTTCCTTCTGGGTTCATTTCAGGCATTGCTGTACTTGGCTTGAATAGACCGGAGGTGAAAAATGCCTTGGGGCGATGTTTAGTCCATCAGGTAAGATTGTGTCTGTCTGTCTGTTGCTATGTGTATCTGTCTGTCCATCTGTCCCTTCCTCTGTCCCTTTGTCCCTCCCTCCATCCACAATTGCATAAAAGTGCCTAGAAAAATTAATACCTTGTGCAGTGCGCAGTGAATTTATGTGAAAGTTGGTCACAATTATCTTGGGGTGAGAAACCATGAGGGGGGGGTGAAAAATTTAGGTCTTAAGTCATCTAAGAATCATTTCATGCCATAGCTTTGTAAATTCCATAATTCCTAGATGAATTATTATTTAAGTTGCTCAGAAATGTGATTGGCATGTGAAGATTATTAAAAGACACAGCCAAGAATAAATACTCGGCTGATAAATAGACATGCTACATATAGCAAATATATAGCATGTAGAAAGTAGAACAGGAGCGATTGCTTGAAAATGTTGTTAAAAGATGAGTTTTCAGATTCTGTTTAAAAACAGCTAGGCTGTGCTGAAATGAAGCCATAAGAGAAGTTATTTATTCAGACAGACTTCTCCTTTGGTTTATCTTGTCTGGTATGAGCTTCCATCTACTTGGTGCTCCAGTTTTAGTTTGTACATCCCATGACTTCTGTCAGTATTTGTTCACTCAAATTTCAGGTTGCCATTCTTTGTGACTCTGGTTTTACTCTTATCAGTCACAGTATAAATAAGCCTACTTCACAGAGCTTGGCTGAATATTTCAGACCCAAATTTTATGTTACTTCATAAAGAACTTAGTCAAAGAATTTTTTATAAAACATTGAATTTCTGTGAATTCGAACTTCCAAGATACTAGAAGCTTCAAAGCCTATCACATTTTCTACCAAGAGCCTTGCAGTAACAGGTGTCCTGTTATGGGAAATGCAGTCACCCCAAAGTAAATTAGTTTTACCTTGGTATTCTTATTCACAAATGGCCCATCATAATGCAAAATTATTGTTACTGAATCATTGCATGCAGAATTACTAGTAGATTAATACTTAATACAACAAAGATTTGGAATCATAAGGAAAGATACTTTCAACAGAGATAAGCAGATATTTGTAGGGTTGCAATGTTTCAAAGCAAATTTAGGTCAAGCTGAACTCCCAGCAACATCCAAATGAGTCATTTGACCCTATACCCAACTACTGTGCTACAACAGGTTTTAGTTGCAGTCAGTATAGTTCCTTTCATCTCTTTTAATACTTACATATGAAGTAATTTAAACAATTCAGTGTCAGACATATTAGTGTACTTTGCAAACCTTGCCATGGAACTGGCCTCTTTATTCAGAGGAAGCTTTCAGATCATGCTTGCAAGAGTTATGAAGATCATCCTTAAAGGAGCTCCTTGTCTGGACTGTAATACAACCCAATTATGATCATTGAACACTTGATGGGCAAATAAACACATGAAAAATGGTATTGTTACATTACTTCAGTTCAGTGGGCACCAAGACAGTGCAAGGCACATAGTTTACCTCATTTTTGTGGGATGATACTGAACCAATGCAGTATCATTTTACAGAACAGGGGTAGGCTAGAACCAGATTATCAAAAGGCAATATACATCTATTCCAAGCCCACAAACTGAGCCGTATCATATTATGAGGACTTGTAAATAGTCTTATTCACATATTTGTTGCTGGCTGCAGTGTCTGTTGACAATGCCTGTACCTCATACCTCACACAGCTAGAGGAAATCACCAGAGCCCTTGAATTTGCCAAGCAAGTCAGAATTCTGATTGTGAGAAGTATGGTACCTGATATATTCTGTGCTGGTAAGTATTTACAACATATCACTTTGACCTTCCTTGAGTTTACTTTTCAAATGTGTAAATTACTATCAGCTGTAAAATCACTCATGACTTACACACAAATCAAAAGAAATGTATGGGATAGCATAAATATGCATTGAATTATTTTTAACAGTTTCAGCAGCTTTAAATGGTATATACAAGCAGTTGTATTCGATCTTTGCTTTTTGTATCATCACAAAACAGAAACATGGAATCGATTAAAGTATGGTAGTGAAATATTATTGTCACATAGGGTTGTTCTGTGGGTGATTGATCGTATTACTAGGTGCAAGTAAGCTAATAACAATTTTTCATTCATATGTGACACCATAGCCTGTCCATACATTTGGAATCAACCACTGCAAGTTACTTTCTCTTTCCTTGTTAGGTGCTGATCTTAAGGAGAGGGCTAAGCAGTCACAAGATGAATTAAAGCAGTTTATACCAAGGTTACGTAGTTCTGTTTGGGGATTTGCCAGCCTCCCATTTCCAGTGATTGCTGCTTTAGATGGTGCAGCTTTGGGAGGAGGTTTAGAGTTGGCACTCTCTTGTGATCTTAGAGTTGCAGGTAATTTGAAATATAGTAGTAAACTTCAAAAGCCAAAAGGCTTAGCTATACAGGCTACGACAAATCCCCCTCCTGGCAGTCCGAGTCTGAAGCAAGCAAGATATCACTCGGGCAAGTGCAGTGCTCATTAAGGTAGCTTGGTAACAAATGTTGTTTACCAAAACCTACAGCTACGATGACAAAATTTGTCATAACCATCCTCTTCTTGAAATGTGCAGCAACATGATTTAAGGTCTTTCATAATTATCATGTAGGTTGGATTGGGTAAGTCGATGTTCATGAGGGCAAGTGGGTTAAAAAACAGCTAGCCCTACAGGGAAGTAGTTAAAATAAGAATTTGTTGAAGCCTCCTTAGTAAGTCATTGCAAATAGGAAGTGTTTGGAGTGGTGTCAAGTGAATATAGTTTTGTTGAAAACTGTGCTCTTTTTAGTTCACTAAGGTATATAATGTTTAAGATCCATAGCATTGATCCAATGTTGAAGATCCACAGCATTGATCCAACTGACTGTCATGTTGGCATGGTCATGAATGAGTTTCTTGTATTTAATTTTGGGTATTACACGCCAAAAGTAAGGCCCAGACATGTACTCAAAACATCGCACTTACAAGGATTCCACAGTTTGACATCTGTATGCGTCAAATGACCACTGACATCCATTAAAACCAATAAGGATCTTTTATTCAATGTACAAACTAAAATTTATAAGCTAAACCAATGCTTACCTTCTGAAGGTACCATGTTCACAAGACTTTCACAGCAGGAAGCTGCCACTCGGCAGCTCTTTGTTGACAGTGTCACCTCTGGTGACTTAAAATGACCTTTGACCTTCACAAAAACAATGAGGGCCTAATACGCAGTTTGGAGCATGTACATGCCAAGTATGACTCCCATGGAGGTTACCTTTCATGAGGTGTTATGTTTACAAGGTTTTCACTGTTTGACCTCTGGTAACACTGGAAGTCCTCTGACCTTCTCCAAAAGTAATGCAGGATCATATTCATAAAGCCCTGGGGACCCCAGATGACATCTGACCTCCACCAAAAGTAATAAAATCATCTCCTTAGTATGGGGCATTGACCTGACAAGGATGAGGTCTCCACAATTTACTTTTTTGAAGTATTGCAATTTTAAGGACCCTGATCCCCCCCCCCCCCCCAAAAAAAAAGAAACACACACACAGAAACATTTTTACAAAAATAATGTCACCACCTCACAGATCCCTTCTGAGCCCAGCAAGGAATCAAATTATTTATGATTATGTTACATGAGTTTCGGTTTATTGGTGGTTCATACAAAGATGATGGTTTACTGTAAGGAGAACCCGTGAAATACTATGAAAAAAGTTTGATGTAGGCTAGAAACTAGCTTCAAAATGCTGTCAAGCTTGACTGCAAACTTTTTAAATTTCCAGTAAAACATAAGATACTTACATTTATATATAGGAAAAGAAATTCTTGAAAAGATGAGAAAGACAGAGTTAAGGATGGGGGCAGGGGGGTTAAGGGGATGGAATGATGACGGAGCAGGATTCAGGAGGGAAGAGAACAGTCTTAGATGAAATTAATCTCATGAAAACTGACATTTTAGTGCAGTATCTTTATTGAGGAAGAAGTCAGTAGAAATTGGTAATGTGTGAACATGATTGGGTTGTATTGAAAGAGCTCTCAGATGGAGTTGCATTTTGATAAGTTTGAGACTGTACTACATTTTAAGAGGTGTTGCACATTGTTGCCAAGTAGAAGATCTCACTTAATGTTGCAGTAAATAGGCTTTATATAGTGTTGTGTTTCATGGGATTTGATATGGTGCTGCATTGCAAGAGGAGGGGTATGGTTGTGAAATAGGAGAAATTTTAGAACATTGCATTGCAAAATAATTTGCATACTACCATGTTTATAGAGGATTAACTGGGCTGCATTTTGAGAAGACTTGTGCTATTTAATTAGTGGACTGATTATGACAGATATTAGTTTTTCATTGCAAGAGGAGTGTTTTGTGTTTTAAAAGAAGTTGAAAAATGTTATGTTGTGAAATTAATGATTTAGACAGCACTTCATCAGATGAGTACGTTGCATGGTGGTATCATGTGGTATGAAAGGCTGGGTATCATCATATTGTGAGAGGTTTTGGATGATGCCGGCATTGCAAGATGAGTCATGTAAACCAGGGTCGGACCCAAGGGGCCCCCTCATTTTCGGCAAAGCAATGAGTTTTATAACCAGAATATTACATGTCCAAGCCCTTGAAAAAGGTACAATCACTTTCTGTAGACAGTTACCCCCCACATCTCATATTCCTGGATCTGGCCCTGCATGTAGTGGTACAAGAGGCTAGATAGCTTTGCAGTTGTTTTTTTTTAATGTTGTATCTTATAAAAAAGCTCAAGGCTGGAAAGAATTGGCATCAGGCAAGACTTTTTCCCCATCAACTTTAATGGTATATGTCATGCATCTCAAAAGGCTGCAAGGCAAATGATAGATTTTCTGTTAGTTGTACAGTATGTATATTTGTTGCTTTTTAGGAATGGCACATGGCACAAATGCAAATGTGGACTTAAAGAGTAAACAATAACTAAAATTTAGAGTATAGGTTGTAAATAATCAGATTGGAAGAATGCTGCTGAGAGATAATCAAAGAATTTGAACAATCTTGTATCTAGTATTTTGACAAAATATTTGAATTTCTAAGATTCCTTGTGCTAGACTTTGTTAAGAGACAGTCCAGTGGAACATGCAAAGGGTGATTTTCATGATTTCTAATTTTGTTGATCATTCTAATAAATTCACTTTTAGCTGCCACATTCACCATTTTTGGTTTCGATGATAAGAGAAACCTATGCATTCATGATGGCATGTGTGTGTATGTATGTGTGTGTGCGCGCGCATGTGTGTATGTGTGTGTGTATGTGTGTGTGTGACACTTTGCTCGTTAACACGATATCTCAAGAAGGGAAACTCTGACAGTTCTCAAACTTGGTACATAGATGTCCCATATTGAGAAGAAGAACCCTATTGTTTTTGGTGGGGTCAAAGGTCACCTGGGGTCACCGGGGGTCAAACTCTGAAAACCTTGTTAACACAATATCTTGAGGTAGGAAGCTTGGATGAATTTCATATTTTGTATGTAGATGCGTTATGGTATGAAGAAGAACCCTATCATTTTTGGTAGAGGTGAAAGGTCATCTGGGGTCACCAGGGGTCAAACCCTGAAAACTTCGTTAACACAATATCTCAAAAAGGGAAACTGTGACAGTTCTCAAACTTGGTACATAGATGTCCCATATTAAGAGGAAGAACCCTATTGTTTTTGGTGGGGTTCAAAGGTCACCTGGGGTCACCTGGGGTCACCAGGGGTCAAACTCTGAAAACCTTGTTAACACAATATCTTGAGGTAGGAAGCTTGGATGAATTTCATATTTTGTATGTAGATGCATTATGGTATGAGGAAGAACCCTATCATTTTTGGTGGAGGTGAAAGGTCATCTGGGGTCACCGGGGGTCAAACCCTGAAAACTTCGTTAACACGATATCTCAAGAAGGGAAACTCTGACAGTTCTCAAACTTGGTACATAGATGTCCCATATTAAAAGGAAGAACCCTATTGTTTTTGGTGGGGGTCAAAGGTCACCTGGGGTCACCCGGGGGTCAAACTCTGAAAACCTTGTTAACACAATATCTTGAGGTAGGAAGCTTGGATGAATTTCATACTTTGTATGTAGATGCATTATGGTATGAGGAAGAATCCTATTATTTTTGGTGGAGGTGAAAGGTCATCTGGGGTCCCCGGGGTCAAACCCTGAAATCTTCGTTAACACAATATCTCAAGAAGGGAAACTGTGACAGTTCTCAAACTTGGTACATAGATGTCCCATATTAAGAGGAAGAACTCTATTGTTTTTGGTGGGGGTCAAAGGTCACCTGGGGTCACCCGGGGGTCAAACTCTGAAAACCTTGTTAACACAGTATCTTGAGGTAGGAAGCTTGGATGAATTTCATACTTTGTATGTAAATGCATTATGGTATGAGGAAGAATCCTATTATTTTTGGTGGAGGTGAAGGTCATCTGCGGTCACCGGGGGTCAAACCCTGAAAACTTTGTTAACACGATATCTCAAGAAGGGAAACTGTGACAGTTCTCAAACTTGGTACATAGATGCCCCATACTAAGAGGAAGAACGCTATTGTTTTTGGTGGGGATCGAAGGTCACCTGGGGTCACCGGGGGTCAAATTTTGAAAACCTTGTTAACACAATATCTCAAGGTAGGAAGCCTGGATGAATTTCATACTTTGTGTATAGATGCGTTATGGTAAGAGGAAGAACCGTATCATTTTTGATGGAGGTGAAAGGTCATCTGGGGTCACCGGGGGTCAAACCCTGAAAATCTTGTTAACACAATAACTTGAGTTACAAAGCTTGGATGAATTTCATACTTTGTATGTAGATGCATTATGGTAAGAGGAAGAAGCCTATCATTTTTGGTGGAGGTCAAAGGTCATTTGAGGTCACCAGGGGTCAAACCCTGAAAACCTTGTTAACCTGATATCTCCAGGTAGGAAGCTTTGATAAATTTCATACTTTGTATGTAGATGCGTTATAGTAAGAGGAAGAATCCTATTGTTTTTAGTGGAGGTCAAAGTTCATTTGGGGTCACTGGGATTAACCTCTGAAAATCTTGTTAACACAATATCTCCAGGTAGGAAGTTTGGATAGATTCCATACGTAGTATGTAGATGCGTTATAGTGAGAAGATGAATCCTATTGTTTTTGGTGGAGGTCAGAGGTCATCTGGGGTCACCAGAGATCAATGTCTGAAAACCTTTTCAAGATGATATCTCCAGGTAGGAAGCTTGAATAGGTTTCATACGTGGTAAATTGATGTGTTATAGTGAGAAGATGTACCCCATTGTTTTTGGTGGAGTTTAAAGGTCATCTAGGGTCACCAGAGGTAAAAAAGCAAAATTTCCCAAGAATATCACATGGGTTCACCAGAGGTCAAAGGGCAAAATTTCCCAAGAATTCCCAAGATCGTCATCTGGGTCATCAGAGGTCAAAATGCAAATTTCCCAAGAATTTCCAAGACTAAATAGTAATACAAAACTGTATTTTTCCAACATGTTAAGATAGCATTTGACCATTGACTGAAAGGTATGGGACATCTTGGCTTTATTTGGAATAGAACATACAGTATATCATCGAAACCTCAATGCATTTTTGCATTCTGGTTCTCAATGAATGTTAATCAGTATTTCATATCTGTGAGTATCAGTATGTGTTAATGTGAGGCATTTCTTGCTTAAACATGTCAATTGTCTTCCCATTCAGCTGAAACAGTCAAACTGGGGCTAGTGGAAACAGGTCTTGCTATAATACCTGGAGCAGGTAGGTGCTGTATCAAATGCAATTTGTTGAGTACATACATATATATATACATATATATATATATATATATATATATATATATATATATATATATATATATATATATATATATATATATATATATATATATATATATATACATATACATATACATATATATATATATATTGCTAATTTGGGATTAAGGGGAAATATTGTATGAAAAAACGTGCATAAAAGGGGAAATCGTCTAAAAGGGGAAAAAATCAGGTCGACTTTGCGAAATCACACGCTTTTTATATAGGAATAAGTAAACGGATGGTAACGTCCGTTTCACCACATGATTTACATGCTATTACTTCAATGTTGTCCAAGTTACGTACCCGTATCTTTTAACACGTACAGATGGTGGGCCATTGAAAAGGCGTTGTTGTATATCTGGTTTCCAAAAGGGGAAATATTTTTTAATGTATTTTATTGTTTTTTTCTTCGCCTTAACGAAACCGCGATATATCGATTTCCCCGTACAGTAGGAATATATATATATATATATATATATATATATATATATATATATATATATATATATGTATATATATATATATATATATATTGCTAATTTGGGATTAAGGGGAAATATTGTATGAAAAAACGTGCCTAAAAGGGGAAATCGTCTAAAAGGGGCAAAAATCAGGTCGACTTAGCGAAATCACATGCTTTTTATATAGGAGTACGTAAACGGATGGTAACGTCCGTTTCACCACATGATTTACATGCTATTACTTCAATGTTGACCAAGTTACGTACCCGTATCTTTTAACACGTACGGATGGTGGGCCATTGAAAAAGCGTTGTTGTATATCTGGTTTCCAAAAGGGGAAATATTTTTTGCGCCCTCTTTATTATGCTACTGTGTAAGCTGCATAAATACATCATAGGTGCTATTATTTACCATAGAAATACAGATGTGTCATGTGTTGCATGTAATTTATATGTATTATAGGGAGACAAATAAGTATTGCAAAATACTTTATAATATATTGTTTATTTAATTAAACCTTGTGTATAAAAGATACAGTTAAAACAAACGTATCATAAGTTAAAGGCATTCATTAAGAATTACTGGTATTTTTGTATGAATATTTGTATGCTTAGATATGGAAATATATTAAATTTTATGAATATAACCGATTGTCTCCCTAAGGAAGGATTTGATCCCAATGTCTCCCAAATGTTTAATTTAGTGTTATATATATATATATATATATATATATATATATATATATATATATATATATATATATATATATATATATATATATATATATATATATATATATATATATATATATATATATATATATATATATATATATATATATATATATATATACTTGACTCTGGTGAGTAGCTTCCATTTAAGTATCCAGCAGTTGTCACATACCAGGAAATATGTGCTTCAGTTTATGTAGCCAAAAGTTTACACCAAAAAAGAAATTAAAGACAACATTAAAACATGCATTTATTGATGTTAGAATGGAAAATTGTGAAAAGTAAGCATTAGTTTGACAGAATGGTCTAGTTTTGAGAGGGTTGAGACATATTTTCAGAAAATATTAAAAAAAAAAAAAAACTTTATTGTCGCATGTCTTGTCAGGAATCATGAAAAGGAATAACCTGTGGTATTGATGTATATGTCCTATTAGTGGGTCTTTTTCTGTGGGTCGTAGTGCATGGCATGATTTAGGGGGTTTTACTAGGGGGTCTTGAATGCAGAACAGTGATACAAATCCTTAAAATTCTTTGAATCTTTGTTGGTGGGGATCATGGTGCTGGCCAACAATGTCTGATAGGGTCATTCATCTTACCAAAAGGATAAGAACCGCTGTTTTACAGGGAAGGAATGAAGTCCATATTTTCTTGCTACTTTCAGAGCCTCATCTGGTAGCACAGTAGTGTATAATGTTCATAGCTCACTGTCCCTGTCAGTTATCAAAAACTCACACATTCATAAAATTTGTAGGAGGTGTGTTGTCCATGAAAAAGTATTCAGTGATATGTTTCAATGTTAATATCTATTTCAGGTGGTACACAGAAACTCCCCAGATTGGTTGGTCCTGCTAAAGCCAAGGAACTCATCTTCACAGCCAAGGTGATAGATGGTATAGAAGCAGAGAGGATTGGTCTTGTCAATTATTCAGTACCTCAGAATGACAATCATGATGCTGCATACCAAAGATCTCTAGAACTGGCCAGGGAAATTCTGCCAAATGTAAGGAATCTGTTTTTAATCTTCCTTCTTGTAATGGCTAAAAATGTAGCTTTTAAAGATTGTATCATTTAATATTTTTTACTATTGACATGCATTCACCTTGCATTTGAAGGTACCACAAAACATACCACTGTCATGCATTTGCAGGGCCTTTTTCCAAAGTTGTTTAAATTCTCCAAAGTGAAGTTTTTTTTTAGCCCCTCCAATTTCAACAATTGTCACAGTACCACTACAGCCAGCCCTCAATATTGCTTTAGAATCAGTTTGTAGCCAGAGAAGGTACTGAAAGATGGTAGCTTCAAGGGAGGGAGTGCATAAAATTTTTATTTTTTAAGGGGGAAGAGTGAGACATGCTAAAATGAAATGCAGTAGGACAATGGTAATTTCAATTTTTGAGGGGAGACAATTTTCCTGGGGGGGGGGGCACTTCCTTCTGGCCCCCCTTCCTCTTGGCTTTTGGCCCGGTGAACGTGTTGCCTCCATGTACAGCCACTCTGCTGTGCCACTGTAATATATATCTCACTGATTATGGCATGTGGTTGACCAGTCAAAGTGGCTCTCATACATTTGTAACTGTAGAGTGATGTGACTTTAATTTTAATCTATATAATTATGGGAATCAGTCACAAATTTTAAGCTTGCTACAGGGCAGTAGGCCATTTTCCAAACAGCAATTTCAAAGGATTATGGGATAGAATTTTGATATGTGTCTTTTTTGTCAGTAGCATTTTTCTGTGGCCAAATACCAAATGATGTGTACCAAAACTCTGTCCCATGATCCTTTCACCTGTTTGAAGAAAGGTCTATGAGAATATTCCTAAAAATTATGCTTCTTAGATGTTAACATTTGTGTATAGTGGAAAGGTGCACGATACATGTCTATAAAAGTTCAAAGCGGAGGATTTAAAAATAAATTTCTTGATGGTTGTTGGTAGGCCTATTGTTTTTAAAACCATTCATCCTTTCAGGGACCTGTTGCAGTGCAGATAGCCAAGAATGCAATGGACAAAGGTGTAGCGGTAAGTATAGAATATGGTTAAATCCGTTAAATTGATTCTTATATCGAAAGTTTCTAAAAGTTGTAAATTGCTACCTTACATCATCATACAGTAAATTACAAAACTTGTATGTTTTATAAAGGTAACTGGAGAATTTGTGGCACAGGCAGACAGAAAGATGAGTTATGCTTGTTGAATGATAGGCAGTTCAAAATTGCATTGCTGATTACTTTACTTTCCAGGAATAAGGTTCTAATGGAAAGGAATTCACTAATTGTTTAGCTGGTGGATACTTTGTTCATCCAAACTTTCAAATTATGCAACATTCACTACACTTTTGTATTATCACTATTTAGAGAAGAAAAACTGTTGCCATGGTCTGTCGGCGAGATTGCATGGTTAAATAATGAGAAAAGATATTTTCTGTGTGTGCCATGTCGATGCAATGCAAATACAGTATGCGTAGAAGATGGAAGATGATATCTGTGCTGAATTTCAAAGTGGATATTTTGAGGTTGATTGAAATCATCCCAAAATAATACAAAGAAAGTAGGTGACTGTTTTGAGGTAGAATCACAACTTTCCCTCCCAGGCCTCTCTATCCTTGTCCAAAGTACCTCTTGAGATGTTTTACAAACTTTTTCGTGGTTTATATTTGAATATTAGGTTAATGAGAGATTTCATCATGGCTGAAAAAGACCCTTCTTGATCTACGAAAGTAGGCTTTTGGTTTTACTTGCCTCATGATAAAACTTTCTTGTTTAACCGTTTGTCTTTTATCAGGTGGATCTTGCTACACGTCTTGCCTATGAAGGAGGTTACTCCACGCAAGTATGTCGTTTTTGAATTTTGATGATTGGCATGAACACTCATGCAAAAGCCATACAGAAATTATGCCACATGATTGTATATGCTGTTAACCTCAGGAGTGTATGATGTAAATTATTAGTTTTTTGTGATTGCCCTTTTGCTTGGTGCTCAAAGTTAGGGTAAGAAAGAAAAAGAATAACCCACTGTGAGTATTAAAACACAAGTGTCTAACTGGGAGCCAGGTTGTATATGGCCCACTGGGATTTGAGATGGAGGTTGAAATAGATTGTGAAAAGATTTTTGCGAAGTTCCTAAAATACTGATTGCAAAGATATTAAGTCCTCATTATTGTGTATATTTAGGCCTGTCTACATGATCATACATTTGTCCATGAACATCATCATGCAAGTGTATGACATTATTTCACAGATTCTGCCTCGAGTATGCAGCACTGTAAACTACATACACATTATTCATGTGCCATATAAATTAGTCCCAAACTTCTTGCACTTAAAATATCCTAAATTGTTAGTTTTTGCTGAATTATCATACAGTGAAGTCATGTTCAAGTTTAGGTGATGATTTGTCTTACCAGGACCATACATTTTGAGCCAGTGATAAGAATAAACTGAAATGTTTTCAGATGTTTTGAACATTTGTTGGAAAGATGAAACATGAAGCTAAAAATTGCAACAGCATCATACGTGTTGGACGATAATACATTTGTTCATGAATATTGTCACAAATGCATGGTGAAGTTTTGAAAAAATGTATGATCATGTAGATGGGGCTTAAAAAATCCCCAGTATTTATTGTTGCTGTTGTCAATGCCACTTTTTATTACATCCATGTGTACTGACATTCGTCGGTAAATTTTGTAAAATGATGTATCATTGTTTTGAATTGGTTCTTCCACTTGCTTTTATCTGTAACCATGTTGACTGTTTTCTTCTTTTCCTTCCATGGTAAAATTTTTCTCGCAAATACGGTATTTTGGAAGTTTCAGTAATATAAAACCTTTTTGAAAACGCTTAAAATTGGATAATTTTCCAATAAATGAATCGAACATATTGTCCATGACAGGAAATTTTCTTTTAATACGTTGAATTGTTAGCAGACGTATGTGAAAGTTCTGCATCGTTGCCATAGCATATGTCGGTTATCCAGCATAGAGTAGGTTTGCACAGTTAAAGCATGCAGACTACACAGCAGATATGCATGCACATACGTCAGTGAATCGTGTACGCATACATTAATAGTGAACGAGCTCGCTATGGGTAATGTTGTATATAATAACTGCAGACAGAGGGCTGGGTGACCCAAATGAACTTTGTCAAGGATAGCCTCCATGGTGAGTGAAGGTAAATCGAAATTAGTTTCTTCAAATTTTTTTGGAGTGATAATTATCACACACATTTCTTCCATTCTAAACAGAAATGTGTTGTAAGATTAACGCTAGGACTAACGTTAGAGTTATGAGGTCGCATATTTTCAGTGTGGCAAACACTAAGTTAGAGGGACAAGCTAAGTAAGCCCTTTCAAAAAGAGCCTCACTTTCTCATATAGTTCTTCAGGCCGTCGACACGCCATAATCGAATTAAACCAATAAATACATCAACTTCCTGCCATAAATCTCAATAGCCTAAATGCTGTAATTTATAAGATGAATGATAATATTCATTAAACTGCATCGATAACGTAAACCATCCTGAGTACCGGTGGGGCTTAACGAGTTGCACAATGTACAGTACCATACAATGTACAGTACATACAGTATGCATATCGCGTGCCTACGTACATGTATTTTTGTATGTTTGCATATCCCGCCATCAGCTAAGTGTCTGCGTAGCGGCTTTCATTGGCTGTGTATAGCCTCTGGCTCCACAGTGGTGGTGGAAAAAATTCGTCTGTTCCTGACGATTTCCCTCATTTGACCTTTGACCTTCGCTACTTGCATTCATTCCGAAATACTGTATTTAAGGCACTTTAATTTCAACTTGACTTTGCCAACATAGTCCAAGAACATGGTATGTGTGCTGATGAGAATATCATGTTCAATTGTGTGTCAGAAACATTCCAACTAAGTCACCTCCCTGTGTTTGAACTTCTTTTTTTTTTAACACAGACTCAACCTAGCCAGGACAGAATAGAGGGGCTGACTGCATTCCAGGAGAAAAGAAACCCTGTCTATAAAGGAGACTAGATGAAATCAAAACAGATGAAGTAATAAATAATGACTACTTTGAATTCTCTGTTACTTTGAAGGAAGCTAGGATGAAAGATGGAACCATTTACAGTACAGTACTGATATTTTACTGCCATAGGCTATGTTCACACTGATTTTAGTGTACAAGCTAGCTGATTTCCAACTCATGGGTGCAAATCTCCACTGTTTCCTCATTCTACTTTTTCTTGCCATGGAAATCAGGAAAGCCATCTGACTGGTGTCATTGAAAGTGGAGTCATCCCATTTGAAGACCAAGTTGCTTTTGGTTGCCCATCAGAACCAGTGCTATATGGCCGAGTAGATAAAACTGTAGCCCGTGAATTATCAGTGAGGCTTTAGTTTTAAAATCTGGAGATATGGAGTGGTTTTAATCCCAGCTGGGTTTTCATTCAAGAACAGTTGTTAGATTTCCCATTTTGTATGACCCGATGGATCAAAAAACATTTCAAATTTTGAGTAAAATGAAGAACTGGACTTCCTCCAGATTTTGAGTAAAATGAAGAACTGGACTTCCTCCAGTTGAAAGTGCAGTCTTTAAGCCACTGCAGGCTATTGCCACATACATTCTTTAAGTTGTCACTAAAGTGTATCAGTTGGACTGAATTTTGCTAAACATATATGGTAGTGTTTGCAACGGGTAGAAAATTCATACCTGGGTACCGGAAACGCATTACCGGTTGGGTACCTGGGTACCCGACAGTAAACCTTGTAACATCTAGCCTAAGTTCAGTGCATGATATGCACATATAATTCAAGACTCCACCCATCGGCCCCTTATCTCTGGTCGGATTGATTTGTTGAAAACAATATTTCACATTTTTCTACATCTACAATGTGCCGTTGGTTCTTAACATCCTGAGTTAAGAAATCAGACTGGAATTAATAATTTGACCATACTTTAGCGCCGTTAGTACAAATTTTAAACAAGTCTTATCATTACCTTCTGTGGCTTTGTGTCCAAGTGTGCCATAACGTGTGCATCGGAACCAAAAAATAACTTCAAGTTTGTCACTGCAACTTCTGTATGTACCTCAACCATGTGTTCAAATTTCTCATAAACTGCTTTCTTGTTACTCTTATGAAAAATCCACTGCCTACTGTACCTTCGTGATAATGACAGTAAAAATCTTTCTAATGCATCCCCTGGCCGAGATTTCACCCGCACAGTACCGTTAAAAATGTATGGTAAGATGCAGCAGACACTGTGCACGTACGAACGTTGGTTCATTCGTTGCCTGGGTGCTCTCTCTGCTTGACATGTTGTGCGTGCTGGAGCAGTGTACATGACTTTGGCATGTTCCACTTTTTGCAAAATGTGTGTTTGTGACACTTAGCTCATTAACACAATATCTCAAGAAAGGAAACTTAGTTTAGTGTCATACTTGGTATGTGAGCACTGTGCATCATATTAAGAACTTTATTGTTTTTGATGGAGGTCAACGGTCATCAGAGGTCACCAGAGGACAAATACTGAAAACCTTGTAAATACAATATCTCAGTAAATCAAAGTCAAACAGGTCTCATACGTTGTATGTGGATGCACAGTATTAAATAGAATTACCTTTCAGGGTTTGGTAGGGGTCAAAGGTCATGTGAGGTCGGAGGTCAAATACAGAAAACCTTGAACTTGATATAAAAGAAACCCTATTGTTTTGATCAAAGGTCATTTGGGATCACTAGAAGTCAAAAGGTTGAAACCTTGAAAACATATCTCAAGGACAGTAACCGCAATGGAGTTCATGCTTGGTATGGAGATGTCCAGTATCAGTTTTATGTCCGTATTGTATTTGTTGAAGTCAAAAGGTCATTTGGGTTCAATGGAGGTCAAATAGTGAAAAGTGCTTGTAAACATGATATCCCAAGCATGTGGAAGATGTATTGAGTAGATGATCCCTATTGTTCTTAATGGAGATCAAAGCTCAGTTAGGGTCGCAGGCCTGATTTTTAAGGAAATTTTCAGGTTGCCCATCGGACAACCTGAAGCTAAATTTAGGTTGTCCGAAATAGTTTTTGGTTGTCCGAATGAAAGTGACGAACAAGAGATGAACAATTCTATTTCCTGTCTCTGCCATAGAAAATAAACATTTACTTTAAATTCTGCATTTTTCCATATTTATTGGCATGGTACAATGATGAATGGTAGTCAATACCATTGTCTCAAGGTTACTTCTTAAGGGGATTTTTATGACATACTTTCCTGCTGATGTAGGGAACTATTCAGTTACAAATAAAATCTACTCGTCCATCGGACAAGTTCAAAGAGAGAAAGTGGTTGTCCGATGCAAGTTTTACCCGTCACGGACGATCGGACGAGTGCTAAATTTCAGCCCTGGGTCGTCAGATGTCTAAAGGTGTAATCTTTATAAATGTAATATATCTCAAGAAGCTTTGGTAATCTTGATGGATATCATACTTGGTATGTGCCATGTAGATGTCCCATATTCAACACTACATCCCTACCATTTTCTGTACTGGGTTGCACTTTTGTTTTTTTTTTTTTTTTTTGTGGTCAAAGTTCATTTGGGCTCAGTGGAAGTCAAAATGAGAAAAGCTTGGAAAGGGCTAGATACGGGAATATCTCAAAGGGGCTAACAGTGAAGGATCTCATACATAGTGTGTGGATGAACGGTGTTGCCCGGATGATCCCAGAAGGTTTATGTTGGAGGTCAAAAGTCATCAGAGGTCAATACATTGGAAACATATCTCACTTGATGTAGCCTTGGTGAATCTGAGACATGCTGTCATAGGGCCACCGATTTTCCGCGATCACGGAAATTGTCACGGAATCGCGGAATTTTACTTTTTTCACGGAAAATCACGGAACTTCAAAAATCTCTCAGAATGCTAAAGAAGTCTGCAATCAAGAGGGCAAAATGAAAAAAAAAAGTTTAAAAATCTGTATGTAACACTGGATGGCTCTCGCAGACTACAATCTGATAGAAAACTGTTGAAATTCACCCCCTCCGATGCTTACTGTATGTGGGACCAGGTGCGAGTTGCGCATTTACTAGCCTTCGGTAGGTCTAATGTTGCTGAGTCTTGCAAAGTTTTCCCGCGATCCCGTTGCCTGTAGCTGATTCTTGTTTATACTGTATCATGTACTGTATGTATGGTATACTATGCATGAGTGCGTCATAATAAACTGTTGCGCACATTACTCAAGTTTCATGCTTTGCTCTGTTGTTACGTTCATGATCGAACGATCATAACGTTCTAACTGACAAGTTACACTTTCAATTGTGGAATAATTATCGGATTTAGTACCTGCATATCATTTGGATATAATTTTATACGGATCTTTTACTATGTAAGAAGAAGGGACCCACACTCAAACAATCGTAAGTCAAGTTGTTTGGGCTTTTTTTCTCCATTACGTATATGTGTAGCGGCCTAGACGTTAGGCTGGTGAATGGATTTTAGTCTGGTTAGGCTGCACTGGCCTAACACACTAATCAATGCAAAACAGAAAGTCACGGATTTGGCAAATTGCTTGCACGGATTTTCACGGAATTTGAAATTGCTGTAACGGAATTTGACTCTTTTTTTCACGGAAAATCGGTGGCCCTACTGTCATTATATCAATCTGTTTAGTCTCTGTCCATGGATCTTTCATGCTTGTGAATGTCAGCACAGTAATTTTATAACTCCATTATGAAACTTTGTCAATTGAAATCACTGTGCAAATTTTATACTGTATTCAAAGGGCAAGGAATAACTGAGCCTTTTGGCTTTCTAGTTTTAAAGAAATTTCTGCATTTTTTTAAAGAAGTTCATTATACCCTGCTCCAAAACATTACCTTCCTTTAGTTTCAAGCATGGGCATACTCCATTTCACAGTTGTTGATCTAGTCAATTGTAAAATGTTCATCAGCTCAACTTTGAGGACATTCATGTTTGTCTGGTACTTTGTTACACGAGTCTGCTTTGAATCATTTAGGCATCTTCTCTTGGTGAGATGTATTGTGGGTAATGACAAACAGTATCTGGGAGTGGAGGGAACTTCCAACTGCAACTCTTTGCATTCATTATGGGAATGTAGAAAACTGAAATACTAAAAACTTTTAATCCAATTGGCAATAATTTGGTAATGCATAATTATCATTTGTTGTGATTGCCTCAGTTCATTGACTTCCAAACAAAAAAGATGGAAAAGAATATTTGCTTCTGTCTCTTCACTACCTAAAATTTTGTCACAAATGAAGATTGTATATAAAGAAATGCATTTTTACAAAATTATGTGATATTTTTGCAAAAACCTGAATATTTATAATCAATAAATAAGGTGTATATATATTGTATTCCTTTCCTATAGTGTCATTATTGCAGTGGTGCCATAAGCTTATAGGAAGCTGTTCTCAGCTGGAGGTGCGAATGTTTTTTCAAGAGCGGTCCTTGGGGGAGGCGGTGTCCCTCTCCCATCTGGAAAGTATTTGAATATTTAAGGGTCCTTATATGCAATTTGGTGCAAAATATTGTGCAAATTTTAGGTGAAACTACCAAAACTCTCTGACATCAGTAGCGTGTTCAAAGGGGGGCCGGGGGGGCACAGGCCCCCCCCCCACTTCCGAAGTCAGTCGGGGGAAAATCCCTTAGTTGGGGGATTTAAGGGTTAGGTGAAGAGAAAAAGATTGAAGAGACACACTGAGCACTCAACAGGGATGGCTCCAGGTGGGAGCAGGGGGCCCACATCGGGGAGTCTTAATCGATACGATAGAGTATGCAGTCCCCAACGGCGCCTGAGAGAGGACAATTTCTCTAATAAGAACCCAAAATTTTCGGCGCGCTACGCGCGCTGTAAAGTCACTCCAGGATCTTCAGCAGTTCCATTCCACATTGCTAGACAGCAAAAGTCCTGCCAACCTTACCACGAAACATGTAGGCAGAGCACACTGTTATGTGGAGGTCGAAAGTTCCATCCCATGCTCATCCCTAAGCCTAGTTCCTATTCTCTTGTGTGTGTCATGCGGTACGGTCAGTTTGCGAGCGGATGTACTAATTTGCAGACTGCAGACTGCAGACTCGGATTTTGCAGAATAGATGTTACAAAATGCAGAACGTAGTAATAGATAAAAATTACTAAAATTCCGTCGAGGAACCCTTCTGAATTAGATACAGAAATAAAAGTGATCAGAATCTTAAAAAGAAACTTAAACTTTATCGGCGAGTGTCTTTTATTGTCCAGACTTTAGCAATTTTCGAGTTGAACCTGATTTTTCTCTATGGTGGGTTCACAGTGAAATGCATTTCGCACTTTTGAATAAGCAAAAACATTCGATTAGTATACGTAAATCGCGACGGGTTATGTACTCCCAAGAGTCCCGTGGTAACTCTCTGCCCATTAGAGTCAAATACAGTAGCTAGTACAAAGTCTCGGCCACGATATGAACAACATTTTAGCAACGAAGATGCACGTACGCTGATCCTTCATTTCTGCCTGTAGAGCCACCGTAAATACCCTAATCTGACCGGGCGCTGCTGCATAGTATCCTGGCCTACTATTATACATACTGCCGTGAATTCATTCATTTTACATTGAGTGGGAATAAGGTCCCCAATTTTCCGTCCAAAACTCAAAGTCGTATTTTTTGGCTATTTTATACACTCAGCATGCCGATTTATTCTCTCAAAATGAAGTGCTATAGCCTAGTGCGCTTCGAATTTCCAGACGAAAATCACCCGCGTAAAAAATACCTCGGAGCTAAATCAACCAAGCTTTCTGCCACCTCCCCGGCCGGCTCCTCCCGCCTGCGGCCTGCAGGAATTGGCGCTACTACGACACGCCTTCGCAACTCAGTGCTACTGATTGCTAGTCATACCTTTTTTAAAGTGCAGGAAAAAAAAATTTCGCACACATTCGGACGTGAAAGAGAATCGCTTCTTCATGATTGGTCATAATTTGAAATTCCCACATTTGATTGGGTCAATTTGAAAATGCCCCGCATGCGCTGAGCTGCAAATCGAATATTTTTTTCATATTTTAGACAGTCTCTATGCATTGTTTTGATATCGTAATTTATTCTTATAGATTCCCACACGTACTTTTCAAGAAGTGATTTTGAGCATCAAAATCCTTCAATTTATGTTGAGGGGTGACAATGAGAATACGAAAAACCTTGAGATTCGAAAATCAAGGATTATGACCAACCAAAATTCAACTAAGAAGGAACAATTTGTCTCGATTTGACTTAGCGATGCATGCGTCGTCTACGTTGGGCACACATACCTGAAGTGCAAGACTTTCGACAACCCAGACTTTCTAGTCTCAAAATTTGACTCATCGAAGCTTCGAGAATTCGATTGCAATGTTTTGTCCAGTACAATCTGGTTTTGATTTTAATTATCAATCACAGAAGTCCCTTGCTTAAACATTCCAACACAAGTACATGTTTCCGATATTTTAATATTTGTAAATTTATTAAGTCGAATTTTCCGAGATAGTACCCGGTGTATTGCATCTGGTTAACTTTATGCTTCATTGTGCGAAACATGTTCAGCTAACCAGGGCATATCAATGATGAAGTGCAATGGGGTCGAGTATGTCGAGCAGTGATAAATAGGGGCTAAATACAAGAGTAACGTGCACAACGTGGCGCAAGTCGCTGAATTTGGATTTAAACACCTCGTTCGAAGTGCATGTGGCGGCCAAGACAGGCTCAGGCTTACTGTATATGGTTAATTAGTGAGGGTTTTACGCAAACTGATCGAAGGCTTTGCTCGTTCATAAATGCAAAATGCATTTTATGAGGAAGGCACCTTAGAGAAAAATCCGGTTTAATTCGAAAATAGCTTAAGTCTGGACAAGAAAAGACACTCGCCGATTAACTTTGTGTTTATTTTAAGATTCTGATCAATTTTTATTTAGGTATTTTACTCAGAAGAATAACTTGATGGAATTTTCATTATTTTATCTAGTACAACATTCTGCATCTTGTAACATCCATTCTGCAAAATCCGAGTCTGCAGTCTGCAGTCTGCAAATTAGTACATCCGGTTTGCGAGCGACTCACGGACCAAAGTTTGGCTATTTCATAGGGGGTACTCCAGGTGTTCCGATAAAATGTATGTTATCCTCGATATGGTCTAAATCCCCTACACTTTTTCTTTTTTTTTCCTTTATGTTCTTAATGATCACATATCTTTTTGTGTAAGCCCCTTTTGCAAGTTCAAGTTTCAGATTCCAAAGAATACTATATATAAAGTGGGCAACTCGACTCATGAAGAATTAAGTGATATTATGCAAAATATACCCTGAAATGGCATGGAATAGTAAGCTATATCCCCCTGTCACCACCTCTTCGACAAAAGGGCTGTCAAAGCTTGGGGTCGCTGGCATGGCCCAGCCCTCTGTCGGGAAATTCTGTCGCCATTTATGATCGGTTTACTTATTTTGGCTTTCAAAGGGTCGTTTCTGCAATGAAACCCAAGATTTTCGGTACGCTTTGCCCACTCTTCCTCAGTTCTGTTACTTATAGCTAAATATAGTTCAAAACTTCAAACCATTTCCCCCTTTTCAAGTAACTGAAGAAGTTGAATACATGAATTTAGGTACTGTAAATGTTGGGAATTTCACCTCATAGGGCCTATCACCTCATTTAGTGAATGTTCTCTTGGGTCTGTAGTGTGGTACGGCTATAGGACACGAGGAGAAAAGTACAATTTAAGTAATACCCGATAGGGACCAACTGCCAGGACCAGGGCTTTAGCCAGCATGTTGAGATCAGGGAGTCCAAACAGTAAATTCTAGTGAAGTTTGTGTGTTAAAATGTGTTATATATATGGGGCAATCCAAAATTTTGGGAGTCCAAATGACTCCTGGACTGCTCTCTGGCTTAAGCCTTGGCCAGGACAATTGACCTTTATTAGCTTTTAGTAAGTACCGATTCTTTTTAGTGTAGGATAACCCAAAAAATTTTCACTCGCTTCTCGCGCTTTGCAATTTCACTCTTTACATTCTGGGCCGAAAACATTAAATCAGCGCCGAAACTACGTTCCTCTAGTATATACACATTTTATGAAATATATGCCCTACAATGGCATGGTTTAGTACACAGATTTTCTTCAGATCCCTCCTCAACATCCCCTTGACGGCATCGGGGCTGTCAGGGCTTCGGGTCACTGCCTCCGCCCTGTAATATGATGTAGTCTTATTTTATATTGTAGAAGACAGACTCGATGATCAAAGAAGACTGAGATTTGCGTGTATATTTCTGAGCTCGTTTATTCAGTACTTAACACGAGAACTAGCAGTATTGAAGAGGGTGCAGGGATTCCGCCAGAAATGCAAAAAAGGGGGGGATTAATTGCTCCTAAACCCCTAGTCCAAATAGATGCTGTCCCTGGCTAAAGTTACAAGTGGGTTCAGGGGGACAAAAGCTTGCTTCAAGACCCCTATAAGGTGCATTTTGAAGGGTTTTAAAGGCCTTTTACTTATGAAAGTCCAAACATTGCTGCAAAGGTGCCCTCTTCTTAAGTAAGAAACCAAGATATGGACCATTTTTTTAATTTTTATGGAAATGAAAAGGGGGGGATTTTACCCACCTTCTTCTGGAAAGGGGGGGACAAATCCCCCCTTTCCCCCCTTTGGCGGAAACCCTGGGGTGAATATAACAAATATTCTCCTATAGCTTCTTGGTAAGGAGCTGGCAAGTAAGCATTGTAATGTATACGTGCATAGTATCATCATCATACAACATCCCCCTTGTTATAATAAAAAACAATGTTGCGAATACAAACACTAATTACAGACTCAAGGTGATTGCAGTAGTTCCTATGGCTGGAGTTTAGTCTGAAAATTAAAGCTTCTAACCAGCTAACTATATACAATATCAATATGATATATTAATAAGCACTCGTCTCCTCATAATCCCTTCCTTACAAATCAAGAATTTGTCTTCCCTTGGTTTGTCGACCCGACCGTGTTTGTTGTGCTTGAGTGATCTGTTTGTATGTGTATCTAGTGTTATGGTGTGTCTCTGTTTTGTTTCCTTGTAATGCTGATGGTTTGTCGTGTATGTCATAATGTGTGATCTCAGGGTCGATGTTAAATTGGACTCGCTTTTCTGAGGCTTCCTTTAGTTGTCGCCTGTTACGTCGTAATGTTTTTCCTTGTTGTGTTGTGACTTCATAAGAGCGAGGTTCATCCCTGACTCTTTCCACTTTTGCAGGTGCCCATCTTTTGTGTCCTGTTTGATTCTGAACATATACACGTTGGCCTGGTATGAGGGGTGGTTGTAATCGGGTTGCTTTGTCATAGTAGTCTTTCTGGGTGGACTGACGGGTTTGCAGTCTTGCAGAAATTTCATCCTTGTGCGGGTTGTTGTTATGTATTTGAGTTGGAAGTGTTGATCGGATCTTCCGGTTGTACAAGAGCAGTGTTCGAAATAACGCGTGCACACATGCACCGGTGCATGTAACTTTTTGTCAGTGCATGTAACTTTGAGTTGCTTACCTGCACGCGTGCATGTAGCCCTAATGATACCAGATGCAGCATATTTGCGATTGATCCCGCCCGATCATAACGTTACATACTGCATAGGCTTTCATACTTGAAAGTCTGTGCAAGTTATGCCTACGTATGCTTTACGTACTGCTATTCACTATGTAATGAGTGAATTGCGAACTCGCATACAATCTCCGTACAGCACAGGGCAAGATCTGTCATCACCGTTCCGTTCAGGCATTTACGTTCAAAACGTATTTGATAGTAACTCCACATGATAATTCTACTGTGGTAAGTCGTACGTGCATGCATAGCCAGTGCTATACAGCATGCAAGTCCTGTGTGTACTTACGTGCGGCCAAGCACTGGTTCAGTGTACATCGCAGTGCAAGTGCAGCACGCACGGCCCTTCTTGTTACGCACGTTTGCATAATCTCACGTGTGGAAGATACGACCATGCAAACAAAATGTCAAAGCCTGGAAAAAGCAAAACTCTTTTCGCTTTTTGGAAAAAGAATGCCTCCGTGGCGGCTAATTCCCCCTCTGGCTCTTCTGTAGCTCATGGAGAAAATGTGTCCGTTGAAGTTGAAGATGACAGTAACCACAACAACCTATCATCTGATTCTAACGTTACGCCTAACAGCAGTTGTAACATTGGACCTAGGCCTACACACATTAGGCCCAGTGATGGAAATCTTGGACTCGGAGATGCTAGTAGTAGTAGTACTGATACATTGTCGTGTCTTGGTGAAGATGTAACGTTAGAACAAACGCAATCCGCAAGACTCAATACGCCAACTGGGCCAACTAAACGAACACATTCAAAGCCTTCCGTATCCAGGTCTAAATATTACACATTCCAAGAATCTTGGAGGAAAGGAAACACGTGGCTCAGGTATGACAGTTCGAAGAACATTATGTTTTGTACTGTGTGTCGAAGTTTTGACAAGTCAAACCGACGAAACACATTTAGGGATACGGGGTGTTCATCATTCCGTTTAAGCAATGTTGATTCGCACAAAAAGAGTGATGTACATAAAGCAGCCATACAGGCTGAAGCAGCCTCCAAAATCGAAAAAAAGGATAGGCCTATTGAAAGGCAAGTGACAAAAATGAGTGAACATCAACTTGAAAAAATGAAGAAATACTTCAAGACTAGTTTTTTTATTGCACAGTATGGCAAACCCTTCAGTGATTTCAAGCTTCTTATGGAGTTACAGCTGCACAATTTTGGTGATGATGATCAAAGTAAATTATACACATCATACTTAAGTGACAAGCAGTGCAAAGAATTTATTGACCATATTGCAGCAGACATTTTGGAGAAAAACGTCACAACACAGCTAAATGATGACTGTTTTATAAGTATCCTTGCTGATGGAAGCACAGATAGGTCAAACACAGAACAAGAAATTATTTTCGTCTCAATGTTAAATAACAATAGGGCAGTCACACAGTTTGTGACACTTGCCTCAGTTCCACAAGCAAATGCAGAAAATATTGCTAAAGAACTCATAGTAACTTTGACAGATAAACTAAAGCTCAAAAATTGGAAAAACAACTTAGTGTCTTGTTGTTTTGATGGTGCTTCAGTGAATTTGGGTTGCAAATCCGGTGTGGCAGTCCGTCTGACTGAAGGAGCACCCCATATTATATCAGTTCACTGCTGTGCACATCGTCTTGAGCTTGCTATAAAAAACATTGAGGAGCCTCTTATCACTGAAGTAGAAAAGGTTGTGCAAGACTGTTACTTGTTCTATCGATGGTCTGTAAAAACTGGGGTGAACTACAAAAGGTTGGAAGCTTGCTCAAAATAAGTGTTAAAAGACCAGCAAAACTAATTGGGGTCAGATGGTTAGCCCACCATTACAGGGCCATAAATGCTGTTAGATTTAACTGGCCAGCTATTGTAACACATTTGAACAATGTAGGTAGTAGTTGTTCAGCTGACGCTTCATTGAAGAAAAGAGAGCAAGCAATGACACTATTGGATATGTTACGAGCCCTTGTTTTTGTATTTATGACAAATTTTTTGTGCTCGTATTTTGCAATTTTGAAGGAAATGTCCTTGACTCTACAGAAAAATGACATCACTGTGGATCAAGTTGTTGATAAAGTGCAGTGTGTGAAAAAAAGTCTTCTGAAACTGAAAATGGAAAAGGAACTGAATGAAACAATTCACAAAGATGTCCAGATAATTACAGACACTGACAATAAAATTAAAGTAACATATCATGGTGAGATGATAGGGATCTCAGCACAGCAAAACAGAGAGAAAAGATCGCAGTCTGCCAAGATGAAAGAAACATGTGCTGAAACAGTAAACAAAGCTATTCTTCAAGTTAAAAATGCAGCAGTGAAGGTCATAGATGAGACAGTCAAAAACATTGATGACCGGTTTGAGTCATTTACAAATCACAAAGTGATAAGAGCAGCTGCTATCATCAACCCCCATAACTGGCCAACAGACAATGAGATAGATGCTTATGGAGATGAACAACTTACTGATATCTTTAATCATTATCAATCCATACTTGAAGCAAGACATGTGAACCTCTCAGCTGCCAAACTTCAGTGGTTAGAATTGAAACGGTTAATACTTAGAAAAAAAAGAAGATGGAAAATAGACTGTGAAAATCAGGAAGATGGAGAATCCACTACTACAGAAATGTGGGCTTCAGTTCTTGGTGACGAGGAATTACTTACCAGATTTGACCAAATTTTCCCCATTATTCGCATTTTGCTGGTACTTCCAGTACACACAGCTGAGCTAGAGAGGGGATTTAGCCAGATGAATGTGGTCATGAACGAAAAGAGAACAAATCTAAAGACAAATAGTTTAAACTCTTTACTGACTATAAAGCTAAGCAACATAGATTACATGACATACGATCCAGTAGGTGCAATTTTGAAGTGGAGCCCATGGTCTGGAAAAAGACGCAGACCAGACTCTAAACCATATGGAAAACGACCAAAGAAAGATTTTGGAACCGCTCAAGTAAGCGAAGCAGCTGAAGATGTTTCAGAAGCCCCAGGTCTCATAGGTAAAACTTCAGAAAACATGACATGGTCTTCTGAAAGTGACCCTGAAACAGAAGAAAGAAGAGAAGTTGGTGAAGGATTAGTTGGAGGAGGACTCGCAAGACTTGCATTAGAGTTTGAAGAAGAGTCTTCCGCATGGGAGAGTGATGACAGTGACTTTTAACCAGGGGTAAGTTTTTTTTAAATTTCATTTTCATATTTCAGTGGTGCATGTAAGAATTTATTTGTGCAGGTAAAATTTTTAAGTTACATGCACAGGTGCATGTAACTTTTTTTTTCTAATTCGAACACTGTACAAGAGTTCTGCGGGAGAGGGGATTTGTGAATCAATTGGGGTAGTTCGAATGCACAGGAGTGCCATGTACACATCTCGCTTGTCCTTCAGTGCTTTGGCCACTGTGTTTTTCACTGTTTGGACGAAACGTTCGGCCATTCCATTGGATTGGGGATATGTCGGGCTACTTGTGATGTGTTGGAAACCCCATTGGTTGGCAAATGAATTAAATAGGTGACTGGAATACTGACTGCCATTGTCACTTATGAATTTTGAGGGTATACCATGCTCCGAGAATATCTGCTTCAAGTATGTGATCACGGTCTGGCTGGTTGAGTTTCCTTTTGGGATGCGTCGGATGATAGGGAATTTAGAGTAATAGTCGACCACGAGTAGATAGTCTTCTCCATAGAGGGTGAATAAATCAGATCCAACTGTTTGCCAGGGTCCTGTTGGAAGTTCCAGGCCTGAGGATTTCAGATTTCATGGTAACCATTTTTTAGGTTACGTGGTTTTTGAACCACGTAACCTAACGTAACCCATTTTGTTGAGTCTCAAAAACCCATTTTTGCGTATTCCCAATATAAAGAAAACACGACTCTGTGACAGTTTACCACACTGAGTTTCGTATAGTAGGTGTACGAGCGATCACTTGCACTGTCAACGCCACAGTGCACAACATGTGTCCAACTTTTACGAAAAACAATATTTCAAAATGACATGATGCTGTAAATGTGTGTGCTGAGGCCATGTCGTGGAGGTAACAGCATATGGTTTGGAGTACAGTAAAACCCCATTTCTCCGAACACTTTGGGACCGAATGTATTTCGAATATCGGTGAAATTCGGATGTACAGGGTTTCAACTTTTTGCCTCAAGCACGGTTCACAGGATCCATAAGAAAGAGTGTGAACACATTCCCCAAATAACTCCGAAAAGGCTGGCAAAATTGCAGACAAAATCCCCCAAAATATTTGGTCACTATTTTTGGTGACCGATCATATGACAAATAAATTTTTAGACTTCTAAAACACCTGGATTTTATTCCCAAGATTCGAGCCTACGCCCTTCTGAATGACCAATGCTTTGTACACACTAAATAAGTGTATGTGCTGAAGAGAAGCTATAACGATCTGGAGAGGTATCTAGCGTATAAATTCGGCATAAATTTCCAAAAGTATTAGAGACACATGTGTAGGAGACTACCAAACAGAAATTCGCAATGTTTTTGTAAGGTCTACTCTCGTTATTTTTAGCGAAGAAGCTCACTACGAAACTAACTTCTCAGATTTAGTGAAACTAGGACTTTCACTAGCCTAACGTATTTTAGTATAAGGAGAAATTGAGCCTATACCGACTCATGGATCCTAGCAAGGATTTAAAAATAAATACGTAGGCTACGATTTTTTTCCAAATTTGACAGAGAGATAAAAAATTGTTTTCCATGCCTACATGTTGGCTATTTTAGCCATCCTGACATCTTGCCGTGACTTTTAAAGTCCCGAGGAAATTAGTGCATTTCTGCAGAAATTTACGTTGAATTTTGACTTGTACAGTAAAGCCCTGAAAACTTGGTGGATTCTGCCGTAATTGTGATGAATATTATTCTTGTTAAATCTGATGGCCAGTTCCGAAAGACGGGGCTTTACTGTACACGTAGCATCATAGTAAATTACTGTTGATGGACACGCTGATTTCTCATTTATTTTATGATCGAACTGAGTACAGATAAAACCAATATCAGTCTGACACATCTATTTTATCATCTCCAGTATCAGTTAGCTGCATAAGCAAGAAGTTTCCTTGACATCGTCATTGCAAAAACATTACGAAGAAATCTTCGCGCACTCAATGAGTCCCCACTGACATACTGTGTGTTAACTGTGGCATGATTTTTGAAACAACTTTCATGATATCGAGCTATGTGCGAAGTCAAAGCAGTGGGGCCGTAATCACAGCTTGTTCAGTGTTATCCGCATTGTGTACAACCGAGAATCATGGCTGGACAGGTCGTCGCCGTAGTGCGTGACACCAGTCAGCTAGTGTGGAGTCGGCAATTACAATTTGCGATAGCACGTGCTGCAAGGTGTGAGCCTCATGCGATCTATTTTATGGTTTGTGATATGAGGCAAGAGCAATGTGAGAAAAATGTCGCAATTGGTAGTCTGTACTTTATCAGATAATATCTCCTAATCGAATTTTAAATTTTAAAATGCCTCTTAATGAATGTTCAGATTTTAGGTCACAGAAGAGTTGAATTTGAGTGTCAAATGGGACATCGTAACCGATTTTTCGGTTACGTGGTTTGGCGGTCACGTAACCAACACGCGACCGCGAACGATCGTTCGCGTGAAATCCGCAGGCCTGAAGTTCCTGTGGTTGGAGAGGCTCTTTCGGTAAAGAATGCCCGAACTCCTGACATAATGGGCATGCCTTCACAATTTCTGTAATGTCCCTGTTGATGTTGTGCCAAAAGACGCTTGCTTTGGCCCTCAATTGACACTTCACAACACCTTGATGTGCCTCGTGAATCTTTTCCAATATTTCTTTGTGCATGATTTGAGGAATGACTATTCTATTTCCTTTAATGACTAATCCGTCCTCAACTGATAACTCATCTCTGTACGGCCAATACTTGCGTAGGGGTTGCGGTGTTTCCCTGTGTCGATCTGGCCATCCATTCTGTATGATATCTTTAAGAGCGGTCAGTTCTGTGTCCTGCTTGGTGGCTTCTCTGATGCTACCTAGTTTTCTATCCGAGAAGTGAACAAACTGGATCTTCATGGGTGTTTCTGTATTTTGCTTGTTGCTGATTGGGTTGAGTCTAGATAGGGCATCTGCTAGGTACATCTCTTTGCCGGGTTTATATTGTATTGTTACATCATAACTTTGTATGCGAAGGAGCATTCTCTGTAGTCTTTGTGGTGCTGCTGACAGATTCTTGAGATGGATCATCTCAAGAGGCTTGTGGTCTGAATGAATAATAAAGGGCTTCCCATAGACGTATGTGTGGAACTTTTCACAAGCAAAGGTGACAGCAAGCATTTCACGTTCAATGTTGGCATATCTTTTCTCCGCATCTGTTAGTGATCTAGATGCAAAGCTGATAGGTTTCCCTTCCTGCATAAGGGTGGCTCCTAGTCCCTGTAGGGATGCATCCACTTGCAATACTGATTCTTTCTTTGGGTCGAAGTATGCAAGTGTCGTGTTTTGGCAAATTAGCTCTTTTATTTGTTCGAATGCCTTCTGATGGGTAGCCGTCCAATCAAACTGGCTGTCCTTCTTAAGTAGTTCTCTCAAAACTGATGTGTGTATCGAGAGATTAGGGATGAAGGGTCCCATGTAAGTTGCCATTCCCAAGAATTTTTGGAGTTGCTGGCTATTTTGAGGTGCCTCAATTACCTTTATGGCCGTAATTCTCTCCGGATTTGGTCGCACGCCATCCTTGCTGTATAGGATGCCGAAGAATGTGATTTCGGTTTTCTTTATTTCGCACTTATTTGGATTGAAGACCAAGCCGTGCTCTCTGGCGACCGACATTAGCCTGTGGAGGTTTTTGTCGTGTTCTTCCTCTGACTTTCCATACACGGCTATGTCATCCGCAATCCCAACTGTCCCTGGACAACTCTCCAAAATCTGATCCATGCGCTGTTGAAAAACATCTTGGGAGACGCAAAGACCAAATGGTAACCTGAGGAAACGGTAACGGCCAAAGGGGCTGTTAAAAGTTGTAAGGAAACTGGATTCTTTGTCTAGAGAAATAGCCCAATAGCCGTGACGAGCATCGAGTTTTGAAAAGATTGCACTCCCTGCCATTTTGTGTGTTATCTCCTCAAGGGTGGGAGTATGATGATGGGAACGCTTTATGGCCCGGTTGAGGTCTTTGGGATCAAGACATATGCGCCAGCGCCCGTTTGCCTTCTGCTGGTAGGCGAGGCTGGAGACCCACTCTGTTGGTTCGGTGACGCGTGTGATAACATTCATTTTAACCATTTCATCCAACTCTTTCTTAATGTCGTCTCGTATCTGTATGGCGCATTTCCGTGATGCATGGACAACTGGTGGCACGTTCTTATCAACCACAATGTGATAACTACCCTTGAAGTTCCCGATCCCTTCAAATCGGTCCGGGTATAACTCTTTCAGGTCACTCACCTGATTGATGGGTCTGTGTTGTGTGTTGTTTGTATGCCACAGTGTAGGGAAACTAATTTCAATTGAATGGAATCTCTGAGACCAAGGATGGCTGGTCCTTGCACCTCAGCAATGTAAAAATCAGTGGAAATGTGTTTGTTGTTGTAGCTGCATGAAATAGTGCAAGTGCCATAGTGGGGTATTGTCCCACCATTATAGGCTGTAACCCTGGTGTCACATGGTTTTGCTATCTTGGACAGAGGTTTGCCTGTTTTGTTTACAAACTCAGGGTATAAATTTTTTATAACATGCATTGGAATGACATTCCCCTCTGCCCCTGTGTCTATTTTGACCCTTAGTGTTGCTGGTTTCCCATTTACTTTAATGCCGATTGATGCAGAAGCTTCACTCTCCTGGCCTGACTTAACATTGCTCATATTACGTATGGTAATTGAATCGAAACTTAGGCTTTCAAAATCTTGTTCAATATCACTACTACTGTCAACACGAGAGCGGCTTATCATATCTATGTTTCTGTTTCGGTCTTCACGGACTTCTGCCTGCTTAAGAGAAGACGATCGCTCTCTTCTAGACCTAGATCTGTTTCTTGGCCTATTTCTATTTTGTTTACCTTGGTTATCTCGTTTTTTCTGCCTACACGCAGCCTCCCAGTGGTTAGGTTTCTGACAATAGTTACATGTTGAACCTTCGGCTGGGCACTTCCCCTTGTGTGGGTACTTAAGGTTACATTTTCTACATTTGGTTTGACTGTCTGCCTTAGACCTGGAACCAAGATTCTTGTTTTGACCTTTACGGTTGATGAAATCAACGGAGACTGTGGCGGAGGTGAATGCCTCCATATGAGCTTTTGTAGCCTCATATGTTCTTGCAATATTCATTGCTTTATCAACTGTTAGGGTTTCATCCTCACTGAGGAGTTTTTCCTGCACCTTTTTGTGTGCAGTACCCAAGATAAGCTGCTCAATAAGCCTCTGTTCAGATTCAGCAGTACTGAATTTGCATTTGTCTGCTTGAATTCGGCATTTTGCCATGAAATCTTCCACGTTTTCTGTGGGTAACTGCTTCATTTTTTGCAGTTTAAAACGGTTTAACCTAAAATTTGCCTTAGGCTCGAAATGCTTCTCAAAACATTTGAATATTTCTGCAGGGCTATTTTTTCTTTCATCCGGGAGGTTCCATGTTTGAAATATACTTATTCCCTCCTGACCCAACCACAGCAGGAGATACGTTGCTTTCTCCTTATCAGTTTTTGCTGCAAGGGGTCCGGAAAAAACAAGTTCTGTATATTTCTTAAAATTTTGAAATGCAGTGGGTAGGTCTGCGTCAGACCAATCTAAGCTGGGTGGTGTTATGCCTGACAATACACTCATATTTGGTTCGAATAAAATACTGAGATACGATGATGTGGAAACAGATAAATCTAGCTGTCAGCAGTTATTTGACTAGGCTGCTTAATTAGGCCTGACCTATTATAAACACATTATCACGTATAGGTCTATACATTCATGCTTTGGAGTGGAAACAATAAACAACTCACCACCTTGATTTTCTTGTGAAGAGTTGGTGTCCACAATAATGTACACTGCAGTATTGTAAGACGGTTAAAACACACAGAAATAAGCACGTTGTAATACAACACAGTAACAGAAATTCCACAACAAAAAATCTTGAGCATGCTCAATTCTTAGGGTTCTCTAAAATGGCGAGTTGAGCTATCTGCTATTGTTCAACTCTGTGTTTATTGTTGTCATTCGTTGTGAACAAACGTCTTCCTCATTGGGTATTTTCGGTGTAGGTACTCTCTTCTAGGCCGTCTGTTCTGTGTTCATTCCAGGTACATACTTGGTAACGACGATACAGTATTGCTGCGGTTGACACTGATATTAGCAACGTTGCGGTGACGTCCTCAGATATACTCAGTGTGTGGTTCACTTCCGCGAAGAGCTTAATTTGTGCAATGTTTTTGTTCGTTGATTCTGGCCTTGATTAATTTTTGATGTTATTAGTCCTTCGGAAGTCTGGAGTCCGATGTTGCAAAGGAGTTATTGATATTGCGGCGGTAAATATTAATCGTTAATTCCAATCTGAAATCTTATTGTGTAGCGTTCTGTACACGAACGATGGTATTGTATTGTCACGCACAAAGTTACAGTATACCGGGATTGCAATGTATAGCCTGCATGGCGTCTTGTGCGGCTGTCCAACCACTGCTAGTTGTTGTCGCTCGATGTTGTACGGTAATTTTTCTTTCGGCGGTTTATTGTTGAAATCGTCGATTTCGTACACCAGTTTGCCGCTGCCACCATGTAATATGATGTAGTCTTATTTTATATTGTAGAAGACAGACTCGATGATCAAAGAAGACTGAGATTTGCGTGTATATTTCTGAGCTCGTTTATTCAGTACTTAACACGAGAACTAGCAGTATTGAAGAGGGTGAATATAACAAATATTCTCCTATAGCTTCTTGGTAAGGAGCTGGCAAGTAAGCATTGTAATGTATACGTGCATAGTATCATCATCATACAACACGCCCGTCGGGCAAAATCCTGGCGCCATCCCTGGCACTCAAAACTTAGAAGTTGCCTACAGGCCGGAAATTAGGAGAGAATTTTTTCATTATATGGTCGTTTACCAAAGGATAGAGCTCTTCCAATTGTCCTTCAGTGAATAACCAGACAGGATGCTATCAATATCTGGCCCGTGGTGCAGGTAGGCCTACTATCATTAAGTTTCCTTCGCGCTTCGCGCTAGTCACTTTAACTATCTGTAATGGTAAAACTGTATAGGTTTAAGGATGAAACCTTTTGTGATCATCTCAAGCAGCCTTCTTGACTGGCCTCGTGATCTTACAGTCCTGTCAATGTAGGCTATGTGACACATACTGTAGCATACTGCAGCTTACAACGCATAGAGGATAACTTGAACTCTCCGTCATTGACATCGAATTTCACAAAATCTGAAACAAACGAAACCTGATCAATAAGGCCTCTAGAACCAATTTACGGTGGTCTTATTACCTTATATTGCAGGAGCTTCCGGGGGCTTCGCCCCCTGGACCCCCACCGGGGCTCTGCCCCTGGACCCCGCCAGGGGCCCTATCGCGGGCCCCTGGACCCCACGCATGCAAACTCGCGCTTCGCACTCGTGGTGCACCTTCGGTGCACTTTTGACACCCCTCCATGTCAGTCGGGGGAATCACAGGTTGTGCCCCCCCACCTCCAAAATCCTGCACACGCCACTGTCTGACATTTGTGAGTGGGGGCAGAAGGATGCTTCTTCCCCAAAGTTTTCTTACCAAGGGGGAGGTGGGGGCAGCCTTGCATGTTTTGTAAAAAACAAATGTTGCTCTAGTGGAGTAAGAATATGAGAAGGTAAGTAGTGTGAGATAAGTTTCTGCACTGTTGTAGTATTAACTGAACCCAATTTTAGGAATGCATGTACACTCAGCTTGTTACTGTTTCTGAACATTCTCCAAAGTTTGGAAAGACCAGGTGTGTATCTTCCCAGCAGACATTCCAGTTTGTTGTTCAGAGATAATTTTCACAAACAGATGGGCATTGCAAATTTGTTGTCATGCAACCAAAGTATTGCCCTGGGTTTATTATAGCCACATTTTTGCCAGGTTCATCCTTCATACAGGCTGTGGAGTTGAAATTTAGGTTTCCAAGGAAACATGTGTCTTGTCTTTATGAATGAACCTGAACTACTAAGAATCTTGCAATGGCTACTGTTAGAATTCTGTAAATGTAATGCCCTTGCTGTGTTGAAACAGAAATAGAATGTAATAAGAACTGTTCAGTTTTTCATTCATTCCCACCCATAGTATATCTGAGATGGAGTTTCATTGACACTGCATGGCAGGCTGAGGTTTCACCTCCAGCTTTGTCAAAGTAAGATGGCTTTTTCCATCTGACATGACCTTTATGAAAAAGGGTCTCAATGTAAGCTGAAATATTGATCAGGAAGCCACTCCATCATAGCTAGCTTGTAGGAAAACATTTGGCAAAGGTAGAGACAAGGTAGGGGGGGGGGGAGCTGTTTGCCCTGAAATGTTCCCAATCTACTTCCCAATTTACATAGTATGATTTTTCATTTGACCCAACCTTTGTGAAACAGGGTCTTAATTTGGGTTACTACATTGAGACTGGGAGTCTTCTCCACAGGCATATGGGCAGACATTTAATGGGGGTGGACTGACTTGGAGGCTGGTATTTGCCCAGAAATTTCACCCATTGGCAAACACCTGTGACATGAATTTTGCCCTGAAAAATAAAATTTCTGCCTTGAAATCCACAATATTTTGGCTCAAGAGATGCAGCAGCTGACCTTCCTGATCCTCTTCTCATACACCTATGCATTCTGTTATTTTACCATTTGTGAGCAGCTCCAGCTGAATTTTTTACAGCAGTTGCTTATTATCATAAGATAAATCTCTAGTCAAGGTCTATTGTTGGGTATATCATCTTACCGTTGTTGGCGTCATAGTGTAGACAGATGAAGGCTCACATTAACAAACTGTCTACTGGCTAATCCAGTTGTAAATATCCCACAGGATCTGTGCCCATCAGGAGACTCACATCTGCCAGCTGGAGGGCTTTGCACACTTGCTTATTACTTATGCACATGTGACTACTACAATCATTCACTCATGTTAACACGTGTTTGAAGTCTATAAATTTATAGACTACCCCAATCATGAGATTATCAGTCGGCACACAGTTTATAATTGTGTTGTCACAGTGGGGAAGAGTCAAGGTTATACACTGCTCTCCACAGTGCCTGTGCAGTATTCTGGCTCTCTCTCTCAGTGACCTTAGAACTGCCTGTAGTATGAAAGGAGATTTGTGATTGGCTTCTACAGATTTTGGTAGCAAAGTGTAAAGAGTTGGTAACTTTTATGGAATAATTAGAACTGTTCAGAGTCTACACAGAATGGTCTGTACTTGTGCCATAACTGGTTTTTATAATGAACATAATGCTATTTTGCCCCCAGTTCTGACCAATATTACAGAAATTTGTGAAAACTTTTTCCACTTACTGTGGTATCTTCTCAGCGATACTGTTACCAGAAACCCTGTCAAGTTCCCTTGTCTTAGAAATTAGCCACCTACCACAATCATGATCTTGCCTGCAGGTTATGGTTCAGTGACAGTTCATAAGTGGTGTCCCAGGGGCTGGGACTTCTAATGCTGCTTTATATTTGGAGATATAGGGAAATTTATGCAATAAAAGGAGGGAGGGGCCTGGTGCAAATATCTCTTATATGGGCATTTTGTTGGCTATAGGCCATAAAGTGTGGCATAAGAGGAATAGGTTTAAACACATTGTCAGATATGGGATAGGCTGTACCTGCTGGAGAAAGAGGAAATTACCAGTGTAAGGGGGATCCTTTTTAGTTTACAAACAACCGGAAGGCCGGTTAGCATAAAGAAGAAACAGATTTTTTTTCAGAAAGTTCAGATTAGTATTGTTTCCATGTTTATTAAATTGATATTTCAATAAAAATATTATACACAATACTATGTACAACACAAAGCATAAAATGTTATGAACCTGGAGTGTTGCAATGTGTTTTATGGTACTGTACATCTATGAGACTTTATGATATTTAAAATCAGGTTGCAAATATAACATTTTTAACCTCTTGAACAAAAACTAGTTCCATGTTTTTTTTTCTTTCTTTTTTTGTTTGTTATTCAAGCCACAGCCAAAAATGCAACTGGTAATGTCTGATCAATTTCGGTGGCCAAAGTCACCATGACAACATATAAATTTCAATTTCTTAGGCAGACATGGAGTCAATTATGTACTGGCAATTACTGTAATTACTTAGACATTTAATACATGACAAAAAATGCAATAATACCACAAACATTTAGGTAAAGAACAGAGCTGGACAGCCCAACAGCGTAGTGATTCCTTCCCTCTGGTATGCAGTATAAAATAGTACAGTGCTTTCAAATTGACACAGTTTCATAATAGAGTTTGACTGTGTTGACATTCACAACCAGAATGAAAGATCCACGAGTCAGAAATCACACATATTGATATGACAGCACATCTCAGATTCACAAAGGTTACCAAGTTCCCAAGTGAGATATGTTTACAACGTACTGACCTTTTGACCGCTGGTGACTCAAGTGATCTTTGACCTTGAAGATAAAAATTTGGGATCATCCACACAACACAGTTCATCCACATGTTAAGTATGAGATCCTGTGCTAAGGTTAGCCTTCTTGAGATCTTGTGTTTTGCCCTTATCAAGCTTTTGCATTTTGACTTCCACTGACCCCAAATGGCCTTTGACCACCACAAATAAACCTATTATTTAATGTGGGTAATCCACATGCTGACCCATCAAAGGGACCTTTCTTGATATGTACAATGTTTTCAAAGTTTTGATGTTTTGACCAGTACTGCTAACCCCAAATAACCACTGGCCACCACCAAAAGCATTCAAAGAGACTATCTACTCCACATGGGTCATACACAAACTGAGTATGAGATCCCTCATGGTTGCCCTTCTAAAGATATTCTGCTATGAGTACTTTTCAAGGTTTTCACTCTCTGACCCTGTTGACTACACTTGACTTTCGTTCTCCACAAAAAGTAGGATGAAGTAATGAATATGGGACATCCACATCCACATCAAGTATGATATCCATCAAGTTTACCCTTCTTGAGATACTGCATTTAAAAGGTTTTCACCTTTAGACCTCTGATGAACCCAAATGATGTTGACCTCCATTACGAACAACAGGGATCGTCTCCTCAATACAGTCTTCCACAAGCTACAAGCTACATACTGTAAGTATGACATCCCTTACTGTTACTCTTCTTGAGATGGCATCTTTCTTGAGATGTTTACGAGCACTTTTCAATGTTTGACCTCCACTGACCATGATCAAATCACAGCAAATCACTACCAATTGACTATGATTTTGTTTATCATTTTAGGATGATTACTCTAATTTGACCATCTTTAATAACCCCAAACTAGTAATCAGCAAAATAGGCACAGACCTGCATGTTCCATCTAACTGCTGTGAATTTTCCTAAAATGAAATCAATTTAAACTTGAAAAGACATAGAAAAAGAATAGTAGACATTTTGAAAGTTACTGTAGCATGTAAGGAAAATCAGAAAATACAAAGACGCATGCTAGTGTCACAGATGTAGGCTAGTGTTTAAGGAAGCATGCCAGTACTTAAGAAGCATGCTAGTGTTAAAGGGTGAATGCCAGCTGGTGCCATATTAAAGGGTGCATGTCAGTGTTAAAGGTGATGTTTAACACTAGCATGCACCCTTTCAATTAGGAATAAACAGTGATATTTAACCTTCATACAATCACACAAACTGTGAAAGGTGGCAGGTATGATGTAATGTGGTTATCTTGTACACACAACTATCAATGTACCTTGAACTTATTTTCTACCATTGAAAAGCTATTAATTGCAATATCAACACACAACACACACACACACATTCATGCCCTCCTTTTTAAGCAAATTTTAGATATACATAAAGCAATTCCCCTTCATAACCTGCAATAGCAACTTAGCATGTAAACCCATATCATTTTATGGGTGCCCATAATATCAAAAATCTAAAACTGCAAGGACAACCCATAACTTAAATTTGAAATGCTACATCTATAATCACAGAGTGTCCTCCATTTGCATTACAATGGCTCAAACTCAAACTGTGGTGGTAGTCTACTGAAACGGTAATTTTTCAGGATAACTTCCATAGCTGCCAAAGAAGAGCTTCATTAAAGCACAATGGGAGCATGCCCTCAAAACATTCAGCTTGCATTCTGTGTTCCTCAAATATTTTGGCAACCTTTAAAAAAGTTGCAACTGCCAAATAGAACTATAACATAAAGCATAAACTATTTTTGTCAGCTTTAAAGTCCCAATATGACTTTGTATACAAATTTGGATAAGAGAAATGAGTGGTGCTTAAGGTTACTTAAACCCAAACATAACCAGAGAAATGATTTGTCGGGAAAAAAGACGTTTACGAAAGTGAAAGGTTATTTTAAACAAATCGTGACTGTAAATGTAATGGCTGTTTCAATATGCACACGGTTCATCACGGTGGGAAGTTCTAGATCATTATGAATATTCATTACTCAGCTGCTTCCAGATCACATCATGTCAACGACTATCCAGCATGATGCAGCCAGTGTACATCTACTGCATATGCACTCGCGTACCGTATTTTCATTCTGCACTAATCAACGACGAATGCTAGGCTACGATGTGCTTGATGCATGAAGAATGTAGCTATAGGGCCTGTATGACATTGGCAGCCGGACTGCGGCTGTGCATGTTCGTATAGCCTGCCTGTATTTTGCCTCGCTGTACGTGCCAGGCAACGTTATCTTGCTTAGGATTTCAGGTGAGGTTTTCCTACTTTTTCATGTTAGTTGTGCAGCAATTTTGTTGGTGTGGGTAATTATTTCTAACAACAATTCAAATCTAAGCCTACACTAACCTGAGTATAGTCCTAGGCTGTTTGTGTAGTTCATCCGTCGAATATACAAGCAAATGCTCTGCACTGTTAAAGTGCATACATTTGGATACAGTTGGGCATGTAGGCAAGGCACCTATAGTTGTTTATTCATGAATATTCATTAAACAAACAGACTTTCATTGGTTCATACTCCTGACTGATGGGCTTATTACGAAGAGAGGAACTCGAATTTCACTTGGCAATCCTAATTCAACATCTGCATTTCGGACAAAGATTACTCCCGAAAGAAGCTAAGACTGTTCATCTAGGTATGTTGGAACCTCTTAAACTGTTACCAACTTCATATATCTGGCTCTCGTGCTATGACGATTTTTGGCAGTTTAAGTATTTCTTTATACATAGTCGTATCGGGACTTTAAACTTTTAATTCTAAACATACTTCAGAGGAAAGGTTGCTTATGCTGATTCAACCAAAAGCCTACCCTGATGAACCTGCCAAGTCATTTTGTATTGAATTAATTGCTGTTGCCAAAGCTTCTTCTGTTGACACAACATCTTCTGTTAATGCAATCTTTGTTTCATCTTGCTCTGTTTCTTCCTGTTCTGTTCCATCATTTTCTTTTTCATCATTTTCAGTTGTACCATTTTCTGTTGCACATATTACCTTTGGCTTTCTCTTGTATTCTTTGGTAGCTGTTTTAGAATTTCCATGAGGAAGCTGTACAGGTGGATATGGTCCTATGTACTCAATCACAACCAGAAATTTCAAACTATTTAAGTGCTCTGGACACATATAAACCGTACTTACACGTTTCCTATATGTTTTGCTCCGTTTCAATGACAGATAATAACGCTTAAATGATATAATGTTTTCCTCTTTTGGCTGGGGAACAAGGGGCACGCGCTGTCTCTTGGATGCTCGACAATACACACCATCTTTGCGGTCCACATACTCTAAATTGTGTTCCACTCCTTTTATGATATAGTAGTGAGTTTTCAGAGAAGAATAAGCCCAAGCCCCACAATCATCCACATACACAGCATGCATACTATTCTGTCGGCGAAAAATATTTTCACTATTGTTCAACAAAAAGTACACATTTTCTTTTAGCCCTGGAGGTACAGAATATGCAGATGGTTGTTGTGAGGTCATGAGGTGCAATACTTCTTTGGGCGTAAGAAAAGTTCCACGTCCTTTCATTGCCCCTGGAATGACAATATGAGCATCTGAGTATCCAAAAGTTGTCCCTGTGCTATGCTGAGAAGAATGAATGACTACGTCTTCACCATTTGGACTTGGACATGGAGGAATTACATGATAATCCATTTTCACCTGCAAATTGTAAATGGAAGAATCCTATAATGGTATAGTAGCATACGAACAATGGTTTAGGACAAAAGCGTAACATAACCAATGAAGAATAATGTATTTTGTACTATTATGTGATATTTTCATGGGAACTAAATCCATTTCTTTCTACAGAAATGATCTGCATGTGTAAAGGGTAACAGTCACACATTTCTTTCATTGTTTTCATAAGCATTAATACTATACTCTTTCTTCAGGCCGACATTCTTCCCCCCCCCCCTCTGCCTCCCCCGAAGTCAACAGTACTTCAGCAATGTGATAAATGATGACTAATGGCAAATATCATCTCAAGTACTGTACAATTGGAAATGCCACAAATGGTTTGGGAGTAATTTCCCTACCCCCCTTTAAAAATATGACTGTGGCTATTTTGCAGTCTGAATGGGCCATTTTTTGTTTTTGATTTCTTGACCAAGGCAGACACCATATGCAATGGTCATGCGGCATGTGTGAGTGAATGTGCATGCCTGCATGTTGTTTTGGAGTGTCAGAGCCAATGACAACTTCAAACTTTAACAAGCTGCTTTCACTCCATTTGTAGTAGATTATGCTTTAGCTTTCAGTCTTAATGTGAACATTGTAACTCCATTATTACATAGACAGTCAATTCCAAACAAAAATAGAGCACCTGAAAAAAATCCCCATATTGGCAAGGAATATCTGAGCTTTTTGGCTCTATGGTTCTTTAATTGTTAGCAGTTATTTAATTGAGGAAGGTAATTCTCATAACACAAAGTATCTTTTGACCACCTTGATGTCCTTCTGGGCAACATTAGCTGCCGCTAGGTAATTTGACCATCTCCAGTGAGTTTTGTTCTGATGAGCTGCTTTCCCAGGCAGTGTTCCACAACCAATAACACCCACAGCAACAAGCCTAATACTGCCTCATTTGCCTCCATGTGAATGGAAACTTCTAATTGGGAATCAAGCTTGCTAAGCATTTCCCTGCAACAGTGGTGTGCAACAAAATGGCCCAACCAGCCCAAACATTTTGCAGATTACATTTAGGTGGCAGCAGACATGAAGTGAATTATTTGGCTTTGAAATGATTTCTTAAACTGATTAATACATTGTGGGGCACATTTCTTGTCATCCTTACAGTAAAGGGCAAATCTTGTCATCCCAGACAGTTCCAGTTCTCCCAACTAAAGTTACTTCTAGTCCCTCCCATAACTGTTTTGAGCTCCTCCTTGTGTAGACACAAACCTAGTTTATTACAGAAGGCTACTTCCTGGTGAGCAGGCTATAATGTGTAATCATAACACTCACTCTGCATTGTGTGAAATGTGAGCTACTCTGCATCTTTTGAATTTTCAAATTTGATGTCAAAGAGCAATCACCAATTGAGACTTTTGATATCCCCCAAATTCTTTTAGGAATTTTGGTCATAAAGAGAGTAAAGTGAGCTGCTGAAAACAGTTTCAACACATCTGGAAAGGCACACTTTGCCACAAAAATGAACATTTTCAGCAATTTAGTATAAGGGCAAATTTCCTTATCCCAGACAGTTGAATATGAATTCATTCCAGTATAAATATAAAATATTTATATAAAGGAGTAATGAAATAAGGTTACAGATACAATGATAAGACAATTTATGTACAGAAAGTTAAATTACATCAAAACCTTAAAAGTGCAATTCTTCCAACTAAGTTTCTTCCAATCCCTCCTCCAAACCATTTTAAGCAACTCTTAGAGAGAAATACTGCATTTATTTAAAGAAAATTTTTTCATACTTTTAATACCAGTATTTATATATAAAGAATGATAGATAATTCAAAATAAGGTAGTATGCTTTCTTTTCATGACATAAGTTTCTCACAGAAAGAAATTCAGTTACTTGCTGCTCAAGAATAATTTGTTGGCCCAAACTTTCAAAAATTCAAATGATGCAACTTCTGTAACTCTTGTAATGCATAATATTTTGAGGAGATAAAGCTATTGCTGGAGTTTATTGGTGAGACTGAATGGTTTAATAATGATTAAAGCTCTTTTCTTTGTATGCCATGTTGGTGCATTTTACATGCAATATTTCTCTTGAAACACCTCGTTGTGCTCATCCCCCAGCAAAAAGAAAAAGTTTTTTGCTCAAGGGTCATGCTGTGCTATGTGTGCTACAAAGCATTTTTTGAATCTTTTTCAATGCAAGTATGATGTCAATGAAAGTTCAGTCCCCAAGGGTGAACTGCGTATTCCCCACACCAAAAATATATTTGGGTTGATGAGTGCCTGATCGGCCTTTTTACACTTTTTCTCTTCAAATGGAAGGAAAAAGATCACAAATAAGAGGTTTATTCTCTCTACAATATTTTACCATTTGGATAGATGAAACTAGTAGTAGGTCATGTGATTATTAATGAAGTGAACCTTATCTGTAATAGAAGATCCTGAAGTAATTTAGTTACAGATCTTAAGATATTCCACTACCACCTACTTCTAGAGTGAAGACTCTGAGACCCCAGTTCTTGAGTTCCTGTATCCCTCCCAATAATTTACCATGACATGGCAGCTGATAAATAGCTTATTGCTTGCAGCACTCATTGAACACCTTAGTTTCTCCATACCCTAAGTAGGTACTTACTCCAGATGTTGAAAACTTGCGCTTGCGAATTCTTATCAAATCATGTTCCAGGTGAGTGCCTATCTTTTCACAATGCTTGCAAAGGAAATACTCATGACAAACAAGACACTTAAAACATGGTCCTCCGATTTTGACTCCACATCCTCTACAGGGGCGACTTGGTTGAAACACACCTCCAGAACCCTCGTCTGGAACTTCTGATGGCTTTTCATTTTCTAAAGGAGAGAAGAATTTGGGGAAGATTTTAAAAAAATCCAAAAAGAAGAAAAAACACAAAATACCAAATTGAATCTCCAACAATTGTGATCCCGTGAGAAATATCAAAATATGATTACAAAATTATTTTCAGAATGACAGTTCTTGAAATTTTGTCATAATTATTATAAACAACTTGGAAATGGTCTCTTTTGTACATCCATAAATACTCAATCCATACAGATGATTTAGCACACTTATTCCAACATTCAAATACTGGCCCAGTAAAAAAAAATGTTGGTGGTATGTTCATAATTCCTTTGCACAAACTTTTAGGCTCTAAGGTAAGTGTTATCCTAAAAGATGTTTTGTTCTACCATATTTGGATAACAAGTACAAACATCTTATTGCTTGGTAAGTACATGGAATAATTAACATAATTAGTTAAAGAATAGGGCTGTGACCGTTTAGCAGTTAATTGCTAAACGATCGCATGTGTAATAAAAATTTAGTACAAAGCTACAAGTGATAAATCGCAAAACCTGTTTTTCCGTACGAAATAAAAAACAATTTGCAGCCATTTCAGAAAATTACATGTTCACTTTAACTCTTTTTGAAAAAGTGAAGTACATAATTATACAAATGGCACACACGTAAACATACGGCATCAAAGTTGAGCTTCTATGAGGATCCGTGTTTGAGGTTCATGGAAACTACGTCCCCCGGACATCACTAACACAGTTTACATCTTCATCATGTTCAAGAGCCCGTTTAAATTCTCTGTGTTGAACATAGTTACTTGCGATTAATTGCTAAACGATCGAAAAATTTTGCGATTAAACGTTTAGTAATTTTGCTAAATATTCACAGCCCTATTAAAGAACCATTTCTTAGTCTTGATAATCATGACAAAAGCAGTAACCACTAGGCAATTGTAACTGTGGTGCTGGGTGGGGCTGAATGGTTCTAGATGCTATGGTGTGGTGTGTTAATTAACCGTAGTCATATTCATTTGAGCAATTACTACTAATGAATGAACTAAATTCACGTCAATTGTCCACCACTTCAAATCAAAGTATTCTTCAGGATTAATATTCATTCTATCTAACACTAAGGAATACTGCAGACATTGTTCAGACAAATTTAAATTTTAAAGTTCTTACTTTGGATATAAATCCGAAACACATCTTCGCTGAGTTGACCTAGAGCCCCTGCTAACTCTTCATCACTTGAAAAGGCAATCAGGTCTCCTTCAGAGTCTAAAAAATTGGAATGAAAATCATTGGAAGAGATCTGTCATAAACATCCTTCACCATTAAATATGACAATAGGGTCTTTCTTTCCTTGTTCCTTAAAATTCAACGAATAATGCAAGCACTTATATGTACCATACTCACCTCATTGCCTGGACCTTGAAAGAAAAATAAAATGTGAGTAGTATCATACATGCTCTAGTATGTAGTGTATAAGAAACGAGTGTTGGACCAATTACTGGTATTCAATGTCACTATGGGCCTGATTCCTGATTTTGTCCTGCACTGTTATCTGTAAAATTTACCAAAAAATGCTGATAATTGGCATTTCTCCTCCCATATTTCATGAAAGTGTTGCGCTATTTTAGTATGTTTGACTTTAAAGTCTCAATGTTTTGCCTCACTGAAATGACATGTAGCACTTACTGGAAGCTAGTGCCCTATAGCCTATGGTTTACTGCAGTGATTCTCAAACGCAGCCCTTAGGGCCACATGCAGCCCCCGGGCCCGTTCGGTGCAGCCCCTGAATTGATTTTAGATTTTGAGAAAAATCATATTCAGCAAGAACAAAACGTAGCAAAGTAGGAAATTAAATTATGAAATATAAAAAATCACTACTTAACTCCTTTCAAGTTTGCTCTCCTGAAGGGGGGCTAGATTGCCTACGTTACCAGCAGTGCAGTATATTCCTTGTTCAGTCATATCCATATACCCAAGACTAATTTTGTCTTGTTGAAAATCATGTTATGTACACAGTGACATGTATTTAGGCAATGTAGTGGTACATTGCGGAGTGGCCGTATTTGTAGTGACAAAACTTGTAGCAAAGTTACTTCCCGGAAATTAAACTGTGACGCGAGGTGACTGTACAATTGACAAACGTATCTTGCTGAATGTTTGTTGACTGGTTACTGAAATTAAAATTTCTGCAATTTATATTTTGGAACTAACAATGTGTGTTGCGAGGTTTTATATGAACTCGCTCTTTCTACAGTTCTGTAAGATTAAATATAATCATTCAATCAAAGCTTTGTAACATTTGGGAATGCGGTCCTCAAACTCAGCAGACCCACTTCTGTATCTGACTGCGTCTGAGAATAACTGATCAAGAGCTTCCTCACATACTGGCCACTAACGAAGGATAAGTGCACTGTTGTGACTTCATACGTTTCAGAGTGTGGTTTTCGTCGGCAACCTACTTAGTTTGGGATGCCAGATGTTGCTCCCCTACCTCAAACCAGCGCGTGATAAACATAACCAGAAAGCCCAAAGACTTTGTGATTCCTTGCCGAAAGGGGGTGCTTTGTTAGACCGAGGTTCATCCCTCAAATCTATACTTCTGAACTACATCATTTTTTATGAAGTGTTCACAACTGGACCCCTGCTGACCTCAAATGACCTTTCAACCACACCAAAACTTGAATTACAACCAGAAAGCCCAAGGCTTAGTGATTCCTTGCCGAATGGGGATGCTTTGTTGCACTGAGGTTTATCCCTCAAATTTATCTTTCTTGACTACATCATTTTATGTTTTAACAATTTGACCTCTGCTGACCTCACATGACCTCTGAACCCCACCAAATATAACAAAAAAAAAATCTGAAGTGTCTTGAAAGGGATTCAACTCCGATGGATATTGGATCTTGAAAATTCTTGGAAAATTTTGCTTTTTGACCTCTGGTGACCCTAGATGACGATCTTAGGAATACTTGGGATATTTTGCTGTTTGACCTCTGGTGACTCCTGAGGACTATCTTGGGAATTCTTGGGAAATTTTGCTTTTGCTTTTTGGCCTCTGATAACTCCAGATGATGATCTTGGGAATTCTTGGGAAATGTTGATTTTTGACCCCAGTGATGCCAGATTACAATCTTGGGAATTTTTGGGATATTTTGCTTTTTGACCTCTGGTGACCCCATATAACAATCTTGGGAATTTTTGGGAAATTTTGCTTTTTGACCTCTAGTGACCCCATATAACAATCTTGGGAATTCTTGGGAAATGTTGCTTTTTGACCCCAGTGATGCCAGGTTACAATCTTGGGAATTCTTGGGAAATTTTGCTTTTTGACCTTTGGTAACCCAAGATGACCTTTGACCTCCACCAAAAACAATAGGGTTCTTCCTTACATCATGACAAATCTATATACCAAATATGAAAAGTGTCGGTCATTCCTATCTTGAGATATCATGATTACAAACTTTTCAGCTTTTTACCTCCAGTGACCTCAAATGACCTTTGACCTTCACCAAAAACAAAAAGGTTCTTCCTGTCAACATGACAAATCGTTGTACCAAATAAGAAAAGTGTCGGTCATTGCTATCTGGAGATATCGTGTTTACAAGCTGTTTACGAGGTTTTCGCAGTTTAACCTCTGGTGACCTCAGATGACCTTTGACCTCTACCGAAAACAATAGGATTCTTCCTCTCAACATGACAAATCTATATAGGCCATTACCATCTTCACATATGGCGATTTCAAGGTTTTCGGTCTTTGACCTCTAGTGACCTCAAATGACCTTTGACCTCCACCAAAAACAATAGGATTCTTTCTCTCAACATGACAAGTCTATATACCAAATATGAAAAGTGTCTGTCATTCCTATCTTGAGATATCATGATTAATGAGCTTTTCGGTTTTTTAACTCCGGTGACCCCAAGTGACCTTTGACCTTCACCAAAAACAATAGGTCTCTTCCTCTCAACATGACAAATCCATACAGGCCACTCCTATCTTGAGATATCATGATTTCAAGGTTTTCAGTCTTTGACCTCTGGTGACCTCAAATGACCTTTGACCTCCACCAAAAACAATAGGATTCTTTCTATCAAGATGACAAACCTATATATCAAATATGAAAAGTGTCCGTCATTCCTATCTTGAGATATCGCGATTACAAGCTTTTCGGCTTTTTACCTCCGGTCACCTCAAATGACCTTTGACCTTCACCACAAACAATAGGGTTCTTCCTCTCAACATGACAAATCTATATACCAAATATGAAAAGTGTCGGTCATTGCTAACTCGAGACAGCGCGATTACAAGCCATTTACGAGGTTTTCGCAGTTTAACCTATGGTGACCTCAGATGACCTTTGACCTCTTCCAAAAACAATAGGGTTCTTCCTCTCAACATGACAAATCTATATACCAAATATGAAAAGTGTCGGTCATCCCTATCTGGAGATAACGCGATTACAAGGTTTTCGGTTTTTGACCTCTGGTGACCTCCGATGACCTTCGACCTCCTCCAAAAACAATAGGGTTCTTCCTCTCAACATGACAAATCTATATACCAAATATGAAAAGTGTCGGTCAATCCTACCTTGAGATATCACGATTACAAGCAGCGTCACAAACACACATACACACACACACACACCCATACACACACACACACACGACATCACCATCGCATAGATTCCTTGCCTGCCTACGGCAAGGAATCAAAAAATGAAACAAAAGCACGTGTTACACGGGATCTGCCTAAGCTTTCTCCCTTGTAATGTCATGTTTACAAAGTTTCATTTTTTGACATCTGGTGACCTCAAATGTCTTGTGACCTCCATGAAAAACAATAGGGTTTCTCCTCTCAACATGACAAATTTATATACAAAGTATGAAAAGTGTCATTTATCCAAGCTTCCTACCTTCAGATATAGTGTTTAACAAGATTTTCAGGGTTCGACCCCCTGGAGACCCTAGATGACCTTTGACCTCCACCAAAAACGCCAGAATTATTTCCTTTTTTGTAATGCATCTACATACTATGTATGACATTCATCTAAGCTTCCTACATCGAGATATTGTGTTTTAAAACAAGGTTTTCAGGGTTTGACCCCCAGTGACCCCAAATGACCTTTGACCTCTACCAAAAACAATAGGGTTCTTCCTCTCACCATAAGGCATCTAGATATAAACTATGAAATTCATCCAAGCTTTCCAGCTTGAGATATTGTGTTAACAAGGTTTTCAGAGTATGACCCCTAGTGACCCCAGATGACCTTTGACCCCCACCAAAAATGATAGGGTTCTTCCTCTCAATATGGGGCATCTATGTACCAAGTTTGAGAACTGTAAGAGTTTTTCTTCTTGAGATATAGTGTTAACAAGCAAAGTGCCACAAACACACAAACATACGCACATACATACACACACACGCCATCATGAATGCATTGAACCGCTTCCTGTGAAAACTGTTTGCCGTAGACACAGCTTCAGACCCGCTTAAAGAGGGATCTGCGTCACCCCAAGTATGACTTTTACTTGGTGATAAGCCCCGCCCATAATTGTCTTCACTGCTTCTCCTTGTGCAGACACAAACATAGTTCACTGCTCAAGGCCACATCCTGGTGAGCATAAAAGACCCCATGTGTTATCAAAACATTCACTGTGCATGCTGTGTAATATGAACTGCTCTGCATCTTTTGAATTTTGTAACTCTGAAGTCAATCAAAGAGTAGTCACCAATTGAGACTTTTGCTTACCCCTTTGTAGAAGTCATACTTGGGGTGATGCAAATCCGCCTTTAAATATGGATTTCGCTCTTTCCAATTATTGTCCTGTTCCTAAGCCTGAGATCCCCCTGCGGCCCACAACCTCTTTCCAGCCTCTCCATTTGGCCCTCACCCTTGAAAAGTTTGAGAACCACTGGTTTAGTGTATACCCTCATTTCACAAATATTGGTGTCAGACTGTTGTCCCTCAATATTGAGAATTGAATCGCTATCCGTTACATAAGCTATAAACACTTTTAATATCAGTCCAATGCTACACGAAAAGCTGGTACACCATGCACTGACCATGCACTATGACCTAGCTGCAATATAACAGAAAACTGAGCTATCTGGTTGGTGTAGTGAGCTCCTGCTTTTGCAACTGATCCAATAGTCAGTCCTCATCATTATAAAATTGGGCATCTACAAAAAGTGTGACTTTTTTGTGGAGTTGGGCCACATTCTGGTAGTGGCATTTAGTGGTTGCCATCACCCAGTCTACCACCTTATTCTCATACACAGCCAATCTTGAAGAGTTTAGCAATCAGGTGACTGCTGCACAGAAAGTCAAAATAGTGGCCCTATTGGGACCAATGTGAGTGAATCCGGTTGGTGTAGGGTACACAGCTTGCTGCCCTTTAATTCAGTTCACACCAAAAGAACTTAATAAGCACCACAAACATGTTTTACGCTACAAGATTTTCTCTCAAAAGGTTTTGGTACCAAATTTTATTCTTTAGTATGGACGGTACATACAGTAGTAATTACACACTACATTTTGAAGATGCAACTTTTGTTTACATTAAATACAAAGAAACTGGTATACTTACCTTTCCATGAAACCTTAATGCTCTCATTAGCTAAGGATGGAAATACATGCATCAATCTTTTGATAACACATTCAAAATTAGTGCATTCCCCAGGATCCATCTCAAACCTACGAATCTCGCCACTGGCATTGTCACCAATCTTCAAGTATGCTTTGATGGTTATTGACATCTTTCACTCTACACTATGACACTTTAGTTTTGCTCCAAAAATCTGAAATGATACAAGAAGTAGACCTAAATTATAGAAATAACACAAAATACTGAAAGCAATTTATAAGTAAACCTAAGAGTGTAACACAGTCAGTAATGAAGTCAAGCACCAGGGTACCCAGGTTTTTTTTTTTTTTTTATGGCAATATGTATCATACCAACCCAAAACTTATGGAAAAGCACTGGATGGGTTTCACCATCTGACCCTTTGTGACCCCAAATGGCATTTAACATCAACACAAGTTACACCTATGATGACCCATCATCCACTTACCACTCTGGCCAACTTTGATAAGTTTCTGACACAAACCCCTAGATTTAAAGGCTTTTGCTTGATTCTACTGTTTGACCTCTCTGTAACCCTGAATGACTTTGGCCTTTCAGAAGTACACCTTTGATGACCCATCATCTACTAGATATGCTTGCCAACTTTGATAAGATTCACAACCCCTATAAGTTGAATGCTATTGCATGATTTCATTGTTAAACCATTTTTATGACCCAAAATGACCTTTGGCCTTCTTCAAAGTGCACCTATGATGACATATCATCTACTGACCACTCTGGTCAACTTTGATAAGTTTTAGATACAACCAATAGGAGTTGAAAGCTTTTGTGTGGTTCCAGTGTTTGACCTCTCTATGACCCCAAATGACCTTTGACCTACTTCAAAAGCACAACTGTCATAACCCATCATCTACTAAACACTCTGGCCACAAGTAATACAACTTGTAGATAACCACTAGGAATTGAAGGCTTTTGTGTGATTTCACTGCTTGACCTCTAATGATCCCAAACAACCTTTGACCTACTTCAAAAGTACATTTTACAACTGTCATGACCCATCATCTACTGAACACTTGTCAACTTTACTAAGATTTGGATACAACCAACAGTAGTTGGAACTGTTTGTAAGATTTCACTGTCTGACCTCTCTCTGACCCCAAATGACCTTTGACCTGCTTTGAAAGAACAACTTTGATGACCTGTCATCTACTGAACACTCTGGCCAACTTCGATAAGATTTAGATATAACCCCCTGGAGTTGAAGGATTTTACATAATTTCACTGTTTAACCTCTCTAACCCCAAGTGACCTTTTACCTACTTCAAAAGTATAACTTTGCTGACCCAGCATTTACTGAAAATGCTTGCCAAATTTGATTAAATTCAGACATAACCCCTAGGATGGGAAGGCTTTTTGTGATAACACTGTTTGACCGCTTTTTGTTTGACCTCTCTTTTGACCCCAAATGACCTTTGACCTACTTCAAAAGTACAACTTTGATGACCCATCATTTACTGAATACTCCTGTCACATTTGAAAAGATTCCAACATAAACACAAGGACATGTAAGGCTGCACAATTTCTGTCAAAATCTGTAAGGGGCCTTACTTGACATGGTAAATGAAGCAGGGGCATAGCCAGGAATTTGTCAAGGGGGGTCGAAGCCCATAGACAGACTCCCAACATGGGTTGGTGTAAAGTGCAAGAAAATTTTGGTCCAAAATGCCTTCCAGATTGCTGGAAATGGCACTCCCAGGCCTGTTTACTGCACATAAATAGGGGACCACTAGCATGTATTGTAAAAATAAACATTAAAATATACCAAATATATGCTCAAGGGGGGGAGGTTGCCTCCTTTGCACCCCCTTGGCTACGCAGCTGAAATAAAGTGTCGTTCTCAAAATAACTCTTCTGAGACAATGTTTAGAAATTATGTAATTTAATACAAACAATAGCATTTTGAGGACAGCACTCTTAACCAGAAAGCCCAAAGGCTTAGTGATTCCTTGCCGAAAGGGAGGGTGCTTTGTTACACCAGGGGTCATTGCTAAGATTTTCTACTTCTGTACTACATCATTTTTTATGATGTGTTTACAATTGGACCCCTTCTCACCTCACATGACCTTTGAAACCCACAAAACCTTGAAAAGAAAAAATTAAAAAAAAAAAAAAAGTCTCAGAATGGATTTTTCTGTGCTTCCTCTCTAATAATGTCATGTCATGTTTTCTAAGTTTCAGTTTTTGACCTCTGGTGACCACCAAAAACAACAGGGTTTCTCCTCGAAACATGACAAATTTATATACAAATTATGAAAAGTGTCATTTATCCAAGCTTCCTATCTAGAGATATAGTGTGAACAAGATTTCAAGGTTTGTTCCTCAGTGAAACTAGATGACCTTTGACCCCCAACAAAAATGAGAGGTTCTTCCCTCAGCATAAGGCATCTACACATTCAGTATAAAAGTTATTCGAGCTTCCTACCTTGAGATATCATGCTAACAAGGTTTGCAGGGTTTGGCCCCTGGTGCCCCGAGATGACCTTTGACCTCAACCAAAAACAATAGGGTTCTTCCCCTCACCATAAGGCATCTACATACCACATATGAAATTAATCCAGTTTTCCTAACTTGAGATATCATGATAACAAGGTTTTCAGGGTTTGAAGCCCCCTGACCCCAGATAATGTTTGACCTCCACCAGAAACAATAGGATTCTTTGCCTTACTATGACACATCTACATACTATGTATGAAATTTATCCAAGCTTCCAATATCAATAAATTGTGTCAACAAGGTTTTCACAGAGTTTGACCCCCAGTGACCCCAAATGACATTTGACCTTCACCAAAAACAACACGGTTCTTCCTCTCACCATAAGGCATCTACATACTGGACCATTCCATGTCAAATCACTGGAGTGTGTTGCTCGACCACCTCAAAAAATATTTCAAATTTTTTCTATGTGAAGACAACCATGAAATATGCATACTCTGAAATTTTTAGCCAGTTTGACTGAATTTCGACTGCTTTACGAATTTGCAGCAAATTGACATTTTAGCATTTTTCTCATTTTTGAGGTATGATATCTTAGTGAATATAAATTAAACCACCCTGAAATGATATAAGTGCATAGATGTTACTCCATAGAGTATGCAAATGTAATATGATATCCTTCCAGTGTTGCATTGTGAAGTTACATTATAAAGTTGAAATAGCCAAAATATGCGATTTTCACTATTTTTGTCAAATAAATTTACAAGTTTGGAGATGAATTTCTCCAAAAGTGAGATTTCTAGACACCTGTTATATTTTGTAATTGTTGTATGGTACATAGACAATATGTAACAGAGTATTTAAGGACTTCCCATGTTGGGTCTGTAAAATACAGTGCCTCAAAAATGCCATTTCGCACTGAAATGCAGCACCTGGAGCATTTTCGAGAGGTCCATTACCTATGATTTCACTGTGGTAAATCCCTAATTATTTCTAGAATACATGAACATACAAAGTTCTTACAAATTACAAAGTTTCAGAGATCTAGACAATTCAGTCCTAAATTTATTAGCCTCCAAAGTTGCTCCATCGCACAAATCGCACATTTTCAGCGGAAAAAATGGAAACGTTGAACACGTCGCAAAAATCTGAAAATTTTTTCTAAGACAGATTTATCCATCCTCTACGTGATATAAAAAAACCAGGAGGGTTTTCTCTCTAGTTGTTTCTGTGAAAAATCTTCAGATTTTGAGACTTCATTATTTTCATTTTGCATATGTATACAGCCACACACACATATACATACATCCACACACAGTGTACACCCATTAGGCACACACAACATTTGCAGTTCTCTATAAACTTAAAAAAATGACTTTTATATAACACTGCAGGATTTGTATGGTACAAATGCATCATTTAAGGTGCAAACAAGCTAAATCTGCTTCCAAACAACAAACATTCTGTCAAGTGCTAACAAGTTAACATGTTTTTCTTGTGTTAACATCATTTGATAAGATGCACTTGTACCATACTGTATTTGGCTCTAGTGGTGGCAGAGAGTTACCACGGGACTCTTTGGAGTACATAACCCGTCGCGATTTACGTATACTCATTGAATGTTTTTTCTTATTCAAAAATGTGACATGCATTTCACTGTGAACCACCATAGAGAAAAATCAGGTTCAACTCGAAAAAACCTACCAGTTCGCCCAATACAAGTCAACTAGTCTCGGCTTCCACTTTGCAACTTTTTCACTAATCACTGAAATTTCTGCAGAACTTTCTATGGATTACACAATCCGAGCAACACCAAAATATAGCACAATGAGGAAGACATAAAACAAAATGTTACAGCAGTTTTATTGATTTTTGTAAATGTTTTTAATATATTTATGTTCACACTGTTCCTTGAGTGATCGACTCATGGTACGCCCAGTATACCCCCCGATTGTAGCGATTGACTCAAGGTTCCTTCATATGCATTGTTGCATGTACTGCCACCTACAATTCAAAATTCATTTTCTACGGATTACACAATCCGAGCAACACCAAAATATAGCACAATGAGGAAGACATAAAACAAAATGTTACAGCAGTTTTATTGATTTTTGTAAATGTTTTTAATATATTTATGTTCACACTGTTCCTTGAGTGATCGACTCATGGTACGCCCAGTATACCCCCCGATTGTAGCGATTGACTCAAGGTTCCTTCATATGCATTGTTGCATGTACTGCCACCTACAATTCAAAATTCATTTTCTACGGATTACACAATCCGAGCAACACCAAAATATAGCACAATGAGGAAGACATAAAACAAAATGTTACAGCAGTTTTATTGATTTTTGTAAATGTTTTTAATATATTTATGTTCACACTGTTCCTTGAGTGATCGACTCATGGTACGCCCAGTATCCCCTCCCCGCACACCTCTGGCTCATATGCTCTACCTTTTTTTTAGAGCCCTGCCAGTAGCATGGTGGGTCCGAAGTTCGTTCACCTTAGCCAATGAATCCGTCAAAAAAAATATAAATAGTTCCACATGGTTCCCAGTTTTAGACATTTTATCTTTGGAAATATGTTGTCTGTACAAAAACGGATTTCTTCCTGAATATGTAGAGTGTAACCCGGAGTTTGAATGATTTCATGAGACTGTCTCTGACCTCAGGAATTTCTCTCCAGAGGGTCACAATTTCGTTCGCACATTTTCAATTGCCTCTTTTCGTAGAAAATCAGGTAAATATCCATTCAATTTGTCAAATTTCCCATGTAAGAAAAGGACTCACACCAAATTATTACAGTGTTGCAGTCACATCTTGTGAAATCACGAAAATATAGGATCATTTGGAAAGTAGGTTAGGCTTGTTAGGTGAGTTGCCTAGGTAATTTTCAGATGTCAGAAAAATGTTGTACTCAGGCAAATTGGGACCATGTGGTTGGAATTTGTTTTACTACGATTGTTTATCAGTTAATGCTTGATATTTTGTGCAATTTCCCAATCATTTCATTAATTACTCATTGAATTATGGTCAATGAACGAACTTCGGGGGTGAACGAACTTGTGTTCCCTAACTATACACGAGAAGAAGAAGGAGTATACAGTTATTCTAGTTATTATTGAACTGGACTGAGTGATGGGTGGTCATGATCCATTTGTCGCCCTCACACTTTTCTTGGTATATCTTAACTGTACAGGTTATGCATGCAACGGGCGGACTTACAGGTTGCTCACCCGGCGGACGTGTATTACACCTGCACCTATACTGGCAGCACTCGTAACACCAACGTCCACGAACTTTCGCAAGAATTCTTCATCAAACTGTGTAAAAACTGAATCTAGTGTCTTTCCGCCATCGGTACATTCCGCCATAACATTCCGCCATGGGTTTTGCACCATTCCGCCATGGCAGAAAGGTGCAAAAACATGGCGGAAAGGTGCAAAATCTATGGCGGAAAGGCACTTTCTTAAAATCTGAGAAACAAAAGGTCTTGTTTTCCTTGCAAACATATTTTCAAAGGATTATTTTGAGAACGACACATCATGCACTATTAAAATAATCATAATTAACACTTTACTGTCATGGCGGAAAGACATGTTTTCTATGGCGGAATGAACACATTTTCTATGGCAGAAAGTACCTATGGCGGAATGGCACGGCCCGTAAAAACTGTAGCCTATGCTATTTTACATATAGACCACAACAAACAGAATTATAAATATTCAACAAAAAAAAACGACTAAAGCAAGTCTTGATTAGCATGCTTTTTCAAACTACAAATGTCAATGGGGTCTCTTAGCGTGTGATTTTGCCCGCTTCAAGCTCACACAGTGAAGTCCCATTGACTTACTGTGTAAAAGTGAACGTTGCAGCTGAAGCCTTTTTGTGCAGTATGATGAATATTCATATATTGAAACCAATCAACAGTCGAGAGAGTAAAATCGTATTGGGCTTATGAATATAATGAAACTGGATGATCTCTGTCATTGTTTGAGTATGTACGTGAAAGAGGAGTACATATTCGACACCTGCTATGATGGTTAAACATGCAAGACACATATCATGTACGTTATTTGTATATTCGGGGGCCGTGCCATTCCGCCATAGGTACTTTCCGCCATAGAAAATGTGTTCATTCCGCCATAGAAAACATGTCTTTCCGCCATGGCAGTAAAGTGTTAATTATGATTATTTTAATAGTGAATGATGTGTCGTTCTCAAAATAACCCTTTGAAAATATTTTTGCAAGGAAAACAACACCTTTTGTTTCTCAGATTTTAAGAAAGTGCTTTTCCGCCATAGATTTTGCACCTTTCCGCCATGTTTTTGCACCTTTCCGCCATGGCGGAATGGTGCAAAACCCATGGTGGAATGTTATGGCGGAATGCACCGATGGCGGAAAGACACTAGATTCACGTTATTCAGGCCTAACGTTACGACTTACAAGGCTAGGCTAGGGCATCTTAGGCCTAGGCTATGTGCGCGTAAGCGTAGTGTATATAGTGCCAATAATTCGAATTCCGAACCTCTTATTTTCCCAATAAAGCTGTAAAAATTCTACGTTTCTACGTAGTTTGGCAAGAAATCAAATATGGAAATAAGGTAGCTTTTCTAGGCCTAGCCTAAGCCAAAATGTGGCCGCCGTACCTACTGAGCTAGGCTAGCTCATCTCATATTAAAACCTGCGTTAGGCTACGGTATTCATACCCACGCCAAGCTGATGAGAATTGCTTACGTATGCCCTTTAAAACCAGCAATCTGCTCATATAATTTCTTCTCTCCCAACGTCCCAATGAATTTTCTCATCCAAACTGACTCCACGATCTAGTAAAATTAATATTTTAACTGCAAAAAACAAGCCTAGTAAAACATGCCCGACCGCCCGACAAGAAAAGAAGGATGGCTGCGCTTAGTACGGGTAAACCTGTGGTATCAAGGCGTTCTTTCCAGATCCTAGGCCTTTGCTCAGTTGACACACGAAATCAAAGCCCTTCATCCGGGGTTACCCACACTACGTTACAGTTCCTACATCCCTATCAATGATACGTATACTATACTCACAATGCGCGTACAGTATGCGTGTACTTCGCACAGAACATGCCAAAACCGAGTTAGTAATAGTAGCCTAATGCTCAATATTTTCGTTGTGCGGTATAGCAGATTCGACCGGCTACTAATGTACTTGTGTTCGAGTACTCCCGTGTAGCGAACAATTCCCTTACATGGAACTCTATTTGTTAGAAGATATCAAACAGTGTTGTTTCCACCTTCACATGTTCGGCCCAATATAATGATAGATGCCCCACAGCCCCCACTGCCCGGGTCATAAGCAGTGCCTTCGTACCGGACAGGGCTTCAAGGATGAGCAAGTGCGAGAACGAGCCCTTGCAACGAAGCAACCTTCCTGAATCGTGCCAGGGGTGGTGAGCCCAGGGATACGACTGGCCCGAAGAATGAGGGTCTCCAAAACTACTGAACTCAATGGAAGGCGGTCCCGCGACCCACCAGGAGGCCGACAATTCCCGGAAGCGGCAGGCAAGGTGAACCGCCCGGCGGACGTGAATTACATGGCACCACCTGTATTAGAAACTCACTAAGGCAGGCAATTATTGCACCTATCAACGTTGTGGACCCGCAGGCGATATCAGTGATCTCGATATAACTGGCCGCGCAATTGCCTATCCGAGCCTCAGTGGCGCCGATAGGATTTGGTGATTGGGGCACTACAGATGCCACTTCAGTCCCCCAGTCTGCGTAAATTGTACCTTTGTTCAGGGCCGTAGCCAGAGTAACCAATTTTTTTTTTTTTTTTTTGGGGGGGGGGTCATCGATGTTGAAGTTTCACCGACCCGTGGAGGAGGGGTGAAAGGAGAGGGGAAGCCCCAGGGTTTCCGTCAAGGGGGGAAAGGGGGGATTTGTCCCCACCTTCCCAGAAGAAGGTAGGTAATTCCCCCCTTTCATTTCCATAAAAAACATAAAAAATTGTCAAAAGACACTTTTGCAACAATGTTTGAACTTACATAAATAAATTGCCTTTAAAACCCTTCAAATTACACCAGATAGGTGCCTTGAAGCAAGCTTTCCCCCCCCCCCCCGAACCCACTTGTAACGTTGGCCTAGGCCTAGGTCATCAAGTTGCCGTGGACTCAGGGTTTAGCAGTAATAGGCCTAAACCCCCCTTTTTTGAGTTTCTGGCGGAATCCCTGTGCCCCCTTCTCCTTTGAAAATTTTCGCCTATTTCGAGGACTCTAGATGCAAAATGGTACGAGATTTTTCATTTTTCTTCTTATATTTGTATTCCAAAAGTGCCGGCTGCAGCTGGTCTCGTACTAAATTTTTCCTCCTTCAGTGCAAGACCTTTTGTTGAAAAATTTGGGGGGAGGGGCACGTGCCCCCTGTGCCCCCGTGGCTACGGGCCTGCCTTTGTTATGCGTCCCTGTGATTGTATACAGCAGAAGAGGATCCTTCCGTTTGTCACTACATAAAGGTGCCTCCTGTGAGAGGGGTCTAATTCAGAGCATGGCGCTCTGGTCTAATTTATTCAGAGCCATATCTGGCTCTGGTCTAATTAGAGTATCCTTTATTCCTAGTATAAAGGTACTCTAGTCTATAGTACCTTTATAGCTAAAGGAATGCTACTCTAGTCTAATTATAAGGGGAGGGCGTCCCCTCCCCTTTGAGAAATGTTTGATATTTTAATTAAGGTTACTAGTGGTGCTTTCTTAATTTGGTATATTCATGGGAGTTGCTATTTCAAATAGCAATGACCAAATAGCAACTCCTTGGTATATTTTTGGGAACAGACTGATCATAATATGGCTGGAAAATGTCCCTAATTAAGGCTTGTGTACACTTTCAACATTTCAGCTAGGACACATGTGTCGACACAACTTAGTTGCTACAACACCTTGTTACCGAAAATGTTGAGTGTGTACAGGGAAAAAATAAAAAAAAATAAAAAAAATGGCAACATGTGTCCCAACATGTATCGACACATGCTGTCAAATAATTCAAAATCAATTTTCCAGCAACAAATGATGTGTCCAAGCTCTGCCCAATCAGAAATCGTATTTGCCATGTGAATCAGCAGCTGCTTGTAGGTAGCGCACCACTAATTAAAGGGGAATATCCGCCGAGTATGTGACACTACGAATTTAACACCCTAGAAAAATGGGGGGGGGGGCAGTTTAGACCATGTTGCTGAAGAGATGTGTTCAATTTGTGATGTGTACCTGGTAGGAAAGGAATTGAAGTACTCATCCTGCAAAAACAGAGAAAATTAAAGACATTTCAGGCACTTTTTTGTAATATATAATTCCGCCATCCAAAATGGCATTTTGAATGAGTAAAAATGCAGAAACTCCACTCTATTATACAAGCCCTTTTAGCTCAAAATTTCAATGGTTATGGTACACAAATTTGGTTTGGAATTTTTTGTAAAAGTCCTTCTCGTGAGCTTTCATATGAGGGGTAGTCTGTGCCCGTTGAAAACTTTTACAAGGGTCCAGAGGCCACGAAATGGACAAGATTAGTGTCGTAAGTCAATTGAGAAATAATTAGTGGTTACACTTCCTACAGTCCTGTGACTTTGACAAAATGACAGCTCAACTTACTGTAGCCTGTATGAGAATAATGACCTGTCATAAGTAGCCGGGTCCCATAAAATTAGGCCTAATTAGTTGTTTATCATCCTTTGATTGTCAAAAATGAGGTGATGGCGGGGCAATTTTGTTCCTTGACTAAACATGAAATGCCATCTCAAAGTTCCCATGTTGACTACCCCCTCCTCCCCCACCATACCCTCTCCATCAAATCCATTGAAAGTCCCCCCTCCGAACCGCCTGTCAGAGCCCTCCCCCTCCTTAGTTGCGGACCCAGGTGGCTACCCCCTGCCTTCGTAACCGTGACGGAAACATTCAAAGAGAAACAATAAGAAAAAAGGGAGACAGGGAAAAATGAAAACGTAAAAAATATACGTGGTGGTGTCAGTGGTGGCACCAGAAGGGGGCAGGGACATGTCCCGTCAGGGAAAGCTGCCCCCCTCCCCCGTCGGGGAAATTTTCCGGTTTCGTAGGGGCCCGGTCTGTTATGAATACGATAAAATATGTAGTCCCCGATACTGGCCAGTCGCCCGACGATTGACTTAATTTCGGTCCAAATTAGGGCAAATTCTTCAATAAAAACCCCAAATTTTCCAATTTTCTTCGTTGAAAACCCAATTTCTTCAAATTTTCTATGTTAAAATAGAGGCTCAACTTTTTTCAAATTTTCTCCAATAAGAGCCCGAACCAAAATTTCGCTTCAGACATCGTTTCGTCGAGGCTTCGGGGAGCTTTGCCCCAATGTCGTTCAAATCCTGGTGCCATCCCTGGTTGGTGCATGTAAGGGTTAGGTGAGGCGCACGTCGGGGCGTGAAACTGCTGGACCCCCTCGGGGAACGTGGACCCCCGTGGACGAATTGCCAATATTATTTCAGCTGCTCCCAAAACACATCTTTTCCTTTTTGAATCCTCCATCTTCCTTCCAAAATCCTGCTTTCCTGGTCATTTTTGACAACATGTTGCTCAAGGGTGTCGCAACATGTGTCCGCGATATGTGTCTAGTGTATACAAGGTCAAAATTTCTGTGTCCAGTGTGTGTCAGCAACATGTGTCGACACATGTGTCCCAAACTGTTGATAGTGTACACGGGGCTTTAGTGAATTATAATTTTTGGTTAGGTAAAAGAAGAGAGTATGTTGTCTAAGCAGGGAGTTGTTATCAATTAGAACTGGAGATGAAACGGCAGCTTTCTCCTTTGCACCCACCTTATTGCCGCCAAGGTCACTTGCTTTGTATACCTAGCTTTTCAAGACTGGGGGGCTGAAGTTAGGAATTAGCAGTCGTTTTGATTTATTAGACACAGGCGCGGATCCAGAAGGGGGCGCACCGGGCGCACGCCCCCACCCTTTTTTCGATGACCAATGATTTTTTCACCAGCAATATGAAAAAAAATGAGCAAATAGATATGGAAAATGTGCTTCCCAGATGCTTTTTTCGATGACCAATGATTTTTTTCACCAGCAATATGAAAAAAAATGAGCAAATAGATATGGAAAATATGCTTCCCAAATGCTTTTTTCGATGACCAATGATTTTTTTACCAGCAGTATGAAAAAAATGAGCAAATAGATATGGAAAATATGCTTCCCAGATGCAAAAAGCAAGAAAAAAAAGGTCTTCAATTTTTGAAGAACTTTTTCTTTTTGCTCGTTCTTCCCGACGATGTGTGCGCCTCCCCCTCCCCTTTCTCAAAATCCTGGATCCGCCCCTGAGACAGTGTTTCTTACTTGACTGTCGGTAACATCCTTTGGATCAAAGCATTTTTCCTCCTAATCTTATTCATTCATACGGTATAAGAAGGTGTATATAAGGTTTCTTGGATATCATGTATCCATTGAAAAGGATCGACAAAAGAAGTGAGTACCCTAAGCTCTAATAAACACTCATGAATTGAAACGATGCGAACGATGAGGTGGATCTAATCAGATTACCATAAATTATAAATTCCAATGTATCTCCTTCTAAATAACAACCCCCTTGTCTAAGAGAAGGGTATGTTGTCAACAAAAGCCCCCTTTTGGCTAATTTCTATTAGCCTTCTATTCGGGGAAAGGTTTTACACAAAAATACGTGCGTGGAGTCCACAGAAAGATTCTTGAACCACGGAGCTGTGAGAGATGGGGAAACAACCCTTGTTTCTCCTTTGAAACTAGGTGTTTTTGCCGACACTTAAGATTCGCATTGTCTCGTTCCCGAAATTCCTCTAATACTTAGAGGATTAGGCAGTGAAGACAATTGTTCTTGTCGTCTGCTATATCTGAGAGCGTTCATAGGATGATTTCACCCATAGGTATCACATTGCCAGCCGTCAAGGAGAGTAAAATTTATTTCATCTTGTGCCGCCAGGTGCCACGCTTTTAAAGGTGGCAGTGTATCTGTTAATTACTTTTTGAACATAGATACTTTTTTCTCTATTTCAGGAACAATCCGGAATCCTTTGAAATGTCATCCTCAAAATTTAGACTCCCATTTGTTTGCATAAACTTAGGTAAATTCCTTACTTAATGAAGAAACTAGAATAATAATGAAATTGTGCATCTTAAGAGTGGATGAACACTGAGTTGTTTTGATCTATATTGGTGAAATCGTTTCACATTCATCCGCTGCGCACTTGTCTTCAAAGCAAAATTTTGACAATAGTCTTCGTGTCAGGATTACTGCGCTTTGAAAGAAGTAGGTCATCCTTAAGAAGGAAAGTAAAAAAACATTAAACAGAAAGAATAAAGAGACCTGTCAATCAAATTTTGGTACCTGAAAAGGACTTTATTATTCTCAAGTACATGTTGTCCGAGAGATTTGGTCGATGTTTCTCCATCTCTCACAGCTCCCTGCTTGGACTATTACGAAAATTTTCCTTTCGCCCCATTGTGCATTATAAATAGGTATAAGGCTGACAGAAACCGGTAGAGGGCATTGTAAAAGCTCTGGATTAATTATATAAAATGGGGCACTGACATGATGCTTATTACCTGACATCCAAATAACACTATAGAGTATGGCGTCGAACACTGTACAATTATCGTATTTTTACTAATTTTGAACGAAAATCAGACGAACAGCTTCCAGCAATGGGGAATGGGAGGGAGGAGTGTAAACGCAGAGAGGTGATATTAGACCTCCCTGATAGGTATAGCAAAAGGGGTGAAGGACTAACAAGCGCGTTTCAGAATGCTTTTTCGTCGTAAGTGTATTAACAATCACCATCTATACCCTTAATGGCTGCGCGCGAAGCGCTGGGTGATTTTTTTTTTTTTTGAAAATGTATAACGGCAAATGCGTACTTTCATCCTTCCACATCATGCTACAAATTTGAAAGATTCCATGTTAATGCGAGGCCCCTACAGAGGTTGGAGATGTACCTTTGTTCTTCGGAAAAGTGTTGTGATCAAAATAGCAGGGCTGTATCCGAGTCCAACTACCCGATTCCGAGCCAATTTCGATTCTATAGTGGTTCAAGGCCAATTTCGAGTCCATGACCCTCTGATTCCAGTGTCCCCAGTTCCGGGCCAATTCCGAGTCCAACCATTTGACAATGTAAAATATCATACCAGTGTTATTTATAATATTTTCAAGTACATTTGTACTGTCATTTTTAGGAGTCAGTTTCATGGTCTCAGTGGTCCACCCTGTAACTTAGTTGACTGTGCACGAACATGCACCAGTAAGAATGTATCTTTCAGTAACATTATTAATGAAACTTTTATTTTTGTGGACTCGGCTGGAATTGGCTCCGAGTCCGAGTCCAGCTGCAACCATTCCGGGCCGATTTCGATTCTGGAACCTACCATTCCGGGCCAATTCCGAGTCCAGTAAAAAAACGGATTCGATTCCGGAATCAAGTCCGAGTCCGGACTCGGGTTTTACAGCCCAGCAGAATAGTTTCATGTAATATTACCTTAACCCTTAACAATGGTCATGAGACGGAGGGTAAACTGTGAGGAATGTGCGCGAATTGCGCCGAAAATTTTCATTTAATACGATTTCCATGACAAAACCTGCGTTCAGGCTCTGCATCGAGACAGTGTCAATTCCCCATCAAACCTATATGCCAATCAAAAAATCCATTCTGTCATTCTTTTACGTACGAATTCTTAAACAGCTTTCAAATTTTGCTGCTGTGCTTCTCCGGGAGTTGCTATCGGAAGATATTGTAAATAAGGAGATTACTGAGGTAGGGTTTGAAGCGCCAGGCCCGTAGCCAGGCCGGGGCACGGGGGGGGGGTGCCCCCGTGCGGACCACTGTGCCCCACCATATGGAAAATCGATCCAAAATAAAATTTTAATACCGTGTGAACGATGGCTCTGGTATTACACCAGGCGATTTTTGACTTAAAAATGATCCCAAAAGTCATTAAATAATGAACGTATTTTGCTTTCTGTAACATTTTTGTTATACAATTACAAAAATTTTCGCGCGCTACGCGCGCCTTCATCTTCAGTTACATATGGCTTTAACACTGGTATGTTGGCTTTATATAAAGGTTCCACAATTAGGCTATTGTTCTTTCGTGTAGGCGTGATTCCCGGAAAACACAAAATTGAATCCATGAGAAGTTCTATCCTCTTTCTCTTATGATCAGGAAGATTCTTAATTCACACCCAACATCATGATAAACATATTTTGTAAGAAACGTAAAGTGTCTCAATGTCCAGGGGTGGTGGAAGGTCGCCCCGCGACCAGTCGCCCGGGGTCTTGGTTTTGCTCTTAAAGAAAGACACACATCATCCCACATACATTTTGGTTGAGAGAAAGCAAAGTTCTCAGTTGGTCAGTGGTGAATGCTCTCTGATTGACATCAAAGTCAAAAGATGCAGAGTAGCTCACATTACACACCATGTGCAAAGAATGTTGTGATTACTTATTATGGCCTTGTATGCCCATCAGGAAATGACCTTAAGCAATAAACTAGGTTTGTGTCTGCACAAGAGTGTCTGCACAAGAAGGGGCTGAATACAGTTTTGGAAGGAGTAACTTGGGAGAACCGGAACTGTCTAGGACGAGCAGGGCAGATTCTTCCACAGAAACCCAAAGTTTTTAATTTTCCTTAATAAGAACCAAATATTTTTAATTTTTCATCAACAGAATCCCACATTTTTCGTCGCACGCCAAAAATTTCGCGTTCGGCATCCTTTCTGTAACCCATTGCTTCTAGCGGGGCTTCGGGTTGATGGACCCCTTAGGGCAGCTTCGTTCCGTCGTCGGGCTTATCTTTTCACTAGCTTTTGCTGAGTCTGTATGCAGGCTTTACCGTGGTAACAATTTTCCTGTAGAATTTCGGCGCGCTTCGCGCGCAATTCTCACAAGGGAAGTTATATCGCCTATGAACATTATTAGCATAAGAATTCCAGTGAACTATTCTAGCCAAAGCTAGGTGAAGGCTCAGACTTACACTGTAAAACCCAATTTGGTGGGATAACTGGTTAGACTTGAGGTAACTTGCTGCTTGGACCTTTTTAAGTTCAGGCAAATGAGTGTCTCCAATTATGCATATCATTACTTAGAGAAACTTAGTTGCCTGAACTTTAAAAGGTCCATACAGCAATCTACCTCAAGTCTGATAAGTTATTCCCCCCCCCCCCAAAAATGGGTTTTACAGTGTAGATGCTGGGTATCAAGGGGTTTTCATGTAGTAATCTAGTAACTTGAGTAACATTCGTAACGCAATGACTATATGGTTTGAAGCTAAATTTAAATGTACCCAAATTTATTCCAAAATTTATTTTTTCTGTTCCAGCTAAATTTCGTTCAAAGTAGAAATACGATAATGACCATATGAATTGTAAACTGTGAAGAGAATGGTGTGCTCTCACTGTCATTCAAAGTCCTGCTCAAAGCTCCATGTTAGTGTTTCCATTTTGCTATTTCCTCAGACTTTTGGGGAATTTCCCTCTGGGTCCTAACAAAATCATACTGAACCACACCAAGACTGCCTAATGGCAGCTCCTGGTCCCCTCGCCGTTCGCAAAGTACTCAACTCTTCACCTGCGCTTGCGAAGCTGAAGAAGCATCATCGTGATCAAAGTCTTGTTCTCTTCACTTGTGGAGACTTTCCACGTCTTTGTATTGCAAAAGGAGGCGAAAATGTCCATCACAAGAGTGAAATTTTTGCGCGCTTCGCGCGTATGTGCACACATAAAACCGATACCTTTAAGCTGTCTGTGGTAAGCTTGAGATATCATCCCCTGTAGTTCCTGCAAACTGTAATCATATGGTGGCTCTACTGTCTATAAAGATAATTATCTTCTTCGGTGCCCCCCTATGAGGTGCCGGTGCCCCCTATGTAAGAATTCCTGGCTACGGGCCTGTGAAGCGCGTGGAGCGCGCGAAAATTTTGATAGTTTGCGAAGGATTTGCAAAAATTCCGATAGTTTGAGAACCATTTTGTGATAAAAAATGATTACAATAGATGCATCACTCGATCGAAAACACACCTCACCCTACCCCCTCCCCCACAGAAATCTATAGCTCAAACGCCTTTATTTGGGATCTTTTTAAAATTTTCAGAATTTTTTCCAAAGTCGATTGTGGGAGGGCACGAGCCCCCAGCCCATGCCCCCTTGCCGGCGCCACTGCGAGCCCTTACAACTAGTTGAAGCCACGGCGGACACGCACGAGCAGTCATACCTCTCCCATTTTTACGCGGCCTGTAACAAGTGCGTATATCAGTGTGCATTTGAGTGATTGTGATTGATCTCGGCTGCCAAAGCAATCGCGTATGGGACAATGGAAGAAGAGGAGGGGCGCGTTTACACGGGAAGTTAGCGGATATGTTTTTAAAATTGATAGCATTAAAATAAAGCATTTGACTATCTTTAAATGGCATTAGAAGGGACACCAAACCGTCCTCAAAAAATAAAATAAATAAAAAGAAAATAAAAAAAAAACTCGTAACTATGTAGTAGGGAAAAAAGACTTCATCGATGCATCGCGTGAGAACTCCGAAGATACGCCTACAAGTACGGAGGAGGTCCTTGGGCCAGCTCCCTCTCGTAAATGCGGAACATATAAACGGGAAACATGGAATAGATCTGAACTGAACAGGGCCGTAGCCTGCGGGGGCAGGAGGCCGAGCCCCCCCCCCCCCGAGATTTCCAGGTCGTAAATAAAAGTTGGCCTTCTTGAGAAAAAATACTGAAAACTTCACTGTCCAACTTATGATTTCAAGGCCTCAAAAGCCTGAAAAATCTCACATGGGTTTCCCTCTTCCCCAAATTTTGAGGGGAGCTTCCCGACCCCCGTCGGGTACGCGTTCTTATACGGGTTTACTGTTCCTGACGAATGAACCATCTTCCTTCTACAACATGCGCCTCTTTATTACACCAGTAGGCCAGGCGCGGATCCAGAAATTTTTGAGGGGGGGGGCCCAAGATGGAAAACCTCATGTACACCAAAGGTGCACCACGAGCGCGAAGCGCGAGTCCCTACGCGTGGGGTCCAGGGGCCCGCGTTAGGGCCCCTGGCGGGGTCCAGGGGCGGAGCCCCGGTGGGGTCCAGGGGGCGAAGCCCCCGGAAGCTCTCGCAATATTGCATTTTAAGAGCACAGAAATCGGCTCCAGTTCTTATGTCAGTGAGATTTTATACCTTTTCATGTTGCATGGAATTTGATGTGTATGGCTCATTTTAAGTTACTATATGTACCTGCAGAAGTTACGGAGAATCTAAGGTATCTTAAAACTTACACGCCAACATTATGAGCCCGGTGTAGGTAACTTGAAATGATTTTTGCCATAATGAGTGTTTTATTTTCGTTCTACGGTATTCGGGTATAGGACGTCAGATGAAACAATTGCGCGCGAAGCGCGCCGAAAATTTGAATTTACATTTAAAACCATTGCTATGACTAACGGTGTCAATTCCCTTTATGTGTTTTTATCAATTAGAAGGTGGGTTCGATACTAAATTTTCAGTTCTCATAAGAAGAGGAAGGTGAAAAAATGAATATCAGTTGTTTTACATCCTTACAATGCTGACTCTGAAATCACGTTTATGCACACGAATAATTGGCTTATAGTAGAACCCCACCGATGAGTAATGCGAATACGTTTGGGACCTTATTGATAGTAAAAGGAGCAATTCAAGGCTAACAGTGCGCAGATCAAGCAAAAATCAAGAAATATTGAGAAGACTTTGCAAAAATCGTGAAAGATTTCAAATGATTTTTCGTAAAAAGTGATAAAAATAAATCCATCACTCAATAAAAACATACCTCTCTCCGTGATCGTAAACAACTGCGCGCGAAGCGCGCCGAAAATTTTCGGTATAGTGCGTCCCGGGAGCTCTGCATTAATTGTACACTGAAAAGGAGGGCCAACAGGACTCTCACAACCTTACATCCATATGGGAGGAGAGATGATATATCACCTTCTTTATGGACTATAGGGTATAACCTTCAGAAATCTATGACCGATGGTGCCGGCTGGAGTTGGTGATTGGGGGAACCGCAGATAACTGCTAAACCGTGCCTTTTTAGGCAGTGGGATTTTGTATACGCTATACACAAAGGCGGGAGAGCCTTTTCTTATTTGTACATGAGAGTGCAATCCCAGGAAGGGGTTTACCCTTCCCTTTGAGAAATTTTTGTCAATTTTAGGGGGCCTACATGCAAATGGTGGTATCTTTGGGTCATTCTAAAGTGATTGTATGTTTAGAAAATGTCCACAGTTTAGTGAATTCTAACTTTTGTTCGGGTGAAAAAGGGGAGTAAGAGACGGTTAAAATATTGTCTTCAAACCTCCGTAAGTCCCAGGAAAAATCATGGGCGTGGATCCATCTCCAAAAGTGTGTGCGGGGGGGGGGGGGGACCTTTTTCACATTTGTGAATCGCCGTCCTGTGGCGTGGAAGAAGCAGTTGGTGGTAGCCAGAATTTGCGTCACGGGTAGGCAATAAGTTTTGTGATCTTCGGCATGGGGGAGGGGTCTAAGGGAAATTTTTCTAGAACTGAATGCCCTCAGATGCGATTTGGTGCAACAAAAGTGTACGATTTTTAGGTTATTTTTCTTCTAAAAATTTCGTTTTCCTAGGCATAATTGCAGTCTGTTCCATCATTTTGAAAAAGTGAGGGGGACTTTTTGACGATGTCCCCCCCTTCTAAAAAAGTGAGGGGGACGCGTCCCCCACGATCCACGCCCATGGGAAAATTGTACACGCAATTATACCTGCGTGGAGTCCACAGAAACATTCTTGGACTATAATAAAATTTTTCCTTTACATTTTAAAGGATATCCAAGGTTGACAGAGAACAGTATAGAGCCTCCCGGGAGCTTTAAATTAGTTACAGTATACAAAAGAGGGACCAACGGGATTCTCACTACCCGACATCCATATGGGGGGAGATATGATATATCACCTTCTTTTTAGGTATAGCAAGAGGGATGGTGGACAGGCAAAATTCGTTTCAGAAAAGATTTTCGTCATTATTGAACGACGCGGTAAGATGTTTGACCGGAAAATAAGCAACGGCAATTACGTACATTCAATCTTTCAAATCATGTGCTAGACTAGATTAGTCAAAGATCCCATAATGATGAGAGCCCTACAGAGAAGGAGATGTACTTTTTAGGAAAATGTTGCATTTGAATAATTTCTTGCGTCAAAGCTTTGCCAATTGTATATAAAATCGGGTGCAAACCCTGTCGTATGCGCGCGAAGCGCGCCGAAATTTTGAATAAAATATTAGTCCATGACAAAACCTGCATTTCAGAACCTGCATCGGACACTGTCACTTTCCCACCAACCTATGCTATTCAGTAACGAATCTTCTGACTGAGAATTCTTAAAAAGCACTTTTGCTCCTTTGTTCCCTGTGAGTAGTTACCGAAAGCTATTGATATAAGGACAACTCTGACACAAGGCTTGACGCTAGCGGAGCGTGCGAAAATTTGGAATTTGTCAAGAATTTCCAAAACTTATGATAATTTAAGAACAGTTTGTAAAAGGAAATGGTTAGAAAAAATAAACCAGTCATCAAAAATACATCTCACCCTAAACCCTCCACAGAAATCTGTAGCTTAAACGACTTTTGGGACCATTTTAAAAATTTTCAAGAATCGATGGGGGAGGGGGACACACGTCACCCATTGACACTGTGCCGACGCCACTGTCTGTAGCTTAAAAGCCTTTTGAGTTCATTTTAAAACTTTTCAGACAGTTTCGAAATCGAATAGGGTATCATGCACGCCGTTACTTTGCCTGCAACAGCTGGTGCCCCTGTGCACAATAGTAGGTCACCTGACAGCTTGTCTTCTGTATTCATTCTGCAAGGTCTGTATGGCGAAAACTTTGCCTCTCAATCCCTCTAGATTACAAAAAATTTCACTCTTTAACACAAAATTGTTACTAAATTTCAGTGCAGCTAGCCGAGCCCATACTACATATGTCACGATGTTTACTTATTATCTTAAGTCAAGGATCATTACTCAGCTATTCGCCTGTTTTCGAACATTGTAGCGCTCCTTTTGTCGCCAACCACTTTGAAAGATATATAAAGAGATAATCCAGCGATAGCTTCACCCAACCCCTACAGAAATATATACTTTGAATACGTTCTTAGACACTTTTATTCATTTTTTGCTCTTAATTTTTCTTTCTTCTTTTCTTTTTTTTTTCTTTTTCTTCTTTTTTTCTCCTTTCGTTTTTTTTCTTGGCGGGGGGGGGGGGCGGGCCCCCCAGGCCCCCCCTGGATCCGCGCCTGCCAGTAGGTACGCTGCCTAAAGATAATATAGCCCGTGATAACCTTTAATTATTAGCTAAACTCAATGAGCTAGTAAAGAACTTTTAATTTAAAGGGCCCAAGCAGTCGCCGCAAACTTTCTCACAAATGAATACATATAGTTCACTTGAACAATCTTTCATATGTTAGAACATAAATATCGCCTATTCAAGGTAACCAAGGAGTTTCTCTATAGGCCTTTGTGAATTTCACAACTCAGTGAGAAACATACTGTAACATGAACCTGAAAAGCCATGATGAAATAGGATACCCGGGGATACCCTAAACTGAGTCAAATTGCGGTGACTGCACTTTCCCTTTTAAATCATATCAAATACTTCTTCTCGAAATCTTAATTTCTTTCTAAAGCATGAGACTTTAAGGTCTAGAATGTGTCATTTCCCCGGTCCATCTGGGAAACATTTCGACCGAACGTTTTCTTGCAAAGGTACGCTACAGCTACGCGCCAACTGATGGTGGCTCCCTACTAAGAGCTACTGGAGAGAAGCCCGCATCTGGTATCAGCCTTGAAGGCGCGCTATGCCACATCCGCAAGTTCAGTAAATAAATAAATTTCAGATCATGTAATCAACCCAGAGCTTTACCAAAGATAACACCATTTTGGACCTACTAAAACTTAAAAGAAAATAGATTTCTCAGTGCTAGAGTAGAGGTGCCATCCCTCCCCTGGGGCAACATCCCTTTTCAAAACACCCTACCAAAATAGTAAAAATCACTAAATAACTAGGATTCCTGAAACATATAATCAATTCAAAGTTTAAAGATAGCACCATTTTCTATTCTAGCCACCTCACAAAGACAAAAATTTCTCAAAGAGAGTAGTGTCATCCCCTTCTCTTAGACAGCACCTATTGACCCACGTACAGCCAAAAAATAGTAAGAACATCACTAAATAATGAAAATTTATAAAGATATCATCAGTTCAAAGCTACTTGCCAAAAAAGCACGATTTTGCACCTAAGCCGGCCCTCACACCTCCATTTCAGTAACCTCGGTCCCCAGGATGGAACTCAAGCACAGGTGAAAATAAAGGGGTCGCCCGGGTGTTAACTATCTGTAGGCACGTCTTTGGAGCTCCGCTTGGGTAGTGCGTGTCATGAGCCAAACCCGAACAATGGGATCTAGAAATACCTTATATGTAGGCTGGCTTGGCTCCCACATTAGCTTTATTGAAACCCTCTGTGCACAAATCACTGAGTGGGGTCCATATGGGTCAGGTAGACCCATATGATCATAGGCGTAGGAGCCCAAGTTGATTGGGGGGGGGGGGGACTGTAAAGACTTGCCCGAAAAATTTGACCTCAAAAGTCCGCTCCACGCGCGTTCAACATGTTAATGTATACATTATATAGGCACCGCATATTATATCGCACCGCTTGCCATTTACATACAATAATTTGCCATGTTTCTCCCCTTTCCATATTGATAATATCTTTTTTTATTTTTCTGGGGGGTTGGGAGCCTGCATTGTGCTGTGTGATCGTCGGCCTGGGGGAGGGGTCTAAGGGGAAGGGGTGTTCCCCTCCCCTTTGAAAATTTTTGAAAAATTAGGTGTCATTACATGCAATCTGGTGCCACATATGCTACCTTTGAAGTACAGTTTGGGTTAAAAAAAATACGTATTTAGGTGCTAAAAAGGAAAAAAATCGGCATCAATGAGGGAGGCATGGCCCAAAGTCCCCTAAATACACCACTGATAATCATAATATAAGTTGAAAGATTAGGTGTTCTTACATGCAATCTGGTGCCACATATGCTACCTTTGAAGAAAAATTTGTGTTAAAAAATTATATAATTAGGTACTACGAAGAAAAAGAAATCGGCATCATTGAGGGAGGCATGGCCCAATTCCCCCCCCCCCCCCCGAAATACACCACTGATAATCATAATATAAGTTTACACACTGTTGAATTAATACCGAATATATAGGAGCTGGTGTAATTCAGATCAAAAATTAATTTTAATTACCAGGGAAGTTTTTAACTATTTATTACGGTACCTTTAGCTACATCATTGCATTAGTTTTCTTTCAGTAGATGCCCGAAAAATTCTCAGCATAGTGCCCGAATTTTTACAAAAATATTTGGTGGGGGGCTGCAGCCCCCCCCCCAGCCCCCGCCTCCTACACCTATGCATATGATTCCCTTCCCCCACGATCTCAACATACCCTGGGAATACTACCTGTCACGGTGCCCAGAGAAGGTACGGTGGTGAGGGGGAAACAACATTTTCAGTTTGCACAACCATTTTTCTATCTCAAAAAACTTCTGGATGGAATCCAGGTACGGGCTCCTCGCCCGCTTTGACGGTAGGCCAGCTTCTTTACTTGAGAACCGTTGTCATTGGCCCTTGGTCAAATACAGTAGCCTGTAATTAGTGCTACATGCAGGTTATTAGTGCTTGAAAGAATGGTATACTAATGCGAATTCTTGTTGCCTGTAGCATACGACCAAACGCGAGACACAGGTACCAGGATGTGGGGAGATTTAAGTTGTCACTGTCACTGCAAATGGACCAGTGGGCTATAGGATCAACAATGGACAGCAGGAACATAAAGGGCAGTCACCCAATTTATTTTGTGTAACTTTAAAATAAATTATCTCGGTGTTTTGTACAAAATATGATCGTACTGTCGTATCGACGGACCCTTATTTTGGAAGTGGCAAGATGGCGGATACCTTTAAAAATCTTCCCACAAGCGAGATCTAGTTATAAGAAGAGATCAGTGGCTGTCACTTGTAATTGCACAAAAAGCCTTTTTCACTAGGGAAGTTCGATTTTGGGGGCGAGTGGGTATAAAGGCGGTGGAATTTGAAACGATGATGCTTAGCAACCGGGACTAGGTTCGGGGTTCTATGCCGGGCCGGATCATAATAAGGTGATTTTTTCATCGAAGGGTAATCTGGACAGGCCTTTCAAAAGAAATCAAATTTAATCTAAATTGTTGAGTTGATTAGATACCCGACCTGAGCTGTAATTAATTCATAAGCCATAAGGCAACAAGCTTCTCCCGCATTCGTGGTTACTTCGTGTCGTAAAACAACTGCCTTTGAAGGACTAAATGAATATGCAACAGTATCTAACTGAGTAGAGCGTCACCACCTAGTTGGCGCGTAGTGTACGAAGAAAATGTTTGTCATAAATGCATCCTAGCAGGGCTGTAGCCTGGGCGAAATCCCTGGGGGAGCCCATGGTGCTAGGCCGGGAGCACCAAGTGAAGTGCCTATAGTTGACACCCAGTCGGGCTCATCCGTTTTCACCTGTGCATGGGTGTCATTCTGGGGAAAGGTGCTGAGGGGCGGGGTGAAGGCCTGGCTATTAGGTGCAAAAATGGTGCTATCTTTGGCAAAGCTTTGAACGGAATATATCTTAAGAATGTTTCATTAAGTTACTGACTTTTCCTGTTTTGGTTAGGGGTAAAGAAAGTGGTACTGTCTAAGAGGAAGGCGGGCGATACCTGTAGTCTTTGAGTAAAATGTCAGCTGTGTGAAGTGGCTAAAAATTAGATGCAAAATGGTGATGTATCTTTGGTAAAGCTTGGTAAAACGTTTAATTGGTTATATGTTTGAAACACACTATTAAGTGATTGATTTTTTTCTATTTTTTTTTTTTTTTTGGTCGGGTTTTATTGAAAGTGATGTTGCCTAAGGGGATGGGTGAAACCTCTATTCTGAGACTTTTTCCTCTAGATCCAAAATAGTGCTATGCTTGATAAAGCTTTGAAATGTTTGAATGGTTAAAATTAGTACTGACTTTTCGGCAGTGGTACAGTGGTACCCCTGCAAGGCTGATACCCGATGCCGGCTGCTCCCTCTTAGTATACCACTGGGAGATTCAACATTGATTGACACGTAGCCCCAGCGTGGGCCTCGCAAGAAAGTGGTTGCACAAATTTCTCCCAGATGGGGGAAATGGCACACTTTAGCCCTTTTAATTAGCATCTAAATATTCTCTAGTTTTAGATTTCATGTTTTAGAGACAAATTTAGGTTTCAAGAAGAAACGGCAGATTTGATTTCAATTAAAAGTTACTTTACAAGCTCACTGATGAGTTAAGCTTACAATTAAAGGTACAGTAATCATAGACTATGCATGCTTTTGCACGGTATGAGAAATATAAGATATGTAGCCTGCGTACATGCAGGTGTATTAAAGCTTAGACCATTGAAATTTTCAGCATTTTAATATTTTTTCCTAAAATAGGCCAATTTTCATTTACGATTCGGAAATCGGGGGTGGGGGAGGCAAATAACTGCAGCTCCTACCTTGCTCCCACCCCGCAGTACGTAGTACGGTCCTGCTTAGGTTGCAGGAAACGGCACTTCCCAGGCCTTGTAAACATTCTTTGAGACCTCATATGTAAGAAATTTACGCTCCCCCAAAAAAGTTGAAGGAGAAAATGTTTCTTTTGTAAAATCACTGAAGCCACTGGTGATCGTGAAAGTCACTTGTTGTTATGCATGATTACTTTTGAAAGGCTTTATGTCTGCGTGCCGGGAAAATGTAAACAGAAAAACATGTTGAAAATCTGGAAATTATTGTATTCAAAGCTATTTGCAGGGCGGCGGTCGCTATAGAGGTTGGGGTGAGGATGGGATGTGACACCCCCATTCACAGATCCAGTCGGCAAGATTTTGCACCGGTCGGCAAAATAAAGGGAAGAAGGAGAGGAAAAAGAGTCAAGGGGAGAGGAAAAAAGGGGAAAGAGAAGAGCCTGAGAAAAGAAAGAGCGAAGAAAGAAGGAAAGAAGAGGAAAGAGGGAAAAAGAGAAAGTGAGGAGAGATTAAAGAAAAAAAAAACTCGCGTTTGTTTGTGTGTGTGTGTGTGTGTGTGTGTGCAGGGGGTTGGGTGGGGTGTTCCGGGAAAAGAAATTGAAGCGTATGTAGGCTGTAGACACCTTGATCGTGTCATACTATGTGAGAAAACCCGTTAAAACACATGTAGATGTAAACATGTTGGCTTGGTGGGACTGCTCTATGTACAGTATAATTGCTTATACCAAAAGTTATTCATGGCAGTGTGATAACGTTTCACGGTGAGTCGACACACTTTTAAATCAGTCGTCAAAATGAAGGAAAGATGGGGAAGGTAAGGGGGGGGGGGGAGGAGATCGAGAAGCAAGGAAGGAAAAACAAACAGAGAGACAGCCTAGCATGAAAAGAGGGGAGAAGACACCTCTTTCCACCATACTGTCGTCTAGGACATCCCATTTGAACTCGAGTCAAGGCGATTTCGAAAATTTGATTTTTTTCTTAAATGAATTGCCAAAGGCGTTTAAGCTATAAGTTTCTGTAGGAGGTAGGGTTATGTGTGTTTTCGACTGAGTGATGAGATGATTTTAATCATGTTCTATTACAAATCATTGGCAAACTATCAATATTGTCAAAAATCCTTCACAAACTACCAAAATCACCATCCCAAACGTATTTGTTCAAGATCACGTTAACGAGTTCAATAACAATTTCAATGCAAAATTTCGGCCCGCTTCGAGCGCAATTTTCCACGATTTGCATTCCATGCCCGATGACCATTATTAGGCCGTTAATGCACGGAGTTAGTCTAAGGAGAACTGTTTTCTGAAAACTTTAAGTCTAACCTCAGGCTTGCACCGATTATGTGCAATCTTTTATTATGGGCAGCATTTATGTAATGTGGTGCACATGATTTGAAGTATGTTGCTCTTTACACAAGCTTATTAAAATGTCATCAAGTGCATTTACGGATAATAAGCATTATGAAATACAATTATTAATCTTCTACCACTTTGTTATACCTTTACTCCACTCTCGATCATTCCTTATTGGAAACTGTACATTCAGTTGGATTCTCGCTCAAAATGAGTAAAACTACTTGTGAAGTGCTTGGTGTGCTCTGATCACGTGTCATTTGGATGTCAGCTAACCATCATACTCACGTCCCTATTTTGTAAATACTCCACATCCTCCAGGAGGCGCTGTGCCGGTCTCATGGTACCACCATTGGAGGTGTACCATGCCACAGCCAAAATATCACTAAAAAATGGCAATTTCCTAACACGTGATTATTTCAAAGCTTTGCCAATGATAGCACCATTTTGCATCTTAGTCACCTTAAACGAACAAAACTTTTAAAGGGGAGAGAGATACCCTTAGACCCCTACCCCAGGACGTAGGCCTATCTTGTTTGCACTAGGTGTCAAAAGAAGGGCCGACCCCGGGCAGTGGCGTAGCTAGAGGGGGAAGGGGGAGGTCCCCCCACAAAGCCTCCGAAGGCCTTTGTCGGAAATTTCTAGTCTCTGTCGGAAATTTTTACCACCCTAATTAAAAATTCTTACAACGGAAATTAGTAGCTAAAATTATATTCTTAGGGGTTTACTTACAACACTTCTTATGTTTTTAAGCAGAATTGCACATCAAAATGGTTACTGACAAGGCCTGTAAGTGTCATTTAAGGCAATCTCGGAGATATTTTAATCAGAGAGGTGTTATTAGCTAATAACACCTCCCTGTTTTAATCTATTTTTTCCGCGCGCTACACGACAGATGATGGTGGCGCTACGCTTAGATAGTACATTACTTCAAGATAATAATCTGTCGGAATTTTTTTGCTTTTGCCCCCCCCCCCCACACACAAAAATGCACAGACCCCAGGAGCAAAATGTCGTATAAATACGCATATGCATACTTAACACCGACTTCCTGGGCTTATCTGGAATGGGATTACGACATCATCTTTGCAGTGCCCCCATCATCACATCCTACCGGCGTTACTGGACAGGGGGTTATGTCGTTCACCCCGTAAAGCAAGAAGTTCCAGTGGTTTGTAAGGAAGCCTTAGTGTGTATGGTGATCCCTAACAGACGGTTTACCTGTCTTTGCTTTCTAGGAGGGCAAATTTTCCTATACAACCCCAAGAAAATTTTAGCGCTCTTCGCGCGCTTTTTAGTTTCGTTGCTTCCATTTCTTTCGTACTGCTGTTCCATTTAGCTAAGCAGTGCACAGCCCCCTCTTCAAAGTAACCTATAGACAGTTTACACAGTTTTCTGTAGATACTGAGAATATAATACGCAACCGCGTAGAACAGTATACGGTAAGTGGCGACAGCGGGTTTTGACCATCATCAGGCAGGAGGGTCCCGGTGCAAAGTATGTTATCACTGTTTTGGGCCAGCCACCCTTACGGCCGATATACTTTAATCTTAATGTGAACTGCTACATTTTGTGCGCCTTCACGCGCAACTCATTTTCAAAAGGAAGACGTTTCCAAAAGATAAATAAATCAGCACAACTATGTAAATGCATGGTGCACAATACGTTGTCTCGGTATAAAGATTTTGTACCCATTCCATCCCACCCACCGTCGTCACCTTTGCCTTAACCCATCGCTTCTGTCGGGGCTTCGGCTGTGGCTCCTTCAGGCAACGTTGCACCCTACATCAGACAAATTTTGGCGCGACACCTATTTGGGATAATAAAGTTTCTACTCTTGTCACACACAGGGTAGGCACAGAACGCAGTGACAGATTTGTATCAGAGTGCGATTTCCTGCAAACTAGAACGTGTGGGATGGCATGCTCTTTCCGTGCTCGCCCTGCATGTAGGGAAGAGTCATGACTGGAGTGGCAGATTTGGTTTTTTGACGTAAAACCCATGTACCCAACCGTAGTGAGGATGAGATCGACATTGGTCCCGCATGTACAGCATGTACAGCTTTCCAATGAAAATTTCTGGATCCACTACAGCTGCTTTCAAAGTGGTGAGGCCACGGGGATATTTCCCTCTTCATTTTGCTCCACCCTCGCTTTCCTCAACTATATCTGGTACTTAAAATATAGGCTAATCGTTTGCCTATGCAATGTCACGTACTTCTAAACTGTCTGGAAAATGCTGTATATTTTTCGGCGCTCTTCGGGCGCATTCGTCACTGCTACTTGGCATAGAAGGCAAACCTGTGTGACAGCTTGAAGCATAATACTGTTCGAAAGCCACATATAATCCCTACAATCACCCGTTCTCCCCTTTCACAATTCCCTGCATCAACAATTAACTCGACCGGCTGTTAGTCCGAGTTAACAATTACAAAAAAAATGTTCAAATTGTGATTTTAGTGCTCTATTTACTGCCCACTAAACGCCTTCAAGATAGTTAAATGCTTCATTTTAATGCCCCCAAAATTTTAAAAATGGTCCATAATTGAGGGAGCCCCCCGTCCCCCATCTGGGTGTTCCTCACCTGTCCCCACCTGGAGTTCTGAGGCGGGCCCGCGGGCCCTGCATACACTTGCGTCCATGGGCGGCTCTAAGAAATTTTGTTTGGGGGGGGGGGCAAACTCAAGTCCGTATTCAGGGAGGCTCGGAACACCCCCCCCCCCATAGTACAATAGGAGTACGGTTATTATTATGTATTTTGTGATGCCCCATGTAGTTTCCAAAAGCTCTTCAGAAACCATTTCAGGCAGTCAGTCATGAGCTGAAATAAAACCATATTAACCGATCGCTACTACTCCATAGGGATGGAGTAAGAGGCAGGTGAAATGGGCAAAGCGGCTTGATCCATTTGTATAAACGATAAAATGATCCCCACCTTTAAATATTTTGTTGTTTCTCTCATTGTGTCACAATATGTTTCAGCTTTGCCAAGAAGCCATTAAATATTGGTTTTCTGGATTGTTTTCTTAAACTAGCGAAAATTTCGAGCATGAAGACGTTTGAAAACGATGAAATGATAGCACTATTTTGGATCTCAGCACCAAGTCCGAAACGAAATATTTTAAAGGGGAAGGGAAATTCCCCTAACTCAGAACGACGCCTCATCCCCTATACAAATAGCTAGACGACTAGTCAAAAGTATCATTACAATGAGCTTAGATTTACTGTTTGGTGTGTTTATTTTAAATCAATTGAAACGGTATACTTTAGTACAGAGGTGGAGAACCTTTTGCTTATAACAGGACATTTGACAGTCATAAGACCTCTCTTGGGCCAACCGTGCTGTCAATTTGGACAAGGGAAGGGAAGCACAATACGTTTAGGCTACATGTCCATTACTTTTTGTGGACAGATACCTATGCTAATCTGGCCAGGTGCCACCTGGGCAAAACTGCTTTTAGTCGTGGATGATAATCAACACGGCCAATGGGTTGTGTATCTATATAGTGATTCCTAAAGCTCTTAAGTGTCTGCAAAACTATGGGCATTAAACTCCAGCATTACCGTTACACTCTAGCTCTGTAAATGACACGATGATGCCTAAGCTAATCAGATTACAAATATCACAGCGTGATCATTTGTTTTGACTCCCTTACCTCGCACTAATGGCAGGTCCATTTGTGATGTCTGAAGAATATATAGTAGCAAACAAGCTTATTTTCAACTAAGACAACGCGCGCGAAGTGCGCAGAGAAAAATGTCGTTTTCAAAGGGACGAGTGCGGGCGCCCGTGCCCCTATGACGAGCCGCTAATGATTATCATGGCGTCATGGAGACAAGCCCCCCAAAAACAATACCGCAGTTATCATTACAAATGGACCCAGTTCTGTAGGGACAAAAAGATTAGTGTCTTTCGACCATCTGTGAGGCACATTTTAGATTTTCTCACTATGTTATATAGATCAAGTCTGGGTTACAGTTCGCTTAACACTGCTAGATCCGCATTATCGGTGTTAATTAATCCCGAATATAGAATCACTATTGGAGAGCATCCTCTTGTTAGAAGATCCCTCAAAGGAATTTATGAAATTCGACCGCCACTTCCAAAATATAAGAAGATTTGGAATGTTTCACTTGTACTGAACTATTTAGGGTCCCTGCGCCCTTTGAACTCTATTACATTAAAGGAGCTTACGCTTAATTTAAGCTAGCAATGCTTATAGCACTTGTGTCCGCCCAACGTATCCAGACGTTGCAGCTGTTGGATACCAATTCCATGTATATCTATGAACATAATATTGTTTTTCGAGTTACTGGGCACATAAAGCAGTCTCGGCCTGGATTTATGCCTCTAGAAATAGTTATAAAAGATTATACTACTGATGAAAGCGTTAGTGTTTTCAAAGTTTTACTTCATTATCTGAAGGTAACGAGTCATCCCAGAGGGAAAGAAACTAAACTTTTTACAAGTTACGCTAAACCGCACAAGTCTGTTTCAAGAGACACTTTGTCGCGGTGGTTGAAAATTGTGATGGCGAATTCTGCGATAGATATAGCTTGCTACACAGCCCACGGTACAAGGTCGGCGGCAGCTTCGGCAGCTCACGCTGCTAGTGTACCTACGGACCAGATTCTTCGAGCAGCTGGTTGGCACTCGGAAAAGACATTTGCCAGGTTTTACAATAAACCAGTAACTCAGGCTAATGTTTTCGCTGACTCTATACTGGCCAGATCTTCGTTATAGTTCAGTATTGTGAAACAAATTTGGTCATATATGCAAGTTGAGTTACTAAGCTTGGCGTCCTTCCACTTCGATATTAAATGTGTAAAGAAAGATACGTTATATTCAGTATTGTGAGACAAATGTTTTCATATGTTGGAAAAGAAAAGTAGGGAAAATGTAAAGAAAGATACGTTATATTCAGTATTGTGAAAAAATGTTAAGAAAGATACGTTATATTCAGTACTGTGAAACAAATATTTTCATATGTTGGAAAAGAAAAGTATGGAAAATGTAAAGAACGTTTCGAGAGTTGATGTATCAAAAACAAAGAAAGAGACAATCGAAAATTAAAATGATGAGAGACAATTATATGTTTGTTCAATACATGTACCTTTCTTCTTTTGTTATTCATGAACACAATGCTTTGAAATCTCATGTAATTCCGAAGTGGAGTGTGAAGAAGAGGTAGAATCCTAAATTAAACGAGACCTAAGTTGAAGTTTGCCAGGGATTCTACCGAAACTTCACACGAACGGAGGGATTACATGCCCTCCCAGTTGAACACTCCCTGGAGAAAAATTTCATTTTTTTGTCTCTATTTCGTGTTCATTCATAACTACTTTAAAAACTGAAGCTAGTCAATTGTAAAATCTCACAGTGGCGCCGGCACGGGGGGCATAGGGGGCGCGTGCACCCCAATCGATTTCAGAAATTTTTTTTTTGAATATTTTAAAATCATCCCAAAAGGCGTTTAAGCTATAGATTTCTGTATGGGGTAGGGTGAGGTGTGTTTTCAACCAAGTGATGGATCTATTGTAACCATTTTCCATCACAAATGGTTCTCAAACTATCAGAATTATCGCAAATCCTTCGCAAACTTTCAAAATTTTCCGCTCCGCGCTTTAAACCTTACCTCAATATTGTTCTAATTATCAATCATTTCCGGTAGCAACTCCCACAGAAGCACAGCAACAGAAGCTGAAAGCTGTTTAGGAATTCTCAGGTAAACTCGGGCTGGCTTTGACATTGGCAAATAAGTTTGTTGGGGAATTGGAAATGTCTCGATGTAGAGCATGAATGCAGGTTTTGTCATGGTTATCCTATTTAATGAAAAATTTCGGCGCGCTTCGCGCGCATTCATCACTGTTTTCACTCCAACTCATGACCATTATTAAGGTTATAACACATGCAACTATTCTGATCACAACACTTTTCCGAAAAGCAGAAGTACATCCCCAACATCTGTAGGATGGGATCTTTCAGTCTAATTTGTAGCATGATGTGAAAGGTTGAAAGTGCGTATTTGCCGTTATACATTTTTCAAAATATTTTACCCAGCGCTTCGCGCGCAGCCTCTACTTGTATAGATGGTGATTGTTAATACACTTACGACGAAAAAATATTCTGAAATGCACCTTTTAGTCCTTAACCCCTTTTGCTTTATCTATGGGGGGTCTAATATCACTTCCCTGCACCTATACTCTCTCTCTCTCATTCCCCATTAATGGAAGATGTTCGTCTGGATTTTCTTTCAAACTTAGTAAAAATACCATTGTTGTAACATGCTCGACATTATACTCTATAGTACCATTTGGATGTCAGGTAATATCATATCAGTGCCCCATTTTATATATTTTATATAATTAATCCAGAGCTTCCAGGAGGCACTATACAGGTGTCTGTCAGTATTAGATATCCTTTTATAATGCACAATGAGACAAAGAAAAATTTTCGTAATAGTCCAAGAATGTTTCTGTGGACTCCACCCACGTATTTTGTCGTAAAAACTTTCCCCGAATAGAAGGCATTAAAGCCTAGCCAAAAGGGGGGCTTGGCGAGGTTTGTTGACAACATACCCTTCTCTAAGACAACACACTCTCCTCTTTCACCTAACCAAAAATTAGAATTCACTAAATTATGGATATTTTCCAGCCATGTATGATCAGTTCCAAAAATATCCTAAAGATAGCACCATTTTGCATCTAAGCAACTTTAAATTACCAAAATTTCTCAAAGGGGAGGGGACACCCCCTCCCCCAGGACGGTACCTTTATGTAGTGACAAAAAGGATTCCACACTGCTGTATACCATCGCAGGGACGCTCACTCCCTTCTTTCTCCTAACCAAAATTAGAATTCACTAAATAAGGATAATTTCCAATCATATAAGATCATTTCCAAAAATACTCCAAAGATAGCACCATTTTGCATCTCGACAGCCTTAAATTAACAAAAATTTCTCAAAGGGAGGACAGCACCTTTATGTAGTGCCAAAAAGGACTCCACATTGCTGTGTACAATCGCAGGGACGCACAAAAATGGTACAGACTTGGGAGAAAACTGAGGTGGCATTATGACATCATCTGTTATGCCCCCCCCCCCCAATCACCAAATTCTGGCGGCGCCACTGCAATCTCATGTAATCCCTCCGTTCGTGTGAAGTTTCGGTAGAATCCCTATCAAACTTCAACTTAGGTCTAGTTTAATTTAGGATTATTTGAGATATTGTGGGAAGGGCAGAGAACTTACTTGTTCCAAGTCGTAACGTAATATAATATTCGTGTCGTGTGTGTTCCCCACTAGTATCATAATTTTAACAGTGTACGAATAACTTGTGCGATATCCGGTAAAAGTGCGTAGTCCGTCTTGCAGGCGCATGAGAGTACACTAGGCATCTGTTAAACAGCTATAACCAGATAACGCTGACGTCAAACAAATTAATGTTGGGAATTACAAGGGGTTTCATTACACTGAGAATTCAATTTTCAGGCTGCAAATTCTCGGCCCCCATTTAGGTTCCGGAATTAGCTGGAAAGCAGGATTTTCTGACTTTAAAATGTACTGCTGAGGTACGTACTGTAAATAAAGAGAATGATTGGAATATATATATATATATATATATATGTGTGTGTGTGTGTGTGTGTGTATGTGTATGTACCTATACGTATATGTGTACATATATATATATATATACGCACATATCTACATGTATACGATACGCATATGTATACGCAAACAAACGTATACATAGCCTGAACTATGTATATACGTAAACGTATGGAAATGTAAATTGTGTATATGTAATGCTGGCAACGAGATGTTCTCTTTACTGGCGTCGGATAACCATGAACAAATTTTCCCTTTTCTTGGTGGTGCCAAGTAGCGCTGGGTGTGTGTTCAGAAGTCACCAACAGCCAAACTTTTACCAGCCAGTTTTATATCCAACAGCCGCTTGATTTGAGCGGGGAGCTGTCTCTCACAGCTCCCTGATTGGAGTAATTGCTTTGACAGTGCCTGATTAAAGAAATGATAAGCTTCCTACACGTGCGCTCAAAGCCCGCAGTAGTTTGTATTTTGAAGAACATTTATGTACGTAGCCTAAATACAATAGTGTGGGAGATTTCGGGATCCGAACTAGTATACGCCTATGGTGTGATCCACTGGGCCGTGTACGGGCTAGGGTGAAGACCCCAGAGGCGCATATTAAAGTAGTTGTCGACATTCGAATGCAAGAGCGGCGATTTGTTCTCAGTATTGGGGGGGGGGGGGGGCATGACCAGATTTTCCAAAATTTGTGTGAAAAATCAAAGTCAATGGGCGATTTCTCAAATATTGTGGGGAAATGGCCCTCCCCCCCCCCCCCCACTGTCTTCCCGGGATCGCCGCCCATGTACGAATAAAGTTCAGTGGTGAAACGTATATGAAGAAGATAGTTTTACCTGTTTTGAAAAGATATCAGACTAAAAGCTACTACAACTGTCGAGAACAAACGGTGAGTTGAATGAAGAGAATTAATGAAAAGAGGGTTTCATGGACCGTAAAAGAAAACTCCATGGACCTCAAAGTCTTTTGGAACATTAAATTCCCCAATATTGCTCTTATAAATCAGCAACTGTGAGTGTGCTGGAAATACGTAGTTACCAAAAATCCTTTGGATCGGGTAATATGGAGACGGAACCCAATATTTAGTATTGGTACAATACATTATTTTGCCAAAAACTCGCCCAAGTAATGTTGTTTCAATGCATGAATGTTCCCTACTTTTCCTATTAATGTATCACATTTATCTTGTATATTTTCCGTAGTTTGTCGTAACAAAGACATCATGAGGTATGGGGTATGGGCGGGGCACGGGAAGTCGTGGTAGATATGAAGATATGAAAGAGAAAACAACTGCAGAAACTCGACAGTCAGATACGAGTAAGGCTGGAAAACAGCAATAACCTTGAAACCGCAAAGAAAAAAAAAAAAAAAAAAAACTCATTGCCAAGTCTGCAGGTGGACTTGAACACCTGTACTTAGCATTCAAAGTCGAGCGCCTTACCATCTGATCCACGACAATGTTGGGAACCAGTTGAAATAATATTAAAACTAATAGTCTACTGTAAAGCTGTATGACATACAAGTAAAAGTGCCATAGGGAGTGAAAGCAAACACCCCTTTTGGCCCGCTTCCTTAAGTATTGGTACCATACTTTATATAGTCTGAAACACGGCCAAAGTAATGTTGTTTCAATGCTTGAATGTTCCCTACTTTTCCTATTAATGTGTCGTATTTATCTTGTATATTTTCCGTAGTTTGTCGTAACAAAGACATCATGAGGTATGGGGTATGGGTGGGGGCACGGGAAGTCGTGGTTCCTTCGTTGCAGAGTTTTTCCAATTTCTTCGGAAGACATGTAGTCAGGATAGTAGATACCATAAAATGTGTAACCTTAGGGTAGCGCCAGGATTTGTGCGACAGGGGGAAAGTGTCATGAACTGCCCCCTCCCAGAGATTTCCCCCAGGCTGCGACCCTGACTTTATATTTTATCGTTTCCAGACGACAGTGTCAACTTTCACCTACCGTGGAGAGATCCATACCCGACGGGGGACATTTCCCCAACCCCCACCTGGTGTCACCACTGTCCCGACGACGATCAGTCTCCTCGAGTTTTTGACTTTCCTTGGTCTCAAGAGCAAAAAATTTTCCGAAACGAACACAAACTTTTGACAACACTCGCGCGCTACAGAATTCTTGCTCACTTACTGATGACTTTTGCATGCTACAAGTTTCCAAAGGCCTTCAAACGGACCAAAATCAAGTACGCGAATCAATGGAAGAATGACTGCTGGTACATGTGTTACCTGAAGTATAAAAAATGCTAACAACTCTTTCCAAAATCTTTACCGTCATAATATGGTAAACTCAATATCCATTAATTAACTGGCAGCTTGTCGGCTGTTCTGTGATTGGTATCTTTAACCTGACGAAACCCGTTTGCATCCAAGCGCGTATCAAGGGAAGGAGGAGGGTCTTCGGGGGCGCCCGGGCTGAAGATACTTAACTACACTCTCCTGTTGGTCGCTATACTCGGCATTTGTCGAACTTGAAATCATCCCCACCCCCCACACCCACACCCACTTCCACTCAATGAAAAGATCCTGTAAACGCGGATGTGTAAGGCTGTATTTGACGAACCCGAAACTATTCCTTTATTATAGACTTAAACACTTAAAAAGTGGCCTGTTTTGTGGCCTCTGAATCCTTGTTGAAGTTTCTACAAAAGCCCTCATATCAAAGCTTGCGAGTCGGCAGACCATAGTATTTTCAAATGTGTGTATATCATAAACATTGGAATTTTGAGTATCGAGAGCGTCCATAACAAGATATAGGGGTTGACCATTTGTCACTTCACTGATCAAATGCGACCTTTCCATATAGGCTAAAACGTTGACCTAAAATACCTTCCGTTTCCAACATTTTTGCTTAATGAGTACTTGACTTGATTTGCTACAACTGCATCCACATCACAGGTTGAGCCCATCCCTTCAACAACATGCATGGTATACACTGCACGAATCAAAAATTTTAGGGACTAAATTTGTTAGTCAATATTTGGCGCGGAGGAGATTTCTTGAATTAATGTTTTAGCTACACTTGCTGTTCTTTTCTGAAGAGGGCAAAGAAAACGCCAAGAGAGACTTGGTCAAGTCAAAAGAAGCCATTCATTGCCTTTCTTTGACAAATACAGCACACCTATTGTTGGCAGATTCTTAGGGGTACCCCTAAGAGGCTCTATCCCACAATGACAATGGAAGAAAGTAATTCGAAAGCGGTAATCTTTTAAATATTCATGCCAAAAGTGGCTTTCGAAGAGAGAGAAGAGTTGTTTTGGAAAGGTAAGCTAATTCGGTCTCAATAAAAACAATGGCCCCGGCTACTAAAGTAGCCGAGGCCATTGTTTTTATTGAGACCTTTCGTGTCAAATGCTAATCACATGTAATATGGAATCCGTTTCCTCTTTAAATGGGAAAATATTTATAAAAACTCTTACCAATTGCGACAGCAAAACGGCTATGTGTTAGGGGTGGGGGTTACACGACCTTATAATGTAGACTATATGCAATAGCGTCTAGTGATCTGATTTAGCAATTTGCAGTTAGATATGATTAACAAAACGAAGCCTATTTAAGAAAAGAAAAGTGAGAACGCAGACGAGTCAATAAAAGCTAAAACAAGGAAGATATGAAAGAGAAAACAACTGCAAAACTCTTTGCCAAGTCTGCAGGTGGACTTGAACACCTGTACTTAGCATTCAAAGTCGAGCGCTTTTTTTTTCTTTTATTGGTAGGCGAACCCACTGGTTCACCCATAAAAACTCAGGCAATATGTACAATATTTACAATAATAACAATTTTATTTAATTGATAAAACACTGATTCATTTGATTCCTTGGTAAACGCACTTGAGTAACTATGGTGTAAGGATTGGCCCAAAAATACATACAAACAAATACATACAAACTCATAAGGACCCAAATTAGAATTTCACATAGGTCACGAACTTAAACCGTACTCCTTTTGGTTAGTGAACTCATATAAACAATGTACAAACAAAGCACCTTTGGAATTTGTAGCCAGAAAGACTCATTAGTAAAAGTTATGAGAAACCATAGCAAACCAAATTACCAGTCAAATACATAAGTATAATTGCCCCCATCGTGGCGTAAAAGAATAATCGGGGATTCCCCTTGGTCAAAAATACCCCAGAATTTGCTAAGTTCGTGGCGCTTACTGTAGTAATGATAAATTAGATTAATTTTCTTCTTTAAACTAGTATGGTAATACAAGGGGATATCAATATTGTAGTGGCGGTTGACGCTCTTGGCAATAGCAATACGTGTGCTCCAAATTACAGTCTTGTAGGAATTAAGTAGAAAGTCAATTAGGACACGTTCGTAATTTTTCCTTGGGAGGTCAAGCCCGAGCAGCGTAGTTTCCTCCCAGCAGTGAACATTAGAAATTGGTCTAATCTTGGAAGTCAACCAAATCCCTAAATCGTGGATCAGTGGACAATGAATAAAAAGGTGATGGACAGTTTCAACTTCAAGGTTACATAGGGAACACAAAGGAGAATCAATCATTTTATACTTGTAAAGTCGATCGTTGGTGTAGAGAATATTGTGGAGAATTTTAAAATCAAGATCAGCATCGATATTGGCCTTAATACCACCGTACACGCCGTTCCATCTGTTCTTGAAACTAATTTTGGGGTACATATTCTGCCAGTACTGCTGACCTTTGGGGGTACAGTCACTGGCACAACGTAAGAATAGTGACGCACGCTTTGCAGTCAGCGTGCGAACATCAATCCAGGAATCCCCCGACTTCAATCTTAACAGTAGGTTCTCAACGGGCTCAGTACTTACAATTTTATCCTGAGAAATTATCATATCACACCAGGATTGAGGAATACAATGTAAGACATGACTTAAGTAATGGCCGATATCGCCTAGCTTAACTTTTGAGTGGGGGTTTAACGCAATAATAATGTCATAAATTTCTTGAGCCGGAAAACAGTATGGTATCATTTCGTAGCAAATATCACCAACATAAATAAATTCACCCTCTATAAAGTCCTTGTTGTAAAGAACCGACTGATTCTCATCCAGGATGAAAGGATTGTGAAAGAGGGGCTGGTGAAGAATGTCCGCTCTATTGATGGGCGGAAGCAGAGCGTCAACAGAAATTTTCCTCCATGCTGATAAAAACTCCTGATAGAATTGAGGAAGTTTTCTAATAAAACTGGACTGAGGAACAGTCCTAAAAATATTCAACCCAAGTTTCATATCACCATAGTGATTTAAATTGTACAGCAACATATATCTTAATTTTGCGTTCACTTGGTTGCTTAAAAGTCTACTAATAAGTCTAATTCGAAGTGAATCCCTCTTGACAGCGAGGTCAGAAACACCCAGCCCTCCTTGTTCTTTTGGCAGTGAAAGAACTTTAAAAGAGATCGCAGGTTTATTAAGTCGAGCGCCTTACCATCTGATCCACGACAATGTTGGGAACCAGTTGGAATAATATTAAAACTAATAGTCTACTGTAAAGCTGTATGACATACAAGTAAAAGTGCCGTAGGGAGGGGAAGCAAACACCCCTTTTGGCCCGCTACCTTAAGTATTGGTACCATACTTTATATTGCCTGAAACACGCCCAAAGTAATGTTGTTTCAATGCTTGAATGTTCCCCACTTTTCCTTTTAATGTGTCGTATTTATCTTGTATATTTTCCGTAGTTTGTCGTAACAAAGACATCATGAGGTATGGGGTATGGGTGGGGGCACGGGAAGTCGTGGGTCCTTCGTTGCAGAGTTTTTCCAATTTCTTCGGAAGACATGTAGTCAGGATAGTAGATACCATGAAATGTGTAACCTTAGGGTAGCGCCAGGATTTGCGCGACAGTGGGAAAGTGTCATGAACTGCCCCCTCCCAGAGATTTCCCCCAGGCTGCGACCCTGACTTTATATTTTATCGTTTCCAGACGACAGTGTCAAATTTCCCCTACCGTGGAGAGATCCTTACCCGACGGGGGACATTTCCCCAACCCCCACCTGGTGTCACCACTGTCCCGACGACTATCAGTCTCCTCGAGTTTTTGACTTTCCTTGGTCTCAAGAGCAAAAAAATTTCCGAAACGAACACAAACTTTTGACAACCCTCGCGCGCTACAGAATTCTTGCTCACTTACTGATGACTTTTGCATGCTACAAGTTTCCAAAGGCCTTCAAACGGACCAAAATCAAGTACGCGAATCAATGGAAGAATGACTGCTGGTACATGTGTTACCTGAAGTATAAAAAATGCTAACAACTCTTTCCAAAATCTTTACCGTCATAATATGGTAAACTCAATATCCATTAATTAACTGGCAGCTTGTCGGCTGTTCTGTGATTGGTATCTTTAACCTGACGAAACCCGTTTGCATCCAAGCGCGTATCAAGGGAAGGAGGAGGGTCTTCGGGGGCGCCCGGGCTGAAGATACTTAACTACACTCTCCTGTTGGTCGCTATACTCGGCATTTGTCGAACTTGAAATCATCCCCACCCCCCACACCCACACCCACTTCCACTCAATGAAAAGATCCTGTAAACGCGGATGTGTAAGGCTGTATTTGACGAACCCGAAACTATTCCTTTATTATAGACTTAAACACTTAAAAAGTGGCCTGTTTTGTGGCCTCTGAATCCTTGTTGAAGTTTCTACAAAAGCCCTCATATCAAAGCTTGCGAGTCGGCAGACCATAGTATTTTCAAATGTGTGTATATCATAAACATTGGAATTTTGAGTATCGAGAGCGTCCATAACAAGATATAGGGGTTGACCATTTGTCACTTCACTGATCAAATGCGACCTTTCCATATAGGCTAAAACGTTGACCTAAAATACCTTCCGTTTCCAACATTTTTGCTTAATGAGTACTTGACTTGATTTGCTACAACTGCATCCACATCACAGGTTGAGCCCATCCCTTCAACAACATGCATGGTATACACTGCACGAATCAAAAATTTTAGGGACTAAATTTGTTAGTCAATATTTGGCGCGGAGGAGATTTCTTGAATTAATGTTTTAGCTACACTTGCTGTTCTTTTCTGAAGAGGGCAAAGAAAACGCCAAGAGAGACTTGGTCAAGTCAAAAGAAACCATTCATTGCCTTTCTTTGACAAATACAGCACACCTATTGTTGGCAAATATTTTAGGGACTAAATTTGTCAGTCAATATTTGGCGCAGAGGAGATTTCTTGAATTAATGTTTTAGCTACACTTGCTGTTCTTTTCTGAAGAGGGCAAAGAAAACGCCAAGAGAGACTTGGTCAAGTCAAAAGAAACCATTCATTGCCTTTCTTTGACAAATACAGCACACCTATTGTTGGCAGATTCTTAGGGGTACCCCTAAGAGGCTCTATCCCACAATGACAATGGAAGAAAGTAATTCGAAAGCGGTAATCTTTTAAATATTCATGCCAAAAGTGGCTTTCGAAGAGAGAGAAGAGTTGTTTTGGAAAGGTAAGCTAATTCGGTCTCAATAAAAACAATGGCCTCGGCTACTAAAACCTTTCGTGTCAAATGCTAATCACATGTAATATGGAATCCGTTTCCTCTTTAAATGGGAAAATATTTATAAAAACTCTTACCAATTGCGACAGCAAAACGGCTATGTGTTAGGGGTGGGGTTACACGACCTTATAATGTAGACTATATGCAATAGCGTCTAGTGATCTGATTTAGCAATTTGCAGTTAGATATGATTAACAAAACGAAGCCTATTTAAGAAAAGAAAAGTGAGAACGCAGACGAGTCAATAAAAGCTAAAACAAGGAAGATATGAAAGAGAAAACAACTGCAAAAACTCGACAGTCAGATACGAGTAAGGCTGGAAAACAGCAATAACCTTGAAACCGCAAAAAAAAAAAAAAAAAAAAAAAAAACTCTTTGCCAAGCCTGCAGGTGGACTTGAACACCTGTACTTAGCATTCAAAGTCGAGCGCCTTACCATCTGATCCACGACAATGTTGGGAACCAGTTTGAATAATATTAAAACTAATAGTCTACTGTAAAGCTGTATGACATACAAGTAAAAGTGCCGTAGGGAGGGGAAGCAAACACCCCTTTTGGCCCGCTACCTTAAGTATTGGTACCATACTTTATATTGCCTGAAACACGCCCAAAGTAATGTTGTTTCAATGCTTGAATGTTCCCCACTTTTCCTTTTAATGTGTCGTATTTATCTTGTATATTTTCCGTAGTTTGTCGTAACAAAGACATCATGAGGTATGGGGTATGGGTGGGGGCACGGGAAGTCGTGGGTCCTTCGTTGCAGAGTTTTTCCAATTTCTTCGGAAGACATGTAGTCAGGATAGTAGATACCATGAAATGTGTAACCTTAGGGTAGCGCCAGGATTTGTGCGACAGGGGGAAAGTGTCATGAACTGCCCCCTCCCAGAGATTTCCATGATTTTGAAACCATGATTAACCATGATTTTGAAGCAAAGTTGAAAAGTTTAAAATTCAAATTTTCCCATAACCTCTTGGGAAAAAAATGAGGCCAGCGGCACGTGACCCTTCTGCAGTTTATGATTTAACGAACGTCTTTCCATTGACACTCTCCTTCAATTCCAGTTAAAGCTAAGGATTTCGCTGGAAATAAGTAACTTTGTACGGGGTACAAAGATGACAAGCTAAATGTGCAATAATTCGACAAACAAGGTTTTTCACCGATAAACTCGATTTTTCGACCGAAAAACAAAGTTTTTTGCAATAAGCTCAGTTTATGGAGCGAAAAAGGGTTTTTCGATAAACAAGGTTTATCGAGCGAAAACTCAGTTTTTCAAAAAACTCAGTTTTTTGACCGAAAAACAAAGTTTTTCGATAAACCTTGTTTATCGAGCGAAAAACAGAGTTTATGGATAAAAACTCAGTTTTTCGATAAACTCGGTTTTTCGACCGAAAAACAGAGTTTTTCGATAAACTCAGTTCATCAAGCGAAAAACAGAGTTAATCGATAAACAAGGTTTATCGAGTGAAAAACAGAGTTTTTCGATAAATCTTGTTTATCGACCGAAAAACAGATTTTTTTTTCTATTAACACAGTTTTTCGATAAACTCAGTTTATCGAGCGAAAAACAGAGTTAATCGATAAACAAGACTTATCGAGCGAAAAACTCAGTTTTTCGATAAACAGAGTTTTTCAATAAACTCGGTTTTTTGACCGAAAGCTTTTCGATAAACTTTGTTTATCGAGCGAAAATCAGATTTTTTTTTCGATAAACACAGTTTTTCGATAAACTTGGTTTTTCAATCACGTTTCTCAGGCTTCCGTCAACCGAGATGCGTGATTTTTTCTCGAAGGACATCGAGGGGAAAGTTATCAATTATTCATGTTATCGGAGTCGTTTGTCTTGATTATTCTTGGCGTTTTCCTACTTCGCACATCGTCTGAAATGCTTGCTTCATTGCATCTCCCTGGCAATGTTATTACTTGACGTGTGTAACGATATACATAGGCGTAGGAGGCTGGGGCTGGGGCTGCAGCCCCCCAACCAAAAATTTTTGTGAAAATTCGGATAATATGCTGAGAATTTTTCGGGCACCTACTGAAAGAAAAATAATGCAATAATGTAGCTTAAAGGTGATCAGTCGTCTTGAAATATTCTTTGTGACGTCAGCCTTTTCTTGACATGTTTCTGCAGTCGTCACTGTTCAAGGATACACCGTACAAGCATGGTATAGCTAATCGGTAAGCAAGAAGAGACGGCTTGTAGCTGTATACCTACTAGCTATACCGATGTCATCATAGCTACTTGTACGGTGTATCCTTGAACAGTGACGACTGCAGAAACATGTCAAGAAAAGGCTGACGTCACAAAGAATATTTCAAGACGACTGATCACCTTTAAGGTTATTAATAGTTTAAAAAGCTTCCTTGGTAATTCATATAAAGTTCTGATTTGAATTGCACAAGCACCTGCCACCTATATATTCCGTGTTAATTTATCCGTGTGTTTTTTAATGGTTAAACTTATATTATGGTTATCAGTGGTGTATTTGAGGGGCCATTGGGTCATGCCCCGCCCTCACTGATGATGATTTGTTTCTACCTAAAATAGGTAGGTTTTTAACACAAATTTTACTTCAAAGGTATCATATGTGGCACTAGACTGCATGTAAGGACACCTAATTTTTAAAAAAAATTTTCAAAGAGGAGTGGGTAATGCCGATTTTTTTTAGTACCTAAAATACGTCAATGTTTTAACACAAATTTTACTTCAGAAGTAGCATGTGTGGCACTAGATTGCATGTAAGGACACCTAATTTTTCAAAAATTTTCAAAGGGGAGGGGGAAACCCCTTAAATCCCTCCTACAGGCCCAGGGGCGTCAATCCTTGTTGTAGTGTGGGGGAGACACACACGACCAGGCGCGTAGCCAGAAATTTGTCAAGGGGGGCGAAGCGGTAGATTTTGCGAGGGAGCGAAGAGACCGAGCCCGAGCGCAGTTGCGCGCAAGGGCGGGTGGAGGGTGTGCGAGGGGGTGTCCTCTCCCACGGTGAGAAGGTTTTGTGCTTTTTGATGTGAAAATATGTGATTTGGTGCATACTTTATATGGTATTCTGTATGCATAAGGAGACATATTATTATGTATTTTATGAAATACTTTGTAGGAATTACCATATAGAAATCAAATACAAACATATTGCTGGCAAATAATTTATCATTCTACAAATATGCAGAATCACATAACAGCTTCGAACAAGTGTAAGGTGTTGCTTTTGTACATAGGCCTACCACTAGATACCATGTGTTTCTAATATGGTAGGCCTACAATTTGTCCCCTTACGGTATCGATAGAGTTGGTAAGTATGCTGCAAGTGCTCCGCGCCAACCCATGGGTTTTCTCAGAGCGCGAGAAAATTTTGGTCCAAAATGCCTCCCAGATCGCTGGAAATGACACTTTCCAGGCCTGTTTACTGCATATAAATAGGGGAAACACTAGTAACATTGTAAAAAAGACATTAAAAATACCAAATTTTTGCTCAAAGATGGGGGGGGGGGGTGCCCCTTCTCCCCTGGCTACGCGCCTGCACATGACTTAGCATAAGCTATCAAGTCCTTTTTTTGAAAAGGGCGTGTCTTTCTATAGGCCTTTCCCTGTGTCCCTCCTTGTGATGACTGACGTTGTCCCATTCTAATAAGAGTTAGGATTCCAAACACTGGCGTAGCCAGGATTCTTGTTTGGAGGGGGACAACTGCGGGGCCTGATCGCCGGCCTGGGGGAGGGTCTAAGGGGAGGGGGTGTTCCCCCCTTGAGAAATTTTTGAATATTTAAGTACTCTCAGATGCAATCTGGTGCAACATTTAGCATCACTTGTCGCCAATTTTTGTGTTCCATTAACAATTTTTTTTTTCAGAGTCCGATGGGGGGGGGGGGGGAATGACCCCCTGCCTCCCCTCTGGCTACGCCAATGATTCCAAAGTTAACATGACCATCACAGATGATCTGCTAGTTGAAATACACGGAATCCAGGGAATTACTTCAAGATGTTACTTTAATCATGTCCAAAAACAGCTGAAACCACGCTCCGCAGCTTTGATCATTGTCAGAGATCATGGACCCCAACCACGCCCATAGCTAGGGTCATATGTTTTTGGGTGTGAAGGCCGCCCAATTCGGACTGGCTGGATATTTTTCCACCAGAGTGGCGGCGTGTAAATTGCACTTTGTTATGCGCTCTGCGTTTTGTATACAGCTGTGGTGATCCTTCCTTTGTCACTACATACAGTAAAGTGTCGTCCTGGGGGAGGGGTAATTTTGTTAAGGTTGCTTAGGTGCAAAATAGTGCTAACTTTGGGATATTTTTGGAGCTGAACGTATATGGCTGGAAAATGTCCATAATTTAGTGATTTCTAATTTTCCTGCTGCCTGGATGCTTTTACTAACTGCAGTGGCGACGCGTAAATTGCACCTTTTTATGCACCCTGCGTTTGTATACAGCAGTGGGAATCCTTCCTTTGTCACTACATGAAGGTGTCGCCCTGGGGGAGGGGTCTAAGGGGAGGGGGTGTCCCCCTCCCCTTTGAGAAATTTTCGTAAATTTAAGGTTGCTTAGATGCAAAATGGTACTATCTTTGGTTTATTTTTGGAGCTGATCGAATACGTTTTCAACAGCCTTCCTGAAGCCCCCCCCCCCCCCGGCTGCTGTTTTGGCAGTTTTTCCGCAAAAATACCTGCGCTGAGTCAGCAGAAACTTTCTTGAACTGTTATGAAAATTTTCCTTTCCTTCATTATGCATTATAAAAGGGCATCTAAGGCTGGCAAATGCCTGTATAGGACCTCCTGGAAGCCCTGGATCAATTATATAAATGGGGCAATGGTGTAATTCTTATTACCTGACGTCCAAATGGTAATATAGATTATGATGCTAAGCACTTTACATCTATCGTATTTTTACTAATTTTGGACGAAAACCAGACGAAGAGCTTCCAGCAATGGAGAATCGGCAGGAGGGAGAGAATAGGCGCAGTAAGGTGATGTTAGACCTCCCTGATAAGTGTAGCAAAAGGTGTGAAGGGACTAACAAGCCCGTTTCAGCTTTTTCTTCGTAAGTGTATCAGCAATCACCATCCACACCGATAATGGCTTCGCGCGAAGCGCTCGGTAAAAGTTTTCAAAAAATGTATAACGGCAACAACGGGCTTTAAAGTTTCAACCTTCCATATCATGCTTACAAATTAGATTGAAGGACCCCATATTGATGCGGGGCCCCTGTACAGATGTTTGGAGATTTATCTCTGTTTTCGAAAAGTGAATTCTGAAAGATCAGAATAATTCCTTGTATAATCACCTTTTTAGTGGTCATGAGTTTGAGTGCAAACTGTGACGTATGCGCGCGAAGCGCGCCGAAATTTTTCATTAAACGAGATTTCCCTGACAAAATCTGCATTCAGAATCTGCATCGAGACACTTTCAACAATCTACATGCCACTCAAAAAGCCAGTCAAATAGAGCCACGACACTACTCTTTACGAAGTGTGTGTGTGTGTGGGGGGAGGGAGCATTTGATATTGTGTCCCCCACCAGTGGCGTGTGCAGGATTTCGGAGGTGGGGGGCACAACCTGTGATTCCCCCGACTGACATGGAGGGGTGTCAAAAGTGCACCGAAGGTGCACCACGAGTGCGAAGCGCGAGTTTGCATGCGTGGGGTCCAGGGGCCCGCGATAGGGCCCCTGGCGGGGTCCAGGGGCAGAGCCCCGGTGGGGGTCCAGGGGGCGAAGCCCCCGGAAGCTCCTGCAATATAAGGTAATAAGACCACCGTAAATTGGTTCTAGAGGCCTTATTGATCAGGTTTCGTTTGTTTCAGATTTTGTGAAATTCGATGTCAATGACGGAGAGTTCAAGTTATCCTCTATGCGTTGTAAGCTGCAGTATGCTACAGTATGTGTCACATAGCCTACATTGACAGGACTGTAAGATCACGAGGACTGTAAGATCACGAGGCCAGTCAAGAAGGCTGCTTGAGATGATCACAAAAGGTTTCATCCTTAAACCTATACAGTTTTACCATTACAGATAGTTAAAGTGACTAGCGCGAAGCGCGAAGGAAACTTAATGATAGTAGGCCTACCTGCACCACGGGCCAGATATTGATAGCATCCTGTCTGGTTATTCACTGAAGGACAATTGGAAGAGCTCTATCCTTTGGTAAACGACCATATAATGAAAAAATTCTCTCCTAATTTCCGGCCTGTAGGCAACTTCTAAGTTTTGAGTGCCAGGGATGGCGCCAGGATTTTGCCCGACGGGCGGAGGCAGTGACCCGAAGCCCTGACAGCCCTGATGCCGTCAAGGGGATGTTGAGGAGGGATCTGAAGAAAATCTGTGTACTAAACCATGCCATTGTAGGGCATATATTTCATAAAATGTGTATATACTAGAGGAACGTAGTTTCGGCGCTGATTTAATGTTTTCGGCCCAGAATGTAAAGAGTGAAATTGCAAAGCGCGAGAAGCTAGTGAAAATTTTTTGGGTTATCCTACACTAAAAAGAATCGGTACTTACTAAAAGCTAATAAAGGTCAATTGTCCTGGCAGTTGGTCCCTATCGGGTATTACTTAAATTGTACTTTTCTCCTCGTGTCCTATAGCCGTACCACACTACAGACCCAAGAGAACATTCACTAAATGAGGTGATAGGCCCTATGAGGTGAAATTCCCAACATTTACAGTACCTAAATTCATGTATTCAACTTCTTCAGTTACTTGAAAAGGTGGAAATGGTTTGAAGTTTTGAACTATATTTAGCTATAAGTAACAGAACTGAGGAAGAGTGGGCAAAGCGTACCGAAAATCTTGGGTTTCATTGCAGAAACGACCCTTTGAAAGCCAAAATAAGTAAACCGATCATAAATGGCGACAGAATTTCCCGACAGAGGGCTGGGCCATGCCAGCGACCCCAAGCTTTGACAGCCCTTTTGTCGAAGAGGTGGTGACAGGGGGATATAGCTTACTATTCCATGCCATTTCAGGGTATATTTTGCATAATATCACTTAATTCTTCATGAGTCGAGTTGCCCACTTTATATATAGTATTCTTTGGAATCTGAAACTTGAACTTGCAAAAGGGGCTTACACAAAAAGATATGTGATCATTAAGAACATAAAGAAAAAAAAAAGAAAAAGTGTAGGGGATTTAGACCATATCGAGGATAACATACATTTTATCGGAACACCTGGAGTACACCCTATGAAATAGCCAAACTTTGGTCCGTGAGTCGCTCGCAAACTGACCGTACCGCATGACACACACAAGAGAATAGGAACTAGGCTTAGGGATGAGCATGGGATGGAACTTTCGACCTCCACATAACAGTGTGCTCTGCCTACATGTTTCGTGGTAAGGTTGGCAGGACTTTTGCTGTCTAGCAATGTGGAATGGAACTGCTGAAGATCCTGGAGTGACTTTACAGCGCGCGTAGCGCGCCGAAAATTTTGGGTTCTTATTAGAGAAATTGTCCTCTCTCAGGCGCCGTTGGGGACTGCATACTCTATCGTATCGATTAAGACTCCCCGATGTGGGCCCCCTGCTCCCACCTGGAGCCATCCCTGTTGAGTGCTCAGTGTGTCTCTTCAATCTTTTTCTCTTCACCTAACCCTTAAATCTCCCGACTAAGGGATTTTCCCCCGACTGACTTCGGAAGTGGGGGGGCCTGTGCCCCCCGCCCCCCCTTTGAACACGCTACTGTCCCCCACCCATCGAAATGTGGGGGAGATGTCCCCCTGTCCCTCCAGGATTGACGCCCATGCCCAGGCGGGCGATCAATGACTTCCGCCAAAATTAAAAGGAGGTAATAACACGGCAAATTATCATTTTTGGTATGCGGTGTGATAACCGACGCATGCCTATATGATATGTACATTAACATGTCGAACGTGCGTGGAGCGTGCGGAAATTTTGAGTTATATTTTTCAGGCAAGTCGTTCCAGCCCCCCCCGCCCCAATCAACTTGGGCTCCTACGCCCATGACGATATACCTGTATACAAGTGAGATATGAATCGTGTCCAAAACGTGAAGAGCAGTTGATCGCAACTCGGTGTGATATATAGGCCTACTGACAGAGAATGACTGACTGAAACTATTCGGAGGTCAACTGCTTTGAGTGAATGTTTTAACTTCAAACTAGGCTCTTTAAAAGACACACACACACACACAAATGATAACCTTTCTGAGAGTCAGTGACGAATGGTGTTAGTACGTGGGGTTTAGCTAAAGTACCAATCCAACAAACATGCCCAGTTGTTCACCGGGTCGAATTCCACTGGTTTCGCTGGGCTTTGACAAGCGGCAAGCTTTAAATATGATTTAAGGCCATACATGCAGATGCGGATGCCAATACTATGGTGTCACTTGTGCCCATTCCTTCGCCCCGGATGAAATGTGTAGGCCTACTTTCTGAAATCCTCCGTATGGTGGTTCTGAGTTAACTCACAGGTAACTCACTGTACCACTGCACTGCTCCCTCGGAGGTGGCTACAGTGACATTCTTTTGGTTACTTGTATAGGACCTTTTGTTTTTCCAACTTCAGTCCACGACTCATTTGAAAGGTGGCAAACTCATGGTCTTTCCAGCGTTATGAGCTTATGACCACAACCACAGTGTAGGCCTATCTTGTGTAACCCTGTTTTAGCTCACGAGGTACGGTGTTTACGCTGTCACCAGCCAGTAAAAGCAGATCCGTCGTCGGTACAATTACTGTTGCAGCTTTATCATATTATCTGCATTACGAGTAGCCCTTTAACCTCCCCTCTCTTACTCACCGTAACTCACCGGGGCCCAACGGCACGGGGTCGTAAAAACTGGGGCAGACAGCCGTTTTTGGCTTATGTAGAGCCCCCGTCTTTTCCGTAGAATAGGATCGATTATGTTTTTGAATCCATTGACTGTCGTAGCAGTTACTGCTTCCTGTGGCAAGTTATTCCATTCTGTAATAATTCTCTGACTAAAAAAATACTTCCTAATATCCAGTCGACAGTAGTGTTTCTGAAATTAATTAGCTGATGTCCTCTGGTTCTACAACTTTCTGACAGATTGAAAAAGATTGACTGATCCACATTTTCGGCCCTTAACTAACTTACGAAATGTGGCACTGTATAGGCTACAATACACATGGGCTCTACAGTAGGAAGACGCTGTGAATCAGTAATCACGACAAACGACTTCGATAACATGGAATAAATGATAACTTTCCCCTCGCTGTCCTACGAGAAAAAAATCACGCATCTCGGTCTGACGGAAGCGCGAGACACGTGATTGAAAAACCGATTTTATCGAAAACTGTGTTTATCGAAATCGATAAACAAGGTTTATCGAGAGAAAAACGCAGTTTTTCGATAAACAGAGTTTTCGATAAACTCTGTTTTTCGCTCGATAAACTCAGTTGATCGAAAAACTCTATTTTTCGGTCAGAAAAACCTAGTTTATCTAAAAACTCTGTTTATCGAAAAACTGAGTTTTTCGCTCGAAAACCCTTGTTTATCGATAAACTGTTTTTCGCTCGATAAACTGAGTTTATCGCGAAAAACTTTGTTTTCGGTCGAAAAACCGAGTTTATCGGTGAAAAACCTTGTTGTTCGAACTATTGCACATTTAGCTTGCCATATACGAACGGAGGCTTGCGGTGAGTTCGGGACGGCCGTTTATTATATCCTGCTCTATGGGACGGCCTAAGTTTTTTCGTTTAGGTCATCGCTGCGAAAAAACAAACAGGCTGAGGGGCGGCAGTCAGAGAGGCGCTACGTAGGCTAGTTCGGGACCAAGAATGAAACACAGGCACCCCTCACGAATGAAGGAGAAAAAATTTGGCGGAATGAAGATGCAGTGACTTTTGTCAGATCATACTCTTAGGTCTTCATGGAGAATGATTTTTAAGGGTTGCCTGAAGATTTTAAGAACATACACAACACCGTGTGAGGTTACCGGGTTACGATGCTTTTCTACTAACGTTAGTGACGATATTCTTCTGTTGCGTTATCTGGGTGGAGGTGACAATGGTAAGATACTATGCACGCGGTAGGTAAAGCTAACGTTAGACCAAGACAGTATTTATTAACTTCCAGTACCTACAACCTGGTCTGGTCAACAGTTTAGTAGGCTAGGCTATAGTGCTCAGTAAAGGCTCGTGTATGGCCGGTCGCAGAATAGCACCCTATAATATGAAGTGACTAATTACAGCCATTTGGTGTCATTCTCTGACCATTTCTATCACCAAAAATACTATAGCCCTTATGTTAAAAAATACTGCCCCAGAGAAATGCTAAAACGAAATGGTAGCCTACCCCACAGGCGCCCCTTAACATTGTATAGTATACCATATACTATGTAGTATATAGAGACGGAAAGGTATGTCACAAATCTCCTAGCTCGAACAAACAACTTACGTTTCTGGCACAATTACTGCACTTTTCTCGCCAAATTTGTCTGTGTCGAGACTTTTGATCATAAGGTACCTCAAGGCAGCTCTTTTTCCCAAATAATTTCACTTGGCATTGTCTGAAGGATGAAATTTCGATCGAGTAACAGTATGAGGATGGTAGCTGCTGATAGAGAGCATTCAGCACTTCCACACTATATAATAAAATACTCCTAAAATATTCTCTAAAGTTCTCTTAACTTTCTGAATTTCTTCCAAAATTTGTCAATTATGTTTTGCTTTTATTATTACAAATCTTACAGATACATATTAGCATTAATATGCAAGATTTTTGAACATAGAAATTCATAAAATTGGAAAACCTTTAGAAAAGTGGAAGGGCTTGCATTTACTATGAGCATTTGAATACTGTAAAACAGTTACAGTTCAACTGTCACAAGTGCTTGTAAATTTGTATATACTAGAGACGCAGAGGCACTGATTTCATGTTTCTCCCGGAATCTAACTTCGTTTCCCTTTTCTTTTCGTTTCGTTTCGTTTATTTGTTTTATCACTTCACACATACATGTATACAAAAATACATGATGAATGGTAATAGAGACATATGTACATGAGGTGAAGGGAAGTACACGAAAAACCCTGCTGGGCTTGAAAATATGAACTCCCCAGAAATACAAATCAAACGACGTGCAATAGCAGAATAACTTCAGAATAACTTCTGAAATTGCAAAGCGCGCGAAGCGCGCGAAAATTTTTTGGGTAAGCTTACATTAGAAAAGTCTGTAGGCCTACTTATTTAAAGCTTATATAGGTCAATTGTCCGAGCAGTTGGGCCTTATCTTGCATAACGTATATTGTACTTCCCTTCTAGAATCACTAGCCGTACCGCACGACAGTCACAAAAGAACATTAACTATAGGTTTAGCGAAATGAGATGAAATTTCCGACATTTACATGAATCCATGTATTCTACTTATTAAGTTACCTGAAAAGGAGGAAAGGGTTTGTACTAAATTTAGCTATAAGTAACGGAACTGAGGAAGAGCGTGCAGAGCGTACCGAAAATTTTGGGTTTTATTGCAGAAACGATCCTTTTGAAAGCCAAAATAGTAAATGGACCATGTGTAGCGACAGAATTTTCCCCACAGGGGCCGGGTCATGCCAGTGACCCCAAGTTCCGACAGCTCCTTTATTGACGGGTGGTGAGAAGGGGATATGAAAGAGCCGAACTATCGGCCAAAGCCATTGCAGGACATATTTTGCATAACATTACTTAATACTTTAACAGCTGAGTTGAACTGATAGTGTTCTTTTGAATCTGAATTTTGACACTGCAAAGCGCGCGAATCGCGTGAAAATTTTTGGTAGGCTTACACAAAACCCATATGAAATCATTGAGTACAAAGACAAAAAAATAAAAACTTGGGGTTGTAACTTGTAAACTGTATCGGAGAAAACATACATTGTGTCGACACCACCTGGACTACCTGATGAAATAGCCAAACTTTCCTCTGTGAGTCGCTCACCAACTGACCCTACCGCATGACACACACTAGAGAACAGCAACTAGGCTTTGCGATATGGGATGCAATTGACGACATCTATAACCTGTGTACTGTGCCTACATTTTTCTTGGTAAGGTTGACAGGACTTATGCTATCTAGCTATGTGGAATGGAACTATTGAAGAAACTGGAGTGAATCTAAAGCGGGCGTAGCGCGCCAAAAATTTTGGGTTCTGATTAAAGAAATTGTCCTCTTGGAGCCACCCTGGTGCCACCCCTGCCTCAAAGTCTAGAGTATAGAATTTAAATGTCCAATTTTCCGCCCGACTGAGACAAAATATCTGCCCGATTTAGTCAGGTTTCTGACATTTGGGGGCGGCCTCCCCCCCCTCCCCCTCCCCCGGCCCGTACGGCCATGCCTGGACTACCAGATGAAATAGCCAAACTTTGCTCAATGAGCAGCTCAGCAACCGACCGTACCGTATGACACACACAAGATAACAGCAACTATAGGCTTTGCGATCTTGGGATGATATTTACTATCATCTCTATATAAACTGTGTACTCTACCTACCGTGTAACTTGTAAAGTGAACAGGACTTATGCTATCTAGCTATGTGGAATGGAACTTACAATATATTGGAGAAACAAGATTAATTCACAGCGCGCGAAGCGCGCCGAAAATTTTGGGTCATTTATAAGAGAAATTGCCCTCTTCAGAGCAAAAAAAAATAGGTATATCGTATATTATTATCAAGTTGAGTAGTGAGTTGAGTGAATTTTTTTTGGCCCAGATCGCCAGTGGGGGGGCGACTGGGGGGGGCAACAAGCTTTCATGGGGGGGCTGGCACCCCCCCACACCCTCCCCTGGCTACGCCACTGATACAAGCAAATGGGAGTTCCCTGGTAAAAGGTTATACACACAGAACAATATCCCCCCGGGATACGTAATTGCATCCATTTCTCCTCCAGTGTTATGAAACTGTTATTACTATTGGGGTGAGAAGTAGTGCTTCGTTCACTAGTGTATGTATATGGGGGGTTCATCAATACACAGGCCCATATACAACTGTACTATTCTACACGGGACTGAGGAAAGTTAATGGAACATAAAACGGGCAATTTTAGTGTGAAGGGAGACCAAAGTTTTGGTTGTCTACGGAAGTAGGCCTATTGAGTATTTTTCTCAGAAGTTGACATAAAGTTACTAGGCCTATTTGAGTGTCAAGCATTTCAAAGTCTACGGTACGAGATCCATTGTTCAATTTTCAAACTAACATTGTGACAACTCGGAAAGGAAGCATTTCAAAGGAATATTGGGATATAAATCAGCCATCTTACCCAACAATCTGATTTAAACATGAGTTAAATGTTTTCTTTTTCTTTGCAAAGGGTTGCTGTCTAATTGAAGTTCAGCTAGGTAGTCTGCAAAGTCAAACTGATGGGCTTAAAATATAACTTAGAAATACGGACGAAGAAGAGAGAAAATGGCTTCCGTTTGCTGCCTTAACTTGCGCTTCTATGCTTACGAGCATTTCAGAGTTTTAAATCCCATTTCAATACCAATTCTTGAAAAACTGGAGACCATCGGACACCATTGCGAATGAGCTAGCAAGATGTCTTCTATGTACAGGGTCTGGATGTAAGCTGGAGCGAGTAGTGACGAAAATCCCCTTTTGGGTAGTAAGAATTTCAAATTTTTATGTTATATATATTTTTTGCTTGATGCTGGCACATTCTTCAGATACGTTTTTACGAAATTATATGGCCAGTAACAGACTCAAGCTACGCAATTTGTGAGCAAAATGTTACTAGAAGTATGGAGTCTCTCTGAACTACAGTACTTGTTTGTCGTCTACTAGAAGTATGGAGTCTCCCTGAACTACAGTACTTGTTTGTCGTCTTCCTCACACTGTCAGACTTTTTCTTGTTCTTAGGCCAGCGACTTGAGATAGAACTATGGGCTAAATTTCACAGACTGGCTCTTCATGTGGCCCTTTGTCATCATTCTTGTATTATCTTAGTCCTTGAACAGGACTCTATGCTACGTACACTTTGTTTTACTCCGCACTAGAGTCCTTGTCCTGCCTACACAAAAAACCCCTCAGTTAAGGTTTGAGAGGAAAATTTATCAGAAATTGATCGTTCCTACACTAATTGTCATTTCTCCGATTCTAAAACCATGCAACTCAGTTTATTACCATTATATTGTAGAAAAATATGCATTCATACAGCTCACAGGTGTGTTCTAAGGCCAAAACTCACAAAACTCTCTTCGACGTTCGTCAAAAAACGGCAGCCATATTGTCAGAATGGCCCATGGTAGCGCTTCCACATTTTGATATCCAATTTCCTAAAATTATTTGCAGGATTTCCTTAAATTTTGTTACATTTTCTTGATTTCAGATTTTGAAGTCAATATCTACCGGTTTGAGGTGAAGATCCATTTCTAATATACAAATATTTTCTCCAAAGTCGAAAAATGTGCATCTATACGACATACTATATCCATTTGCATACTACCCTGGTTACAACTTTTTACAGGGAAGTCAGTCATGTGACTGCACCGACACTCTAAAAGCTTGTAACTGACTTAGTGTTAAGGTCAGTTTTTACCTCCAAATTTCACCTTCTTGCTCCCTTCTATTCCAAGAAAAACTGGTCAAGAAGCATAGATGCAATGACAAAGAACGTTCATGGAAAGTATGGTAATCATAGGTGAATATTTGAAGCTGTGAGGAATGCCGGTCTGCTGGCAGACCGGCTAATGACCGGAAATTTTGTGTAGGCAGGACAAGGACCGTGGTACGGAGTAGGTTCACCGTTAACGTAGTACACGGTCCTGTTCAAGGACTAGTATTATCTCAGTCAAAAATGGGCGAATTAGGGCAAGTCTCTGTACGTAATCGATATTGACTTGATAAGAACATCACAAGGGAAGTGCATTGTGCATACACACACTGTGAAGTTGAGTTCCGGAGCTGACGTCATTCTTGGGTCAATGTACTTTCACTTTTTGAGCTGTTTTACTGGAAGAGGTACCATTTTGTTTTAGCATTTCTCTTGCATGGGGAGGTATTTTTTAACATAAGGGCTATATTTGGTGATAGATATGGTCAGATAATGACATCAAATGGCTGTACTTTGCCACTTCATAGGCTCTTTAGTAATGGAACCTACTGCCATTGTGCTTGGTGCGCGGCATAAGCAATGGAGTAGGGAAAACAAGCCAGTGAGCCACAACTGGAAAAAAGGCCGTGGCCGGCCTGACTAAAACCAATTGGTTACAAACTGGGCAGTAAAACCTCATCTCGATCTGGCCTAGCCTAGGCCTACAGTAACAGTAACTCTTACCCAAAGACAAATGCCATTTTGGTTTTAACCCTTCAATGCACAGTGGTTCATTTAAGAAAGTCATAAATTCTGGTGAAATAGGGTCCACAACCTTATTAGCTTTATCTTTGTTACTTTAGTAAACTTTACGGATCTTGTCTCAGATCTTGCCGGTTAGCCTAGTACAAACTGTCTGCAACTGTTACACAAGCACCAGTCTGGAAAACGTGGGTTACGCCAAAGATCTTTGGCGTGGCATACGTGAATTTTTGGCCAAATTACTTGCGTATTTTATCAGTTAAAAACCAGTTTTATACTTTGTAGTCACAAACGGTGCAAATGTTTGGCGTATAATTTTTGGTTTCGATGATAAGAGAAACCTATATGCATTCATGATGGCGTGTGTGTGTATGGGTGTGCATGTGTGTGTGTGTGTGGGTGGTTGTGTGTATGTTTGTGACACTGCTCGTTAACACGATATCTCAAGAAGGGAAACTCTGACAGTTCTCAAACTTGGTACATAGATGCCCCATATTAAGAGGAAGAACCCTGTTGTTTTTGGTGGGGGTTACAGGTCACCTGGGGTCACCGGGGTCAAACTCTGAAAACCTTGTTAACACAATATCTTGAGGTAGGAAGCTTGGATAAATTTCATACTTTGTATGTAGATGCATTATGGTATGAGGAAGAACCCTATCATTTTTGGTGGAGGTGAAAGGTCATCTGGGGTCACCGGGGGTCAAACCCAGAAAACATTGTTAACACAATATCTCAAGAAGGGAAGCTCTGATAGTTCTCAAACTTGGTACATAGATGCCCCATGTTAAAAGGAAGAACCCTATTGTTTTTGGTGGGGGTCAAAGGTCACCTGGGGTCACCGGGGGTCAAACTCTGAAAACATTGTTAACACAATATCTTGAGGTAGGAAGCTTGGATAAATTTCATACTTTGTATGTAGATGCAGTATGTACTTTGACTTTGGTTATTTTCATGGTTTAAGACTTGGCAAATGTCTTTTATTACTGATAAATGCAAAGTTCTTTTTTTTGGATCTAAAGATTTGAGTTATGATCACAGCTTTTATCGGACTGCACGTGTCCGATAAAAGCTGCCTGTCGGTGTGACGTCACGAAAAAGTCAGTTAACAGTTCATTTTCATAGACCTTTGATGCAAATCATATATTTACACTGGATGGCAAATTTTGGCCTCTATTTGACCAGGGATGGAGAAGATTTTAATAAAAACTCACAAAAATCGGATTGGAATTCGATCCGAATTCGTTGTAGTGTGACCCGGCTTAAGACTTACCAATATGACCCATGGACCTAATGCTGTGGCCAATTTTTTCAGCATCCATTCATGCAACTTATTTTTGAGAAGATTCTTCTTCAGAAAGGTGAATGGGATGCGAGAGGTTTTGTCTGCATGAAGTTTGGTGAGACAGTTTTGCTCTTTGGGGATGTGAGAGATGATCATCTCTGAGTGGATTGGCCCATTAGCCACAAATTATTGTTAACAGGAGAAAGACTGTGAAGTGGATTGTAATGTGCCTTGACCATGTAGCATAATGTACAGTCCAGTTTGAGGGTTGGTAACTTAGCAGGTCTAGTCTTGGCTAGGCTATACTAGGCAAAAAGTACACAGTCAGCTGACCTTGTATTTGGAACCCCAATTTAATGTCCCTATGGGATGGCTATGAATGCATTCACAGTCTTTCCCCACTTTCCCAAAAGTTGGGAGGGGTGGAGAATCCTTGCTCTGCCTAGTTGAACTCAGTGAAAGCAGACATCATCCTGAATTGCACACTCTCTGAGATGGACAGCCAGACACCCAGTTTTAATTCAAGTTTTACACTCCCTCAGCATCACTGTGAACAGCTGTGCCAAACAAGCAAATATTAGTCCTTAGGAAATTTTCAAGTGGCCAAGGAAGTCCATACTGCATACATGATAAGATGTAAGAAATTAGAAGCTCTGGCTTTGAATACAGAAGATAGACTGCTTCTTTCTGTTGAGTGCACCTGGTTTTCCCTACAAGCATAGAATATGGAAGAGACATGTTACACCCCATTCTCGTTGGAATCCAGATAGTTGTCTCAACATGGAATGTGCAACTTGTCACATTACCTTGTAGGTAATTTTTCATTTAATTGATGAGTAATGTGGAATGTGGCTGTAAATTTTCAGTGAGTAGACCAACAAGGGTAAAATAAATTACATTATTTAAAACACTTTGAAGTGAGATGCTACCTGAGACCAACTTCAGTCAGAAAATAACTGTTTCATTGTTAATTTTGATGTACCCTGTGACCGCTGGGTACTGTGCATACTAGTTACTACCTGATGTTATTGAGGAAACTAACTATAGGCAAATGCAAATTGCCATGGTAATGTACCAGTGCATAAAGCTCTTAATCTTTCATTTATTTTCTTTTCATTTCAGGTATTGCTGTTATAGGATTGAATAGAGCAGAGCGTAAAAATTCCTTTAGCAAAAGTATGATCCAAAAGGTAAGCACTGAAATGAATGGGTATGTCGTGGTTGTACTCATTGACACATCAAAAAAGAGCTCATAATACCCAAGGGTTTCCTTACTGCAGGTGTGATTTAATTCTGAATCTCCATGAAAGCTGTGAAAACATATAAAGTAGGAAATTAACATCAAGAAACACTCGTATCAACATACCAAAATAATGATTGAGCCATAACATTTAACTTGTACAAAATACAAATGGTAAATACACAAGAATATGACATACAAATATACAAAAATATGATACAAATATACAAGTATTTCATCTGCTAACTCAATTGCTTTACTGAAATTGGTATATTACACCTTTGATATAAACCCAGGACTTCACAGCTGACACAAAATATAATACAAAGCATTTACGATATCTTCAATAATTCAAGTCTAAACATACCTCCTTGGGCTATCTAGGCTGCACACATGGCAGTCTCAACACGCAAAAAACGCAAGTATAGTCCAGAATAGGGTTACAGTAAACTGAAGCCTTACATATTGAGGAGAAGTTGCTGCAACAGTGTCTTAAAGCTTAGCGACCAGAGAATGCCAGTACAGGCCAGCCATTCAAAGGAGTGGCATTCCACTGGCCTACATTCTTTATGTTTGCATGTGTTTAGGAAAACACTTATGCAAAATCAATTACAGGGTAATTTAAGGTAGTGGTTTTTAATGCACTGGAAATTCCTTACATGGTTCCCTAATTCATGTCCTTTAAGTAGGGCTTTGCACATAGCAGGGATGAAGGATTTAGCTGGTAGGCTAGGATTGAGAGTTAGAGTTAGATGAGCTTTTATGGCTCAGTTTCTAACCAATTGGTTTAAGTCGAGCCAGCCACAGCCTTTTTTCCAGTTGTGGCTAACTGGAAGTGGCTACTGATTGATTATAAACATAACTCAAGAAGAACCAGAAATAGTTGTTGCCTTTGGGGACTGTTGCGGAGGCTGTAGGGTTGCCTTGGTGTGACGAGAACCAACAGTCTTGTGCTACTTGTACACAATATTTCATAAAGCAATGTTCGTTGCAAATATTTTTACTTACAGTTGTGATTAAACATCTCAATGCAGCCAGTGTTTGCAGTTATCATTTTCACGATTATTTGTATTGCACAGTGCTACGTTGGGGTAGGTATGCATACATGTATTAGAGTGTTACCTCACCAATTGATCATTGCCGCAGCACTTTTCATCCCTTCATCGTTTCAATTAAATGCAATAATCAACCACTTCCAGTTCAGAATTTAAACTTTGCATAGCAATTTTGGAGTTTCTCTGGTTTCTTTATGATTAAATCAGTGACAACCGTATAGCATTTTGCATAAGAAAGAGCTGCTGGCTTTTGCATTTGTGTAGAAGTCTTGTCATCTTTTTATGTAGTCAAAAGAGATATGATACTGATACTGTACTTTAAGGAGCTCTGACATCACCCCAAATACATTTAGACATATCCCCATAGTTCTTAATCCAGTTGGTGACTGTACTTTGATTGGCATTCATTCAAACAATCATAGCATAACTCTGGTTGGTAATGATGACTTGGACAGTCAGTTGTGTTCGTAATTAGGCCCACACGGCCACACACAGTTCATTTTTCAATATTGCCTCAAGCAATTGAAACTCAGTGCAGGCTACTGTGGCTCTGTCTTGGAAGTGTTCTACTACTAGACAGTTGTTTGTGTTTAAATTGGAGGTAGGTTAGTTAGGTTAGTTGGGAGAATTGCTACTGTCCGGGGTGAGCTTAGAGGGCTTAAAAACTGTTCCGTCACTTCTGTCATAAACCTGGGACACTCCAGGACCCATGCATTACAGTAGGACCACATTGGGAAACAAATCCAAGCAACATGTAGATGTCATTTGTGCCGAGTTTTCTGTTTTTAAAAAGTGTTCATGTACTAAGGTACTTTCTGGTTCAGTGTTTAAACCATTTCATATTTTCAACCAATGAACAGTTACTCTAAACCTTTGTACATGATTGAATGTCACAGCTCAGCAATACCTCCTGAGACATGAAAGCTTGGTTACTGTCTAGATTGAGATTTGACTCTCTTCGTATGTTGGTGCTGCTCTGTATGCCTAGCTTTCATGTGCAGTGACCATATATAGAAATTACACAAATCTAATGTACCCACCACAGAAGGTCTACTGTAGGACCTACTTCAGCGAAAGTGGAGTGGGAGGGACAAAATTTTCATTCTTTATTGATGCTAAATGTTTAACTTACAGTACCTCAACACAGTACAGAACATTAGAGTCCATTAGCCAGGATTGAGAAGAATTCTAACCACAACTAATTCTCTTAGCAAATAAACTGTGCTGCTCAACTTCCTGGCAGGCATGAACCTCATGAATCTTGACTCCTGAGAACTTGTATTGTTGAAGGTCACTCATGCATGACACACTGAATAGCCGTGTTCATTTAATCCTCCAGTTGTGCCTGCTAGATAGGGTTAGAAAGAGTAATGGGAAATTATACCTGTCATAAAGGTGTAACATACATATATGTGTATTTGCTGGTGACTGTTTTAGCAACATGTATTTGAGTCTCAAGCATGCCCTTACATGAAACATGAAATGAATAACTAAGTGTTAACAGCATATTCATAAACATTGTATATTGTTATTGAGCATAATATAATGTACTGCGCATGCAAAGTATACTTAAAGGGAAAATGCAGTCACCCCAAATTGAATTAGTATACCTGGACATCCTAATTCATGAATGGCTCTTTTAAATCATATGATGACAGTTTTGTAATATGAATTGCTAAATTTATGCAAAATAATCACTTTGTTTATCTTGAGAATGCCACCTTCACATTCTGAAACACTAGTATGAAAGATACTTGCAATAGAAATTTGAGATTTGCTGCATTTAGTCAGTATGTGATAAAATCAATTTAGGACAACTCCTTATTAAAACCATAGAGTTTTGTGCACAAAAAGTGCTGTAGCTCATGTCAAGTATTTGAATAGCACTCTTACCAGTTTACCAAGCTAACAGACTGTGTTGCTAAGTACTTAATAAATGCTAGACATAATGCAGGATACATCATTGTGAGGATTGCCCTACATCAGTGTTGTACTCACACACTTCTTATAGTATGGATTAGAGCATTCTACAAAAGCATACCATGAATGCCATTACAAATGTAAACATTAGGGCCTACTGTAAAGATGGTTCTGGGCTGGGCTAATGTCTTCTTAACTTTGGATTTGGACCCAAGTGGTTGGGCATACACTTATGTACAGTATTTTGCTTATGTACAATATCTTGAGACATGAAACGTTGGAACTTTTTTAACAAAAAATACAAGGCTCAGTAAATGCCAGAGAAGTTGATAGGAAGAATTTTAATATCTTCTTTCCTTTATGTATTATCCTGACCTTCATTTATAGAAAACTTAAGAAGGCTGCCGAATGCACTCCTGGATAAATTTGAGGAGGTGATATTATTTTGGAGGATGAATTAACACGGCTGGTGTCTCATGGCTCTTAGGAGAATGATTTACTGCTCTCCTGGGACTGTTTTTGTAAAATTTAGGAAAGCAATCTGCTCTCCTTATAAATGAAGGTGTGCCAGAAATGTCAGAAATGTTGCAGAATCATAAAAATACACAGACACCTGTAGCCTAGTAGCCATTTTGGTGGACCTGTTCAGTTGATGGGGATACTTTTGGTCCCTTGATCATACTTGTGAGAAGCCTGTGGTTGTACTTCACAATTCAATATATGATATATTATATATCAAGTCACTTGTCATTGTCAAATTTCTTCACAGCTTTATGAAGCAGTCAGTACTGTTGAGCATGACAAGCAGGTCAGAACATTGATCATAAGAAGCTTAGTTCCAAGAATATTTTGTGCTGGTAAGTTCAACTACATTAAGTTCAGAACTGTAAATTTTCCCTGTTTTCATATATATTCAGATGTGGGAGTTAAGTAGGAGCTAAGTCAAATTTCAACAAAACTTCTGTACTGTCTGTGATTTTGTACAGCTGTGTTATCCTACAGTTCTAGTTCTTTATCGTCTTGTCTGTAATGTAATCTGCCACATATCAGGCTAGGCTAAATGCTTTCACCCTAATAATGGAGTAGGGAAAACAGGCCAGTGAGCCACAACTGGAAAAAAGGCCGTTGCCGGCCCGACTTAAACCAATTGGTTAGAAACTGAGCCGTAGAACCTCATCTAACTCTAACTCTTCACCCTAATAATGTAAACAAAAATTAGTGCTGCATTTTGGTGACCATAAGTTTTGAAAAGTCTGAGTAATGGGTAATTTCACTTCACTGTTTGTCTGCAATATGGCATTGAAATTGAAAGACATTCATATTGCTGACAATCACATTTCCAAGCAAGGTACAAGGGTTTCATCGAAAAGTGATTGAATGTTGTGGATATGTGTAGGGTTGTGTGAATACTACACACTTCCATTTTCAGCTTAGTGTCCTTTTTGTGCATGGTAACACAGAAGAGAGAGATACTGCTGTTGTTTAAAGACATTTTTATGTAAATTCACTGTTGATTGCACTACCTTATATTCTTAAAATGAAATTACAAAAGTTACTTTTCATTTATCATGAATGGCTGGTACTGGTACTCATTTACATACTTTTCTCGCCAACTTGCTGTGACAGCACCTTATCCAAAGATGATAGACATTCTTACTGAAGGTTCCATTCAAACTCACATATGATATTTTTAGCTGCTTGATTCTGAGCTCATTAACTTCTGTTTGTAGTACAGGTGCTGATCTTAAAGAAGGCATCAATGCTCCTACCAAGACTGGAAAACCATCTGTACCACGACTTGGCCAAGTGTTTGCCAAATTTAGAAGTCTGCCATTCCCTGTGATTGCAGCTTTAGATGGAACAGCTGTAGGAGGTGGGCTTGAAATGGCACTTTGTTGTGACTTCAGGATTGCAGGTAAAATTAACCTGATTAAAAGTAAAGTAACCTGATTACAGGTGTAATTAACCTGATTACAGGTATACAGTAAAATGCTAGGTAGAATTGTGTAACTGTTCAAGAGGGGTATTAGGTTAATAGCTTATCCATAGTATGGGGGGTGGGGGTGGGATAGGAGTTGAGGTTGAGGGGGAATCTCAGGTACGAGAGTAACTCTCCCTTCCAAAAAGTGGTGGGCAAAAAAGTATGGGGGTGCTTGCTAGCATGACTAAAATAATGCTTTATCACACAAATTTTTGTAGTATTTATGTATGAAGGTTGATGTTTCTGGATTATATAAACCCATTAATAGGACATTTGTTGTATTACCTACTGCGCATTTTCTGTCATTGTGTTCACAGCTAATACAGCAAAAATGGGCCTTGTGGAAACATCTCTAGCAATGCCACCTGGTGTAGGTAGGTCAGTATATTGTCATTTCTGATGTTTCTTACTATTATTGCTCCCATCAATACAAATCAAATACAAGGAAAATATTGAATTGAAGGATCCTTGGTAATTAAATTTAAAAACCAAACCTGCTTGTTTTGTCTGTCCAAATGCCAGGAAATTCCATTGTGAGCTTGTAGTATTCCAGGGTTCTCTTGAGCTTGTAGTTTTCCAGGGTCTTGTTGTAAGGAACAAATGGAATAAGTCTTGTAATAATAAGCCTTAAACTTAGTTTTGTATGGTAAAGAAAGTCTCAAAATTATTCAGTGTTTCTTCTGAAAATAAAATTTCTGTATGGTCTTGGAAATTCACCATTTAATGTACTGGATCATATTGCTACATGTACCTTCAATGTGGTAATACAATTTTTTCCCCTTCCCAACATACTTCTTTTGTAAGTATTAAAAATAGCCATTTTACCACAAAAAACATCAGTTTTCAGTATGTTGAAAATTTGGGAACTCTCACTTTTCCAGCTCACCTTATTTTCTCCAGTTTAGTTGACTATCCCCTCATTGCACCTAGATATTGATTGCTATGGTTCCTTTTGTTGTAGGTGGTACACAGATACTCCCCAGACTGGTTGGTCCTGCTAACGGCAAGGAACTCATCTTCACAGCCAAGGTGATAGATGGTATAGAAGCAGAGAGGATTGGTCTGGTCAATTATTCAGTACCTCAGAATGACAATCATGATGCTGCATACCAAAGATCTCTAGAACTGGCAAGGGAAATTCTGCCAAATGTAAGAAGTTTTACCAATAAAATAATGGTTTTTGATGACAGTGTGACATCCTGCATACACAGACCAGCTGCCTATGTGTATTTGTGATAAAGTATTTGATTATAACTTTTCCACCCTTCTGAAGAATTTGCATTGCTGATGAAATCATGTGGTACGCTTTCAGTTGGGTTGATATTTTGTACAGAAGGGAAAAGTGAGGACAAAAGATTTAGGTGAGGACAAAAGGTTTAGGTGAGGACAAAAGGTTTAGGTACTTCAGCTCACCATGGCTGCCTGTTTGTTTAAAATGAAAATGCACTGGGAAATTTGTATTTACCCTTACTAAATTTTGAAGACAATGAATTCATTTATGTTTTGTGATATTTATTATTATATTTCCAGGAATGTTTTTCAAAGAAGTCTTTCTTTGCCTTTTTTCAGGGACCAGTGGCAGTGCACATGGCCAAACTTGCAATTGATAAAGGATTAGAGGTAACTTAAACTAGGAAGAAATTTGTTAAAGTTGAAGTAAAAGTATTTTTAATATTAAAGGAAAAAAGCTTGTCACGTGTCAAGGTTATCATAAGAAAGGTGCATATCATCATACAGACTTTGATGAGATACTGGAAACAGCTAAATAATTATTGAGACCAACAGATGGAAAGCTTGTCAAATTTGCACAAGTGTAATTTCCCTGTTTTCTAGACAATTACAGTGGAGAGTGTCAACCAGTAGCAAAACACGTGCTACAAGTATAAATGACAATTTGTGCCATGTCATTCTATCTTCATGGCTGAGATCTTTTTGTTTCTCTTTGTATTTTGTTTCACGACTTTCTCTTCGCACAAAAGTACCTTGTGCTTCCTAGTATCAGACTTCAAAAATGCTGCCCTCATTGTATTCACTTGTGAAATTATTTTAAAACAATAAGTTGCACCACTGATATTGTCAAGTGACTATAAAGACTAACATTTAATGGAAGTAACATAAAGTGAGCATGTAACATAAGACACTTGACAGGATATTCTGTATAGGGCCTTGCATGGTTATATTTGCTAGGCAACCCAGTTTTAGAAGGCTAACAAACCCAAACATGTCACTGCTATATAGCCATCAGTGCTTGCAAGCTCACAACACAATTTTTTTGAGAGTATCATTTTTCAGTACAGTGTTCTGGCAGTAATTGTTTTTACTGATGACCTGCAAAATTCACTTTTAAAGTGTACCTTAATTTTAAAATTTCAAAAATATATGCAACAAAGCTTGAAAAATGAATTCAGATGGTCCAAACCCCATATTTAGAGGACATTCCAGCCAAAATGTGGTCACTGTCTTACTGCTAAGGGTGACTTGACTGTACAGACCGTCACCATACAACATGCTATGCAAGAAAACAGTAAATCTATTTCCCTCCTACTTACCTCCTCTATTACTACTATTAGACAACCCATTTACTGCAGAATAACTCTTGGCAATGTAGGTAAGTTTTGGGGAATTTATCAAGGTGATATAAACATGCTAATTTCAAAAGGAAACAAAAGCAGGTAATATGAGATGTACAAGAAGGACATCACAAATTATTGCATAATTGACAATTTCAAATTAAGTGGATAAATTTTAAGATTTTATATCTCAGCAACAGAGTAAGCTATGAAAATGGGAGTTGGATGAATGAAATTCATTTTCCAACCTCTAACATATACATTCTTGTAATTCTAGACTTTTGGTGCACTTGAACTTGGAAGTAATGTTTACATAAGCTGCTTTGATGATGCTAGAATATAAAAAAAACATAAAAACACATTGGCATAGTGAGAAAGAGCAAGGTAGAGGCAAGGTGTAGGGGGTGTCAAATTGTGATACCATAGATATTTTGTTACTGTTCACTTTGCAACAAGTTGGTAGTGCAGAGATGGGGCATGGGGAAGGGGGGGGGGTTACATATTTCCTTGGCAAAGATGATGCCCATTTGACCACTTAATTGGCATTTTCAAAATTATATCTCACATGTTAGTCACAAGAGGGAAACAGTATTTCAGGTAAAACTTCGAAATTTGTCTCTTCAATTTCTTTTGCTAGAGTCTCATCATATTCTCAAGAATTTTGCTTTTCTAAGTAATTTTACTTATATTTCAGGTGGATCTTGAGTCTGGTTTGGCATTTGAAGAGGCTTATTATGCACAGGTATGTGTATTTTCCCATCATTTTTTAATCCATCACCCTTTACAAGATGCTCTGTCTTTAAAGGTGTTAAGCTCATTAAATGACTGTTTAGGAAACTCCACAATTTTTCTTGCAAACAATTCTTGACATTCGGAAGCATGTAGATGAAGGCTATATGAAAGTATTACTTGTGATAAATAAATATGGTACATTAGGTAAGTACAAACTAAAATTTCTTTGCCCATATTCATGCTTAAAGGAATTATTGCAAATTCTTTATCAAGCAAACAAGATCTGACTCAGCCCTAGTCTCGATATATCACCTAAAGTCATCTCAGATCGTTTGGAAAGTGGGTCAGATTGTGTTGCACCAGTTGGGAAATGGTGTCCCAATCAGTGATGATACTTCATAGCACTGAATTTTTAGGAATCATATATAATGTAACTGGTTACATAAATAGGTAACCTTCTAGATACAAGTACTGTCGAGGATATTGATTAAAAAGGGAAAAAAATATAAGTTTCAAAATATGAAAGTGTTGTTCATAAATTTGATATAAGCAAAGACAAAGCTTACTTATAAGCTTTTTAGTATGACATTGTCGTGTACACTGCTCTTTCCTATTCTTCTTGACAGACCATACCAACTAAAGACAGGATAGAGGGACTAATGGCATTCAAGGAGAAGAGAAAACCAGTTTATAAAGGAGAGTAGTGAAGACAGAAGAGAGAGGGGGCGTTACTTGGTGTATTTAATCACTCATGTCTCTTCACAGAGAAGCTTGATAGATACACTTATGTACAGTGCTCTGTTATATACTTTAATGGTATTGCCAAGAATCTGTGGTATATCTTTGAATCTATCAAGGAGGTACAGTATGGGTTCTAAACAATACAGCTGAGCAGTTTGTCTTGTTGAAAGTGCTGGGGAACATTTCCTTATTTTGAGGTCAGTTAAAATTTTTGACTAATGCAACAATTTGCTCTCTGTTTAAAGAGGTATGCGTACTTGATAAATATGGAGATGGGGTGGGTATGAATTCTGCTGAATTAGAGCTGAGAGTATATGCCTTTGTGGCTGAGTAGGTTTGTACTACAGCCATCTACATGATAAAAGGCATATTGGGTTACAATTGTCAAAAGACAAACATATGCACTCGCCACAATTTCAAAGTTAATTGCAAATTTATGGTAATGTTCTCAGTGCTGAACTGAAATATGCTAGTGAGACTAGAATAAAATAAATATATTTGAGAAGTCTGAATTCCATGTAGCTCAAGCAATTTATTTCTCTGGCTGTATTGCATGCAGCAATTGGAGTTGAGGCAAGAAGTGTGCTCCAGAATGTGTTGAGTTTTGTGGCAAAAGTTTGCCCTTCACATTATTCATATGGTCCTCTGAGATGGTTAAAATAAAGCTCATGATCCTTTCATATCTCTGTCAGAATGATTCTGAAAGAGGACAAGTGGGGAGGGAAAGGATTCTCAGACAATTTCCTCATCCCTCCAGAGAATTTCCAATTTTTCCCATGGACATTTTCCCTCTACCCCTCGATGAGTTCCCCTGGACAATTTGCTTAGGACAATTCACATCGGGGCCAATTTGTACAGGGGACAATTCCCAGTAGGGATATTTCTCAGTCATGAAAAGTACTTGGTAGACAACTCACTCCCCCAGAAAATTTGGAGTTTTCCAGAGTGGAAATTGCCCAGAGCAAGTAAGCTGGGTGGGAATTTTCTTGAGAAGTTTTCAACTCACAGAAGAAAAGGCAAATTTTGCTGGTTTGCTTCATCCATTAAAAGGGGTATTAATTGCTTTAAAGAATTTATCTGGATTCTAACTTGGCTTGTGCCATTGAAGTATGCTTTAAATGACAGATGCTGTCACCCCAGATTGAGCAGTGTAATCCTGGGATCCTAATTTATGTATGGCTGTCTTAAATCATTAAATTGTTACTGAGTTGTGAAAATCATGCCGAATAACTCCTTGGTGTTATACCTCTAATGTGCAGTACTTGTTTTGTGACACATTATGAAAGATACTTGGTAGGGAAATAAGACATTGTAAGATTTAGCTGTAACTGTAGGTCAAGAAAGACTTCAAGGAACTTGTCATAGATTACTTGAGGGAAATGGTCTCTCTTCTGATGTTGCCATAGATATGGTGTTGACAAGCAGTGTGTATTTCAAACTTCAGTGCAATTTCTTAATTGCTAAGCTGAAGCTGATGTATTTTGATTTTAAATGAATAGTGAATTAACTGTTGTCTCAAAACAAGGTTGGGTAACCTAGAGTGGGTAGATGTGCATAAGTTACATGACATTGCAGCAAAAAGCTTTTAAACTCCTACACATATGTCACCAGTTTTCTGGCTCGTTGCTTTACTTCTGTCTGTGGCCTTAAAGATTATTTCAGCTTGGCCAAGAGTATTCTTTGAATGCAGTTCTTAATACCAGATACTAATCTTTTTCTCTACATGTTGTCCAATGAGCTTCAATAATTTCATAATTTGGTTTCTTGGAATGCAAAAATGGCCCTAGAAATTGACTCACTTTGTCTCTGAGGGTGATGGTAACACTTAATTGTTTGGTTTGTTTCGGATGGGTAGTACATGGCTTTGCTGTTTGAAGGTTACCTTCAACAGCTCTCTGAATTTCTGTATTTCTTGTGGCATGTGAAACTAAATATGGAAGTTTTGGCTGTGGTCCATTATTCTCTCTGATTTGTATGAAAGGGCTGTGGTCCATTAGTTTAAGAAATAGGGAACATCTCTCTGATTAGTATGAGAGGTTTGGTTAGGGATAACACATGCTGTCTGAAAGTGAGCTAAATAGTCCTATGAGACTAATAAGTGCCTTCTCTTTCTCTGGAAATACTTGTTTGTATTCTTTCTGTGTTCATTCATAACCACTTAGAACTATAGTTGACATATGCAGTTGACGTGAGTGATTGAATGGGAACAGAGCCACTAAATGCACAGATGCATATTGTGTTACTCAGATGAACAGGGAGTAAGGTCTGCCAACAAATGGCTACTAGGTCTGATTTCCAAATCAGTATGAAACTACAACTTCCTCTGTATTACTGCATTGAACAACAGTAAGTCTGTGTAAGAATACACTTCCTATTATTCATGACTTGTTCAAAACCACAGCCAGTATATCCCCCTAAAGAATTTTGCAAAACATCCATATTTTTTATGTAAATATAACAGGGTACACTCAGTTTAATAGCATAAAGCTAATCGCCTTTGGTCCTATTAAAATAGTGAAACACTGTGAAGTAACTTAATGCAATATCAAAAAGTTAAGAAGGGAAATTCTTTAACATAAAAACACAAAACAGGTAATAAAGTCAATAAAAAAGTCATAGGCAAATTAATTGCAACAACTGACATAAAAGTATTTGGCAAAGCAAAGCAATGTCATAGTAAGGTAATAAAAATATAGCATCAGAAGCAGATAAATTCCAGTAAATGACATTTCAGAGAGGGTTAAGAGTTTGCATGTTTATACATTGTGTGAGCAGTTCATTCAAATTCTTGGCAGCACCATACGAAAATGTATTTAAATTATACTGAGTATTTCTGCCCTCTATGAAAGATGAGATTATTACGTGTGCTGGACCTAAGGGAATGATGATTAATATCACTTGTATATTGCTACATGTTGCAATGTTCTTGTAAGATTCTGAGTTTTCCTGTTTCACAAGTATATCACATAGTAAGTTGGTATTTCCTGTGCAACAAACCTTCTGCCAGGATGTCTCTTGTGTAATGGCCTTCTTTGAATAGGGGTTGGGACCATCCTGATTTGGGGGGGGGGGGGTCAACTTTTGCCTGAATCTCTGGCCCTTGTTCAAATATCCAAAAAAATCATTCCTGTCTGACAGTTACCTAATTTGCTTGAAAGTGGGAATGCATCCTGTTCTTTATTGATGTTCTGCTAACAAAGGTGCACCTACATTTTGTACAGAAGATTGGGTTTCCTCTAGCTTCAACTTCATTGGACCCCCCCCCCCCCTTCTGGAATTACAGTCATTGTCTTTACAAAGGAGGTAAGTGTTGGAATTATTGTGAACAAACTGTTAATGTACATAAACTTTGCCAGAGTTACAACAGTTTTAAAATCAGCAGCATCCTTTACTTGGAAGAAATTGAGAAAATGTTATTCTTTAATGTAAGTGGGGCAGTGCCTATCCCATAGTGGATTTAAAGCTATGCTCAGCTTGTGTGGTGTTTATTACTATGTCTCCTTGCACACGAAGTATGTTAGATTCATTTCCTTGGAATCCAGCTTTCATTTCCATCGTAACTTTAAACTGAAGTAGTAATCTTTGATTAGATAGTACTCTTTGATTAGATAGTACTCTTTGATCGTTGTTGATCCTTTTCTGCAGTCTAACTTTTCACCTATGAGGACTTGCAATATTTTGGATGGTCTTCATTGTCTTGGAAGTTTTGGACCTTTACACTCAAATTCTGTATCTGCCAATAGTTTCAGCTTGGGCTCACAACAACTGGAATGACTCTTCTGACTGACACCCACAAAGAGTCTTTGTGACTGCACGTGTTGTTTGTCTTGTTGTGATGACATCCATTGTTTGATCCTGCAATCAGGTACCTGCCTAGCGCTCTGGTGTTCGACAACACTACTTTCAACGCGGAGAGCCCGAATCCAACTTCAAAGTCACATACTGACTTCAAGAGTCCATTTGCCTCTGAATATGTTTGGAAATCCTGAGAATCAGCAAGCTGCAGCAGGGTCTTGACTGTCCAGGCGATCTAGCCAAACACAGCTTTCACGGCTTCCCATTGACGTGCCCATCTTGTCTTAGTGAGGGACTTTAAATTCAGAGAAGTTTCGTCAGAACTGATCTCAACATCTTTGACTAGGGCTTGTCTTTTTGCGCTGAGCCCCACTGAAGTTGAACAGGGAATTGATCACTCCTAGCTTGTTTTTTCAGACTTGGCGTCTTGCTGAGTGTATCTTATATTGCCCGGTTGAGTGTGTGACAGTAGCAGTGCACATACAGCATCTGTGGTCAGCACTCTTTTATCTGTGTTGCCAACCCTTTGTTTACGCCATTCATGTTTGAGGCTCCATCAGAACACAAACAATGTATTTAAGATCAAGTCCTAATTCTTTAATACCTGGTGTCAACAAATGATTTAAGGTGAGTCCTCCTGTTGACTTAGTTGAGGGGAACCCCACAAATGACTCTTTGGTATCACTCTCACAGATGTGACACATGTGAACTGACACTTGCTCCTCCTGCTGATGTAAGAAGTTTCATGGACGATCACACTATATTTCCGCTTTTCTTGAACTTCTTTTTTTTTTATCTTTTCAAGCACTAGTTTTATAGCATTGGTTTCAATCGATTCATTTTGGACCATAGGGGAGATCCATTGTTCATGCTGACCGAGCTGGCTTGATAGCTTCTCTGCCAGCCATTAAATGTCCCTACAGTGAAGGTGGAGGAGTTTAATGAAGTTGCCTCAATTTGTATGAAATGTTAAAGATTGCAGTTAACTGGTCCGACTGGGTTGTAAATACTGCAGATTTAACTGCCTTGTCTTTCTTTACAAATAATGAATCTTTTTCATAGACCAGTGAAAAGTAAATTCTTTTCAGTAAATGGAGTCATGACTCAAGCCAGAATCTTCCACTGCTACCTGGCTGACAAAGTCCAAAGACTTTTCCCCTTTTGAAATAATGCAGTGACTATAGTCAGTGAGATACTATTAATACAATTGTATTTTACTTGCAGTAAGAGTGACTTGGTTTGCAACGCTGATGTATGTAATGTAAAGAAAATAATTTGGTTTTCAACGATTTGGTTACTCAATGTTCACAAAACGTGTCATCAGCAGTGCCATTTGTATTAAAGTTAACACATAGGTTAAGGTAATGATACCATTTAACACAACCATTGCAGTTGACACTGTGGTCTGTCTCATTTGTAATATCCTTGATGTCCTTACATTGTGTTTGACACTTGCCACACAAGTATACTGGGCAAAAAAATCAGTTTTCTCTTTGTTCTAAGGGTTTACAGTGTGAATACAAGGAAGGGGATGGTGACACTCTTGGTACAAAGGTGGTTGAAGGTAATGCTAAAGTGGCTGGATGCTGATTTCATTGCTTTGTAAATAGTGTTCTGCAGTTCTTGGGCTAAGTAATTGACAAAGAAGAAGGTGCCAGCCTCTTGAATTTCCTTCCACAGTACTTCATCAAAAGGCTCAATAAATGCTTTGTCTTCCCATGTGTAGCCCTTTTAAACGGGAAGAAATAATGTCCTGAGGACTAGCTAATAATATAATTCGTTGGGCGAAAGTCTTGGAAGAGGACTAGGGAGTTTTAATTTAAACTTCAAGAGAAGGATTTAAAAACTAAAACTAGGTGCAGCAAGTGAGTAACTGACACGAGAAAGCACACAAAACAATAATAAAGTGATTTATAATATGAAAGAGTATATTAAAATGAGCAATTCAACTCCTCTGTTCTGTTCAAATTTAAAATATGAATGCTACAATATACATGAACTTATAAAATGCTTAATCCCTAAATGGCCAATTTAACTATATGTGCACATTAAAAAAAGGGGAATAATCTTATCTCAGTTGATGTCACGACCTAGTCTCCAGTCATCTCTGATGTGGGATGCTTTACAAGGGCTGTCCATCAAACCAGCAGCAAATCCAGCAGGAACAATTCAACTCCAAATAGTCCACTGGAACAATACTGATCTGGTCCAATCCGGCAGATATAGTCCAACGACAGATATGAGTGTTCCACCAAGTGGATGTACAAATAAATATTTGATCCTTTTGAAGGGAACTTGACAGTCCTTCACAAATATTATAAACTGGTATGATGTATGGATTACACAGTCAGTTGGTCCTCAGTCTTGCTACAGGAGGCAAACTTTCATCACATATAGTCTCAAAACATTAATTCTACTAAAGCATGACTTTATTCCATCAAACTGGGATTTAATAACTAAATATATACAAGCGTGGTGAGAAACATTACGCTGTGTCTCACATCATTCGTCCAATCAGTCATTCAGCCTCCTGCTGAATATATTATGAATGCATATGGAGTCTGCATGAACACTTCAAAACAGAACTTGTAAAACTGTGGTAATTTTAACTTGAAGTAATCTCATAATCACATGACGGTCCCCCATTGGTCAACCCACCAGTTATAACCAAGGACTCTTCTCTTGGACATTCCTATTTCTGATGAAATCATCATCATATCAATTTGGTAGCTACTTTACCAAATAAGGGATATGTGAAGCTAAATCTTGAAATTAACAAAGAGATCTCCTGCCTACCAAAATGTAGAAATAGTAAAGCAGAGGGCCAAGTGTGTATTACATGCCCTTTGAAAATAAAGGGATAATGTTAATGACACAATTTATGTGTTTTGTTGAACAAAGTGTGCAAACTTCAGGTTTCCATCGATGAGTTTGGAAATCTGGGGTTTTACTGAAGTGTCTGGAGATTTAAGTTAAGTTGCTGTTTTATTACTGAGTCTATGTTCAGGTTGCGAATACACAAAGGGTTACCATGAGATGTACATTAAATTCATAACATGGAAACAGGAGATAAGTGTAGGTAATATTCCTTAACTACTTATGACATTCTCCTTATTTTTGAAAAGTTAAACGTCAATATAACACTTATGTGGTGGTTTATGTAAATACAGGTCATCACTTAAAGAAAACTGAGAATTTAATTAGTGATAATCAGACAATGTGATATGAATTAATGTCATGGTTTCAGTTATTTTAACGGTATCTTACAGGTAGAGCTCTTTATTTCTCTTCCACTCACTCTATAGAACTTCTTCCCAGCTGGTTGGATACTCATGTTCCCACCTGTTCCAGTTGACCTAGAACTTGTTGGGTCAGTCAGGGTTTCTCTAGCTGTAATTGTGGTGTCTGTGTATCCAGTCTCCATCAGTGGTGGTTCTTTAGTTTGGCTCAAGTCCTGCCTAGTTCTGCAGTATAATTGTCCTTGTGACTTAACAGATAAAGGATCTTGGTTCACTGGACTTGCTAATCATGACTGCAGGTTTCCATAACTGTTTTTGTCTGACATGTACTGTCTCACTAGCAGATACCTGTCTTTGTGGTTTAGTGTTCTGGTTATATTAATGTTGTATCACTTTTTTATATTAATGTTGTATCACTTTTTGTTCTTGCAATCGGTCAGTCACAGTTTGTTGCTTGGGTCAGTCACATGTTGTTTTGTTGAGGGTGGATAATCCAATGCTCCTCCCCTTGCTCCACATTGATTAAGTCAATCAAAACTCTTCTTCTTAAGGCTGCTGTTCATGGTGTCTCTCCTTAACCGCATCTACTTTTCCTTCTCGATATGCACCATTTGGCAAAATGACCAATTTTGCCGTATCTGTTACAGGATACTCCCTCTGCTGCATTGACCAAATGGGTGTTTTGGCCACATTTGCCACATTGCCTCTTTTGCATGAATTTTGGATCTTTTCTGGGTAACTATTTTATGCCTGATATATCCTTAGCACCAGCATGTATTGCACACACAAGCTTTCCGTCCTCGGTTGATTGTAATGTTTGGCTTACCAAGTCCTTTGCTCTGGACTGGGTTGGTCTGCAGAACGGCACCTTAACTGCTTCTGGTAGCATGAAATCATCTTCCCTAAGAAGTCGTTCCCCAAGCCCATTGTCTGGTATTCCACAAACAGTTCTGTCTCGTATCAGGGAATCCGTCAGATTTCCATACATGCAGCTTTTGCCTTTAGTTTGCAGTTAAATACTGTTTGATGGCCTCATCGGGCCGTTGGGAGAACATAAAAGAATTTATGATATTCATACGTCACATTTGACTTTATGATCAGGCTTTATGTACTCTGCTAATATGTATCTAAAATAGGGGTAATGATTTGGGACAGTGTTACCATACTTATTATGGGACTCCTTCCAAGAGGGAATTTGACTGAAGTTAAAGTCCTATGGCACTGTAGTACCACACTCCATTTACAATCGTGCCAACTTTGCCACTGTAGAGGTGAGACACAAACACAACCAGAAATTTCAAAAGTCAGTACCACTTGGTCTCGTATTCAATATTCTCCAGATTATATCGTAACACAGTAAGCATTCGACACATTTACTGTGCTATAAGCACAACCCTTTATGTGACACATACCATTGTTTGTAGGCTTAATTCTAAACATAGCTATCGTGACGACATAGGTTGGCCTACTGCACATGTGTTACGATTTTGCAAGAATTTTGTCTGTTGTTGAGTTATTAACGAGCTCACCCGTGTGAATGTGGTAACATGTAGAAAAGACTGAGAAGCAATATTTACAGACAAATGTCTTGCTTCATAGGCTGCAAAAGTGTCTCAAACGTTTTACCTGTTTACAATATTTTTCTCATTGAAAATGTCAGCCAAATGTTCTGACATATTTTTCTGTTTGGGGAACGGTTGGACAATTTCTGTATCTGCTGTATGGATGTTGCCTCTTTCATCAATGCTGACAAAGAAGGCTTTCATTTTACTTCCAAAAGTACTGGTCATTTTACACTGGACAAAATTTCATTTATAGGGACTCAATTCCTGCCCCAAATGTATCAAACAGTTCGAGCACCACCAATTCTTTAACAATGTCCTTTCGCTGCACCCAGTCAAAACTCCTGCACGCTCTCATGTACTACCCACATGGGTCCAAACCTATTGGGATTGCCTAACTGTAGAAAATGCTTATCATGGTCGAATAGAGTGAAATCCTAACTTGTCGCCTGCTCCATGGGTTCAGCTTCTGTGAAATGCCCCTTATGGAAGTTCATGTAGGATTTAGGCCTACAATTCGGTTGTTTATAAAACTTGGCAGTCGTATCAAATAAATGTGCTGCCTATTTGCCATGGCTCCATTTTCCTTTATTTCGTAGTCCATTCCATTTCTCGTAAGACGTGGGTGGAGAATCTGACCATGGTACACTTGCATCATCTTTGTTCTTCCCTGACCCTCCTCTTTTTTCTGACGTTGTTTTATGATGAATTCTTCCACATTTTTGTGGATGTGGGGTTGTTTACTCGGATCCTTCCATTTGATAATCCTAGACTGTTGGAGGAAAACTGGCTAGACCAGGCTAGTATAGCCTAAATAACTACAAATGAACACTAACGTAATAATAATATACACTTGCTTTCGTACGTATGAGTACCGTTCTCCAACAAGCAGCTGTACAGTGCTATGTGTATGCTATACTATTCACCACATTGCACTATGCACATTGTTTCAAAACAGTACTATTTGTATTATCCAACCAGATGTGGCATTTAGGCCTACAGTTTGGTTGTTTACAAAACTTGGCATTTGTATCCAATAAATGTGCTGCCTATTCGCCGTGGCTCCATTTTCCTTTTATATTTTGTAGTCCATTCCTTTTTTCGTAAGACGTGGGTGGAGAGGCTGACCATAGTACGCTTGTATCGTCTTTGTCCTTCCCTGACCCTCCCCTTTTTTTCTGACGTTGTTTTATGATGAATTCTTCCACATTTTTGTGGATGTGGGGTTGTTTTCTCCGATCCCTCCATTTGATAATCCTAGACTGTTGGAAAAAAACTGGCTAGACCAGGCTAGTATAGCCTAAATAACCACATATGAACAGTAAATTAATAATATACACTTGCTTTCGTATGTATGAGTACTGTTCTCCCACTAGCAACTGTACAGTGCTATGTGTATGCTACTATTCACCGTACATTACTTTGGCGGAGGTTTGAACTTGCCCAATTTTTTGATGTCACAAAATGGGTAACAACCTCTTGATTTAGAAATAGGCCCAGATGTCGAAGTAAGTTTGGGGGATGCCAGAGTGTCTTTAAGCGAGGTATGGTGATTTTGAATCTGTAGGCAGTATCCTGTGTGGAGAAAGCAAATTTTGTGAAAGTTTTTGAAAGAAGTTGATGATTGAAAACTCAAATACACTGTCATATCATCCAGAAAAAATGTTTAATGCAGTCGTGACAGTGATACAATAATGCCCATAAGCATTAGGAGGAAATAAAAGATAATATAATATGCATTATGCATATAGTTACTAGGAGGTACGTAGCTCAGGTAAATAGGTGTTGTGTTACTTGTTGCAGGATATGTTCTTTGATAAACCATAAATGAAGACTTAACAAAAGTAAGTAAACTAAGTCTGATACAGGGTAGATATGTTCCTGGCAAATATTGTGTGTGTGTGTGTATGTGTGTATGTTTGTGTGTATCAGTGTGTCTATCATCAAGAGTGTATCTTAGAGCTTGGTTCCTTAGAACATGTATGTTGAATAAATACTACATAAAATGCAATACATACCCAAAATGAGTTCCAATTACAGTATAGATTGGAGTAAAAGTTGGGCTAAAAATATACACAAAGCCCAGTGAAAGGATTTGTTCAAGAAAGGAGACTGGGGAATTAGCTGGGACTGCTGTTACTGTACTTTTTGTCCATAACATCCTGGTGAAAATGACCTTAGGTGTCTATCCCTATTGTCCAGTTGAATATGGAACTAATTAGCACTATTGACATTGCCCAGAAAGGCAAATTTCTTTAATACTTTACAATTTAGCATCACAAGGTGTCATTTGCCTCATCTTGGCCTGAGGACATATTTCAAGTTGTGATAAAACAGTGATAATCCTTTTATTGTAATAGGGTCTTCCAGTACAATGGAGGTGCCAAATCTTCTGCTTCATCTTGATTTATTAATCTTGATTTATGAAAGAATTCAGCCGAGGGCCATATTACTGTGCTCTCTTGCTTAGCATAGCGATGGAGATGTCCAAGAAGAGAGCACTCCAGAGGGGAAAGACTGGCATTAATTGTTTCTTAAGCCGACAGTGAAGCCAGGTGCACATGTCAAATTAATGACTGAATTGTCAGACAAATCTTCAGAGGTCATCTGCTCTGTGCTGTTATCATATTTGAAGTTGTGAGAAAACTGTGAAAATTCTTTTATTGTAATAGGGCCTTCCTGTTTGATGGAGGTGCCAAATCTTCTGCTTCGTCTTGATTTAGAAAAGAATTCAACCAAGGGCCATATATTACTTATAAACATGTTCTCGGACTCCTTTACCCTCTGAGATAATATATTTGCCTCGAATGTGTGACACACATGCCTGAATGCAACGGTGGCTCTGTCATACATGAGGTCTTGACAAGAAGGCCAGAGATGTGCAGTCTAAAGAGGCATGTTTGCTTAACCACCTTAAGATGACGAAGCATTTGTGATACCTGGCTCATCAACATGTGTGCCAACCATGTGTAGGGGTATGTCTCCTTGGGCAGTTTCTTCTTATTAACTACTATGGCCCAAGACTTATGCAGATACGATTGGCTGCTTTCTTTGTTGAACCCATTCAATACCCCATTAAGCATCTCCTATGAGTTACCATTTTCAAACTCTTTTCAGCAACTGTTTTATCAGATGAGAAAATTTTGGTCAAACCGTCAATAAACTTGCTTACAAAATGGGTAGGCTAAGTTCTGATGCTTGATGGCCATTTGAGGTCAAGTCAGCTACTGGGACTGCTGCGAAAGATAGTACATGAATGAATATCTGAGATCATCATGTACTGACAGTATTTTGACCCCTGGAATTGCAAAAATATATTAAAATGAGGTGTTATTTAAATGAGTACGGTCTCATCTTTAATTTTATCAAACTTGTTGTCCGGCACAAAGCTGATGTATTTGTCAAGATTAATAGTTTCCCTTCATCCTGAGAATATAGTATAAAAATGAATAACTAAGTCTATCATATATTCATGCCATTTTTTCTTCTTCAGGGAACTTTGAACAAGACTACGATGGTAAATTCTTATCTCACTGATTTGGCCCCTTTATGAACCGTAATCGTGACCATATATAATGACCAGGCTGTAGACGGCCTTCTTATCTTTAGGCGGCCTTTCTTTACCTTTGCGAAGTGATTTTCCTCTAGTCTTTTGGTCTTGTGGAGTCGATCCTATGCTCACTCTTGCTAAGCATGGCGATTGAGATCTCCCAAGAAGAGAGCGGAAAGGTTGGCATTAAATTGTTTAGTATGCTGTTGATGAAGCCTAAATGTGTATTTAATACAAATGAATGACTGAATCTGCAGACAAATGTTCTTAGAAGTTCATCTGCTCTACTGTGCAGCGATTTGAAGTCTTGATAAAATGGTGAAGATTCTTTCGTTGTTATAGGTCTTCCTGTCTCAGTGGAGGTGCCAAATCTTCTGCTTTGTCTTGATCTACTGTATGACAGGATTGTCAACCGCAGGCCCAGGATGTAATGCATTCTCTAACTCCTGTACCGTCTGAGATTATACATTTGACGCAAACACGTGACACATATGCCTGGATATGACTGTGGCCTCTGCCTCACATGAGGTCTTGATGAGAAGCCCAGAGGAGTGCATTCTTCACTGGTGTGTTTGTTTAACCACTTGAAGATGTCGAAGCATTTGTGATACCTGGTTTATCATCATGTGTGTGGAGAACACATGGGGGTTATGTCTCCTTGGACGGTTTCTTCAATATTAACTACTATGTCCCAACACTTGTGCAGATATGATTGGCTGTTTTCTTTGTTAAAACCATTCCATGCCCCATGCATTAAACATCTCCCATGAGTTGTCAGTTTCAAACTTGTCTCAGCAACTGCTTTAGCGGATGAGAAAATTTTGGTCAAACCGTTGTCAATAAACTTGCTTTTGAATGGTTAACTTCTGATGCTTGATGGCGGTTTGAGTTCAAGTCAGTTCATGATGTACTGACACCATTTTGACCCCTGGAATGGCAAAAACATTAAAATGAGGTGGTAATTAAATGGTTATGACGTCATCTTTCATTTTATCAAACTTGTTGTCTGGTGCAAAGTACTTGCTCCTCAATAGCTGTTGTAATGTTGTCTGGAAATCGAAGCATGCCTTCAATTTTGTAGGGAATCATTACTACTCCTGCTGTTAGCTACGTGTGTTTCTAGCTCATTATTTCCAGTATAGGTGTATAGAGCTGGCATCGTGGCAGTGTTGCATGTACAGTAGGTACGTTAAATCCAGAGAAGTTTTTGAGCTCAAGCATAGTAAGAGAATGTCAATAGCTTTAGCCCTGAAAGATGGAACTTTGAGTAAGTTGCATTGATTGTGGAACACTTAGGGTCTTGTACATAGTTTTAAGGATTATCATTCCTGTAACAGCAGTTGATTTGGTAGCTCTTTTTTGTGCTTGAAAAAGAAAATGTTCCTAGACAGTTGTTTACCTCAAGAGCCCAGCCATCTGTTCAGTGACACTCCTCTAGTTGACATGGCCTTTCTTTTGCTTTGAAGGGAGTATGAAGTCGTCTCCCCAACGTTATATAAAAACAATTGTGTATCTTTTAAATCTCATCTTATTTCTCTTACCCTTCATGGTGTTTCAGATTGAGAACATTTACAAAGGCATAAAAAAGATGAACCAAAAAGGTACCTGGTTTGAATTTATTTAATCACAAATCAATAACAAAAATATTTTTACATGATGAAAAAGAGCCATACATTGGCATGCTGATTCAAATAAGGTTGGCTGCTTCCACTCCATGTTGTAGCAGTCAACCATCTTACTTCAACCATCCCGAAAAATCGCGATATGCATTCTTTACTGCTGAAGGCTAAATCCATTGCAAGAGACCTAACCATGCCATACAGAATTGATGGCTGAAAGTTAAGTGAAATCTGTCGTAAAAGTTGATTACTAAGCTGTGATGGATTCATGGTTTAGTGATGTATTTCAGTGGTAGCAGCTTTAGGTAAATGTGAGTGAAATTTTCCCCTGGTGTATTGTAGATGGGGGTTATCTAGAGATTGATCTTTTGGTCATGGTTTTTGCTTTCTTGTTTATTCCTGTCCTTGTTATTGATTAGGTCATATAATTTAAATTATTTAGGTACATGGTACCTTCTGGACAGTTTAGTGGTTTGTTTCCATCATTACCAATCTCCACAATTATTACCAACTAAATCATTTGTCATTATCAGCCAGGTTGGCAGTAGCCCATAGAATTTACTGGAGGTTATGGCAATGTATGTCTATCAACATTGTGAAGTTTCTAATAACATAGGTGCACCATAGGTGCACATGCAACAGGGGGGGGGGGGGTGCAGCTGGGGCTACAACAGCCTACTGTAGTTCAGACCAAACCTTGGGCAACTTTTGGGAAAGGATTGGTTAATTTCTCAGACTGTGGCTTTTTCAAGGCGAAAAGAAAAAAAGAAAGGCTGGGCAATCTTCCCCTCCACTACCCCTGCTTCCTAGAAAAATCTTCTGTAAGCCTGTGTGCAACATTAGTGGTGAAACACCGTTATATGTTTGCTCTAGCCATGTAAGTACCAGCAGGGCCAGTGTGTTTTCATGCATTAATTGCAGGCTGTGATCAGGGTATCAAGCTTCATTGTGTCCCTCCTGAACGTTCTTGGTACATTAATACATTTACTTGTGCTGTATATAAGTGCTAAGTTAAATGAAATGTTTAGTCATAAACATAGCTAAGTAAGCTATGAAACCAGCTATGTAAATTTTGTATGAAAGGTTTATAAATTTGGACCTTTTCATGGAAAATGGTGTAGTTTGAACATTAAAATATTGAATTAAGAAATTGAATGTGTTGGAGTTGTTTTTATCTTTCAAACAAAAGATACATGGACTGAAATGCCAATTGTTGGTACCAAATTATGGGAATCTTATGTGGTATTCACTCTGCAGTGATTAGTGGATCAACTTCCCCATCAGTTCTGAGCAGCTGGTCACAGGCCCACTCTAGAGGGATGTAACATGGAGTTAAGTGCCTGGACCCACAGGCGTTCGGAGCATTGTATATACATACATACATACATACATACATACATACATACATACATACATACATACATACATACACACTATACTTGTATATATGAACAAGGTAGGTAGGGCAGCTTCAATGGTCCCTTCGCGGCAGTTGTGAGTATCTGCGTAGCTATCCATTCGGTCTCTCTCACAGAACCCATAGGTCCAATGCAAGGTAAGGCACAGCAGAAGAGAAGTCTGCTTTGCAGACTTAGGCTTCAACATTCACCAATCACAACGCACGTCAGTGTTGTGAATCGCAACTCCCATGAAGCGACCGTTGAAGCCGTCCTACCTTGTTAATACATATAACATAGTGTGTATGTATGTATATGTAATGCTCCGAACGCCTGTGCCTGGACCTGAGGGCTGGGCAGCAGGGTGGTGGTAGCAGCGATGAGTCCAGGGGCCGTTTATGGGGTACCACCAATGTATAAGTGAACCAGACCACGATTGCAAAAGAATGCAATTCAACTTTGCTAGAGTAAAGTGAAGTCTTAGGCTGTTGGGAGAAGAGTGCACACTAGGTGGCAAAACTTCTAGTTTGCACAAGTGGCATTTCACCCTTTTTCTCTACAGCACTGCAAAGCAAAGAAACTCAGTAGACAAGTACGTAAGCATACCTTTATGGCACTGCAAGCATCAGTCAAGCACAAAAGTACTCTTAGGCAGTGTGGGGTCCTTGGCCATTAGCGTAAGTGTAGCCATATGTGGGGAGACTGATGGTGCGGGATAAGCTAATTCCACCAAAGGACCCAAAAGAAGGAATAGACAATTCAAAATTACACAAGGCAGTTTTATTCTGTAACCTCTAGTGGCAACTGTCAGAAGAATTAATGTGAAAAAACTGGACAATGTAAACTTTTGGAATACTGTACATCAAATATAAAAAATAGACTATCAAAACAGTACAAAATTACAGAATATACTCTCAAATAAACTAGAAAAGTTATGTAACATGAATTCAATACTAAAATATGACTCATTATAGTTTGCATCTATGATACTGTTACAAGACGACCCGTCAGGAACACCGGATTGAATCCATCGACGAGCGAATGGAAAGTTCCAGAGAATTCAACTTCAACGCAGCCTTTCTAGAACTGTCTAGAAGTGAGAACTGTTTACGTTATGTCCCAATTATAGCAGCGACCTGGCAACACTTCGAAGAAGCTGCAATTAATTATCATTATATAACACCTTATTAATTTCTCTACATCTGATTGGAAGATTGGTGGTCACATGCCATGCGTGATTCGGCACTATCATCAAGATTGCGGTGCTCGACCGTTGGTTAGTATATACTAACCCACGGTCGTTGGTTAGTATATACTAACCCACGGCAATGAGGCAGCGATGCATTGAGCGCGCTACGTACAAGCTCTGCCGCGTCTCAATAAATCACTGCAGCACTGGGGATCGTTCATTGTTTCACCGACGTCAAGTGATCGCGCGTCTCTTTGGTTTTGAAGGACAAGCGTCCACTGTGCAGTTGTGTCACAGAAGTATCTATGGTTATGCCGTGCGCGTGTGCTTTAAATACGCTTACTGCGTATGTGTGTTTTGCCGTCTTCAGTGCCTGAGAATCCAACGCGCTTGACGTCACAAAGAATCCCTCTATATCAGGCAGGCCTACATAAACGCGCAGTTAGAAAACGACAAACCATGGAGCTACTACACGGATAAACTCGAATTCATAGTAACCGCCAAAACACAAATTTAACCAACAACTAGCAAAATTATAAGGTGTTATATAAAACAAATAATGAATGTTTTTCATTCGTGCGATAGTATGAATAATTTCATTCGTTGAAAGCTTTAACGTTCTATTCAACTCGGCTTCGCCTCGTTGAATAGAACGTTCAATCTTTCAACTCATGAAATTATTCATACTATCGCACTCATAAACATTCATTATTTGTATATTATTCAACTACTGTGTGTTCTAGAAGTTTCTATTAAGGAACGTTCTCGTAATTACTGGACTGTGTACACTAGAAGTTTCTGTTAAATTCTGGAAAGTTCTCGAATAAAAGCCTAGCATATAAAAGGCAGTTCAACACTTTTAACGAGGAGAGACACCCTAATACTTCATCGAGAGACACCATCGAGTCCAGACGTTATTCTGCTGTCCGTTTGTTGACCGAATCATATGAGGCCAGCCACTGACACTTCACACTTGTGACAAATTGCCTTACGCCGTTTCTACGCTGTGTATTGAGAGTGTTATTATCCATCATCGCTAGCCTTGTCGTTATTCGCTCGTGGAACCAGTTCCTACGCTACAGCACGCTGCAGGTCTACTACTGTACCATCGTCAACGTGCATGCACTACCAGCCCTTGGACCAGACCAGGCAAATATTAATTAAAGGATTGTGAGTAAGTCTAATTAATTATTGTAAATTTAAGTGAGATAAGGAGATTGTAAATAATCATTAAGTTGTTGAATTTTAATCTCGTTCTTCTGTGATCTTTCGCTGTTATTGGTTTGACTTGCGACCACAAGCCGTAACAGAATTGGTGGCCTAACATCCGGGAACGAAAAATACTAGAAAATTCGAGAAATTCTGTTGTGACTCGTAAGCAACTGTGTTTGCTCAGACTACTTATTTGTTTGTTGAAGGCTTGATACAATTTCAAAATGCCATTCAACTTAGATAAATTCGTGGCTAGTCCCTCAGTCGAGGAACTAGATTCATTAAAGAAGTCTGAGATTGTAAAGGTCGCAAAATATTATGGCATTGAATTTCAGCCTTTAATGCGGAAAGACGAGATTAAAAGATATGTTCTAGAATATCTTGTGGATGAAAGTATCCTGCCTATTACAGTATTGGAAACAGCTATCACTGTGCCAACTGACAACACATTTGAATTGAAAAGGCTTGAAATAGAAATGAATAAGGAGATTAGATTAAAAGAAATGGAAAGGAAAAAGAGGAAAGAGAAATGCAAATGCAAATGCAAAAGGAAAAAGAGGAAAGAGAGATGCAAATGCAAAAGGAAAAAGAGGAAAGAGAAATGCAAATGCAAAGGGAAAAAGAGGCAAGAGAACATGAATTTAGGTTGAAGCAACTAGAGTTAGGGGTCATAAAAGCCTCAGACCCTAAAATAGGCTTGGATACTGGGGGATTCGATGTTTCTAAGCACGTAAAATTTGTCCCCAAATTTCAGGAGGATAATGTGGAGAAATTCTTTAACCATTTCGAAAAGCTGGGTGAGCAACTAAAGTGGCCAAGAGATAAATGGTCCATACTCATCCAGAGTAATTTCACAGGCAAGGCTCAAGAAGTGTATTCCGCTCTGTCAATAGAGGACAGCATGGATTACGATAAGGTTAAAAAGGCCATATTACAAGCCTATGAATTGGTGCCCGAAGCTTATCGCCAAAAATTCAGAAAGTATCGTAAGGCGGATACACAAACATATGTAGAGTTTGCTTATCAAAAAGAAAGGCATTTTGATAGATGGTGTGCTTCCAAAAAGGTCTCCACATTTGACACTTTAAGACAACTGATGCTAGTCGAGGAATTCAAACGGTGTGTGAATGATGACATTAAGACTCACCTTGAGGAAAATAAGGCTGACAACTTGAAAGAAGTGGCAAATTTGATTTGATGCAGTATGTTGAAGATATCACTGTAAGTTTTGAAATTTTGTGTTAACTATGGCACACTGTGTATTGATGATGTTACTGTATTCATGTATCATCACCTTGCAAGACAAATTATATGTTATAATTGTACCTTCCATTGAATATTGGACTACATAATATACATACTGTAGTTATTACTGTTAAGTTATACATTGTAAATATTGTAACTTAAGTTTTGTCCGAGACGTCCAAAACTTTTTCAAGGGGGGGGGGGGGAGTGTTACAAGACGACCCGTCAGGAACACCGGATTGAATCCATCGACGAGCGAATGGAAAGTTCCAGAGAATTCAACTTCAACGCAGCCTTTCTAGAACTGTCTAGAAGTGAGAACTGTTTACGTTATGTCCCAATTATAGCAGCGACCTGGCAACACTTCGAAGAAGCTGCAATTAATTATCGTTATTCAACTACTGTGTGTTCTAGAAGTTTCTATTAAGGAACGTTCTCGTAATTACTGGACTGTGTACACTAGAAGTTTCTGTTAAATTCTGGAAAGTTCTCGAATAAAAGCCTAGCATATAAAAGGCAGTTCAACACTTTTAACGAGGAGAGACACCCTAATACTTCATCGAGAGACACCATCGAGTCCAGACGTTATTCTGCTGTCCGTTTGTTGACCGAATCATATGAGGCCAGCCACTGACACTTCACACTTGTGACAAATTGCCTTACGCCGTTTCTACGCTGTGTATTGAGAGTGTTATTATCCATCATCGCTAGCCTTGTCGTTATTCGCTCGTGGAACCAGTTCCTACGCTACAGCACGCTGCAGGTCTACTACTGTACCATCGTCAACGTGCATGCACTACCAGCCCTTGGACCAGACCAGGCAAATATTAATTAAAGGATTGTGAGTAAGTCTAATTAATTATTGTAAATTTAAGTGAGATAAGGAGATTGTAAATAATCATTAAGTTGTTGAATTTTAATCTCGTTCTTCTGTGATCTTTCGCTGTTATTGGTTTGACTTGCGACCACAAGCCGTAACAATACCAAATTTGCCCATAAAATCTCAGTCTGTCTTTGTTTTCAAAATAGCGTTCAGACTAACCGCCAGTCAATTTCTTTCGGATACAGCGGGATTAATGGTGGGGAGGGTGGAGGGTCTAGAGTTTCTGTGGAGTTTTGAATAATTATACTTTGTTCGATGTGAAGCTATGACAGAACTGTGTAACATGAATTCAATACTAAAATATGACTCATTATAGTTTGCATCTATGATACCAAATCTGCCCATAAAATCTCAGTCTGTCTTTGTTTTCAAAATAGCGTTCGGACTAACCGCCAGTCTATTTCTTTCGGATACAGCGGAGTTAATGGTAGGGAGGGTGGAAGATCGTAGAGTTTCTGTGGAGTTTTGAATAAGTATACTTTGTCAGAGAAGAAGATGAATGTGCACGAAGCACGCCAAAAATAACACTTTTACGGACATTTTGGCCGTTTGCCTTCATTTTACATCGCAATTACCTATCTATGAATAACACTTAATACACCCTAAACAGACCTAAAAATTGGAACTTGCCTTTTCATCTCACCTTAGCCAAGGCTAACTCGATATCCCTATGACACAGCAGATTTGAGGGTTGGGTGCTAGGATCACGAAGGTTGCACGAAGTTTTGCCATAATCCAAGGCATCCGCCATCCTTCTTGAATTGGACAACTATTGCACATGAAGGATTCTGGCGAAACGCGCCGAAAAAGCATTTCAAAGGCCGCCCGGGATAATATTTTTAGGCACTGAATCTACAGAGGGAGTCGGAAAAGCGAGCTTCTTTCGCTTCAAAGATGGGCAGGTGGCGGGGACTTCGGTAAAGTGAGAAGGGGGAGGGCGGATTCAAGTCTGGGGGGGGGGGCGAATTCAGGTCTAAATACCGAAACTCCCACAATGGCGTGGAGTGCGAAAGCCTGCCTTAGGACACTGGCAGGGATCAGGAGCAATGCCTCAACGGGTGTCCAGGGGGAGAAGGCCATGGAAGCTCACGGTTATTAAAAACTGCGGACATTAGAATGATGCATTTAAGCTGCTTCAAATGACATTGAGTGGGCACTAAACAGACCACAAAAATCACAGTTTGACATTTTTCAAATTATAGCCTTACTCAGTCCAACTAACAGCCAACCGGGATTGAAGATGCAGAGGATGAAAGAAGGTTAAGGGGAAGATGGATGAGTGTGGTCTCTCTGGGACAGTAGAAAAATAATCCCACCAAACTTGTCCAACAAGACGTAGTAACGAAATGGTATGAGTAATTGAAAAATATGAGCAAGCTATATTCAAGAGGGGTGGTTGTCCATGTGCTCCACCCACTTTGCTACGCACATGTTCCATTTTGCCTGAAACAGCAATCAGCTTTACGTGCCTTTCAAGTTGCGTCTAAGCAATCATTTTAACATGTCAGCAGCTTTCACAGCCTGATGTTTTAAAAAGTTTGAAAATTTCTGGCGAGTGTAGACAACAGCCCCTGCTGCCCATGCTGCTCAAGGCCATATGGGTGCCCTGTATTACGTAGCTGAGTGCAGCGGCGTTGCAAAACCCTCGGAGGCTCATGGACAAGAGACACCGAGGGGCCCCTAAACCAATGATACCATAAAGCTATTTTCTTAAGAGCCCTCCAATCTCCATGGGCCGGGAGGCAATGGGTAAGAGTGAGACCTTGCACCCACCAGAATGCGGGTTCAATCCCGTATCCCATTCTTGCCTGGTTTATCAAAAGTAGTTTTGCGGTTGTTGATAGCTTTGTGATTCCTTTTGAGTCTGTTCTGGGTGGTAAGACGGTAGGAAGAGTTTGAATGATATTCTTTTGCCTAATTGGTTGGGGGCCCCTTAAACCCTCTAGACATTGTCCACCCAGTCCACCCGCTTGCTATATTCCCCAGTGGCTGAGTGCAGTAGCTTGAAACCAGGTCTGTTTTGTTTAGAAAAAAATAAACAGGATCTATATTCCATGAACAAACTGTTGCATTTCAAATACATTGACAGATTAAATTAGATAACACATAGGCGTAGAAACTGGGGGATAGGGCTAAAGTCCCACAGTCGAAAATGTAGTGGGGCGATACTTCCGCCCCCTCAATTCAAATACCATTATTTGTTCCCTCTGTAAAAATGTCCAACATTTGTAGTAATTTTCCTCAAAAATTTACACAATTTTGCACAAAATTGCATCTAAGACCCTCATATTTTCAAAACTTGTCCAAAAGGGAGGGGGACACCACCTCTCAAACCCCTTCCCTGGACGACAGCCCTAAACAGCTTTCAGCCACCCCCAGTCGAGAACAGCTTCCTAGCCTATGGGACTTTGCCCAGTAGGGTCTCATGATCGTTCCTCCATGACTGAACACACGTTCAATGAGGGAACCGCTAGCAGGGACAGCCATGAAGGGCCCTCAAAGCAAAAGGACAGGGTCAAGGTAGGGTTGCTCTTATTAACCCAACCAGACTGATCATTATAAGGGCCTTTACACAATTTACCCCAGGCCCGTGGCCAGGCGGGGGTATCCCTCCGTGCTGACAACTGTTCCCCCTATATGGAAAATCGATCAAAAATAAAATTTTACTGCCTGTAAACGGTGGCCTCGGTATGACTCCAGGCGTTTTTAACCAAAAATTATCCAAAAAAGCGTTTAATAATGAACGGATTTTGTTTTCTGTAACATTTTTGTTCCAAAATTGCAAAACTTTTCGTTACTTTTTCGGTTACATTTGTTTTAACACCCGTTTCAGATATGTTGGCTATATAAAGGTAAAGATTCTGCAATAAGGCTATTGCTCTTCCGTGTAGACGTGATCCAGTATGGAGAAACACAAAATTTAATCGATTAGAAGTTCTGTCTCCTCTTTCTAATCATTTGGAAGATTCTTAATTCAGACGCAACATCATGGTAAACATATTTTTTAAGAAATGTAAAGTACCTCAATGCTGAGTACAAGGTTGGTGGAAGGGATCTCCCGGCGTCTTGGTTTTACTCATAAAGGTAGACACTTATCACTCCAAGTACATTTTTGGTTGGAAGAAAGCAAAAATTCTCAATTGGTGAATGTTCTTTGATTGACATCAAGGTCAAAAGATGTGCAGAGGAGCTCACAGTACACAGAATGCACGGTGTGTTCTGAGAACATAATACGGCCTTGTATGCCCACTTGGATATGACTTAACCAATAAACTAGGTTTGTGTCTGCACAAGGGTAGGGGCTCAAGACAGTTTTGGGAGGGGCTAGGAGTAACTTAGTTGGGAGAATTGGAATTGTCTAGGATGAGGAGGGACAGGTTCTTCCATAGAAATCCAAATTTTCTAACTTTCCTTAATAAGAACCCAAGTATCTTCAATTTTCTTCATCAAAACCCCAAATTTTCGGCGCACTTCGCGCGCGCTCAAAATTTTGTGTTCAGCATCTTATAGGTAATCCGTGGCCTCGGGGGGGGGGGGGGCTTTGGGTTGCTGGTCCCCTTATGGAATATCTTTCCACTTCCTCTTGCTGAGTCTGCATGCAGGTTTTACCATGGTACATAACTTTCATTCACAATTTCGGCGCACTTCGCGTACAGTTCTCACAATCCAAGTTGTATCACCTATGAACATTATAAGCACAAAAATTCCGGTGAACTATTCCAGCCAAAGCTAGGTGAAGGCTTAAAGTTAGATGCCGGGCATCAAGGGTTTTTCATGTAGCAATCTTATACCTTGGGTAATATTCGTAACGTGATGACTATATGGTTTGAAGCTAAATTTACTAGTACCACAAATTGATTCAAAAAATTTATGTTTTCTACCTTTATACAAAATTTCGTTCAAAGTGAAAAATACGATAATTTCTACCTGAATTGTGAACTAGCCGTAAAGAGCTTGGTGTGCCCTGCTTGTCATTCAAAGTCCTGCTCAAAGAGATCCATGCTATAGTGTTCCCATTTTGTTAATTCCTCGGACATTCGGGGAAATTCCCCATGGATCCTACCAAAATCATACTGGACCACACCAAGTCTGCCTTATGGCAGTCCCTTGTCCCCTCTCCTTTCGCAGAGTAGTCAACTCTTCACCTGCGCTTGTGAAGCTGAAGAAGCATCATCGTGATCATAGCCTTGTTCCCTTTACTTTTGGAGACTTTCCACGTCTCTGTATTGCAAGAGGAGGGGAAATTTCCACCAGAAGAGCGAAACTTTTGCGCGCTTCGCGCGCAATCACACACCTAAAACCGATCCTTTAAGCTATCTGTGGTAGGCTTGAGATATGTGGTTCCCCCAAACTTTTATCACATGTTAGCAATACTGACTACAAACATAATCTTCGGTGCCCCTATACGTTGTTGGTGCCCCTCTATATCAGAATTCCTGGCTACGGGTCTGTAGTGACCTAGTCAGGTTTGTCCAGAATCAGTGTGCGGTGACCCTAAACACTTTCTTGATATTTTTGATAGTTTTGTTCACATCATCCCAAAGATAATTTGTGTGACCCAAACTGTTTGTAAAATCTACATAATTCATTTTACGATTTCTCTAAGTTTTTACTATCGATGAGGAAAATGTTGGTGTGATCTGCAAAAAAGGAGGAACTAAGGGACAATATTTAAATACATTACAACTGAAGGTCATTTCGTAAGGAATAAAACGGTCAAGGTCCACAGATGGACCCCTGAGGAACAGTGGCGTAACTTTGGTTCAGGGTGCCCGGCGTAACTAAAAACGGGTTGGGTGCCCCCCCCCCCCCCCGACCAAATGACATGTGCGCATGATGCAGCAGAGCGAATTAAGTTTTAAAAGCCACGTGCACTTACAAATGATACTTACCTTCCAATCAATTTTTATTTATGTTTTAAATAACTAATCATGTTAAAGATGACGGGTCGTCATATTCAGTGCCACTGGAGAATGATGTTCATGTTCGTATTGGCCTATACTGTTCGAGAGTTGGGTGACTAATTGCTAAAATATACTGTAATTATAGTAGTGATGAGTCTGTACCACAATTGCTGAATTGCTTAAGAAAGCCAAAAGAGGACAGACATAGCTCATCAATTCCGATTTGAGACGACCCCTCACCTTTAAGAATTTCAAAATGGACGGTTAGAATAATGAAGAAAACTCTTTAACTCCAAACTCTAACTCACAGCGGTGATTTGGTTTTGAATATTACAACATTCTATGTGCAAGTTAAACATTGAATCTATTGAGTCTCTCCTTTCTCTCAGGAAACTGGTCAATCATTGTTTCAATATCGAGACTCCTTGATTCCTCTATACAACCTCTGTACAATATGAACATTCAGTCCAAAGCGGATATTTTGATACAAGTATTAATAGATATCAAAAGCTATGATCAGACAGCTTGGTGTCTTTTCAAGATTTCAAAAGTTATGGTCAAAAGTGTAATCCTATGCCAGACCCAGGTGGGGGAAAGGTTTCCACTCCCAAAAGTCCATTGCAAACAAAGTATCATAGTGGGTGCCAGACCTGTCGGGTGCCCCCCTAGCCCGGTGCCCGGGGGGTTTCCCCCTCAGAGCACATAGGAGTTACGCCATTGCTGAGGAACCCCACGCTAAGCATTCAGAGAATGAGAAAGCACATTTTTAAAGGAAGAACTGTTGATGTGAAGTGAGATAAATATGGTCAATTGGTAAGCCGATCTTGTAACACAATAATGTGATTATTTTTGTAAAAACATATCGTCAGATCATGATCTATGGTACCGAATAGGGTTTACTTAGGTACAAGGAGACTATACTATACAAGTAGTCTACCATCCAAACATGTTAACAGCTTCTGAAGAGTTGAGGGGGGGGGCATGACCATGACGAGAGCTATTTCGAGAGCGAGTAGCGAAACCCTATCCTCAGGTGAAGTCATGCAGGACTCCTGGGCTCCCACCAGGGAGGCATTTCCCCAGGAATTTAATCCATGAAATGGCTGACCTGTATTCGAGTCAGTTTGATCGCATTGAACCAGCTATAAGTAACAAGCTATGTGGAATCAAACTTGTACCTACTATCATGATTTTCGTTAGGGTCGTGGTTAAGTGAGGGGAAACCCCCACTGTCAAAAGTGGTGGAAGGGACATTCCCCGTCCCCCACCTGTTGACGCTCCCTGAATGCTACAACTTATAGAAGTTTTGATATTGCTATAGCCGAATGGATAAAGGTGGTGGCATTTGAAGCGATGAAGCTTAGCAACCGGGAGGTTTGGGGTTCGATCCCGGCCGGGTCAAAGTAAGGTGGGTTTTTTATCCAAGAGCAATCTACGGGTTTCCCATCTAAACTGGTCTTCCAAAAGAATCCAAATTTGATCTTGTTGATATGGTTAGCTACCCGACGTGAAGTTGTGATTCATAAGCTAGAGGCTTCTCCCACTCTTCCGTGCATGGCCATACGGGACTGTTTTTCTCAGGGAGGGCGGTGATGTTTGCCCGACTCCAGACCTAATTTAACTGCCTAATTTTCCGCCCGACTGAGACAAAATACCTGCCCGATTTAGTCATGTTTCTGACATTTGGGAGGGGGGCGGCCGCCTCCAGCCCCCCCTCCCCACCGGCCCGTACGGCTATGCTTCCGTGGTCGTTTAGCGTCGTAAGAAAACTGCCCTTCAAGGCCTGGATTATTTCAATGCGTGCCTTGGAATAGACCTATATAAGGTATTAATTGTACACCACATGTACATCTAAGATCAAAGAAGACGGCTGCATTATGGCAGCTCAAACCATCCAACCGTCGGTCTAAGCAGGGATCGATACCACCGAATGCGACTTAAGTTTCGGATTAAGGTTTGGCCAATGCACACCTTTTTATTCTGGCAGTTCAGTGCGAGTAAGAGTTGACAAACCGGTGGGAGTAGGAAGCTGTTCTCGACTGGGGGTGGTAGTGGGGGAGGGAAGGAATCTAAGGCAGTGACTCCCAACGGGGGCGTTATCGCTCCTGGGGTCGTTTTCGCCACTCAGGAGGGTATAAGAGCCATGGGGCGGCGGAGGGGGGGGGGAGTTTGCGAAAATGAAATACTAAAATTTACTCGAGGCTTTAAAAAGATATTAAGTATCTTTCTTCAGATGAAATTTCAAATTGGAGATGAAAGGGAGTCAACAAGTCTAACTTTCCCTCTTTAGGTTCACTACAAAGTTGGTGAATTATCTCATACTCGATGCAAGGAAATCGCATTTAACAGTGTCGCGTTTCAAATTTTTCCCAGTGGGGACCCCATGATGGAGTTATGTACCCTACCACACGGTCATGAATGATATCGTTCAATATCAGCATTTTGAGACTTGAATTTACGGATGACATGTGTTGCAGAACAATGAGCTATGGTACAACTAATTGTGTTAGCAGTCGATTAGAACTTCAGTTGAAAAATTAAGTTCCCGGTCTACGAAGTGGTGTCTCGGTCTCAAAATGGGTAGTCTCCGGTCTCGGGATAGTGAGGTTTGGACTACAACATTGCTCAAACACATGCCCCAAAGTAGCAGTTGTTACGTATACAGCCGTGCGTGAGATAATAATAGGCTTGGCTGAGTGCTTAAGCTTAAGACCAGGTAACATTTTTGAAATGATTGATCAGCTATGGAGTGCATCTCATGGGGAATTGCTCCTGCCGGAATAGAAAGCTTTTTGTAGGTCGGACAAATTGAAATAAAGGGAGATGTTAAAATATTGCTTTTCTCTTTGTTGAGCCTTTGGAATGAGGAAGTCCGTCTGCCCGATTAAACTCCATGCTTTTCCTTGAAGACACGATATAACCTACTAGGCAAAGTGGATTTTTGGCAACAGCTGTCAGATAAATCATGTGCATTAAGGAAACGACTTGGAGGGTGCAACAAATTCGAAATCGGAGATTATCCGAATCCCTCAAAAAATCCGTCTGTAAAAATTATTAATTATGTTTTGAAATAATAATTTCTTTATTTCATTCATTAGTAAAGCAGGAAAGACAGGGATGTCATCACTAATAATCTCACCACAGATTATTGAAATCGTATTCTCAGATTGTTTTTCAAGTTGTTTTTACGTTAATGATTCCCTGTGGGCCTGTTATTTTTTCACAATTTAACATGTATAATGAAGACATAACCCCACAAAGTTTTATAAACGGATTGTAAAATATTAAGTTCATTGAGAAAACAATGTGTCATGTGTCAATGGGTTTTGTACTCGTACCCACAGATAAGTACGTTGTTCCCAACTGGGCTTGGGGTTGTAGAATATGCCCACGGTATTCCCCGCCTGTCGTAAGAGGCGACTAAAGGGGAGGACTTGAAATGAATTTATCTAGGTGACACTATGTAACACATTCGTGTTGATGTGTCGTTAGATGTTATCTAACTAACTAACTAACTAACCCAACGGGGCGACATCGCCCCCTGAAGGCTTTTTCGTAGCTAAGGGAGGGGGGGGGGATAAGAGCCAAGGGGCGACAGTGGTGGCTTTTGATATGAATGAGATCATACTAAATTTAAACTGGTGTAAAAAGATACCAAGTATTTTCCTCTAGCTGAACTTTCAAATAAGTATGCAACCAAAAAGTCCAAATTAAGGCTTAGTGATTCCTTGCCAAAAGGGGATGCGTTTTTAAACTGAGGTTCATCTTTCATTTTTTTTTTACTTCTTGACTGTATCATTTTTTACAATGTTGTAACAATTTGACCTCTGTTGACCTCACATGCCATTTGAACCCAACAAAAAATTGAATAACAAAACATTCAACAAGTGTCTGTGCTTCTTCCTTTGTAATGTCATGTTTAAAAAGTTTCAGTTTTTTACCTCTGGTGACCTCAAAGGACCGTTGACCTCTAACAAAAACAATAGGGTTCTTCCTCTCAATATGACAAATCTAAATACCAAATATGAAGTGTCCGTCATTGCTACCTTGAGATACCGTGTTTACAAGCCATTTACAACGTTTTCGTAGTTTAACCTCTGGTGACCTCAGACAACCTTTGATCTCCACCATAAACAATAGGGTTCTTCCTCTCACCATGACAAATCTACATACCAAATATGAAGTGTCTGTCATTGCTGTCTTCAGATATCATGTTTACAAGGTTTTCGGTTTCTGATTTCTGGTGACCTCAAATGAGCTTTGACCTCCACCAAACACAATAGGTTCTTCCTCTCAACATGACAAATCAAGGTTTCTCAACTTGACAAATCTATATACCAAATATGAAAAGCGTCCTTCGTTGCCGTCTTGAGATATCGTGTTTACAGGATAATCAAAGGAGAGCCACTCGCCTTATACCCGAGGTGAAACACCTACCTTATCATGTTAGACTTAGGCATCTTGGGCTTACCACCCTGGAATTGAGAAGGATTAGGGGGGACATGCTTCAGGTGTACAAATTTCTCTCCGAAAGGAATCCTTTGTCTTCTTGCAATTATTTAAAGGTTGAAAGTAATTCTCGGGTTCGAGGCCATTGTAAGAAGCTAGTTAAGTGTTTTGCAAGGCTCGACATTAGGAAGTTCAGCTTCTCTCATACAGTTGTTAACGAGTGAAATAGTCTGCCTGAGTGGGTAGTTAACTCCACATCTGTGCACTGCTTTAAGGTTAACATTGACAAGTTCTTCCATAACTGTGGTAGAATCTAATTGTGCTGGGCTCGTTTGGTGTTGGTTGTTTGTTTTCAGTTAAGGTTGTATGGACTTCAGGGCATCTTATGGGGCCTTAGCCCTCCTTTGCCCTTTAACCTGTTATGTTATGTTATCGCTTTTTGACCTTTGGTGACCTCAAATGACCTTTGGCCTCCATAAAAAACAATAGGGTTCTTTCTCAGTAACATGACAAATCTATGTACCAAATATGAAAAGTGTCTGTCATTGCTATCTTGAGATATCGTGTTTGCAAGCCATTTACAAGGTTTTTTGCAGTTTAACTCTGGTGACCTAAAATGACCTTTGACCTCCACCAAAAACAATAGGGTTCTTCCTCTCAACATGACAAAACTAAAAACCAAATATGAAAAGCGTCCTTCATTGTCGTCTGGAGATATCGTGTTTACAAGGTGAAGAACTAGTTTTCGTCCTTGAATTTAGTTGAGGCGGAAGCATTTTCCGCGCTCCACATTTTTGATTGGGGATTAATCCCCCACCTTTCTCCTGCCCCGCTTTCCACGCCTATGGGCAAACCTGCATAGTAGCTGTAAGCAGGAAATTACGAGCTTTATCTCCCTCGCTGTATGCTGCCGAGAAACTTTGCTAACTTCAAAATGTTCCATGACAACCAAAATTTTGGCGTCTGCTAACTCAGCGACACGAAAGTTCACGCACACCACGCGTGTACATATGGTGAATGTAGACTGACGACAAATAATATATATTTTGGTAAAAAATGATGAGTCTAACTCTAATTGTAGCTGGTGGTCTGCGGGGTTTGAGAACACGTTTGCCTTCAGCAGTCGTCCCTGGGTCACGATTTTACTCAAGCGATGGACAAGACATTCTTCAACTACGTTATTTGGAGGGAGAAGACAAGGGTAAATGCATGAAAATTTGCTGTACTAGCGTGAGCACTGGAGGCTATAGTAGCCTAACACAAGTAACAGACCTATAAACAGGCATTTCTAACGTTATTTAGTATACTGTATAGGCCTAGTCCTCTGTATGCAGTGAGTGTACCTTGACAAGTTGACTTTTTGAGTCAGTCTGTACCAGGTGCGCTATAGACCCTTTTCCAAATAGCAATTACAAAGGATTGTGGGATCGAGTTTTGGCACAGGCGTTCGAAACATTAGGTACATATACTATGTACACACACTATATATGATGGCACAACCTAACAAGGCCACTCTAAGAAAGTTTTCGTTTTTAAAAAATGTGAATCTGTTTGTACCTGAAAAAGTTTTGGCGGACTTGACCTTATTTGAAAGCTATAAATCTTTACCACAGATTTTTCCTTTCAAGAGATCCCATTACGACAAGTTCAGCATTTCCAGCTCAAGCCTAAAATCAGAAGTAACCTAATAAGTCCAGCGGGCGCTGTTTACAATTTTTGTTCAGAGCTGTATGTACAGGTTCAGTGTAGGCAGTTTGTGCGTTCAATTTGAGCTGTATATCTTAGCGTGCAAGTGCTTGAAAAACAGGTTCACACGCATTAGCAAGGGAGTTTGCTATGCGCGTGCTGCATCAAAAATTGATGCACTGATTGTGACAGCAGTTTTGACGCGCTTTGTTGACTGTATCGATGCACGACATTCGAAAGTGGCCTTATTAGGTCATGTCACTACGTATATAGTAAGTGATCATGAGTCGATCAGTATCATGAGTCGATCACTGCATTCTAAACGCTGATACAGCGTGAAGGCATGATGTGACTGCAATGTAAGCATGACCTGCATTGCATTTTCTTCAAAAAACATAAAAAACAATTATTTGCCTTGCTTTTTTTTGATGTCCAAAGCAAAAACATTACTCATGGCCAAATTTTCAAGTTTCAGCATAGGCCTAAGTATGAACTAGATATTTGCAAAAATTACAAAAAAATGAAAAATGGTGACCAAAATGTCTGTGATGAAGCTCTGACTGAAAAATTTGATAGAAAGGACATTATTCTCTATGATTGTTTGTATAACTGTTCTTAAATGTGGTAATTTATAGCATTTTATTTGCTTGTTTTTGGTAGCGATCGACTCAAGGTTCCTTCATAAGGTTCAAAATTCATTTCCTACAGATTTTGCAATCCGAACAACACCAAAATATAGCACAATAAGGAAGTCATATAACAAAATGTTACAGCAAAGTTTTATTGATTTTTGTAAATGTTTTTAATATTTTTATGGTCACACTGTTCCTTAAGTGATCGACTCATGGTACGCCCAGTTTATATATAATAAGACAAGGTATGACATTTCTCAGGACGAATCACGAATGTTGGCCAATTTTTACACTCTACTCTTACTGTGAACCTCAAAAGACTTTGTCGATCACGTCATCTGTTCCAGCAGAATATCCAACACCTCTACGGATGCAACTTTGTGCATAAGATAAATTCTAAACAGTAAAAAACGGTGACAAATAAAATAAAAATAAGAATAAAAAGTAAGTAAGAGCAGCGGCCCAGTCGCACAGCCAGTGCTTCCACACTTTAAAATCATTTTTCCTGAAATGGCTGATTTCAGGTAATTTTAGATTCCATTTCAGGAAAAATGAATTTAGAGTGTGGAAGCACTGGGTGGCAGTGCAGTCACTGGGCGGAAGTCTTCTCTTATCGAAATGTCATACCTTGTCTTATTATATATGTGTAGTATATGTACGTAAATGTTTCGAATGCCTGTGGAGTTTTGGTGTGTGTCGTTTTTGTCAATGGCATTTTACTGTGGACAAAAAAAAAATGCGTAGGCTACTTAAAGTCTATCCCATAATCCTTTGTAGTTGCTATTTGGAAAAGGGTCTATGACCAAAATATAAACATCTCCAACTCCAAGTCACAGGCGTTCGAAACATTACATATATATACTACACACTATAGGCTACATATATATTAACAAGGTAGGGCATTTCTCAGTACCAAGCACTAATTTTGGCCTATTTTTACACCGCTTACTCTTTCAGGGAACCTCAAAAGACTTTGTTAATCACATCATCTGTTCCAGTAGAACATCCAGCACCTCATTGGATACAATTTTGTGCATAAGATTAATTCCAAACGTAAAAAGATGTGAGAAAATAAAATTTGGAGCACAAGCAGTCGCCTCGCACTTCACTGCCCGCGATACAGATGATAGTAGCCTGCGTAGCTATCCATACTGTCTTTCTCACGTACTGTAACAGAAGGTGAAGCGAAGCAAAGAACGAAAGTTTGTCATGCAGATTAAGGCATAGTTTCACTATTTGCTACCATCACACGTAACGTGTGCTGTGATTGGCTAAGATTCCTACTTGTCCCTTTTGGTATGAAGACTCAGGTTCACTTACCCATAGCCAATCACAGCGCACATTACGTGTGATGGTAAAAAATATGCCTTAATCTGCATGGTGAACTGTCGTTCTTTTGCTTCACTTCATCATCTGTTATGTGTTTCCGTGAGATAAAATAACAATGCAGCCTGTATGCAGAGCCACTACTCATTTTCCAACGGTCTGAAAATAAGCGTGCTGTAAGGATATACTACTAACTTCCCTACAGTTGGGAAAACAGGTCTCTGCTTGGGTTGTAGGTATGGTGGGCAGCACTGAGTGTTGCCACCAGGGAATAATGATAAGCACCCAAGACTATTGGTCATTAAGCTTGGTAGGCTGGCACCACTTGGTACTAACTTAACTTCCAACTGTAGAAAACGTGGTGGTTTCAACAACTGGTTTGGGAGGAAGTTGAGATAAAAATAAACCTTTTTGGGGTATTTTCCCTGTTCTTTTGACAAAGTACCCAAATATAGGGCCAATAAATCAAGAATGTACCCCCACTCTTTTCAACAATTTACCTGTCTCACTAAAGTACATTCTGTTTGGACACTTTACATGGAACCGACCACTGAAATTGGTTTAGCTATAGCCCTGGTCTCTTCATAATTGGAAACACACTGTTCAGGGACAAACTAATCTGACTGGGTTCAAGAGTGTCACATGACTCATAGATGGGTTGCATTAAAAGACCACAAATAGTTAGGAAAACAAGCAGTATTCCATCCAGCCTGCCTTATAAAATGTTTTACCTCCAGAGCTTTTGTTGTACCTGGCTACAAAACATCTTTATTGTGGAGGGTAAATTATTTTCAAAAATTTTGCAGTTTACATATAGCCTGAAGTACTTGGCAAGTGACAGTGACAAGAACACTGGAAACTCCATAGTACAGGATCTTACGAAGAGTTAACCTTCTGTAATGGTAGAAAGTAGTAAAATGGTTGAGGTAACTGATTACTGTCAGGGATAACTCTCTTTACCATGGTCTCTTTGGCTCCCTGGTAGTCTTTTCCAAAGGGCCAAGGGTCTCATCCAGCTGCTACCCTGATAGGTTCCTTGTAAGTTTTTAGTATAAATTATAATTATTTGTTACTATGGTATGCTGAAATTGGAGACCAGGATTGTCCTTTTATGTCAAATTTTTCTTTTGAAAAAAAAAAAAAGCAACAAAAGCTAGACTTAGCATGGCACAGTACTTGAATGGAAGCATCATTATGAAATATCTACTTGAAGGAATATGCACATTGTTTACATTTGAACTTACATAGTACGGTACTTACTTTTTAATTAGTATGCCCTCATTGACTCAAGGTACAGATTGAAATACACGTAAGGTACATGTCAGGTTGTTGCTTGGTGGGGATGGAGGGATCAAATAGACTCACTTTGTTTTTAAACAGTTACAGGTTGGCCTGTATAGCCCACGTATTGTTTAAATGTCTGGTGACAAGGCAGAGTTTACTATTTGTAAAAAGCCTGAAAACCCAGAAAATGCTACAATGATCCCAATCCAACACATTGACCATTTTAAATAGTCAGTAGGGCATACCTCAAAAAAGGCTTTAAAAGTGGGATTTCGTGCAACACAAACGGGGATTACTTAAAAATCCGCCCAGTTGTTATTTACAACATAAATTTTCATATTTTGATTTTCCCCACGTGCAAAAGTTGCACACTGTTGACTTTACAGACAAAATGGCCGCCAAAGTCCCATAGACTACTGTACTGAAGGAAAAATATAAATTACGAACGTATTCAAGCTACAAAAATGAAGGTTTTGGTCCAGCGTACTTGGGAATGACTTCTTACTCATACGTAACCTTTTTCTGCAAACCTTGGCTACCCCCAGGGTCGGGGAAAAGGCAAAAACATAAATAGAGGGCGCTATCCAAATTAAAGCAATACACAGAATAAGTATGCAATAGCTCCATTGCAAACTGTTTTTATTAGGACCATTCCTGGTGGGTCCATGGAACCACTACACAAGGTTTTTAAACAAATTTAGTAGAACTTTGATGCTGGTCAATAGTCTTGTGGGGTCAGGCCCCCCTCTCCTTTGCAAAATCCGTGTGTAATAAAAGTATCTAGTATGTGAAAACTGTGCAAAATTTTGTCAAGTCTTTGTTCGTTTGTACAAATTTTGTAGATTTTAAGTTGGTTTCTCAGTCAAGACATGCCCAACCCCAGGTGTCTTGGAGAGGGGTCTTATGATAAGCCCCCACCCCTTTCCAACATTTGTGTGTAACGTATAACTAAGGATCCTCAAGTTAAAGGGGTGCCATTATGATAATTTCAGCTTAAAGTATGTTCACTTCATATGGGTAACTTTGCATTATTTTTAGCTATAAGTAGGGGGTCTGAATACAAAGGGTTTTATATGGTCTGAGGGCCATGGGCAGATCTAGCCCAACACTGAAGGGGGTAGCCTACAGGTGGGCGCCAGATTCTAAAGGAGCCGGATTGAGTTAAAAATGCAATAATATATGCAGGGGAGGTGCCAGGGTATTTTAATAGAGGGCAAAGCATGGGGAGAGTGATCGCTGTCCTGGGGTGGGGGTCTAAGGGGAGGGGGTGTCCCCCTCCCATTTGAAGGATTATTGATAATTTAAGGCTGCTTAGATGCAAAATGGTGCTGTCTTTGGTATATTTTTCGAACTGATCATATACGGCTGGAAATGTTCATAATTTAGTGAATTCTAAACTTTGGTCAGATGTAAGAGGGTCGTACTGGGAGAGGGGTCTATGGGGAGGGGGTTTGCCCTCCCCTTTGAGAAATTTTTGTTAATTTAAGGTTGCTATTATGCAAAATGGTGCTGTCTTTGGGATATTTTTCGAACTGATCATATATGGCTGGAAAATGTTTCTAATTTAGTGAATTCAAACTTTTGGTTGGGTGCGTGAAGGGAAACCTTCGCTGTCTAAGAGAAGGGCATGTTGTCAACAAACCTCCTGAAGCCCCCCTTTGGATACTTTATGCCTTCTATCAGTGGAAAATTTTTTACACAAAAATACGTGAGTGGAGTCCACAGAAACATTCTTGAACTATTACGAAAATTTTCCTTCCTTAATTTGTGCATTATAAAAGGGTATCTAAAGGCTGCAAACACCAGAATAGGGCCTCCTGGAAGTTCTGGATTATATGGATCAGACATAGCCTAGCCCACCCCTCCTCTTCTCTTATCCTTTCTCTTTCGCTTCCTCCTTTTCTTTTCTTTGGTTTTCTTCTTTTCTTCTTTTTCCCTTTCTTTTTCTTCTCTTTTCCCTTTTTCTTGCAAATTATAGGGGGGCGGTGGCCCTCCCTGCCCCCCGTGGCACCGCCCCTTAAATTGCATTATCCCAATCCCAATTGTAAAAATTACGCCCACCTTTTATGTCATGAGAATCCAGCAGGTGATTTTTTCCCCCACAGTATGGCACTGCCTAACTAGAATGTCAATCTAGGTTAGGCTGGTTTAGCTTTTCGATCTCGATCGGCTTCTCTGCGATATACGATACGGAAGCTAGCTGAACATTCGTGACAGACAGTGTTGTTGTGTTAGTGTAGTGACATTTGTTACAGTTCGTACATACGCGTACGATGGGTGTGGGTTCATATAAAAAAAAAGCTCTAGTCTATAGGGCCAGGTAGTCAGGTAGTGTGTGCACAGCAGCTTGTCATGACATGTAATGCATACCAGAAGTAACTAAGATCATTCGGCTAAGCTTACAAAATGTATATGCTGTGAGTTTCAGCACAAAATTTCATGAGGCGCTGTACAAACTGTAGGCCTACTACATAGTGCCCTAGGATGACGGACACAGGCTTTGATAAATGAATTTATGCTTAAAATACGGTTACACTTATAATTTCAACTTCCGAAGGGGCAAGGGGTGCATTTTCCTGGATGGGTGGACCCAAATCCACCCCCAAATCCTGGAGGGTGCAACTGCCCCAGTTTCCCCCTCCCCTCCGTATCCGCCCTTGCTGAGGATCCGGGTCCCCTCCCCCTTTGCAAACTGGCACAGAATTAGAGGTTATCACCTGAGACAGTGCTAATTTTGCAAAAGTATGGTAATTTCATGGAGGGAAATTGCAATAGTTTTATGTTCTGATGGGGTTAGGGTTAGGGGCCCCTTCCTTTTGTAACATCAAAGATTTTTTTGTGAAAAAGAGGCTACATTGTGTTAAAACTTTTTTATTCTAGAAGGAAGATTTAAATTTAAGATGCAACCAGTACAAATGGATGTGCAAAAGTTGGGGTGGGGATTGTGCAGGGAAAACTATGTATGGACCCTAAAACGTGCTGCTTTATAGGACCATTAGTATACTCTTATCACGGAAAAGGGGATTTCTTGAACTGCAAAGAACTACACACTTGTGAAAGTTCTCTATATTGCACATAGCCTATGACTTTTCTAGATGCAAAATACGTCCAAAAACAGTTCAGTAAGTGCCTATTGACATGAATTCTCATGTCACCTTAACAGCCTGGAATGCTTAAAGTAGACCCAGTTAACATCAGCACCCCTAATGATTGATCATTAAATGGGATGTTTTTATTTTGGCCAGAAGAAAAACTGCTTATGCAAAGCTTATAGGCACGGAAAGGAACTCAACAAATATTTCCCATGTTATCCTCAGTCTTTCAACCATCATGCAAAGAAAATAGTGATAACTTTGTACTTTATATCTTAAGGCAATAATAGAAATTATTATGTCCTACTGGTCTGTACAAAAAGTATGAGCATGAGTCCCTCAAACCAAGGCTTGTTGCTTGGAAAATGGTAATATTACTTCCTTATCAAAGCAACAAAAACTAATTAGGAGCACCTCTTCTTTATAATTAAATAGAAGCCACGGTTGACCAACACTCGTTTCAACACGTAACCCCCCTTCCCCCCACACATACACAATACCAACACCCGTGTACTGTAATTCCTGCAGTTTTGAAGAATCTCAAAACTACTAAAATTCATATGGAAACGAGATGTCTTAGTTTCAGATTAGTGGGACTACCAGCCCAATACCTTACTTAATCAGATCAAGGAGACACAGTTTATACGTGCAAATGATCAAATACTTCATTTTGCCTCTCATGAGTCTTTTATATTCAAGATTTGAGCTCGCAGTCACACACTCTGACAAGAGAGGTGCTGTTTAAGCTCCTGCCCTATAACAGTGCTCAAAATTAGTAAATATTTTCACCCGGTTACAATTCAGCAGTTACAACGGGAATGAGATATAAAAAATACAAATTAACGCTCAAGTTAGTCAGTTTATTAACTTACAGTACATCAGTCACCATCACACAACTGGAATTTAGTAGTACACAATACTACAAAGAAACCTAGCTTCATTGAAAAGGGGGAGGGCAGGGCAGCGATTAACTATAAGAGCACATGTGCATGTGCATGTAAAATGCTGCACTCGGAAGTCTGCATGGCAAACATAACCTCAATTCTTTTAATACAGTGACAGCATGTAACTGTGGTTAGTCCGTACCAGTCACCCAATCAATATATTTTTATTTTTTTAGACACAACACCAGGAACCACAAGAACTTTCAAAATCCTGAGAATAGGGGCAGGGTGTGAAAAAAGAGGGGCACGTTGGTGGGCCGCCCTGTGAAGCAGTATTGCTAGGGCACTGACTACGAGTATTGCTGCAACACTATCAGACTATGGGAATAGTATAGTTGCTACACAGTGCATTGATTGCACACTTTCTGGCTAGGCGAGCATGTTTGTTTTCATCTAATTTAAGTGCTGGCCGGTTAGTTGTCAAACTCAAAATTTTAACAAAAATTAGATATATGTACCTTCGCTGGTTTTCGCTCAATTTTGCTCTTGTCGCAAAACCAACGATAACATTCTCGGTGATACCTGAAGTTTCGTGCAACGGGTACTTGTAAGGGGAACTTGAGGCATTTTCCGATGTTGTTGAAGTCTAAACCAAGTCTCGTAGCCGTAATGTTGACAATTTCGGCTTCAGGACAGTTGAAGAGTTTCCACTGTGCCCCATAACCTACAAACGTTTCTCACGAAACTTTTTGAAGATTTTGAAGTGTGGTTTCTGCACTGAAAACAATATGTACGGCACAAAACTCTGGATTTTGACCGGGTTCGACGTTTGACATGGGGGCTGCCATTTTGTCGTCTGCTTCGTCCGAGTAACTAGGATGTCACTGCCTTGTCATTGGTCAGTTTCCTCCCTGCCTGTTTCGTGATTGGCTGGTGACCTAGCGATCATGGTGGATTTAAAATGAAACTTCGGCATTGTTTTTGCCTATTTTTTTCGTTGCTGCGCACTTTTTGAACGTGGGGAAAAAGCATTTCGTAATAAGAAAACCATAATCTTCCTTTCTATGGTGTTCCCCAGTAATCCCCTTTTGTGTTGCACGAAACAACAGAAAAAACAGGTACGCCCGACTGACTAAAAGGGCATTCTTGTATTTTGCACTTTTGTAGACATTACTGTACCTTTGAATTTGTATAAACATATTAAAAAGGATAGGCTCAGTGAGCTGAGGTATGTCTTAAAGTTATCCTTTGTTTCTTCAACTTGTCATTTGAGGACAGTTCTAACATCATTGTATCCTGAAGGAGTTATATTTCAATGGGAAATGGAAATCACAATGAAAATATACATGATCACCAAGTCTGGTGGATTAAAAGTGTCATTATCTTCCCCTTACTTAGGTATTGCTGTGATGGGGTTCAACAGACCAGAGGCAAAAAATTCGTTCAGCAAAAGTATGGTTCAAAAGGTACAGTATCAAAATTCTGTGACAGACAAGTATTTTTTATTCACCAAATGGAATAACAACTTGACTGAGAAGGAATTAAAGAGGGATAGTGGGTGAGATGCTTGGACCTCTTGTCATTTACAGCATTTTGATTTTGCCATCATTTGCAATGACAGGCTGACAGCTCATACTTTTCTGAGAGTCCTTGTGCACTATTATTACTCAGACGAAGAAAGAGGAGGAAAAGGAGGATGGGGGTGTGTGCTTATGTGTGTATGCCTGTGTGTGTAAGTTTGTTTGACTGTCAGACTGAGGACCTAAACAATGGATTTCAGGTCCTCTGAAGGAAATTTAATAGATTTCTCAAGTCCTTGTAAGTTTCAACAATAGACTGTCTGTTTTTAAAGTTAGGGTTAAGGAAGCAAACCAAAGGAGATAACAACCAGGTCCTCGATTTGTATGTAAAAACAACTTGCATACTTGTGTATGTGTGTGCTAAACAATTTGGATGTGTTGCAGTGTGAAAGTCTTCCCAGAAGGCATCACTCCTTGGAGAGTCATGGTATTAATGAAGTTAAGGGGTGGGCAAATGACATGAAATGTGTAAGTGTTGTAACTTTTTATGAAATTTCACAAAAGATTCAGAACTACACTGACTGGAACTTCTGTGTAGTTTAAAGTTTTAGGAAGCCAATTGGATGAACACTGGTGAGATTTGCCTTCTCTTTTTGAACTGTGCTCAGAGGTTAACAAGGCAGGCGTGTAATAATCCCTCCCTATCCTACTCCCAGGACCCCCATTTAACGTCCCCATCGGATGGAAATGAGTGTATCCCCAGTCTTAAACCACTTTCCCAAAGGCTTGGAGGGTGGAGGTTCCTTGCTCTGCACCAAAGTGAAGCTGAATCGAGCAAGCTCACATCTCCCTGGATCAACATCCTGAATCAGTCACCTTCTTGAAACGGACAATCAGATACCCAATTAAAATTCAATAATTGAACCCCCCCCCGCCCCCGTCCTAGCATGACAGTGAAGGTTAGGTTAGATGAGGTTTAACGTCCCAGTTTCCAACCAACTGGTTCAAGTCGAGACAACCACGGCCTTTTTTCCAGTTGTGGCTAACTGGCTTGTTTTCCCTACTCCATTGTTTATGCTGAGCACCAAGCACAAAGGCAGTAGGTTCCCTTTGGTATGACCCGGCCAGGATTTGAACCCTAGACCTTCCGGCTGCAAGTCGGATGCTCTAACCACTTGACCACTTCAGCATCACTGTGAACAGCTATGCTGAACAAGTACAATTTTGTCCCCAGAAAATTTCAATAGGTTCCATTGAGATTAGATCCAGGGACCTCTAGTGTGCAACCACCAAGCCAACTCCGAGTCCACCCTGTTCTTTGATGAACATTGTAGAATAATTTATACCCTGTTATTATTTAGCTTATTTTGTGTAGGAAATTTCAACTCTCCACCATAATAGTTCTGCAGTGAACAATTTCTGTACAAAATTGCTCAAAATGAATTTTCAGTGTCACCTCCCCTCAGACAACACTCCACTCCCAGGATTGCTTTCAAACTGACAAGTTTAATCAATTAAATTGAAAAAGCAACCTCCCCATTAGAAGACCTAGTTACAGGCCTGCTGTATGTACAGTAGGTGCATGTATATCCTAAAAGCTGGTGTTACATTAACCACTGTAAGAGTATGCAGTGTCATTATTATTGCATACTGAGTCTAATTAACTGAAACAATTTTTTTCCTAGCTCGAGGATGCTCTCAGTGCTGTGGAGTTTGACAAACAGGTCAGAACTTTGATTGTAAGAAGTTTAGTTCCAGGAATATTCTGTGCTGGTGAGTGCTCACACAGAGGGCAGTATGACTCTTACTTATGTTTGTGTATTGTGTATTTAAAGATGACATAAATTACGTTCCTCTCTTCAGTCCAAACAGCATTGTAACGATTAGCTTGCCTGTAGGTTTGCTTTGCTTTTAATTGCAAAGTTACTTTGACAAATATGACAAAACTTATAGTTTATGTAAGTATTTAAGTTTCCTTTACATGCAGTTCCCCACTAAAAGGTTTTGTGGTAGGTCAGGTTTCCTTGTTACCAAACCATGAATGAAGTTATCAGAACATAGATACCTACATAAATGTATTTTAGAAGTCTTTTATTCTGTTGGCTTTCACTGCTGCAATTTCATTTAAACATGTGTTTTTTTATAGCTATAGGTCAGTGAAGCTGTTGAGTTTCTAAAACTCTGTTAAGTTTTTCCGTGATTGCCAAGGAAATATGTGAAGAAAATTCAATTGAACATTTTATTACCTTACATTGATTGCAAGTTGAATTCTTTCTGTTTAACCATTACAGGTGCTGATCTCAAAGAGAGAGCTAAGATGCCTGTAAATGAAGTTGGACCATTTGTATCAAGACTTCGTGGAATGATTGGACGATTTGTGAGTCTTCCTTTCCCAGTAATTGCTGCAATGGATGGCACAGCTGTAGGAGGTGGACTAGAAATGGCCTTGTCCTGTGATTTCAGGATTGCAGGTATTAAGATTTAATTTTCCTTTATGACTCTGTGTTTGTATTTGTGCATAAATGTGCACATTTAAGGATACTGCTCCCAAATTTGTGTCCTAGTATGCACACAGTTAATGCATTTTGTAACATGTGAAACCACTTCAGGTTACACATGCCATGCAGAAATTCATTTTATTAATGCATGGCACAGAGGGCTCTCTTTCAAATTAATGATGCCATCTCTTCAAAATCATTTTTACTCAGTAAGGATTATGTTTTCTTAGACTCTCTCTATTATTGCTTGGTTGTTTGTTTTCTTAATATTGTTGGTTATGTTTGTTGATTTTAGCTCACATATTATTCTTGGGCAATGTGTCTGCAAATTGTGAAGTCAGTCATATCTGAGGAGTGTGTCACCACTCACCAGTGTCACATTAGAAGATGAAGCCACAGCTGAAAAATATTTTTTGTTCAGAATAGTTAAGAGTTCTTTGAAATTTTTTTCATTTAAGGTGTTTGTTTCTCGTTTCTCTGGTACTACTGCTTTAAGCAGTTAACAGTGTGGAGTAATTTTCCATAGACAAGTATTTTGTTTGCAGGATATTGACAATACTGCACAGAAATCCAACAATCCTTCACCTTAGCACAAACACTGTTTATTAACATATCCATTCCAATTTTCTACAGCCTGAAGGCTCCCATGGACTTTGAAGAGGAATTGGGTAAAATGAAAGATATTATGCCCCAATTAGTTCCTTTGGTGACATGGCAGTGGTGTCAGTTTTCTCCACTGATTTAACTTTGGTGTGGGTGCCCCAAAGTTTAAAGGTTAATAGAATAGTAGCTATCCCTGTCTAAAAAGAGGGTGCTCTCTTTGAAAAATGTTTGCTAAAATAGATGATAACTTTATTTATGGCCTTCTTTGATGACTAAATACATTTCTGATTATCATTACTCAATGTTCACACTAAAATTATTGCTGTTTGCTCTGTTTTAAGGCTTTGAATGGATAATTTCTGTCCAGATGGCTCAACTTTTTTGTCCGGGTGGTACATTTTTTGTCCGGGTGCTAAGCACCCTCTGCACATTCTGTCTGGGTGCAGCTCTGTAACACAACAGCTAGTGGAGAACACTGGGTGTGACTGTATAGGTCTTGTACTGAGGTCTTTAGTGGATGCCATCATTCAAAATATATATTCATGTACATACTGGAGCATTGTATAGTGGCCTTGCATTAGACATAGTATTGCTGGCAAGTGAAAAACTGCATGTGCATTTGAGTTTCATTAGGCACTCAGCTGCTTAGAGATCCAGACCCTCTTTGTGGAACCATAAACTGTGTATCTGCTACTTTATCTAGTTAAACTTGGTCCCTGTCTGCATAATTGATTCCCGGTCCTTAAGTCAATTAAGACCTTAAGTTCCTGTACATACCCTACACAAAAGATTTAAGTGTGCAGTGATGTGATGATACCTTATCAGTTGTTTGATCAACTGGACAAAGTTCCTCACTGATCAACGCAATACGCAATACGCCGTAGACAGCGAAGTTAGGCCCAGCCTATAGGCTATAGCCCACAACAACGTTAGCACATTTAACTTATCAATAAATTCAAGTGTGAATGAAATAATTTAATACCCACCTGTTTTTATGATGAGAAACAATCGTTGGATTATAAAAATATTTTCACTTCACTCAAAGAGAAATTTAGCCGAAAATATCTATTCTGCCACCTCTAGCTATCCGTTATTGAGAATCCTGCATTCTGATTGGTTAAACACTGACCTGTTATTCCACAACATACGGTCAGTAAACGAAAACACTGATAAAAAATAAAGTTTTTCACACAGTTTTGGTGGTAGAATAGGAATAAACCACATTTGTCAGACTGTTATTGTCTCATAAACTGTCTTGACTCCAAATTTGCAAAATAACAGACTCGGCTTTGCCTGGTCCGTTATTTTGCCAAATTTGGAGCCTCGACGGTTTATTCACGAATAGTCCGCCAAATGCGATTTATTCCTTAAATATAGTCCGTGTATGATCTAGCAACAGGTGTAGCTTTACCTAACATAAACAATATTAAATTAAACACAATGACAATTGTATAAGTTTCCATACAGTGCACACACAGTACATATAGTACTAGTACTAGTACTAGAATAACCCATGTTTAGCAGCGCAGTATATAGATCCTGCCCTGGATGCGACGTATACTGCGGAGAATGGAAACTTCCAACGTTAGACCTACCAGTTTTACGGTTATTTTTATCATTACGGTAAACTAGTGGAATGTATAGTGTGAACAATATTATAATTCAGCAGGTGAGTATTTAGTGAGTTGAATTTTCTGTCGTAAAGATGCGCATGTCAACATTTATATTTACAACTGAATTACACTTTTGATCGTAAGTAAAATTTGTGTCGGCTAAAAAAGCCCTGTTTCGGCGTAAAACGCAAACCCTGGGTGTCCTCCATCCTTGAGTCTGCATACAATAGCAACACTGAACTGATAGCTTTTTGCAATCCAGAAAGAAACAATGATGTAGTATGTGATGAAAGACCTCTGTAAGTCCTTAAGTACAAGTATGGTGAAACAGTCTTTGTGTGTAAGTACCCACTGTTGAATTCTTGTTGTAACTCTGATATTTTTGCACAATGTATACCAAGGCAAAGAATCCTGAAACCTTTTCTTAGAAGATAATAGATAGCTGTTTGCAGTGTTGATAATGTACCCTTTGTTTTGGAGTCGATTAATTGAGCAACTCTTCTTGTGATTATAGTGATTAATCGCTTACAGTTATGATGTCATTCCTGTTGTTCTTTACATTGCCCAATCAGCCATTACAAATATTTCAGAGTTTTGACACAAGTACTGTGTAACATTTGTGGAGTAGTTGTGAGAAAACCATCATTATGCTTATGGGATATTGTTGACAAACTGCTTAAGTGATACTTTGATAAGTCAGGCTATATGTAAACAGCAAACTATGTTAATACAGTGCTTGTAGCTGAGTAATTGCAATTAGGTTTGAGCGCAAACAATCAGACTTTCACAGAGTGATCACAACTACTGGAGGTTGATTACGACTGCTAGCAGTAGTTAGGTGTTTATATGACAGATTGGTGTGAATGGTGTGTTGCCCTTCATTTTGCTGCTAGGACTGTGAAATATCAAAGACTGTAGAGTTTAAAGTGAAATGTCTTCACAGTGCTATTTTGATAGATGCTTTTGTTTGTAATAATATTTACTCAAATATTTTCTTGTTTCATGGCAGCACATACAACAAAGATGGGAGTTGTTGAGACAAGGTTAGCAATTATACCGGGAGGAGGTAGGTAGACAGCTGACAGGCTCATCTTTTACCATCCCTTTCATTGTTCTCCTTACAGTATGAATATTGTACAATGGAAAAGGGGCCCACAGACTTAATGGTATTTTTACTTCCAAGTACTTAAGTGTTCTTTTTGTGACCTTATGATGCCCATTAACTATTAATGAATGTTGATTAAACAGCTTGTGGTAAATTTGTCAGAGAATTTTCATGCTAGGGTTGCTTTTATGGATTCTAACTTTATTAGTGGTAATATATTGTTGTCATTGAAATTCGTCTTGTAGCAAATGTTGTCACTGCTATTATTGTTTCAGGTGGTACACAGAAACTCCCCAGATTGGTTGGTCCTGCTAAAGCCAAGGAACTCATCTTCACAGCCAAGGTGATAGATGGTATAGAAGCAGAAAAGATTGGTCTTGTCAATTATTCAGTACCTCAGAATGACAATCATGATGCTGCATACCAAAGATCTCTAGAACTTGCCAGGGAAATTCTGCCAAATGTAGGATGTGGTGTCCATTTGATTTTTCATTGTTTTTTACATTATATTCATAAGTTACCAACATGAAATGATCATAAAAAGTATCAGGGGGTTAAAAAGCTAGAAGGCATGCTTATATCTCAAAGCCATATAGCATGCACAACAAGTGCATTTTTTTGCCTTCATGACAAAAACTGTGCAGTTATGGACAGAGATAATTCTCTCTATTTTGGGAAGACAGATTGCATGCTTGTGATACATTGCAGAAAGTGATTGAAGGGTACCAGGGTTGAAAGTGTCTTCATGGCTGTATAGGAACATTCACTCGACCATTTAAACTAGTATTGAGCAAAAAGAGATTGGTTTTAAAAGTTGACTAGAAGTTTATAAGTGAAAGTCTTGTTGCTACAGTGCAATGTCAGTAACGAATTTTTTGTACAACCTGTATGTTTACTGAAAATTCCCATCAAAGTGAGTAAAATGAAGGTTTGCTAGAATTATTTGGTCACATTAGGCTTTTAAATCCTTGCTAGAGACCAGAGATGAGAATAAACCTTGCTGAGATGTTGTACTGTGTGCAAATTGTTTAATGTATGTGTTGAAACATGCAGATGACCTGAGCAACAGTGGCAGGTTGCCAAGTTTTGGTAGGCAGTGATTGATTATTGGTTCTTGATATAGGAAAGACATGATGCAGAATTTGCCATTAAGGTAATGTTACAAATTTTAGCCCACTTATCAATCAGTCTGTCTGTCTGTCCGTCCAGCGGTTGGTCTGTCCATCCGTCCATCAACCAGCCCCATCCCCATCCATCCGTCTGTCCATCCATCAATCCTTGCAATTTATTTATGCTGGCGTCACACTGTCCCGAAGTTGACACCAGATGGACACACAATAAAGGAAATTTTCAAATTCGGCTCTGATCGTAAAAACATCGAGACATTGCCGGTGGAGTTTCTCAGGCTTCCAGAGCAACTTTGGGAGCTGTGGCAAAATCTTTAGCATGCCCAAAAATTGCCAAAGGACCTTGCGAAGGTTCATTTTCATATTTAGTTCCTGTGTCCGTTTTGCCCTTCGTGAGGCCATCATGAGGGCTTCTTGTCAAATCGTGTCATCTTCGTCTTTACTTCACGTGATCATTGTTGCCATCAGACATTTTTCACCTCGCGAAGACAATAGGAAGGAAACGAGAAGCTGCACAATTGCCTTAGGAAGGCAACACGACTACGTGAAGCCCTCGTAATGCCCTGTGTAACCATTGTATTTAACTACGATGACATCAACATGGGACCTCGTGGACATATAAAAGGCCAGCCTCAGAGCATCAATTGCCAATACATGTAGGGTTTAGTCACACGTTCAGTCAGCCCTGAGCAACTCTACACAGCAGAGGTGTGTATAACTCTGAAAGCTTCAATTAAATGAATTGAAGTGAAAGGGGGTGGGGTAGGTACTATCTGACGTTACCAATTTGGTGAACTATCATATTTTTTAGGGCAAAGTACCTGATCATGTTATGCATGATAAAAGCAAAAGCTGTAAGGAATTCCACTCTTTTGGAGGAACATGAGTCATTCTGAAATTGACCATTAAGAGGTTTTATCAAAACCAACTAGACCGGTATCTATTCTTCACCTATAGGCAGAACGTCATCAGTAGAAGCCTTTGCATGCCAAGACAGGGTTGTCAAAAGTTCTTAATGCAGCTATGAGCGCATCAAAGCAAAATATTGTCATAACTTTCTTCTGTTTCGTTCGACCCCTGGTCTGGGGAAAACCTTGATTTTACAAGCAAGTCTTTGAGATTTGGTGCACTTCTATAGGCTGTAATAGGCTGGTCAGGAAACAGACGGGACACTTGCTGGTCAAGTGTAGTTATAGTTTGTGTTGAAAACGAGTGGTGGCGCTGTTGGTGTATTTTTAGCCACAACACGGCCGGTAAAATGTTTTATAGCATCGGTTAGTCACGTGACGCCTTCATGACCTCCTTCGAATGCATCATACTCTCGATACGACGTTGTGTAGCCTTTGTATGCCCTTTGTGCCGCCTTTGTCTGTCCTTCGGGTATAAACTACTATAAAAATGAACATGTTCGTGTTGCCTTCCTGTGTGGTTCTGGTGCCATCGTGTGACCTCCTGTAGGCATCATTCTTGCTTTGGCTGTTACTTGGCTGTTTGACCAAGTTCGGGGCAATCTTCGCCAGAAATTCCAAATTCCATATTCGTGTGTCCATCTGGTATCAACTTCGGGACAGTGTGATGCCTGCAATAGGGCCAAACCAAAATCTCTTCAACTTACTGAAATCTATCTTTCCATCAAAAACCTGAATCCAGTGCTTTTTCTCTCCTGTAAATACAATGAGCTCAATGAACTGTGAGAATTTACTGCAGAGTCTGCTGCACAAACAAGTTACACAGAGAAGCTGAGACCCCAGTATGATTAGTAGCACAATAGTTACACAGACTGCCAAGTGAATTTGCTGGACTTAGGTGAAAAAGCATTTATTCACATCCAATCTGTCAGTGAACAGGTGTTTGGAAGCTAAACCTATAGTTAATAAACCATTTCACAGCATGGGTAAGGGACCAACAGGCTTGGTTCAGGTTTCAGTTGTGTGCATTATGTTATAGTGTGGGCCGGTGTTTGTATGGTGTAAAGATGACGTGAGTATGACAGACAACTCATGTCAGTGCATTAAATGTGGGAATAGATTAATCACAGATGTTATTATTGTAAGTCTAATCTTTACCCAGTGATCTGCTGACATGAATTTAACCTTTAACTATAAAATAGCCACATGGAATATTATGCAACAATTATTGATTTGATAATTCTTCTAGTCAATTTGCTGTTGCATTCTTACAGGGACCAATAGCAGTGCAGATGGCCAAACTTGCAATTGATAGGGGAACGGAGGTAAGTCCAAATAACAACCTATTGAGTTGAAAGGTACCTCAAGTCTATATTTGTAAAATGCATTTTGTAAAGGTTGAAATAGCAAAGTCAGTGGTCTAACTCACATATTGACAGCTTATGTATGTGTTGAATTACAAAATGGTAAAATTTATTTGCATAATGTAAAAGAGTAGGTGGCACAATGATTTGTGATGCCACTTTTGTGCTCCTCAGTGTACATGCATTTTGTTTTGCTCTGTTTTTCCCGCAGAAGAAATATGATCTGTGGCTTATTGTTATAGAATGTGTTGACTCCAGAAGCCCAGGTCTCACAACTTGTTTTGCTAAAGATATTTTATTTTCCAAAGTAATCAAGAAACTTAATTGTAGGAAAACAAAATCTGTAACATGAGTAGTTCAAGAATGGCACCTCATTGTCTGGCAGGATAAACTACTTTAAATAAAGGGATTAAATTTCAGTATTGTTGCTGAAGGTAAGTGCTATGAAGATTCAGATCTGTTGGGTGACTCCCAAATTTCAATTGAGTGATTTACTTTTTTGAAAATATAAACTTTTGTTCCCCTTTGATCAGTAATTACTTTAATACACTAGAACAATATGCATCAGTGTTTCATGACCACCAGTGAAGGAAAATAGAGGTATGATAGCTTGTATTAAATGAAAATCTACTGTTTTCCTGATTTTATTACTTACATTGTTATGGTCATTGTTTCACCTTGGAGTTTGGTTACACTCAATCCCAAGGAGAGTATGTGATTAGAATCTGATGCTCTGTTTGGCAATGGCTGTTTCTGTAGAATCCTCTTCAACTGAAGATCTTACCTCAGTATGTTTATCCTTGCATCATTTGGGATCAGATTTTGATATCAGGATCAAAAATGCAAGTGTGGAGTCATCCAGGATCAAGATTACTTTAGGTCAAAGTGATTGTATGATGAAATACAGAAATACTATGTAGATTACATGCATGTTATTTCAGGTTATGTCTGTTTGGTCTTTAAGGGACACAATAGAAGACACCAAATGTATTTATGGGTAAACATGGAACTTCTCAAAAAGAGGGCAGTGCTTAGAGAAACATATACTTAAATGTTATATTTTTGTATTGTTTTCAGCTTCAAAATTTATTTCAGACTTTTAAAATATCACATTATCTTATAACGTTTGTTTTGATAATGATTTCTGAAGGGAACTTTCATTTGAATTCATGGAAATAGTAAAGTCCTGTAAAATTTTAAGACAAGTTCAAAAAGTTTAATTACAAGATTTAGAGGGTACAATGTCCTTGATGAGCTGTAGTGGCTACTGACGTAGAATATATCTCAATAAACTAATTGTTAGAAAGTTTTACATTTTGTGTTTGAAGTTTCAACATACAGTTATTTTAGTAAAGGGAGATCTTTAAAGTCTTCAGAGCATGGTAGTTTTGTGTTCTGCGAAGGACTTTTATGTGAATGGGGTGGATTTCAGGAAGGAACTTAACACAGGAAATGTTGACAGGAAATGTTGACAGCAAAAGTTGAGGTAGTTAGATATCTGCAAAGTAACTTGTTGAGTCAGTATTTAGTTAAGGAAAATTGCATGGAAGTTGTGCCTTTCTTCATGCAAGTGTCTGCATTGTTATTAGTACAAAAAGCCATGGTATAGCATACAGACACACACTCTGTTATACTGTTGTAAGATTTGAAGACCACCATTTCAAAGTACAGAACCAGCCAATGAAGTTGGCTTAGGATATGCTAGAACTAGTTACAACTTTGCAACCATAATTGACTCAGTGCATTAATGTGTCAGTTATGCCTCATGTCAAGGGCAGCATGTATTGGTTTTGTGAATACCAAAATAGAAGGAAGCATATTTACTTTGTTAAATATTTTGACTAATTCAACACCTTAAACTGTTCTTTGTGAAGCTGAACCTTGGTTATGCCTTGCCCTTGTAAAGTCTATGATGAATTAAGGGGCTGTAATGGTTTGCCTGAAAAAGGCAGCCATTATGGAAGGGTGTACATAGGTGGGCTCTCTTTCAATGTTGAGGATCAACACAATGCAATGTCTCTGAACATTTCCTAACATATCAACTTTGTCTTCAAAATGGACTCCACAAGCTTGCAGTGTACTCTAAGACAGAATAGAAACTTGCTGTAAAGTGTTTTTTCATGTAAAACACAGAGGATGATTTTAATAAGGCCCATGATTTGCTTTGTTCCTTTGGACAGGTTTATGATTCAAACATGTCAATTTATTACCAGTTTTGACCATATTTCTATGAAAAAGTAATTTCAACAAATATTGGTTCTTTCAAAGGCTATGTTGCTCTGACTATTTTCTGCTTCTTTCAGGTGGATCTTGCCTCTGGTCTTGCATACGAAGGAGCATATTATGCACAGGTAAGTTACAGTTATTATCCACAAATAGTAACGTTCTGTTATAAATATTCAGGATTTTTTAGTCATCACAAAATAAAACTAAATGATGTATTTAGACCAATGTCTATAAAAATGTCATATTAATCAGTGGTTTAAGCCACAATTTATTTTTAATATGATAAGGACGAAACTATTTCTAAGCATTCTGGTGAATGTAGTTAATTAGTTAGATAATATTTAACGACACACCAACACAAATGTGTTATATAGTGTTAACTAGATAAATTCGTTTCAAGTCCTCCCCTTTAGTCACCTCTTATGACAGGCGGGGAATACCGTGGGCATATTGTGCAACCCCCAGCCCACAGGGGACCCAAACATGGGGGGGGGGGAGGTTTGCTCGGTTTTGTGGCGCCGACAACCCGCCAGTCATGGGGTGAGTAATAACGGTATCATGTGCGCATTTTATAGGCGAGAGTTGGGGACAAACTACTCGCCACGCACTACCTCCTCACCCCACCTGGATGCAGTTTAACGCCATACCCAGGACAATCTGGTGAATGTAGCATACAATTATAGCTGTAAGTTTGGTTGGTACGATCATAGCAGATGAAGTTATCTATCACACTTTCAACTCAAAGTTTGCTGAAGTAAGCATGTTAAAGGGGAGTTGACATTGTGTCCAGACATTATTCCACACTTTAATGTTTTACTTAGGGAATAAAGTCAATGGTGCCCATGTCTCTACATCAGATTCGAACAGGCTATGACGTCACGCATATGGGCTGAGAGACCCGAGGCGAAGCCGAGGGTCTCTGCCTATATGCGTGACGTCATAGCCTGTTCGAATCTGATGTAGAGACATGGGCACCATGACTTTATTCCCATTCATAAATACTTTAATTTCGAGATGTTTAAAAGTGGAAAAGTTTGCTTTTTTACGATTTTCCATTGATCATGAATTATTCTCCCAAACTTACTAAATTTTCGCAGAGTGCACATAAGACTGCGTATAGGCTGCCTGCTAAATTACGAGCTATGTAATATGTAGGCTATATAACTTGCTGCACTCTATAGCTTTGTCGTTTGTAAACACACGGCCATACTTTGTGACGTCTCTTTTCGAATGTGGATTTTTTGGAAAATTTTGAGCGAGGTCATATTTGAAACGATTTCTCTGTTTGAATTGGAAATGTACTCCGCCTTGACAGTTCCATTAACACTACATTTGGAGGACTTACTAGCGTGAGGATATGTGGTTTTTGCGACATTGCTCACCGTGACGTTCAACACACTAACGTGCTGCTTCGTTGTTGAAAACAAATAACGTTAGGCCAACGTTTGTTTGTCCTAGCCTTAACCTAGTCTACTAACTTATCGTTACGCTGTTTTCGAACGGTGAGTCAGTTCGAATTAGACTCGTACTAGACGAAGTCTCCTTACCCGAGTGTCATTTGCAAGCAATTTCCATCTTGTGATTTTGAGATACAAAGGAGACTTTTCAAATGTGATCTAAAACTGTTTACATCTGTGCACTGACAATATTGATACTGTTTCGGATCAAAGTAAAACCAGCGTGCTTAGCCAGAACAGTTATCATGTGCTATAGGGCCTCACGTTAGTTGCTTGACTTGTGCTGTAAGTTAACGTTAGACCTAATGTTAGTGGATGGAAATGTCATCGCAGAGAGCTTGTTCTTTACGAGTGGAACTTAAACCAGACAGATTTCTTTACTGACGTTGAGCTTTTCTTACAAAAAAGAATGTAGGATACTGCAATTTGGATAAGGTTTGTTGATGCAGTATACTTTGTCATTAGGCCTGGGCATATATTGGGCAGTAGCCCCCGGCCATCGTTTCCATAGCATATATTCTATTCTTCGATTGGAAATCCCCTTGATGATTTTGGAGCTATATTTCTTTGAAATATAGTGCACAGAATACGTGGGGCCAACGCTATTTTTCTGGAATATGAAAGATGAGTTTTAAGGTTAGTGAGTGCTCATCACGCATTTTACAACTGTATTTATATTATTACCCATCCCTGATAAAGGTCTATTACTGAGGTAAGAAATGCTGTATAATTTCTTCTTATCGGCGATGTACCAAAATCAAGCGGACGCACGATAGTTTGACACGCTTTTAAAGCTAAAGTTAGAGCCTAGGCCTGTAAAACACCTTACTCAGCGTGAAATCACTTCAATTTCTCTGAAAAGGCCTGAAATATCGTTTGTAGCCTAGAAACTGATTATTTGTTTGGATGATGTGCAACGTTGCTGTCAACCAAAATACATTATTTATAATTTGGACAGTTACTGAAAAAAAAATTACAGTTGAAGGCCCAGGCCTACTGGCCTACCTAGCCTGTACAAACAAACTGTTTACTGTAGTGTTAGAGCTGTGTTTACAATCATGTTGATCAAAAAGTTGCTCTCCATACACCCTATGTCTCTACACTGGATTAGAACATGGGTAACTGACCAATCACAAGCCAGCATTCTCAAAAAGTATTTATGAATTATCCTTAAACAATGAATTTTCTCCTCTTAATGTAATGTCATGCATCTGTTATTGTGACAGCTTCACATGGTCTAGGTAAGCTCACACTTCTTTAAATATTAAAACAGTTGATCAAAAACAAAGGGAAAAAGGGGATTGTTCTCTAATGAGATGACATCATTCCTACTTGCTTCAAGTTCACTTTGGGTATAACAGATGTAGTGAATTTTCTCCTAGTATGCAGAGAACCACAAAAGAATGAAATGAAATCTCAAAGAAAAGAAATTTCACCAGAAAGCTTAGATTAAGTTCCTCTTTAAGATATCAAAACTAAATTTGAGTTTAAAGCCTTCATGTGATGTCTGTTGTTCTAAGATAAAAGAAAGCTCATCTTGTGTAAGACAGAGGAGGAGTGTCACGATGTGAGACCTTGACCCCTTATATTTCAACTGTTTCAACCATTTTTTGTGAACAGTGAAGTCAGGAAAAGGCTTCCCCTGAAAGTACTTAGATTTCATCAGAGTAATTTCTTGGAAAATTGAAATTCCATTTACAAAATATAGATGACAGAGAAGGCAACTGAAATGCATCTGTATTATTTTACATCACTCTCTCTTCTTTGTGGCAGACAATACCAACCAAAGACAGGATTGAAGGACTCATGGCATTCAAGGAGAAGAGGAAACCTGTTTACAAGGGAGAATAGTTGCCACTTTTAGATGGACATTTCTCAGGATGTTAAATTGATGGCCAAAATGGTTAAGTGCTTATCATGATGCTGTCATATTTGAAGTAATTATTAATAACATCTGCCTTTTGGAGCTAACAACTAATAATGATGACAAAAGTTTTCAAAATTTTGGAAATTTCAGAAAAGCATGCTGCTAGTTGTGTCATTAAATGTTGGAACCATGTTACAAAAAAAAACTATTGAGGTTAAAAGCACAACTTTGTCATGTTGCTGGCATACTCTAATGAATTCTGAAAAAAAAACACTGATATGTAGTAAGAAAGAAAGATTGAAGCTTTAGAAGCTTCAGTTACAATGCTCAAAAATGTAACAGATTGATGGGGGATAATATTGGGCCTGGTATGGTTTTATGAAGTGTTATTTTTGAGGCTAAATAAAGTGAGAAATATATTTTTCTAATGTTTGAAGGTAATCATAGCTTGCTCATACTGGAGTAGTACCAATATTGCAAGTAACCTACGTTACTGATACTGATATTTAAGCTCTCAATATCAGCCAATACTGATCCAGTACCGATATTTGGGAAATATATGCATTCGTCAACTATTACCGTAGGCTACAGGATGCCACAGTGAAGTTTGTTTCATTGTGATGAGGTGAAATATTGGAACTTGCATTCAAATGTACTCAAATGGTGTCCCACTTTCATGACAAATGGGAGGATTAATATCGGTTAAGTGATATTGGCATTTATTGGTAAGTTTTAGTGATACCGGTATAGGATGAAAATGGGGACTATTGGTTGATACGAATGGTGAATATGAAGAATCATTTCAGCACTAGTTCAAACCTGAAATAAAATGTAAATAACTGAATTAAATTTATGAGTTTTTATGATATTTGTATATTAAGTATAGTCTGCCATAGAAGTCTGTAAAAGACAAAATTTCTGGGTAAACTTTAATAAGTGTGTTAACTTAGAATTTGTTTGGATTTCTAAACTGTCATTTCTAAATTAGAACACTCTCTATTGGAAATAAATTTTTCAACTGGAAGTTAATTAGACATTCTGCCCCTTTTATGGACCATAGCAGCCCCCTCTTTGTGAAAAAAAGAAAATCTCCAGTAACGACAACCGTATGGTGTTCATTCTGTGCACACCACATCCATCCAGATGGGCTGACTTTAGTAGCACATTATCACCAGCATCTATGATTGCAAGTGGCAAGGGTGTCCAGTGTTCTTCTGAATCCTTTGAGGGTATATATGGAAAGTTCCTGTTCTCATTGGGATGCATTACCTCATCTTGGAACAAAGCATCCTTCATAATCAAGTCAGTTTGTGGTACAAGGATAATAAAGGTCAGCTGAAGCTGGAAAACTGGAAGAAATGAATAGCTTTGAAGAGTCTGCCACTGCTTTATGATCGATATATGACTTCTCTGTGAAGAAAGGTAACTAAATGTTTAAATTTTCATATTTTTAGGGTAACATACATTTTGGAGGGCATAACCTGTAACCTCTGGAAGAGGAAAACCCTATTGCATTTGGTTTGGTGGAGCTCAGAGGTCATGTGAGTAACCAAAGGTAAAAAACTTAAAACCTTGTAAACCTGATATCTCAAGTTAGGAGGCATGTTTAGTTTTCATACTCAGCTTGTAGATTCATTATAGTCGAAGATGAACCGTATTATTTTTAGGTAGAGGTTAAAGGTTATCTGAGGTCACAGGAGGGGGGTAAAACTGCAAAATTCTGGGAATTTGCTTGTAAACATGATGTCGTAAAATAGGAATGACGGACCTGCTTATATTTAGTGTATGGCTTATTCCATGAAGTTGGGGCACAATTTGTGACATAGGGTCAAAATTTTAAATTCACTTAATATTAAATCTGATATTTGTTTTAGTTGCCACAAGGCTAATACTTCAGCAAAATCATAACCTTTTGTTTCCAACAAGATGCAGAAGTTAGTGGTATCAGTCTTCTTTTGGACAATCTTGGCAAATATCCCGATGCTACTGGACACCATTCTTACACTTCTCTATCAAATAGATATAGACATGCCTTTCCCAACATAAATACAGGTTTGTAATGTACTTTCAAGTCAAAGTAGCAAAACAACTTCAATGATACAATTTTCAATCGTGAGAAATCATACCAGGCATTGCAACTTTTTAGATGTACATAAATTAGTCCACAGTGTGTTTGGGTGCTGTTTATTCTAGTAAAAATCCAGACTTTTAATGTAAATATCAAATTAAGAAGGTAATTTGAAGAATTGTTCCATAGATGGCAACTACAGGATGACAAGAGAATGAAAATAATGTGAAGCATTTACCATTCTGCTGAGAAATATAATATTTCATGTCATCATAGTACCGATACTGCATGGACGCTGTATCTTGCAAAATATGTAAATCTGAGAGATAAATAACTCTCTTTTCATAATTTGGGTTATGGCTACATCCTATATTCCATTTTAGACCTATGTGTATTCAATTAATTTAAAAGGTATTCATTGACACCCCAGAAATTGTAATTACCCATTTTCCCCAGTACCGATGCTACGGGACACTGTGTCCAGTAGTGTCATGTATATTTTTATTGGGTAATTCAAGTTTAATTTTCACATTTTTCTGTCTCAAAATAGTTTTGCTTTGTTGTGCTTATCACCTAGTTTTCATTAAAATAAGAAAATGCAAAAATAGGTGATGACATTTCAAACTAAGTGGAAATCTTTAATCACGATGCTACAGAAGGATACCGATGCTACATAGCAGACACCATGGGTGTTTTTAAAATTTGGCATTTTTGTAAGGAGGAACAGTTCCCCAAAGGATGTTCCACTGGAGACCTCTAGTGAGGTCACTTATGAGAACAGGTCGTTTTTGTTGACTGAGTGTAATGATTTTCTGCAACACATGTCTAAGTGTCTGAATTCTACTGATACTACACTGGACACCATGTTTAAAATTAAGAACATTTCCAGACATAACTTGAAAAAGGTATGTTCCTTGGGCATTGGTGCTTGTCAGACTTTTGTACAAGTAAGTGCACATCATGGAGAGCACAAAATTTGAACATTAAAATGGCAAGTGTACTGTGGCTGAACTGTCAATCCCGATGCTACAGGAGTTTTTTATGTGGACGCCAAATGTAGCATCGGTAAACATATTTTAGGCATACCCCCATTTTAAAATAACTGGTTTTTGTTTTGTTTTAGAGGTTATAATGAATGCATATGGGTGTAAACACACAAAATATGTTGTATTATCATGATTATTTTACAGTTTAGTATAAAAATTGTGTATTGTTTGATTAATACTTCCACATCACATTTTTTTAAAAAAAAAAAATGGCATGGACGCCGACCAATAATAGCTTGATAAAAAATCAAAATAAACAGATGCAGTCTCCATGTTACTTTGATGAGATAGTTTGGAATAGGGTTTATCCACACAAATAGTACTTGTGGTACCAGACTTTAGTAAGAAGTTGTAAAGAGCACTAATGCTGCACAAATCACCATTATTTCCATTGTGTCCCAACTTTATGGAGCTAGCCATAGAGGAAGGACCCCATTGTTTGTGGTGGAGGTCAGAGTACATGTGAAGTCACCAGAGGTGAAAACCAAAGAATGTAATACAATATTTCAAGGTAGGAAGCATGTATACTTTTCACACGTGCAGTGTGGATGCATTAAAGTGAGAAGATGAACCCCCAACTTTTTTGGTAGAGGTCAAAGGTCATCTGAGGTCACCAGAGGTGAAACAGCAAAAATGGCGGATATTGCTAGTAAACACAATACCACAGGATACAAATGATGGATACCTTTCATACTTGATATGTAGGATTGTCACTGAGAAGTAGAATCCTGTTTTTAAAAAGGAGGTCAGAGGTCAGTTGAGGTCAAAAACTGAAATCGTGTTAATGTGACATAGATAAGAACCATATGTACTTTTCATAATGGCATGTGGATGTGTTATACTCAGTAGATGAACCCTGTTTTTTGGAAGGGGTGAAAGGTTATCTGAGGTTGTTGAAGTAAAGGTAGTGAAAACCTTGTAAACCTCTTACAAATATGATATCCCAAGAGGGGTAACATTGATGGAGCTATACTTAGCATATGGGGTTGTAATGCCTTTGGGATTAGTTTCAGGGTTTTGCCTGCAGCAGGGGGGAAGTTCATTATTTGCTGAAGCTTCAAAAAGTGAAAGTACTTTAGAAATATTTTCAGAGGCAAGGAATCAATAAGCCTTTTTGCTTTTTGGTTTGATCCTGAGTCATTTTGTTTAATATCTCCTGCATTGCAGTAGTCATTTAGTTTCAATGCCATTTGCTGAATCACAAAAAACCCCAAACTGAATTCTCCTCTGCACCCACCCCATGAGTATTTGTCTGCTAGATTCGTCCACTATTTCAAAGACTGAGATCTGAACACGAAAGAGCCAGTGGAACCCTGCAGACATGACTAGGAGTGATGTTAAAGAGTTTCAATTTCCAATCATATACCTTGTTTTTGGTTTGGGAATTTTGAAGCGGAAAAGCTAAATGCAAGTTTGTGTGCAGGAGCATGCTGATACAATGGTTCTAGGTTCCACAAGGTAGTGGTCAAAAAATTGTAAATGTTAGTGTGGAACTAGCGCAGAAAATCTGATCATCTGTTTATGCAGTCACTGTAGCCACTGTACTCCTGAATGTAAAAATCACCTTCATACAGACTTAGTAAACAACATCCATGAACATTTGTATGCACTGTCAAATGGTGGTATGTCTGTGTTTAATTGGAGTGGTAGAATTTCTGTTTTTGGTAGTTGGATAGGGCAGTGGAAGCTTACATGCATTCACCACAAATTTGTGTTCAACCATAGATTTGTTGCCAGGGAAGCATCAAAATTGAAGTCAAGAATTAGGTCAAGAAAAATTCCTGAGCTATTCAAGTTAAATCACACCACTATTTTAGAATTGCAACTTGTGGGAAAGCACAAAGGCCAAAGGCCAGAATGAAATACTTCAGATTTCCTGTAATTTCTTGAGCTTTTGTACATTTTGGTTGTATATATGACAATACTAGAATAGCTGGTGGAAGCCTGTTATCAAAATGAAGTTCTTGAATGGAGACATCTTCTCTGGTTTTTAAGTGAGTGACAATCTGGCTTAGTAAATTTAGGAAACAGATGCTTGAAAATTGCCTTCATTGGAAGATATTAAAGGAACTACAGCATAGAAATTCCCCATTTTGATCTTGGTAAAACTTTGTCAAACTTAAGCAAGGGATGCTTACCATGGGAGTCTACATGTTATCACACAAAATTAATCATAACTTGGCAGGGTGAATATGATTTATATTTTCCCCTTCTCACATTCATGAAACTGCTATAGCTATTGAATGCACAATAAATAGTGTAGCTAGAAACTTAGTGTGTCTTTTATGATTGTTCCTCGAGCATATAATTTATTAGGATTAGTGAAACTACCAGTACTTGAAACCACTTCAATCTATAATGATGATAATTTCATTATAATGAACACTTTCTTGTATAACTGTCAAAAAGGACGACCATATGACCACTTTCATTTCTTTAACTGATTCAACTCATATTTTTAGGGTTATACTGACATGATTAGGGGTTAATTAGTTGTTTGAACCATATTTTGAGTGGTAGGAGTATGTCATAGCACTTCATCATCTTCAAGTTAATGACTTTTTGCAGCATAAAGGATAATTACAGCATGACATTCAGATTTGAGGACAATCCTGAATGAAGGTTTGGCAAATGTTACCCAACTCCAGTGATGCCCTGTTTTAGATACGATACTGCACCTGCAAGCAGTTGTGCCAAATGTCAAGTATCTTTGCACACATTTGTGGAGACAGGCAATTAAGATGAAAAAGCATTCTGCTGAGAGACATTAGGTAATGAACTTATTATTGGTTAAACATAAATAAATGCACAGGGACTGTCTCCAAACTCCCCCAAGACTATTGGCCAATGTTACAAACAAATGACCAGCATCGATGTTAACCACACAGCACAAAATTACTCATGACCTCATAGACATACTAATTGATAAATATCCTGTAAATATCAGTGACCTGGAGAAGAATCCAGAGGAGGATGTATGCTATAAAATAAAAAGCAAACTCAGTACTTTAACAACTGATAGAGTTTTGCCAAGTAACTTGTTTGAGTTGAACTAATTACATGAGACTAGTGTCAGTGCAAACAGTATGAACATTTTCAAAGCACACCTTTGATTTGTTTTAATAATTTGTGCCCCCTGACTCCTCATACTTAATAGCTACATGTAGATGCATTATATCCAGCCAAGGGGAAGAACCCTAGCGTTTGTAGTGAAGGGCAAAGGTCATCTAGCGTCATCAGAATTGAGTTCATTGAGACCTCAAAGCATTTTTGCATTCTGGTTCAGTACTGTGACCTACTTGGGGCCTACGAATCTTCCAATGACTGATTGTCAATGCCCTGCATGCCTCTACCTCTATGTCTCAGCTGCAGAACAAGTTAATTCTACATGTACCAAAAGGTGTCATCAAAATATTTCATTTTTGTTAGATGGGGCCTTCCACCATAAAAAAAACTGCCTTATAAGAGAGTTGAGTGTTGAAAACATACCAGGTTGAACATTCGACTTGAAATTTATTTTTCCTTGCTTTATTGCAATGTTGACTGAGACCAATTGTTATGACTCAAAGGTTAAGTTCACAAGCTCTCAGCATCTTTAGTGCTGCCATGTTTGTTTTCTGTATTTGCCCTTTTGGAGTTGCTCAAATATCACACAGATTCTCCAGACAAAGGCCCAGTATTTAGTGTAACAGATAAGATAAAACTTACAAATGATTTACCGCTGAAACGTGAATCAGCCGCCAGTTACACCTGAAATACTCTTGACCTTTCAGCTTTTTGGACACATTCGATCACCGTGTCTTTTTAAAGCTACAGTACTCCACCATCAGTTTGGTACTAATTCTTTACAATGGTTTCATAGCCTTATTTAAAAAAGGAGGACAGTAAAGAGTATGCATAATTCAATCCTTTCCCGAAGAACCCAATATTCTGTAGTGGTTTTCTTACGAATGTGGTATGGTAGAGGTTCAGCAGTTAGGTGTGTTAATATACAGATGATAGTATCATACAATTGTCTTTGCTTTCTACTGCATACAGAGGGCTGTACAATAACACTAGTTGTTCTATAAGAAACATAAATTTTAACACGACAGTGAAGGGCACTCTTTGACACTGACATTTCCTTTGAACCCATTTGAAGATTGGTGGTTCTTGTGGGTGTTGATGCATCCAACTTCCTCCTTCACACTTATCATGAACTGAACTTTGTCCCTGCCGAAATGTAAATACATTTATTGTGTTATGATTTATAGTTCAGTGATTTTTTAGTATGCTGGCTTTGGAAACAGACTATAGTAATCATGACAGTTACTGGTTTACAAAAGGTAAGGCAAATTGGGCAATAGTGTGATAATTCTCACCACAGCAGTGCAAGCAAAATAGCATGACATAGTACTGCAGATGTTTAAAACGGAGGAGAGTGACAGAAATTGAATACCACTTTATATATTCAGAGCAGTTTTCATACAAGATACTGTATCATTGTTTTCACTTAGAGCTGGACAAAATGTTTATTTTCTAAGAGGGGCATCAAATAGTCTACTAGCTTCTTTTCACAATTTTCATGTAAAAAAAGTAGGTACATTCCCCTGCAAGTGACAAACTTGCCCCCCAAATACCCAGATTTCCCTGGAAGGAGCCTCCCAGCTTCCCAACTTTTTCCACCCATGGTTCACCCTTGTTGTCTGAATGAAACTTTCCTTTCCACTCCCATTTACAATTGTTTCAAAATGGTATGTTTCGATTATTATAAAAATTTGTAATTCATCTTCATTTCTGTGGGAATGATTTTCATCAGCAAATTTTTATTCTAGTTTTCCAAAGCCATGAAAAAAACTGAGGAAGTCAGGACGTTTAAAAACATTGGTCAGTTCTAGGCCTGGAAATATAAGTCTAAATATTAAAAAACATGGAGTTTTAACCGGCAGTTAAGAGAGAACATCTGCGCCTCAAAGTGACCCATGGTGAGGCAGGCCACAGCAGGTCCCAGTTTAGTGCCCATAGCTACTCCTTTAATTTGGCGGAAAAAACGACCATTGAACTGAAAGCAATTTTGTGTGAGGACAAGTTTTGTCAAGCGAAGAAAGGTGGTGGTAGGGATGTTAGGGTCCTGGCGTTGATCAAGGTAATGGCGTATGGCTGCTAAAGCAGCGTTACTCAGACCCCGTTCAAAGACGTAACACCACACGTTACCGACGTTCGTGTTCATTTGGTTTGATGCGTTCTGCTATTAGCGGAATGGTTAGGAAAAAGGCCTTATTTGACCGGACCATGAATGAGCAAAGGTCTTTTCTTTCTAATTCACTCCCTAACGCTGGCGAAGTACATTATCTCATCCATGTCTATAACCGTAAACTTTACAACTTTTTACATGAATCCAGATCTAAGACCTTAGCTTCCTAGTTACCCAAAGAGCATTCCACCCTAACCGCTGACAGTGACCGTACTCCTAACACTAGATTAGTCGTCACCATCCCCTCTGACATGAAATTATCCTCCCCTGAACGTTCAGTCCTTTCCAAAGGTTTGAATTTTGCCCCGGTGATCCCCCTTCCAGATGAGTTTTCTATCCGCAGAGACGTGTCCTCGTTCTGCAGGAGGCTCCGCAGTGTTCGATTTTAAGGGTAGTCCTGTCGCCCGAGACAACCAGAAATTCTGCAGGACTACCAGATTTTGCAAAAACAGGTGTGTAAGGTTGTCCGTGGGGACAACCAAATTTTTTGAGGAAAGTGATGTGATGTTTACATTTAGCAGCTCAATGAAAATTTTGCGGAAGCAAGGAACTTTAAAAATTGCATCAAAACATTTGCAACAAAGTACGGTATTTACGCACATTCACCACAACTTCCCACACAGTCACTTTATCGAAATGTGCATAACACTATCAAGCCAAAATATGTGCCCCGTACAAACTCCACTAGTAGGCCACTAGGCCTGCACTGTACACAGACAAGCTGAATTTCTTCGTGCAAGCTACAAATTCATATTGCTGATGTTGCAACACCAGTGCTTTCAATCTAGAGATGTTTATTTACCCGCAATGCGAACATCATAACATTAACTATGTCCACAATGTACACTAATTAATGCATGCCACGAGACAGCACTACTCTTATATAGTAGATATCTGTTGTTTTTTTTTGGGGGGGGGGGGGAGGGTTGTCTAAAATTGAAAGCCACTTTGGAAGGCTGGTCATAATGGGGCGTTATCAATTCCATGGTTGCGAACTTCCGAAAATGGTTACACTTGGGGCTACCTTATTTTGAGTAGGACAACCAAATTTTACAATGTAGTAGTCCTTTGGACAACCATTGCTAATTCCTTAAAATCGAACACTGCTCCGCCTTCGCTTACATTTTGGAGATTCCGATGAAACCGACAACACTTCAACGGAGAACGTTTTCCGTTCATTCCAGTCTAAGCGATCTCCATGGACCCCTAAACCTGGTAAAAGCAAGGTCCTGGACAGTGTAATTGAGTCCATTAATTCCGATTTAGAACGTCTCCTTCCTCCCAAAGTAACTCCCGTTCGTAACATTTCTTTGGACGAGCAGAAGGCCCTTCTGTCCCTCAAGAAGAACAAGAATTTGATTATTAAGCCTGCTGACAAGGGCGGTGCCACTGTTGTTTGGCGTCGACATCTTTATGTTTCTGAAGCTGAGAAACAACTCTCAGATCAAACAGCATACACCGAACTGCCGATGGACCCCACTTCTGAAATCCAAACTTTGGTCAAGAAAACCTTAGCTACCCTTGTAAGTCAAAAACATCTTCCTGAATCGGCTATTTGCCCTTCTGCGCCCTTGCCCACAAATCTCCAATTTCTATCTACTGCCCAAATTTCACAAGGCCAACAATCCTGGTCGTCCCATTGTGTCTTCCCACAGCTGCCCCACGGTTCTGATTTCGAAGTACGTAGAATCTGTACTGTCCCCAATAGTTTCAACCCTACCTTCGTTTATCCAGGATACTCCTCACTTCCTTAGGTTAATTCAAAATTTTGAGTTTCCTGAGAACTCCAGTGAACGTACTTTATTCACCATGGATGTCACAAGCCTCTATACTTCAATCCCCCATCACGCTGCTTTAGCAGCCATACGCCATTACCTTGATCAACGCCAGGACCCTAACATCCCTACCACCACCTTTCTTCGCTTGACAGAACTAGTCCTCACACAAAATTGCTTTCAGTTCAATGGTCGTTTTTTCCGCCAAATTAAAGGAGTAGCTATGGGCACCAGGGGCGTCAATCCGTATTCAAATGTGGGGGGGGGGGACGGGGGACATTCATGACTTAGCACAAACCAGTCCCTTTGGTTTTGAAGAGGGGTGTCTCCCTATAGGCCCTTTCCCCCCCCCCTTATAATGACTCACGCCCTATTCTAATAACAGGCCCGTAGCCAGGAATTGTGATATAGGGGGCACCGACAACTCGTAGAGGGGCACCGAAGAAGATGATGTTTGTTGTCAGTAGTAACACCACAGGATTACATTTTGACGGAACTACAGGGGATTATATCTCAAGCTTACCACACATAGCTTAAAGGTATCGGTTTTACGGGTGCACATACGCGCGCCGAAGCGCGCAAAAATTTCACTCTTCTGATGGGAATTTTTCCCTCCGCTTGCAATACAGAGACGTAGAAATTCTCCACAATTGAAGGTAACAAGACTATAATCACGATATATCTTCAGCTCAGCAAGCGCAGGTGAAGCCGGTTAAGTACTTTGCGAACGGCGAGGCGGGACCAGGGGCTGCCATTAGGCAGGCTTGGTGTGATCCAGTATGATTTTGGTAGGACCCAGAGGTAAATTCCCCGAATATGTGGCGAATTAACAATATGGAAACACTAGCATGGAGCTTTGAGCAGGACTTTGAATGACAGTGAGAGCACACCAATGTCTTCACAGTTCACAATTCGGATGGTCATTATCGTATTTCTACTTTGAACGAAATTTTACATGAAAAAAAAAAAAAAAACAGAAAAAGTAAATTTTGGAATAAGTTTTTGGTACGAGTAAATTTAGCTTCAAACTGTATAGTCGTCGCGGAGCGAATGATACTCAAGGTACTAGATTACTACATGAAAGCCCCATGATGTCCGGGATCTAACTTTGAGACTTCACCTAGCTTTGGCTGGAAGAGTTCACTTGAATTTTTGTACTAATAATGTTCATGGGTGCTATTACTTCGCTTGTGAGAATTGCGCGCGAAGCGCGCCGAAATTTTTTAGGAAAATTATTTACCACGGTAAAACCTGCATACAGACTCAGCAAGGGGTGGTGGAAAGATAAGCCCGACGAAGGGACCAAGCTCCCCTAAGAGGTCCAGCAACCCGAAGCCCCGTCAGAAGCAATGGGTTACAGACTGGATACCGAACGCGAAATTGTGGGCGACCGGCGAAAAATTTGGGGTTCTGTTGAAGAAAAATTGAAAATATTTGGTTCTTGTTAAGGAAAGTTAGAAAATTTGGGTTTCTATGGAAGGATCTGCCCTCTTCGTCCTAGACGGTTCCAATTCTCCCGACTAAGTTACTCCTTCCAAAACTGTGTTGAGCTCCTCCTTGTGCAGACAAAAACCTAGTTTATTGCTTAAGGGCATATCCTGTCGGGCGTACAAGGCCATAATGTGTAACCAGAACATTCTCTGCGCATGCTGTGTATTGTGAGCTTTGATGTCAATCAAAGAGCATTCACCTATGACCAATTGAGAATTTTGCTTTCTCCCAACCAAAATGTATTTGGGGTGATGAGTGTCTGTCTTTAAGTACAAAGCCAAGACGCGGGGCGACTGGTCGCGAGGGGACAGTGGCGTAGCCAGGGGGACAGGGGGGGGGGCAAGTTTCCCCCTCTGGAAAATCTTGGGGGAAATTTTGAAAGTGAATATATGGTGAAATTTGCGCATGATCTGGTAAAATTTTAAATTTCTCAACCAGTACACTTGACTTATTTAAAAGTATATGCCACACTGGCACAACCAGTCCTATAAGGTTTTCACAGATGGAATGATGACACCATGCTTATAGTTGTACTAGTTATGTTTTACTATCTGTTTTATACAGCATGGGATCTCTGGACCTCTGACAAGGGACTCTGTCCTTTTACTGTATACTTCCAATGTTTCTTGATAATTAAAGCAGCAGCATTGTGGTATATGCAGTTTGTTAGAATGGGTCAGTGGTCAAGTGCTATACTCTGCTACAAGGGCAGGTCCTCGTAAAATTTGGACTGGTTGTGGTGAATGTGGTGAACTGATGAAAGGAAAGGTGTACCAGGGTTCACTTAGTTACTGTACTTCACCCATTGTGATTCTGATCTACCAATAGGACTCAAGAAAAGTTCACCAATACCTGAAGACAAGCAAGATAAAAAAGCTTCCTAAAAAAGAAATGGAATTCTTGGTGATGTATTCAGTTTACATTTAGCACCAAATGTGGCACCATTTTGCATCTAGCCCACCTTATATGAGCAAAAATTTTCCAAAGGGGAGGGGGACACCCCCTCCCCTTAGACCCCTCCCCCAGGACGGCGATCCGTCACATCAGCCAGGTCAGAGGAAAACAACCGGACAAAATTTTGACCTGCGGAGAACACTGATTATTAGGAAACAGATCACTAATTGGGGGAAATCTTGGTGCTCTTGCCCCCCCGACAAAAAACCTGGCTACGCCACTGCGAGGGGATGACCCCTTCCACCACCCCTGGACATTGAGACACTGCGTTTCATACAAAAATGATTAACATGATGTTGAGTCTGAATTAAGAATCTTCCCGATCGTAAGAGAAAGAGGATGGAACTTTTTATGGATTCAGTATTGTGTTTTTCCGGGAATCACACCTACACGAAAGAACAATAGCCTAATTGTGGTATCTGTACATTTATGAATTAAGCCAACATATCTGAAACGGGTGTTAAAGCTATATGTAACTGAAGATGAAAGCGCGCGTAGCGCGCGAAAATTTTTGTGGTTTTAGAACAAAAATGTTACAGAGAACAAAATACTCCTTTTGGGATCATTTTTGGTTACAAATCGCTTGGCGTCATACCAGGGCCACCGTTTACATGTACTAAAATTTTATTTTCGATCGATTTTCCATATAGGGGGGCACAGTGGTTCGCACGGGGGGGGGGGCACTGCCCCCTCGTGCCCCGGCCTGGCTACGGGCCTGTCTAATAAGAATTATCATTTCAAAGTTAACATGACCATCACAGAGAGCTGCCAGGTGAAATACACGGAGTCCACGGAATTACTTCAGGGTGTTATTTTACCATGTCCCAGAAAAGCTGAAACCACGCTTCGCAGCGTGGATCATTGTCGGAGATCATGGACCCGACCAGGCCCGTTGCTTGGGTGACATGTTTGGGGTGTGAAGGTGACCGTCCCAAATTCCGACTGGCTGGATGTTTTTTTGTTCCAACTGAGTGGAGGCGTGTAAATTGCACTTTGTTTATGAGCGCTCTGCGTTTTGTATACAGCAGTGGGGATCCTTCCTTTGTCACTACATAAATGTGAAATTTTTGTTAATTTAAGGCTGCTTAGGTGCAAAACGGTGCTATCTTTGGGATATTTTTTGAAACTGATCGTATATGGCTGGAAAATGTCCATTATTTAATGAATTCTATTTTCCCGACTGGCTAGATGTTTTTACTATCTGCAGTGGCGGGGCGTCAATTGCACCTTTTTATGCACCCTGCGTTTGTATACAGCAGTGGGGATCCTTCCTTTGTCACTATATAAAGGTGTCATCCTGGGGGAGGGGTCTAAGGAGAAATTTTGAGAAATTTTTGTTAATTTAAGGTTGCTTAGATGCAAAATGGAGCTATGTTTGGGATAGTTTTGGAGCTGATTGTAGTATAGCAAAGGTGTGAAGGACTAGCAAGGGCGTTTTCAGAATGCTTTTTAATCGTAAGTGTATTAACAATTACCATCTACACCGATAATGGCTTCGGTGAAGCGCTCTGTAAAAATTTTTGAAAAATGTTTAACGGTAACAAAGTACTTACAACCTTCCACATCATGCTACAAATTAGACTGAATGCAGTGGCGTACCCAGGATTTGTCTCAAGGGGAGGGCATGCAATATGTTGTGTGACCGCCGGCCTAGGGGAGGGGTCTAAGGGGAGGGGTGTCTCCTCCCCCTTTGAAATTTTTTGAAAAATTAGGTGTCCCTACATGCAATCTGGTGCCACATATGTTACCTTTTGAAGTAAAGTCTATGTTAAAAAATTTACGTTTTTTTAGGAACTAAAAATTAGTGCGAAATGGAATCAATGTAATTTTTGTAATAACGTTAATTGGCATTCCATTTTTTCTTTACCTTTTAAGGCCGTTCGCAACATGAAAGTTATTTATTTGCAAGTACGATTTTTACATAGAATTCTAGGAGTTAACTATTTGCTTAACAAAATGAAATTGTCTGAACCTTTCTGTTCCTTCTGCTCCACAGAAGAAGAAACCCTTTTTCATTTATTTTATGATTGCAATCATGTCAAAAAATTTTGGGATGAAGTATCCACTAATTTTATCAGGAATGGTTACAATTTCTGTGCAGCAGATATTTGCTTTGGTCTTTTTACGAATATTAATCACCCTATTAATTTCCTTATTCTCTATGCTAAGCACTATATTTTCTCTTGTAAATTTGAAAATACAGTCCCTGATGCATTTAAGTTTTGTTATAAGTTTCATTTTAATCTGGATGTTGAACTGCATATTTTAAAAAAGAACAATGTTTTGGATAGAATGAAGCTATTACAGAATTATTTCATTTAGACCTTAGGAAATTTTGTTGACATCGAATTGAATGTTTTGTATCTATTATTTTGTAATGTACAATGATTTACAGTGTATATTGTGAATTGTGAAAACTATTAAATACAGTTGGATAAAAAAAAAAAAAAAAAAAGGAACTAAAAATTAGGCATCAGTGAGGGGGAGCATGGCCCAATGGGGTGTCCCCCTCCCCTTTGAAAATTTTTGAAAATTAGGTGTCCTTACATGCAATCTGCTGCCAAATATGCTACCTTTTGAAGTAAAATTTGTGTTAAACTAATTTACGTATTTTTAGGAACTTAAAAAAAAATCGGAAAAAGTGAGGGGGCATGGCCGAATGGCCCTCCCCTCTGCGTACGCCACTGATTGAATGATCCCATATTGATGAGAGGTCCCTTCAGATGTTTGGAGATGTATGTCTGTTTTCGGAGAGTGTTGTGATCAGAATAGTTCCACAGTGTATTTACCTTTCTAATGGTCATAAGAAGGAGTGCAAACCGTGACGCATGCGCGCGAAGCGCGCCCAAATTTTGTCATTAACTAAGATATCCCTAACGAAATCTGCATTCAGAATCTGTCTGCATCGAGACACTTAACGATTGCCCATCAAACCTACATACCACTCAAAAAGCCAGTCAAATAGAGCCACGACACTACTCTTTTACGCAAATGTGGGGGGGGGGGGGGACATTTGATAATGTGTCCCCCACCCATCGAAATGTGTGGGGGACTTGTTCCCCCGCCCCCCCCCCAGGATTGACGCCCATGATGGGCACTAAACTGGGACCTACTGTGGCCTGCCTCACCATGGGCCACTTTGAGGAGCAGATGTTCTCTCGATACACCGGGATCAAGCCCATACTTTATAAAAGGTATATTGACGATATTGTTGGGGTCGCAGTGGGTCGTCGTAACGATTTGGAAAGGTTCATTAACTTTGCTGAAACGTTCTGCCCGTTTTTGAAATTCTCTCACTGTATTTCCAACACCTCAGTAGTGTTTTTGGACACGGAATTATCCATCTCCGACCGTAAAATCAAGTCCAATCTCCACTTTAAGCCCACTGACTCTCACAACTACCTCATGTACCCTTCCAACCACCCCAGATCTTGTACCAATTCGATTCCTTTCTCACATTGTAACTTTTACGGGCCAGACGGATTTGTTCCGACGACCAGGATTTTGCTAAAGTTTCCAAGCAGATTATTTCTTTCTTTGAACAACGCCATTATCCACAAAGAGTGCTCTCTAATGCCCTGAAACGCATACAAGGAATTGATAGAGCCTCTGTCCTTGCCCCCAAAACTGACCATACACCCACCAGACGTATCCCGTTGGTCCTATCCTTTCACCCATCTGTAACTCCAATTGTACGTGCCATTTACAGGAATGTAGAGACCCTCCGTCATGACCCATCCACCCGTGACCAATTCCCTGAACCCCCCATCACAGCATTCAGAATTGAAAAGAACATATCTTAGCACTGGGTCCGTGCCTCTCAACCTCAAGCAGTAGTGCCTAACACCCCAGGAACTTTTCCTTGCAACCGTGGGAGATGCAATACTTGCTCGGTGGTCAGTTATGACAAAAACCTTTCCATTGTAGGTCCCAACAACAATTAACGTTCATCAGCATTTTTCTTGTACTTCAGCCAATGTTGTTTACGTTCTCGTATGTAAACGCTGCAATATACTGTACGTGGGAGAAACAAAACGTCGTCTTGCTGACCGAGTCACTGAGCACCTGAGGTCAATCAAACAGAACCTCCCAGGGTTCCCTGTAGCCACACACTTCAGTCCCCCGTCAACATGCTCGATCCGTGACTTGACGGTTTCGGCGGCCATCTCGTGTCGAGGTTCCGCTCATGACCGCCTAGCTGCCGAAAACCGCCTAATCATGAAACTTGGAACCCTGTCCCCACATGGTCTGAACGTTAGACTTGAACTGTTATAACGTAGCAATTCCTGCATTGTTTTGACTTGTGGTAACCACTTAACACTGTCTGTTTTCCTAGCCGGTTTTACCGTGCCCAATTTTATTGTTTATTTTTTAAATTGTACGTTTGGCCGTTTCAACGATCAGTTGCATTTTTGCCACCTGATGAAGGGTTTAAACCCGAAGCGTCGTGGAATTTTTCACAAACTTTTAGCACTATTTACTACTTCTTTTTTACCTACCTACTTCATAAGTGCTACGCAGTACTTTGACCTTATATATATATATATATATATATATATATATATATATATATATATATGTATATATATATATATATATATATATATATATATATATAGAAATTAAAGAACGATCCAAAACGGAAGATGGACAAAATGAAGTACTAATGTTTTAATTAGCAGCCATATATTTCTACCCCACCTGGGGTCTTCTTCAGTGGCTAATGATATAACAGAAGATAGATCGAAACAAAACAAAACAAAAGCGTTAACAAAGTGTTGAGAAACGCTACAGATAGTTACGTAATAAAGAAAAAGAGCGCGCGACTACAATAGAGGTGAGGGTGTGGGCGCGATCCAGTGTGGGACGCGTGAGAGAAAAATAGTGCAAAAGTATAAGCTAACGCCTACTCGCGCGATAACTCCTAAAAGAAATGTAGAGGAGTTGATAAAACCGCGCATTTCTTAATAACGTGTGTCCACAAAGGAATAGCCTTTTAGGAAACCCAAATCACGATTTAGGCCGCGTTTATGGGTCCCGAGCTTGAGGATCCATTGCATTTCCCTCCTTTTCCTGCAAATGAGGGAATTAAACCCTGAACCTATGAGAGTGCATTTCAAGTTATCTATACTGTGATCAGGTAGGTTGAAGTGTTCAGCCACAGGGTAACCCCTCGAGTTATCACGGATAGTCTTCTTATGGTAGTTGAACCTGAATCGGAAGGGGTTAGAAGTTTCACCAACATAGTTACCATGGGAACATCTGTCACAGGACAAAAGATATACTACGTTAGGCGAGTCACAAGTGAGCATGGGTGGTTTGATAATTACGTTGGCTCCCGGTGGTTGGAAGTTGGGTTCACAGTTGATAATATTGCAAATCTGACAACGGGGTTTCAGACACTTCCTATTACCTGTGGGTTTGTTTTTGGAGGGGAGGCTGGAGGAGGTGAGAATGGAACTCAGATTAGATGTTTGCCTTTTAGCATGTAGGGATGGTTGGGAGAATAAATTACAAAGAGACTCGTCGTCCCGCAATATTTTGAAGTCATTACGTAAGATTCTAGAAAGAATCTCAACTTTGGGATGGTAATCAAATACCATAGGGATGCGGGAACTAGGATTCTTGGTTTTGTATTCCAGCAATTCAGAGCGGTGAGAGTTGGAAAGTTTCCTAATTTCTTTGTTAATAAGCTTAAGGGGATAGCCACTAGAAAGAAGATGGCTAACAAAAACTGCAAGCTGATGCTGGAAATCATCGTTGTCAGAACATATACGCTTGATCCTAATGCCTTGGCTGTAAACAATAGATCTTTTTAAGCTAAGAGGGTGACAACTATTGAAATCCAAATATTTGTGGATATCAGTGGGTTTGGTGTAAAGGGACGTGGAAATAGTGGAATCCTTGATTTTCACCAATACGTCAAGGAAGGGTATCGCTTCATAGGAGCGTTCCATAGTGAAAGATATGCTATCGTGTAGCTCATTTGCCCGTTTGTAAAACGCTAAGAATTCTTTCTCACTATGGGGCCATATGAAGAATATATCATCTATGTAACGGTAATAGTGGGCGGGTCGAATTGTTGAAGCATTCATAAGTTTATCTTCGAAACATGCCATGAAGATATTAACATAGCTAGGAGCCATTCTGGTGCCCATTGCGGTCCCTTTGACATGTAGAAAATGCTTATCGTTGAAGGTAAAGTTGTTATGGCTCAAAATAAATTCAATAAGGTCGCATTCATCACTCACAAACTCATCTGGGTGGTTATGTTGCGTGAGGAATTCTCTGCAAGCCTGAACACCGTCAGCATGGGGAATGTTAGAGTACAAAGAACTGACGTCCATGGTGACTAGGAATGAATTAGGGGTGAGGGTAGGAATCTCATTAAGAATTCTGAGAAAGTGGGTGGTATCTTGAACATAGCTAGGAATCTTACTTACAAGAGGATTTAACACAGAATCAATGAAACCTGATAATGGTTCGGTGAGTGTGCCTATTCCTGAGATTATGGGTCTTCCAGGGGGGAGAATTCCATTAGTTTTAGATAGATTCACGATATCTGCCCGACTGGCTTTCGAAATGTCACCAATGAGACCGGGATGTTGTTGGCCTATCAGCTTAGGTAATTTGTGGAGTTTAGGTAAGGTATAAAATTTCCCTGGACTGGGGTTCTCAGGTATAAGCGCACTCACCTGTTGTTGTAGCTCTGTAGACCTCAGATTGTCGGCTAATGATTTAAGTTCTTTAGCAAACTCATCAGTGCAGTCATCATCCAATGGGTAGTAGAAGTCTCTATTTCGTAGTTGTGACTCAGCTTCTGCGATATAGTCGGTGGTATTCAGGATCGTGACGGCACCGCCCTTGTCAGCTCTTTTAATAACGATGTTGTCGTTTCGTTTGAGTCTTTGTATAGCCTTCCGCTCTTGAAAGGTGAGGTTGTGCTTCATTGGTTCTTTCTCGTTGTCGTGGATGAAAACATCGATGTGGGATTTGGTAGTATGTTCGAAAAGATCAATATGGTGATTGCGGCCGTCAGGGGGCGTCCATTGGGGTCGGTTGTTAGACTTTATTGCCTCCTTGCTGTCACTGTTATCGTCTTCGTGCTCATCGTCGGCGCTTTCTTTAAAATATTCCTTAAGTTTAATCCTTCGATGGAATTGAGCGAAATCTTCACACAAACCCACTGGATCCAGTTTGCGGGTAGGGCAGAATGAGAGACCCTTGGCCAAGACTGAGTTTTCGTCCACATCAAGGGGAGTGTCAGACAAATTGACTATATCAATGTGGTCTTGCATAAGATGGGAGGGTCGAACGAATTCCGGGAAACAACCGAAGATGTTGGGGTGGCCTATGTCACTTAAGAAACTAAGTATAGGGTCTTCTTTTGCTAACTGTTTTAGTTTAGACAACTTCTTGAGTAAGCTGAAACGTAAGTTCCGGTTATATAAACTATCAAGCGCTGAGAACACTGAATCAACCTTAATGTAGCGGGGGACATAAGTAAGTATATATATATATATATATATATATATATATATATATATAAATATATATATATATATATAAATATATATATATATATATATATATATATATTTCACTAATTCGGCACTTAGGGGGAAAGTTGTTGTTGAAAAGTCGACCTTAAGGGGAAAAAAATTTTCAGGTGACATATAAGTTTCGCCTTAACGTTTCCACACACTTTTTCTATTGGAATACGTAAACTTACAAGGGCGCCCTCTTAGATTTACAAACTAGATGCCATTACTTCAAAGTTGTCAAACTTACGGACACCTAGCTGTTAACACGAACGGATGGCTGCCCATTGAAATAACGTTAATTATATGTTTAGACGTTAGGGCGAATTTATTTCTTATGTATTTTATTATCCTTTTTTCGCCCTATGTACAAGCAGATATAACAATTTCCCCTTAAGGTGGGAATTAGCGTTATATATATACATATATATATACATACATATATATATATATATATATATATATATATATATATATATATATATATATATATATATATTTCTCTAATTCGGCACTTAGGGGGAAAGTTGTTGTTGAAAAGTCGACCTTAAGGGGAAAAAAATTTTCGGGTGAAATATAAGTTTCGCCTTAACGTTTCCACACACTTTTTCTATAGGAATACGTAAACTTACAAGGGCGCCCTCTTAGATTTACAAACTAGATGCCATTACTTCAAAGTTGTCAAATTTACGGACACCTAGCTGTAAACACGAACGGATGGCTGCCCATTGAAATAACGTTAATTATATGTTTAGACGTTAGGGCGAATTTATTTCTTATGTATTTTATTATCCTTTTTTCGCCCTATGTACAAGCAGATATAACAATTTCCCCTTAAGGTGGGAATTAGCGTTATATATATATATATATATATATATATATATAGATATATATATATATATATATATATATATATATATATATATATATATATATTTCTCTAATTCGGCACTTAGGGGGAAAGTTGTTGTTGAAAAGTCGACCTTAAGGGGAAAAAAATTTTCGGGTGAAATATAAGTTTCGCCTTAACGTTTCCACACACTTTTTCTATAGGAATACGTAAACTTACAAGGGCGCCCTCTTAGATTTAGAAACTAGATGCCATTACTTCAAAGTTGTCAAATTTACGGACACCTAGCTGTTAACACGAACGGATGGCTGGCCATTGAAATAACGTTAATTTATATGTTTAGACGTTAGGGCGAATTTATTTCTTATGTATTTTATTATCTTTTTTTCGCCCTATGTACAAGCAGATATAACAATTTCCCCTTAAGGTGGGAATTAGCGTTATATATATATACATATATATATATATATAAATATATATATACATATATATATATATATATATAACCATATATATATAATATATAAACTATATATATATATAACCATCTTGGCTTCATGGCTCAGTGGTTAGAGCGTCCGCACTAGCAAGCGGGAGGTCCCGAGTTCGAATCCCGGTGGAGTCAACATTGCTTTTTCACCTCGCCCAGATTTTTCAGGTTTACCGACTCAACTCTACATACATCGCAGTTGCCGCCAGTGTTTATTCACCGTCAACTTTGTGCTGTCACACGTTTCTGCATCTCTTCGGAGATCCGCTGGCGGGTTGACAATTGTGTTCGGCTGAATTGCATCAATTCTGATCTCTGGTAGGGCTTGCATCAAAGGAGAACTAGTGCTGTTCCCAAAATAGGTGCCTGCTCAGGAGGTGAATTGCGAGTGCTTCATATGGGGTTTGAACAAAGGCCAAACCATCTTGGCTTCATGGCTCAGTGGTTAGAGCGTCCGCACTAGCAAGCGGGAGGTCCCGAGTTCGAATCCCGGTGGAGTCAACATTGCTTTTTCACCTCGCCCAGATTTTTCAGCTTTACCGACTCAACTCTCTCTCTCTCTCTCTCTCTCTCTCTCTCTCTCTCTCTCTCTCTCTCTCTCTCTCTCTCTCTCTCTCTCTCTCTCTATATATATATATATATATATATATATATATATATATATAAGTCTATCACAAACACTCGTTTGAGGAAAACATCTCCATATAGTAAAAGTAAAGCACCAAAGATGAAGATAAAAACAAATTGGTTATTCCATGTAAATCACCTATATTTCGACCGGATACACCGGCCTTCATCAGGGTGAATGACCCTATAACGTATAACACGCCCACAAAATACAGTTTAGCTTTAAATTTGAATCAATTGTGCGCGCTGCTTAAAGTGCGCGTTACCTTAAGTAAAAAGTTATCATAGCAACCTACGCTGCGAGCGCGTGATGTGCGCGTCACCTAAAGTACGCGTTACTTTAAGTAAAGACTATAATAGTTACCATAGTAGCTAGCTTAAGCGGCGAGCGTGCGATGTATAAAGTACGCGTATAATACTGAAATTGAAAAGTTAACTCTTACGACATCGAGTAGACCTGTTTTGACTGAAAAAGAAATCGTTTTCATTTAGTCCATGAGGCTTTATACATTTAAGTCTATATGCCCATTGCCCTTCTTTATCCAATAGATCTTTCTCATATTCAACCCTGTCAATTAATTGTACGCTGAGATCCTCCAAGCCATTGTGACCTAGGCTATGGAAATGTTGATAGATTAAATCATCTCTCAATTTTTCATCAGATGACATCCTAGTACGTATGCGCTTTAATGCGACTCTTGTGGTTATTAAAGCGTAAACGAAACTTAGTACTTGTTGCACCCACGTACTGGATATCACATACTTTACAAGTCAATAAATATACAACATTACTTGAATTACAGTTAAGTTCGAAATTGATAGTGTAAGACTTATTAGTACCTTTGGAAGTGAAACTGCCACCTGTTTTAAGAAATTCGCAAACAAGACAACGTTTATCCCCACATTTTACAGTTCCCAAAGGTGTGTTTTCAGCGTTAGCAGGTTTTAGTTTTGCATGAACAAGATAGTTAGCTAGATTCTTAGGTCTACGAAATGCCATCATAGGGATGTCTTTAACTGCTTCTCGACATTTGTCAAAACAATGAAGCAGTGGTTGTAGTTCTTTTAGAATAGCACCAATATTAGGGAGACCAGGATGGTAAGTAACTACCATAGGAACACGCGTATTACTCCTTTGGGGTCTAGATGTTAAAGCCTCCTCTCTAGTTACAGACTTAGCTTTACGAATCTGATTGCGTACAAATCTTTCCCGATATCCTCTTGCTATCAAATAAGTAGTGAGTTCACTGGCTCTCTTATCAAAAGCCGAATTAGTATATATAGATATATATATATATATATATATATATATATATATATATATATATAGATATATGTATATATATATATATATTCATATATATATGGGTGAATCAACGCTGTATTGAATAGTCGCATGAAGACCTTAGGCCATTATACCTCTAACATAGGCATAGCCCTATACTGAAAGAGGATATTTATATGAGAATGGAAAACTTAGCCTCAAGCAGGATTCGAACCAGCGACCTCCCGCATACAAGGCGGATGCTCTGACCACTGAGCCATTGAGGCTTGAGGCCTATGTGGTAGAACGCGGTCAACTGAGTTTAAATACCGTCGAGTCAAGCTTTCCATTGTTACGTCATAGGAACGCGTCCCATGTAGTAATGAGTAAGTAGAGTGACGTAGCGACTTTATATGAATGGGTGAATCAACGCTGTATTGAATAGTCGCATGAAGACCTTAGGCCATTATACCTCTAACATAGGCATAGCCCTATACTGAAAGAGGATAAATATATGAGAATGGAAAACTTAGCCTCAAGCAGGATTCGAACCAGCGACCTCCCGCATACAAGGCGGATGCTCTGACCACTGAGCCATTGAGGCCTATGTGGTAGAACGCGTCTTCATGCGACTATTCAATACAGCGTTGATTCACCCATTCATATAAAGTCGCTACGTCACTCTATCTATTTATAATATATATATATATATATATATATATATATATATATATATATATATATATATATATATATATATTATCGAAATAAAGGTAAACTGCCCGAGTAGAGTGCTCAATGTTAGGAAAACAGCTATATGATACATACAGATTGTACCACACGAATTGCATACTATTTTGCTACACAGTGTTTCACGCACGTGCGAATGGCACGGCGATTCTCAGGCAAGGTGTACTGCTACTGGTCTTAAAATTTCTTTTTGGATCCATCCGGAGGCTTTGAACCGTGATGGCAAGTGGAGATAAATTCGGTTCTTTTAAAGTTAGTTGGTAGTAAGCAGGATTTCAAGCTTCTCATCCATGCAGAGGTTGCAGAGGCCGGATGAACACCTATGTGTGTTTGAGCGTTTCAGTGCCTCCCAGTAGATGGAAAAGCTTTGACCTTTGTCTTTCAGGTCCCAAATGTATCTGGACAGCTCAGTGTCGTTGGCATAACGTCTATGGTGCGCCTACCGTGCCATAAGTCCTAAAATCGACATATGTCGATTTAAATTGACATATGTCAGTCTCTCGTGATCTGATTGGATAAAATCGTCACATCTAGAGGAAATCGGCATATGTCGAATTAAAACGACATATGCCAGTTTCTCGTCTTCTCATTGGCCTACCACCGTCACATGTTGCTTCCTAGCCATATGATTGGGGGAAATCGGCATATGTCGAATCAAATCGACACATGCCAGTTTCTCGTCTTCTCATTGGTCTAACACCGTCACATGTTCCTTCCTAGCCATATGATTGGAGAAATCGGCATATGTCGAATTAAATGGACATATGCCAGTTTCTCGTCTTCTCATTGGTCTACCACCGTCACATGTTGCTTCCTAGCCATATGATTGGAGGAAATCGGCATATGTCGAATTAAATCGACATATGCCATTTTCTCGTCTTCTCATTGGTCTACCGCCGTCACATGTTCCTTCCTAGCCATATGATTGGAGGAAATCGGCATATGTCGAATTAAATCGACATATGCCAGTTTCTCGTCTTCTCATTGGTCCACCACCGTCACATGTTGCTTCCTAGCCATATGATTGGAGGAAATCGGCATATGTCGAATTAAATCGACATATGCTAGTTTCTCGTCTTCTCATTGGTCTTCCACCGTTACATGTTGCTTTCTATCCTTGTGATTGGAGAAAATCGGCATATGTCCAATTCAATCCAGGGGGATGGAGGGCTAGAAGTAAACTTATTTGGGATTACTGTAGCTGTCTGAAACAAGCTGCTTGCCCCTAATTACCGTTCGCTTGCTAGATGGCAAATTAACATATGATGGAGGATACAGCCCATCTAATAAACCAAATCTGGACTATTGATTATTTTAGCGCGGGTCACTGCTCCAGTCCTAGTGGGAAATTCCTCGGTGCATTACAAAGTTTGAACTTATGACCATATCTGCAAACAGTGAGGGCACCGAGATCTTGAAAATGGGGGGGGGGGTGGTATCATTGGCATAGGCGCAGGAGGCGGGGGGCTGGGGGCTGCAGAATAAAAAATATTTTTTGAAAATTCGGGCAATATGCTGAGAATTTTTCGGGCACCTACTGAAAGAAATATAATACAATGATGTGGCTAAACGTATTCAATAGTTTAAAATGCTTATTTGGTAATTAAAATAAACTTCTCATTTGAATTGCACCAGCAAATATATATTCGGTATTAATTCACCAGTGTGTTTTGTAATGGTTAAGATGATGTTACCATTATCACCGGTGTATTTAGAGGGGCATTTTGCTATCCCCCCTATTGATGCCGATTTTTTTAGTACCTAAAATACGTAAATTTTTAACATAAATTTTACTTCAAAGGTAGCATATGGGGCACCAGATTGCTTGTAAGGACATCTAATTTTTAAAAATTTTCAGACCCCTTAGACCCCTCCCTAGGCCGGCGATTATACAACAAAATGCATGCCCGCCACCTCCATGAGAGACATCCTGGCTACGCCACTGATTATTATCATTATTATTCATAGGCGTAGGAAGAGGGGGGCTGGGGGGCTTTAGCCCCTCAGTCAAAAATGTGAGGGGGCTGAAGTATGCTTCCGCCCCCAAGATCCAAGGGCGAAAACCCTTTTTTCTCTTCTGTAAGAAATCTCAAAAATTTGCAGTAATTTTCCTTAAAGTTCTTCCAAAATGTTGCACCAAATTGCATCTGAGGACACTCAACTACTCAAAAATTTTCAAACAGGAGGGGCACCCCCTCCCTTTAGACCCTCCCCCAGGAGGGCGATCTGAAAAAGGTTCAGCCCCCTCCCCGTCTCGAAAAGCTTCCTACGCCTATGTTATTATTGTACGACTCCCCCCCCCTCCCCAAATTATAAACAATATGGAAGGGTAGTAACACGGCAAATGATTGTATGTAATTGGCCTGAGGTGTGATAACCGATACATGCCTATATAATATGTACATTAACATGCTAAACGCGCGTGGAGGGCGCGGAAAATTTTGGTTATATTTGTCGGGCAAGTCGTTACAGCCCCCAAACCAGCTTGGGCTCCAACGCTCATGATTATCGGGAGGGTGATGGCATGGCCCTCTTACTTCTCTGGAGGGCAAAGACACCTTTGTAGGGTAAAGCCGCAGAGCAGGACCAAGGCCCAGCTCTTCAAGTGACATTTGCTGTGCACTAAACTGACAACAAAAATTCAAACATGACTTTTTAACCATCATAGCTCATTGTGGAGGTATGGCCAGTCGAATTGATCATGCAGGAGGCTTGTGGGTAGGGAGAGTTGATGCTGGTAGGGTTGCATGTAGGGTGCGTATATCGATATACCAGGTATACCTGGCATTTAATTTACACCCACACCGACGGTACTGAAATCTGCCACAAATGAATATACCGAAAATACCAGGTTTATACCCCCCCCCCAAAAAAAAAAGTCCAGTTGAGCAATTAGAAGATACACTGGGACGGAACGGCATGCATGACTAGCCCCATGGATCTTCTGTGAGTCTCGAAACCTTTACAGCAAGTAAAGCAAATAGCTCTAACGTAGTAAAATATAAAGTTTCAAATATTTTCAACTTTCTATTTTGACGCACCCAGGATTTGCCAAAAGGACGGGGAAGTGGGGGAGGGGGGGGGGCAAGTGAGGCCTATACATCAAAACATCGAAACTCATTAAGTGTGGTATTTTGGTAATAAAACCTCCGAAATAGGGAAGGGAGAGGATCCTTGCAGGGTTTCCGGAGGGGATTCGTCCCCTTTTCCATAGGAGTAAATTGCCCCCTCCCTCCCTTAACCTTTTAATTTTGAAGAGAACAATATTTTTTTCATGGCATCTTACTGAAGGACAATTTGAAGTGATATTTCTTACATCAATAAATATCCTTTCGAACCCATCAAATTGCACTTAATAGGGGCTTTGAAGCAACCCCCCCCCTCCCCGATCTGTCCGTTCAAAGAATTCATCTTCTACTACATAGGCAGTCCGCAAATTCAAGTTCTGTCACCTCAGCCCAAACATGTACTAACTAGATTGACAATCCGTCTAGTATCAGAACTTCAAACAACTCGACTTGAATGAGGTAGGCCCTATGTTACGTCATGAACGTTCCAGGTGTTTTAGTTTTGAATATGCAGAGTTTCAATATTCATAATGCAGGCCGAAAATAAACTTTCGGAGGATGTTTGCCCTACAAATATTCTTCCAATCACAAGGATAGAAAACAACATGTGACGGTGGTAGACCAATGAGAAGACGAGAAAATGGCATATGTCGATTTGATTCGACATATGCCGATTTCCTCCAATCATAGGGCTAGGAAGCAACATAAGACGGTGTTAGACCAATGAGAAGACGAGAATCTGGCATATGTCGATTTAATTCGACATATGCCGATTTCCTCCAGATGTGACTATTTTATCCAATCAGATCACGAGAAAGTGGCATGCGTCAATTTAGATCGACATATGTCGATTTTAGGACTTATGGCACGGTAGGAGCACCATAAACGTCTGTGCCTGAATATGATTTGGTCTGATTGTTGAAGCGTGTTTTGAAATCACCGCTTACTAGCCCTATGTACTGCTTGGTGGTGGTCCCACTCGCCACTGTAGCCTGATATATAACAGAACTTACCAAGCACTCTCCGCGCGCAGGGGACAGTTAGCTTTTACTCTGCAGTTGCAAGTTCTAGGAGGAGGGGGCTCAGTGGGGGTATTTGACAGAACACGGTATTATGGGATTTGATGATTTGATTCATGTTGCTCATACAACTGTAAGAGATTTTGAGGGTATTCCTGTTGAAAATTTTGCAGAGTTTGTGGCCTGGGGGAAAGTGCTTGTTTACCAATTTTAAGAATTTAGATCCAGTGTTAGTCTTAACACTTTTACTGAACGGTGGGTTGAACCGAAGTATCTTTCTTGGTCTGTTTTTCCTGCCTTGTGTCAAATCAGTGACTTCGCTTCTAGTGTACACTATATTGCTTTTGTGTCCAGCAGATTCAAGTGCATTTTTGTATGACGGAGTGGCTTCGTCGAAGATCTGGACGAAAGCATTGATAGCCTCCTCTCTATAGCAGGGGTTATGTTGTTTATGATAGACGGGGGTGGTTGGAGAGGTGGTTGATGTAAGTTGGCGGGTCATTCGGCTTGCGGTACGGTTCGTGGGACCCAGAAGTAAGGTCAAGGGTAACGTCGAGGAATTCTGTTGATTTTAGGTTGATTTGCACGGTGACGGATAAGCCATGCTCACGGAAAATCCTTACCAAGGTTTTTCTGGTACGATCGGCTTCACTTCCGGAGTAGCTCTTCATGACGGCTAACCCATCGTCACGGTACAAGCTGATGCTTTTCAGGTCAAGTTTATTTGTGAGATCGCTCAGCAAGAAGAGGCCTACTAGTTCACATATTTCAACTCCATCGAACGCGCCCATGGTTACATCGAACTGGTTGGTTACATTCCTTTTTACCCAAGGTGTGCCCAAGGTGTGCCCAAGGTGTACCCAAGGTGTACCCAAGGTTCCTTTTTACCCAAGGTGTGCCTTTGTAGTCATAGAGGAGCGACCTCCTGGCGTGCAAGATTGCGTCCCGCTCAGTGTTACTGATTCGTGTGTACGATTTTCCCCACTCTAGGGACTTTCACAGTAACTGCTCTGATATCGAGGGGTATCGAATATCGAAAACAAGGAAGGTGAGCATTTCCTTTTCGGGTAGGGCGTTGAACCATTCAAGCACGGCGTTGGTACTGCGCCATTGGTTCACCTGCGTTTTTGATCTTATGTCGTGGTTAATTCTGTCGAGGATCTGCTTGCTTACGCGGCCCATTTCGGGTTTGGTGGGGTTAATTAGTCATATATATATATATATATATATATATATATATATATATATATATATATATATATATATATATATATATATATATATATATATATTATGATATGAGGGACAGACTTAAAATTATCCTAGCCTTTTTTGGACACGTAGTCACATCGCGTCAAATTTCTTCTTTTGCCTGTACGTGTATCTGTCATGATACTCTGTAAATACCACATACCATAATCAACTATAAATAAATCCAAAATAAATCCCAAGAGATTTATTCCCTGAGAATGCCGATTAGTTGACCCTATCACTAATGTATGACTGGATATACCAATTAAACAAGCAATTTTTACATTTTTATAGTTTGCTCTGTATGGTCATCTTAGTGAACGCAGATTGAAGAGTGAGCATGTATATACTGGTTAATCAGCTTGGGTAACTTATATTAACTCTACTCAAGACTTGTTGCTCTTGGGAGTTGTGACTCCACGTGAACTTTTAGCAAATCAAAAATATGCTCGGAAATCTTATTTCTTTGTTACCAAGGGTTTGCATTTGTGTTCTCTTGCAAGGATGAACTAGGTATTGTAACAAAAGGCTATTTAGCCTAGTTCTCTATTTGATCACTAGTTTTGTTTTCAGTTACTGATGGCTACGATTTTCCAACATTGGCAATTCAACCCCTCAGCCATTGAAATGTGTGTAGTGTAGATTACAAGTGTAGTAATAAGCATTGACAGGCTGGTGGTTAACACTTTACAACTGCTATTGTATATGTCTCTGTTAGTCATGAGGTCATTGAAGGAGTGCAGATCTGTTCGTAGCCACAGTTCTTAAGTCCGCAAGTTCCTTACTCTAAAATTGTAAGAGTCTCCTAAGCGCATTGTTCAGTTGTCTTCTGTTGCTTTTATGTAACTTGACACCAGTTGTCATACAAGTTTTTGAAGGTACGTGAAAACGTATTAAAATGATATCATTTTATTAATTGCTGAGGGATAATTAAAGTGAATTTTAAACTGTAGGTCAATTTACTGTGGTGTGTGCTAGCAACCTGTGGTTAAACAGAATTCTTTTGGAATAAACAGTGATATGTTAACAAATTGTCCTTTTGTGTTCCTTCATTCACCGACACGAAGGCAGCTACATAAATTCCCATGTTAAAATTGGTTTCCTTGTCTTACAATATTCATAGGCTACAAATGGTAACATAGGTTACTTTTTTAAGTATTTGTATGATGACAGTGGAGATGAAATGCTTGCATGATGTATGAATGTACTATACACAACTAGTACATAGGTTGTCTGTGTAACGTGCTATCAAGTGCCGGAAGCTATTTTATGGGGCAAATTGCACAAAGCTTTAACATCTGATATAAGCCATGACGTAGTACTGACTGATTCATGTCTCTGTCAAGCCAATGTGCACATAGTGCAGTGGTTCTCAAACTTTTTGAGGGAGAGGGCCAAATGGAGAGACTGGAAAGAAGTGGAGGGCCGCAGGGGAGGATCCAAGGCTTAGAGAGAGGACAACAATTTGAAAGAGAGAAGTTCATACTTTAGAGGTCCTGAAGCCAGCAGTATCTGAGGCAAACAGATGCAGAGATACGAAGTTTTCATTGGAAGCGCTTCCTTAAGCTGTTAGGAGGGCAGTTTGCAAATTTGCAGCTTCCAACAGGAGTAACCCGACCTCAGCCCCACCATAGTTGGGGCTGAGGTTAGAACATTTTCCGTTCCAGGCGCTCTAGATTGCAGGAAATCGCAGTCTTCAGCACAATTTTGCCTCTTCAATCAGGAGAGGCGGCCAAGCTCCCGTACGGAGTGGCCGAGTTCCGCCCAAGTAGCAAACCTACATGGGCCCCATATAGGTGAATCCATATGGGGATGAGTTTGCACCCAAGATTTATAAGGGGCCCATATGGGCCAGCCCATATGCTCATATTTATTTCATTTATTTATTTATTTGTCTATACATACATACATACATACATACATACATACATACATACATACATACTTACATACATACATACATACATACATACATACATACATACATACATACATACATACATACATACATACATACATACATACATACATACATACATACATACATACATACATACATACATACAAACATACATACATGCATACATACATAAATACATACATACATAATTTACAAAGAAACAAGCCATGATGTAGTATAAACAGGACACTAGAAAAAACATTATCAAAGCTAGTGACCTTACAGGAAAAAAAGAAAGAAAATTTAGCAAGAACACCCCCATTCTCACCCACGCACCCCCCACCAAACCCCCCAAAAGAAAGAAACAAGAACAATGACATACGCAATATGAAGGAAAGTCAAAAATGGCATAGTCTCAAGCAGAGTAATTTTCAATTAAATAAGCTTTTAGTTTCTTTTTGAAAGTTACATAAGATTTAGAAAGCTTAATATCATTAGGAAGATCACTCCATACTTTAAAGCAGTAACTATTCAGAAGGAGTTTCCCGTGTTTAGAATTGTGCCTAGTAACTGAGAATAATGCATTGCTCCTTGTACAGTTTATATGATATGAAGGCATTCTGGGGTTAACGATGTTACGAAAAACACGAGGCAGTGTATTATTTACATATTTATAGATAAAAGTACCAATTTTAAGAACATGAATATCGCTAACCTTAAGAACCCCTAGTTTACTGTGCAAATCATTGGTAGGATGACGCCGGTGTGAAAAAGTGATCGTTTTTAGGATTCTGTTCTGGAGGACTTGTATAGGTTTCAAGATAGAGGCATTGGCCACGCCATAAATTTCCATTCCGTAAGATATCTTAGAGTAAACAAGAGAATTATACAACTGAATAGCAACGCCGAGTGGGACTGAGTTCCTGAGACGATAAAAAATGTCAGTGTATTTAATGAGACTATTACAAAGTTCATCAATGTGAGTTTTAAAAGAAAGCTTATCGTCGATTATTAATCCAAGGTATTTAGTACACGCTGTTCTGCAAATTTTAGTGTCATTTAATATAAAATGGTCAGGACAAAAATGAGCACTTCGCTCCCTACAATGAAAAATGGAGAAATTGGTTTTACCTAGATGCAAGGTAAGTTTGTTAGAGTCAAACCAAGTTTTGAGTTGACCCAAAACATTTTGAGCTTTAGAAACAAGATTAATACAATTATTATCGTGAACAAAAACATTAGTGTCATCAGCAAACAGTCTCAAAGATTCGCCTGGGACTACATTGTGTATGTCATTGACATAGATTAAAAATAACAAGGGTCCAAGAACAGAACCCTGAGGAACACCGATGTTAATATCTGCACAGTTTGATAACACACCGTTAACATACATACGTTGCTTTCTATTGTCAAGGTAGCTTGCTATCACATTGTAAGCGTTACCACGGATACCGTAGCTGTGTAGCTTACGAAGAAGAATTCTGTGGTCAACGGTATCGAAAGCTTTCTTGAGATCTAAGTATAAACCTAACACGTTTTGCCCGTTATCTAAATAAGTACGTATGCAATTAACGGTTTCTAATAGTGCATGGCTAGTATCGTGACATTTTCTAAAACCAAATTGATAGTCGAAGAGCGTACTGTTATTTTCCATGAACATTCTAAGTCGTTTTTCAATAGACCTTTCAAGCAATTTATTAATACAGGATAACAAACTAATTGGGCGATAATTCTCTGGATGGGTACGATCCCCTTTCTTAAATATTGGAATAACCTTCGCTACTTTAAGAGCATCAGGGTATATTCCAGAGGTAAGTACAAGGTTAAAAATGTAACGTAAGATTGGTACAATAATATGAGAAATACACTTAAGAATATTAGGCGTAATTTCGTCTGTACCAGGAGATTTACCATCCTTTAAGGAAAGGATTCCTTTAAAGATTTCATCATCAGTGGTAGGCGACAAAAATATAGTATTAACATTACTATCGTGCATAAAACGCCTAGGGTCAATGTTACTAGAAAAACTTTCACCAAGTTTGTTTCCAACAGTGGAAAAGAAATCATTAAAGGCATTCGATATGTCAGTGTCGTCACTAAAGGTTATATTATTATGCTTAATACTATTTATTGCAGGGGTAGACTTTCCTCCCCTGTTTAGTAGCTCATTTAACACAGCCCATGTTTTTTGGGTGGAGTGTTGCCTAGCTTCAATTAAATACTTGTAGTAAGACGATTTGGAATACCTGATGGACTTGTTTAAGATGCCTCTGTACTTTGCCAAAACAGCATGCTTTTTAGGAGTTGGGTTATCAATATATTTACGGAAGAGCAGATTTTTGTGCCGTATTGACTTTTTAATGCCTGGTGTAATCCATGGCTTGTTTTTAAGCCTCCTTCTAGACATTTTAACTTTAGGGAAGTGAATATCATGTAAAGAATTAAGTTTGGACATAAAAGCGTTGTAGGCATCGTTAGGATCACTTGAAGCATAAACATATGAAAAGTCCGTGCATTCAACGGATTGTACAAACATCGCAAAATTACGACTAGTGTAAAGTCTAGACATAGGTCTGTTTGTATTGGGATTAAGTCCGGTATCACTGATAAAACAAAAGTTTGGCAGATGATCAGTAATGTCGCAAAATAGGTTACCGGATGTAATTTCTGTAGTGATAAGTTGCCTTGGTAATCGGACAAAAATGTGGTCTATGAGAGACATAGAACTGTCAGTAATTCTAGTAGGTATGGTTATTACTGGGGTGAAAAAGTTACATCTCATAAGATTAAGATACTCGTTCACTGCTGAGATAGTGTTAACTTTAAGGAGGTCGATGTTTAGGTCACTAGCAAAAGTGCACAGACTATTAGGATCTGTGGTCATCAAGGCAGACTCTAAAGCCTCGATGAAATGATTGACATTACCCTTAGGGTGTCGGTAACACACGACAAATATATAATTCTTATTATTGTACTTGACTTCCAGCAGCAAATCTTCAACCTGACAGTTGGAACATAAGCAATTTAAACCAGAGCTAATTACATTCTTCTTAATAGTAACACCGAGGAAGTCCCTCTTAAAAAAGATGCCAACACCGCCGCATTTGGTTGGCGGAGCTACAAATTCAAAGTCGTACTCAGAAAGAACATTACAGAAAGACTGTGCATGACAATTATCTATTTCTGTAAGCATTATCACATCAAATTTGTGAGATATACATTCAAGAAAAGCTACAAGCTCAATTATGTTTTTTGAGAGACTTCTAATGTTTATGTGAAAGACGGATAATCCCCTGGTAATTTTGTCTTTAGCGTGAATAAATGAAACTTCATCGTAATATTGACAATTTGAATTTGTAAGCTCAGCATCTTGATTGGCTATATTATTGATTGACATATATTGATTGGCATATTACCCATATGGTATACTTCTCGGGCCCATATGTGGCAGTTGCCCATATGGGCCCCAGGACTATCTCATATGGGTCATATGGGCCTCATATGTCAGTCCATATGGGACCCATACGGGTCCTATATTGCAATGTTAGCTGGGCGAAAGGATGGCAAACACGACTTGAAATTTTAGCGCGGAAGGCCCGCCGAAAATATTGTGGTTACTATTGAAAAATGGTGGTGTTTATTGGGCAATATGCCCTACGCAGGGCAAAATCAAGAAATTTGTTGCTGCGGCTGGTCGTCGTCGGGGGATTACATACTTTAGCATACCCATCAAGGCGCCCCAACGAAAGTGGAGTTTCTCGGACAATAGTAGTCATGACCCCTGGAACCTCCCTCATCTGGCTTCACCCGTCTACAATTCTGCATCTAGTACGCGTGGGTCACCAGTATGGTCATTTCGCTGTTCATGCATCGGTTTGCGGTATAGGAGATACATCTGGCATTCCAACCTAAGTATGTTGCTGACGAAGCCGCACTCTGAAACGGATGAACTCACAACAGTCGGCACCTATTTGTCGTTAGTGGCCAGTATGTGAGCATGGAGCTGTTACGGAATAGCTCCTTGATGTGAGGAAGCCCCTGATCAGTTATTCTAAGACGCGGTCAGATAGAGAAGTAGGTCTGCTAAGTGCGAGGGCCGCATTCCCAAAAGTAGAAAAAAGCTTTGAGTTGAATAATTATATTTCATCTTACAGAACTATGGAACGGGCGAGATCATATATTATGAAACGTCGCAAACACATTGTTAAGATCAAAATATCAATTGCAGAAGATTTAATTTCAGTACCCAATCAACAAACGTTCAACATGATACGTTTTTCAATTGTACAGTCACCTCACGCCGCAATTAAATTTCCGGGATATACCTTTGCTGCAAGCTTTGTCGCTACAAGCTTTGTCACTACAAACTACTACATAAATACATGCCACCGTCTATCTAACATTGTCAACAACAGGGCGCACGAAATTAGTCTTGGCTAGAAATGTCTGAAGAAGGAATATATACAGTACCGCATACGCTACTTAGGCAACCTAGCACCCCTTTTAAGAAGTGCAAACTTGCAAGGAGTCAAGTAGTGACTTTACATTTAATTTAATTCCCTACTTTGTTACGTTTTGTTCATGTAGAATATGACTTTTCTCAAAACCTAACATTAATTAAGGGGCCACACCGACAGGGCCTGGGGCCGCATGCGGCTTGAGAATCAATGACATAGTGCATAAATGCATCGTAACCGGTAAACTCAACTTCTTATTGATGCACGTAATTTTTGTCTAAACATTGCTAAGTCTATGTGACGTGGATTCAACTGGACTCTTGATAGCTCACTTTGTTGCCGATATAAATGCTGAAATATATACATTGATATCATATATACACATGGATGTCATTCTAGAACTATCCACATTTCATGTTTTTGTTTTCTTTTAAAGTGAAAGTGCTTATTATTGGAAACGAAATATTCTTAGCAGGGTAATGTTTGAAAAGTGGGCGCGGCTTTGAAGGGAGTGAGCAGTCACCCCAAATGTATTTTTAAACAGCTGCTTCTTTCAAATGTGCTCTTTTCCCTTACAACTATCTTTTATGTTGTGTCTTAACAAAAAGATTTCAATGTAAACTAAGTAGTTATTCTGCATGAATTACACGTTTTAGGAGCAAAAGTATTGTCACATGATTCAACAGAGCCTTTTGTGAATTAGGATACCGAGATACACTAATTCAAATTGGGAAGATGGCATTTTGCCTCTAATAGTCTACGTATTCCATTCTTACAAAAGGCACTGATCTTACTCTTCTAAAAACTGCAATGACTGTAGAAAAATGAACTAAATTTTAATTGCAGGAAATGTAAGGAGTACATGTGTCATTTCAGATTACTGCACTCTGAACTGTCTTGTGTTTAATTATTCAATGCATGGCAAAAATGGGGTATGGACCATTGAGTTCTGGTATCTTTTTTTAACCACTCAGAAATATATTGTGATAATTTCTTGACTGTTTGTATGCTGCTCTTTAGTTTCAAAAGGGATTAGTGAACCTTGACGGATATCACTCAAAAACAGTGTTTCCACTTCTGGGTTTTTTCCACTAGATCTGCGCTTTTTAAGTTCATCTGGGTTTGTAGGTTTATTTTTTCAGAAAGTACAAATCTGGGTTTTTTTACAGTTTGAAGTTGAAACTCAAACATTTCATGCGAGGAAACGTGCGTAAAACATTTTAAGTGTGATGAAAAGGCCTAATAATTTTCCATGGAAGGCGAAGACAGTTTCTCAGTACATAGCCTATTCCGTATTCATAACCCTCGAACAGGGCTGTGTGTCGGTAACGTTGTTACTTGGCCAAGGCATATACGGTAAACGCACAGCTCCGTTCGAGGGTAATGACGTATCTATTCTGCACGAACGGTGCATTATGTACAAAGGCATGTAAACCCCACTAGGATGTACATATCTATACGGTCGGTTGCACTTTAACCATATACAGCCCTAGTCAGGGTAACCCTGTCGCGAAGTAACGTGTTTACATTTGGCAGTCCGGGAGATTCTCCCGTTTGGGGGAAAACCAAAATTCTCCTGAAGGCGGGAAAACTTATGCAACACATTGTATAGGCTTGCCAGCCTATCGAAAACAAAGATTAAGAAAGAATGGAAACCTCTCAGAAACTCGAAAACGGCGTGAACCACCGATTAGGACGTAAGTGGCTTTTCTGTAGCTATGACAGTAAACCTTGCAAATATATACATATCATTTTGTTTGTTACTTAACCCCATACAGCTTGTGTCAGCGTCTCCCACGCAACGAGAATGTGCTCTATGGAAAACAGTAATTACAGTGATGTTCATTCAGTTTTATGCTCTACTGTATCTCAGTTTCTGAATGTCATAAAAATGTACCGATAATATTTCAATTTAACATAGGGACCTGGACAGATTTCGAAGACATCGTTTTGCATGGCAAGCAATATCTATGAACTTTTGACCTACTGCTATTTGTACAAACAAGCTTGATCGCCGTTGTTCATGCATTGCTGGATTGGTTATCATATAAACTTTCCAGTGGTACTAACCTTTGTTTTCAAATTTTCAACACTCCCCCATAGGGACCAGGCTAAAATACATACAAACAGACACAAATATGAATATGCATAAGTCTTGCACCAATGAAAAGACGCCAAGCGATGTGTGAACAACGCGACCGTTACCCGCCACAGACACCGAGCGTGCGTTGTATGTACAGCGAATACGTGTGTCGGTGCAGTGATAATCAAAACATTTGGTCACGCCCACACGACCAGTCAAGTGTACATGATGAGTGTGTACATGAATCATACATAGGCATCACATCTCAGTTTAGACAGGGAAGTTTGTTGAAACAAATTGGTATGATTTAATTCCTTTACATTAGACCGACAATTTTTGCAAGGGAGTTCCAAAACCCATTACCACTGACAACTTATACAAAGAACGCGTGGGATTGTGGGTAAAATAGACAAAATGGCGTCGCCCAAGACCAAGTTTTCTCCCCATCAGGAGAAAAGAAGATTCTCCCGAATGGGGGAATCTCCCGAACTGTTTGGTCTTTTCACTTATACCTCAACATCAACGAGCTTTGCATACTAATTTTCACTTCCAGTGAAGGTGGAACTTCGAGTCTAAAGATGCATATTTATGAGAAGCGCAATCGCTATTGGTCACTTGAAGCGTTCAACCAATAACACCGACATCGACAAGGTTTGAGTCGAAGTGAACAATGACGTCAAGTTTCGAAAAGACCAAATGAAAACTCGTTACCTCGCGGAAGGGTTACTCTGACTAATGCTGCCTGGTGAACCGTACGGGTCGAGTCCATGTGTGATATCTGACTCTGATAGAGGAGGGATGGATGGCAGATGAAACATGATTACCTGTACGGTACACATCGGAGTTATGCCTGTGTTTGTACTAACTACTGGCTCACACCTACGTACTATTCAAATACAACCTTACTGAGATGCCGACTTAGCCTACAATGCATAATTAATATATTATTTAGTGGGTCTATGTTCCTGTCAGTCCAACAGTCCATTCAATAGCAGCCTTTAACGATTACGTCAAGCATACAGACAATTATGGGAACTGGGACTACAAACAACCAGTTCCTTGCATGCCAAGATGTAGTGCCTGCTATAGCGTATGTACTATGTATATATACATGTGCGTAAGTACTTTTGTTTTACTCCAAGTTCCCATGAGTCTTTATATGCTTGATGTTATTATTAAAGTCTGCTATTGTTGAGGATGCGAATGTATGCATGCATGCAACTCAATATGACCGTGACTTTCTCGCTAGGCACTTGACCACATAACAGTGCTGCTCCAATTCATAAGCTTAAGGGACTGAGCTTATTGCAAATAAAAATATTTTTGACGGAAATTTTACGACCGAATAAAACACTCTCCCTTTCACCTACTAGATTTTATCCATCCAGTAATTAAGTCTTCTGTCGGGTCCTGTCCAGTGCAAAATTATAAGTGATCTGGGTTTTATTTGAAAATCTGGGTTTTTTTAGTACCGAAATTTTTTGTTTTTCACTGAGTGGCAACACTTCTCAAAAATCTTTCAAGAACTAATGAAGGAGGGACCATATCTCTGATCGGAAAGTTTTGTAAATTGGTTGGCCAGGCCCAATACACTGGCTAATACATTCTTGGAAACATGACGTCTGTCACAGGGCAATACCTTCCCCTTTCTTCTGTTCTGTTCAGTTTGGCCAGTTTTAAACAAGTTAATTTTATGAAAAAATTATAAGGAAATTTGTAGTAAACCATTTGGTCTTAAATATACTGTGAAAATTGGGTACATCGCCTAATACACCAGATCTTGCTCAATATGCCCGTGTAATGATGAATTGTTTACTTGTTCTTTCTCACAACATCAGCTAAGACTGATGACATCTTTTGGTACTGGCATTGTAATTAGAATATGTAGGATGCAAGTTTTCAACTGTTTGAGTTTGGTAGTAATTACTTGACTTGTGGTGTGAGACGGGGCGTCGATCCTGGGGAGCAGGGTGGACAATTGCCCCTCCAAAGAAAATATTGGGGAGGCAAACATATCGTTTTACGTCACCCCCCCCCCCCCATAATTCAGGCAGAGTAAAAAACAGACAGAGTAAACAGATATATATATATATATATATATATATATATATATATATATATATATATATATATATATATATATATATATATATATATATATATATATATATATATATATATATATAATATTGTGGTGTACAGATGACTTTAGGGCTTCGAGATAAACGCCAGTTTTAGCCTATTAAAGTATTAATGTGAATCTTCCATCTACCCCTTTCAACATAATGCATATCCCCATATCCCATATGCTATTTTTCAATGCTTCAGATAACTATTTATACATTTTCTATTGAAATTAAGGTTGTCGAAAAATTTCTGCCCCCTATCCCCAAACCCGATCTCCGTCCCTGGTGTGAGAACATTGTAATGAGTAGGAGCTAGTATGAGTGGGGTATCTCTGGTTGTGAGTACGAGTACGATATCAAGTTTTCTTCACGAATTTTGCAATAGCCCTACTGCATAACTCACAAAATCTGTGAGTATTAGCACGAGTACAAATCCATTCTCATGAGTACGAGTACAGGCAATTGTACAAAAACTGCGTGTGAGTACAAGTACGTACTCACTACAGGTCTGGTGATTACAGTACGCCCACTCCCGGACCCTAGCCTTTGAACACTAGTCAAATAGACAAATCTTGCTGACTTCCATCCACGGGTTCCTTACCCTGTCCTCATTCAAACTAAAATATAGCTTTTTAAGCCCGTTGTAATGCTAAAGCTATTTGATTTGTTGCACATATTGCCAGTCAGCGGCAGCAGAAACTCGGTGAGAGGAGGGGGCCATTTTTACAGAATCCTCAAAAGTTTCCCCCTTTCCCTGAAATGTGGTTTTATTACCATACTCCATACAAGCGGCACAAACTGATAAAAAAGTGACTGTTTTGGGGAAGTTTAATGTAATGGATTAATTCTGCTGTGTAAAATAAAGTATACTTGAATGATTTCTTTAAGTGATGCTGCGTCGGCATCCTTTGTACTTTGGCTGTATGGATACTTGTTTGAAGTTGTTTCACTAGTATACAGTACCTGTAGGATACCATGAGTGGAATTTCTGTTCGAAAGCGTCATTGAACTCATACCATCATTCATCCTTCCCACCCTCAAGAATGCCCGCCCGGCGGACGTGTATTACTCCTGCACCCACACTGACTGCACTTGCAATACCAGAGTATGTACGCCAAAGAGGGGTACTTATTCGACACCTGCTATGAAGGTAACCCTCAAGATTGATAGCCCATGGCATCCTCAACACAACCGACCATTTTCAAAGCTATTTGAAAAAGACCATTGTAATCGAATTTGTGATTTTTTACTGCACACTCCATGATTTATTGGAGATGCTTAAAGTCTTCATTCTACTTTTCATAATTAACCTTGGAGTAGAAACTCTTGATCATATGTTCCCAAAATATTATGACGCCCACTTTAAGGTTTGAATGCCCATATCTTACATTTCTATCTTACTACCCTGTAGCACTCTTCTCATCCTCCCGCCCTTCCCCCTAACCTGCACTAAATTACAGCAATAAATGTTAATAGACTGGAACACAGAGACGTGTCAATTAAAGGGTGATTGAAGAGAGGGATTAATTACAAGTTCACTTTGACCGATTCGACCTTTGTTTCTTCCTCTGTGACAACTCCCTGCCTTACTCATGCACAAGTTCCTTACTCCTATGCTATTTCTATTGTCACGATTGTGAAGAAACAGACGTGCATGCATTTATCTTTATCTAACTTTAACAGAGATAATATATTATCTGACATTGTTCTTAATTAACCTCCTATTCATTCTTGATATCAGATTTTCAAAGCGATTGAAAATTTGGGATTTCCCTTCCTACCACCAGAGTGGATGTACGTCATGTAACGTACTCTCAAACTGAAGTGAATTGTTGCATTCCTATTAACTTCAAGCTATTCAGCCTGTTCTGAGTTCCAGGTGTCTGTTGATCTAAGTACGGTGTTGGTTTGTTTTGGTAGGATACAGAAGGTGGAAGATATGAGTTGATAAGTGCATGGGCAAATAAGGAAGTTAGTCGGGAAGACTAACAACTAGAGTAATGGAAGCCTTGACTGAGGTACAGTAAAATATGAAATTGTTCAGAGTTGGCTTCCATTCATACAGTGTTTACACAATTTGTGGCAAACAATCTTCTTGCAGTAATGTTTGTGATGCCCTTAAACAAAAATACAAATGAAGTACAGTGGTGTGTGTGTGTGTGTGCGTGTGTGCGTGTGTGTGTGGTAGGTTTGTCTGAGGAATGCTTGTTAAGGCGATTACTGGGAATAATTTTTCTCGGACCACATCCCAATTTGCAGTAAAAGCTGGTCAAATTGCTATTCATATGAAAACTTGTATACCGCATTAACCTATGAAGTTCAGTTTTCAGTATAGTTTTACTTAGTCCTCAGTAAACACAAAGTTTAATGCTGCATTGTGCAAAGTTGGAACAATAAGTTATTTGTTGGGCTCATGCTAGCACAGTGTATGCATGAATGCATAGATCTTTAGTGTTGTCAGTAATCGGGCTAGCTGGTCAAACTAACTGTGATAGCATATTTAGGGATTACGTATCCTTCTTCATCATTCATTTTTCTCAAGTTAAGAAAATGTTCGTACATGGTGGCAGGGGGTGAAAGGCCCATGCATAATTCTGCAGAATGTAAACTGACAGGGTGCTTTTACTTAAAAAAAAAAAACACATTTTTTCAAAGTATCCTCTGGAGGCGGTAGATCTGAAAAAAATTGCTTGTGAAAATGATGACTAAGGGAAGACTTCATGGCTGGCTGCATATGGCACTCCATCCAGATTACATATCCATCTGTTACAAATTTGCGGGTAAATATTTCACTGCAATTGTGAAACCTATCATAAGTAGTTTCTTCATTGTTAAATCCTTGCATCTTTTGATACATGTTTTTAATTGAGTTCACTTATTCTTAGACGTTTCCCAATCAGGGACCCTCTTTGAAACATCTCTCTCCCATTTGTGTAGTTACAGTCCTGTACTTTTTAAATCTTTTTGTTGGAGCCAGTTGAAATCATTTTTCTTTGAAAATAAGATATTACACCTACGTAGAGAGGTAATTGCAGTGAAATACAGTCATAAACTGTTGTTACTTTAATTGATCCATTTATTTTACAGTATGATTTTTTTGCAATTTGAATTGTTAAATATACAGACAAATATATAGGCTTTCAATTCATTCACTGCAAGCAGAGTACTGTTTACATTATGCAAACCTAATATCAATGTTTCCTAACATTTAAAGAATGCAAAATAGATTGCAACATAAGAGAAATTATTGTAGAGAAGGAATCGCTGTCACATGAAGAAGTCTGTGGCCTTATATTCAATTTTATAAAGTCGTTGTTCACCATGAGGTGTGCTGTAGTGTTAAATCCTCGAAATTTTCATAGACAGCACAACACTGGTTGCCCCTTCTCGACATCCACTGACTTGTTTTCCCTTTGACAAACAGAAATATCTCTAATACCAAGATTCAATGGTTATTGATTCAGTTTGTATGTATTTCTTTATGTATTCTCTAACCACACATTTTTGATTAAGTTTCAGCAGAATATTTATGACATGGTAAGTAGTAGCAGTATTTTTGTAAAGGATGTCAATTCTTAAACATGCAACAATTGACAATTTCCGTGAAGTAAAACATCCTGAAGCAGGATTGATTCCAACTCTTATACAAATCAGCCAAGTTTTTAGAATGAAAAAGCAAAAAAAAAAAAAAAAAAGACCCCCAAAATCACTTCGTAAGATACAGTATTCCTCCATGAAACTGCCGTATGGAATTGGAATTCTATCTCTGATATGATTTCATTACAACAAGTTTCGCAGTATAGGCATTCATTCTAGTCACCAGTTTACCTCACATGGCCTGCTTTCATAGGGATACAAAGTTTTATTGACTGTTCAACTGAGTGGTTTGTGTTTATTCTGATTGATGCTTCCCTCCATAGGCGTACCAGCCAGGAGGACGTGGGGGTGGGCTGCATGCTCCGCCCTCCTGAGTTCAGCAATTGCTATTTTTTAAGCAGATTTTGAGAAAAACAGGGCATTTTCTCGAGTAAAACCCGCTCAGCCCTTTTAGATGGCGCAGGCCTGTATGCAAATGCCACGATCCCTATACTTGCTATACCTCTAACTAAATACCATTTAAGACAGAAATTAGTTTGCCTTGTTGCAACCTTGTTAAATTGTTGAGATAGACACGAAGCCTTGAAGTATTTTACGAAACGAAAGAACCATGTATGTGGGAAAAGCCTGTATGGGCAGATTATCCTTTACAACTGGTGTCTTCCAGTTCAACATTTTTACTTAGACTTGGAAACGTTTCAATTTAGAAAGGCGGCCTTTTCAGGTGGAAAGACTGTAGATTGCTGAAGTATTAACCTTACTTTTACTTGGCTGGAGATTGAACGTCAAATTTCTCAATTGCATCATATTCTACCTTTTATGCCCTTCATATCACCAACATGGATGACTCTGTTGGCATGACTAATGTAAGGTTTAATTCTTTGGGATATGTAAGGGGAAATCACGGAGGGAGTAGACGGATTTTAATTTGCTCAGGTGATATTTCAAACCAAACGTGGTGTGATTGCACATGTCCTTTAATTTGGAAAGAATGAAGTATTCATTAGGATATCCTTCTAGGATAACAGTAATTGCCTTAAATATCCAAGTGTAATTGATAATTGTTATCTCAGTAACTCACGCAAGATAAGAAAATACACGATGGATCTATAACCAAATACAAAACAACTTTTGTAAAAATAGTTTTAGGACACTTCCCGGACTCTTTCCATTTTGTGGAGGATATTTGTATATTTTGTTAACATTCATTGTCAATGAAAAACTACAGTTGACATTTTCCTGGTCAATATTGAAGAAAATATCTACACTTACTTCAGTGGAGTTACATGATATTTCCACTTATGTAAAGCTGTTATGGAGAAGAAGGCACAAAATTTGAGATAACAAAAGCTTAGAATGAATTTACTGTAAGCAAAAGATAGGTACACTACATGGCAGGCAATATCATTTTCAAGTCTAATCCATATGGAATGCAAGAGTCTTTCTTTAGTGCAAAGTACTCTTATTCTTTTCCAGAGAGGGCATGAGAGGGCATGAGAGGGCATGAGAGGGCATGATCATTGTGAGTAACAACAAAGGTTCCTTCAGAGCCATAAATCTAAGTGGTGGTGGAGCTTTTAAATGAGATTAAAAATGTATAATATATTCATGAGAAAACTACAAAAAGGTTTAATCAAAAGACTTCATTTGTTTGTCTAAGACTCTGGTAGTATTAAAGCTATCAAAGCCCCCTTTTTGGGTAAAAGATTCGGGTAAACTTTCAAACTAGTTTTTGTAATTACGTTTGCATATAAACATTTAGATAGTTGACACATAGTGTATATATATATATATATATATATATATATATATATATATAAGTCAATAAAAGTAATGAAGAGTGCTTAAACTTAAGGAGAAAACTAAATATATATAACAAATATGTATATATAAATATAAACTACATATATTTAAAGAGGAGAGTTCCACGTGTACTCCGAGAAAATAAATCGTAAAACAGGAAACAAATAAACGCATCACTAGCTGACTTAAAGAGTACAAAATAATCCAAGATTTAAATCGAAATTTTCGGTTCCCCTGGAACCTTCATCAGCGAGATCAGACAGTGAAGTCACCGTCTGATCTCGCTGATGAAGGTTCCAGGGGAACCGAAAATTTCGAATTAAATCTTGGATTATTTTGTACTCTTTAAGTCAGCTAGTGATGCGTTTATATGTTTCCTGTTTTACTATACATATATATATATATATATATATATATATATATATATCATTGCTGTGTCTGTTATTTGTAAATTAACCTTCACTTCACATTTTGCGCTGAAGAAGGACACAGGAGTGTCCGAAATATACGCTATCCTGTTACCGTATCTGTGCTCTCGTATTGCCATCTTTGTGGTGTGTTCTACTTATTATTATTTTTATGTTTCATGGAGCATACGTGGATTTTCTCTTATTATATATATATAAATATATATATATATATATCCCTAAATGGTCACTTTAGGCGACATATCGGGTGAAAAAAATGGTACTTTTAGGCGACATTGACATTAGGGGTACATATACGTGTCGCCCTAATGTTTACAACGTTATAACAACCATTCCCTGCATGTTATTTTAAAAGTTTTGAAATATATAAAAGTATCCTAGTGCCCTCTGTTTGGGGTTACTCTAGGTAAGTTGCACTAGAACCCCATTATGTATTAATTTACTATTGAAATGTGGGGGTGTATATCATGCATGTAAAAAATTGGTATGTGAGGTGTACACGCCCTTATTGCGCAATACCAATTTATTTCTCTTTTATTTAATAAAACGTTGTGCGTACGTCACACAGGTAATTGGACATATGTTCAACTTGATGGCGTTCCTAAAGATCATTAAAGTATTTTTTGTCTAATTTTTACCTGGATGAATATGCAAATATGTTTAATGAACTGGTTGTCGCCCAAAGTGACCATTTTATACCGTGTCGCCCAAAGTGACCATGGCCGAAATATAGTATCATGTCACTCAAAAGAGTCGCTCTCCTGTCATTTATTATTCAACCTGTATGGACCACACCCATATTTTTATGTATATATGTATATATGTTTACATATATTCCAAACGCCTAATTACATTACAGACAATCTGACTACTGAAGAGAGGGCGGCTCTCACTAATCTTAAATAAGAAGATTGTATCGTAATCAAACCGGAGGATAAGGGCCAGCTTTCGTTATCCAACACAAATCAGATTATATTTACACTGCAAGAACAGATTTAAATGTTAATTTTTACCGGAAAAACACCATATAGAAAACGCCTGAAACCGCAGACAGAATTAATATTACTGTAAAGAAAATGTTGCGAGACGGAGATATTGATGAAACAACGGCTGAGTACCTGGTTACCAACGACATAAAGACCTCGCGCTACCATACGCTACCCAAGACCCATAGAGCCCAAGATGAAATTGGACACCTGATTATCAGACCGGTTATATCGGGTAATGGCTCCCCCATAGAAAGACTTTCTGAAATTGTAGATTATTTTATTAACCCAGAAATGCAAAAATTAGATTCTTTCATAAAGAACACCAGAGTGCTCGATTCGTACACACCGTCAGTAAATGCTTCCCCAAGGACCACCCCCTTCATAAAATATGCAACAAAAACACTATCAAAATTTCATACTGTTGCATGCCGAACACCAAAACCATCATCCAGGGAGAAAACAAAAGGAAAATAAACAAAGCGAGAGAAGAAAAGACACCGACAATAAAAAGAAAAGAAATGCAACTGCAGAATTAAGCAGAACTGCCTCCTCAACGGGGAATGCTTACAGTCAGGGTTTATCTACCAGGCTGAGGTAACAAGCGAAAACAGCAAAGAAACGTACATCGGGCCTACTGCAACCGACTTCAAAAAAGATATACCATAAAAGCTCATTTAACGACGAAAAAAGAAATCAGCAACAGAATGAAGCAAACAAATCTGGGACTTGAAGAATACCAATAAAGAATATAACATCAAGTGGAGAATTATCACGAAAGCCAGCCCATAGAACCCCGCAACAAAAAGATGCAACCTGTGCATAGCCGAGAAATACTTCATCCTATTGAAGCCAGCCCAATGCAACCTGAACAAAAGAAACGAGATAATGTCAAAATGTAGACAACAAAACAATCATTCATTGAATGCAGTGACTTAGAACATGAAGTCTGTATACGCAGTCTTACGTTAGGCACTGATGAGTGCACCCGCCGTGTACGAAACAGTCTGCCTGCCTTGCCTCTAAACCATGTCATCCATTATAACTATTATTCATATACATATACCACTTTACTTGTACCTCCACGAATGTGGTTTACACTTTACTTTGTGGACGTTCCAACTGTCTGCACGTGGGAGAGACCAAACGTCGCCTCGCGGACCGAGTCACTGAACACCTTAGGTCAATCAAACAAAACCGGTAGCCAGACATTTCAACCCCCCCCCCCCCCCATCACTGTGCTCGATAAAGAACTTGGTCGTTACCGCAGCCATAATGTGCAGAGGTTCTGACCGTGATCGTCTAACTGCCGAAAACCGGCTTATCATGAAGCTCGAAACCCTCTCTCCACACGGTCTCAACGTTAGGATGAACCTTTTTTAACTTCCACCTCTGAAATCATCTTTTCAAGTTTTACTAGCCGCAATATCGCAGTTTTTCCACCGTGTTCTTTTTTACAACCGATTTGTAAGTGCCTTCTTTTAACTTGTATTTTCTCTACTTTTATTCAGTTGCATTGTTGCCACCCGATGAAGGGTTTATACCCGAAACGTCGTGGAATTTTCCGCAAAGTTTTAAGCCCTTCTTACTAACTTTATCGACCTACACATTTCTATAGTGCTCCGCAGCATTTCGACCTTCCTCGTGTCCATTGATACCTAATTTCAGGTCTAACTATTTTAATTGCTGATTCCAGCTTTGGCCTACAAACTTACAGTGTAACGGGTGAAGCCCAATATTTCTTAATAAGAATTCCTTTTCTCGTTAAAACAAATCATGCAAATAATGTTGATTAAGTATGGTTTTGAAGAGAAAGGGGAGTGGTGAAGTTGGACGGACGAGAGGTGGGGATGTTAGATGCTTTTATAAGGTTTACTTTAAATTGTGCCTATCTTTTGAGTACACAAAGTAAATATAATCTGGGAGTTAGCAGTGCATGGATCTTGTCTGAAAATAGTTTAACTATGACAGAAAATCTTTTTGATGGAAAGGTAACCCTCATCTTTTATCTTAATTTATAAAAAGTTAAGGGTTCATCTCTCAAGTTTTCTAATTCTGTGATGGAAAGAGGATCCAATTACCCGGACTTATTCTTCTTTTTGACTTCCATGAGCAGCCTCTTAGCTTGAATACGACTCATGCCCAGTTCCTCGTAAATTTCGTTTTCAGTGAGGGTTGCAAGTAGTTCTCCATCGATAAAGTTTTCCTTGAATTTGTCAGTGTATGCTTCGAGTTTTACTTCCCTTAAAAATGATGTTACATCGTCAACAGTAAAGCTCTTTATACTTCTTCGTAAACCTGCTTCACTGTAAATGGGATTTCCACTAGGCATAGTTTCATATGTTACTTGCAAGGAGTCATACATTGGGTCAACATCAATTTTGTCAAGTTCTCGTTGAAGTTTCCTTACTTGCTCCACTAATGAAAAGTTCTTTGTCACCAATTCTTTATTTTCTCCCTCAACACGCTGTATCAGCAAAGAAAACAAATATTCAAGTTAACACCACCATAGTAGTTATCCGTGAAAGCAATTGACGACATTTACTGTATACCACTATATTTCATTACATATCACAATGTGCAGCACAAGTTCTTAAGAATTTTTTTATAGATGCATGCAGATGTTTTCTTTTGACTTCTTTCAGTCTGTGGTGTTGTGCACGATTGGCAAAATTGGTGCAATACTTTTTCTTTGAAGTCAAGCTTCTGTACAAATTGAAAATAACAGAATATAAAAAATGTTCATCAAAACAGCAACAAAAAACTTTCTAAAACTGAAAGTTTCTTAAGTGGTATTGCAGACCGTAAACGTTTGTTGAACCTCACATGACATATAGAGAGGTGATATTGTTAACAACAACAACAACAACAACAACAACAAAAACAACAACAACAACAACAACAACAACAATAATAATAAAAATAATAATAATAATAATTTTCCACCGTTTCAAAAACATGTCATCTTGAATGTATTAAGAAGATCACACTTTTCAACATGTGGTATAAAGTGTTCGATAAAATAATATTGAAAGCTTCTTACTTCCATTTCTTTTAGATTGGATAAGTATTTATTCATAGACTTGAAATTTTCTTAATATTACTTAAGGAAATATTATGGTTTGTAAAAAAAGAACTTACCTTTAATTTTTCACTTAATCTCTTGTTTTCCTGTGTAAATTAGGTAATTGATATTGAATATGTAAGCTTTACTGTGGTGACTATACAGAAAATGCAAATCTGTAAAAGGTATTCGTTTTGGAATGAAAGAAAATTCACCCATAGAAGAAATGCAATGCGTACATTGAATATAATTTCTCGGAAAATCTCATAACAGAATGTACCGCAATTCGGTTTGAATGTCAAAGGTTGCTAAGATTGTTATTTGTGCTCCTTGGATTATCACTGTTATGGAATATTTGTGTTGTTTACGTACTTAAAAAATGCCTTTGAGAATAGAGACATTGGAGGAGATCTAATGTATTGGCTCAACAGATGTTGTTACCTAGGATGGCAAACTACATCTGTTGTTTTATAAAATTACCAGCAGTTAAATGAGTAGCAGGAAGTTTATTGCAAAGGGAGTGCGAGGAAGTCTCCTTTTGTTTCCAAGAAATTAAAACATACAGTTCTTGTATGATTTCTATTCTCCTTTTTAGATTTTTCAAAGGTTGCATGGTTTTTTTATTTTCTGTCAGAAATCGGAAAGTAATATACCCTATGTAGGGTTTAAACACCATGATTCCTATGTTTTGAGGCAATGCATCAACAGCTAGTGTGATAACTTTATTTTCAAGAAATTAGGTTTGCGCAAATGAATTCATTGCTCTGTTGTTAATAAATTGTTTGCCAAATCTTTCAAGTTTTCAAATGATGCGACATTCGAAACTCATGCAATGCATTGGTTGGTAGATATCCAATGCCGGAGTTTTTGTTTGAATAGTATAAATGTAGCTCAAAGATATTTTCTGTCCATTCCATATTGATGTAATGAAAACCCACTGCAATATTTCCAGACTGCATTAAAATTTCTTGGCTGAAAACGTTCAGAGAACATTTATGCAGTGCATCAGGATGACGAATTTTGTAATGTATGCATTGCAGTATCTTGACATTTTAAAGAGACATGACAAGTGATAAACTTATTACCCGTCATATTAAAAATCGTATAACAATTTCTTTTTAACAGTTACACATTATTTAATGAAAATATTGTTTCAGTCTTTTAAAAGTTGTGATAACTTCCTTTAAGGGCAGGGATATGAAATATCAGTGCAATATGAACCAGTAAAGTGTTGAAATATATATATTTGTGTGGAAGCAATGGAGTGGTTTGTGTAATCCTTCATCTGTAGCGGTATGTACTGTGGTTGCATTCATTGTGTTGTAGAGAGACTGTTTGGTTGATGCTATACCTGTTTGGTTTTATTAAGGAAGCAAATATGAGAAAAAACATTGAAAGAATTTATGACATAAAATAACATAAATGCAATAAATTTGAACTTGTGTGCCATAGTTCAGATGGTGCCAATTGTATCGTGTTTGGTAGGCTATAAATACAACGCAATTGATGTTTGGTAAGAAGTGGTGGCAAATGACACTTTATTTCACCAATATCCCCACGACCAGAAGCCAATAAGTGGATCCGAGTAGTTAGTGCCCAGTGAAAGTCGAAGCTCTTTCATGTGAATCTTGTCTTTTAGCGAGTAAAATATTCACATAACATATGACAGGTAATCCCCTAGTAATGGCTTTTTCGTGTTTTAGTTAACCAAGGTCAAATGGGATTAATATGGAATGAATCCTTTCAGGAGACTGTATATGTAGACACTCCAATCTATCTACGTTAAGGTCAAATAAGTTTTAAAACTCCAACATAGCCTACTAAAACAAATGTGAGTGAATATATTAACTGAATGAACCTGACTCTGTCGGTCTAAGTTTGTTAAATGTTTGAAAGTCACACGCTACCAAGCGTCACATGCATTTTTACACACAGCTGTTGGTATATATGCTTCGTTTATGATATTTCACCGCTTTAAATAGCACTTCAGTATCATGCATAAATTCTGCTCACAGATGTTTATACTAGTTAGTTTCATTTTAGGATGGATTTTGGCAGTAACTCCAATGTGTTAGAAGCAATATGTTATGATAATCATTTTAATTAGGGCAAAAGAGTTTCCTTGAATTTATATCCTTTCCAGAGTGCAATTTTTAGATCACAGTGTAATCTTCTCACTAAAAAGAACACATTCAAGAGGGAGGAAATACCATGTAATATTTGAATTTTTAAAAGACTGAACTATCATATTTGAAGCAGTGTTTAATGTATATCCAAATATGAGTAGACAACTACCAGGGGACCATAGGCCCTTTCCCAAGAAGTATTACACAGGATTATGGGACAGAGTTTTGGTACACTTCGTTTGTAGCCACAGTAAAATGACATTGAAAAAAACCGACGCGTACCAAAACTCTAACCCACAATCCTTTGTGATTGCTATTCGGAAAAAGGGTCTATCATAACTAATGTGACACAGGAAGTGTAGATGCTGTGAAAAACAAACATCGTGTGAAATGCTTTGACGTCATAGATGTATGCTGAAATATACAACAGAATTAATGTCTCACCAGTTCTCTTGTTTGAACTAATTCTTTCAACTCTTGTATCTGCTTTGGAGATTTAATCATAGATGGAACTTTAGGCATGGTTGGAAGAGGATCCATATAATCTTCATCACTGAAACAAAGAACAAACAATGAAATCAACTTTGAAAGAGACGTACTTACAACAGATCCTTGTTACTCATTTCCGTGTCCTTATCACGCACCATTCCTACTTAGCTTCAAGTCAGGCAGAAGCTTCCAGCTCAATTTTACCTTTGGACTGTAGTAGAGAGCACACCCTTGAAAAACCGCTTGGCATATTTTGCTTAAAGTGTATACAGAACATGTATCTGTGCTTCCTGTTTCCCTAGTATGCAAAGTCCATAAAGAGAAGCAGGTACTTTGACAGTATTACACTTTTCTACCTCGTGTGTACCTGGACTTTACCTAACTTCTACCAGCTAGTTCAAGGCTGTGCTTTTACTTTGATTCTGCAGCCTCTGTTTAGGCGTTCCAAAGTACTCAAAGAAATGGTGAAGATGCGAAACTACTCGAAGACATACTGAAGATATTAGCATGTTTAGGTTAATGATCTCGGTCAGTATTTGACTCCAGAAACCGATTAAACAGGCCGACGAAAAAAAAAAAATTTCAGTGGATCAAAATTAGAAGCGGTGTCATATTTTCATATCATGGTATAATTCTGCCTGATAACGTACGCTGTTGAAATTTTGGTGACAACTAGCGTAAAAAATGGGGCGGTGGGGCGGTCCAGTCTACACGGTACATTTTTCGGGGTGACACTTTTCGTCCATTACAAAATTCAGGTTTACCCTAAATACCGTCACTGATGGCACTAGCTCTAGCTGAAAATTGAAAATTTCATGTAGTTCTAACGCGCTTTTAATACAACTGTTTAAGCTGTCGGAATACGCACCTTTTGACACATGATGCATGTCAGCAAATCGAAAGCTAATTGTTAATAATAGAAACTGCTGCACGGCCAATACCGTCTTTTAGCTTTGTACGTTTAACTGTTGGTTGATGTATAGAGGGGTTTCACCGACGTCACGTGATGGCGGGTCTCTTTGGTTTTGAAGGGCAAGATCATTCGTCTCTTTGATTTTGACGGGTAAGCGTCAATTGTGTCACAGTAGTATCTATGGTTATGCCCTGCGCGTGTGCTGTAAATACGCTTTCTGTATGTGTGTTTTGCCCTTCAGTGCCTGGGAATCCCCCGCGCGTGATGTCACATGAGATCCCTCTACAGTGCGAAGAACTGACGATAGACTACACCTCATTAATAATCACTTCACAAGAAATTGAACATGTACTTTCAATCATTCCCTTCGCATGTGTTGCCCTCTTAAGTGACAGTTACGTTACGAAAAATTCATGGCAAGTGAGATACTTCACATCATGTGGAGTGTAAATAATTCCTCACAATGGGATAAAACGAGCTTGTTAATTCCATAGATTTAGTTTGAAAATTACAAAGTTTGCTTAAAAAACTTTCCAAATACTCACTCATTGTCAGATGTGGAAGATTTGGTAGGGCTGCTAGGTGAAGGTAAAGAAGGAGGTTTGCGAGGTAATGTCGGGGGTTTAACATCTTCTCTTGGTAAAGGCGGTGGTGGTTCTTTGCTTCTGTATAGTTGCATTTCATTGTTTAATCTTTCTTTCTCCCCCACAAGTTCCTCAATTCGTATTTTGTATGACTCAACTGTTTGTTTACCAGCTTTAAGGCTAAACTCTTGGCCTAAAGACAAATACAAGCATATGATAAATTACTAGTGTGTACAGACTGTTTGATTTGGAAAGTAAAACGTAATTTACGTGTTTTATTCCAGAAAGAAAAAGGACAACTAGTTCTCACTTTTTTCTCACGAAGTCAAATCATACTCACAGAGCTGTTAGTGGGTACCTTCAATTTGCCGGGCATACTTGTTACGAATTCAAATTTGATTTATGCATTTGTTTGTTATTCCTGTCTCGTATAACGTTTCCAGGAAGTAGCGGTAACTATATGGTTACTGGCTTGAGCATTTCCATTACCTTCTTTTGTTCTTGACCACTCATCTAATATTTCAAGTGGAGGTTGGGCAACCTCCTTCATGTTTGGTTGCAGTTCACACCGTCCTGGTTCTTTCAGCCCCCATGTGGTATTGACAAGAGGGTAAATTGGTGGCAGGAGTGAACGGAAGAGCCTGTCTAGACTGGCATTGTCTAGAACCTCCACCTGTCCCTGCCAAGTGATAGGAATCGAAAGAACTTGTTTCGAATTGGCAGTGGTGGCCACTACATGGTACTCGACATCCTTCCTGTGAAGTATCATCACAAACTCAGGATGGTCAGCCTTCCGCACTCTCTGAAACCAATCCAAAATGAAAGACATTAAATAAGGAATTAAATGGGCTTATTGAATTGATTCACAAAATTCATGAATTACTTTCACACCTGTTGAGTTTTACTCACATCTTGATTGTAAATTGTCAAACTAAGAAATTTGGCACGTCTGACATACAACTGAAATGGCAATGATAGAGTAAATAATAATTAAAACCATTTATTACAAATTCGTGACCAGCCACTTTATTAATCATATGCAACCCCATCCACAAAAAGTGCAATTTCTGACATTTTCGGTAACTAGAGGAAGAGATACATTAGTGATGAGACTAATTAGAAGCATTGTCATGCAGTTACTTCCTTCAAACCCGTCATAAAATAACCAACATCAACTCAAAAAGCCCCCTAAGAGAAATAGTTCCGTGATATTAATTGCTTTCTGAGTTCTTCATATTACATTCGAGGGGTTCGGTATCTCTCACAGTTTTGGTTTCATATGCACATGTGAGAAATGATCTAAAGTTTACTACATCACAAAACACTGTTAATGATTTGATAGACGTCATGAGGCTAGAGTATTGGGGATCTATAGGTCGAAGTGTATGTTGCCACTGTTACTAAATAATTTAGATCAGCGATATCTGTATGATCGGGCTCTCCTCTTAGTATGCACCATCACCTATATTGGTAACACTGAATGTCCCACTGAGGGTATTCGATTTTCCTTCCATCACGAGATGTATGATAGGAAAATTCGAGAATCAATCACTGGAGTCATACAAGGTGACATTTAGCTGTTTAGATGCTCGGTGACACGTATGAAGTTCACAGTGTCATATATATATATATATATATATATATATATATATATATATATATATATATATATATATATATATATATATATCAGTGAGCTGCACTGATGAGATCTAACAAGATCGAAACAGTTCTGTCTGCAGATTGAGTTAATATATATATATTTCCCTAAATGGTCACTTTAGGCGACATGTCGGGTGAAAAAATGGTACTTTTAGGCGACATTGAAATTAGGTGTACATATACGTGTCGCCTCAATGTTTACAACGTTATAACAACCATTCCCTGCATGTTATTTCAAAAGTTTTGAAATATATAAAAGTATCCTAGCGCCCCCTGTTTAGGGTTACTATAGGTAAGTTGCACTAGAATCCCATTATGTATTAATTTACTGTTGAAATTTGGGGGTGTATATCATGCATGTAATAAATTGGTACGTTAGGAGTACACACCCTTATTGCGCAATACCAATTTATTTCTGTTTTATTTAATAAAACGTTGTGCATACGTCACACAGGTAATTGGACATATATTGAACTGGTATTCATAAGCAGTGTACCGTGAAGGGTTGGATTGACGCAAGTTATGCTTGTGTCCGTCTTTCCATTCAGTCTTGAAACCTACTCTGAGCTGCACTGATGAGAACTAACAAGATCGAAACAGTTCTGTCTGCAGATTGAGTTATTTACGCTCCTTAACATGGTAGTGCTACGGTAAGGCCTTCTTTTGTTGAGCACTTTCTAGTTTCAAGATGGCACGCTGCTTGTGTAGTCTTGACATTTAGTCATGGCGTAATACTGTTTGCTATATGCATAGCACGCTCTTTGGGGCTTGTGCACTTTGGTATTCATAAGCAGTGTACCGTGAAGGGTTGGATTGACGCAAGTTATGCTTGTGTCGGTCTTTCCATTCAGTCTTGAAACCTACTCTGAGCTGCACTGATGAGATCTAACCAGGGAGCTGGAAGACACAAGATCGAAACAGTTCTGTCTGCAGATTGAGTTACATGTATATATATATATATATATATATATATATATATATATATATATATATATATATATATATATATATATATATATATAATATGTATATGTATATATGTATAGGTCGATTACTGCGTAGCAATCGGAAAATTTGTAGGTCAACGAAAGGAATGAAGAGTGCCTAAAATTTAGGAGAAAACTCCGTAACGTTCCGGGTGAATACCCTTCATCTGAGCGTAAAATATCAACTGATCAAAATCGCGAATATATATATATATATATATATATATATATATATATATATATATATATATATATATATATATATATATATTTCTCTAATTCGGCACTTAGGGGGAAAGTTGTTGTTGAAAAGTCGACCTTAAGGGGAAAAAAAATTTTGGGTGAAATATAAGTTTCGCCTTAACGTTTCCACACACTTTTTCTATAGGAATACGTAAACTTACAAGGGCGCCCTCTTAGATTTACAAACTAGATGCCATTACTTCAAAGTTGTCAAATTTACGGACACCTAGCTGTTAACACGAACGGATGGCTGGCCATTGAAATAACGTTAATTTATATGTTTAGACGTTAGGGCGAATTTATTTCTTATGTATTTTATTATCTTTTTTTCGCCCTATGTACAAGCAGATATAACAATTTCCCCTTAAGGTGGGAATTAGCGTTATATATATATATATATATATATATATATATATATATATATATATATATATATATATATATATATATATATTATATCCTTAGGAAAAAGTACTATAGTCTTCCCATTTGTGTTATCATGGTTACACCATAGTATTATTAGCGAAGCTTGTCAATTTTGAAAATGTACAATTAAAAGGTAAATGGTATAACAAAAGTCAATGCATACAAGAATATCACAGTGCTATTTTTTGCATTGCATCTTCATGAAAAGTATGTTTTGTGGCCAGAAATTCCTCCCACTTTTCAAAACCTGGGCTCTCATTGCTTCTTTTTTACCTGATATTTCTTGCAGTTATGACCTTCTGGTTTCCAGTAGAGGGGAATGTAGCAACCTCATTCCTGAATGGACTCTTACAGTCCATACCAGCATACCTGCATATATTATGTTAATTATAGGCCACTCTCAAGTAAGGTTGTCAACAGTATATCCAGCCCACACTCTACTTGCGCGCACTACGAGTTCTGCAGTCTTACTGTACTACAATGCAGCACTGGATTTCCGACAGTAGCGGGCCTGACTTCTCCACACCTTACTGGCAAATATGGAGACGACATAATCTTGCAGAGAGTACAACAGGTACCGAAGGTACTTAGCATTGCAGATAACATTATAGTACAGTTATCGCTTCATTTTACTACAGTTATCGGAACTCATCGCTTCGGCCTTATTTCATCTAAACACGTTCACTTGCATTGTTAGCGCCGCAAGGTGCACGGGAATAACAATTACGTCATCGCGTGTGTATAGGCCTTACGTATACCACCCTAACAAGTCACTGACTGTAGGCTTTACTAGTTAACCACATAGGCTGGCTTATTAGCTTAATATCTGGACCTAGGCCTAGCCCTGCAGCGTCACAGATTGCAGTAATCTCTGGTAGGCAATTCATTTCAACGGTTTCAGCATTTACAACTGCCACGGTCAGCTTATTGGGGTGCAGCTTATACCGGCAGTGCAACCTCGGGCAATGCATCACCGGCAGCAGTTCACTTCTGCCAGAGCAGCAAACTTACGGCGGTCAATTCAACTCACTGGCAGAGCCGGACTCACTCATATACGATTGCCCCTACTCAACAGCCTACTTCAACTTAGGGACCGATGTTACTAGGGTTGGCTGACTCACTAGCCACCACATTCACGGTCGGTCTTGGTGTAGACTTACGTGTAGGTCATTACGTAATAACTAACCAACAGCAGTAGCCAATACAGCTGTCTATCTTGAGCTTCCTACATTAATAAATCCCCGCACATGTGCACATCATCCTAGCCACAACTGCATGCTGACCAGTTCATGCTTTGCTTTACTTTACAGATCTGCCAAGGGACACGACGGCACAACACGGAGGATATTGAACACTGGGATTGGAAACCCAACCACGACCAGTCATAACTTACTGGCCACAACCTTCTGTATTAAAGTGTATATTATCGTTATTTAAAAATTCTCCAAAGGGCAAATACTGGCCCTATAGGCTGGTTCATGCTTCATTATAACGCTTTAAAGCTATGAAAATTGAACACTGTTCAGATTTAAACTATGTCCGTGAGTGCCACGGAAAAGCAAGAGATGACCATCTTTGGATCTCACAGCTGTATAGCGCGTGAAATTTTCGAAGTATGATCCGACCTCAACTCATTGTTGCATAATTATTGCTAGCATTACAGAAATTGCCATAGTTAAATACCATTTATGTAAAGTGCCAATAATAACATTTTATTCATGAAACAGTACCATGGTCAGTCTTATTCCTAATGGTTTTGTTTGAGTACGTGCTCATTCCATGTACAATTTCCTAAAGGAGTATATTTTTTATAAGAGTAGGTCAAAACTGACCTATATGAAGTACAAAATTTGATCCTTTTGAAATTTCTCTCTGGGAACAGTACAGTACTTACCAATGGCAAGGGAAACTGTTTGACAGTCTCAGACAAGGAGAGAAAGTCAATCGAAGGCATTGTACTGTAACTTGCACAATCCATGGACTCTGAGAAGGAAATGGGTTCGCCGTTACACGTCCCAATAAGACACTTTAAAGAACAGAAAAAATAATTTTAAGACAGTGTTCTTGTTGTAGGTGATTGACTTAGTCAATTGCCTGATTCTGGCCAGCGTCTTAATTGATAGTTTTGATGGATTCATGACCATTTCCAACGCTAAAGTAAGTCCTCTTTAGCGCTGGAAATGGTCATGAATTCATCAAAATTTTAAGACAAAACTTGCAATACACACTTTCACACTTTTTCACACTTTTTACACGTGAAAACTAGTAAAAAGTATAAAGGAAGGTTTAAAATGGCTTAATATGAGCAGTTTGGTAATGTATGGCTATACTGAGCGGTTCAAATAGTATGGTTACAAGGAAAATGGCCCAGAGCCTCATCCCATGCACGTACACTAGGGTTACCTGAGCACATGTACTAAATCGATATCACTGTGGACGCTTGATACTGGCTGCAAGATGCGATTGATTCTCCACCCTTCCATTTCGTCAGTGATAATTATTTCATTACAAAGCAGTTATAGTTTATACCTTCTGCGGCGGGTTGTCACTGTCTATTGGGACTGGTCTCTTCTCGATGTGTTCTACCTCAATAATGTCGCCAACCTCTTGAGCTTCCCCCGGATGGTCTGAAAAATGGGCTTCTTCAATTCGTACTCTTTGTGGAAGAGGTTTGGCGTTGATCAGGTCTGCAGTGCACGTGTATAACTTGTCATCGTGGACGGGATCTATGGAGCAGATGGCAAGGAATTAAGTAATCTAATGGCTTGTGTGGCACTCGTCGCATTATGACTTCTTATGTCTAACCTATAGAGGGATTTCATGTGACGTCACGCGAGTTGCTTTCACTGAGCTATATAACTGGAGGACGCACGTCAATGCGGAATACGCGACGAAACTGAAGCCGACCAGGAGGGTCACGTGATGTAGGTTAGCTTACTCAAGTCGATCCCATTGCCCTAGAAACGCCCAGCTACAAGTGAAAATAATGTAACGCAGAATCTTTGATGTACACCCTAAAGCAATCCTTTGTTACTCATTACGTCTCTAGTGCTTTTGTTGTGATTACTTAGTAGGACATCTGTACACTATGATTCATGTCGTGCGATCAAAAGATTTTTTACAACTTTTCCTTGTTTTTAGGAGTGGTCCTGCCTTTTTGAGGTACAGCGTGTGTGACAGCATTTCGTATGGTGCGTCGAGACGCGATGACTGCGTAACATCCGCGATAGCACCGTCACTGAAAAGTACACAGAGTAGGCGCGCTTGTTACTGACTGTCCATACCTGTGCACAGATAATCTGTACAACGCGTCGAACGCGTCCTCTTGACAAAAAAGGCGCGCGAAGGAAAAGTAACACGCACGCACATGCACGCGTGCATTTTGGCCAATGATGTGCCTCAAAGCTTCCTACACGGTAAGTGTTTGGTGCTCTGCATGTTATACGGCTATTGTGATGTATAGAGAGATTTCAGTCACGTGACTTTAACCAACTAGACGCAATTTTGAAGGGCAAGATCGCGCGTCTCTTTGGTTTTGACCGGCAAGCGTCCATTGTGTCGCAGTAGTACCTATGGTTATGCCGTTCGCGTGAGCAGTAAATTCGCTTACTGCGTGTGTGTTTTGCCCTTCAGTGCCTGGGAGTCCATTGCGCGTGACGTCACATGAAATCCCTCTATACCTTTCCAGGAAGTTGCTATGTCAACTTTACCTCGGCTCAATGGCGTGCATGCTAACGCGTGGTAGCCGGCAAATTAGCGTCCAAGAGGATGAAGAGACGCTAAGGCCGACTACAGCGCGTTAGCATGTACATCATTGTCTAAGCGTTTTCACTTCTAGGTACGCGTTTCTACGGCGGTGGCGACTTGAGTAAGCTAACCTACATCACGTGATCCTCCATGAAGGCTTCAAAACATTATTGTGGAATGATCCTTCCCAGCATATAGTTCATTGGTTGCATTCCTAAGCACTGAATTAGGGCAAAACACACACGCAGTAAGCGTATTTACAGCACACGCTTACTACATAATTGTAGATACTACTGTGACACATGGACGCATGCCCTTCCAAACCAGAGACGCGCGGTCTGCCCTTCAGAACCAAAGAGACGCGCGATCACGTAACGTCGGGGAAACCCCTCTATTGCTTGTGAGAATGGGAGAAGGCACCACATACTACAATCCTGTTATACTACTTTGTAAGTTATTGTTTAGACTTGCCGTATCAATTTTCATACGATCAGCAGTTTCACTTTTATCTTGGATCAAAGTACTCAGACCATACTCTTCTATTTGTGTGAGCAAAGTGTAATGCCATAAATATGTCCAGGATAAACAAGCATGTAATATGCATAAAGGTGTATCTACTGAAGCAGTCGAAATCTAAACCGTTTCAGGCATTCGTTTTTTTCCGAAATGATTAACACTTAAGGTATAAAGGGAAGTAGAAATGGTTGTACATAACGTTGATATGACTCATAACACGTTTAACACCAGGCACATGGGTCGCCCGTTTCCTTCATAATGTCGAGTAGTTCCTGTATGTATTATGCTGTATTACAGACGTCTTGTTTCTGTTTGCCAAGATATTATGAAATGCAATGAAAGCTGAAAATAATAATTACAGATCAAGAATTGAAATGTTTGAAGATCATAGGCTATAATACAGGTTGCTTTTCTCACCAATTATGTGTATTTTTACGATTTCTCATTTGGGGGAAAAAGGTAACATCCCTTAGCCTGTAAAACCTAGTCCTTTAATCTCAAAACTTTCAATGAGCTAATTTTGTGGTAACCTTTTGCGAAAAAGCAATTGATACCGTCTGTTCCAGTATAAATTTTCTGCTTCCACATAAACCGAAAAAAGTCTGAATTTCCCTTAAATCAATAACGCACACTTAAACAATATTGCTATATGAGGTCTATACTTCCTTGTATAGCGTTTTATACTTTCACATTCTTCCTTTATTCGAAAAGCTGCTCAATAGAATCTCACTAGGAAACAGTCAGACTCTCAAGTTTGGGCCGAACGAATATTCTCAGAAGTGTAGAGGAAGGAATAATAAGGCGCAGGGCTGGAATTACAACACGTATTGGCTTGTTCAGAAAAAATTAGATGGACACGCATACCTTTTTCTTTAAATACGCCTGTAGGAATACAGGTACAGTGTAGTTAACATAATGCGAAACCAAACGGTAGCTATTGGTCTGGCATGCATACTGCAATTGTGAAAAGTTAATTTGCTTTGACTCGGACAGAATAAGATGAAGTGACTGTATTGACCAAGAAATATGAATCAAGTCTAGGCTACCCCACGTATACCAAAAGGTTAAAGCCAAAAATATCCTAACCTACACTAGGACATCTCTGTGCGCATTTAGGAGAGGCGGCGTCTCCTACCAGTCCTAAAATATGACATCCAGTTTGTGGGAGTCCCTTTGTGTGGGAGCCCTTTGGCACTTGCTTCTCTAGCCCATGCTTAAATACTGCCCAAGTGAGACAATTTTCAGTTTGTGCGGAACTATGAGCGACTACCTACAAGAGAGACTTGTGGTGAGTATCGTATGCAGACTCACGCATTAGCTTGCTTGCCTGTGCTCGTACTAGTATTCATAACATTGTGCTCACGCTAGGAAAATGGATTTGTACTTATACTAAAAGATTTTAAGATTAATGAATTAACACTGGTGCAAAAAGTTTGTAAACGTGTTCGTGAAATGACATGTACCCTTACTCACAATAAGAGACCATTGCATCATACATTAGAATCATTCCGAATTTGCATTCAATTGAAGGAAGTCGGGAAGCGTTTAACGAAAGTTGCAACTCTCATTTTCTTACACGTTTTATACAGTCACCAATACAATCGAAGTCAAATACAGGTTCTCACCACACATTTATTCGTTACGTTTTAAATCAGCTTAGCGGGCTTCCTCTGTAGCTGGCATGTAGTTTATCTATATGATCATCATAGAATTGTCGAAAAGTTAGTTAGTTAGTTAGTTAGTTGAGGTTTAACGTCCCAGTTTCCAACCAATTGGTTCAAGTCGAGACGACCACGGCCTTTTTTCCAGTTGTGGCTCACTGGCTTGTTTTCCCTACTCCTTTGCAATTCTGCTGTGCGGCCGAATGTTTGACCTGTACACTCCGTTAAGCATTAGCCTTTCATAAGTACTTTTTCAAAGTCCCTTCGACTCTCTGGCGAAGAGTCGAACGGCGAAAACAAACATTACTCCCGAAGGAGTTCTACATCCCAAAGGAACTACGTCTCCTGAGGGGATAGTAACAAAACTTATCATGACCAACCTCCTTGCCCTCACACTGGCTTTTCATAATTGAACAGACTTTATCAACGTGAAATGAGTTTAGTCACAAAAGCATTTCTGCCTTTGAAACTTTTGCTTAGAAATACGCATGTGGCTACGTGGCGATTTTAAATAATGGAAGTGTGAGGATCGGAAAATTTTATCAATCGGACAAAATATTAGAAGCAACCATGATAAAAAATTACGTTTTGTTTTCGCCATTCCGTGGTAAAGAGTAACGCCTTGCTGAATCTCTAACTCGCAAAGTTACGTCAGCTAATATAACAGTTTTTAGACATCGGTGTACATATCAAAAATAAAATTTTGAGTATAATGATATTTTAAGAAGGGAGCCACTTGGACGATGAACCAGCACCTTCAGAAAAAAGAAATCGCACTTGACCGCACCTATTTTATGTTTAAAGCTTTGTAAACGTTTAAAATTTGGGTAATTACTATTTGCATCCATCAAATATTGACCATTCTGCAAGACGGTTACTTACTTTGCATTAATATCATGAATATACATTAGGTACATAGGCAAATTTTTGACCTGGAAATAGAAACTCATTGTGTTATGTTATCCTTTGTTTGCTATGCCTTCATTCCAAAGACGGTTCTAATTTTGATATGCCCGAGGGGTTTATTCTGGAAATAGCTTTTGCAGTGGCGTAGCTAGATATTGTTTGTTGGGGGGGGGGGGGCAAAAGCAAGTAGTGATGTACTGTCTAAGCGTAGCGCCACCATCATCTGGCGTGTAGCGCGCGGAAAAAAGTAGATTAAAATATCTCCCATAGTGCCTTAAATGACACTTCCAGGCCTTGTCAGTAACCATTTCGATGTGTAATTCTGCTTAAAAACATAAGTATTGTACGTGTTTCAAATAAATTGTTTTTATTTATTTCCGACAGAGACTAGAAATTTCCGACAAAGGCCTTCAAAGGCTTTGTGGGGGGGACGACCGCCCCCTGCCCCCCTCTAGCTACACCACTGAGCTTCTGACTACTTTCAGAATACGCACATTAAACACCAAATTTGAAACTAGCTCCCAGCTGATATAACTGGTACTAACAAACCCGGCTGTGCAACACTCCTTAATTGCAATTTTCGCATATCAAATGGGTAATCTCGGATATTAAAGTTTGTTGTCCCATGGGGACGTAGCTTCTTTGGGAGCAGAACTCCTTCGGGAGTAAATGTTTGGTTTCGCCCCTTGGCTCTTCGCCAGAGAGTCGAGGGGACTTTTGAAATAGTATGGTCAAACTTTAAAGAGATATATCTTGACTTATTCTTGAAAATAGTAAAAGATATTCAATAATTTTATCGCATGTTTCATCATGTGATCTTAATCTAATATTGTCGCGTAAAACAGCTGTTCTGGTTACATGCGAAAGTACCTTTCAGCTTTAAAGTTGCATTCTTTTGTCAGTGTCATATGATCCGAACACGTACAGGGGTTCCTTTAGGGTAGGGAGACTTGTAAAGTTACTTCAGCTTATGTGGGATAGCGGTCCAGATGAACAGATGGCAACACGTAAATGGTTCTGCAAGTTACCTCGAAAACGTTCCGTTCCATTGATTGTCATGTGGCTTTTAAAGCGAAACCAATTGCTGCTGCAAGCAGGAAAAGATACAATTTTAATAGCTACACTACCTAGTGACTTCCCCCGTTTTTTTTTCAAAGTGTTTCCTTGACTAGTTGCAGTCAGTTCTATGCATTTTCTCCTTACCTGATGGGGTTTTTTGTCTGTACTTCTACTTTGCACAGCATGGTAGCCTTTTGGTTTTCCAACCCGTTACACTTTCAGTAAATCCGAACTGCTAATGTTTCAGTCTCAAGGAAAATGGGAACACTGTACTGTATCTATTAACCTGACGTTATAATATAATATTCATATCACAACTTGGGACTGCTGGACACAGATGCCTTGGGAAAACACTCCGTCAATATGAGGTTCCCATTTTCGAGAGAGATACTCAGCTACGCGCTGGAAGTACTTTTTGCAATCAGTTTTCATCTGACCAGATTCCCAGATGTAATGCTTAGTTAAGATAAACATACTAGAATCGTATTTGCTAGAAAACTGGTTAACGATACTGTAAAAACAGGAAATTTGAGTGTATGTTTAATCTGATACGCCTTACACCATCTCCCTCATGCAGTCATGATAGAATGGGCGTGAGGAAACCCTGAACTTGGTAGGCTAGCCATGAAGTGGTTAATCGCTCCTTATGTTCATTAATTGAAGGAGGTTATATAATAAATTTGCTTCAGAAGAACTACATCTTCTAAGGCAGGGTCTAGTTTTGATGGTGTTTGATATGAGTGAGTTCCATAATTATAGCAATAACAACAGTGTGGTGTTTGTCAACCAAACGGTCAAAATCTTTTCAAGGAGTTTTTATAGGGGAAAAACGCAGAAACATTTTGTACGTTTAATTACGACTCCACAGTTCAAGGAGAAAAGCAGTCTCCCCAAGTTTATTTTCAAAATCTGCTAAATCTTACACATCTCCTCTTATTTCGCTCACAAGCAGCGGCGGATTTAAGGAAAAGGGCCCTATCAGCAGCTTAGGAAAGGGCCCTTAACCCGTCCCCAAGAAGATGTGGTGGGGGCGGGGGAATGAGGGAGTGATGCGACTGAGCGGGGGGAAAGTCCGGGAGGTGGGTGTCCTCCCTCCTAGTTCCAGGAAATTTTATTGATTGGTTTATTTATGAAAGAGTTGTTGAGAAATTGGCATTTAGGTCCGAAATGTTGTATTTATATTAAAACAGTATCACATACATGTAAGATACATTTACAAAATTGAAAGTACAAAACAAGATATATAAAATTTATCTCCATAGACACACACCCACCCACCCACATAACACACACAAACAAAAGCACAGTCAAAACATTCAAGCATGGTTGATCCACTTATTTAATAAATATCAGGGGCGTTGGGCTTGATGCAAAACCTTGATGTGAAACAAAAACAATTAAAAACACTACATAATAAACGTTGATCATATTTATTCATGAAGTGAATTAATGAACTTATATAGCGAATTTATTTATGAATTGAAAGTATGATTCATAAGACTGCACACCCTGCATTCAGAACTACAACGTTGCAACGTTGCAACCGCTCTAGGGGATCAGAAAACTTTGACATAGAAGTTTTTCCAAAATTCAAAAATTGCAAATTTCAAACGAAATTTTCGGCATTTTCGTCGGTTGAACCCCTCCCCCCTTCATCGAAGTTTGCATAAATGGTAAAAACTAACTGTTTCCAACAAAATAAGCTATAAACAATGGATGTCGGGTTAACCTAACTCGAGATATAATGTTCTGAATTATCATGACAAAAATTGTCATATTGGCACACAAATAGGTTAACAAAGGTTTGTACTGACCACGGCCGTAGCCTGGGCGAAATCTGTGGGGGCAGTTCATGACGCTAGCTAAGGGGAGCAGCAAGTGGCGTGCCTTCAGATAGTTGGCACCCGGAAGGACCCTTCCTTTTTCACCTGTGCATGAGTGCCATCCTGGGGGAAGGTGCTGAAGGAAGGGTAACATATAAGGCCTGGCTTACGTGCAAAATTTTGCTATTGTTTGTAAAGCCTTGAACTGATTATATCTTTACAATTTGTTATTATGACATGTTCTTCCTATTTTTTGGCTTGGCGTAAGTCAAGAGGTGCTCTGTAAGAGAAGGGGATGACACTCTATGACATTCTTTACTCTTTTAGAATTTGTCGTCTTTGTGAGGTGGCTTGGATGCAAAATGGTGCTTACTATCTTTGGTAATGTTTCGTTAATCATTGAATTGATTATATGTTTAAGAATCTACATTATTTAGTGACTTTTTCTACGTTGGTAGGGTGTAATTGAAGAGGATGTTGCCTCAGGGAACGGATGACACCTCTACTCTTTCAGAAAAATGTCGTTCTAAGTTTTCCTAGATCTAAAATGGTGTTATCTTTGGTAAAGCTTTGGACAGGTAACATGATCTGAAATCTTAATGATTGAGTTTTTCGGCTGTGGCATGGCATTCGTACAAGGCTGATACCCGGTGAGGGCTTCCCCCTAGCGCTTTTAGTACGTCACTGGGGAACCACCATCGGTTGGCGCGTAGCCGTAGCGTAGGCCTGTAAGAAAATGTTCGGTCAAAAAGTCCACCAGATGAGGGAAATGACAATGAATGCATCCACGGCGGGGATCAGGGGCCTCCCTGGGAAAATTTGGAAGAAAAGGAACTCTTATATGCGATTTCCCAGGTTCTTGAAACCATAATTTGGGAGTGACATTTTCAGCATCTAGGTATTTTTTTCTCAATTAGGCCAACTTTCGTTTACAATTTGAGAAGGCTCAGTGCCCGGGCAGCTGTCCCTCTGCCCCCGCAGGCTACGGCCTACGGTAGACTGTAGAGGCGACTCGAAACAACAAGGGGCCCAATTTTCCAAAATTTTGGGGGCGCTGTCAGCAGCTGCTGACACTGCTGACTGTTAAATCCGCCACTGCTCACACTAGTATATTTCATTATCTTTTATTATGCCTCTGTATAAAAACATTTGAGTATTGAAGGTAAACGAAGTAGGTATTCTGCATGAATTTAACGAGTAATTAATGAAAATATAGTCATATTATTGATAGGAGCCATTCCTGAATTAGGATGACGAGGTAGACTAATTCAAATGGGGTGGGGCTGCTTTTTCCCTTTTCCGTGATTAGGAGTAAAATATTTGGACCAAAATAATTTGGAAATTCTTGTTAAAGTAGCAATGAAAACCATAACTTTCAGACCAGTTGGATGACTTGTGACTCAGATTTATAACGTTTGTTGCAACAGCACAAACAATAAGGTCAATATTAAAAGGTATATAAAGGTCAATATTAAAATATTGCTTATATATTAAAACACTGACCTCGGTTAATAACTCGTATCAACAGCCTTTTACTTCCTTTTCGTCCTTATGTTTTCTAGAGTCCGCCTTACTCCATTCTTGTCACTTTTGAGACTATACCATCACTGAATAAAGGACAGTTAAGCTGTATGGTATGTCACAACTTTCCTTTACGGTTTCGCGGTAAGAAGAATCCTATTCAGTCACGCGGTTGTGTATGTGTATTTTTTGATACGTTTGTCTACTTTGTGAACTTTGAGAGGTGTGGTACTTCAGGGGTAGATGCTCAGAAACCTATTTTAGTGACGATTAAAGGTAACTTGAAGTAACCACTGGTCAAAATGTGATAGCCATGTGAATTCGAGTATTTTTCCATAAAGCAGCACAATAGGTGCCTAGTTGTCATGTGGGTGGCTTCAATTGACTAGATTGAATTCTGGTGTTAGTCAAAGGTCAAATGTGGTCACTAGAGGTCACGTACTAAAATCTGGTGGACACGGTGTCTTAAATCTTTAACAGAAGTCAGTCTTGTTTTGTAAAACACAAGAAGCCTGTTATGGATGAAGGTTAGACGTTAGGTAATGCCATCATTCCCCCATAAGTGTACATCGTTTCTATGAGATTTTTTATTTTGAGTGTTTATAAAAGGTCATCCTGGATTATCAGAGGCCAAAAACAGAAAAATTACTTACAATATATTAGAAGGGGAAGTTCTCTTTGTGAATGCATACTTTTGGTCAGGGTCATTCACCAACTGATGTTACCAGATATCCAAGTACCGTGAGGCTGAGAGCTTAAAATTTGGGGATTGGATAATTTTTAACTTGTTTAATCTTTACTGAAAGATAATGTTGGTGTAGGACGTTTTGCATTCACATTATAGCAAATGACAGACTGAAGTATTTTTGGTATGGGGGAAAGGTTGTCTAAATTAACCGGGATTTAAGTACTGCAAACATTGTTCATATTGTATGCCATGATAAAGAAACAAAAACATTTGCCCTTCCTGCGGCAAACGTGTACTCAATGCAGACATGCATGGCAGTGGTAGTGATTGTTCATAAAGACTATAGAGGTTTCAAAATAGATTGTGGGTGCAACTCTAAGGTTACCATCCAACCATCATCGTGTAGTCTTGGTAAAATTACCAAGGTTGAGGGATTTCAAACCAGCATACAATAACACCTGCTCAGTTTGCTGTACAAGGCTGAATCATACATTTGCTGCACAATCTTTAAGTATAATTTCCCCAAAATGTGGAATGCATGTAAAATACGCCTCCTGCGAGTGTGTTTTGCCCTTAAGTGCCATGGAGATCCCACTCGGGTGACGTCACATGAAGTCCCTCTATACCCCTTTATGATACGTTTTACAATATCATTTCAAGTAAATGTGGGCAACACATCTGCATCAAAACATCAGAAAGCAAACTTTCCACTGTATGTCACTAACTGCAGAGTCCTCCTTCAGCAAAAACCTGCTTAAGATTTCACATTAACAACTTGTATGACAGTTGATCTAATGTTGCTAATTTATATACTTCAGAAAAGATGTTAATGAAATTTTGATTTTCATGTAGTTATACAAATCTTTTTTAAACAACGAATGGACAATTTTTTTTTTAAAAAAAGCAAATATTTGCTAAAGGCTTTAGGAAATCTGTCTTAAAGTATAATTTGGAATGCACTTGGATAGGCGATTTTCTTCGTTCCTTGAAGGGTGAGTGAATATTTATGCAAAATCATATATTTAAGAAGTCTGCACTTTCAACTTCTTTCTTAACAGATAAAATTCATAATGAAAAATCAAAGCATTATACGGATGCCTTAAAGTAGAAAGGTGGTATTTGCAGGAGTTACACACAGAAATTTTACTGTGAACTTAACTAGTTGACGGCAACAATCTCTTCAAGACGAGTCTTTTTTAGAGAATACAGAATGTAGGCTAACCGTCTTTTACTCAGTGGCATTGTATAAAGTTTGAATTAAGTGGTATAGAATGGGTGTTCCATACTTGTATTCGGTTCATCACAAAAGGTAAAGGTACAAACTGGACTGCCTGTAATACTCTTATAGCAGAAACGGGGATATACGTGCACAGAATACGGGGAATGAAATTATACTGACAGTAACTTGACAAGTCTTTCTGTGCATGAGAACAATGACATTCTCTAAATAGTATCTTATTGTTATAAGCTTAACTAAATATCTTTGCAACTAAGAGTGCAGCAACTGTGTGGATTAATTGTTTATAAATATAACCGGATAAACATCGAATGTCTTGGAAAGTTGCTGCTGCACAACTACATGTCTAGACTCTTAGTATAATTCACATGCAGACTTTCTCCCCAAGCTCAAGGAACAGATGATAACATTTAAAAATCTATGTATATAAGCATGAAGAATCTTTGCGCTTAAATAACTGCTGTATATATTGAACGTATTTTCTTTACATGCTATCATCAGAAAATTATTCCAAAGATTTCCATAGTGACATTTTCCACTGCATTACGGAACGAACGCTTTTTTCAGGCTTTGGAACATCTTGTATGTAATACCGGTATCTCATAGGCTTACACCCGATAGCTACAAAGGAATAACAACTTTTCCCTATAGTATACGAGTAAAAGTTGTAAATTCCGGTGGTGCGGTTGTTTATAAATGTTTTGGCCAATGCACATTTTACACTTTTCTAATAGGAGACTCACTATGCGTAGCCACCGTGTCACCATGTTGGCTGGTTTATGTAAGCACTTCCAGTTTTGTGTAGTTTCGCTCAAATGGAAAAAAAGTAGGTTTCCAATTCCAAGACTCTGTAGCGTAGCATAAAGTCTTAGTAGTTTAGCGCGCCTTTTTTGACTCAAATCAAGAAAGTAATATTATTTTACCGTCATTCAAACTACAAAGTAGTGTTTATTGTAAACTTTCAACTGGTTACCTGCTATACGACGGGAATAACACAGAAATAAAATCAAGCAGTGAAAAATAATGTAAAAATTCCAAATCAAACTTGAAATGAACACGAAAAAGGATACGAGTGAAAAATTGAATAAACGTGGATTGAAATGAAACAAACTCTAACTCTGTGGCAGTCAGATGGATGCTGCTTTGACAAGAGACAGCAAAACTTAGCAAACTCTCAAAAGTTTGTTGTGTCTAATGATGCCAAGTTTCTTCTACCGGAATCATGTGAACACATACGAGGAAGAACATTATTTTGGTCACTCGATACCTCTGACAAATGTTACTTTACCAGGTCCCAAACTCTCTTACTAAATAGTCTTCTCCCATTAGTTGCTTGCTCCTCTTATTTGTGCTGTAACATGTTCTGACATATGTATGGGATTGAAATTTTATTACTTTTGAACCAATGTTGATTCCCTGTAATGATCAAGACTCAGGAGTAATTACCACGTCATCGGTGACGTTGCCATCTAGTAGTATTGATGTCGTATTCAAAAGAGAACCACCATATATATGAGACTTTTTGAAGAGAAGAATACCATGCACTGGTATGGAAAAAGCCCGTGAGAAATACTTGAAACCTTTTTACTGAACTCTGGTGGCAGCAGTAAATTTAAGAAGTTGTAAACAGAATTTAATTTGGCAGCTATTGCATAGTTTCGTCCACTTTTGTCGTAATGTATAACATTACACGCAGTGTCGTTCTGCGAATAAACTCTGAGAGACAAGTTGGGCAACATTTTAAAACTTAGTAAAATACCTCATACTTTAGAATGTGATAACGTTATCAAAACTTTCTTTAATCTAGCCTTCAATTGTCCTCTAACAGGGAAAACGTTGGCATAGTATGCTATCTAGTTACACTATTATCAATATCTTACTATAGCACTATCCATGTAAAACTCACCCCAAATAATGAGAACACACTGATTACAATGATCTCAAAACTGCAGCCCAAAATCACCCCCCCCCCCAAAAAAAAAGGAACATCGTAAAACATTTCACTCGTCGTTGATAAATGCCATTAAAACATACCTCGTCTTTCATGAAAATGAGGTTTTTTTAGTGGGAAGGGGAGGGAACTGACTCAGAGTGTGGTTCCTGCTGTAGCGGTTGCGACGTCTCTGCCTACATTATCAGGTAAAGAAGAATGGTATGGTGGGTAATAGCCCCATACATTTGTTTGTTAATATCATATTGTTAAGCTGTGGTTTAGTAGCATCGAAAACGTCAGTATCATTGACTCTGGCATTGCATCACTGCTTTCGTAGCCCGTTCCAAATTGGATATTAGTTTCTGATACATTTTAATCAGTATACCGTGTCACAATAAGAAACTATACGTTGAGGGTTTACGTTGTTTAGAATATGGGTATTTTCATATTAAACAGGACTATTACTTATTTAATGTTGGAATTCCCTGATATATATGGAACACCCATCACATATGTGACTTAATTAGTCTAACGTTCCATATGGTTCAAAGTAGAGTAAAGGAAGTCTACACAAGGACGGAAATTAGAGATTTTTCTGCGATTTCTTCCATTTCTTAGCCCGGCTAGAAGTAGAAATGGAAGTAGAATACCACTTTTGACCATAGAATACTACATTTGACCATAGAATACCACTTTTGACCATAGAATGCTACATTTGACCATCGTAATTTAACACCTTACATACTACTGGTGACTTGGCGGTGTCGTCTAGTTCATAACTATATTAAGCTTCATCATTAAAGGTCATTAACATTCTCCGTTTCATTGATTTGTTTCATCAAACTACACATTTATCTTTACAGTAGACTGTTAAAAATAAATATGTTAATTTAGAGATATTCTTTGGTAAAAAATCTTCTTAGCAATTTCTCTAAAACCAAACCACTAAAATGTTCTGTTTAATTTTACGATATTTTGTGTAAAATTTCAAGATTTCTTACGTTAAACTTTACATGTAAATCAAGAACAATTATGTAGAAATTATGTAAAAATTTAAATCATTTCTTTATGATTTAAATTACGTACCATGAGGGGTCATGTGACCAACCTTTCAGTCTCTAGACGTCCGCATTTCTAGGAAAGATTTTAGCCCAAAGGCCGAGAAAAATAATTTTTCCAAAATAACCTCGACTCTCTCGCGAAGAGCCAAGGGGAGAACCAAACTCGTTACTCCCGAAGGAGTTCTGCTCCCCCAAAGGAGCTACGTCCGCAAAAGGACAACAATCTAAACGGACCATCTTCTCGACAGTTGCCAAGAATTGCCAATTTGTTTATTACGATAGTGATTATATAAACGAAATTTTATATCAATTGGTGCATTACCAAAATTTGAAATAATGTAATCATTGTTTACTAAATAAATATTACAAACAATACCAATTATCAGCCATTTACAAGCAAAGTAAATAATTAGTTACTTAACTCCTGATAAAAACAAACACACGAAAAAATAAGTAATCAGGTAGCAACCATTGTAAAACTAAAGTATGGGCAATAATAAACCCTGGCCACTTAAGTTCAATGTTCCATACGTCATTAAGCGGTAAATTTACAAAAATTTTTACAGAACGGTATGTTTTAAAGACTGAAAATTATTGTTTCTTAAAAATGCTGAGCCTTTATGTTATTAACTGATTTATTACGTTAAAAACATGTATGTTAGTTACATAACAGTCCACTTATGTAAAAGAGAAAAAACACAAAAGTACTGAAAAAATATCTGTAGATTAAGAGAAATTTTTACCAGAGTAAACTTTGAACAAGTTCAGGGACAAACTGTATTACTTTTTCCCTGAGTCAACAATATACCCACACGTAGCATCCGAAGCTTTAGGGCTGGGGGTTGTAGAATATGCCCACGGTATTCCCCGCCTGTCGTAAGAGGCGACTAAAGGGGAGGACTTGAAACGAATTTATCTAGTTGACACTATATAACACATTCGTGTTGGTGTGTCGTTAAATATTATCTAACTAACTAACCGAAGCTTTAATTTGGTCTCAAACAAAATTTTGACAACTTACAAATACTGATTGAATTCAAATCCTGACTCAGAGCTAAATCGCCGAAAAAGCTGACGTCGGGCACGGTGTAGCGAAGTATGTAATCTGTGTACAACTTGCGGCAGTTAGTGCATGTTTCTTGTAGTGAAATATACGTTTAACATGACAGAACACAAAACTTTGTATGCAACATGAAGCAACTGTAGACTTATGCTATTTAGATATTTCCTTTCGGGAGGAAGGATTTGGAATGAAGGAGAAATTTCCTTTTTTTATAAATTGACAGAAAACTTCCACGAATCTTGAACAGGCAATGTAGAAAACGATCAGTATTTCATAGAAAACGAGTCCGAGAAAAGCGTTAAACTGAGACAGAATCCGATAAATCTTATCCTGTTTCGCCTTGAAAGTGTGAGGGTAAAGAATAATATTATTGTTATGATTCATAATGAAGGACATTTTTAGGACAATACATTAAATGACGTCATTATTCAACATGATCTCTGCCAGGCTCATGACAAACATCCCCAATCCCGCTTGATATTACTTTAATAGCAATTATCATCGCTACATGATGAAAACCGGCTTAGTGCTGTCCTTCCCAGACAATTTTATCTGGCAGGATTACAATACCATCACATAAACATGTACATGAATTTACATGACTGGGTATTTTTTATGAAAAGTTAAGGGTTGGTGAGGACTAAATATGAGCAAAGCACGTAAACATATTAAGGCAAAGTTCCCAGCGAATGTGGATCGAAGTTAGCCCGACTCTATTTGCATTTAAAAATTGAAAACTCCTTCCATTTGGAAGAAGCATAGTCACATGTTTCAAATTTCAACATATAAAAGTGGCACGGAAAATCCTCAACCGGGGTTGACAGCACCTACCCTACAAACGATTCTCACTAATCAAATCCCACCTCGGACGACTAACTGCAGAGTGGATACTTTCCACCACGACAATTACTAAATATGACAAACTGACCGTGTCATGGACACCCTCGAACACACACACACACACACACACAAGTCGATTTTACATACAATCCGAGGACCTCATTGTTATTTCCTTTGTGTTTACTTCCTTAACCCTAACCTTGACAATAGACTCTCTATTGTTCAAACTTTCGAGGACTTGACAAATCTATTGAATTTCCTTCAGAGGACCTGAAATCCATTGTTCAGGTCCTCAGTCTGATAGGAAGACAAGTTCACTTTGACAAGCGCACCTGCCCCGGAAGATGTAGAAATATCCAGCACGGATTGCTTGGGTGGGAATTATTTTATAAACTGCAATTTATATGAATTTGTCTGGAACTTACAATACGTTTATAGAAAGCTATTGCTTCTATAAATGTAATTACTTGCAGCTTTCCACCACGTACAAAGAAGGGAAAGTTTCGTGGTGTTTTAGGAATATTGTAGCTGGTTGATTTCCACACTTTTCTCACTAGAATTTTGTATTATAATAGTTTCGGCCGTGATCCTTGCTGAACCCAAAAAAGTACAAACAATACTAAATCCTCGCTAAATCTCACTCCATGGAACCCCTTTCCTCAAAAGACACGCTAGATCTAACCACTGCGTTCAGGACTGTGGATGCCCCCGCCGAGAATTTCGTCAAGATTTGCCCGAAAGGAGAGTTTACATCCGACGGGAGGGGTGCATGATGAAGAGCTAACAAATTTCACAACGGTAGTCCCGAATAAGGCCTAATTTCTGAAATAAACAAACTTCGTAGACCGACTTCTGAGCTGATATAAGTATTTTATCAGAAACGTAGAGTTGCAAGGCGTGCCAAAGTAATTTAGGAGCACATAAGAGAATTTGTACCCATTCGCCATTGAGAGCAAAAGCAGGTGAACCGCATATCGGGGAGTCAGGCTTCTAACAATAGTATAGTATCCACCCGTCTGTTCACGAATGACCAATCAACAAATTCATGGGAACAACTGTGAAAGTGAAGAACTTTCCAAAATAGTGTGTCTTGTTATGCCACTTGGCCAGAAGGTTAATATTATCGACATGAAACCAAACTATGGAAAAAATGCAACGAGAGAGACGCTCCGAATATTCTGGGGTTAAATTGAAAAAGTTCAGGTAAAAATTGAAAAATCTATTGTTACTGAGAGAAAAAATGGATCAACAATATGGGAGCTTTACCCCCTGCCGGGGATAAAGAACGCAAAACTCCCGCCTGTACTGTTCACCTTGCGGCAAATACTAGAGATAAATAAAGCATGACCAGGAAGCTGACAGAGCCTGGGGTGACAAACACTAGAGAGAAAATATGCGAATATTTATGATGAAGTTCTCTACTTAAAAGAACTGTGTAGGCTCTGTCGGCTTCCCGTATAGGTTATGTGGTAAGGGGAGGGGGTTGTGATATGTAGACTACAGGATGTATGCGCGTATCCAAGGGGGGCTTTCCCGGCCTCAGCCCCCCTTTTTCGCCACATCAACAATAACAAATACGCAAAAATTAGCATAATGTTAATCTAGGAGAAAACTGAAGGGGGCTTTTAGCCCGCCCCCCCCCCCTTTTCGAAATTTCTGGATCCGCGCCTGGCCGATGGAGCTATGAAAGAAAAAACTCTGCATCCCACGAAGGGACCCGAAAGTTTGGGCCCTTGTTACAGAATCCCCCCCCCCCCCTTCAGAGCAAACACAGGTCCCGTAAATCGTTGGGTTTGACTAATGGTCGTTTGAGATTACATACCCAGTCGTACACACTTAGGCTCTGCGGCCCAAGAGGACACATTTCCCGAAGGGAAGGCCGTAGGCCCTTGCCCCTATTTGGCGCCACTCCCGGAACAACATATATTGTATCGCATCTGCCCGACTGTCCTACGGACAACTTTCGGGAGAAATTACCTGCAGATTTCCTTTCGACAAAGGTTTTACATCGTTTTTACATCAAAATACCTAGTTGCGTTGCTTTACCCAACAGGACGGGGGTCAAGGAGGGGCATGTCCCCTCCACGTACGTTTGAAAGAAGAGGGGATTGCCCCAGGTTTTTTACAGATCCGTAACAAAAATAGTAAACTAATATTTGGTTCCACAGCTTGCAATCTAGCTGGTTCAATGAAAACTACTTCGAAAATGAGAAAATGGTGGTAACGGCCATTTAATGAATTAATATCGTGGGAAAATGTCTCAGATTACACCACAGATCACATGGCCTCCAAAGTTGTCCAGGGTTCATTAGTGAGCCCAGAATCCCCTGCTTATAGGGCTTTGCAATTCGCACTTGCACTAGGCCTGGTCAAGGTCACCTCCCCCCTCCAGACCTTTTAAAAGCTGTTGACGTATTGGACCCATACAGATGGTTAATACGGGTCAAGAAAGTGAAGTGACTTACCTATTGGTAGTATTGCGTACATCTGACGGGCGCATATTGGAAGAAACAGATCGTTCCCCTTGGGGCCAGTGGCGTAAATTCTTGTCGTTTTGTATAAAAAATGAAGCTGCAGCAGTTCCCCTTCCTCAAGTACCACGTTACTCATAGGGTGGTGGTCTTTGTGTTTCAATCTTACGGCAAACGGCAGTTGTTTCGTAAGGACTAAATTGGCAATTTGCGAGGTTTCCAGAACTTCACTTTCTACGTCTGGCGGCTTTAGTTGTAAAATGACCGGTTTGTGACTTAGACCCTCGGCAGCCGGGAGCCCCGAGGCCTTGTCTGGAAGCTTTGAGTAGTCATTCTTTTGTGAGAACGGTTGTGTCGGTTGAAGAAGCGGCAACGAGCTTGGCCGAGGTGAATCTGGCTGTCTGCCTGGCAGCGGCGGCGGTACCAGTCTACTAGGTATTTCTGGAGGTCCTTTTCCCTTGTTTGGGCTTAAGGGTGGGAGCCGAAACTGTTTCCCCGACATCATCTTTTGTGCCTTCGCCACGCTCAGTATTTCAAACCCACATATTTTTCCAATAGTCTATTACGGTAGCTTTACTCAAGTGCAACTCTTGTACTAAATCATACTTTAAAACTACAAGCACTTCGTTGAATACTATTGCATAGTTTCATTTTACAAGCGGAACTTTGCTCCTATTAAGAATTCCAACAATAGCGTTGCACTAAAGACTATGATCATTGTAATAAATGTGTTCATGTGTATTGGTTTACCGTGTGATATTGTTGAATAGTAGATTTCTGGACTGTACCATTATCACGAAGGGATGACAATACTAATACTACGAAGCATTTCATGATGTATGCAGACTTTTGATGACAATTTTGTTTTGTTTTGTTTTGGCGGCGGTCGTTGCATTACAGGTTGGGCAATTGGACTGGAGTAACCTTGCATCTTTATAGGCCGAAAATATATCACTTTTTGCGACTAGATTTGTCAAATTCTATTTCTGCATACATCGTCTTTCATACTTCTCTTCATTTTGTGCTTCATTTTGTATTAGCACAATTCATCTTCGTATTATCTGACACTTATCCTTTGTATTACACCTTCGCCGACTTTATTGTACATATTGTGAGTTGGGGCTTACGTAAAATGTTAACGCTTTATTTTGTTTATGTTGGGAACTTAAGTTTTATTGTTAACCAAATTAACTATGAAGGCAAATTCCACCCTTCGCGCAAGAATTGGCAGGGTGGAAGCTGTGTGGGTAGTCATGAGGCGGTTGGTGCTGTCCGGTAGAGGGGTTGAACGAAAAGGGTGGATAAGAGGGGAAGAAGGAAAATATCCACCTGGTTATCTGGTATGTAGAAATATAACTAAAACATCTGTTTTACACACACAATGATATCTTAAGATCCGTTGATGACTACTCCGTTGTAATAATTTGAATATATTTTACCGATCTCAAGATATACCCCTTTAAAGTGACCATTTCTGAGATTTCTCATAAATTATCTACTTATTACTTAGCAGCTTCTTTGCCAGGTGTTTAATATGAAAATTTTCAAAGTAGTCGGTACTCGGTAGTGCCTTCCAAATTAACCCCTCAGGGCAAGGCTACTTGACAACTGTTCTTGGAATTAAGGCTAAACAAACAAAGAATAACATCAGGCATATCATTTGAGACATTCTTCCCTCGTCACAAATTTGCATATAGAGCTCATGCTTATTCATGATGTAAATGTAAAAACTAATTGTTTTGTGAAATGGTTAGTATTTCTGGAACTGTGACTAGTCTAATCGTTTTTAATGAATTTACATTAAATGGCAGGTATGACATTTATTTCCACAAACCTTTAAGACGTACCCACCCTAGTTAGACTGCAAGGATACACCTTCTGGCCCGTTGACTGGGCCTTGTGGTAGAAAAGTAAGTGAAATGAAATGAAATAAAATAAAAACATGTAACTTTAAAATATAATCATAATAATATTCGTCGTCATCAAAATCAAGATAAATAAATTTTTAGAGGCATGTTCATTTACCCAGATTTACTCATATCTAAAAATTCAGTCACTAAATCCACATTTTAATTCTAAACTGCTTCAGTGTGAATTTTACATAACAAAAGTTTTCATTGGCTTTCTGTCATTTCAGCAGTATAGCTGAGGGAAGATTTTGCGGGAAGTGCAAATCACTTAGTGGTTTGCGATTTAACAGGAGCAGACTGTCTGTTTGAAGCGGCCGCGGCCAAAGTAAGGTAACCGGTCCATGGAGGCATGGGCGGCGATCGGGGGTGGGGGCGGGGCGGGGGACATGTCCTACAAATATTGAGAAATGGTCCATTGACTTTGATTTTTCGCACAGTGCATTATTTGAATATGTGGCTATACCCCCCCCCCCCCAAAAAAAATAAGGACATAGAGGTGTCACACATCTATTGCACTATCTAACCGGCACACCACCAAATGTTGGGAACGAGCTTACGGAAAAATTCTGGCTCTCATGTACCTCCAAAATCTCCGAAAAGAGCACTTCACAAACATTATTGTCGACACCACAGATATCATAGGGGGGTGGGGGTGGGGGACAAATCTTTGTAAATATTTCCAATCTCATGTGCCAGTTCCCAGTTTAGTACGGAATATTAACGTGTCAATTTTATTTAACATTTTCCTTGCTTACTACAAGACGAGAGGTCACTTGTCGTTTGTGCTTTATCTTCTACAAACATGAATGATTTTTATTGTTCCTCTGTTAAGTGTGTTACGTAGTTTGTCTTTTAGATATTTTAATTTGGAGATTTTTTGTTTAACAAACAAAGACTGATGTGATTGATTGTGTATGGTTTGTCGACTGGAATGTAGTGTGGCGTATATCCTGTTTAAAAAAAGATTGTCTTTAAACCAGGATTTCTCAGGTTTTGTAACTCGAGGCCCACTTTTGGTTGTTGAAACGTACTCAAGGACCACCTTCGGGCCACCAATTACTGAAAAATAAAGTTCCACTTAAGTATACAACTTTTCAACCATACTAGACAAGTTTCAACACTAAGCAAAATAGTACCAAATTCCATCTATGTCGAATGACGTAAATATGTTAGAAAATAATGATTTAAATAAAGGCACAACGATTTCTTTTTATTTTATTTTCTTTTTATTTTCCGGCCGACTTCGCGGCTCACCACACACGGCGCACCGCTACTCATAGGTCCAGGGTTCAAATCCTGGCCGGGTCATACCAAAGACTTTAAAAATGGAACCTACTGCCTTTGTGCTTGGTGCTCAGCATAAAAACAGTGGAGTAGGGAAAACAAGCCAGTGAGCCACAACTGGAAAAAAGGCCGTGGTCATCTCGACTTGAACCAATTGGTTGGAAACTGGGACGTTAAACCACATCTAACCTAACCTAACATAGGTTGAGAACTGCTGATTTATGCGTTACCCAGTTGAAGACGCACGTAAAAGATCGTCAGTGTTACAAAAGTGGTAAATCATGGCACAAATCACTTACCAATCCAGGGGATTCTCCTGTTTGAGGAAAAATCAAAATTCTCCCAAATGGGGGAAAACTTATGCAACACAGTATGCTGGTAGGCTTGCAAATCTTACATAGACAATGTTAAAGTCATGTTCCAGTCGCATTTCACAAGGATCTCATGTGTAAGAGGAAAAGATTAGAATTTATGTCCTCCAACCTCTGTCGCAAGACTCTCCTTACTCAAGTTATCTCAATTTAAAGGTCGGTTATTTCTGTCAAAAATACCTCCAGTTCTCATCAAGGTCACAGAATATATTGTAAAGTGGATACGTTGCGTCAGATTCCTCTTGTTTTTCTTTATAATTGAATGCCATGTTTGTCCTTGAAATTTGATACTGTTGGAATGTTTGATGTCTTTCTATATAGATCCAGATTAAAACTACACCAGATGTAGGGTATAGCATACAAAGGTGTTAAATGTTCCCTACAGTGGTGTCAATATCATGAAGAAATGCAATATCTAATGAGTGTTCAGCTACGACATCACAGATTTCCATAACGCATTGTTCCTCTAGACAAATAAAGCATTGCTTTAAAAATTAGTATCCTCCAAACGCTACATGTTATTGAAATGTATATTTTTCACCTAATAAAGCAAAAAACTCTTGTTCTTTTTTTAAGTTTTTAAATTTTGTCCCTGCAAACCCCTTTAATCAAGAACGAAGACCACTCAAAAACTTGCGTTTCCACAAAAACGGCGTGGTGAACCCCTATAAGGACGTGACTTTCGGTAGCTATGGGCATACACCTATCCAGTACAAATATAATTCCATTACAACAGACAGGTAGACTTTGCAAGGGGTTCCAAAGCCATTCGCCATTGAAAATGTACATACAGAACCATGGAACAGTGGAATTGTGGGTAAATTTAAAATTAGGCAAAATGATATTGGCTCTCATGACCAATTTTTCTCCCGATCGGGGATAAACAAGATTCTCCCAAAGGGGGCAATCTCCCGAAATCTTACCCCTGTTTGGAAGGTATAAAATACAGTTTTCCATAATTTCAGAAAATTCAAAAGTTTGTAGCTTCATTGCCTCTTCGCTGGCGCTCACTATTAAGACTCCTGCCCCACAACCCAGTAGTGAACTTTCTTATTCACATAAATGCACTCAGGGTTTCCCCAAGGTCGTTCTTATTGGGAAGGCCATTTTGAGGGGTCTGTGGCAGGCGTAGGCCGCCACCTTGATGGAGGTCTCATGCTGGCCTTCTTGAGACCTGTTCTGCGAACAACTTCCCGTATCTCCCTGCCACGGGTATTTGACCGTGGCGGCCTAAAGACTCGAGCCTGTTCCGAGGCGGGCTTTTAAATTTAACCACGTGATTTCCCAAACTGTCCATAAAAATTCAAATTTTTGTCTAGTTTTAGTTCCTCTCCCCATACTTTCATCAAGCCGTCGTATGTTTGACGTTCTTTTCATATATCCGTCTTTATCCGTTACCTCAGGTCATCCCTCATTCCACATTTGCCTCACGTCAATGCCCTTTACATAAATACAAACAATGATATACGATCACACATGTGCACCTTTGGAATGTCACACTACCTTGGGACGTTGTGCATCGAATGGCAACACTTGGTGTAATGAAAGCAACAGTATAATAAGATATTAATATTTCTTAGACTTCGATCTTAGAAAAGGCAGCATTGGTAGTGGTTTCACGAAGTATTACAAACGGTAAAGGAGCATGGAACGTTTTACACGTTGGTTAAAGAACTGGAACTTGACGTGGAGACCAAGACATTCACAACCTTGATGACATTCTTCTGTTCTGTATTCCAAACATCATACCGGGTAAAGTTTTACTGACCTATAGTAATCGATACTAATCGATTTTTCTGGAAGTTTGACCGTTGCCTTCATTTTCCCGATTACAAACATGCGTAGCCTACGTTTTGGGAATCCTTCCAAATAACGTTATAATGGGGAATTTGACGTCCATTGGTCCGCAAAATACGCATCGAGTATAGCGATTAAACCGGAAACGTACGATGAATGACGAACACATGGACAGAGCATAGTTATTTTATTATGGAGGCAAAATTTACGAAAGACGAACAAAGGATGTAAAAATTGGATTCATAGAAACACAAAAATTCTTTTTAGTTGTTTGGTATGGTAATTGCAATTCATATCGGCAGACTGGTGTCCAGTTAGCTGGCTTGGTCCTGGGATCAGAGGGTGCGGCTTTCCTCTGTTTGGAGCTGCCTCTGCCTCGGGTTCGGTGGGGTAGACTTCAATGCGGCTTACAACAAAATTATCACTATAAATGGCATTAATGAGATGCATAAATTCATCATCAGAAGGAATTCGAGAGAATTTTCAAGCCTTCTCTAAGTTGGCAATTTTGCCAACATATTGACCAGTCAAAGTTTTCTTTTTATAAGGGCAAAGAAAAAACGGGGTCGGCAGCTCTGGAAACCTCCGCTGGGACGGTCACGCATGCACATATCCCAATAAAGCTTTTGAACAGGGGAAAGACTGCGGCAAATTTGAAAGGGTTCGGACAAACGTCAGTGAAATGCTTTTAAATATCAGTAGCATAGCCGGCTTAACAAGGACCTTGACCAAGAGGCCCTGGCGCAATTACTACATCATCTTAAAGGCAACCCAGCTATGCGTGTGAGTTGTAGGGGTGGTGTTATCGGCTGTCAGCAACTGAATGAATGTGCATCAATGTCATGGAGGATACGAAGTGTCATGAACTTGTGGGCTACGTTAATTTATGCACCTGAGGTATGGCGATTACACGTTAGCCCGGTTCGATGGTTTGGCCGAAGGGAACCTCACACGGTTTAAACGTCTTTCTCGTTTGCAAATATAACCGTTCAGCCTTAAAGCGTATTTGTAATTCAAAAAAAAAAAAAAAAAAAAACCCGGTGAGTGTCCTTTGTAGGAGAAGTAAAAGAAGAAAGACCATTAGTTTCAGTATAAGACTTGGTTAACCGATTTTTTCTTGGAAAATTGCAGGTGTTGTTAACTCCCTAATCCAAGTTAAAATGATGACATGTGCCACTGAATGTTACCAATACCTGCTGTAAGAAATTCTGTGTGTGGGGGGGGGGGAGGGGGCACAAACTACCTTGAGGTTTCAAAACCTCATGCAATATAGAACCATTTGACCAGGCGTCGAGTGACTACTGTAAAATAATGAAAAATATATGACATCTGTTAGATGAAAGGAATGATGACGTAATACCATAATTATCTCTTATCGTGCTTTATTTTAGATGAATGGCAAACATGATTTGTACGGGGAGGAGGGGAGGGGAGGGGGAGGGGGAGGATACAGGTCCATTAGGAGTCCCAATGACAAGCCGCTTATGAATGTAAGTATTTACACTTTACCTCCTATCTCGCCTACCTCTCTTTGTTCACCCCATTATGTCAATCCCGCCCTCAACTTTGACACTTGAAGGTCGTGTGACATGCCACCACAAAGAGCTGCTTCACTTGTCACTTAAAGAATTAAGTCCTCCAATCAAAGATCCGTTGGAATTATTTCAATATCTTTTACTATTCTCAAAAATATATTTCTTCAAAGTTTGATGGTTTTTGAAGAAACTAATTGCCTATGCAAAAATAGTAATGTGGAGTGTTGCACAGTGTTATGATTTCTTTTGTTAACCCTATATAAATTATCTCTTAATTACTGATCGTATAGATTACAGTGTGGTGAGTTATATCAATATTTTTCAAGGAAAAAATTTTAAGTTTTATAATAAACCCCTCAGGGAATAACAATGCTACCAGTGTTTTTGGAATTAAGGTTGAAAAAACAAAGGCTAACATGTGCCATACATGGTATGTCCCTCTCTCGATGTCACATGTTTGCATATTTAGCTCATGTTTATTCATGATACAAGTGTAAAATAGAAATTTCCCTGTAAAATGGTCAACATTTGATGGATTTTAATGGAAGCAGTGGCTATTTTCTGGATTTTTAATGCTTTTTACATCAAATATCCAACTATGTTATTTTCATGTCACACAACCTTTAAGCAATCGACGCAGTATCGGTAATAACAACCATGCATATCTGTATGTAATGTTACAAGACGACCCGTCAGGAACACCGGATTGAATCCATCGACAAGCGAATGGAAAGTTCCAGAGAATTCAACTTCAACGCAGCCTTTCTAGAATTTTCTCGAAGGAACTGTTTACGTACTGCGACACTTCTAAGAAATATTGCCATTGTTTATCACAGTGCATACAAGGAACGTTCTCGTAATTGCTCGACTGTGTGTACTAGAAGTTTCTGTTAAATTCTGGAGAGTTCTCGATTGAAAGCCTAGCGTATAAAAGGCAGTTCAGCAACTGTTGTAAGAGAGAGACATCATAAGACATCATCGAGACCAGACGCTGTTGAGAAGTTATTCTCTGACAGAATCACCTAAGGCCAGCCACTGACACTGTACACTTGTGATAAATTGCCTTACGCCGTTTCTACACTGTGTATTGAGATTGTTATCATCCATCGCCTACCTAGCCTTGTCATTCGCTCGTGGAACCAGTTCCTACGCTACAGCACGCTGCAGGTCTACTACTGTACCATCGTCAACGTGCATGCACTACCAGCCATTGGACCAGACCAGGCAAATATTAAAGGATTATGAGTAAGTCTAATTAATTATTGTAAATTTAAGTAAGATAAGGAGATTGTAAATAATCATTAAGTTGTTGAATTTTAATCTCGTTCTTCTGTGATCTTTCGCTGTTATTGGTTTGACTTGCGACCACAAGCCGTAACAGTAACATCTGCTCAACTACCATCTGTTCAAAGAGAAAAGCCAGAAAGCTTAAAGGCTTAGTGATTTCTTGCCGAATGGGATGCTTTGTTGCACTGAAGTTTATCCCTCAAATTTACACGTATTACAAGTACCCAAAACCCCTGTCTTGAAATGTCATGGTTTTCAATGCATTTGATCTATGACCTCTGATGACCTCAAATGACCTCTGACCTTCAATGGATCCTGAATCTTGAAAATTCTTGGGAAATTTTGCTTTTTGACCGCTAGTGACCCCAGATGACGATCTTGAGAATTGTTGGGAAATTTTGCTTTTTGAACTCTGGTGACCCCATGTGACAATCTTGGGAATTGTTGGGAAATTTTGCTTTTTGACCTTGGTGACCCCATATGACGATATTGGGAATTCTTGGGAAATTTGTTTTTGACCTCCGGTGACCTCAGATGAAAAGAGTATGAAAAAAGTATGAAAAGAGTCCTTCATTCCTAACTTGAGATATCGTGATTACAAGGTTTTCAGTCTTTGACCTCCAGACCTCAAATGACCTTTGACCTTCACCAAAAACAATAGGGTCTTCCTCTCTACATGACAAATCTACATACCAAATATGAAAAGTGTCTATCATTGATATCTTGAGATATCGCGATTACAAGCGATTTACAAGGTTTTCGCAGTTTAACCTCTGGTGACCTCAGATGACCTTTGACCTCTACCACAAACAATAGGGTTCTTCTTCTTAACATGGAAAATCTATATACCAAATATGACAAACGTCGGCCGTTGCCATCTTGAGATATAGTGTTTACAAGCCGTTTATGAGGTTTTCGCAGATTAACCTCCGGTGACCTCAGATGACCTTTGACTTCTACCAAAAACAATAGGGTTCTTTCTCTTGATATGACAAATCTGTATACCAAATATGAAGTGTCCTTCACTCCTGTCTTGAGAAATCATGATTATAAGGTTTTCATTCTTTTACTTCCGGTGACCTCAAATGACCTTTGACCTTTACCAAAAACAGTAGGGTTCTTCTTCTCAACATGACAGATCTATATAGGCCATTCCTATCTTGACATATGGCGATTTCAAGGTTTTCGGTCTTTGACCTCTGGTGACTTCACATGACCTTTAACCTCCACCAAAAACAATAGAATTCTCCCTCTCAACATGACAAATCTATGTACCAAATATGAAAAGTGTCGGTCACCACTTCCTCGAGATATCAAGATTACAAGCCATTTACGACGTTTTCGCAGTTTAACCTTCGGTGACCTCAGGTGACCTTTGACCTCTATCAAAAACAATAGGGTTCTTTTTCTTAACATGACAAATCTATAGAACAAATATGAAAAGTGTCGGTAATCTCTATCTCGAGATATCGCGATTACAAGGTTTTCGATTTTTGACCTCTGGTGACCTCGGATGACCTTTGACCTCTTCCAAAACAATAGGAACCTGTCTCTTAACATGACAAATGTATGTATCAAATATGACAAGTGTCGGTCATTCCTATTTTGAGATATCGTGATTACAAGCAGCGTCACAAGCATGCATACACACACGCACAGTTGTGCTTTACATACTGTTTGAGGACCTCATTGTTTTCTCTATTGTGTTTGCTTCCTTAACCCTAACTTTAACAATAGACTCTCTATTGGTAAACTTCTGAGGACATGAGAAATCTATTGTATTTCCTTCTAAGGACCTGAAATCCATTGTTTTGGTCCTCAATCTGAATGGAAAGTAAGTGGACACAGACATACACACCCATACACACACGGCATCACCATCGCATAGATTCCTTGCCTGCCTACGGCAAGGAGTTAGTTAGATGAGGTGCGTCCCAGTTTCCAACCAATTGGTTCAAGTCGAGACGACCACGGCCTTTTTTCAGTTGTGGCTCACTGGCTTGTTTTCCCTACTCCATTGCTTATGCTGAGCACCATGCACAAAGGCAGTAGGTTCCCTTTTTACAGTCTTTGGTATGACCCGGCCAGGATTTGAACCCTAGACCTTCCGGCTGCAAGTCGGATGCTCTAACCACTTGGCCACTGCTCTCGGCCGCCTACGGCAAGGAATCAATAATCGATTCGATCATTGGATAAACGGATATAAGGGGCAATGTTTCCGTCTGCCATTTATGTACACATGCATTAAGCTATGTACACGGTTTTAGTACAGGGAAGCATCCGCCAGTCGAGCTTTCCAGAATAGGATAAGACGTGTGACTTTGAGAGACTGTAGTGTACAGGTACTATTGAATTGTTCTCGCTATTTTGTAAGAATTAACCGTAAAGAATTGTACAAGCGGACAAAGTAACAGAAAAGTTGAGTTGTTAGGTATTTTTACATTTTATTCAAACATACTTCACTTTGAACGAAGAAGAAATAAATGTATGCATGGACCAATAATAGAAGTATGGAAGATATCATATTCAAGCAGCCCAAGCAAAGTACTTAATACATCTTTTACGGTTTAACCATTATAAAATTTGCAGATTTACCCTTTACATGGTCTCCATGATTCTAGCTTCCAAATATTAATGAATGCACAATGTGATCCCCATTATGATTAAAATCTAATTCTTCTCCATTTTTACTTGTAAGCTTTGAAATGAAATCCCTTCGAAGAGAAATATACGCTCGAAAAGCGACACTTGAAGTGACATTCGCAGTCCCGATAGACGTTTAGTGAAGTCGGCACTATTCTAGTTACTCGTAAAAACTCAAATCAATGTATCTACAAAAGTTATTTTGGTAGACTTTTGACCATTCTTGGTGATTTTCTAAGTAGAAATCTGGAGGCGGTAATGAATATTTTGTCTGAAAATGGGGGGGGGGGGGGGGGGGGATTAACCAACAGCGTCGAGTGAGTCTGAAGCTACCGCAGTTTTGGTTATGGCTTTTTCACAAGCTTGTGGTATCTAAAGGAAGCATTTAAGTATTTCCAAACTGAATCAAATACACACTAAAGACCACAAAAACGAAAATGAATTGACCTTATGACCATTTTAGTGAATATTCTTAACAGGACTGTAATGGTCGGTTTGTGTGATGATGTACGAGTCTTGTGGGTAGGAAGAATGTGTGATCGTAACGCTTGCCCAGGACTTTGGAACTTTACATTCACTCAAGCTGTCCTACAGGATCTAAAAATGAGACAGGCGTCTGGCGATGGGTGTGCGTGCAGCTTGCGAAAAAGCAGTTTAACAAGATTAAATAATTTACGTGAGATTATATTGCTTGAAGTATCCATTAGATAAACAATATCAAAAAGAATACTGTCATCCAGGGTCAACTCCCAGTGAGTGCCAAGGGGGGGGGGGGTATTTAAAAATTGTGGGCATTATCATAATGCAGTATTTCACTTTTTCTAATTACAATGTTTGAATAGTCAGCAGACCACAAAATCACAATTCGACTGTGTTTTATAAGCTAAGTGTGTTCTGCGCATAATAATAACAGAGTATAGTTTTTGCCGTTGACGTTGTTATCGTCGCCATTGTTATCCTCATCATCGTTTTTATCATTACCACAACAATTGTTTTTACCTCTGCGGTAAATATCTTTAATTTATGAATTTAGTGAAAAAATAGCTTTACCGTAATGATTGATGCATTAATCTTTTTCACAACACACTCAATCCGTAACATGATATCAGGCAAATAAGAAGTGTCGATCCTTCTAACCCTATACCTTTCCTGATTGCTTTAACCCTAACCTAACCCAGAGACATGATATCATGCATATATGCATGTCTTGAGACACAAATGTGTCACCTTACAAAACAAAACGTTCGGATTTGGTGCACAACAGTTGTGCACATTTAAAAAGACACTGTACCTACGCTTATAGAGTTGTATCCATATTTTCAAGTTTCAGTGTTAAGGGATAGGGTTAGCCTATTTATAGCTAAGGTTTTGTCTCCTTCCTACTTCAATAAGAAGTCTTTTAGCTTCAATACGACGAAGACCTATTTCTTCACAAAGTTCATTTTCAGTGAGGTTTATTAGCAAGATACCATCAATAAAATTTTGTTTGAAATTCTCCACGTATTTTTCCAATTTGATTTCCCGTAAAAGCTGTATTACTTCTTCAAGGCTGTAGTTGCTGATATCCCTCCTGACACTGTACTGGGAATAGCTCGAATCATCGCTAGGGGTTTCCTGTTGTATTTCTCTTTGGAGCTTTTCGATGTTTCCCAATAGCACCGAATTGTCAGCATCCAACTTCTTGTTCTCTGTTTGGAAAATCTGTGGGGATAAAATATTGTGTTGGTGCCTCGTGCAATCCGAGAAATTGAAGTACGCAAACCTTATATACGCATACAATTTATCAGTTAAGGTTTCGTCCAACTCCCAATTTTACTAGACCTCCAAAAATTGAGTACAATGGTAGAGAGATAACTTAAACGCTAAGGAGACTCCAACTTCAGCTGCTGATATATATAGTTTTGTGGGTTCTTTCATACCATCATCTTCTGGAAGTTTCTGCCATTTTATTTACAAATCCCCTCTACATGACGCCAGCGAATCGTAAATGTGGAAGTGAGCCTGCTCAAAGACACCCATGTTCACACTTTAGTACACACATTAGTGCAGCATGACCCCTAAGTGGCGGTTGTCAAGTTTAAGCGAAGACATCAATGCATACGGCCTGTTGAATTACTCAATGTACCTGTTTATCTCCATTACGTTTAACTATATGGGACCTATTACGAAACGTCATGTTTAGTTAAAGCAGTATAGTTTAAAATATTTACCTGTACGCTTGCAGTTAAGCTTTGGATCTCCTACAAATGAACAAAAATGTACAAGTGACGTCAGCATAAAGTATGTACAACAATGAAGCTACATTGTCGTGTAGTTTCCTGTTTCTTGTTTGTGAACAAATCTACAAGGAGGAAATTTTCTCGTTTGGTAAATAAGTACCTTTTGATAATACTTTACAAAAACAATGGCATAATATGTCATATTTTCATCGTTTAAATTAAAAATATCCGACGATGTCTTTATGCATTCTTGTCATTACAGTCCAACTTTTAATGTAATCTACCTTTTTAAATTTTTGTTATTGACAATATAAATATAACGAAACGGGGAACAACAACAATAACATTTCTCCTGAGTATTTCTGAAAGTATTGCTAAATGGATGTTAGATGATTAGTTTCAACACAAACAATTTTGATTCCACAGATTTAAAAAAAAACACTCTGAACAGAGATCGCTACTTAAGTGGTAAAGGGTTCAAAATAGAATGAAATACTGTCAACTAACTGCAAAAAGACAATTGAACGACTTCGCCCCAAAAAAGTTAAATATATATGTTTCATTGGCGAACATTCAGGACAAAATAACACTCTTGGTTAATTAAGAAAATATACAGAGTACAGCTAAATTTTATTAAAAATTCTGTCAGATGTAGGTTGTCATTACTTTGTTGTCTACCTTTTCCTTGTATTGCAACTCCTCTTTCAAGTCTCGTATGTGCTTTGGAGGCTGGACCCTAAAACTGTCGTCTCCTTTTGAGAGAAAATGACGTTCATAGACATCTTCTTCTTCTTTGTCTCCATCGTTGTTCCTGGAACATAAAATAAAGAAAATTAGGCAGCTCTTTCAAAGGAACGACTTATCATGACGGCAGAAATTTTCCAACCGCGAGAAACCTATTCCACCAAAAAACGGTACTAAAGCAATTTTATTCCACTACTGAAAGCTTGCTTAAATTTGTAAGTGTCCCCATCAAGTCTTTTTTAACTTTTTTTGTTAATTCTGTTAGAACCACCTTGAAATATAGATTCACATCCTGATCTTAAGTGAGCCACAACTGGAAAAAGGCCGTGGTCGTCTCGACTTGAACCAATTGGTTGGAAACTGGGACGATAAACCTCATCTAACTAACTAACTTACCTGATCTTAACTAGAAATTTCTATTTCCATTCTGAATGTATGTTGCATTGTTATATGTTTTTCATATAGTAAGTAATAAATACTCCCTACTAAATTGCGCTATTTGGCATTTTTATTGATTTCCATTTTGTCCTCTGACGAGATGTAAAAACCCGTCAGCTACATTAATAATAGGTACTGGAAGCAGAATCGAATTGCAGTTTCATTCTGATATATGTAGTCGTCGAGCCAAAGTTATCACTTGCCATCAATTTCCAAAGCAAAAAAAGGCAGAAAAGCTAATATTTTGCCTACAAACACAAACAAAAGAAGTAGGTCCGCCATAGAGACATATAAAACAACTGGTTGTTGTGAACCAAAATATAGTGTAGGAAGTGAGAAGGTTTATAAGCATATGCTAACAATTCATCTGGAAATGAAATTTAACTTGTAAGAACACCTTCCCCTAAAGGGAAAATTTGTTTCAACCTTTATCATAGAGATGACGTTCGAAAAAACCAGGGAGTTCTCTAGCAATTCCCTGAAAAACTAGGAACCCTACATAAGTATCTTGAGGTTCAATTTGCTGTATACTGGAGATCAGGTGGGATCACGTTTTCTTGCAAATTGTTTGCAAGTGCTTTTTGAGACAGCAATCAATGTTAGAAGTTGATATGTGACCAGTGTTGCATGAAATGGAAGTTCCGGGAGCATTTCATGTGAAACAAACAATATTCATTGTCAACGGGCATCTTAATGGAGTAAAGAGTGCTGTTCGAAATATCAAACGACAATGCAGAAGGAACAAACAATTGCAGCGATTGGCTCACGTATGAACTGGCTTTGGAAAATGCCAACTCTGGTCGATCGGTAGTGATCATTTAAAATTAAAGCACTTTGAAATGTATGCACAGAAGTACCTACGTTACCACTGAGGGAAAACCGTAAAATTTTCAGATATGTGTAAAGTGTATGAGCTAGCTGCTACCATGTGGCAGCCCCATAATATGGGGTATTAGTAGCTTGTCCTCACGTTACTAGGCCTGTGAACTGACCTTCTAGAAGCCATTTCGAAGTTACATGCTTAAGTGAACGCACATGTCCATTCGAAAACATGTTTCCCGCTCAGTTGTCTTACAGTGATCATTGAAAGGAGAAACGTCGCAAGGAACCCGAAGGATTTAAAATTAAAGAATTCATAAGACTCACAGGAAAGCCGTGTGACCATAGTTAATAGACACATCCCTGGTTTGGAAATTTTACGTACACCCTATACACACCACGTACAAGCCGAGTAGCTATGTTGAGACGTACAGAACAGTGCATCACGTGACATTGACTGTGCACACGATCGATCGAGTAGCGATATGGCTACACTGAGTGCTGTGTCGTTTAGTCATTCTTAGAAATAAATTGAAGTTGATTCAAGGGTTGAAAGGGTTTCAGGAAGCTTCCGAATCAGTAAGTATTTGGGAAAGTTCAAATAAACGTGGGGGTTGGCCCACAACCCCCACGTTTCTTGTTTGAATAGAATTAAACTACCGTACTTTGCAATTTTGCATTGATGCATAGCGTTAGCTAAATACTATCACGTGTGAAAGTAAAAGGGGGTAGACGGTTCACTATCTGACGTTACCAAGTTATATTTTTAGGGAAAATACCCAATCATGATATACTTGATATAAGCACTGAATTCCACTGATAGGAAGAAAGTGAGTCGTTCTCAAACTGACACAGACCTGCCAACTGTCTCCCCCGGTTTTACCGGGAGACTCCGGTAGGTCGCCCGCCGACACCTCGCGGCAGTGAGATCTGCATACAATACGGCGTACGAGTAGCTGCTGCAACAAACGTGCCGGAAATACTAGGGCAACTTTCACTGTGCATATTAGCGAATAACGCGGCGTATACGACCGTACGATCTGGCTTTTTTTTTGCCCTGAAAAATTGAGATTTCCCTATTTTGGTCTGTTGACAATTGCGGAGGTTTTATCGGTAAAGTTGGTAATGTATGTGGGCTACTAACTATAGCTAGTAACTCTAGCCGCAAATACCTGCGTTCGGTGTTTGGAGGTTTTAAGACTGAAAAGTAACAAAACCAAACTTTTACAAAAAAAAAAAAATCATATTTACCGTTTGATAAAGGTTCACAAGTAGTGCTACGGGAGGTACTACTAAGGAGGTAGGTAGGTAGTACTTCCATAGTGGTGTATGTAACGCCTTGTGCTACGAGTAGCCCAGTACGTACGTGTAGTAGAGCTAATCAACCAGCCTTGTGCACGGTTAGCGTCACGTGACTACTGAAAATCAGGATCTCAACATAGACAGTGCAGTTCGCCGAGTTTCCAAACCAGGGATGTGTCTATTAACTATGGTGTGACTTAGCGCTGGGATATCATAGGATGTTTTAGGGGAAAAGTAATAACCACATCAGTAAAAGATTTGACGATTTCTTTTTGCATGTGAGTTTTTCTCTTATTTTAATCGTCACCTCCCAATCATTCGTATCGTTACGTGAAAATTGCTCGCATACCACTCCAAGGCAGAAACGGTAGCAATCTTACATGTTAAAATAATGCTATTCTTTTAAAGACAGTGTTGTTCATTTGGATCATATTAGCTTTACGTAAGGATGATAAGATCACAACTACAGTGGGTTTAATACGAAAATGTTCTTGCCTGACAATAGCGTTATGTAGGGAAAATTACTTACAACACTCCTGCCAATATGGAAGCAACGTTGTGCGGAAATGGGGACATGGGCCTCGTTTTCCATGTAGGTAGCTAATTTGGTAAAACATCTTTTTCATGTGATAAAATATTACGTACCGCTACTTCTGATTTACGGATTTTTGCCTTATATCCTTCTAGTCCTTTCTGAAAACCGTTCCTCTAATTATAACTGTATGCACACAAATCCGTCTCCTCCTATATAGTGCGATCTCTTCGGAACTTTTCAAACTACCATATCATACATTTGTAACATTAATCAGCTGAGGCACCTTCGTTCTTAGAGCGCTTTCAGATGGTAACGCGTAACAGACCGCTCCTTAAATGCTCAACGGGATACTTGACATTTTAGTCTGTATGAGTCTTCACTCATGCCGTTCCAGATACGTTGGGTATTTTGCTTAATCACCCTCGGGTTCATAGACTATTCCTCCTGTCGATCTGTTGTATAAAACCATATACTCCAAGTTGCTTAAAAATGCCGATGCTGGGTTATGGTTATGTTCTTTACCCAAGAGACAACCATGCCCATCACTTTTTGAAATGTACTTGTCATTAGCAACCTCTCAGGTGATGTGCAGAAATTATTTCAAATATCAATTCTTTATCCTCGATCCATTTTGTCAGCGTGATTGAAAAATTAGTGAGTAGAGAACATCGTGTACTCTAATAAAAAGTGCATCGTACCTTTTAAGGAACATCCGAATTTTTTCTATAAAAGACATTATCCGTGTTTTCCATGACAAGAGGGAAAACCCCCACGGAAGAAATGAGAGGAAAATAACTTCAATATTTATGCAAAAACTCCTTTGTAAAAATGATTGGGTACTCACAAAGCTGAAGGTGGAGTGGGGGCGACAGATGAATATGAAAAACTTGACTGGGGCCTGGGTGGTCTCGCAGGAGGTGATTCCCTCGGAGACGGTGGTAGGGTGGGATTATTGTTCCCAGAAAATAGCCTTTCATACGCCTTAACACGATTTTCTTGTCCTTGGTTATCTTCCATGAGTTCCTCAATCTTCATTTTATTTCAATCCACTAACTTTGTGAAGTGTTTATTAGTTTTTAGGACAAAATCTTGACCTAGGCAAATCAGAGAAAACAAACAAGTCACAGAATAGATTAACTATATTGGGTAAATTTCCTTTACCTGTTTGTTCAAGGATTTTCCGTACGCGTTTTTATTATGAAATGAATAAAAGGGACCATAGCATGTGAACAGGATGTGTTTGAAAAACAGGTTCTTGGAGTCAACGTTTTATGTTCATTTACCCTCTTTTGATCTTGGCCAATCTTCCAAGATTTCCACCAGAGGCTGGGCTACTTCTCTCATGTTGAGTTGCAAGTCACAACGTCCAGGTTCCTTTAGACCCCATGTGGTATTAACAAGAGGGTAAATGGGTGGCAGGAGAGAACGAAAGAGCTTGTCCAGATTTTGATTTCCTAGAATCTCTACCTTTCCTTCCCACATGACAGGAATCGAAAGAATTTGCCTCGTATTGGAAGCGGTGGCAACAACATGGTGCTCGATATCCTTTCTCACAAGTACCATCAGAAATTCAGGATGATCTGCTTTCCTTACTCTCTGAAATGTGAAAAACGTATCGAGTTTGGCAGAATACGGTTATAATGCTGAAGAAATGTAAAGTCTCTCCAGAAAAGAGACAAAACTCTCTGTATTAGCAGAATTGTTAAGCTGTATTACCACCTGGGCATCTGAACACTGTCATCAACTCTATAAGGGGTCCTCGTTGAGCCCATGTGGCTTCCTGACCCACACTTCATACCATTAAACCAATTGTTGTTATTCGAAAAGGTTGGGTTCATCTCAAATGATAATGTCATAACCAGGGGCGGCGCCAGGGTTTTTCGATAGGGGTGGGGCAAAGCATGCTGGGTCGGACCTAGCTTTATTGTTTGGGGGTGCAGGCATTGAAGACTTCCGAGCCTCCCCCCCCCCCCCCCTCGTGTCGGAACCTGCATTTTGGCGTTTTCATTTTCTTTTATTTTTATTTTTCTCTCTCAAAAAAATTTTTTTCTAAAATAAATACGAACTGTGAGAAGGGTTGGTTGTCTGTCAGTGAAAGTTTGCCCCTCACTGAATGAGGCGCTTCAACTATGCAGCAGGCGAAAAAATATTGGGGGGGGGGGGCTGAGGGCAGCAAGACTATCTAAGCGGAGCGCCACCATCAGTTGGCGCGGAGCGTACAAGAAAATTTTTGACTTTGCAAACCCTATATTGGAAGCGTGCATAGAACATGCTTTTGGTCTACAAAGAATTCAAAAGGAAACAAAAGCAAGTAATGTGAGTTTTACAAGAAGATCATCACAAACTATTGCGCAATCGACTATTTCAAATAAAGTGAATAAATCTTAACTTTTCATATCTCAGCAACAGGGTGAGCTATGAAAATGAGAGTTGGATGAGTGAAATTCGTTTCCAACGTCTAAAATATATATAATTCTACACTTTAGGCCCACTTTAAACTCCTAAAATGAAACGTGCATGTATGGGATAAGAGACAAACTGATTGAAATTTATTTTATTGCAGTATTATTGTAAAATTTGGACTTAAACCTTAAGAATATGACTTTTAATCACTCAAATCAGTCAGTTTAGTGTTGAATACTATGTTTTGCTTGTTTTCAAATAGACAGCAATTTCACAGAATAGTGGTGATATGCCCTGTAAAAGGTTGACCATATAGTTTCAGTATATAAGAAAATATAAAATACTCACCAAAGGTAATGGAAATTTTTCGACAATTTCCGAAAGCGATAAAAAATCTTCGGAAGGCATTGTGCTGTAGGTTGCGCAATCCATTGACTCGGAGAAGGAAATTGGAACGCCATTACATCTCCCAATAATACACTTTGAAAAGTAGAGAAAAGGGTGCCGTCAAATATGGGTTTTGGTATACTGTTTGCCTTTTTGAAGGAGGGATAAACATTTGTAATTTTGGCAGTTTAATTTGGTTCATTGTATTTTTGATATTTTGGTCTTTGTGTTTCTTTTTTAAGGAACTGTGCTGTCTGTCTGAAGCCTCAACTTCCACGTAGTGATGTGTAAAAACTCAAAGGCTCACTTATCTTACCTCAGACAGTAACAATTCTCCCTGCTAAGTCTAACTTCTAGCCCCTCCAATTTAAACGAAACCCCCTGTGTAGTACACTTCGAAGACAGAGCCACAGTAGCCTGCACTGAGTTTAAATTACTCGAGGCAATGTCGTCAAATACAGTGTATCGAAGCTTTGTTGGAACACAACTGACTCTACAAAACATTGCTGACCAACCAGAGTAAAAAATTTTGTTTGAATGAATGTCAATCAAAGTGCAGTTATCAACTATATTTAGAACTCTAGGCCTATTGCTAAATATATTTGGGCAGAGAATTTCTAGCAACTCCCTGGTTTGGGGGATGCCATGTCCCCTTTAAAATTAAAAACCTCAGTGTTTCACCAACATGTTTCTTAAATGTGCTTGATATAGGAGGATGGCACATTTAGAGCACCTAGTATAGTCATAATTTGAAATAAAACTGTAAAAGGATACCATAACTTTGACCATATGTAATGAATGAAATCTTTTATTTTCAACCTTTTAAACATGCTACAGCAGGTCGAGGTTTAATGTCTTTAAGTACTGTCCATGAATCGAGGCTCAATTAATGACAACGGGAGAGATCGTTTATCCCCTGATTTTTTGTTGGATACATGTAATTGTTTGCCATTGTTTACAACTTCGAGACACAAATACCTGCTTCATAGCAATATAGCATGTGGTGTTACATCTTCTTTTGTGTTCTAATTTCGGCTATGGTGTCTACCTTCAGTGTTATAATGTATTATGCTTCTTTACCTTCTGTGGTGGATTGTCACTGTCTATTGGCACTGGTCTTTTCTCGATACGATCTATCTCAATGATGTCACCAACCTCTTGAGCTTCTCCCGGATGATCTGAAAAGTGGGCTTCCACAATCCTTACCCTCCTTGGGAGGGGATTTTCCTCGATGAGGGCTGAGGTTCCTTCGTATTCTTTTTCATCATGAAGAAGATCTAGGAGATCATTGCAAAGAGAATTTGGAATGGAATAGAAGGGCCATTGTTCGAAAGTTATCATTGGAAATGAGAAAAGCAAAAGTGTAATCTAAACTGGATGGGTTTTGTATATCAAAAAGTAGGGAGCCCCAAAAAATTATTTTTTAAAAATACCAAAAACAAAGTAAGTGCTTTTTTGAGGTGTATTATGAGTTAGTTGTAACACTTTACTTTCTCCATAGCATTTGGTAGAGACAATGCTTAAAAATGCTTCACCAAAATAGATAGGTACCAAGCACCAAGCTTGCATAATATGAATCAGTGTACTTGAAAGTACCTATGAGGAAATTTTCATGCTTTTGTCAAAAGTGCACATTTTTTCCTTAGCCGCTGTACCGGTACTAATCTTTGTTGGGCTTACAAAAACATCAGATTTACGCAAGTTCATTTATCGACTTAAGTCATAAAAATTGTGTGTTTTGTATGATTTAGAACAAGGTAGTATTCACTTTAAAGGTCAGTATATATTAATTGCTAAAGTGTAACATTACATTTCTTGTAGCCAATATTATGTTTTCTTTGTAATTTTATGAATTTCCTACTTTGGAAATATCATAGATCATTAGAACACCAGGCGGGGGTTTCGGCCATATTTTACTCCAGATTGTCTTTATTTTCTTTGTTTTTGTGATTTCTTGTTGATATTGGCCAAAAAATAGTTGATATCAACTACAATTTATATTTCTCTGATAGTAAACTTTTCAACAATATGAAATAAGCAAACATCATAAAAATCACATTTTTGGCAAAAAATAACCCCAAAAATGATTTTCATACGTGTCAGCCCCCTTACTTTATTCACTATTAAATGTAGATTGGATCTAGTATGGCTGACTGCTTGTACTAAAAAATACCCTCATAACTTTTTTAAGCCTTTTTAGGCCAATGGCTGACCGTCTGATTTTTTTACCCAAGAGATTTTAAAAGCACAAATGAAACTTCTCACATGAATTATTTTTAATCCTTTTATCCACCGTTTCTATAATCATTGTACATTTTCCTTCTTCTGACCTTGTCAGGATTACGGAACAGCGTTGTAAAGCAAACATGTAGTTTCAAGTTTCTTATATGTAATAATAATGATGATGATGATGATGATGATGATGATGATGATGATGATGATGATGATGATGATGATGATGATGACGTTGACGACGATGAGGATGATGACAATTTTAAAGCCTAATATCTAGGCAAGTCTAATCAAAGTAGCAGCACATTTTACCCTTGCTCAAGGATAAATCATCCCTTAGACAATCCCTCCAGTGTGGCAGTATCTCAAACAGCGCCCAATGGGAATATACCTCACATGTACCCAATTGAGCCGTGGGTGGGGGAGAGGCAATTGAGATAAAGCATCTTTCCCAAGAACACAACGTAAGACCAGTAGTGAAATGTTACTGATTGATGAAATGCCGACAGTCTTTATTTCAGAAAAAATTCAGTGAATTTGCGCTTGCTTCTCATTAACACAACTTGCCTACATAACTTGAAATTCGCAAACGAAGTAATCAGCGGATGAATTTATCGTAAGATTTAATGTGATGGGAGCTGGACATGTACGGGCGGCGTCACCTTCAATGTGCACAGTATATGGTATACTGTATGCGTCACCTTCAATGTGCACAGTGTAGGGCACAACCGAAATTCCTCTCAATAGTAGTGTTTGTTCCGTTCAAATCGGAATCAAATCAGAAATCCTTAGGCCTACAATGTGTTTTACCTTTTCACAAAACTAGCAAGATTATACAAAAACACAAAATAACACTACCTAGCTTGAAAATAAGATGATTTTCTGCAACGTCAGAGCCGCTCGGAAGTTCGTTAGAAAAACATGATTGCGCAATAAAATCACCTTGTTAGCCTTGTGCCAGTCGTTTCTTATGTCTTGAATGTACTATGTATGCAAAGATTTTTGCAAACGTTTCTGAAGGTAGTGAAAAATATTTGATTAAATAAACGCCGTATCAAACACACATTAAATCTGGCCGACTCCAAACTGCAAGGACTTGTCTAACATGCACTACAAATCTGCGTATTTGCAAGCAAATGCAGTTCTAGTTTAGTTTGGATTATATATTGTAACGCTGGTGCATTAGGCTTGTAGGCCGAAGTGCTTTGCCGAATCGTTGGGAGCTCCTAGGGATTAGGCGGAGACGTGTGGAGCTTAAAGGGATTATGTGGAGCCAATCCTGTATGTAAGCGTTCCGAAACTACTTGGATTGTTTTATTGTGAAAGAGTTGTGCCTTCGTGAATCATTGTCCACTGGGAGAGATTACCCTTAAGATAAGCCCCCCTTTGTGAGTATCCATTATTTATGGTTGCTAATTTACATGTGTCATGTAACTTCATGTAAATTTACATAACTTTACGTAACAAACTATTTCCTGTACAAAAGATTGCATGTATCACAAACTGACAAAGGTCAAGACATTTTAGGCCTGGCTATGAATGACTTGGCCAGGTTTGGATAATTTTAGCCCTTATTGTTAGACTTAAAGTTATCGATTAATGAAAAGGAAAGTTATTTTAATGGCTATTGTCCAAGGGGAAAACATGTTCAAGCCAGGGACTTGATCACGTAGTACAGACTTGGACAGGTCAAATCAAGGTGTCTCTCACCGCGGTTGTCAGCAGGTTCGCGCCCTTTAGCGACGACGGGTGTTACAAGAGGCATGTCTGAAGTTTTACCGGTGCCGTGAATTCTAAGTTTAAAAGAATTTTATATTCATTTATCTTGTATTTTCTAAACTATTCTGAGAGAGCATTTTACTTTAGTGGATGAATACACCGTAACAGAAGCTCAGAAGTCATTCTACTGGTTATCTTTTGTGTCCTCCACTGGAATTTCGCGTGGTCAATTAAAAACCACCTTAGGCCAAGAATCCCTCCTTGTCGCGACCTCTACGCTACCCAAAGGCTCACCAATCCCGTTTCTATATATATATATATATATATATATATATATATAATAGTGAGTTCCACGTATGCTCCATTTCAAATATCAAGAAAACAAAAAATCTCGTCGTCTTTTCATTTTTTGTTTTCTATATATCCTCTTTCAGTATAAGGCAAGTGCCTATGTTAGAGGAGCAATGGCCTAAGGTCTTCATGCGACTATTCAATACAGCGTTGATTCACTCATTCATATAAAAGTCGCTACGTCACTCTACTCTACTCTCTCTCTCTCTCTCTCTCTCTCTCTCTCTCTCTCTCTCTCTCTCTCTCTCTCTCTATATATATATATATATATATATATATATGTATGTATATAAATATATATATATATAAATATATATATAGCGGTATGTATCCCATGTCGCATTTTACTTCCTTCAAAGAGAGATAAGAAACAGTATTTCTCCAACAAACAAACCACAAACATTGCAAATGAAAGAACATCTTAGGGGGAGAGGGTTTGCGTTTTAAAGTAGAGTATATCTTTAATTAAGTACCAAACAAAGTTCTCAAGTGAAACAGTGTTCCAATGAGAGGCTATTTTTCTTTGTAATGGGTCACGTAATTCCAGTTTTTGTTCTGAAACAATCGCGCACCCCCAATAGCAAAGCTGGCAAGTCTTTAGATGATAGATCAGTCAATCACCCACACTCTAAAAAAAGTTGGTTAAAAAGGGTTGGGTAAAATTCAAAGTGCCCAACCTGGGTAGTTTGGTAACCAACACAGTGGCAAAACAGATTAACCAAGTGGGTTGGTTAACCTTCAGGTTGGGTAAAGTCCATCTCCCTCGCAATATTACCCAGGTTGGTTAAAGTGAACTGGTTAAACACTCGTTCAGAGTACCGCCAACTAATTCTTTTAATAACACTTATTCCTAAATTTTTGCATTCACAGTTATTATTCCGCAAAACGTTTAATAACTCTGTGGCAATTTTTGCTACGACAATTTGAGAAAAGTGCATGTTTAAAATGCTGTGAAATTCAATTGAAATATCAGGTTTATATACCTATCATTTGAATGGAGCATTCCCGAATTTTTCAAAGGAAACTTGTGTTTATCCTCTACTGAAATAAATTGAAGCTGACAATGGTGAATTCTTGCAGAAAATTATGTTTCTCATTTGTACGATACAACATAAAGAAGTAGAAATTGAAATATCGTGAAGCAAATTGTATTGTTAATCTTTTATAATAACAAACAAGTCTCACCGAATATATGTAATTACCAAACCAGAAAGATCAGTTAAATATGAATTTCCAATTAAAATTCTGCTACTTTTAAAAGTGGCTAGCATTAGCAATAGCTTTCAAAGCGGTAGCTTTCAAAACTTGTAGAAGGTAACTTCTCTGAGATATTCCAGCCCCCGTTGGGTAACTTATTTCACCCAGCCGTTGGTTCCGTATGCCTCCTAACCGGAATTGGGTAATAAATTACCCAACTTGGTTGATTAAATGTTTTGCCCAAAAGTTGGGTCAAATTTTGCCCAATTGGTTGGGCAAAGTAGGGGCCTAAATTAGTTGGGTAAAATGGTTGAGCAAATTTTTTGCCCAACTAATGAGTAAAACCCTTAACCAACTAAGTTGGGCAATATTTTCCCCAATTCTGGTTAGGAGGCAAACGGAACCAACGGCTGGGTAATTTTTTGCCCAGGTTGGGCAATCATTTTTCAGAGTGCAGTATTTTTAATTTTTCCTTTAAACAGTAAGAAGACTTGGCCTTCTCAGATGATACCATCTGCGAAAACATCTGTGTAGTGGAATATTTCCTCCACTTCGTCTGGACAACTTCATTACGTTTTATCATAAATGGGGAGCAGACTTTTCAGACTTTACTTTTTCACTATGCAACAAGGTGCACGTGTGAAATGGGGGAAGGGACTTGGGAAGAAGGACAGACGCACAACGAAGGCCGGATCCTACTCCTTACAGCCAATTACTCCCTGCTCCAACACTAATTACCTACTGACAGGTCATCTGTATATACATCGGAGTTCTTATGGATAGCTGAATGATTGGGATAAAGGTTATTGTATTATTTCTTTGTGCATCTAACCACTGGTCAAATAAACATTAACTGAGGTCAACATGGAACGGTTTGTTGATTATTAAAGGATAGTCTATAGGGGGCGGAGGTCTGGCAACCTATTGATAGTTTCAAAGAGATGCTATTTTTCTCTAAGAAAGACGGTCACGTGGTGTTCAGTGTGCACAGTCTTCGTGGAGTATTCATGGGTGTATGTCATCATGTCATGGGTGTATGTCATGTACACTTTTCAATGGTAGAAGCTGATAGCTCCGCTGATCGAATAAAATGTTCTTGCAATATTTACATCGAATTTTAGTTTTGTCTTCCTTTTAAAAATGTAGTAACCATACTAGGCAATGAAACCAGATATCTGGGTAAGCCCCGAAGTAAACATATGCACGTATATATCAGCAGAGCCTACTGTAAATGTACCAGGCCGACTGCCGCCAGTTTGCGGCTGATACAATTATTGTAATAACCGCAGTGACAACATGTATGTTACCGTGGCCGTCTACAGCATTCATTTTCCTATACTCAAGTCCACTAAAGGCAGATTCCCAGTTTAATCAAGGAACGCAGCTTCTCTTTTGGTCATTTTTAACCATTCCTGCCAGGCATTACAATGGACATCTTTTATTAGCAATGGGAATATTATTCTAATTTTTATTGATATATGAGACCCTCAACATTTAAGAAGTCTGTACACTTTTTGAGTAAGTTCTGATAGGCTTTAAGTGCGTGGATTGCATGTTTTGATGTGCACATCCTGCACTGAGAGTGAGAGTCAACAGTGCTACTCTGCTGGGCCTCGTGATCATACCAACAAGTTATTTAAATCATTGAACCTTCTAAAACTTAGCGACATTATAAGGCTAAGTATTTCAATATTTACTTATCGTTTTTTTGTAAACGCTTTGCCATCTTCTTTTTACGATTTCTTCGAGAAAAATTGTTCATTCCACTCATACAGCACTAGAAATATTTCACTCCTTCGTCCTGTGTATGGGACAAACCTCACTCGATACAGCTTGCGATATCGCGCTGTGAAAGTTTGGAACAACCTATCAAGTCAAATTAATATAGCTGGTAAACCTTCAGTAAAGTCTGTCAGAAATGTCTTACGGCGTTACATGATAAACCTATACTAAGTATATCCTTTTTGTAGCTTCTTATGGTATAGGAGGGGAGGGGGTTGAGGGACTGGGGAAGGGGAGGAGGGGTGGGATTGTTATTGTGATCTAGTTAGGCCTAAGTATACTTTTTGTAATTTTTGAAGTATACTGCACGTAGTTCTTTTGGTTTTGTAATTTCCGGGGAGTGTGTTCACGTCAAGCCCTCCAGGGTTTTTAACACACTTCCCTTTTCACGACATGTATTGTTAATATGATGTTACGTAAATCGTTTTTGCATGTATGATTATTGTTGTGAAAAGAAACAATAAATGAAATGAAATGAAATATAGACCTAGCAATGTAAACAAAAAATAATTTACTGTCAATCTCCGGGTGAAGAACATTTAGTCCAACATCGGAAAAGGGTTCTTTCTGCAGGGAAAGGAGGAGGGAAGGCAGGGAACTAAATGAGTTACTATCTGGTTCACGGTCAACCCGTGTTCTTATTAGTTCGGGTCAAATTAAAGTTGCATATAGACTGAAAACTCGCGTGAAACACAAAAACATTGATTTTGACTAAGTCCATTGATTCGTTGTTTCATAGACCCTTTTCCAAATAGCAATTACAAAGGATTGTGGGATAGCATTTTGGTCTGCATCATTCTTATCCACAGTAAAATGCCATTGACAAAAATAAAAGCACACAAAAACTATCCCACAATCCTTTGTGACTGCTATTTGGAAAAAGGTCTATTGCGCAGCTGTAGTGAATTTTGCATAACTAGTGCCAGTGTGCACTTTGAACACCACGCGACCACGGAAAACGGACTGCTTCAACAAAGAAAGTCATTTGTTACAAAACAATAGATCTATAGAGTATGATTAAAGTTATATTTTTCTATCAAGTGGTTTGTTTTTTATGCAAAAATATATCCAAAAATATCTAGGAAAATAAAGTCTTCGAAAGTTACATTAATATTTAAGCCTACAGTATAAAAGTGCAGTTACCACCTACTCCGTTAAGAAAGTAATTAAGATGTGTAAATGTGCACATAGACCCCCCTCTCGACTTTGCGGTTTAGTAAGAATTTTAAAGGCTGTATGTATGTGACCCAGCTCTGAATTACTTTGGCGTAAAGTTGATCACTACTTGAGTAATCACTAAGATTATGAAGTGAGACAAAAAATTCAACTACCCACATCGAGGCATGATTCACGGGGAATTAAGCTTGGGCGAGTCACCTGACTCTACTTCAGAGTCATGACTTCAGGCCGCGAGTCGAGTATAGCTGCTCCATTTTTCTGAGAGTTTCATCTTTTACAGAATTCTCAGTACAGTTCTAAGATGCCTCAAATATTAATTTTTGTGTACTACAAGGTCTACATTTCAGAACATTTTGAAGATCTTATGACGCATCATAAAACCAAACAAGGTCTAAAAGTAATCGGAGAAAGAGCCAAGGTAAGCTCTTTCTCCGATTACTAGTTTTCCCTATTTCTGGTGACCTTTATAATTCTTCAGCATGGGCGATTCGTAGTCCTGGCCGTTGAATAGCCTGTGGTCTAGGCTAGAATTTAATGACTTAAAGTTATATGATCCACATGCACCTGTGGCAGTTATGGTGTCTTTGTAGTAGAGACTCAATTCGGGGTCGCGACTATTAAGTTCGCGGGTACTCGACAATAAAAGATTGGAGTTGCCCAAGCCTAGTATAAATGTTTACATTCAATTCATGTTGACTGTACTGTGTTATTTAGCTATGTCTGTTTTGATCTCATGGAATTGTAAGACTTCTCAGAGTTAGGAACGATATCGAAAATCTTAGACATGGTACACACTTGCTATCGGTAAACCTACTTACTCATAGGTAGGACCTGATATAACTGACGGGCACATAAGGGCAGGTAAAATTCATTGTCCTTTCCATCCGTGGCGTAGAGTCTCACAGGTCTTCGGATGAAGTGAAGGGTCAGTAGCGTTCCCTTCTGTAATGAGAGACCACTCCTTGGTGAATGAAACGTTTCCAACATCCTTACAGTAACAGGGAGATCGTTTTCTGACAAAATTCGAACAATGTCGGTGTCGGGTATACCTCTGTCCGCAGCGTTTGGCTGGAACTTTAAGCAAATATGCTGATCCTCTGGTGAGCGAGATTGGTTCATTCTTGATGTGATACCATCGAACTGAGTTTTGAACTGGTCTGGTTCACGCGTCGGGTCTGTCGATGTGATGTTATTACACAAGGCTTGCCTATTTGCATTAAACGAGCTGACGGGTTCCTTGTATACACTAAACTCGTGCGGCTACACACAGTTTCAAAGTCACTTCTGCGTCTCATACAATTTTCACATAAAGGAAGTCCATTTCCCTTTGTTTAACTGTATATCGAAAGCCGTGGAAATCATTCATGCATGGATTTGTGAAAAAGGTAAATTTAGTTTGACATTATCGGCCTTCTATAACCTAATAGTTATGCCCAGTAAATTTGGAATCACTTTCATTACTATACAAGTTAACGTAGCTACAACATGCCTTTACTAAAGGGAAGGAAATGACAAGAATGACAGTAAGGCTATAACTGCGTAGGCGTATCGTATATGATGGTGTGCCTTAAACTGAAAGTTGTCTTCTACTCAGTTCGTCATAACAGTTCCATCCAGTAACAGGCTGCCTTCTGCCCAAATCTGCCTAAATCCAAAATCGATGCAAAAACTGTAAGGCTTGCATATACAAGTCATTTGCTTCTACGACATATAACATTCACAAACAAAATTTGAGCGTACGTAGAAAATGGGAAGGAGAGTTATTTATTTCATGAATGAAACAATGAACGAGGTGAGGGTAGCTAAAGGCTCTCTACGTGCATTACAGTCGAGAATAGAGAGCTCTTCTTACATTTTTACCTGGAGACAAAAAATACAGTAGTCAACAACCGCTGTTGCGCACTCCGTTGTATTGTGTTTTGGCCACTTTGGTGGCCTGTGTGTAGTGTTATTATTGTGGACATCCCTCGAAGCATGTAGATGGGACACCACTTATTATTCCTCCATTGACTTACACACTAATTTTGGTCCATTTCGTGGACTCTGGACCCTTGTAGAAGTTTTCAACCGGCACAAGGTACCACCTCATATGAAAGCTCGCGAGTAGGCCTTTTACAATAATTTTAAATTTGTGTACCATGACAGTTGAGATTTTGAGCTAGCAGAGCTTGTATAATAGGATGGTGGTTCCTGTTTTTTACTCCATTCAAAATGCGGAAGGATATATTCAGAAAACTGCCTAAAATATCTTCAGTTTTTTTATTTTTACAAGATTAGGAACTCAATTCCTTTTCTACCACGTACCGGTACACATCACAAATAGAACACATCACTTCAGTAACATGGTTTAAACTGTCGCCCACATTTTTTGTAGGGAATTAGATTCGAGGGGTAATATCCTCCGCGGAGATTTCCCTTGAATTAGTGGTGTGAAACCTGTAATACATGACATCGCTGACAATGTGTTTCTACCTAAACGACAATCGTGGTGTCGTTTGTCAAGAGATATATTCCTTTTCACTGGCGTTGCACAGTCGTGGTCAAGTGCCCAAAGCGACTGCCTGAAACCCTCAATTGTTCCCAGTTTTGGGTTAGACTCTCGCTAAGCCATGACCAGTTTTCTTTACGGTATGAAACTAGGTTTTGGGAACCTCAGCTTGGTCCGTCCGGTAATTCTCGTTCCCCACTGCCAACAGTAGACAAGTGTAATTGGTAACTTTGAAAACGTGGGTAGGCAAAGAAGATTCGCACGTAAATATAGTGGCCGATCCAGGAGTTTCTTTACAGGGCTGCACACCCATTTTCCAAAAAAAGAGAGCATATATGTAATAGCACTGTCTACACGGAACTTTCCCATTAGTTGGCTCGTAGCGTACCAAGATTTTCTTTGCAAAGAATGCCTCCCAGATTGTAGGAAATGTCACTTGTCATGTGTTGTACAGTAACTCGCATCCAAACATTCTTTAACTGGATCTCATGAGAAGTACCACAGGCGACCATGCCTTGGGGGCCTGGAACAGGGGTGGGATTTGATGTCTGAAAGTGAGAGGGCCAAGCCAGGTGGAACTATCGAACGGCGCCGAAGGCGCCGTGGGAGTGCGAAGCGCTCACCCTAACAGAGTGGGATCCAGGGGCCCTTCGCAGGGCACCTGGCGGGGTCCAGGGCCAGAGCCCCGTGGGGGCCCAGGGGGAAAAGCCCCCGGAAGCTCTTGGAAATTTACGAAAGTGTAGGCACTCAAATGATGCATTTTTGCTTCACCTTCAAATGACATAAGATGGGCAATTAACATACCACAAAATTCACAATTTGACTTTTTCAATTGTATTCTTACTCCATGTGACGGATGTCAGATGGGATCGATAATACGGAGGGTTTGGGGAAGTAGGGGTGAATGGGCAATTCTGGGGATTCTCCCGGGGCTTTGGAAAAATCGTTTTAAGAATAAGAGATCTTGTATTCAGAATAGGTGGGCGCAAAGCGCACTGAAAAAATCGCATTCCTCGTAATTTTTACTGCCATGAGTAATAAAAATGCTAGAAAGAAAGTATCCTCAAGGAGAGGGGCCTTGCTCCCCCTTTGCTAAACTTCTGTCCCTTTTTACGGTACCGGATATGACACTTTTGTGCCTGAAAACTTGCATCTAAACATTCTTTAAAGAGTCGGTGAATTTACACAGATCGATGGTGATAAAAATTCAGCTTTGAAAATTTCTTAGGGAGGGGGAACTTCCCCTACGCTGCGTAAGGCCATGGGGGCATTAATGGTTTCAATGATAATAGAAGAGTTTGTACGAAGCTATGACAAGCAGGATGTTTGACAGGAAGTAACCTCGAAAACCCGAAGCAATATTTAAAAGGTGAAGAGCGCAGAAGAAAACAGCGTTGAGACAGCGTTTGAGACATTTAATTGTAACCTATTGTTTTTCTTTAGTTTTAAATGCAGTATTTTTACTGCATAAAATTTTTTCCTTCTTTTCTAAGGTGCCTTTCTTTCCATAGAGCAGGATATGAGAACCTATATCCTGCCCCATGGAGGCTTTCTTTCATGTTGAATTTTGTCGATGGTCTGGGACAAGTGCCCCTCACCTATTTTATTAGTGTGAAAAGTAAGGTAGTGTCGATTTTGAAGGTTATAGACCATGTGATACTAAAGAAGTCAATGAAATCTTTTGTGGGTAGTTTTACATGGACATTGTCAAGGGCATCGGAAAGTTCCAGGGAAGTAATTTTTATTGGAGGTAGCATCTTGGGAAGTTGTGGCCAGCGAAACATTTAACCGCGATCGCCGAAAGGCTGGTGACTGAGGGTCCTCCCAAGAAATTTTTCTTAAATTTGACGGCTTTTATGGCCATTCTGGACAATTTCTTGAGAAAATCCTGCTTCCACTAGGTGTAATTTGAAAAGCTAATGAAAGAGATTTGATGATTGCAAATTTAAGATCATAGTAACCGTCAGTCAATTTGCAGAGGATTGTGGTAGTTGGTGAGGAAAGTAAACAGCAAGAGGTGTAGCGAGGGTTTTGCATGGGTATGGTAGTTTAGTCAAGCTGTCCTACAGGAAGTAATAACGAGGCAATTCCACCAAAGTTTTCCTACGCACAGCTAGCAGTACAGCAGTACTAATGAGACACCGATTTATATAAGGGTCATGCGAAGCACGCCGATTATTTTCTTTTTCTTTTCGAGAATTGCGGTTCCGTATACATGGGTAGGATTTGGGACTTTATTTGTATGAACCATGGTGAATTTTATGACACACAATAGTACTTTCAGTTACCCTTATTTCAGAGCTTCAAGTCACAATAGTGTGATGCGTAGGACGAAAGAAATTTTACCGTGCAAGACAAAACTTTCAATTGTGTTAGTCAATTTGCTCTGGAGGTGCGCGCAAAGGGGGCGGAGAAAAAAAATTCCTGTAATTTTATGGTTTTTGATATTGATATAGCCTTCATTAAACATTGAAAAATTTAATCATAATAGGCTATTGACAATTCTCTAATAATTTCTCTGGTCTCGCTTACTTTTGTTCATTTTTTTTTATTATTTCTATTTTTTAAGCTCTAGAAAAAGTGAGGGGGCAAGTGTCCCCGCTTGCCCCCCGTAATCCCGACTATGGCCTGGAATGTCGAATCAAAATGCTCTGAAATGCGATTTATTACAAGAGAAAATAAGGATAACCGACTGCCAAAGAATGAAAATGAGAAAGCATCCCTTTGACCATGTTAACCATCATCTTTTACTGTACAAACTTATTAAAGAATAACAAGGTAGCAAATGACAATCATACCAGAAAATTAGGAAAATGCAGTGTGAGCAAGAAATGTAAATTATGGGGCTAGAAAATGTCCCCGATTGGTTGCATGTTTTGGGGTAAGGCGACGGTTTAAATAATTTTAAACCAATTAACAACTGAAACCAAAAACAAAGCGGCTCAATTTGAAAAAGTATGCTTTATCTTGACAAAAAAGAGGAGTCAGTAGATTTCGTTTTTAACAATTTTTCATTGATCATAAATCATTCTCCCAAGCTGCCTTAAAGGGGATATGGCATCCCCCAAACCAGGGAGTTGCAAGGAACTCTCTGCCCAAACTTATTTAGGAATATCCCCAGAGTTCTAAATACAGTTGATAACTGCACTTTGATTGACATGCATTCAAACAATACGGTTTCACTTTGTTTGGTTCACAGTGACTTGTACATAGTCTGTTGTGCTTCGTACCTACGGTCATCTCTTGCTTTTGCAATACGAAGGAGTCTCTACAATATGATATAAAACTTGATTCGCTTATGTGAACTGACAATATTGACACTGTTTTCAGATCAAAACCGGAAGGGTTAGATAAGAACAGTTAGCGTAGTTTCTGGTCTAGTAGAGTGACCGTGGAAATGTCTTAAATCATTGTAATCTCGTTCTTTCTGAGGGGAACTTTATCGAACCAGACAGATTTGTCTTCACTGACGTTGAGCTTTGCTGACAGAAAGAATGCATCGCAAACTGGATGAAGTTTGTTGATGCAATGCTTTTGTATTGCCGGTATTGGATAGTAGCCCCCTCTCTCCATGGATAGTAGCCCCCTCTTTCTAACCCTAACCCTAACCTTCTCTCCATGGGCCGTTCATGCCGTGTATTCTAGATTGAAAATCACACATGAGTAATTTTGGTGCTAAATTTATTTAAATTTTAGTGCACAGAATACGTGGTCAACGCAGGCCCTGATTTACCTTTCTGGGGGGCTTAGGCCAGTTTTACCTGGGGGCCCCTATCTTCTTCCGGCACATTGAGTTTGAATCCTAAAATTTCTTCCTTCTCGCTTTTGCCTTGAAGACGTCATTTATCTCATTTATTTTTTGCCATCGTTTTATATTTTTGGCACTCCTCCAATTTGGGGGCCCCTGAACTTGGGGGCTCCTGGGCCCGGGCCTATCTGGCCCAATAGGAGATCCGGGCCTAGGTCCACGTCATCTTTCTGGAATATCAAAAATGACCTTTTAAGGTTAGTGAGTTCTTCTTTTCTTCGCCTGCAGAAGTGAAATCCAATACAGAACCAAACCTGTCTTTTATGAAGACATTTTTGCGGAATCGCCTTCACCAATTACTTGTTTAGACCTCGAGAAATCACGATTATTATTAAGCTTATACGCTTTGTAACCCCTTCTATTATGACATCATTATCAAGATCATTTTAATCAAAACAGATCACAATTTGGCAGGAAATCGCCTCATGTTTATCTGTATTTATTGCCTGTATCAGAGAAAGGTCTTTAATTATTGCGAAGTGTGGTGTAATTCCTTCTTATCAATTACCGTATGCACCAAAACAAGCAGACGATATTTTGACACAGTTAAATTAGACTACTTGAAGTGATATTTCCCTGAATTTCCTCTGAAAAGGCCAGGAATATCATCTGTGGACGTGGAATATTTGTTTAAATGTGCAGCCAACGTTGCTCTTAAAACATTTTTTTATTTCAATGTGAAAAGTTACAGGAACAAAAAATTACAGTTATATAAGTATTATTGTACTGTACCCGGTATATTTTGAACGTTCAATCTATAAATAGACGAAATGTTTACTATCACAGCTGTTTACAATGTTGATCGGAAAGTTGCTATCCATACACCCTATGTCCCTATACTGTATAAGAACATAGGTGACTGACGAATCAAGGGCCAACATTCTCAAAAAGCATTTATGAATGTAGAATATAACTATATGCAAATGGATTGGAAGCGCATTAAACAAACCTCAAAAATTACAACTCTACTACTTACACATGCATGCTCATTGGTATTTGGTATTTGTACTGTAGTATTTTGAAAGATATTTGACTTAAATGTGGTAATTCCAGATGTTTCTAATTTGAGAGCTTTGGTTCTAAACTTAAAAGAGTTATATACTGCGTAGAGCTTCCGAGAAGGATACCTTTAGTTACCAAGCAGATGCCCTAAAAGGGGCTGTTACATCCGTCATCCTAAATAACACACCTAAAAGGATCCCCGATATCTTTATTTGAAATTAGCGACTGCACTTTGGTATGATTGACATAAATCCAAACAATAGCTGCAGGTATTAAGACCCAGTGATTTTTCTTTGATGACCTTGAGCTATTTAAACTCATCATAAGTCTATTGTAGCTTCCTTTGGGAGGTGCAATGGACAGTTTTCAAATTCCTTGTCCAAGAAGAAAGGGATCTGTGCAATTACGCTGACGAGTGAATGCATGGGTGTGTGTGCATGTGTGTGCATGACTGCATGTGTATTGTTGCGTCGCCGGCCTCCAGTCTTCCTTCTGACGTCGACGAGTGCAGTGGTAGGAGTGCAGGATTACCTGGGTAGGTACTTGGGTAGGGGGAGTAGGGCAGGAGCAATGGTGCAATAGTCCAGTACCCCTGGGCTGAAACTTAACTACAAGTGACGCAAATGGGAGAGAACAGGAATTGTAAAGTACCGCTTTGTTTACTAAGGCTGAAACGCCACTCTTCACCTGCTATTCTTTCTCGTTGTATGAAATCGAATAAGTGAAGTCTCTCGAAACCCCATCGACATCGGGAAACAATTAAACCTAGTTGCTACCACTAAGTTGTTTCGAGGAAAGCAGCCCCCAAATTAGCAACATGGTTTCAGATAATCACAGAACTATTTCCAACCCCTGTCGCTATACAGACAGGCACTGAAAGTCCCCAAATGAAAACAGGAAACTTGTGTCTGTTCCAATTCAGCCTACCTTTCGTAAAGCCTATTTTCCTCCCTTAAAATGACGCCGACTGGACATTTCGTTACACTGTTATGCCAAGCTCAATGGACTATATTACAGTCCAAAGAATACAAGAATTACATATCACCAGACTTGTATACAAGAATCAATATCCTATCTCGTCGCGGAATCAAGATGTGCTTACTAAAAAGGTTTTAAAGTACCCCAGAATTCTCTTCTCAAGAGCAAGGAGTTTTCTCCCCCAAAATTCCCCCCAAAGTCGAATTCCTGCAGAAAGCTGTGGTAAGGGTCCGATTTTACTTCCTCTCTCTTTGGAGTATACTTCTTGAGTCACCTTCAAAGTTCTCCCATCTCCTAAAATCTGCAAACTAGTATTCTCTCCCACCAAGGTCTTGTAGCACACAGAAAAACACTACTCATCTGTGGTATAGATACCTTTTCTAGTTGGCTAAAACATGCTTAGAATGGCACTCATCTAATGAAATAGGCTACAAGACCCAATTTCTGATGTCCTGCACTAAATGTTGTTAAATGATTTCTCAGTAATCACCCAAATAAAACAAGCTCTGTTTTCCATCCTGCCCAATAACCAGAATTGGTAAACACTCCAGATGTCTCCTTTTTGATCTACCCCAAGAATGGAACCAACTCAGCTGTGATTCACTCTATTGTTTTGACACTTTGAGACACTTGGGATCCCTTGCTCCTAGAGTTCGAAACTTTAGCTTTGTGTTTTGCCTTTCTCATCCCGTGAATCATACGGATTCCCATAATAGTGAGAGGGCTAATACTTTTCTAGAATTTTCGTAACAGTATTTTTGTGTGCTTGTGACCCTTGGCTTGTAATCGCAAGATAATAATGATGGATACTTCTCATACTTGGCATATGAATTTACCATATATCGAGAGAAAGATCCCTATTGTTTTAGATGGAGGTCAACTGTCATGTGAGTTCGCAAGAGGTCATAAACGGAAAACCTTGTAAATACGATATCTCTAAGTAAAATTTAAGGATACTTTTCATATTTGGCATGTGGATGCGTTATAGTCAGAAAATGAACCTTATTGTTTTTGGTAGAGTTCAAACGTTATTTGAGGTCACTGGAGGTGGAGGTGAAGATAGGGCATTCTTAAAAATTGCTTTTGAACACGATATCTCAGCATAGGATGATTGACACTTTTAATTGAGAGGAAGAACCATATTGCTTCCAGTGGAGGTCAGAGGTCATTTGGGGTCACAAGAGGTCAAAACAGAAAACCTTGAATACACGATACTTCAACACACCAGGGATGATGAATAATTTCCATACTTGATTTACAGATTTGTGGTTTTTTAAGAGAGAGAACCTATGGGTTTTGTTAGAGTCCAAAGGTCATCTGAGATCACTAGAGGTGAAACAATGAAAATCTCTTAAATGAATAGACAGTGGGTGGTAACTGTGTCGTTCCGTGACCACCGAAAAGCTTCGGCTGAACCTCTGTAGGCCTACCATTCCAAAGAAAAAATACATTAAACATACATTTTTCAAAAGCATAATTGTTACAGTAAGTGTTAATTGTAATTGTAATTACCTAATCAGGTTAGTTAGTTAGATGAGGTTTTACGGCTCAGTTTCTAACCAATTGGTTTAAGTTGGACCGGCCACGGCCTTTTTTCCAGTTGTGGCTCACTGCACTCTAAAAACAGTTGAGTAAACTTTTACCCAACGTTGGGTCCGTATGCCACGTCCTAAACTGTTGGGTAAGAAACTACTTGGTCAAAAATTACCCTTTACTTGGGGAAAATTCACCCACCATGGGAATTCTTTTGACCAACTTTGGACAGTTTTTACCCAACTTTTTAGGAGGTGGCATACGGACCCAACCTTGGGTAAAGTTTACCCATGACTGTTTTTTAGAGTGTGGCTTGTTTTCCGTACTCCATTGCTTATGCTGAGCACCAAGCACAATGGCAGTAGGTTCTATTTTTAAAGTCTTTGGTATACCCGGCCAGGAGTCGAACCCCAGACCTTCCGGTTGCGAGTCGGATGCTCTAACCACTTGACCATGCAGTCGGTTAATTACCTAATTAGGAACAAGTGTGATAGAAGCTGTGACTATAAGATGATTAGAAGTACCATTAGTATTAGGAGTTTGTTGATGGTGAACAACGCTCGGTCTCTCACACAGACAGTCCGGATTCGAATCCAATTCATGACATTTCCTGTTTCCATAACTTTTTTGTTATTCAAGTTTTGGAGAACTTTAAAGGTCATGTGAGGTCACCAGAGGTCAAATTTTGAAACGTCATGAAACCACTAGTTCGGGAGATCCCCCATTCGGGAGAATCTACTTCTCTCCCGATCGGGAGAACAGCTGGTCATGGGCGCCGCCATTTTGTCTATTTTACCCACTCTCCCACGCGTTTTTTGTGTACACTGCCAACGGCGAATGGTTTTTTGGAACCCCCTTGCAAAAATTGTCGGTCTAATGTTATGAAATTAAATGTATATTCAGAAGGTTTATTGTCATAGCTACAGAAAAGCCACGTCCTAATCGGTGGTTCCAGGCGCGGTTCTAGATCGAGACTTTTGGGGGGGCTTCGGAGGGGCTTGAAACGGAAGAATCATAAAATTTTCTCTCAGATATGTAAATCGGCCACGCGCACGCTGAAACCAATGATAATTAAAACAGTACCATAGCCAGGGACGGCGCAAGGTTATTTTGATAGGGGACATGGGTTGAGTGATCGCCGTCGTGGGGAAGGATCTAAGAGGAGGGGTGTCCTCTAATTCAAGGTTGCTAAGATGCAAAATGGTGCGTTCTTTGGGTAATTTTTTGACTATATGACTGGAAAATGTTCATAACTTTGTGAATTCTAATTTTTGGTTGGGAGAAAGAGGGTCTTCTTAGGGGAGAGGTTTAAGGGGGAAGGGTGTTCCCCTCCCTTTGAGAAATTTTTGCTAATTTTAGGTTGCTAAGATGCAAAATGGTGGGGTCTTTGGGTTATTTTTTGACTGATATATATGGCTGGAAAATGTTCATAATTTTGTGAATTCTAATTTTTGGTTGGGGGAAAGAGGGTGGTCCTAGGGGAGAGGTCTAAAGGGAGGGGTGTTTCCCTCTCCTTTGAGAAATTTTGGTTACTTTAAGGTTGCTAAGATGCAAAATGGTGCGGTCTTCGGGACAGTTTTGACTGATATATGGCTGGAAAATGTTCGTAACTTCGTGAATTCTAATTTTTGGTTGGGTAAAAGAGGGCTGTTCTAGGGGATAGGTCTAAGATTCCCCTCCCCTTTTGAGAAATTTTGGTTACTTGAAGGTTGCTTAGATGCAAAAATGGTGTTGTCTTTGGGATATTTTTGGACCCGATCATATTGGTTCAAAACTTTCTTAATACTTTTAGTTAGATAAAAGAGGAGCCTTTTTTGTCTAAGGGTATGTATCAACAAACCTCCTGTAAAGATGTGTGACATAAAAATAACATAGTTGGATATTTTATGTAAAAAGCATTAAAAATCCAGAAAATAGCCGCAATTTCCATTAAAATCCATCAAATATTGATCATTTTACAGGGAAAGTTCTATTTCACACTTGTATCATGAATATGAGCTAAATATGCAAATATGTGACATCGAAAGAAGGACATACCATATATGGCACATGTAAGCCTTTGTTTTTGCAACCTAAATTTCAAGGACACTGGTAGCATTGTTATTCCCTGAGGGGTTTATTATAAAACTTAAAATTTTTTCCTTGAAAAATATTGATACCACTCACCAAACTGTAATCTATATGATCAGTAATTAAGAGATAATTTCTATAGGGTTAACAAAAGAAATCATGACACTGTGCAACACTCCACATCATTATTTTTGCATAGGCAATTAGTTTCTTCAGAAACCATCAAACTTTGAAGACGTATATTTTGAAAACGATAAAAGATATTGAAATAATTCCAACGGATCTTTGATTGGAGGACTTAATTCTTTAAGTGACAAGTGAAACAGCTCTTTTTGGTGGCATGTCACACGGCCTTTAAGTCCCCTTTTGGACACATTACTGCCTTCTAGTCGGGGAAAGTTTTACGCAAAAATACGTGCGTGGAGTCAATAGAAATATTCTCGAACTATTAAGAACATTTGCCTTGCTTCATTTGTGCATTATAAAATCGTATCTAAAGGCTGGTAGAAACCGGAATATGGCCTCTTGGAAGCTCTGGATTAACTATATGGATCATATATAGGCCTACCCCGCTCTCCTCTTTTCTTCTCCTTTACGTCTTCTTTTCCTACTCTTTTTCTCTTTTCCTGCAAATTACAGGGGGATAGGCCTCCCTTCCCCCTGAGTGACACCGCCCCTGACCATGACATAGATGTAACGTATATACAGGCATACATTTTTTTTATTTGGAAGAATGTAGCAAACGTTACTGAGAGATACGAGCAACTGGACCTGTTCACAATTAATGGGAATAACGATTCGGCCTGTAGATTTGACTTAAAAGGACTGCTAGTATAGCTTGACGAGATCAGCGATGAAATGACTCGTTTTGAACTTCCAACAGATGATAAATCCGTTAACTTGATTTACATGTACGTACATACTATCATAGATGTTACTTATGTTACTTATCTGACCCAACTTCCATTGTATGAAATCGTGAACCTAATATGTGATTTCGAGACACAGACGACAGTTTCCCTTGACAAACTAAATCCACTGGACCAAGATGTGCACAAGTGTATTGGGCAATTTTGTTTTTCTCAGTACACGCAAATATAGCAAAACACAACCTCTGAAAATTTTTTGGGGGGCTTGAACGAACTTTGGGGGGGGGGCTTGAGCCCCCAAAGCTCCCCCTCCCGTAAAACCGTGCCTGGGTGGTTCACCACGCCGTTTTTGAGTTTCTGAGTGGTTTTCATTCTTGCTTAACCTTGTTTTTGTTAGGCTAGCAAGCCTATACAATGTCTTGCAAAACTTTTCCCCCGTTCGGGAGAATTTTGGTTTTCTCCCAAACCGGAGAATCTCCCGGACTGAAAATATGATATCTCAAGAAGGATAAATTGAGAGATAAACCTCAATTTGCATTTCTTTTTAAATGCAAATATTTTATTTATTTTTATTTTTCAGTAGAGGAGGGGCTAAAAGTTAACTTAATAGACTTTTTTTTTATTTTACTATGGAATAAGGTAAAACTGGCCCTGGCCCTTTATAAGCAGGCCCTAGGTGCTTTGGCTTCAGAAAGTACTTTTTTGTTATTGTATCGTAAGCACCCCAAGCGCAGACTGCTGTTGGTTCTCTAAAATGACCAAAAGTGAAACTGTCTAGAACATGGTGGGTGCTGGCATAGTCATGGAAAATTAAAAGTGGAGAAAAGTTAGTGAACTTTTTGTTCGAAACTGGGTGACGTGCCTATCGGAAACATACTGCAAATTTAGTCCTCGAGGTATTGTACAGTACTTCTGAAACTTGGTGGGAGAGGTTCAAGAAGGTCCAGCGAACGAAACTCACTCTACTCCTCCAAATTCGGGGTATATCCGATTTTTTTGAACTTACACGCTTACTCAGAGCTAATGAATGCAGCTGCCTGTGTAGCTGTTGTCGTTGTTTAAACTGGGCATTGGAGCAGTTTTAATCAGCTAAGGGTGGGCACTATGAGTACCCACGGAGGGCCCAGAGTATCTATACTGCATTGATTGTTGCTTTGCTTTCCCATATACTCTAAAAACGTCCGGTTCACATTTGAACTGAATTGTTCAAATGGGCACGGAACCAAAATCTGGTCAAATATTCGACTAAATATGTTTCATTTTGAAAAGGAAATAGCAGTTCTGAACCAAAACTAGTCAAATATTTGATCCTTTTGGGTTAAGTGCCCTTTTGATCCGCTTTTGGATCAATTTGAACCGAACGTTCTAAGAGGGAGTATTGTTTTCACTGCGGAACCAGACAGTAATAACAGAGTGACTTTGCAAAATACTTCGGCAATAACCGAAACTTCTAGTTTTCATGCCTAAGTTTAATCCACTTCAACCATAGTTTTGATGGGCAATTAAGGTAGGTATCAAACATAATAACCTTCCACGTGAACTTACTTCCAGGATTTGTGGTTCATTTTAAGAATCTTCTAAAATGTGGAGGAATGTGCATTTGGGTACTCTCTTACATTAAGTGCAGTGAGTTCCAGGCCGTATTTGTTCACAAGCTATAAAGCTTGAGTAGTTGACAAGCGGAACATGCCGCTATGCCTTCCACAAGAGATATCCAATCACATATGATAAACTATAGGCACAGGTTATTAAAACAATCACACTAGTTTATGAGATTTTTTCCATCGAATATGTCGACTGAAAAACATAATCCCTTTAATTTTGGAGGGGACAGTGTAAATCATGTTGCTGGAAAAATATTAATACCTTGCGATAAGAATGTTACAGCAAAAATATCGCCTAAGTCGATATGCAAAAAATTAAGAAAATTGATGGTGTTCTAGGCACGTTTTTGAATGGTTTAAGCTGTTGGCAATGACATTTTCCACACTGTCAAAGGGGAATAAGTACTTCATAGAAGCTCTTGTAGCTCAGAACTTTAGTTTTCATGGTACACACGTTTAAAAACATTGTGAAAGACCACCTACACTTTCTTTTCATATGAAGGACTGATTAATGGTGTGCTACCTGATTTCTGTGATCTAGTACCAAGACCGGTGTAATGCTAAATGGAGTCTCCTCCAACAGTCTGCAAATATACTCAAACTTATTGGTAGGGACAACGTGTGGACTGTTTCAGTTATCCATTTCTAGTTGGTAGACAGGTACCGTGGTAAGCACAGCTTGTCAGTCACTTGGCGATTGAAATGGTGCTCATTATTTTTCCTGTAACTTTTTCACTTGAAGCAATATTCTTTTAGCTTGAATACGACTCATACCTATTTCATCACAAAGTTCATTCTGAGTGAGGTTCGCTAGCAACAATCCATCAATCATGTTTTCTCTGAATATATCTTCATACTTTTCCAATTTCATTTCTCGTAACAGTATTACCACGTCATCAATGTTGTAGCTGTTGAAGTGTTTCCTTTCTTCTGCTCCAGTGCTGTAAAAGGAGTCCTTGTCCGTCACACTGACATACCCTAAATCTAACGATGCATACATTTGAAAACCGTCTGTTTGTCTTTGAAGCTCACTCTCATACTGTAAGAGTGATGAATTCCTGTCCTTGAGGCTTCTGTTTTCGTCTGTAACATCCTGTGGATATGGCAGACGGCGATGAAGTTTAAAGTGAGCAAATATCACTGCATTATGTTCCGTCTTCATGCCAACAGAGGGGTACTGGGCAATTCTCCCTCCCCCTTAGGGAAAATTTTCCAGATTTTTGGGGATCCTTAATAAGTAGGCCTACTACCAAGTATGCTATCCTTAAGGCGGCCAATTGCCCGACGGCTTACTTGATTTTGCTCTAAATGTAAGCAGTTTCTTCAATAAGACCTCTAATGTCAAATTTTATTAATAAAAGCGGCAACTTTTCAAATTTACAACAATAAATTAAAGAAAACTTCAAAGTTTATTAAATTATAATCCAAATTTTTGAAATTTTCTCCAACAGAACCTCCCAAATTCAAATTTTGTTCAATTAATAGCCAAAGTTTTCGCACCCGAAAATTTTGCTTTCACCATATCCTTACGGCTTGGATTGCTGCATGCCGAATCTAGGATCTTGGGCCCCGTCGGGTAATTTATTACGTCACTCCAAATGGTATGGTGAAGTATAATCCGATACTAATATTACAACAAAATCAAACAACTGACTCAAATGTTCATGGAGTATTTTTACTATCAATGACTACGTTATTAAGTGATGCTCGCACAGGTCAACCAACATGATGGAAGACACAAAATGGCTGCCAAAGCTATAACTACAATAGATTATAACAAAAAGAAAAATAATCACGTAAGCCTTTTCTGACCTGAATTCCAACAACAATGCTCTGAAAAGTAAATTGTTAGTTTTTTCTTTGCAAAAGATATGGATAGATTTTAAGAGCAACTGTGTCAAATATATTTTTATAAATATTTTTATCGTTATTTTAATATATTATAACTATGTTACGGGAGGTCATTTTGTTCTTTAAGCCATCTTGGTTCACTAGGATCACCAAAAATGTCTCTGAAAGTACGTTTTGAATATTTATGACAGGAAATGGGCAGGTTTTAGGTTTAACTGTGTCAAAAGGACATTTGCTGATTATTTTTCTTATAATTACAATATTTTTAATTTTAATCATTTTGATTTTTTCACCGTCTTGGTTGACCTAAATTCCAATAAAAATGTTCTGAAAAATAATTTTTGATTATTGAGCATTACACAAGGCCAGACGTCAAGAACAACCGTGCCAGACATATTTTTCATAAATATTTTCCCCATTATTTTAATAATATATTATAATTATATGGGTGACCATTTTGTTATTTCTGTCATCTTGGTTGACCTGGATCCGGTAAAAGGAAATGGCCAGAAAATACGTTTTGGATATTTATAACAGAATATGGACAGATTTAAATTTTAACTGTGTCAAAAGTATTTTTAATGATTCTTTTCCTTACTGTTATAATATATTGACATAAATATTACACTGGCTGCCATTTGCTTTTTCCGCCATCTTGGTTGACCCGAATTCAAACAGAAATATTTTGAAAAATAAGTTTTGAATATTAATCATAAAATGTTGCCAGATATTAAGGGCAATTGTGTCAAAAGTATTTTTAAAGATTTTTTTTCTTATTATTTTTACATTATTATATTGTGTCCGGGAAGTGACGGAATATCAGTAGAGTTTTATAAAAAACTCTGGCCGGTTATTAGGGATTTAGTTGTTCGGTCTCTTAATTTTGCTTGTGATCATGTATTTTTGACAAGCAGACAGGGACGTGGAGTAATTACTTTACTACCAAAACAAGGAAAAGATACAGCTTTAGCTAAAATCTACCGCTTCATCTCCTTACTAAATGTTGACTATAAAATTTCCAAGTACCAATCCAAGACTCTTTACTTAGTTTATTATACTAAATTTATAACCAGTCAACAGCGACGGATTTAAGGTTTGTTTTAAGAGAAATGAGGTGAAGTTTGTAAATAATGTAGCTTTTTCTTAGTGAAGAAGTTAGAAGAACATCTTTCTGCGATGAGGTGTTGACACTGTATATATTTTTCAAATTTTCCTGTCGTGAGTGTGTGTTTGTGTCTTGTATTTTGTGAAAGACACAACACATAGGTATAACTTTCAAAAAGATCCTACAATAAAATAGATGAAAAAAAGTTTATTTTTCTTGTTATTTTTACATTTTTATATTGGCGGCTATTTGATTGTTTCCGCCTTTTGGTTAGCCTTGGCTCCTGCATGAAATGTCAAAAATCATGCTTTTATTTTTGAGTACAGTTGTGTTAAAGAAATTCAGGCTGTTTTATTGATATATATATATATATATATATATTTAATGACTATTTTCTGTGATTTGTCGGATTATTTTTTATTATTTTCTTATTTATGTAGGGAATTTTTACTGTGTTGTTTTTACTCATGTGCTGCTTTTCCGACGTAGCCTATTAGCCAACATGTACTTTTTTGACAAGGTTTTAAAATCTAGCGGTGATTGCAATCATTAAATTTTATCATTACGATTTTGTGTTCGGGGGACCTTAAGGTTTCCAAATAATATTGTGTCGGAGAGTTGTGAGGCATCATTTGTAGACTTTACTACATTATTTCAAATTCTATGGCAAATACTTTAAGTTTTCTACTTTCTTCCGTCCTTCCTTGTTATCTCGTTTTCGTATGGGAACAGATTTCAAAAGTATTTTTTGCAATCAATTTAAAATTATGTCATACAAGTTACCTTTAAGTTTCTTCTTATATTTTGGAGCACCTGAAAATAGAGAAATAATATGTGACTTCAAAATAAAATCAGCATTTGACGGCTTATCACATCATTGCATGGGGGCTGGCCGTACTCGGAAAAATCAGCAAGCTGGCAAGGAGTAACAATTGTATACATGCAGTTAAAATCATTTTTGACAAGCAAGCACTTCCTCCGAAATGAGTCAAAGCAGGTCAGTTTGCTGATTTAGGGCAGCAATTTTTTCTGTCATAGTGTTGTACTAGCCCTTTGAATCAGTGCATTTTTCAAGCATGTCAATTCAATTGACTCTTAATACTTTAGCTGTATTACATAATATTTTTAGAGTCGTCACTCTCCAGCCAAAGGGGATGGTTGAGAAAGAGCTGTCAATATTAACAAGATCAATGCTTGTTTGATAATCCATTCTACCATGACTGTTGTTAAAACCCATTAAAAGTAAAAATGTTACCATAAATACGAACGACAAAAAAGTTTAAAAATTTTCTTACTTGTTCTTTGGCTTGAAGTACGGCTTTTAACTCTTCCTCCTCTGAATGTAGGTTAGATACTTTCGTAGGGGAGTTGTCGTTTGACCTACAGAAATAAATGCAGCAAGTTACACGACATGAGCACATCATTTCACATATCCTCACCAGTTCCAGGGATGTGTCATTACAGAAGTAGATTGAAAAGTTCAAGTCTCCACAGGAATCTTTTTGGCATGATGAGAGCCTCACTTATTAGTTAATGGCTATAGACTGGCATGCATTTCTCTGGCTAAATCATTTAGGCTCAGTAATGCTCTTATTACAATGTTTTGAAGTCTAGGTTGTTTACCAGCCATATGATCACATTTGCTCTTCAAGTAGACAAAGCTGCGTGAGTGCAGTTGACACAACTAGTCCAAATGCCTGTATACACGAGCGACATTCACAAAGCATTCACTTGCAACAAACCCAAAACACACTTGTTTTCAGTTTGTTGCACAGTGCAGACAGGGTATGCAACAATTTCAAAACATTTTGAAAACGTTTTGAAAATGTTGCAGAAGAATTGCCGTGCCAATTCTTTGCAAATAAGTTGCAGGAATGTTGCACGTGTGAACCAATCCGAAGTTCAGTTTGTGTCACATGACCGGCTCAGAGTCATATTATACCGAAATGTTTTGGGATGTTGCTCGTGTATACAGGCCTTAAAAAGACTGAAACATATCTACAACACCTTTCGTTGCAGAAATGTTTTGAATGTTGCTCGTGTATAGGCCTTAAATCTTCACAAGAGACTGCATGCAATACGTAAAAGGGAAGGAGTCGAAATCAGTTTGCTATATCGTTCAGAAAATCTCTTGTAGTTTCTTGAAATTCCTAGAGAAGTAACTCTTATTCAGTTTTGCCAAGACGATGTTATATCTAAATGCGTCCATAAAGATATTATATTTTGAAAAGAAAAGCATCCACTGTACTCAATTGACACATCATTGTATAAACAAAGCACAATAGAACAACTAACCCTAACTCCTGTACTCAATTTACACATCTCTGTATTAACACAACGCAATAGAACAAGAGCTATCAGCTGGACAATGGTGAATAAGGAACTCCATTTCAACCACTTGCCATAGACATAACAGAACTCCTTTTATTGAACAACGAACATTTCCATGAAGTACAGGCGGAAACTTTTAGGCACGGGCAAAAAAAAAAAAAAAAACCGATACAATATTTTTTAACCAGAACTGGCTTTTTTCTAAGTAGTAGAGTTTTATCGTAATGTCAAACAATAAAACGTTTTTCCTTGCTGAACTTATTTTTATTTAGTTGTATGTGGCGTTTCTGTACTGTTGCCTCTCTCCTAGATTCTTGGTAAGAATCATCTGTGTATAAAACCAATTAAAATATATCCACCATGCATACTTTGCTGCAATTCGTCTTTCGTGAGTCTAAGAAGGACGTTTACTGTTTTATTTGTGAATAGGCGAGGAAAGCTGTTCGAGACTGGGGGCAAAACGTTCTTTTGGATAGCTGTCCTTGGGGAAGGGTCAATGGAGGTGTTCCCCTCCACCTTTCGAAAATTTGTGAATATTTGAGGTTCTTAGATGCAAATTAGGTCAAAATGTTGGGCAAATTTTAAGGTAAATTACTGCAAATTTTTGACATTTCTTATTGAGGAGACAAGTAAGGGGTTTTTGTCCTTGGATTGAAGGGGCGGAAGCATAGTTCCGCCTGACCACATGTTTGACAGGGGGGGGGTTAAAGCCCCCAACCCACACTTTCCTACGCCAACGAATTTATGATCATACAGCAGATCAAATGACAATTGCAGTATTTTGAAGCTGCATGATAAACCAGCAAAAATTTAAAATAATCAGCTGAGGTTATTTGCTAGAGTATGTTGAGTAAAGATGGCAGGTCCAAGAGGTCATTGTAGTTATAATGTCGTCCTAAAAAGTTTGTTATCGTGACTGCCAAGTTGAGACCAGTACATATGCTCTGGTGAAAATTGGATTTAGATATTAGGGAAAGCCCAAAATCTGAAATTTTGTATTTACTCACGATATTGTTCTGGGTGGTCTCGGCGGTGGTTGGTCTCCTCTTCGTGAAGGCACGGGTGGTGTCCTTTCATATCGATCTGCATACATCTGTTCAAGATTTCGTAGTCTTTGTTTTTCTTCTAGTAGTTCCTCAATCCTCAACTTGTGTGATTGGACAATATTTTCACAAGCCTTAAGGACAAAAGCTTGACCTACAAAAAGCAAATACACACCAATAAAAAAAAAACAATGTTATGGGGATGTTACATTTGATATATCTCCACAACCAATGCTTTTATTCAAAAGAACAAAATATTCGTGTCATAAACAGCAAAAGACTATGGGTATTTATCCGGATTGTGTAATTACCTTCCTTTGTCCGTGACCAGTCATCCAAAATTTCCCCCAGAGGCTGGGCCACTTCTCTCATGCTGGGATGCAAGTCACAACGCCCTGGTTCTTTTAGCCCCCATGTGGTATTTACAACAGGATATAGGGGTGGCAGTAGAGAACGAAAAAGCTTATCCAGATTAATGTTTTGTAATAATTCAACCTTTCCTTGCCATGAAACAGGAATCGATAAAACGTTTCTCGAATTTGCAGGAGTGGCTACAACATGGTACTCAATATCCTTCCTGTGCAATATCATCACAAAGTCAGGACCGTCTGCCTTCCGCACCCTCTGAAATGGCAACAATTTTTCTGTTATTGAAGTTACAACTTCGGATTTAAACTGCTTCTTTTTGTTCTCAGAGATTATTCAGTGATAGGATCAGTATACGGCATTTAGTAGAAAACCTCCCAGATATGTTTATTCCCTTAAGTGTAGATGGAGAAATTGTCTTTATTCTTGTCGAGGGTTAAGTTGCTTCAGCCCCTGTCTCACCAGAGATCTTTTATATGTTTTGAAAAAATGAACATGCCTTAATAAAGGTGAGAGAGAGGTGTGCCGTCGCTAGAAAATGTTAGCTTCAAGAAAAAGTTGAGAAAAATAGATTTGCCAAACAAATGTCAACATGTTTTGAAATGAGAAAAATATCTCGTTCCCTGAACAGTGGAAGTTGCCTATCCCCTCCCCCTTCAGCATATTGTCTGCCTACGAGCAATTTACATTGCAATTTGTCTGTTTTGTCCCTAGATTATAAAATTTGGATAGAAAATAAACTGTAACCCACAAAAGATTAAAATAAATTGAACTTTGCTTAAGAAATCATCAGAAGTTGAAATTACCTGAGTGACAGAGGCAAATAACCATAAAGCTGTGTACGTACACAAAAGTTAATATTGCAATCAGGTCAATGCATATTTAGTTTGCGTCATGTTTTCATTCTTAAGTTAAACTAATGCTTCTGTCAGTTTCATACACCTAAACATAGACGTTTTATGCTGCAAAAGAATAAGACACTTTTCTTACCGTTACTACATGCAGATCCCATATCAGGTATTGTAATACAAGACATAGTTGACAATATTAGAATGCCTACACAGGTGGTTAGAATTATATCAGTCGAAATTGTAGAAAACAGTCACGAATTCATATTGGAATTTACATTACTTCAAGGAACCATTAGTAACATATTGAAAGACCCTAAACGGTAAGCTGTGTAAAAATTTAGTTCTATGATTTGTTATAACGAATATGAAATTCTTAATTCATTTCATTTCATTTATTCAAACCAAACAAAAATTACAAGAAGGAGTACAAAATTCATACTCACTAAAGGCAACGAGAACTTTGTCACAATTTCTGAAATGGTTAGAAAATCAATTGAAGGCATTGCACTGTAAGTAGCGCTGACCATACTCTCGGAGAAGGCAAGGGGAACACCATTGCATGTACCAATGATACACTAAAATAGGAAACAGGAAAAGTTTTGCATTAAGACCTTCTCTGTGTTTCCTTTTTATGAAAGGAAGGATAGCTAAATATTTTACATTTACTATTTCTATGTATTTTCCTTTTGAAAAAAAAAACTTTAAGCCTATTTTTAGTATACACCGGTCCGAAGTTGCCTTTTCATCTTCTGCTCTTCGTTTTGCTTAAAATAAAAATGTCAAAATTTTCTGTATTTCTTTGTTTTGTAAACATATATATATATATATTTCTATTAATACCCTATTAGGGAGACAAATTGGAGTTATAATTGGTATATTAAGGAGACATTTTTACTAGGGAGACAAATTCATGTCTCCCTAATTCTTTGCACCATTATTTAAACCCCTTCTCTACATTCTTTCTAAAAGATTTTTATTTCTATGGTAGCGTTTTAGCCCTCCTTATTATGCCACTGTGTAAGCTGCATAAATACATCATAGGTGCAGCTGTTATTTACCATAGAAATACAGGTGTGTTATGTGTTGCATGTAATTTATATGTCGTATAGGGAGACAAATAAGTATTGCGAAATACTTTATAATATTTTGTTTATTTAATTAAACCTTGTGTGTAAAAGATACAGTTAAAACAAACGTACCATAAGTTAAAGGCATTCATTAAGAATTATTGGTATTTTTGTATGAATATTTGTATGCTTAGATATGGAAATATTTTAAATTTTATGAATATAACCGATTGTCTCCCTAAGGAAGGATTTTATCCCAATGTCTCCCAAATGTTTAATTTAGTGTTATATATATATATATACATATGTAGTTTTATGTATACTTGTTCGTAACTATGGTATCTCAAAATAATCTCAAACATGATATGATATCTCAAAAATCATATTACTTATTTTAAAGGTGCTTTATGCATTTCTCTTAGTAATGTACTATTTGCTTTTTGAAAGACAATGTCATTCCCTTTTTTAAAAAAAAGGGAAACTCAATCCAAAAATTTCATTTACAAGTACAAACAGCAGTGTAAAATAATGCCAAAGGAAGCATCGTAACCACTACAGTCAAGCTGAGGTGTTTGTGCATGTGTGTATTTATGCAAGGGTGTGTATGTAGGTGACGCTCAAACTTGTACACAAGGAAACTCATAGTAGAAAAAGGTCTGACAGTCTGATGGGCATTATACGTGGTAGGCTTATTGAACTAGGTGTGAAGTCTATCGTTTTTTGTCAGTATAATAGGTAGTGATAATTGGGCCTGCTAAACTTGAACATTTTAAAGTGACGATATCTCTCGAACAGGATGGCTGATTAGCTTCATATTTAGCATGGGTATGCTAATAAGAAGAGGTGATAACCTTTTGGTAGCAGTTCCTTATCTTCAAAAATATTCATAAGTGGACGGGATCGTTTTTAAAAACAAGTCTGAAAATGTTTTGTGTAAAAGCAAACTCATAGGTAAGATCTGTTTTGGACGATACCTGGTAGGTATGTTGACCCTGGTACGCAGATAACTTATCCCACTCGAAAGTAGCTTTCATGTTCTACTATGTTACTCCACAATACTTGTAATCTGCTTTACGCCATATGTATTACAAAATTTTACAAATAATAAGATGACACAAGTCTCTGGCATCGTAACCATTGTAGATTCATACCACACAGTAAATTATGTTCATGTTCATAGGCGTAAGGGAAGACATTTCACAGGAGGGGCGGAGTGTGTTTGCCCTGAAAATTTTGCCGTATGCGTTGTGCAGCTAATAAGCATTTTGCCCTGTTGGCAAACGCCCCTGCCGGCTGCACGGCCCCTTACCCTAAAAATACAAGTGTCAGTGCCCTGAAATAAGCATTTTCTCTGCTCTGGGAAGGCTGCAGCCCTCAGACCTCCGCCTCGTACGCCTATGTTCATGTTCTTGTCTACGATCTCATAAGTCAAACTTCGTTAGGGTTTCGAATCAGGAGATCGACTGCACATTCCTATAAATATAAAAGAGTCCACTAAATCTCGTCTGGGTGCATTGCTTGAATATTATCAGGTAGTATTGCGTATCATTTCTTCACCTATACTTATCAGAAGGCGTTGCATTCGCTACAAAAAAAAAAAAAAAAAAAAACCGACATAGGTCTAAGGGAATGATCAGGGACGCTACTGTACATATGATGTATACTTTGGTCCCGGACTTTTTTGTCAGCAACGTAGCCAAGAGTTTTTGAGCAGGGGGCACTGGAAGGGGTCACGAAACTTCTCTAGGGGACAGTTTCTGAATTCTCTTCTTCTCTATAGGGCTTATGTACAGAACTGTGCATTCCAAAATTTTCCACGGGGTCACCTGGGGTGGCACGGCTTTGTCGTGGGGCACGTGAGCCCTCATGCCCCCCGTAGCTACGCCACTGTTCTTTGTGCCTGTTTCCGTTGTTTTTAGGGTCCCTATATAGTTCAACGTTGACTTTTGTAGTTAGGGCCTCACATCGATATGTATATGGATATATCTATCCAGATATTCAAGTCTGGTTTTTCACAGATGACGGTGTCATAAAAACGTTCAGTGGGGAATGTTTAACTTTGATCATGCAAGTATTGGGATGTGTCCATTTCAGTTGTGTCATCTTAACATGATCCTTATTGAAAGTTAGATAGGGATCAAAGATGAACTTACTAAAATTGGTAACGTCAATATCGGACCTATAAATTACGTAGATATATAGTGCATGTACTGCTGAATTCCCCATTTCTCAGTATTAGAGAGGAAAGTGGTGGTCGATTATTGAGCGCATGCATGCTTCACTGAAGTTTTGAAAAATTGTCAAAAACAGGTGGCTTTCATAATTATATTATATGTTTTAGCCAGCCTCTTGGTCAAAATTCAATAATTATGAGAAAACTAAGGTAGACTGATGTTTTAGACGATTGGCGCTTGATTTCATTGTTCCTAGGTAAGATAAAGATGGTATTCGTACCTTCTGTGGTGGATTATCGCTGTCTACTGGGACTGGTCTTTTCTCAATACGATCTATTTCGATGATGTCTCCAACTTCTTGAGCTTCTCCTGGATGATCTGAATAGTGAGCTTCCTTAATCCTTACTCTCTTTGGAAGAAGGTTGGTGTTGATGAGTGCCTTTGTGCCTTCGAATTCTTTGTCATCGTGAACAGGGTCTGATGTAAGAACGGAGGCGTTGAACATCACTCAGAGCACTTAATCTAAGCAACCTGGTAAAACTTGCATTGTAATCAGATGTATCGTTTGCTCATTTTAAACAGATGTATGGTTTTCGAGATATTCGCAGATGAAGTTGCCACGTTTTCAACCCTACGTTAACTTGGCACTGGCACCCCTGACATCTATCTTCACATCATATGGACTCTCTCCTGTTTTTCCTTAAACTAGTTTTTGTTTCCATAATGTAACGATATCGGCTTGTGATTGCAAGAAAGGCATTTACAAACTTCAGATTACCCATGGGACGCTCAATTCCTTATTAAATTCAAGATTCAAACGATAGATTGAAAAACAAAGTAAACAAAGCATTGCTCATCAATGGATGAGATGATATAACCCTTGCTTTCTTTAAGCCTTCTTTCGGTCGCAACTTTAATACCCTTAGTTGCTGATATCAGGAGAACTTCAACCCAGAACTGGATGGAAATTTCACTAGAATGCTTTAGTTAAGTCCCTCTTTTATGTATCAAAAATAATTGCTTGCTCTAACCCTTCCTTTAAATTTAAATGTTAAACATTACAAAAAAGACCCCAAACAGATAAACAAAGGCATGTTTGTGAAATGCACACAATTAGAATAAACTATTTACAGGGCAAAAGCAGTCTTCCAAAGTTTATTTTCCAAAGTATGCTTAAATCTCACAAATATCCCCTTATTTCGCTCAGAAATATTTTCTTTAAATGTTTATATAAAAACATTAAATATTGAGGATTAAGCAAGGATTTATCTGCATGAATGTAACAAATAAATAACAAAAATATTGTCACATGATTAAAAGGAACCATTCCTGAATAAGGGTGACGGGATACACTAATTCACATTGGGGGACTGCATTTTCCCTTTAAAGACGCAAAAGAAGGCCCTGTTCCAATCAGGGAGCTGCCACTAGTGGCAGCTCCCAGCTCAGGGCCGTAAGCAGGATTTTCAAGAGGGGTTCGAATAGATCATGTCACATGGCGTCAAGTTTGCTTGACGCAAACTGTACGGTGAGGATACATGTGTACACTACTTCACTGTACTTCACTACAGTGCACACTAACAACGTACAAGCACGATTTTTTTACACGCACCTATGGCGCCACTGCCTGACTTCGAACTTTCAGGATTTTCTGATAATGGATGCGCGCGAAGCGCGCAGACGAATTGTTGTTCGAAAAGAATGTATAGCACAGAATTTATACTTCAATTCCTGTAGATAATGCTATGCACGTTTACTATTCTCTTTATATTTGATTGGTACATGTTGCCTCCTTGATGCCCAGCGTCTACCGGGGTTGTCAGAAAACTTTTCAACAGAATTATTCCTTGTAAAATACTGCCCTTAGATGCGAAGTGTTAACCGTGGCGAATGCGCGCAAAAGTGCAAATAAAAATACTACCGTATTTTTTATTACAAAAATCGAATCTAGACTCTGCACAGAGACTCTTTCAATATTCAAACAAAACATGTCTACCAAAAAGGCTATGGTGAAGTTATCGTCTTAATCTTTCGATTTTCTTGGAATATGTCTTCCAAAAGTACAACGCTGTGTTATTCCTTAATCCCACACAAACCTTAACACAATCGGCACTGATTATACTGGTACTGATTATAAGCATATATTGTATAAGTGCGTGGAAATTTTGACAGTTTTTGAAGCATTCGCAAAAATTTTGGTAGTTCTGCTTTGATGAAATCTGCACTTATAAAAAGATAAAACTGACGCCTGTCGTAAATGCATGCACAGTATCGTATTTACACCGTCTCCGGCGACGAAATGGTCACATCCAAAGAATAGTTTACCGTACCCCGAGACAGTTAAGAGCCTGAGAACAACCAATCGATTCAAAGTTACGTAAAACATGGAGCTACAAAGCTTGTTGTAGCTCCAAATAGCTGCGTATTGTAAGGGTGAGACTGTTTAGCCAAATTTTGCAGAAAAGTAAGAAAGTTATACAAATTGTTTGTTTATTGTTTAAGAAACTGACCCCTGAAAAGCAAGTATAGCTAAAGACTCAGGGAGAATGTCCTCCGAATGGTATTATACACTTTATCGCATCATGAGTGACTCTGACTCCTTGACCACCTGTGCCCGACCTGACCTCTGCCCTCACATGGTTTGAACTGAGGCTAAAAAATGAAAACGCCCCCAAATGCAGAATACTTTATTCTTTATTACAAGCGAGTTACAGATTTTGTCTATCATACATCGGTCGGCAGTATGAGATAGATTAAGCATTTTACATGGTCATAAATTACCAGGGTTTCTCATAATGTCATTGAGTGTTTCAGAGACAATTTGGAATTACAAACTTCCTAGATTGCTGGAAACTGCGCTCTAAAACACACAGTTTTCACTATAGTACACCGCGGTCCACCATGCATGGGGCGCCAATAATTGTAGGAAGGACATTAAACTGAAATCAGTGTTCAGAGGGGCTGCCACAATGGCCCTGTTAATCACCCACTGATTTACGAAGAGGTTTCATTCTCGCAAAAATCAACCACCGCAACCCAGTGTTTGTTTGTTTCATTTTGATATTTTCTTTTAATGTCTTACATTTGCTTGTCTTGCCTGTTTTAATAGTTTACGTTTCCTATTTTAGTGGTATCTTCTACATTTTACGACCTTAAGTCGTATCCCTGTCTTATGGGAACGTTTTGTGGTAACGTTTCATTATGTCTTTCTTCGGATGTAACTTGTTCTTATATCATGTTTACAGCTTCATACTTATTTCGTTTACTTTGTGCCAAGGGGCCCCATGGAAGAACAGCCCCACTGGACTGAACGGGTTACCGTGGTTAAAGAAAGTCTATAAATAAAATAAAAGTGCTGGAGGGCCAACAAACGCGCTTGGATGTTATATCATGTACTAAAGCAATGAGCTTGGTAGTGGTGTTTGGCACATTTGTCCTCCACAACAGTTAGCACGTCCACTGAATTTGACCATTTGTCCTTTGCAGTAAGCTCCCTCTAATATTAATATATATAAAACCAATGGAAAATGGAATTAAAGATATTGCGCGCGAAGCCCGGCAAATTTAGGCGTTGGAATAATGACGTAATCGTGCTTACTGTGTTATCCCACTATTCATATGGAATTGGTTTAATTCGCAACAACCTCAGTTTCTGCATTGCAAGAGGGTGGTTGATTGACGAACCACCTCTGGTTCACAAAGGGATTCAATATCAAAGGGTGATTCGATTTTAAAAAACCAACCCAGTGACGAACCACTCGACCCCCCACCCTCCGTACGGGACTTTTGTCCTACTATTTATGTGCTCATGCAATTTACTTTTCAAAATTACTCTTCCATCAAGAAAACGGAATACCCAATGTTGAAGTTACAAATTTTTAAATTTCGGTTCCGGGTGCTCTTTCAACTTGCTATACAATAAGGCAACCTGGGCCAATGAGGTATCCCACCCGAAATGTACCCTTATCCCTTGACTCCACAGACATTGTTTGCTGAGACGACTTCAGTCTTGTAATTATGTTCGCCAAGGCATGTAAAAGGCACTTTTTCTGGATCCCTCCTTCTCCTAGAGTGAACTTTGGTGAATGTTGATTTTCAGCAAATCTCCAAAAATGGTAATTTTTAAAGTCTACTTACTCATTGGAAGGACCTGGTACAACTGACGAGCACATAAGGGCAGGTAATAGTCATTATCGTTGCTATCCGTGGCGTACACCCTTGTCGGCCTTCGGATTAAGTGAAGGGTCAGAAGCACCCCCTTATCCACTGTCAGAAAGCTCCTTGGTGAATGAAATGTTTCCTGGACAATTACAGTAACAGGGAGGTCGTTGTCCAATAAAATGCGGGCAATATCGGTGTCAAACAACTCCATTGCCCCAGGGTCTGGCTGAAACTGCAAACAAACCTCCTTTTCCTCTGGTACCTTTGGAAAGTTGACTTTAGATGGTTCTTTCCAGGTAGGTGGTTGTCCACACGATTGATTTATACCTACACTGGGTCGACGCCCTGGTTCTGTTGGTGCGGACATTTTAGCTAGATTAAGGCTTAACTTCAAAGTGTATGCAGAGTGTTGTGTTTGCAATGGTGTTGCTGTACTTGCACTGTAATATCAGAAGGCCGTTAGCATCGTCAAACAATTTAGTTTTCCCAGGTTTAACAATAGCGTGACTATAAAGGAAGTTCGTTCTCTATTGTGCGCGATTGTACGGCCTCTTTTCATGATAGTTTGAAAAATTATTCAAGCACGAGCTATTCAACATAAAGTGCTATGTCACTTTCTTTTTATAACTTGACAGTCAACAGAAGCATTACCTTTTAAAGCACTCCGTCATGTAAGGAAATAGTTGAGCAAAGGTATGACCTTTCACTGATTGACTCTGTCAGGAAAAGAGCTAACTTAAGAGCTTTTTGGAAATAATACATCATCCAACGAAAACGCACACAAGATATTTGCAAAAATGTTGTAAGGGGGACGCACCGTTTTGTTTTAAAAGTTTCAAATGATTTGTGATCTTCAGTTAAGCATCGCTTCGCATGGACTTGTTCCTGTCAATTTGAACCAGACTGCGTCACTTTTTGTGGAAAAAAATGTCCTTGACCGGTTTCAAGAAAATATTATGAAGCTTTCTTGAACAATGCAAATCGCCAGTCGCGGTTTCAGAAGTATGGTGACCTACGCAAAGCTTCGCTGTAATGAAGTGATCACTCTAGGGAGGTTGTATATAGTGCCGTAAGGTTTCTAAGATTGGGGGCTAAACCAATCAAACTCCGAGTTTTGACACTTTCTGAGGCTGTTGTTGGACGTTTAAAGATAGAAAACCTTCAAATTGAAAAATGTAAGAGAGCTGGACCCCCCACCCCTCGGGTTCCGACGGCTCTGCGACAAAGGAGAATATATAAAATGGTTACTGTTAAGACCAAAACGAAACTGTCAATATCTTAATTGTTAATGACTTTTCAGTGTTTGTTTAAGCAAAGGTAATTGGTATCAACAAATAGGGCTAAAATAACATTTCCTTGATCATTGGTCCAAAGCTAATGCCATTCGTTACAGCTTTAAGAGAGAAATCACTCAATGTGGGCGTGGGAAATTTTGATTTGTTACTGTGTGACTCTACCAACCAGAGAGGTGTCATTTGTAAGGAACAGAACTCCTTTGAAGAATGGTTGGTACTGCAAAGGCTGACAGTATATTTGTATGGGTTTGAAGTTTCTCCAAAACTTTTAATGGAGAAATTCAACACAAAAACAGCCTTGTGCTACATCTTGAGTAAGTTCTTGAAATTTACTCCCACACACAGTGTACTACCAATCGACAGAGAGATGAGAACCAGGTTAATTTTTGAATATTCAGTTGCATGGTGACGTGTTGGCTTTTATTGAATGGGTAATATAGAATTATCTCAAGTTATTCCAGGAACTCTACATTGCTGCAACATCCGCATCGTTAGCTCAGTTTAAATGATCTAGTATGAAGGGAAAGGCCAGCGGCTCTGAGTTAAATACATGTGATCATGACAATAGCGCCTATAAGATTGTTTGGGGGGGGAAGGGGATGGGGTTATCTTGAATATAAGGATCCTAGAACAGTGTTAAACCATATAACTAGAGGACTCATGGGAAATCGTATGTAACGTCTGTGGAGAGGAAGGCATGATGTTGTCCATAGTCTCATAGTAATGTCTAATTATATGGCTGTTTGGATGATTGGAAATTATGATGGCAAAGTTTTTTGCTGGGAAAAGTGCCCCTTGCGCTCATATGGCGAGCCGTAAGCCTATGGATCATAACGTTGTTATATTAAAGCTAATGCTTTAAGTATTACTAGCCTTGATACTACAAGGGGATTAAAATCACATTAAAATCATCAACCAAAGGACAGTAGTTTCAACTCTCAGAATCAGCCAATAGCCAATCGTTGGTAGTCCTTTAACGCCTTAAGAAGATCCTAAATCATTAGCATGAATTACCTATCCCTGCAATCTGCCACCTTCATTTGACTGGACGTATTTTATCTTTAAAGTTACGACCGCAGTTATTGATATTACTTATCTGTAACCAGACCTTAAAAGAATAGTTTACATATGGTAGCCTAACCTCTAAACCAACAAGTTATGGAATTTCCTTTGGAAATCCGAAATTTGCACCACCTTCGTAAAGTATAAGTAACAACAATGTAATATCCACAAAACAAACGAACTCTCCAGTTTCGTCAATTGTTATCTGTAGTACTGTATACTATCATTTTATCGTCCAGATTTTTCAAAACATCGGAATTTGGCAGTTAAATGCACATGTCAGGAATATGGTTGGCCTTTACCTCACCATTGCTGAGTTCTAAGTTAGGTATCAGCATTTACAACACAACATTAGCATCAATGTTAACATCATGTACAATTTCATCCTAAGGAGTGTCGCAATCTTCTCTTGCATAGTGTCTCTTGATCATAATAATGTGACACACTCTTTTCGATTTACTAGTGGGCCAAATTATCATAGTCTGTGCTTTCAATGAGATAAGAACCTTGAATACAAGTTTGAAGTGGCTGACCAGAAACATGCAAAAACACCAACACCTTATCACCGGGCTTCAATTCTATTTCTGCAGTGGTCCTATCACACCACGCTTTCATTCTGTTTTGGGAATGTTTTAGATTTTGCTAGGCAAGTCACATATTCGGTGAAGTCGACCTTGGAATCGTGACATAAAGTCAAGAAGATTAATGTCCTTCACTGAATGTGACAGCCACTTTTCCTGCAGCAATAGCAGCGGTCCTCAAACCGTGAGTCCAAACACAAGTTCAAATGGACTGAACCCAATAGACTCAATAGCAGCAAGCAAAGTAATACCTTCTTCTCAACCCCTTTCATCTTCATAACAATAGGTCTTTATCATGTTTTTCAAAGTGAAACCGCACTAAAGCCCTTTGGCTTTCAGAATAATAAGCGCCGAAGACTTAATTTGTTCTATACCTAACTCATACAACATCTGTTGAAAAACTGTTGAAACGAAACTGGATCCTTGATCCAACTGGATCTCTTTAGGTAACAAAAACAATGTGAAAAACTTTAGTAATGCTTGTAGAAATGTTAGAGCCTAAATATTTCTTAGGAGTATTGCTTTAGGAAACCCTGAAAAGGCACACATAATAGTCACTAAATACTAATGCCCTGCATTACTTTTAGGAAAGGGACCTACAGAATCAATGACTCTGCTAAAAGGCTCTTCGAAAGCTGAGGTTTGTTTTAACGGTGCAGTCGGAATATTTTGATTCGACTTCCCAACTATCTGACATGCACGGCAAGTCTTACAAAATCTGGCCACGACACTTTTAAGTTTAAACGAATCAAAGTAATTCAAGATACGGTGGTTAAGTCTTATTGACCCAAAGGTGCCCTGCAAATGGCATGTCATGAGCATTGCTGAGAATGTAATATTTTGTAGACCCTAGACATCAAAATCTGATGGTAAACTCTCCACTCTTTATCCAATGGTGCATCAGGTGGTCTCCGTTTACGCATCAAAATATCATTCTTGACTGTGACATCTTTTGATATGTCCTCAGTAAGTGCGTCAGCTTTTAACGGCTGAAGCTTTTTTTTTCATCCTTTTGTGTTTTGTTCAATTCAATTGAAAGCTGATCTCTTTTAATAGTATTAAACATTGACTATCCTGATTATCATCAAGATTAGCCATGAAAGACTCACCAAGGTCATACCAAGAATCTTCAATTGCTTTAGAATTTCTGTTAATTTATGACTCCTCTTTTGGAAATATTGTTCCTTTTTAGTAACTGAACCCTCACTTTTAGATCAAAGATGGTCAATTTCACCATCTTTGAGCTTTCGTGACAAAAATCGGATCACAGCACAGGCAGGGAATAAATTTGGGAATTCTTTTTCTAACTGTTCTGTATTATCATAATTACATGGATAATCTGTCACAATTGCATTAACTGTAACCTTTTCGGTAACTAAATCATTGCCTAGTAGTAAGGGTACCCCTTTAACAGGTACAGCAGGCCTAACCCCTGCCATGAGCGACCCAGAAACTAAATCTGACTTCAAATTAATGTTGTGTGGAGGAAAAGAAGACCATGGTCAATCTCCTGAATTAATACATTTGTCCCTGTGGAAGTAGAATCCGATAATGGCAAATCACATGAAGGAGCAATGACTGAGCTGAGCCCGTATCAAACAAAATGTTAATTTCAACGTGTGGATGAGCTGAATCTCCACTTAAGGAGATAGATCCCTCAGATTCTTCCATAATTTCATCATTCGAAGGCAGTTAAGTCACAGCTACCGTAAGAGGCTTTTCAGAAATGGCTATAGGCATTTGAGGCTGCTTCCGTCTCCTTCGTTTTTGCCAGTTTGAAGCAATTTGCCATAATGTGTCTCTTTTTGTGACAGAAACCATAAATTATTTCCTTAAAGGCAACTTTATTTGAGTTAGCCTGGTCGTTTTAATTACGACTTGAATCTGGTTGTTTCTTTGTACTACCAGATGAATTCGAAGAGAAAGAACCAGCTTGAGGAGATCCACTTGTATTACCTGTACTACCGTGCCTTTTGACTAAGACTGACTTTTGTTTTGAGCCAGACCCACTTTACCATCTTATGGATAAGGGAATATTCATCAGTCAAATTTGCAGGTTTACTCACATTACCAACCTTTCTTTCTTCATGCACCGTTTTAAATTCTTCGAAAAGCACTAACTGTCTTAATTGATCAAGAGTAGAAACGTTTTGACAGGCAAACCATCTATTAAAGTGTTTTCCTTTTGATAAGTAAATTCCACATGACGGAGCTTGTATCTGTTTTGAGGTAATGCCGAAATTTTTGCCGATAAGTTTCTGCCACTATTTCCTAAGCCTGTAACACGGCCTTTTTGACTGTGTCCAGGAAAATTAACAACTTCCTGTTGTGTTACACATCATGCTGTCGTCTATGGACAGAGCGGAATAAACTTCCTAGGCTTCACAGACAAAATTGCTTTGTATTACAAAGGACCATTTGTCCTTTGGCCATTATAGCTGTTTGCCTAATTTCTCAAAATGGCTAAAAAATGTTTTGACATTATCTTCTCGAAACTGGAGAACAAATTTTAAAAATTTGAACATATCAAATCCCCCAGTATCAATATATATTTCAGAGCCTCAATTGTGGTTCCTAACTCTGTGCTTCATTCTGAATTAATGTTCCATTGCCTTTTCCCTTGTGTTCTCTTTCCTCCTTTTTTCCCTTTCCTACCTCTTAATTTCCCTTTCCTACCTCTCAATTTCTTCTTTTTCTCCATTTCTTTCAATTTCGTTAAGGCTGATCTCTTTCTGCATTTCTAATTATAGTCTTCTTAATTTAAATGCGTTGTCAGTTGGCACCGTTATCATTGCTCCTAGTTCTGCACTAGGCAGAGTGTTTTCATCAACAAGGTGCTCAGCGAGAAGGCTTTTAAATTCATCCTTCTTCATTGTGGAAGGAAATTCGATAGCAATGTGTTTTGCAATTTAAATAATGTCAGACCTTTATAATGAGTTTCGTTCCTAGCCACAAATCTATGAAGGTCGAATATCATTTTGAAATCGTATCACAAGTTCAACAGACAAGCCCTAACAAAAAGCAATTGTTTACAGAATGGAGTACAGCTTCCAGAAATTTGTGAATGTAGTTCCAATTCCTCCCGGATGTTAGGCCACCAATTATGCTTCGGCTTGGTATTATACACAAACCAGCAACAGAACAAATGCAGAATCAGATATAACGTCTGGACAGCTTATGATTTTACCTCCTTTACGTAATTCTTACAAAATTTACCAATATTAAGCTAGGCCTATGATTACAAAAGCTACTACGTGCATTTATCTCTAGTCTTGGCTGGGCTACAGCACTCACTGTGTTGTAACGTTTGGCTTCTCGTGAACCTGGTTGATATGTTATGGTGTTATGAAAGTGGCGGGGGCAGGCACGACATTCTAGATTCGGTGGCTGAGCTTATTAGAGATCCCTTTAAAACGGTGTAACTTAGTTCGAGTCTAGTATGTACTCTTCGAGGTCTTTCAGGAATTCTCGTTTGAGCAGAATCTCTCTAGGCTACGTCCTTTTCTAGTACAAGGTCTTTTGTTGCAAGTTGGTGCACGAATGCATGAACAGCTCCCTGTGAATACGTCTGGCTCTGTGCGTATTGCAATATTGAATTCTATCTCTCTCTTTGATAAAATATAGTTTTATACAGTCAACTAGAATTTCTAGCAGTTTCTTTCACATGGGCATCGAGGGACATCTAGAACGTTGTGGAAGCATTTGCAAGAATCTCGTATTTAGTAGACTTCTATAGGAATTCTCTAGTGTTTTCATTCATTAAAGGGCAAGAGCAGTCGTCCCAAACTTATTTTGAAGCAACAGCTAAATCTCACAATTTTCTTCTTATTTCTCTGCAAAGTATCTTTCACAATATTTTAGGACTTCAATATTGCATATTCAAGGTAAACCAATCAGTTACTTCTAGTAAATTTCACATTTGAGGAGAAAAAATATTGTCACATGACTCTCAAGAGCCAATCATGAAACAGGACAGTCTACTACACTACTTCAAGTTGGGGTGACTGCATATCCCCTTTAAACTGCGTAGCAGCATCGGTGTTGTCATCCTTGAAACGCTGTTGGCGCCTCGCAACACCTGACCGATCCTACTGGATATGCCACATGTTACACAATTCATTAATCAATGAGCACAAAAGCTTGTTTTCGAATAATCCTACCAGGACAAATTTGATTAAACATGACGCTGATGCTGAAGATACTGTACCAATCAAACAGCATACATGTTAGACCATGATATTGTAGAACCCAGTTGCAGTGAGTGGTCTTATCATATGTATTAGTTCCTAAGCTAGACGGTAGCCACAGACTTTTTACTGACTACTGGAAGGTAAATGTGGTTACTAGGGCAGACCTTTATCCAATCCCTGGTATAGATGATTGTATTGATAAGACTGGAAAGGCTAAATTTGTGTCAAAGCTTGACTTAATAAAGGATTACTGGGAAAAGCCACTCACTAAAAGATATAGAGTGTCAGAATTTGTAACGCCAGATTGTCTTTACCAATACAAGGTTATGCCGTTTGGTATGAAAAATTCTCCAATGATATTTCAACGCTTGGTAAATAGTCTTAACTCGGACTTGGACAACTGTGAAGTGTATAATGATGACCTCAATGTATATAGCAACTCATGGGACTAGCATGTGCATCACATAAAGGCGTTGTTTGACAAGGTCACTGAAGCTAATTTGACCATAAATTTGATCAAAAGTGAAATTGCCCATGCTCATGTGATATTCTTAGGTCATGTGGTTGGTCAAGGTGAAGTTAAGCCAACTAAAGCCAAAGTTGAAGGTATTGACAAATTCTGGTTCCAACTGATAAGAAGCAGCTCATTGTTTTCCTTGGCATGGCTGGTTACTACAGATGTTTTTGTCCGAAATTCTCTCATATTCCGGCGCTTTTGGCAAAATTGTTGAAGAAAAATGGAAAGTTTGTTTAGACTGATGACTGCCAGATAGCCTTTGAAACTCTAAAAACATGTGAATGTGTTCATTTTTTTTTTGATGGTTCTAGATTTTGACAAGCAATTTTAGATGGCTGTAGATGCCAGTGATAATAACATAAGAACAGTTTTGTTACAAAATTATGAAGATTGTTTGGACCACCCCGTTTGTTATTACTCCAAGAAATTTTACAGGCATCAGAGAAATTACTCAACAAATGAGAAAGGAACATTGGCTTTAATACATGTACTCCAGCACTTTGATGCTTATTTGACAACTGCTAGTTCACTAGTTACTCAGTGATTGTCTACAATGATCATAATCCTTTGAAATTTTTGTCCACAATGAAAAATAAGAATCAGAAATTGATGAGATGGAGTTTGTTCTTACAATCATACTACTTATGTGTTAAACATATTGAAAGGAAAGATAATGTCATCCCTGACACTTTTTCGAGAGTTGAATTTCCAATGTTGAGATTTATCTTATGCTTAAATTTTGAAAGTTGTCGTTAGCTGCAGTGTGCAGTTAGGTCTGAGAAGTGTTTGTTTTTGACCATTGTCACAAACTTCGTTTGAAAAGGAGCAAGACTAAACATTTGTACAAGTCAAAAGCCAGGGATGAGCAGCAAATAAGACTCACAACACTAAAGTTTAACTGAAAAATACACACACATTCCCTTAAACATTACGCACAAGTGAAAAGTCTTCAATTACTAAAACCATCTAAAGAACTTACTTAATACAACTTAAAAACTAACTTAGCGTAACGTATCTTTCGGTCTTGTCCTCTGAGGGAGTCTCGGATTGAAGCACGATTCTTGAAACCGTAAGTCGCTTGCAACTGTGTATTTTCTCGCGAAGTTTCTAGCTTACGATGGCTCAGAGGGTCCTACGTACAATATAAAACCTATGAGAATCAGCTCTCCGAATTTTCGCGTTCTTGACCTCTAGAGGATGAATGTTAGACTTCAACTGCGTTCCAACCACAAAAATTTCTCCTAGTACTATCTGGGCTTACAAGACAAACGAGTAGCGGCCTCTCCTCTTCAGACGTAGGTGACGGATCCCGTATCTAGTCAAATTACACATATTTAGTCAACTAACAGCACTGGAACATAAAGTTGCAGATTCTCATAATATCTGGTTCCAAAATTGAGGGAGTCATTCCATAACATCAATGTCATACAGGGGACATGATTAAAACGTAAAGTTCCGTCGTTACTTGAGGAGTGTAGCCTAAAATACATCACGGCACTCTAATTCAGAGCAATCCTAAGCTTTCTCTTAAAGGAGCTTCCCACAGTAAAGGAAAGGAAGACGCAGAAGGGTCACGTGCCGTGGGAATGTATTAGAATGGTTCAAATAGTAGTCTTATACACTCATATAGTTGCTTGCGTAACCGAGTATGTATGTTCTCCTTAGTGTGTAACAAGCATGTTTTCCAGTGAGGGTCATAGTTACATTTTAGGATGATAGCTTGATTCCCCGATAGCCCGATTCCCGACAAAGGAGTATTACCAGCCCAGACTGTCGTAGTAGGCTATAACCTATGCTGGTAAGCCTAACGTTGATGGGGCCTAATGTTACTAACGTCACAGTATCATCACGGATTTTAACCTTAGTCACGTGCGTCACGTCATGGAGTCGTCACGGGTTTTAAACGATCCCCCCAAAACGGCGCAGTCTATCGCTCTACTCGTAATTCGTAACACGAACCTGTGAAATGACGACACAGTCCTCTGTTAATCATGAAAACGGTCTGTATAGTACTAACAACTTAGTTTAGTGACTTAGTCACTTCGAGAGACTATAGAGGATACCAGAATGGCTTACACGGTTAAACAGTTTACCATAGTACAAAATACGTCAATATTATTACAACGTAACTACACCTTTTAAAATATTTTAGACGAGGATTAACAGTCCATGCCAAATTCAGACCACATAAAGTTCTGATCGTTGCAAATTCGGATTTTGTTGCGAATTCGGATTCTCTGTGAGAACTCCGGTCACCCTTTTCCATTTGGATCTGGTTAGTCTTACTTGAATGACCACGAATTCCCTTTCAATTCATTGCTCATCCTCCCTCCGCAGTGAACTGACCACAGCTGCTCCTTTTTTCCTGAGGTCTGATAAAACAAAAGTCCTATTGTGCTAATCCATACGTACACTCATGGAACACTTTCACAAATAATTACGTCATAGGTCCTTCTCTATAAGCAATCTTGGGGAGTACAGCTTGTGAAAGAGAACAGCCTATTCTATACTCTTCTGCAGCTGCAGATGTGGTTAGTCATCACTTAAAAGTGCAATCGTGCGTGAAATGTTGATCAACTCGTGCTTGTGCTTCAACTTCTCATGTCGTTGTTTTAGTGCAGTACGGTTTGCAAGACATCTTTGGATTTCAGTTGACACGATAAAAATGTCGGCTGCCTTTCCCTAACTGAAGCCATTTTCCTCTACCTACTAGTGGCTCTTCCTCTCTCAGTAACCACTGCCTACACTCCCCCATGTAACACACTTTTTTCCACCCTCGGTTTGCCTACCCATCCCAGAAGTAAGCTTTGTTACACTAAACTTGGCCGAACACATTTAAATCTAACTACTCACAGGCAAATTTAAAGTTCCCGCAGCAGAGTTAGTTCCTATGACGTCACTTCCAGACTTTACACATCAATGTCCTGTTTTAAACTAGTACGAGTCAGTCAAGCGTGTACTTTACTTCGCAGGCTACAGACAAAATACGGCATTTCGCAATTCACTAACTGTGAACATTGAAATAAACGAACAGTACAAGAGAGCCCCAGGAGGTGCCCTCGATTAATGAATAATTATTTAATGTGACCTGTAACGAGCATGAACTGTAAATATTATCTCTACCTTGCTTATCCAGGGATGCAAAGCATGGTAGGGAGAGCCTCCGGAAGCCTGATGCATTTTAGTGTTTCAGATGCTTCAGGAAGATTTTTGCAAGGGATACGTTTATGGATGCAATGTCTGCTACCGTAGTTATTTTGAATTGACAATCTTCTTGAAGAGAAGAGCGAATAAATCCCCTTTCGCATTTATGCAATTTGTGCCCTTCAATATTCACATCTGCAAACAAATACAGTAATTGTAAGCAGGGGCGGGATTTGATGTCTAAAAGTTGAGGGGTGGGGTGGGAGGCAAACTTGGGTGGAATACCAAAAGGCACCGAAGGCTCCCTGGGAGCACTAAACGCTCCTTTAAAGGAAGGGATTCCAGGGGCTTGCAGTAGGGCCCGAGGTGGGGATCCAGGCGCATCGCCCCAGAAACATTGACGTATTTAAAATATTAAAACCATTACATTGAAGGATTAAGCTACCTTACAACTCATCGGATGTGCACTAAACAGATCATAAAAATTACATTTTGACCATTTTAAAAAACATCCTTACCTGCTTAATCAGAATAACAGGTCATCTGTATGATGAAGAGGTTTGGCTTATGAGTGGTTTCAATGATAACAGAAGAGTTTGTGCAAAGATATGGAACACGCAAGATATTCTATAGGAAGTAAGCTTGCACGAAACAATATCTATTTTGGTTGCGCTCGAAACGGGCCAACAAAAAACACGGTCATTTAAGACATTTTATTAAAGCCTACTGCTTTTCTTTATATTTTAAATGCAATATATATATATATATATATATATATATATATATATATATATATATATATATATATCTCTAATTCGGCACTTAGGGGGAAAGTTGTTGTTGAAAAGTCGACCTTAAGGGGAAAAAAATTTTCGGGTGAAATATAAGTTTCGCCTTAACGTTTCCACACACTTTTTCTATAGGAATACGTAAACTTACAAGGGCGCCCTCTTAGATTTACAAACTAGATGCCATTACTTCAAAGTTGTCAAATTTACGGACACCTACCTGTTAACACGAACGGATGGCTGGCCATTGAAATAACGTTAGTTTATATGTTTAGACGTTAGGGCGAATTTATTTCTTATGTATTTTATTATCTTTTTTTCGCCCTATGTACAAGCAGATATAAGAATTTCCCCTTAAGGTGGGAATTAGCGTTATATATATATATATATATATCAATATATTTATATATAAGTGTATATATATACATCTATTTTGTTTTATATATATATGTATATATATGTATATATAAGTGTATATATATATACATCTATTTTGTTTTATATATATATATATATACATAAAACAAAATATCTCCTTCTTACCCCAGTCCCAAACATGATGGCATTTGCTGGTATTTTGGACCATTTTAGAGGGAATCCTGCGTCCTCAAAATATAATTTGTAATGCTAATGAAATATTTTTGTAACAATGATTGTAAAGTTAAGATAGTAACAGCTGGTCAATTTGATGAGGATGAAGTAGTTGGTGGGGAAAGTGAACTGAGGAAGGGGTTGAAAGAGAAGTAATCTTACAGGATGTAATAACGAGACAATTCCACTACAATTTTTCGACGGACAGTAATACAAACTTGACACCTATTTAGAAATTTTACTGAGAATTGCTATTCTCTATACACCGGTAGGGTTCTATAAAGGGACCACGGTGGGCCGGTGTAATGACGTACTGTCATCTGCAGCCCTTATTTCAGGGTTTTAATTCATAAACGTGTGCTGGAGTCGACGCTCATGCTTTAAATAATTTTTGTTTAGGTAAAAAACAAATTTTTTTTTAACAGCAATTGCCCTTTGCCTCCCCACCTTTGAGCTCCGCTAGTGTATTAGTTAGCTTTTATTGCGGGTGCGCGGAAAGTTTTAGCATTTTTATGACATGTTTGATGTTAATGTTTTCTTTATTTTGCTTTGAAAAATTTACCATAGGCCTAATATTAAAAATTACCCTATTAGTCGTGTGTTCTCCTCGCTTCCTTTCGTTCATTTTTAAATTATTTTTTATTATTTTTAAGGTCTGGAAAAAAGTGTGGGGCAAGTGCCCCCTTGCCTCCTCCCGTAATTCCGCCCATGATTATGAGGCGTTTACCGTTTAATAAAGCCAATTCGTTTGAAGAGGCGTTAAGGAAATATGGAAGGGCAGTTGAAGGAGCGCACATTTTTCTTAATAAACAAAAAATTTGTGACTGAAAACAACTAAATACGTCCATCGTTCTTTCATAAAACAAACTGACCCCACTCCCCTACAGACCTTAAGCGTTAAGTAACTTTGGGGATCATTATAAATTCTGTTCGACAAAAGCTTTAAGCATGTGTCCCCACACCTCTTGCCCGCTGACACTTCTACAGGGATATTTAATTGTGCGATCGATTTTTTAAGACTAGGGGTTTGAGAGTTTCACCGCTCTGCATGATTTGTACCTGATGCACAGCGTACACTATATTAAACGTACACATGCTACTGCACATGTGTTCTCATTGACTTTCCTGCTTCACGATCGATACACATAATTTTGGTTCTTGAAGGGAATTAGATGCCAAATATTGTGTGATTTCCATTCCTCTTAGAATGTTCATGTACTAAAATCGTACTCTTTATTTCCCTTCCTTTTTCTTTTTTAGGTGCCAATGGGGACTCCCCTTGCTTCACCTTGTATACGCCACTGGTGTAAGGTAGGCTATGATATTATCATGATTGCTTCTGTTCGTAATTACAAAGATGAGTACACATCTTTTTTAAGAACACGGGTACAATATTTTTCATTAGCAAACAATTACCTTTCAAAATTCCTAAGTACGAATATAAGTACAAATTCTGTTTCATGAGTAGGAATACATGCAAGTATTCAGAAGCGTGAGTGGGGGTACATACTCCCTACAAGTCTGCTTTGAAGTGGAACCTACTTCAGGTACTTGAAATCAAATATCATAGAGTTGATAAGGGTAAAATGCCCATGAAGATGTACGTATTAACATATTGATTGGTTAGCCTAGATTAAATGTAAACCTAGCATTACATTTCACATAAAATTGTTGTCAATGAAATTTCTGCCTGGCTAGGCTGCGCTTTGAAGCTAGCCTATTATGTTACTCTGTGGCGCCATAGTTCTGGTGATGGCGCTCTGTCAAAAAGTAAGATACTCCCTAGTTAAACAGCCAACCTGGAATTCTACTTTTGTCTCGTACAGGTGGTACACCTATTTGAAAAAGTCGGATTTTTTCCCCGTTGGTAATTGCATGCTAACAGCAGGCTACCCTGTGAGTGGAAAGATGTATGAGACTGAGGAGATGATAGTCCGAGAGTGACAGTCTGATTTAATCAGCAATGGGACTTTTGCCGGGATGGTACATTTATGAGACATAAATCCCAAGGAGGATTCGTATCTTCTGTGCGTATCCTATTGTTTGATTCCTCGCCGAAGGCAAAAGAAATCCATGCAATCACGCGAGTGTATGTATGTGTGTATGGGTGTGTGTATGTTGTGTTTGGATACTTTGCATATTTGGTATATAGATGTGGTGTTACTGTAAGAGAGAGGGAGCCTTATGAGTTTGTTGGAGGTCGACGGTCATAATTATGAAGTCATCATAGGTAAAACTATGAAAACCTTGTAAACTAAACAGACAGTGGGCGGTGACCAACGAAACTTAATTAGGGCTGAATTTTCTACCATTCGACAGATAGAGCTATAGAGACAGGCATTTATATTTTCACAGGAATAACTGTAACGGTAATAATTCGAATTTGAATTAACTAATTGAGCACGTGTAAGGATGCTGTCACAATACGATGATTAGAAATACTTTACGCTTGACGAGTAATTGTTTCATGGCGTAGTAGATTAGTGCGTGGTTTCTCACACAGACGGCCCGGGTTTAAATTCCTTCTAAAATCCGTTTTTCAGTTGTTCTTTAATTCAATTTTTAGGTGGAGTGCAAAGGTCATGTGAAATCAGCAGAGGTCAAATTGTGAAAACATCGTAACAATTATGCAGTCAAGAAGTATAAATTTGAGGGATGAACCTGAGTGCAATAAAGCAACCCGTTTCGGTAAGGAATCACTAAACCTTTGGGCTTTCTGGTTATTTTCGTGGTAGCTTTGTGAGGCCCTTACAACCAAGATTAACTATACATATTGACAGGAGTTTTAGCTTCACTTCTAGCAACTGCAGTGACTATAAGACTTGAAAACTTTGCATTCTTGATCGTTTTATCCTTCTACCGTTTTGGCTGTTTATCATTAAGTGTTAAAATGTTAATGGTATTCAAGTCTTAAATATCCAGAGAGGAGGCTTGGGTCTTTTAATTGTATTGATAGAGATCAATCATGTGAAAAATATGTTTCGAGGACACTCTCACCAAAGTTAAAGAACTAGAATGGGCCTATTGATTCCGTAAGACAACCTTCTATGTGACTATATATCAAAATATTATGTATGTCACAGGGCATGATTGATACATTAGGCAGGGAGCTGTAGGAGATGGAGTAGCGTGAACCAAATCTGTCAGAAATATGTACCTGAGAATAAATTAAATCCTTTTCCTTATAACTCTAACAGCTAACTGATTAAGTTCATTTGTTATTATTGATAACCAAAGATTGGAAAACCTTCAATGAACTCATTTATTGTGTGACTACCAGTGTTGGCCAATCCTTTTAAGTAAATAACAGAGTATATAGTTTTCTGTCAATTTTCAGTTCCTTTGACTTTATGCATGGAAAGATAAATATAATGTTGGCACGAGACGTTTATTGTGCCATTGAATAGACCTTCTGAAAAGGTTTGCACTAAAGCAGCGTGAAACGTAGTGTATTGACTTGCAGAAGGAAGTAAGTTCACATGATTTGAACAGTTCTGTATGGTTAATTTCGAACGAGGTTTTGCATAATCAAGTTAGGCTAGTATAGCATATCATCTTTCAAAGGTGCTATTCAAGACCTGAATATAGAATGGAGAATATGTGATCTATCATTTTTTTTGTGCAAGGATGTTAGTGAATCTGGGCAAGTTGAGGTTAAGGTACCTTCTTATGTAATGTACAGAGATTGAGTAATAGTACTGACGGGGATACGGTGTTTCAAAACATACGTTTCACGTAGGCCGTCTGTGAAACTTTGAATTTAAATCCAACTACCATAAAAGATGGCGGACCAAACTTCTACTGCTTTCAACTTTCCAAATTATTACCAAGAAGTCGTTAAGTTTCGGAAGCACGGTTATCAAGTTGATCCTGAAAATAAGATTTGTCTAAAATTTGTTCCAACAAAGGATGAGTTGAGCGCAGTATACAATACACCTCTAGCGAACCTGTTGTCAAAGAAACAACTTCCCTTCGCTGTGAAAGTGAAAGAGAATTTCAGTGTTGGCAAGAAGCAAGGTGGAATCAACTTGAAGGATGGGAGTATGCTGATGATGCATTTTATCGTGAGACCAGAGAGAGTTTTTGCCGAAAATCCCAAACATGAAGATGTGGTCCTGCCCATCCACGCCCAGCAACTGTACGAAGTTTTACCGATGGGTAAGATCACCAGCGGATCCAGTGTTCATTCGGGAGGGGGAGGGGTATGGGAGCAAAGTCAGGAATGTGGGTATCGACTGAGGGGCGAGGATTGTAGAAAGTATGTAACCACAGACGGTGTCTATTTGGTACTCAACCCTTACGGCCCTAATTGGGAATAGGGTCAAAGCCTGGACACAACAGGGCACCCGGAAGATCTGGGGTATTTACAAAATTGTGGGCATTAAAATAAAGTATTTAGCCACCTTCAGATGGCATTTGGTGCCCACTGAAAAGACGGTAAACTTCTATTTCACTATTTTCCCTTAGAATAGCGGCAAAATGCTGGTCGATTTTAACGGTTCATGGGATACATGGCGAATGTGAGAATGGGTCATGAAAGAGACTGCCTAGGGGTTGAGAACAAAAATATCTGTCCTCCATGAATTAACTATTGTATAAGTGTATGCCATGGATGCTGACGACGGGCCCAATTTTTTTTTTTTTTTAAATTAATAGTTATACACATGAAAGCCATTTTACAGGGATCTGTTGCTGATCCGAACAAGTAGTTAAACTCTATGTTCTGTGTAAGAGCTTTATAGTTGGGGTGACGGGGCAAGGGGAACAAATTTCACCATCAATTCCCTTTACAGCCGCCACTGAGTGTTTTCCTTCAAAACTGAAGGATTTTTCAAATTCTCATCGCAAGTGGGAGAACTTTGAAATAATTTGGGCTTACAGTGACAGGGGATATGCTTGCTTCAGGTACCAGCAACCAGTAAAAGGCACATTAATTTTACTTGTATTATGAACAGTGGCTTATCCAAATCTTTATTTCTATACTTGTAGTTTGGGTGGGGTGGTGGAAATACCGTAGAAATACTACGGTTAGTGATTACCTTTTCCCAAGCCGTTACAGAACAAGAAGAACTTTGAATGAAATTAACCAGACAAAGCGATGCTTTCTTTTGCCTCTCTCTTAGATTCAGTGCACGATGGTAAAGTATTCTACGGCACTGCAGAGGTCATTAACTCAAATCCCCTTCCAAAGCGTTTGCGTATCGTAGATGCGATATACTCCGACGCACCTGGCGAAGCACAAGAAGAGGGAGAAATTATAGAAGTCAGCCATGTTGAGAAACGAGGCAGTGTAAAGGTATACAGAATAAGCTGAGATTTACTTCTGCTTCTTTGTTCTTGTTCTGTTTTTTAACCAAAACTCCTTACAGATTACATACAAAATTCGTCTCACGGGTCTTAATATTACGTGATCGATCATTTCAATTAAGAAATCAAATATTTTTGGAGATTAGAACACTTTCATAAAAATGCTTCGTTTGACACTAATGGGATGTCTCACGATGATGTATCTGGAGGAACCATGACTTGGAAAGTGAAAAAGAGGGAGACATGCATGTTGTTTACAGGGGCTGATTCAGAGAGGAAACATCAACAGGTACAACAAACAGGATTCCATCGTACCTACAAGTCTGTGTCGTACCTACTGGATGCAGTTATACTATGTTAATCGAGGGTCATCGAGGGTTATCACATCAGTTCCAGATGGAACTCAATTGTTTATTCGCATAACCTGTTTGCCAGTTTGCAGCGATGCTGAGAGGTGAGGTGGGGGTGGGATGTCTCAAATTGATGAATAAAGAGGGATTTCTGCTTGTTCGACTATAAGATAATTGTCCGTCTAAAGATCCTTGCTCGGTACAGCTATCGAGTGGTGACGCAGAGTAAGGGGCTTGCAATCTTTGCAGCCTTTGGGGAAGTGGCGGTCGTCACATAGCCTTAGAGATTAAGAGCTTCTGTACCGTATTACCCTTTCAATACGAAGAACCTCACCGCTGTTCATTCCACAGAACTATATACCTAGGACTGGCTTTATCCCTGTAGTGTGCAGCTAATTGAAGATTTGCGTTGCACTCAAAGCGATAGCCTACACACCTGTTTTTCACAGGCCGTGAACGTTAGTTAACGGAGCGACAAATAAATTTGTCTTATGTCGAGAGTTGAGGGGGTTAAATTCCAAAGACCTGCGCTGAGAGGGATCGAACTTCAGGTATATCTACCTCACGAACAAGTAGGGAGTGCCTTATCCACTACGCCACAGAAGCTGCGCAATAACATTGTCGTTTTATTAATATATAAACTCTGTAGAGCATGGTGCGTACCGGAGAATCAGTTATGGTAACAAATGACATGAGGCTAGGGAGAGAACGTGATCCTTAAACCCCCAAATATGGGTAAATAGTACTCATTCGTATGATATCCTTGTTATTTGTGATTCGGAGATTGCTTATTTAAAAGGCCACTTAACCCTAACCTAACCCCTAAACTGACTTAACCCTAATCTTATCCCTAACCGAACCCCAGGCACAATCGAACCTCACGTAGAACCCCTGACCAAACCCAGTTTTAACAATAGGGTGGTGTTCTCTCTTTAGTCGCATGTTAACAAATGTAATGGAGTTTTGCATCTGGATGGTTACTTTTATTTTTCTTTAACCATAACAATTGCTCACTCGATTACTCGAAGGTAGTAGGCCTACTTCCATTCTTTACCTGGGGATCGTTCACCAGTTCGGCAATCGTCCTTTGGTGGTCACGAACGACACAGTGTGGAGGCTTCGGCAGCATGATGGATGGCATGGGTGTAGTCTAAGGCGGTATTGAAGCTTTTCTTCATCTGAAAAATATTCCTGTGTGGTAGCACAGAAATCAGGATACTCGAACCTGCTCTATGCCGTAGCGTATCATATTCATGGTATAGGATACTAAGTATTTGAAATTGAAGCAAGTCAGTTGAGCTCTCGCGCTGTAAGTCGTTCAGACCTTCATTTTGCATCATGGGTGCAAGCGTGTTTTAAAAATTCCCAAGATCACCTGTCTAAAAGTCCCAAGATTACCCAAGGTTGACTAAAGCGTACCCAAACTGCGTGCTTTGGACTACGTAAACAGCATCATGTAGCAATCAAAGAGAAGAAATTTCATTCATATTTAAAGAGGGTCATTTACCTCCGTCTGCATGATAATTACCTGTTAACTTATAATGTAATCAAGGAGGTTCTACAAGGGAAAAATGTTTGAAATTGGGTTACATTCCCAAGATATTCTGTCTAAATTCCACGGTAAATTCTCCACATTCCCACGTTATCTCACTCCAATTCCCAAGTTTATCAAGTCAATCCGTAGAATCCCAACATCTTGGGAAAATTCCCAAGCACTGCAGTCACTGATATGAATATGGAATTACCGTACGTTACGGTTACATGACCTACACCTTAGGAAACCCTAATTTTGTACGGAATACTCTAACCTAAAACCGTATTTTGTGATTACTGTGATTTCATTTTAATATATAACTTATATCTGTGTTAATTGGATCCTTTGAAACTAGTCCCTTGATGTCATTGCTTAGTTCTCAATCTTAAATAGTACTGTTGGGGGAGGATGAGCAATTAGGATAGCAGTCTGGAAAACGGCAGAGAGGCCTGGAAGCTTCAAATTAGGCTTAGGTCAGTGGCTCAGGAGGAAGAAAAGCATAATGTTTTTCCTCAGATTATTTACAATCTTATTTTTGTCACTTAACTTGCATAGACTTCAGTTTAAAAAGACTGCAATATTGTGCAAGAAGTGCAGGATAGAATAAAACAAAAGAAATGTCCCCATATATATATAATACTTAATGACTGTGGCAAGTCTAAAACACGACTCCTATATTTCTCTATTCGCTCGTAAAAATTGCTTTCAACGAAAAAATATGTGTTTACTGTTGAAAAGCATATGGAAATGGAGTGTGGACAGGAAACAGTTCCATTGATCTAAACGCAAGAAAATTTAGTTCCGCGAAAAAACTACTGTGCATACCTATATACATACTTCAGCACTGGTGGTAACGTTACTGTATACTGTAATGTGGCAAATATCTAATCGATTACGACAGCCGCTAGCACATAACTGGCCCGACCCGGCCATTATATGCTGTATTCCGACCAAATACATCACGCTTTAAATTTCTTCCTTTTATGTAGTTGCCAGAGGTATAGCTAGAAATTTTTTTTTTTTTGCCAACGGAAATTTAGCTTAGCTACTGTTTTGAAACTGAAAAGCGTACTTCAGTCTGGCTATTAGTGGCTTGTTACAGAGGAGTCAACTTCATTTTGTGTATGTGTGTGCGGGGGGGGGGGTAGGGTAGGAAACGTTTTGTCATGAAATTCAATTGCTCTCCTGTTAGAGGGGGGTAAGGGGAGGGGACTCCTCCCGTTTGGCTGCGTGGAGGGTACCACTCCCCCATAGGAAAATTTAACAAATAATTTGTTCAAAATTTTTTCCTCTGTGAAATTTCATAGTAATGCTTTACATAGAAAATGATGGGGACAAATGATTTTAATTCGGACGTTGAATACTCTTGACATGTGGCTGACAGGTGCCAAAGGTGTAAGATTTTCTTCCTTTTATGTAGTTGCCAGAGGTATAGCTAGAAATTTTTTTTTTTTTTGCCAACGGAAATTTAGCTTAGCTACTGTTTTGAAACTGAAAAGCGTACTTCAGTCTGGCTATTAGTGGCTTGTTACAGAGGAGTCAACTTCATTTTGTGTATGTGTGTGCGGGGGGGGGGGTAGGGTAGGAAACGTTTTGTCATGAAATTCAATTGCTCTCCTGTTAGAGGGGGGTAAGGGGAGGGGACTCCTCCCGTTTGGCTGCGTGGAGGGTACCACTCCCCCATAGGAAAATTTAACAAATAATTTGTTCAAAATTTTTTCCTCTGTGAAATTTCATAGTAATGCTTTACATAGAAAATGATGGGGACAAATGATTTTAATTCGGACGTTGAATACTCTTGACATGTGGCTGACAGGTGCCAAAGGTGTAAGATTTTCTTCCTTTTATGTAGTTGCCAGAGGTATAGCTAGAAATTTTTTTTTTTTGCCAAAGGAAATTTAGCTTAGCTACTGTTTTGAAACTGAAAAGCGTACTTCAGTCTGGCTATTAGTGGCTTGTTACAGAGGAGTCAACTTCATTTTGTGTATGTGTGTGCGGGGGGGGGGGGGTAGGGTAGGAAACGTTTTGTCATGAAATTCAATTGCTCTCCTGTTAGAGGGGGGTAAGGGGAGGGGACTCCTCCCGTTTGGCTGCGTGGAGGGTACCACTCCCCCATAGGAAAATTTAACAAATAATTTGTTCAAAATTTTTTCCTCTGTGAAATTTCATAGTAATGCTTTACATAGAAAATGATGGCGACAAATGATTTTAATTCGGACGTTGAATACTCTTGACATGTGGCTGACAGATGCCAAAGGTGTAAGATCTGACACCGTAGTTGCAGGCATGGTGGTGTCTGGGTGCCTCTTTTAACTTTTCGTTCAAATAGTCTTTGCTTGCTGCAATGAACCATTACCATTCACCAAACCTTTTGTCTTGGAGGTACCGTAACAAGCATATGAAATACTTTATCTGTAGATGGTTGCAATAAGGCTTGGGCCAATGCTTAATTTGTAATTTTGCTTGGTGCTCCACCAGCTTGCAAGCCATCTAGGGTTCACCTTGAGGTTGGGGTAAAGGCCGCAGAACAACATGCCTACTGGGGTCCAGGGGTCTAAGAAACCTTGGGGTATTGTCAAACTTGTGGACATTAGCTCACTCCACGAGACAGCTGTCTCCATAGAAACCATTCAGGCCTTCTCCCCCTCCCCAGCTGAAAACAGTTTCCAACGCCAGGCTGTGGTCCCTGCGTTATGTCCAACGCTTTCAGTTCGCCTTCAGTTTTGATTGCAGACGTTTTGCCAAGTAAGTCAGCTAGTCAGATTTTTTTCAAATGTCCCTTCTGCAATACAGCCTACAGTACTGACTCCTCAGAAAGGAACAGCAAAAAGTCATATATATATATATATATATATATATATATATATATATATATATATATATATATATATATATATATATATATATATATATATATAGGTAGGTAAAAAAAGTAGTAAAAAGTGCTAAAAGTTTGTGAAAATTCCACGACGTTTCGGGTTTAAACCCTTCATCAGGTGGCAAAAGTGCAACTGATTGTTGACACGGCCAAACGTACAATTTAAAAAATACACAATAAAGTTGGACACGATAAAACCGGCTAGGAAAACAGACAGTGTTAAGTGGTTACCACAGGTAAAAACAATGCAGGAATTGCTGAGTTATAACAGTTTAAGTCTAACGTTCAGACCATGTGGGGACAGGGTTCCAAGTTTCATGACTAGACGGTTTTCGGCAGCTAGGCGGTCATGATCGGAACCTCGACACGAGATGGCCGCCGAAACCATCAAGTCACGGATCGAGCAGGTTGACGGGGGATTGAAGTGTGTGGCTACAGGGAACCCTGGGAGGTTCTGTTTGATTGACCTCATGTTTTCAGTGACTCGGTCAGCAAGACGACGTTTTGTTTCTCCCACATACAGTATATTACAGCGTTTACATACGAGAACGTAAACAACATTGGCTGAAGTACAGGTAAAATGCTGATGAATGTTTAACAGGTTTGTGTTGGGACCTACAATGGAAAGGATTTTGTCATAACTGAAAACCGGGCATTGCATCTCCCACGGTTGCATGGAAAAGTTCCTGGGGTGTTAGGCACTACTGCTTGAGGTTGAGAGGCACGGACCAAGTACTTAGATATGTTCTTTTCAATTCTGAATGCTGTGATGGGGGGGGGGGGGGTTCAGGGAAATGGTCACGGGTGGATGGGTCATGACGGAGGGTCTCAACATTCCTGTAAATGGCACGTACAATGGGAGTTACAGATGGATGAAAGGATAGGACCAACGGGATACGTCTGGTGGGTGTTTGGTCAGCTTTGGGGGCAAGGGCAGAGGCTCTTTCAATTCCTTGTATGCGTTTCAGGGCATTAGAGAGCACTCTTTGTGAATACTGGCGTTGTTCAAAACCGGTAGTATAAAACTTAGAACCCTGTCCCCACATGGTCTGAACGTTAGACTCGAACTTGTATAACTCAGCAATTCCTGTATTACTTTTACCTGTGTTAACCACTTAACACTGTTTGTTTTTCTAGACGGTTTTACCGTGCCCGATTTTGTTGTGTGTTTTTTAATTTGTACGTTTGGCCGTGTCTACAATCAGTTGCATTTTTGCCACCAGATGAAGGGTTTAAACCCGAAATGTCGTGGAATTTTTCTCAAACTTTTGGCAGGGCTGTAGTCAAGTCCACCAAGCTCGAGTCCAAGTCCGAGTCTAAGTCCATAAGGTCAAGTCCGAGTCCAAGTCCGAGGTCCGAGTCCAAGTCCAAGTCCGAGTCCAGTGTTCTCGAGTCCAATTCCAAGTCCAAACTTGTAAAACTTTCCGGTGCTTGGCTTTGAAAGCTCCCTGCTAGCCTAAGCTCAATATGCTGTGACAAACAAACCAAACAAATTACAAAAACGTCATGTCAAACTGAATGAAACTGATCAATTATATGTTCACAGCAGTACCATAAACACTGTAGCTTATGATATCCTCCATAGGCCTAACCCAGGTAACACAATGTAGGCCTTAATTGTACGGTAGCCTGTGTAAGAGGAGCTTGCTGTAGTAATCAGGACCTACTATTGCATTAAATCATGTCTTTGCTAATCCAGCTAATCTACGGTCCCCCAAAGAAAACTACACAATCAGTGTTCTCCACAGATTTTCAAGAGAAACGGTCAAGCGCAAAGAGCACAGGCAATGGCGAAGCACGTTGTTATGTGAGGGACTCCGCTGACTAGCTGTCTTTTTCAAGTTGGCAGATCCTACCCAGTACTCATAGGTACCATTTTCCAAATTTGTCACTTCATTTGTTTAAAAATATGTGCGAATCGGCCGTCATTTGAAAAAAAAGCAGTAGTCTATTGTCAACTTTTTTCAGAGGCGGGGCGGAGCTTTTGAAGGGAGCAGGATTTTTTTAGGGGGCGGTCGCTATTTCAGCGAGCGGCAATTTCCTTTCGGGGGAGGCCGCACCCCTATAACCCCTTGTGGAGAACACTGAAAACATACTTCCAGATACCAACAACTTCGCCTTTCCCACCCTCTTTCCACAAAAAGACAGACACATACACACTAACATACTAGATAAAAGAGTCAGCATTAAGCATTATCATAGTTGGATGCACATGCATGCAATTGCGTCCTGATGCCCTTACATACTGTATCACAGACCATATTAAGTGGTTGTAAAGATGCTGATAAGGAACTAATAAATCTTCCTAAAACCTAGATCTTTTCATGGTTCAAGTCCTCATAACCTACAGTACAGTAGACCTGCAACATCAAAGAAAACTATAGGCATGGAAAATACCATTGCTTTGGGGAGGATTATGAAATTTAAAATAATATGATGAAGAAAAAGGCTGGACTTGATGGACTCCACTTCAAGTCCAAGCCAAAGTCCGAGTCCAAATCAAAGTCCGAGTCTAAAAAATGGACTTAAGACCGGACCTGAGGTCAAGTCCGGACTCGAGTCCTTCAGCCCTGACTTTTAGCACTATTTAATACATCCTTTTTACCTACATATATGTATATATTCAACTCAGATCGAATGTACTACTATTTCACCTTCGACCTACCCATTCTAACTTCAATCTACCAAACTCGACCAAATGAATATTCATTCCCGCTTCGAGAGTACTATGGTAACAAGGAGAGAAAATTGAGTCACACAGGGTATTTGTAGCCTGTTGTATCGTCTGGAAATCACGAGCCGTGTTAGCTTAGTGCGTGATTACAGACGCTGCCCGGAAAGCAGCCGATGGCGGGTTTAAACCCTAGGGCGGTTCAATTTTTCTCTCTGGTATTTTCTTTCAACCTCTCCTTCTATGATAAGGGCTATGCTCTATCTTAGGATTGGTTTCAACTCAAATCGAATATACTACTATTTCACCTTCGATCTACACATTCTAACTTCGATCTACCAAATTCGACCCAATGAATATTCATTCCCGCTTCGGGACTACCATGGTAACAAGGAGAGAAAATTGAGTCACACAGGGTATTTGTAGCCTGTTGTCTCGTCTGGAAATTGGTTTTAAATCAGATCGAATGCACTACTATTTGACCTTCGACTATATATATATATATATATATATATAAAGAGTGCAAACTTTTGTACTATATATATATATATATATATATCAACATGTGTAGTGGTAGTTAAAGTTACTGGGTAGCAACCGGATTTGTTAAGGAATGATTTAAACGTATATGCTACATGTAATGAAAAATACTGCAGTCATTTATCTATTCAACCTTGTAACTAAGTTAATTTCAAATTAATAGTACGTGAAAGTGTTTATGTGATACAATCTTTGGCAACTGGTCCATAATCTGGCTAATCTAACTTATCTATTTTCACATGCCAACATTAAGGTACATGCAGTAAAAAAGAAAAAAAAAAGGCTGTGGGGATTTACAAACCTTTAATGAAAAGTATGTCCCACTGTAGTGTGACTTGTAGAAGTTAATACATTAACATTTTCTCTTTCCATATGTCAGTTAATAAATTACTATCAAATGTCATTTTTATAAGTAAAGTACGCTATACCTAGGGTTTATGCACTCCGCCATTTGGTAATGTTAATACTCCATAGTGTTACCTCAATCTAAGTTTACAGTAGTCAGTACAGCAAATTTTCGCCGACAGAAGTACTCCTTCAATTAGCCCCTATTTTAAGGCTTTCAAATAGCATCAGCCACTGAATGCACTTGAAATTTTATTTTCCACAAAATATTGGCAGAATTTCAAATAGAAACTGATTTATTGTGGAGAAATCCGAGCAAATTTTGATGCTTATAGCATATTTGTCTAATTCACGTTGGTATAACGCTGAAGCCAAATCGACGAATGTTTCGTTTGGTAGATACTGAACTGTTCAAGTCTATTCAGTTCGCTGCACAGTTTACTACAGGCGCTGCCTGCGAAGCCAATTCTAGGTATGTATTTCTGTGGTCCATCCACGTTGAAATTTGCACAGGGTCCTCCCTGAGTCTAAATGGCTTTTCTGCCCTCACTCGGAATCAAATAAAATTGGTTTCAACTTTTACACAGTTCATGTGTTTTCCTTATCTAACCTAATACAAAATTGCGTGACCATCCGAATCCAGTCTAAGCAATCATTGATCCAGTCAAGTAAAGGATTGAATCAGAGTTTCCGTCTTACATTTTGTTCTATGTGCAAGTCACATGAGAGAAAACATTGTTTGACAAAAGATATAAATGGTGAATAAACATAATTTTGCCTGTAATGAAAGCAAACTTGTAAGGTAAATAAACGTAGACGTAATAGTTTATGAGAGGGTGGAGAATGCAAGACCGAACAGGATTCCTGAAATTGCATAGCAAAGTATTTATTTAGCAATATGTTAAAGGAGCTGAGTAGTGGCGTACTTCCAAAATAAATACATCATACGAAACGAGATGATTACCCTCTGTGCGGGGCTAATTTTAAAAATATTAATCCTAATGCGTTTTATATTCTCATTTAAAATAATCTTGCAAAGTAATTTTGCAATAGCGTTCCTATACTATTTCTTGGGTTATTTTATTTTAAACTTGCAAGATATTTTACAATTTGTTTTTTGAATTTCTGGTTCGTTACTTTTTCTTCTGGCACCGGCAATTTTGAATCGTTTCCACTTGTATCGGTTCTGATTGATGCATCTACCCAGGCATGTAGCACACACAACTTACAACGTACGTACGTATGTAGTGTATTAGCGTTACTAGTAGCAAGGCACAAGCCTATTTCGCGCATCATTTGCAGGAGGTTCTTGAGCAACATTGTGGATTTTGAAGGTACTGAAACTGTTTTTTCGATCAATGAGTTTGTTTTTCGTGGTAGACCTAGGCCCTAACGCTAGCCTAAGTTAGGCTAACGTTAGTACTGTCAACGACAGTAACAAGTGTACTGTTACACCAGACACAGACACACTGCATGCATGGCATTGATAAGTATCGGTATAGGATCGAATCGATAAACCAAGAAGCATAACCGGATGTGACGTAACGAAGTCGGCGGGTCCGAGAATTTATTCTACTTTGGCGGCCACTCAGCTCCTTTAATGTCAAAGACAAATTTGAGCGACTTGTAACAAGTCTGTGTCAGCAAAATTTCTCACACTAAGGCCTATTAAGTCTAACGCACAGATTTCAACATCTGTATAGAAAATATTCACCTCGTTGTGGCTTTGGTTAATGTCAGGATTATTCCAGGTCTCATGTTTAGATATGACAGATTCTGTCGTATTAAAAATGAAAAGAAACGATTTTTAAAAATTAAAGAGCAAACTAAAAACACGGAGAAGTTATGGCGGTGCCGCTTACTGTGACAGTAATTGTCTGAAATAAAGTCCCTTACTGATGAGGTATAGCCTATAGACAAGATAATCGGGTCTTTATCCTTCAAAGATGCTGCCATTTTGGAGTGTTTGTGCGATTTCGTTCAACTAACTTGCTAATAAAGTATTCTCGTCTATTCTGTATATTCAGGTACTAGTTGGACGAAGTTCACTCACAAAGCAAAGTTTTTCATTTTCTGAGCAAATGAAAGAATCGACCTATTCTGCAATGATCACAGAAGAACACATCAGTCTGTCAACTATTGTAAGGAAGTTTAAACTACCATTGGTGAGTTGTTTTATAGAGGACACTACATTAACAACTTATCACACCGGTGTTTGGCTTGTAAGTGGTCGTAAACCCTCCATATACACTTACGTCTGTGCTTAAACACAGCCATAGATCATCACAAAATAATCTGTTATACGCCTTGAGAGGCACTCATGGAGAATGAAGTTATTAACGATTTTACATGTTCCAAAATGTTTGATAGACATCAATAACTTACAGAACGTTTGGAGGAACCTTATGGGAATTAGAAAGTTATGACTGGATTAGGGGACTACTTTGAAAGAAGGTATTCAGTAAAAATGCCACTCTAGGATGAGTGAAAATATTCTGTAAGATGTTCGTATTCAATATGGCAAACAACTGACGTATACGATGTCTTTTTGGTATTTTCTTAGAGAGTTCGAAAAGTTGGCGAGAAAAAATCGGTATTCATACTAAATGAAGTAAGAAAAGATGCCCAAGTCATATGCACAGATCCTCACAACAACGAAGTGTTTACTCTGGCCCTCACCTGTCCTCTTCGGCTTGACTATATTGATAACCAAGGCGTCGAAGCAATTGTTAAAGCCACGATACCACAGTTGTACCCAATTCTCAACTGGACATGGGGCTTATCCGAAATTGGAAGAACGCCACTCCCTCTACAACAGCGACAGACTCCACAGCCTTTGTTAGGAGTTTTGTGTCACTGGTTGAACAGCAAAGATGGTAGGTTAAAAGTTTTGGTAGTCAGGGTGGAGTCAATGGAACTCCATTCTGCCTAAATCACTAAACAAACGAGGGCACATGACTTCAGTACGAGACACTTCATTCCACCTGCCAGGAGTAGGGCCTATTTTGTGCACAAAACTCTTCTTGATACTTTCGAAACCAATGACTTGTTGTACCCTTGCATATCCGGTTAAAATCAAAATTTACAATACAACCAGTGAACTGATGAACGTCTCTGGAAAGAACTTCATGAGTATAGTGCCCATGTAACTCTTAAAACCGTCTTGAAAAAATGCAAAAATTACTCCTTATGTAAATATCTCTTCCTGCATTTTCAGGATTAGAGCTGGTATCTATGATCACGGATAGTTCATCAGAAACAAAAAATGCCGAAATTTTGTCCCTTAAGAAAAGGATAAGAGAACTTGGAAAACAACTTTCACAACAGCCTCGCCCTCCTGTCCCACCGAGAGCACCAAGCATTAAAAACAGGGACGCGATGACGTAAGTGCCAATTTATTGTTACACAGCTGGGTGTGTACGTCCGACGATTAAAAAAAAAGATCGTGTAAACGATTGCTCAACGAGAGATCGTCTAACTCCTTCGCCAACGACATTAGAGGCGACATATACGCATTTGGGTAACACTTAATTCAACATTTGCTTTAGATACGTCCGAAATTTTACCCAAGTTGGGCTTCAGTTACAGTTTATTTTTGTTCTTGCAAAATGGTAATTGAGATTCAAACATGGGCATGAAGCACTGATGAAAAAAACACGCTGGCATAGACAAAATAACTTGGAGTCGCTTGAAAAGGAACGTTGTTGCACCACTCTGGTGGGCCAAGAAGGGAAAAGGAAGGAGAGAAAACACCTTCTTTTTCAAAAGTTTCTCATTTTCCGAGAAGAATATTTTCCAAAGCTTGAAGTACCGTAATGCTGTTACTCTATACTTATTCATTACGTTCAATATAGTTGAGTAAGTACCTCAGCTGGTTTAAAAAGTGCACAGAGGTAGAACAACGCACATTGGATAAATTTTTATCGTGTGTTACCTTGTTGTGACATACCTATGTGAACTTCTGATACATTTTACTAAACAGTTCTTATATTTTACACTCTAAAATGTTGGACGATTATATCCTAACTTGGTTACTTGGTTAATACCTTTTTTCCATTTGTTTAAACATTGGGTAAGAAAGAGGGCTTCTAGGCAAGATGTTAAAAATACTCATTTAATGTTACAAATGCCCACGTTGGTTTAAGCGTTACCCAGCCTAGATAATGAGTTGAAGGCATACCTACAGAACTTTGGTAAAGCTTACAGTAGTACTATGGATAAAATGCCGTCGAATTTCACCAAAGGTGTAGACGTATGTGGCTATTCCATAGTTCTTCCCCATGATAAAGAACTAAATAAATCATAGACAGTTACGATACAAAGGTACAACCATTTTCGTAGGCTTGGTGTATACAGCTTCTCAAAAAACATTTAGTGTGTAGTATTTCCCCTTGGTGGGGGTACATCGTGCTTTTTTATTGGTAAAAATTTCGGTTTAGTATGTTGTGAAAAGCTGTATAGTTTCTGTAGTGTAACCCAACACTTTCCGTTTTCTGATACCAAAAATTTCACATCAAATAGTTTTTATTTTCTAGGATGAATCTAGTGTGTTTATGATCTGTTATAAAGATAATTGATTCACTTTGGGAAAATCAGTCGAAGTAGCCTACTTCTTGTATATGACTCTATTATTGCAGTTATGAGCACGTTCTACCAACTCCAGCGCCTCGACAACCACCTCAGTTGAATGTAGAACTTGAGAAAAGGCAACAGGTGTGTGTTATTTACATGTCTTCATAAAATGGTCTGAAAGTACATCTAAATGATAGAAATTTTTTAAGTGACTATTTCGGAACAGCAACGTCTCGTGGATGTAAGCGTTTTGTTGTGAAAAGGTTCTATACCTCTAGCCGACAGAGGTGCACATTCAGTAAGACTCGGACTGCTAGTCCAACTAAGGAGTCGCTTGAGACTTTCTCAGTGAAAATTTAAATTACTGGAATGCGGAAATCCTCTTACTGAAATGGCACTCTCCTCTACTTCCCATCTTCTTCAACAAATGCCTCGGACTTGACAGTTGAGAGACTAGCATTGATACACAATACAGCTTAAAGGCAATAGGCAGTCGCCCCAAAATTTTCTTTGAAAAATCATCAAACTCTTGCAAATCTCCTCTTATCGCATAACAAGCACCTCTGAAGACGTTTTGAACATAACTATCACAAGCAATAGGTAAAGCAAGGAGAAATTTTCCTTAAATTTCACAATTCACTAACAAAAAGTTTGTCACATGAACAAAATAAACCATTCATGAACTAGAGTGACCGGGCATACTCACTCCGATTTGGGTGACTGCATTTTCCCTTTAAGTAGATAAAGACAACTAAGTTGATAATGATCAGCTCAAGGAAATACATTAGCTATCCGCCTCTTGCAACTGCACACGCACTGAAATAAAAGGAAAAGATATCCTCCAAAGCGAATATTAATGTAAACATTATCTAGGATGCAAGTAAGATTTAGATAATGCACGTATACATGATAGGCACTGTTTGTATAAAAGTTTGAAACCGGGTATTTGAAGAGTAATTGAAAAGTCATTGTTTGAAACCTGAACCCTCGAGAGGCTATAATCTAGCTTTAAGCGATGGAGTTTGCAGCATAATTTATGATACCGCAGTCTAACTAGAGAAAGGTAAAGGGTTTTGAAAGAGTCAATATATGATGTGAAAGAGCTGTTTTTGTGTTAACAGCAGACTACCGTGTATGAGCCGGGTCCGTAGCATAGTGATATTTAGAAGCAATTCTCGCACAAAGTTTGATTATGTCCCGCATTTTATAAGCTTTGCATCTTACGACAGACCTTCGGATGGGACCATGCAGTTTCCTCTTCATGACCACTGTCTTTCCCTCGAACTGCTATTTGAGAAGACTTTAGGCCTGCCTTTAAAGACTTGAGACTGGACTAGAAACATGTTGACAACTCCGGTCAATTGCCAGTGTAGTAAACAAAAACATATCCTAAATATTCTCGTAGAAGTATCCATTAATAATAGGTAGTAAAGTTGAAGTGGTATTTTACTCCCCATTGCAATTTTGCATGTCATGCATTTTTGTAAAAGAATTGAGTAAAATAATGGTGTGAATTCATCTTCTTGTCATGTTTTCATCATCTACAGGAGATTGCAAAGTTGAAAAAAGAAAAACAGGTGAGAGTGATAAAATACTTCTAACGCTGCAAACAGGCTTAATTACACTGATGAATGGTGCATTTTGATGAAAAGTTTACATTCTTTTGGCAGTTTTGAAATTCTCTTGCTTCTTATGGATATACAATAAAATGTAGCAGGATAAAAGTTTACTTACCTGTGGAAGGTGTGTTAATCTTGATTCAACCACTTCTAGCCATCCGTTATTGAGAATCCTGCATTCTGATTGGTTAATCGCTGACCTGTTATTCCACAACATACGGTCAGTAAACGTAAACACTGATAAAAATGAAGTTTTTCACACATGTTTGGTGGTAGAATAGGGATAAACAAATTTGTAGGACTATTTCGGACTATTACTGTCTCATAAACCGTCTCGACTCCAAAGTTGCAAAATAACGGACGAGGCTTCGCCTCTTCCTTTTTTTTTTTGGCCAAATTTGGAGTCTCGACGGTTTATTCACCAATAATAGTCCGTCAAATGCGATTTATTCCTTAACTGATTTTACTGAGAAGTTCTAGGTAACCTAGATACTGGCAGAACTTTCAACATTGTTGGTTGGTCGGATAGTGACAGTTTATACTACATGTACAAAACGCTTTTTAAACAGCGCCCTCTTTTACCTTTCAGGACCTTATTGTCAGCCTCAATAAACATCAAGTAGAAAATAAAGCACAACAATCCAAGATTTCACAGCTCTTGGAGGAGATATCTCGTTTGAAGAAAGGAAATTACTTAATTCAAGTCGATGTTCACTCAGCATCTAACCCTCCATACAAAGTACCATCGCAACGGAAATTTTCGGATGAATCCGTAACAGACATTTTAAAATTTTTAGATGGCATTGGGTTGTCAGATTATTCGGAGACATTTGGTAAAGAACAAGTGGATGGAGCATTGCTTTGCGATTTGGTTACAGATGGAGAAGAGATTTTCATTAACGAGCTGAAAATGAAACGACTTCATGCGAGGAAGCTTATAATAGAAATCAAGAGAAGACTATAACGCCAAAAAGTTTCCTTTCAGAAGCACCGAAGTAGTTGAAAGTATTTCAAACCTTCAAACGAGTAAATTAGTATAAACTTTCTTCATTACGAACTGCAAGGATGTAGTTTCAAATGTTCATAAAAATGTGGACCTTATTTAACCAAATAAAGCGGTGGATTAACCAGTGGTGTATAATTCCTGCGAAATCAAGGCAGTGGTGCATGCCAAGTGTAGGCGCCGAAAGTAACCACGGCTAGCAATGCAGTTCTGATGAAACCTACTGCATGGTCAAGTGGTTAGAGCATCCGACTTGCAGCCGAGAAGGTCTGGGGTTCGATTTCTGGCCAGGTCATACCAAAGACTTTAAAAATGGAACCTACTGCCATTGTGCTTGGTGCTCAGCATAAGCAATAGAGTAGGAAAACAAGCCAGTGAGCCACAACTGGAAAAATGGCCGTGACCGGCTCGACTTAAACCAATTGGTTAGAAACTGAGCCGTAAAACCTCATCTAACTCTAACTCTGATGAGACCTTGGCAAGTTTTTACAAAGTAGTGTAGCAAGTAAAGAGACTGCCAACTTAGCAGGCTACACAGTATATTTCTTGTTCGGTCATGTATGGGAAGCTTTAAAGAGGGGCTGAGCAAACAGAGTCTGCTCCGCTGGGTAGTGGGGTGTAGCTGGAAAGACCTCTCTCCATCTTACACGCTTTGTAACAGTTGATCACCCACCACAAGAAAACAAGATCCACAGAGAAACTCTTTTGCTTAATTTGACCTCTTTTCTCATCGCCCGGGACGGTGAAAGGGGGAAAGGGGTTTTAGAGTCATATCTACAATTGTAGATGCCGTAAGGAAAAGTGGTTTATGATCTTATGACCTCACATTCACGTTATTCTCGTACTGATGTATTTACAGTCAATATTTTTGTTGGGAGAATGAGAAAAGTAGCAAGGAAAAGGCTATCACACCTCATGGTTCGTTTTCTTAGTGTAGTATGTACAATGTTGGCTATGGTAGGTTACGATGCGATAGAGCGTACCCTTTTTCAATAACGTAACATCCTCCTATTGGCAGAGACTTTTGTTGGTGAATTTCAGCATACGCTGTGTATTCTAGTGCATCTCCATGGCTCACCACTTGTCAACTCTATAAGTATATCGTGAGTTGTTCGTACAATTTGGTCTCATTTCACTTTTCTTCTCCTACTTTCCTCCTTTACAAACATTGTACCAAGACATAGCATAGGGGCAACTGGTGTCACACACGTGAAATTGATTTATAAGGGTGCCAATCGACGTATACCTGGGCCAATCGACAAATACCAGTTGTAATCAACACATCACCTGTTTTTACGTTTTGATTTAAAGCAGTGGCGTGGATCCATCTCCAAAAGTGGGGGGGGGGGCGACTTTTCACCACTTGCGAATCGCCATCCTGGGGGAGGGGCCTAAGGGGAGGGGTGTTCACCTTTCCTTTGAAAAAATGAAATTAGAAGGTGTCTTTATGGCAAATGGTGCCATATATGGGCCCAGTTTAGCTTTTAAAATGTAGTGTCAATTAGTAATCTATGTTATATTACAAATTCATCACAGTTTTAGTTTTCATTATTTTGAAAAAGTGGGGGGGGGGACTTTTGGAGATGTCCCCCTTCCAAAAAAGTGAGGGGGACGCGTCCCCCATCCCCCCATGATCCACGCCCATGACTTAAAGTGTGATTCATATTGCCTCCCTTTAATTGATGTGAGCTGAGTAAAACTGGTTTATGTTGGTTTCAATCGACTTCTCAATGGATGTGATACCGATGGACTGCCAAAATGGATAGTTTTCGTAGTCTCTGCCACCGTGCTTTGGGTGAACAGGAGTGCTTCGAGAAAGGAGCTTTTTATCTTAAGATTTTACTGTGTTATCCCGCTCATGCAATAAGGCCGGTTCATACTTTCAAATTTCTCGCGCGATAAAGCGACCAATAACCACATATGGTCAAAATATCGTTGCCGCCAGTTCGATTCACGGTCATCGCTTGAAGTTGAACATTGTTCAACCTTTCTCGCAAGCTCTCGAGATATCGCAAAGGAAACGGCTTCTGATTGGCTGCTTGGTAGGTGAACGACCTTTTGAAACGAGCTCACGATCCTACTCTTCAACAATGGCGGACCTTTTCAGATACCAGCCCATTACATGTATTCGGGTTCCGTGCGACTATCGGCGGCCTGATTGTGACAGTGAGAGTTGTCGGAATGGAGGGAAACAGTTATTGCTTTCCACGAATTAAGACATAAAGGTTAGTAAGGCAGGATTTTCTTGTATTCCCTAAAATTATTACGGTAATCAATAGTGTACTTTGTCGTAGAGCCGATCAAACCGCATACAAATGTACTGCACTTGGCCTTTGCATAGGCAGGTATTGGGAGACTGCATTGCATGGCAGTACTGCGAAAGTTTAGCTATGCGAGAAAACTGAAGTATGAATCAATTTTACATCGGCATATCGAGACCCAGCTAACATCCTTAAACACAGCTTTATAGCGCTATAATGAAGTATGAACAGGCCTATAACCTGAAGTTAAAGTCTTAGCTAGAGTGACAGGTCAGTTTGTTAAGAAAACACCACATCTGTTTCATCACGTGTTATCGAAACTGAATGTCTCTTCCCCTGTTTTGTATGGACAAATGTTATCTGACAACATTCAAAGTTTACAAAAGGAATGAAGAAAATGCAAAAATGAGCATTCTGTGATATTTTAACAATTTGGAAGTGGCGAAAAAGTGGGAAACGTTTCGCGCTGTGTATTTAGCTGTTGATAGTATAAGACTTAAATTCTGATTCATTGCCATTTAACGACACTCCCAGTGTTTAACGCAAGTTGTAGTTTTCCTCTGGTGATGTATATGCAATCTTGTTCTCTGTATGCTTTAAACATGTACGTTACACTTTCAGTTGTCTAGTCAACAGTAACTTAAGTCTTGCACGTCAATTGCTGCCGTTATGCTAAATATTCTTGAATATGGATGGAATATTTTGCTTTGTTTTGTCCCCAGAGCAGATGGTTTCATGTTCCCACAAACCTTGCTCAAAGTTGAAAAGGCATTAGGCTGCCAACTACATTCTGGCACAAGGATTTGAGTAACGTCTTTATGGAAGTTCAGTATGTTAATAGTTCTCTATAGGGCAAGAAAACTACAACAAACAAACAAGAATCACAAACATGATATGTGTCTTTAATGGGCAGGAAACTTGCCCTCCACTTCTTCCCAGATTTTAAAAAATATTAAACGACTGATAAAAAAAAAAGAAATACAAGAAATGAGGGAGAAGTAACGATACCAGATCGAGTAATTCTGAGGGAATTTTAATGCAATGAATAAGTTGAAATGAAAACGAAATTGAAACATAAATACAAAATATCTTAATAAAATGTTAACATGTTTCTTGGACGGTCTTCGTGCGCACCTACCGTAGCATTTATCACAAATGCGTAGCTAGTAAGCAAGGTGGGTAAAGGGACGGTTGCTGTCAGAAAATTTTGATACCTCAATGAAATTTTTAAGTGCATGGGAGAGAGGCGTCCTCACCCCCACTAAGTTCGTGACCTGCCGTCCTGAGAGAAGCTGTCCTTAAGAATATCAGATGTACGCCATAGTATACAATATGGTTCCTGCGCGCACACTTCAGAAACCTAACCTTATAAATGGAAATCCGATTGCTCCATAACATCTTTCCGCGCGCAAATAAACAGGTGTCTTATCACGACTGTTTTCACTAAACAACTTGTGGAATTGCCTAATTATTTCTTTCTGTAGGATAGCTTTACATGAGTTATGGACATTTATTTTACAAATTACATTAACAGAAAAGAGGAGACTATGGGAGAACCTCATCGAATGTGTTCGTATCCTTTTTTGGCGGCTTTAAAACCTCATAATAGAGAAATGCTAAAGTGTAACCAGCGAAACCCTTGACTTATCACATATGCAACAGTTGTGAATTGCGGGACCACATCTTGCTTAGGAAATAGACTCTTGCAATTTCAATCAACATAAGCTTGTACCAGTTTAAATACGCAAAATGCCAGTTTAAGGTAACGAACGTTAAGCTGCATACGTTGATTTTAATTGGGCAACTGCTCCCCAAGCCATATTTGAAATGGCACATTCCGATTTAAATTGGTAACTTCCCTGTCGTAACCACACTGTTTGTGCAGTTACTTTTTCTTGTTTTCAACAGCCTTGCATTTTCTTACTTCTAATCAGTGGTAGAGCAAGAGGTGGGAGGGGGGGGGGGAGACGATTATCGCCCTCAGTCGGGGACCTCAATGCGTAACATAAAATCCGTAGTCCCGACGACAGTCAGTCGCCCCGACGATCTGCTTAATTTTGCTCTTAGGAAGGACAGATTTTTAAATAAAACCCAAAATTTTTAATATTTCTTCAATAAAACCTACAGTTTTTAATATTTCTTCAATAAAAATCGAAATTTTTAAATTTTTTTCCAATAAAAATCCAAATGTTTCAAGTTTTCTTTAATACAAACTCTAAATTTTCAAAGGCTTTAAATACAGGCTAAACAATATTGGCACGCGAATGGCGCCAAAAATTTTACGTTCAACATAACCGCGTTGCCTTGGTCGGAGCTTCGAGTTACTGCCCCCCTCCTCCCCGTCGGGGAGCTTGGTCCCCCTGTCGGGCAAATCCTTGAGCTGCCATGCTTCGTATACATAGACACGCCAGTCATAAACGTCCAAAGAAATTTTAACGTATGTTTTGCCGCACAGCAAATGCGAATCGGAGGACTCCTACACATGTAACACTAGTTCAGACATTGAATAGAATTGCCGTTTGCTATTCTCTTGTTGTTAGTCATTCTTATAAACTTGTCAGTTTTGCATGTGCATGGGTCGGTTTATGCTTAGTCTGCTATGGAAAAACTAACCTGTTCATCTGACGTCTCAGGCAGATTCCAAGGTGGGAATTTTTACTGTTAAAAATTTCCATTTTTACGTATATTCCTCGTTGAATCAAGTCAAGTCAGTCTCCGCTGCAAAACTCCTACGTCCATCCAAGATGATCTCTCTACTTGTAGATGTATCTCGGGGTTTGGTTTTCCTTGTTGATATGGTCTTCGTTATTTTATAAAGTTTAACCTGGTGAAAATCAAAGACTTTGCACCCTCTAAGTTACTTTAATACTTTAAAAATTATCATTCTGGGCGAACCTTGCAAGTATGTTAAAGGCTGATCGATAAACCTTTGAGGGTGAATTCAATTTTTATGTCTCTCAGATTGTGGTTTAGGTTCCAACCCCAGTTAATAATTTTTATCCAGTAGACCTTTTATTTTCTTTGCTTGTGTGCGAAGTCAGGTTTGCACGAAAAAGGAACTTTTCAGTAATGCTTCAGACGAATAACAGTTGCCAAAACATACTGTATAACAGGCATTACTTTACATTGTATCGAAGGCCTACATAGACTGCAGGATCTCCAAAGGCGTGCATAGACCCCCCATAAAAAACACCGACACCCCCTCCCCTTAGACCCCTCCCCCAGTCCAAAGATCAGTAAATGTCGCAATGAGAAAACGTCCAGGCTAAAACACTGGCAGGCCTCTGGATCCCAACCGCTTAAAACTATAGCGGCCTGACGAGGGGGATAGCCTAATACAGGGGTGTGCAACCTGCGGCCCGCGACTTCCCCCTGTGCGGCCCGCGAACCAATTTCGATTTGCCTAATTTTTGGCCCTTGTACGTCTTGTTATTTGACCACAACTTAAACTTGACGTAAGTACAGGATGTCATGAAAACAACTTAGAAACGATCACTTCCTTTGATGTAAGGTGGATATTTTCGACCATTTTATTATTTGAAAACTAAAGAATTCACTTGTAATACGCATTCTAAATCTGAATTAACATATTTGTCTACAAAATAGAGATGCATTACACGGGACAAGTTTCGCCAACGATTAGTAGGCCCATACTACGATATTATTCGAGTTCATGTGAATCTGCCTAGATGGGCACACTGGTCACTAACGGGGAGGGGTGGGGAAGGGGTGAGGGTGAGACGCCACTCTCGTATACACATCTCTTTTCCACTGCGGCCCAGATGGTCACAGCAACATGATTGGCCCGGTGTTCGAAAAGGTTGCACACACCTGGCCTAACACATTAAAATTAGTGGGAATCTTTGCATTTGATGATGCATTATGAACCAAAATATATCCATCCTGAGACTTAATTTTTCATCCAGAGACATACTCAAACCTCAGAGCTCTTGGGAGCTTCGCCCTCCGGAATCCACTAGGGATCCTTAGGCCGGCCCAGTGTTTTAGCCAGCCCCTATTCGTGCGACGCGACAAATGTCGCACAAAAAAATCTGACAAGCAAATTCTACCCGGGTGTAAATTTTGAGGTTCCTCATTAGGGCAGAAATCCACTCAAATATTGCACCATTTGCGATCTACGCACTTTACGAATTCCAAAAATTTCCAAAGGGGAGGGGGACACCCCCTCACCACCCCCACTTAAACCTCAGAGCTTCCGGGGGCTGCGCCCGCTGGACCCCACCAGGGGGTCCTTAGACGGAGCCCTGGACCCCACCCGCTAAAGCTCGTTTTCGTACTACGCATCACCAGATCCGTCGGCAAAACATAATCTCTACCCCACCCCCCAAAGATAACACCTTCACTACGCCCCTTGCTACGAAGAAAATGCCTTGTAACAGTGAAAAAAAATAACTTTTGAAAGCGCACAATTCAGTGATAAGAAATCTGTGGCTAGACAGTACCAGCCTATGGGCGCTACCCACGCACAGGGAACGAAGCCCTCGCATAAAGCCCGGGTCACACAGCCACGACTACCAGCGACTCTTCGTCTTAGACAATTTGCATAAATCGTAGACACTGTGGTGCACCGACTGCATCCAACTACTATTGAACATGTTCAATCGGGCCGACGGCTAACGACACGACGGAACTCTAGTCGTGGAACCGGCCACACCGCCACGACCACAGATGACGCGGTGGGTGGTCGCCGTCGTGTCGTGGGTTGTCGTGGCAGTGTGCGCCGTGCTTAAGAGCAATGGTCCAAGGATGGGGTCCAGGGGTCCTCCCACGAGGACATCCCAAGCTTAAAGCCCCTGTATGTGATTTCCTAGGTTTGAGGGACTTTCTGTCACGATTAGAGTCATGGAATTTCAGCATTTTCATCAGCAAAAAATGCCAAAAATCATTACCATTGTCTAGATTGAATGCCTGAAATTTAAAACCATGAAGTACAATCTTTCGAGGAGGGTGGCTGGCGCTCGTAACAGTTGCCATGATTCACATCTGGTAAAAGTTGAAATCAACAATGATCTCAGTCCTCCCGGTTTCGAAGTGAATTGCATGTCATTATCTCATTCAAACTCTCCAAGTATCGTCCGGGTAAAAATCCTATACATATGACGTGCTTCCGTGCAATCATCAGCACTACTTGTATGATATCTTGCAACAAAGTTAGCTCTCGAATGAGGTAACAATATACTGACTGTTTCTTCAGCACAAAGTGATATTGTGAACCCAATTTTAAATTCTCGCTTTCTTCTAATTGATATTATTGATAGGGTTAGGCATACCTCTAGATATTAAGGTTCTTTTGTCACTCATTCTCTATAAGACTTTATTCTCATGAGAGTATGCACCAGTTTTAATCTTTAATGTTTAGACTAGTAAGACTGGCAAAAATTATGACCCTATTGAATACGTGATTTGATGAGCCCCTCAGCAAAGTCAATAAGCTAGATCATTCACCTCTGCTAATGTCTTTGTAAATAATTATCGTCAATTTATTTTTATGATGATACAGGGCATTACTAATGACATGACACATAATAACTGAATAATTAACATTACAAAGGTTTAGAGTGCTAATCACATAACTGTCATTTTGTAAGCCTATAAAATTACTATCAATGGAAAGTAGTATTCACAGTGTAAAATGCAGTAAATTGAAAGAAGGAAGCAAACCTCAACAGTTTCTTTTGTATAGACAATACAATGATTTGTAAAAGTAGTCTGATGAAACCATGCATGAGTTGCTCTTTGGCAGCGGCGTAGGAAGATGTTTGACATTAAGGGGGGGGGGGGCAGGCCAGATGTGACTTCTCGACCTTGAACCCCCTTCCCACACTAAAACACATTTGCTCAATGTGATTCCTCCGATTTTAATTTGAGCAAAATAAAAAAATATTCAAAGCAAAAGGAAACAAAAGCAACACCATGCAGGAGTGATTTTTTGTTTAGGAGGCTCTGGAGGACTGGGGATTTTGTGGGGGTGACTCCCGTTTACTATCTAAGCGGAGCGCCACAATAGGTTGGCGCGGAGCGTACCAAGAAAATTTGAGATTTGAATACGTCCCAGATCGCCGGAAATGGCACTTGTCAGGCTTGATAGCAGCCATCAAGATGTGCAATTTTTGTGAAAAAATGAAAAGCTTGATTTGATTTTTTTTATAAAACACATTTCTGTGAGGACAGACTAGTTGAGCTGGCCTGGACTTGGGGTCCGAGGATTGGAAGTTTGAACCCCATTTACTATCTAAGCAAAGCGCCACCACAGGTTTACGTGGACGGAGCGTACCGAGAAAATCTGAGATTTTAATACTTCCCAAATCACCGGAAGTGGCGCTTGCCAGGATTTTTGAAGCCATCAAGATGTGTCCTTGTTGTGCAAATTTTGTAAAGTTTGATTTGAATTTAACACTTTAAGTCTGCTACAATGTATCCGACTTCATTCAAAATTATTCAGCGTTGAGTTATCCCCCATGGGTTTCAGTGGATTAGTTGGAACTGAGATTTTCTACAGCCAGAGAGGTAGCCCGACGATTTGCCCGGCGAACGGCCAACGACCCGAAGCTCCGACAGCCCCAATGCCGTCGAGTATTGGTGAGGTGGGATTTGAAGAAAGCCTGTGTACTAGCCTCTATTTCATTGGGTCATATAATGCATAAAATTTGTATATACTAGAGAAGTTAAGTTTCGAGTTGATTATATGCTTTTTCCGGAATCTAAACTGTAAAACTGCAAAGCGCGCGAAGTGCGCGAAAACTTTTCGGGTCATTTTTCACAAAAAACATATGCCTATGTAATTATTAAAAACAATAAGAAAGAAAACCTGTAGGGGTTCAAGACCTTATAGGAGATGATATGCATTGTATCGAAACTACCTTGACTATCCGATGAAATAGCCAAATATTGCTCGGTGAGTCCTTCCTGGCCGTACCGCATGACACACAAGACAACAGTAGCTAGGCTTTGCAATATGGGATGAAATTTACGACCTCTGCATAAACTGTGTACTTTTCCTACGTGTTATGGTAAGGGGGAAGGACTTTCGCTATCTAGTGATGTAGAATGAAACTATTGAAGAAACCAGAATATCTCTCCTGCGCGCGTAGCGCGCCGAAAATTTTAGGTTTTTATTGTTTTTATTGGAGAAATTGTCCTCTTAAGAACAAAAATGGGTAAACGAAACTGTAAACTGTCGCAATTATTGGGGGGGGGGGCCAAAATGACATTTGGCCCCCCTCAAATCATATTGGGGGGCATGGCCCCCTTGGCCCCACCCGGTTCCTACGCCACTCTTTGGTCAAGTGCACTTTTGTAGAATTGGATTAGGGGGACCAAGTATGTGTGAGAAAATAGGCAAGACGAGCTGTAGTATCATTGATTTAGCTATTGACTTTGGTATACACAAGAAAGGTTCGTAGCAGGGGCGTAGCTATGATGAAATTTTTAGGGGGGCCTAGGTATCAAATGGGGTGTCATGGCATCGATTGCCGTGCTTAATTCTTACACATTTTATTAGAACACGCACAATTTTGGGGGACTGACAAACATCTGGGGGGCCAGCCCCCCCCCCCCTCGTGGCTACGCGCCTGGTTCGTAGTAATTGAAATCAGTATGTACAAACAAATCTTTCACCGTAGTTCTTCTAGATGTTGCATTAGATTTTACCTTCATGAAGGATGGCGGACCAAGCTTTTACAGCCTCGAATTACCCAGATTACTACGAAGAAGTTGTCAAGTTTCGAAAACAAGGCTTCCGAGTTTACCCGAAAGATATAATTTGTCGAAGATTTGTCCGAACTAAAGATGAACTGAGCGCAGTGTATCAGACACCTCTTAAGTACTACTTTGCTTTCGGAGAAACAACTTCCATTTGCGGTGAAAGTGACAAGAAATTTCAATGTACCTGGCAAGAAGCATGATGATGCTAACCTGAAGGCCGGGAGTGTGCTAATGCTACATTTTATCGTTAGACCAAAGAGAACCCTTGCTACAAGTGCCGAACTTGGAGATGTGGTTCTTCCTATCCACGCCGAACAGCTGCACGAAGTTTTACCGACGGGTAAGATCAAGTCACGAAGCACACGAAAAGGTTGAAAGATCGCGGTTAAGCCACTACTTGAGGTTCGGTCTTCCATCTGAGGCACAGCAATGTTTACTTGAATGCAGAGGGGTGGGGTAGGAAACAACGGTTGACTGGCGGAAAGGTACATCTTGAAGATGTTAAAATGCATTTCTTACTTTGGGCATTAACAGCTAGTGCGAGCACCCTAAAACATCTAAGGAAAGTGTTGGATCAGTATTATTGAAAATCACTGGGCAGTGCATTCGTGATTTTCGACTTTGGAAAGTATGGGCCAGGCGTTGTACAAAGGTGAGGGCAGAGAGTAGACGACTCTCTTTTTGTATTACTCGTACCACTAATATCATGGAGCTCCATATCGTTTCGTTGTACCTCCATGGTATAGCTCCATGCTGATATGGTACTCAGATCATGGAGCTACACCGACCATGCCCAGATGGACAACTTTGTATATAAATGACATGAAGCATTAAAAAATTGCTCCCTGTCTGCTCGCCTCAGGATCATTCAACCTAAATAGTGACTCCATTATTCCTTTCTGCAGAACAACTTGGTTGAAATTTAAAAAATGTCACATTGTTATTTTTGTGTCTTCAGAGCATTTTTAAATGTTTAATTCATCATCCTAATTAGGGTCCTGGGCCCTTAGACGTTCTCGCACGATCCCGAGGCGTTTTCGGTGTCTATTGTTCTCTTCATCCTGTATCCGTCCCCTGGCATAGTCCTAGCGGTTAGGCATATAGGGGCATGCAATGGCTAGGGTATTTTGGGAATTTGCATCAAATTCCCCGTCTAAGCAGACCATGATGACAAAAATTAAAGTCTTTGCAGGAAAATAAAATTTAAACAATGCCCACTTTCTTTCGTCGCTTCTTTGACAAGAAATATTCTGCTTTATTACCTTACATGGACCATGGAGGTAAGAAATCACTGCTAACTTAAGCACGTAAAGGATGGGAGCCTTAAACAGGTTACCAGTCAACAATATTGTACTGTGGAATTAAACCACAGCCTGTGTGGAGGCGCCTAAAAAGTAGACTACTCTGGGAAGAGATATGACAAAAAGGCCAAACAATTAGTTATGTTATACAAGAACAATTTGTGTGAATTAAAAAAGAAAGTGCTAAAACAGGGTTAAGTCTTTACATCTGCCAGCTACTGAAGCTATACCGCAATGCAACATTAAACAACCAGAAATCCCAAACGCTTAGTGATTCCTTGATGAAAGGGGTGATTTGTTGCACTGAGGTTCATTCTTCAAATTTATACTTCTTGACTATATCACTTTTTACGATGTTTTCACGAGTTGACATCTGCTGACCTCATATGACCTTTGAACCTCACCAAAAAGTGAAGAAAGGACATGCCTTAGGAGAGATTTATACTGTGACCCTTTGTTTTGAAGGGTCATTCCGGTTTCTTTACTTTGAGCGTACAAAACACGTTAACATGACAACGTGACACGAGGTATACAACGAAACATGCAAAACATATTCTAAAACACAAACAAACATTTATACACTAATAACGTCAAAATATAACGTAGACAGATAGTTCATTTTTTTTAGGCAAGTCTATACTGGCCATGCATGCAAAAGTTCCAAGAATACTTCAGCGAAGCGAGTCCTTAAAATTCGAGTTCATTTATGGTTGGCGAACTGATGACTATGTTATCCGTCTTTTGAATCGTAACTCCTTTGTTTACAGTCTGCTTGTCGTGCCGAGTAGATAGTAACGAATTTAGACCACCTTAAAATAGTTTCTTTCAAAATACAAAATCCAGCCTGCATAACATTTTTTCTCTGAGTTCCACCCTAACATCTGCACAGTCAAATATTATCCAACAAAAAATTATGGTTGTCTCTCTGCTTTTTTGCGATACTCTCTATCTAGTGATTACACATAATTTAAAGACTCGAGCCTATCTAAGTTTCTCATATATGCCAAATTACAACTTTATATGCTTTTCTATCATAATTTCTGTACACTTTCCTAAAAAATGACCTTATAATTTGTATTGCACCGAAGGTACCATTTCGTCTTAATACATAAACATTCAAAATTTTGCTATGGCGTTTTCTCTTTCTCCCACTTCTTCTTTTCTTTTACATCAACACAAGCAACATCAGATCATTCAAATACAAACTTAAACTGAAAAGAATCTGAAGAAAATTTTTACGGAATACTCACATGATGAATTTATATAACGTGACAGCACCCGAGCCTTTCCATCTCCATGTGAGCCCTGGACATATACATTCGCAAGCTTTCATAGTTATAATCTGGCTTCCACAATTACTTTACAAAATAGTACTGGCTTCAGCACATTAACCAGTTAACCAAGTCTATTGGCACACAAGGCATGAATACAAGTTCTCTACAATAATTTCTCAGAGACTGCACCTCAGTTACTAGCTTCACCAAATTGATGGCCACGCCCGGGGCCTATCAGTAAATACAACTCTACCAACTGCACCTCAGTTTTCTTTGCAGTTAACCTACTGGCCTCCTGGAGTAAAGTGAAAACACTGACATCCCACAAAAGTTGAACACACATCTTCCCAAGAATTTTTGCATTACAAATACCACAATACAAAGCACAGCTTACTAAAATGATGCATGGCCTCAGCCCCTACATGAATAGACCCAACCTACCATTGTCCTGAATAACTGGAGAGGTTGCATACCTAAAGGTGCTCTTACTCACAACAATGATAAAGGGCAATCTGGGTGCAATTTTACTGTCACACATACCCTACTCGTCTGCGTGAGAAACCGAGCCCTGATACCCATCAAAGAACTCTTAAAGCATATGTTATTATTAATCTTGCTATAGTCACATCATTCTTTACACGTGTTCATTCATTCATTCATTCATTCATTCTTTATTCCAGTATAAATTTTTTGAAAAATGTATAAATAGGATAAAAAATTATAACATTCAAAGGAACAAAAGGTTAAGACACGTAAAAAAATTAAAAGAATAAACAAGTAAAGAAAAACATAAAAATACAAAGTGCATCATAAAAGTCGTTATAAGAAACTACAAAAATTGGTCCAATAAACCATTTTGAATAAAAAGAGCTGCTCTGTAAATAAAAAACATTATTAGGTAATTCAAATTTGAGTTATTACTGTAACAGTTATATTTCTGAACAAGTAAATGTTGTTCCCCGTAACTTTACCTTTACAATAGTAAAAGAATTCAGCCTTAACTTTTCGTTGGTCACAAAGCGCCGTTGGTCACAAAACCGGACACAATTTGGAGGTACCCCCACTGTCTATTTAGTTTACGAGGTTTTCATAGGCCTATTTTTTTTACCTACGATGACTTCATATGAACTTCGACCTCCAACAAACCTATAAGGCTACCTCTCTCTTAAAGTGACACATCTATATACCAAGTATGAAAAGTTTCCATGATCCCTGTCTTGAAACAGTCTTTTTCACGGTTTTCGGTTTGGACCTCTGATGACCTCAAATGACCTCTGACCTCCACTAAAAACAATAGCCTTTCTTCCCCTCAGTATGATAAAGTTATATGCCAAGTACTAAAATTGTCCATCATTGCTATCTTGAAATATCATATTTACAAACAGTTATTAATAATTTCGTATTTTCACCTCCGGTGACCTCATGTAATCTTTGACCCCTATCAAAACCAATAGGGTTCATTTTCTGACTGTACTGCATTTACATACCAAGTATGAAAAGCATCGATGTTTCCTACCTAGAGATATCGTGTTTACAAGGTTTTCGGTTTTAATCTCTTTGACCTCACATGCCCTTTGACCTCCACCAAAAAACAATAGAGATGTTTTTCTTAACATGATAATTCTATACCCCAAGTATGAAAATTATCCATCATTACTATCTTGAGATATCGTGTTTACAAGCAAAGCGTCACAAACACACATACGCAAACATACATACACACACAATCTCCTGCGTGATTGCATAGATTCCTTTTGCCTTCGGCAAAGAATAAAAAATAAGCTATTATATTGGATTCATTAACATTTTCTGCACATGAAGATGACTGGAGCTTTCTCACTTCTACTTTTGTTACCTTTGCCAGGTGTGGCGGGCAGAATGTCATGTAATTGGTGGCGCTATTCCTATTTAAACGTAGGGGTGGTTGTCAGGTTGTGACGAAGTGTCAGTCTAAAGTTGTTTATCGTCACCCAAAGTTGTGTTTTTCTTTAAATGAGCAATAATTTGTTCCCTTTGGTGAAATAACGGTCCCGTGATGATTTCTAGATGTGATAAATGCTTGGAATATGGTTTAAAGTGTTCTAGTATTATGTCATGACAATTCCTTTTAAGAAGCACCGCCGAACAGCACGTTCAGAGAAGCTTGGCTTGTAGGCTTATACCACGGACTTCTCATATATATATATATACCAATATATATATATATATATATATATATACCAATATATATATATATACATATATATATATATATAAATATATATATACATATATATATATATATATATAACCATATATATATAATATATAAACTATATATATATAGGGCTTGCATCAAAGGAGAACTAGTGCTGTTCCCAAAATAGGTGCCTGCTCAGGAGGTGAATTGCGAGTGCTTCATATGGGGTTTGAACAAAGGCCAAACCATCTTGGCTTCATGGCTCAGTGGTTAGAGCGTCCGCACTAGCAAGCGGGAGGTCCCGAGTTCGAATCCCGGTGGAGTCAACATTGCTTTTTCACCTCGCCCAGATTTTTCAGCTTTACCGACTCAACTCTACATACATCGCAGTTGCCGCCAGTGTTTATTCACCGTCAACTTTGTGCTGTCACACGTTTCTGCATCTCTTCGGAGATCCGCTGGCGGGTTGACAATTGTGTTCCGCTGAATTGCATCAATTCTGATCTCTGGTAGGGCTTGCATCAAAGGAGAACTAGTGCTGTTCCCAAAATAGGTGCCTGCTCAGGAGGTGAATTGCGAGTGCTTCATATGGGGTTTGAACAAAGGCCAAACCATTTTGGCTTCATGGCTCAGTGGTTAGAGCGTCCGCACTAGCAAGCGGGAGGTCCCGAGTTCGAATCCCGGTGGAGTCAACATTGCTTTTTCACCTCGCCCAGATTTTTCAGCTTTACCGACTCAACTCTATATATATATATATATATATATATATATATATATATATATATATAGCAGCAGGTTCTGAGAAGCTAGGCTTGTAGGCTTATTCCACGGACTTCTCATATATATATATATATATATATATATATATATATATATATATATATATATATATATATATATATATATATATATATATATATATATATAGTTTATATATTTATTTAAAGTAACATTTAGAAATCACAAATCCGACCTCTTGAATAATCGCGGGAGATGCGAATTAGCAGTCCATTATAATTCTTCTCCTCATCAACTGTCAGACATTAAGTTCATCATTATAGAGCAGACTTACAGCAAGTCTAATAATGACACAGCCCTTACAAAAAGAGAAGGTTTTTGGCTTGCCCAATTGAATACCCTATTCCCCCTAGGCCTAAACAAACGGAAGGAATTTAACTCTTCCAAAAGAATGAGCTACCTACGGTAAATTTCAGGGTAACTGAGTTTGTGCTGGCTGCTTTTATTCTTTGTATGTATTTGCAAATCTTTTAGAATTTTATAGGTAGACTTTTGAACCCATTTTATCTGCTTCATTCGAGCTGATGAAGGCTGAATAAAACAGCCGAAAGCTTCTCGATGCAGGGTGTCTTTTTATCTTTGTGTGTTCAGTTGCTGTTCTAGTTTTATCATTTTAAAGTTTTACCTAACTTTTAACTAGAATGCTGTGAATCCTCTGGATCCTGGACATACACCGGAACATCGTTGTTATCCAAGCTTCTCATTTACCTATATATATATATATATATATATATATATATATATATATATATATATATATATATATATATATATATATATATATATATATATATATATATATGGTCACTTTGGGCGACACGGTATAAAATGGTCACTTTGGGGGACAACCAGTTAATTAAATATATTTGCATATATATTCATGCAGATAAAAATTAGACAAAAAATACCATAATGATCTTCAGGAACGCCCTTAAGTTGAATATATGTCCAATTACCTGTGTGACGTACGCACAACGTTTTATTAAATAAAAGAGAAATAAATTGGTATTGCGCAATAAGAGTGTGTACACCTAACATACCAATTTTTTTCATGCGTGATATACACCCCCAAATTTCAATAGTAAATAAATACATAATGGGATTCTAGTGCAACTTACCTATGGTAACCCCAAACAGAGGGCGCTAGGATACTTTTATATATATCAAAACTTTTGAAATAACATGCAGGGAATGGTTGTTATAACGTTGTAAACATTTAGGCGACACGTATATGTACACCTAATGTCAATGTCGCCTAAAAGTACCATTTTTTCATCCGATATGTCGCCTAAAGTGACCATTTAGGGAAATATATATATATATATATATATGGACAGAGGATCACGTGACAATACGGTAGCCACCGTTCGAACAAATTTGGGCTTACCAAGATGGCTGCCGGGCTACTACCATTTGCCCAATTAGACAATGAATCCGCAACATTTCAGACAAAATATAAACATGAATGGAAGAACAATATCACAGTCCTTCATTGTATTTGTTGAATTTGACCTGAGCTTGCATTCTTTCGAAAGTATTACAAGTTTTCTCACAATCTGTCGATACGAGCCACTGAAGTAAGTCCAAACTTTTACACACAAGGCTATTGCAGGCAGCCATATTGGTAAGCCTACTCGTTTACTTACGGTGACGACAATACACGCATAGGACTTTAGTGCAATATGCTCTGCCCATATATATATATATATATATATATATATATATATATATATATATATATATATATATATATATATATATATATGTCAATTCTTTTCATTCTAGTATTAAGTTCACTTTTGAAGTTTCAAGTACCCAAATTCCGTTTCTCGATGTGCTAGTTAAATTGAAGGATGGCACCCTCTCTACTTCCCTATACTGCAAACCTACTGACAAACACCTCTTGCTTCATTTTGATAGTGTCCACCCCTACAAATTTAAAAAGTCAATTGTGTATAGCCAATGTCTTCGCGTTAAACGCATTTGTTCCGACCCTATCGACTACGAACGCTCAATTTCTTCTCTCACCGGGCATTTTCTTTCAAATGGCTACCCAATCCATATTATTAAACAGGGTGTACTTAAAGCTGCCGCCCTCCAGCGTCATGATCTTCTATCCTACAAAGTTAAAACCCCTAGTATACGTATCCCCCTTGTTTTCAATTTTCATCCTCTAATCCCGCGACTTGCTCGCACCTTGAAACAAACTTTTGCCACCCTTACAGACGAACCCACTCTCCCGACTATCTTTTCCAACCCTCCCCTCCTGGCTCTCCGTCAACCCCCTAATCTCAGAAGACTCCTTACTTCCGCCAAATTACCCACCCCTGGTCACACTATTAAGGGCAACACTGGCTGCAACAAAAAGCGCTGCCAGATCTGCAAACACATCACCCTTGGAAAACATGTCAACATCCCCAGTGTAAAATTTGCCATGAATCCCCCTAATCTAAATTGTGACTCTTGTAATGTGGTTTACATTTTTCACTGTAATTTATGTAATGAGGGTCTTTACGTAGGTGAAACCAAGACTTCCTTTCGCTTTAGGTTTAACAACCATAAAAAGTCTATTCGTGATAACACTCCAGGTTTCCCCGTAGCGGAGCACTTTAATCTTCCCCGACATTCCCTTGAAAATCTTAAAGTCACCCTCATTGCAAGCAATTTTGTTTGTACTGAACACCGCAAGTCCGCCGAACTTAATTGGATTTTGAAACTAAATTCACACATCACGGGGCTAAACAAAGACCTCGGTGTTTTGAATCAGTACACTTTCCATCAGACAACGTAATTGTTTATTCCACTTATTTACACCTTTTCATCACCTATCATCTTGTGTTTTTAAGCTGTATCACCGCTGTTGGCTAAGTTAATTATTGTACTCACTTCACTGTCTGATCTCGCTGACGAAGGTTCCAGGGGAACCGAAAATTTAGAATTAAATCTTGGATTATTTTGTACTCTTTAAGTCAACTAGTGATGCATTTATTTGTTTCCTGTTTTACGATTTTACTTTCTCGGAGTACACGTGGAACTCTCCTCTCTAATTATATATATATATATATATATATATATATATATATATATATATATATATATATATATATATATATATATATATATATATATATATATATATATATATATATATATATATTATAATATAGATTATTAAGAAACATTTCCCAATTTTACAGATGTCTAAAACCTTTAAGGACAACTTTCATCGCCCTCCTGCAGTTGTTTTCAGACAGCCTCTTAATTTAAAATCCCTGCTTGTTAGGGCCAAGCTTTCACAGAGTTTCAGTGTGGAGAGTAAAGGGTGTTTCAAGACTCATTCTAAACGATGTGTAACATGCAGTGCTTTAAAAGAAACCGCTTTTGTACAGAGTCATTATACAGGCCAAAAGTTTAAGCTATTTCATAATATCACCTGTAATTCAGTTGGACTGGTTTATCTTATTAACTGCTTGGATTGTAAGAAACAGTATGTAGGAGAAACAGGAGGGGAACTGAGGATTAGACATCGGGGGCATAGACAAGAAATACGTAAAGCCAATACAACTCTTGGGAAACATTTTCAATCTTGTAAGAACTTTGAGCTCATAGGAATTGAAAAGTTAGTTAACAATAGTAAGAGAGTTCGGGAAGAAGTTGAGCTTAAGTGGATTTATCGCCTTAACACGTTCGCTCCTGTGGGCATGAATGTAAAAGAAGTCAGTCACGACATTTGAGTTATTCTTATCCGTTTTCCACCTGGTTTTACTGTTTGTATGTTTTCTTAGTGTCAGTCTACTTTTGCACGTGAACAAGAAAAGTTTACCTTTTCGAAACGTCGTAGATGTTTGAGTATGCTCACTTGCCTTTTTAACTTTTAACCAGTTTTTCTATCTTATTGCATGGACGTTTTTAATGATCCGTTTCCTAACGTGTTTTAATAGACTTTTATGGATCGTTCTTAATATGTCGAGTGTCTGGTGGCTTTCATATATATATATATATATATATATATATATATATATATATATATATATATATATATATATATATATATATATATATATATATATATATATATATATATAGTCCCTGGCTTATACTAACTGTAGTCTATAGTTCCCAATGTGTAGGAGGTTGATATTGTAAAGTATGTGGTGTAGTTATGGTCACGTGGTTTAAGTTAGTTATTCCAGTAGTCACCAATTGGAATAACACTTGCTAGGAGGGGCTTATTTGTTCTGATTATCTTTGCAGATCGAACCACTCAAGTTCACCACTAAAGGTTACAGTAAAGCATTCATTAAATTTAAAGTAGGGCCTGAAGCGTTCCACTTGAGCCAGTAGTTAAGTAAGTCAGTGTTACTACAGTTTTACAGTGGGTTGTACAGTTGATATTGTGGTCATCACTGTCATTCGTCAGTGAGTTCAGTGCAAGGGATAGAAAGTATACTGCAGTGTGTACAGTATTTCTTGTATATAGTGTCACTTCTACACCAGGGTTTCTATATTGTTAGAGAATTAGATTGATGCAGTATGTCCAAATAACTGGGTGTAGGACTATAGATGGCTCGTAACTTTGCATAATTTAGAGCATACTTACAGCCCTTCATGCATTAAACAAATTATCCTCAAAATGACTTCGTTAGATCCATCGCTTTGCTTTCTTTCTTTCTTACGTGTGCTCTATTATCTCACTCCCATTGCCATTCCTACAACTAAACCTTACGTGTTTGTGATTTGAGCTTGCTAATATATTACTGCGGCCACAGCAGCAACGTAATCATATCACTGGTAGGGGACAGGGGTTGAATGCCTCCCTCGATGAGGTCAACCCGGAAGACAACTCAATCAACCAGTCTACAAAGGAAAATGAGGAGAAGCAGAAGGAGGAGGATTTGTTTTATAATTAATGATAAACAATGCAAAATTAATTAAAACATTACTTAAATGCCTCTTCTAATGTGAAATGATCGGCTCACCGAGCGCCTCATTTTAAATGTTTGTATCATTATTGCTCTGTGTAATTCAGCTTGACTGCACAATTTCTTTATAGATTTATGAACCTCTAACATCGTCCGTTGTCCTTGGCCACAAACTTCTCAACATCATCAGATCGTGTATACATGAGTTTGGAAAAAGATGATCTACTGACTTAAATTTTGATTTTTGTAGCCTTCGTGCGATGCAAAACCATTTGGAGAACGTTTAATGTTTTCGTTATTGTTGACAGTTTTGTTAACAACCGAGAGGTTTTGAACACTTCGCCTCTTGTTACCCCACAGGGACGTTGCCCCTTGAGCCACAATGGGACCGGATGGACGTTTCCTGAGTAGGACGCCTCTCTGGTCGTTATCTAAAGTCAAGATGAACTTTCTCCATGACAATCGTTCGCCTACACTGGGTATGGAATGAATCATGCGAAAGAATTCTACAAGTCAGCCATGTTAAAAATTCGGGGCGTAGCGAAGGTGTTATCTTTCGGGTCGGGGGTGTAGAGATTATGTTTTGCCGACAGATCTGTTAATGCGTAGGGCGAAAACGAACATGACCTGCACTCTTCGGAAAGGAAACACATTTATGAGGACCCGTTTTTTATATTGTAATGTCGGCTGTGGCGTAATAGGGGTCCAAAGCATCATACCGAACACGCTTCAAACGCTCGAGGAACTAGTTTTGGAGACATTTTCATAACTCTGTGCTGAGCTGAATGAAAAATAAAGTTTGATGGGACTTTTTATGCCTTCAATTTTTTTTTAATCTTCCAGGACCTTATGCCTTCTGTTCAAAGGTCTGAGGCATGATGGCCCCTTTTAGAAACGAACACACGCCCTTGCTGGCAACGCTTCTAGTAGGCTTTATTATGTATACTTGCCTTCTAAGAATGTGTTTGTACCAACCGGGTCAATATGGTACTCACCAAGAATAGACTCTTTGCATCCCCCTTCCGCGGGCCCGTGTGTCACTTCGACACTCCTACACTGCGTGTCATCCCGATCTTAGTTCTCGCTATGTACTTGGCGTTACATTTCTTAGAGCTTTCGTAGGTGGTGATTTCAGTCCTGCTTTGGACACTTTGTCCTTGGTAACCTTAAATTGACGTTTACCGACATCCCATCTGGTTGTTAGTAATGTCAATTGCCTGTGACATCATCATAATAGACTCTATCATTTTTAGAAGCAAATGACGTTATGGCTGGCTGGCAAAAGAGTTGATTAGGCTAACTTACGCTGTCGTAATAATGAAAAGTAGATTCTGATTCTTCTTCGTTCTGGGTGCAATCGCCCAAGTGTTAACACTAGCAAAACCTAACATTCATGCGTATATTATTGCGCATGCTCTATGCCAACCAGTGCCAACCAATATACTGTGAATGGTCTAATACAGACGGAAGAGAATGGTAACAAAAAGAGAAAAGAAGGCTTCTTAGAAGCAGAGGGTGCTTGATTTGTCTTTGTATTCTAGATTCAGCGCACGGTGACAAATTAGACGGATTTGCGGAGGTAATCGGTCCAGTCTCCTTCCTAAGCTTCTTCACATCGTGGATGCCATGTATTCCGATGTATCTGATGAAGCGCAAGAAAAGAGTGGAATTCTACAAGTCAGCCATGTTAAAAATTCAGGGGCGTAGCGAAGGTGTTATCTTTGGGGGAGGGGGGTGTAGAGATTATGTTTTGCCGACAGATCTGTTAATGCGTAGGGTGAAAACGAGCTTTAGCGGGTGAGGTCCAGGGGCTCAGGCCCGCTGGGGGCCCAGGGGCGAAGTCCCGGAAGCTCTGAGGTTTAAGCATATTTCTGGGTGAAAAATTAAGTCTCAGAATGGATATATTTTGGTTCATAAAGCATCATCAAATGCAAAGATCTCCAATAATTTTAATGTATTAGGCTGTTCCTCTCGTCAGGTCGATATAGTTTTAAGCGGTTGGGATCCAGAGGCTCGCCAGTATTTTAGCTAGAACGTTTTCTCAATGCGACATTTACTGATCTGTGGCCTGGAGGAGGGGTGTAAAGGGAGGGGTCCCCCTCCCCTTACATCCCTCCTCCAGGGCGTTCTCCTCCCCTTTGGAAATTTTTAGAATTTAAAAAGTGCCTAGATCGCAAATGGTGCAATATTTGAGTGGATTCCTGTCCTAAATTTACACCCTGGTAGATTTGCTTGTCAGATTTTTTTGTGCGACGTTTTTCGCCGTTTATGCGACATTGTCGCAAAAATAGGGGCTGGCTAAAACACTGGGCCCGCCTAAGGTCCCCTGTGGGGGTCCAGGGGGCTTTGCCCCCGGAAGCTCTGACATTTTAGCATAATCTCTGGGTAAAAGTAAGTCTCATGCAGGATAGGTATATTTTGGTTCATAATACATTATCCAATGTAAAGATTCCGGATAATTTTAATGTGTCAGGCTATTCTTCTTGTCATGCCACTTTACTTTAGGAGCTGAACCTGTCGTTCAGAATTGGAGTACTATGCGTTCAGCCATGGGCATCCGCAGAAAAAAAATTGAGGGAGGAAAGTTTTAACTGATCAGATCAGCAGGCATGTAGATGGAGTAACCACTTGGAGGGGTCACATCAATGAAAGATTGTCGCTGGCCTGGGGGAGGGGTGTAAGAAAAAGGGGTGTCCCCCTCCCCTTTAAAAATTTTTTGCCTTTTTCAAGGAGCCTAGATGCAAAGTGGTGCGAGATTTTCGACTTTTGACAGAATTAGTCTTGAAGGTTTAGTTATTTTTTTTTCTTCAAGTTTTTTCAAGTTTTTGATTTTCCAGGGGGGAAAGTGCCCGCCCTTGCCCCAACATGCGAACGCCCATGCGTTCAGCATTTGAACACAAGACGCGTCAGGCGTTCAAATACGGTAAGTGTTTAAATAGGCGTCCGGCGTTCAAAAAGGGGAAAAAGTGTTCAGAATCTTAACACAAACGTTTAAAATATGCTTTAAACGCCAGCGTGTATTCTGTATGTTTCATTTGGGTGTTCAAAAGTTAAGACACGCGCGGCACAAATTAATTTTTCCCAGGATGTTTGTGGGTAAGCCGGATCCTCAGGAGTTTGCAAAAAGAGTTCTCAAACGAGTTTGAAAATTGGCTAAGGGAGCCCTCTCCATGGGAATTGGGTGTTGCTCCCCCATGGTGATGATAAAAGTGAGGAATAATGTGCAGAAAGTGCTTTTTCAAGAATGTCATATGACCCGAAATAGTGCGCCGACGGACTCAGTCACTCGTCCAATTACACCGATGGCCGTTGATACGGCTGTATACGGCCGTCACATGCATAATCAAATTTGCCGACGGGCCTTTAACTTGAATGGGCCAATTAGATGAAAAGCCGAAAATTGAAACAGCCGATAACAGACTGGCCACGCGCTCCCGTTCTCTCTTTCTCTTTTTCTTTTCATTCTCCGTCATGTATCCCTTTCACTCCCTTCCTTTCCCTTTCCTTTCCCTTCTTCTTTCTTCTTTTCCTCCTTTCCGCTTCTTTTCCTTTCCCTCTCCCCTTTTTGCAGACAGACCGAAAATTTGCCGACGGCGACCAAATATTGAGGGGGTGTGACACCCCCCACATCCCCGCTCGCTACGGCCCTGTAAAAATTACACAGGAATATAAAGGTATGCTGCACATACGGAGCGTCATTGACTTTAGGCAAAACTAAAGAGGAATACAAGTTTGTCCTGGCTTACATTATCAATAGTTAAATTGCCCAATGTGGGGCAAACCGCATCCTTTCAAGCCTGAGTAAAATCGGGCCATAATGAACACTGGAATGTACGAACCAGTTTCACGAAATATAGACATCGCGAATAACTTCACGTTTCTTTAATTAGGAGAAAGGAGTTCAGACTGTTCAAGATCCATGAACTTTTCATTGGGACGCTTTTGAGAGATAAACCTTAAGTGATGTGAGACAAGTGTACCACAAAAGAGATGATCAAAACACACAAGCTGAGTTGTCAAATTTTTCGAGATTACGGACATTTCTCGGAGTCATGGAGCATTAGAACGCTGTATACGTGGTTTTCGTACTTAAGTCAGATACTGTAAGTCTACAGGCTATCATTCAAATTGACTACGAAATTTTATGGAAGTTACAATGGACGAATTCCCATACATCTGTTATTAAAAAGACAGCGGTCTTTGTAGCTGTCTTTCAAAGAGTTAAAACTAAATTTCCTGCTAGCTGTCCTGTGCCGGCCGAGCTTTATCGAAAGTCGCTAGTGAATGCAGATGGTTCTCATAGCTTCCCATTGTTAAGTAAACTAGCCCGATTTTAGTCCTCCATGGGTTGTTGCAGGCAGGGCGTCTCCCATGAAAAAAGGGCAGTTGCCGAATACCTAGCAACGGGGATGGATCGGAAACGAGGAGCCGACCTAATTTTGTCACTGAGGGCAAAACAGATAATTTAGCATCAATGAGGGTGCCAAGCCCAATGCTTGGACAGAAATATTGCGTAAATTTAGGCAAATCGTCGCTGAGGTCGATTGCTTGAGAGATATTGGCGCTGAGACCTATATTAAAATTGTGTATTGGAGGTCAAGCGGCTCCTGATTATTTAGCCCAACCAATCTTACACCGAAAGGTCCATTCAGTATCGCAAAGCTCACTCCAGGATTTCCGTAAGTTGTATTTGTTGTTGTTAAATATTTAAGTAACAGTTGAAATGTTATGTATGTCTGAGCAACTGTCGACCTCCATGGTCAATAAACCGAAAATGACGTCGGGAATGTACTGAATTAAGCTGAGTAAAAGTGATTGGGTAGCTTATGTAAGAAACATTTTGCGTTGCTAAGCTTTGATGCAATTTAAGGGTGGTGATAACAGAGTGTTAACTAAGGTGTAAACAGAAATGCAAGAGAGGCGCGGTAGAATATAAGAGGTGCAGGAGTAAAACAACATGAAATTTGACTTCTTGAAAAGTATTATGTTCAGCTCCAGGGAATTTGAGCACAAGTGAAGAGCTACTAAGAGTAGTCAGTTAAATATTGTTTTTGTGAAATGTAAACTACATAACAAGGTTAACCTAAAACCCCTGTCACGGCTGAAAAGAGTATTTTCATGCTGGGATATCCGATATTTTGGCTTTATATTACTAGTAATGTATTATACTTTTGCGCACTTCAGCAGGGTTGTCACGAGGATAGTCTTGGTTTTTTCTTTACTATCGCCTTCATCATCAACTCCGCGAATGTTCATCCGGTTCGACCATAGCTTATGTTAACGTTACAAGGTACCATGGGCGTCAATCCTGGGGGACGGGGGACAAGTCCACCCACATTTCGATGGGTGGGGGACACAATATCAAACGTCCCCCCACTTTGCGTAAAAGAGGAGTGTCGTGGCTCTATTTGACTGGCTTTTTGAGTGGTATGTAGGTTTGTTGGGCAATTGTTAAGTGTCTCGATGCAGATTCTGAAGATTTCGTCAGGGAAATCGTATTTAATGACAAAATTTTGCCGCCCTTCGCGCGCATGCGTCACGGTTTGCACTCCATCTCATGACCATTAAAAAGGTAATTATACATGGAACTATTCTGATCACAACACTTTCCGAAAAAAGACATACATCTCCAAACATCTGTAGGGGCCTCGCAACAATATGGGATCATTCAATCAGTGGCGTACGCAGAGGGGAGGGCCATTCGGCCATGCCCACCCTCACTGATTCTGATTTTTTTAAGTTCCTAAAAATACGTAAGTTTTTTAACACAAATTTACTCCAAAAGGTAACATATTTGGCACCAGATTGCATGTAAGGGCACCGAATTTTTCAAAATTTTTCAAAAGGGAGGGGGATACCCCATTGGGCCATGACTCCCACCTCAACTGATGCCTATTTTTTTGTTCCTAAAAATACGTAAATTTTTTAACACAAATTTTACTTCAAAAGGTAACATATGTGGCACCAGATTGCATGTAAGGACACCTAATTTTTCAAAAAATTTCAACCAGACCAGTTTCTTTCAACAACCGGTTTTTCGGCACGTTGCGAAAATTTCGAAATCGAATCAATCATAAACCGGTTGTAACCGGTTTTCAAATCAAAACCGGTTTTCTGAACAGCCATACTATTGAGAAAGAGCGTTTGATATTCCGACATGACAAAAACGTGGAACAGTTAATGATCTTAAAAATATTGTAGCAAGTCGGTTAAAGAGGAGCTCTCTGTGAGGGAAACATGATTTGTCACTTGACTGCAGTAGATGTGTCCTGAAAACATCGCATATGATTGCTTCCGGAGCAGTTGTGTGCACTTTTGGGAAACATTTGATCTCTTGGACATCTTGTTTTTTTTAATGAAAATTGCAGCAATGCATTTATTGACTGGTTCTTTGGTAAAAAGATCAAGAAATGACTATGACGTTGTGGACTAAGATCCTGATTGATTATATTTATCATACATATCAATCAAGCCAGGAGTCATGTCGAGGACAAAAATAAAATCATATGTACATATTCATTGATTTGTAATTCATGATCGATTCATCCGTTGTTAATTCCTAATCGCTCTGTAATTCCTCTGAGTACTGTTTCGAATGCTGAGTTGAAGCGCGTGCCGTGAGAGTTGGGTGAGGTTGAAGAATTGAGAAGACATTGCTTTGCTTTGCGAAAGTTGTGTTTATATGGGCGAGAAGAACGTACGATTGGAGTGAGGACTGTGTGCTGAAAGAAAGATACCGAGTGAACGAGATCCTAATAAACGTCTGTAATTCTGTCTGATACCCCAATAATAATAATAACAACAATAAGAAGACTTGTAAGTGAAAGTTCCGTTTCTATTCAGTCTACATTTGTGAACTCTAACCCTAATAATTACTATCAGGCCCCAGGCTTGAAGATGAAGTTCAGCTGCGCAACTTTGCAACTTTGTCGTGTGTAACTACACCATGGTCGACAAGTCAGGCGGGGTCAGAGTATCCTGCTCTAGTGCATGTTGCTGTGCCTTACAACATTTGACGATTCGATTACAAAGGTAGAGCTTGTTGACAATCTTTGCAGTGCTGGTGAACCCGTTATAAGACTTCTGGCATCCGGGCTGATGCATATTGCTATTATGCTAATTAAGATATACAGCCATTCAAATGATAAGGCCCCCTTTTAAGGTTCCTGAAATCTTTTAACCTTCATGCTAGAACTACTGACTCTTTTAACAACAGTATCAAATGCAATGATACGTATAGCAATGAGTCGAAAGATAACATAAAATAAACTACAAGGACTCCCAAACGAGACTATCTTGGTGATTGCAGCAAATGCACATTAGGTGAGTTTTGGTACAGTGTATAACTTATAACGCAAAATTGTTGGCTATTGAAGGATTACTGTTTGAAAGAAACTACAGCTAACTTAGGATTTCTACCACGTGACCAAGATCATCAAATTTATATTTTGTATAGGCTGCACATCAAGTGACAAGTAGAAGCTTATCTCGGTAACCATTCTTCACCATAAAAGGAAGTGTAAAAGGCACTGTATTCCCCGCTAACTTCAAAACGTTTTTAAAACGTGTAAAGTGGTGTTAAAAAACGTTTTGTAAAACCACTTTACATTTTGTGTTAGCGGGGTTGAATGCTTGAAATCAGCATACCGATATGACTTTTTTGTTGCCGTTATTTTATTACTAATGCAGTTCAGTGTGCATTACCGGAATATAAATATTTGTGCTTCACAATGTTTAAGTGCGTCATTACCCTAAAACAGTACAAAGGTACACTTTGGAACTTGAACTTTGTTCAAGATTCGAGAGACTTGAACAAGTCGAAATGTGGTGTAATCTTGGAACCTTGGATTGAATATAGACAAGTTACAAGCATTCAAAGAGATTTGCCGTTCCATAAAGAGTGCGTCACAACAACTCCTGTGGATGTCAAATGACATCCGCCTTTTATCCAAGATGGCTAAACAAGCTTCAATTGTTTCGGAATACCCAGACTATTACCACGAAGTTTTTAACTTTAGAAAACAAGGTGTTCAAGTTGAACCTATAGATGAGATTTGTCAAAAGTTTGTTCCAAGTAAGGATGAGATGAACGCAGTATATAACACACCTCTTGCTAGACTTTTGTCGAAGAAACAGCTTCCCTTTGCTGTGAAAGTGACACGGAGTCTTGATGTTCCTGGCAAGAACAAATATGGAATAAACCTGAAGGCAGGGGGTATGCTGATGCTACACTTTATCGTGAGACCCAAGCGAGTTTTCGCTACAGATCCCAAGCGTGAAGGTGTGGCGCTACCTATCCACGCCGAACAACTGTATGAAGTTTTACCGACGGGTAAGTTAAGTCACGTAGACATGAAATTGATCGTTGCCAATCTTCAGTTTAGCTCAAATTCTAGGTGAGGGAACCTATCTGAAGATTGCTTATCTTAAAATTACAATGCTGCATTGTCGGTGGTACTGTCAAACTTGATCAGCACTATGTGAATGATGCATAACACAGAAGTTATAGGTTCTTCAGCTTTTGAGAGGGGGACACAATCTGTGACGTTATTGCAGGCTTTCCTTGAATGCAAAGATGAAAACTCTGTAATCTATGCACTGCCTTGAAGTTACGTAGGCGCTCTTTTTCCAGAATAGTAAGCTAAGCATTCAATTTATGATCACTTCTTTATTTTGCCATTTCACGTGACCTTATAATTATAAGATAATTTGAATATCTGCTGCGAATATTTTCAGAATCTTTACGTAAGCAGCAGCTTCAATGAAAGATACTGAAAGAGTTTCCACGCTCTGTTATTTTAGTGTTCCTTTTATTGAACTGATTCAGCAATCTGTTTATAAACGATTGACAAACTTCCCCTTTAAAGTTGAGAAAAGTAAAAGCCTAACTGAAAATTTGTTATTATATTATTATGAAAAGGCTTCCCCTTTAAAGCTGCTATCCATCCGACAACTCCTTACTTATTAAGCTCAGTCAGTCCGGGCTCCGTTTTGGTACCTGGGATGATTTAACTCCCCCATGGATAGGGACAGTTTTGCGTCCTTGAAGACGCTAATTCTGATTCTGGCCTTCCTCCTATTACTTTTTTATAGTAATCTTCGAGAGAACGGTTCTGTTCCGGATTTCTTCCTTTTATTTTTGCTTCTTATAACTTCTTTTTGCACCATCTAGGGAGAAGGGTCTGGTACAATTTCCTCGCAATCATGGCTGTCAGCTTTCAACAAAACTTCGGTCTGCATTAAATATCTTTTGCAAAAAAAAAAAAAAAACCAAGACTTCACAAAGTTTTATTTGCCCTGAGCTGGGCATCAAATATTCTACTAACGACTGCCACAGAAGACCATTTGACTCGTTTCTTCAATGTTTCTTAAAAATGTGTTCAAATAAGTGTAGCGCGTATATGCCTTTCAGATAATTCCCTCTCGAGTGGTTCTTTCACTTCTGATATTGAATTCCTTGTTTCCTCTTTCCATCATTAGAACCAGCTCACGATGACAAAATGTTTCAAGGCACTGCAGAAGTCATGAAGACAAATCCCCTACCTATGCGACTCCGCATTATCGATGCGATATATTCCAACGTACCTGAGGAAGCACAAGAAAAAGGAGAAATTATAGAAGTCAGTCATGTTGAGAAAAGAGACGGTGTAAAGGTATAAATCATACATTTATTTGGAACACTTTGCTTTTCCCTTTTTTGGGTTATTTTTTTTCACTAGAACTTGCCTCTCCTGACCCGGCTAATAAGCTAGGTGACCCCCTTTTCTGACAATTTTCATGTGCCCTTAAAACAAAGCCGCCGTTGATTCTCCTTCAAATCTGCGTACAAAAGCAGTGAAATATCTGTTGGTTTGAGACCTTCTTATGGCAGGGTGACTGTTTTCCGCATCCTGAGTAGCAGAGGCGGTGCATAGGATCCAGTTTTCGAAAATGTTTTTCTTGAACAACTGAGTAACTATGTTTTTAATAAAAAAAATTACCAGGCATCAACTCATTAATACAGCTTCTTTGAAAGACGATTCCATTAAAGCTCCTTGGAATTTTATGTCTGCTTAAAAGTCCATTACTCATTTAATGAAAGTCACTATGGGGATGTACCTCCTTTCCTCTCACTCAGGGTTTTCACGGTTCTGCCCAGAGCCCGGCCGTTAGTTTTTCTCAAATGTGGGTGAATAAAGAATGAATTAATAATATCCTGTAAGCTATCGGTAGTAATCACTCGTAGACATGAGGTTGCCATACCTCGCTGTAAATATACCTGATGTAAACAACATTAAAAGTAAAGAAATTACCCAAAATGCCGATCAAAATCCAGGAAAAGCTTACCTTCTTAGAGAATAAATAATGCACTATACTTTAACGTTATGATTATACGTTAGCTACATAAGGAAATTTGTGTCCTGAAAGAAGAGACTCACAAGATATTTATTATCATGTAACATTTCTTTGTTTGTTTAACTTTCAGCAGCCTTCAAATAATATATTGGAAGTAAAAGTTGTCTATTTTAACTTCACACGCAGAATTTTGAACTAGAAAGAAGGAAACTTCTTTCATGTGTTGAGTGGCATCATTCAGTTTTGGTTGCATGCCAACATTCCACAAAAGTAATTACAAACGACAAGAAACTAAGGTGGTATTTGTTCATGCAACGTAACAAAATAACAAAATTTCTTTACTACTTTAATTTGAAATTGATGGCAATAAACATTTCTTATTATTACATGTTTTCTTAGAATTCGGTAAGGCTAATCAAGAGCGATTTTGCAAATATCCCATGGCGCAATTAAAATAAAACATAGCTTTAATGTACTCTCATTAAGTAAAAAACACACGACATATTAAAGGTACGGTAGCTCTCTGGCGTTACGACAAATTTTCTTCACGGTTTCATGTTTTTAAAGAACACTCCTTTCTGATTGAACAGTGTAGTGCCATCTCAAAATAAAAGATAGCTTACAACCTAAAATTATTTGCGCATAATTAGTTCCTTTATGATTATGACAATCATAAAATAAGAACCTTTGTCCTTCCACAATATACGTGATTCAGTATTGATCGATTGATTCGGGTTCAAGATCAAACAAATGAAGTAACAGATATTGTTATTGCGATATCTCTGTATAATATATCATACAGGTACTTGTTGGACGAAGCACACTCACAAAGCAAAATTTTGCCTTTCCTGAGCACATGCAAAAATCGACGTACTCTGCAATGATTTCAGAAAATCATCTCACCCTGTCAGCTATAATAAGGAAGTTTAAATTGCCATTGGTGAGTTATGGAATTTTCAGCTAAGATGCATGTAAGCCTTATTAATTTGGTATCATAAGTTAATTTAGGGTCAAAAAATCGAAGAGGAACGGTTCATTTCTAACAAGCTTGAGCTGTAGACGGAGAGAGACGTTATTCCAGAACACAGGAAGGAGCAGCAAAAGATACGTATTTTTATAAACTCAAGAATTAGCGAACCACGGAATCAATTGACTAAATACAGACTGGTATATTATTATAATAAAATTTAACTGTTAAAATGACTTCTGTAACGCAATAATTGCTTGTCAGTATGGAGGGGAGTGCTGTAGTCGAGTCCCCACCTTCCGAGTTCGAGTCCTCACCTATCGAGTCCGAGTCACTGGCATACTAGTCCGAGCCGAGTCACAGGGCTCGAGTCGGAGTCCGAGTGCTCTCTGTGGAGACGTATACACTAAGAATAAGAATTTATAAGAATAGGAAGGTATACTGAAGTGCGGGTGCGAAGTAGAAATTTTTATGGTCAGTGGCCTCTTGAGTGGTTTATAATACTATCCAAGCGGATCATCATCGTAAGTTGGCCCGTAGTGTACCCAGAAAATTTTGATGGAATCCCCATGTTTGTGTTGGTTCATTATCATAGTCTGTAGGTGAAATCTTAGCTGTGAAAACATGGTAGGGGGATAATTAAATTTTGGGAGAAAGACGCTCTGCCCTCTAATGTCACTTTTTAAAAAATGTGAGTAATAACATCATAGTATCTGTGTGCAATCCTTGGGAGGAATGAATGCACATGGGGTTGATTTGTAACTATGCTTTGAAACGTTATGGAGACAAAGATAGAACCACCCATTGATTTATCTGCGAGATTTGATTGTAATAAAAAGAATTATTTGAGGATACTTGGAAGTGGTGGGCATGGGCGTATGAGGTAGGCTTTGGGGAGGCAGCCCTTTTTGAGCACACAATGTGAGTTTTAGGGCAAAAATACTTTTCAGGGGAATAATCATGTCAACTTTGTTACTGGAGAAACGTTCAGGCAAAAACCCTTGCCCCAAAGCCTCCTTGTGAAATGCTGTCCTACGCGCCTTTGGTGACACTGAGTTGGAATGAATGTTGATAGTTACGGCTGGTTTATGCACGGAATTTAAAATAGTTGATTTTACTTCATTTCTCTGTGGAGTTCGTTTAATGTATTCTTAAAGACAGTCAAAATCAAATCCGAAAAACTGATATAAAGTATTTCGACCTTTTATTTTGGTAGAGAGTCCGGAAGGTTGGCGAGAAAAAGTCTGTATATCTCCTGAATGAAGTAAGGAAGGAAGCTCAAGTCATATGCACCGATCCTCAAGACAATCACGTCTTTGCCATGGCACTCACTTGTCCTGTTCATGTTGACTGTGTGGATAAACAAGGTGGTGAAGCGATTGTTAAGGCCACGGTACCACAGTTGTACCCTCTACTCAACCTTACTTGGGGCTTAATGGAAATCGGAAGAGCGCCACTTCCTTTACAGCAGCAACAGACTCCTCAGCCGTTGCTGGGAGTCTTATGCCATTGGTTGAACAGTAGAGATGGTAGGTTTTATGTCTTGGCAGGTCAAATGGGGAGGGGACTCCAGGGAAGTTGAGACACTCCACCTCCGTCCTAAGAAACTAAACAAATGAGAAAGCAGTGTGGATCTGTGGATATCCAGAGCTGTGTGAAAAGTCCTCAATAAAGTAAACAGAAATGCCATTTTTTGCGACCATTGACGACAAAAGTGTAAAATTTCATATGTTTGTGAGACGACTGGCAACAAAAATGTAATTGGTCAATGTAAGGAGTAGACCTAGTCACTGTCATTCTGACAATAGGTCACTAAATCCTAGTTGATCCCGGTCACTGTAATAGACATTTTGAAGAGAAAAGCAAGATAATTATCGGAAACAAACATTGCTTCAAAGTGTCTTAGAATCCTGGGGCTCCTTCCTAATACCTCCCTGGCTGTATTGACTTTGCCAAAAGCAACATTTTACACCCACCATTCTATTGAGTATATCAAGTTATCAACCCAATACGTAGAGCCATAAGCAGTTGCAGATCAAGGAAGTCTGAAATTCATTTCTAAGGGTAGTGTTTAAATCAACAATTGTGTCTTTGAGATTGCTGCCTTAACAAAACTGTGCGCTCATTAGTGAAACTAAGAGAGAAACAGTTTACCAATATAGGGACGATAATTCATCATGAAAACTGAATGAAATAAATTGTATGTCTCTATTGCATACATTTTACAGGATCAGAGCTTGTTTCTATGATCCCAGGAAATTTTTCCGAAACAAAAACTTCCCAAAGTCTGTCTCTTGAAAGGAAGAAAAAGGAACTGGAAAGGAAACTTACACCTCGCCCTCCCCTCCCTCCGAAAGGAACAACTGTTAAAACCAGTATTAGCCCAACGGTTCCTCCAAAGCCCTTAGAGAAAAAGCCGATGCCTGGTAAAAACTCAATGAGGTAAGTGTCCAAGGATATGCATCAAATATTTTCTATTTATATCGTTTAAATGAGTTGATTAAAGCAAACATTCATCGAGCTTGTTTTCAAATCGACCTTATTGGTTAACGTTATCTACTGTAGTCTGCACCAAAAACTACGGTCCACAGAACAATTAGAAACTTCACCTGACTGTATTGGAAACCCTGACTGTAATGAATTAATTCAAAATTGTTGTTGATCAATTCTCTAATTGTTGAAACAATCGCATACCTTCTTGTGTATTTTCTTTTCATTCATTTAGGCATGAGGCGTTTCCACCCCGACCATCATCTCAGCTGAATACAGAAATGGAAAAAAAGCAAAAGGTGCGTACTTGTGTATTACCCTCGTAGGATAAAACAAAAGTCTAGATTTGTCTAGGTTGTCGTGCAATATGCACTAGGAAGTATTTATTTTGGAACACTTAAAGGCTCTATAATCTCAAACCAGACAGTGAAAATTCTCCCTTTTAAGTTTACTTCTAGCCCCTCCTCCAATTAAAACAAAAACACGTATTTAGTACGCCTCCAAGACAGAGCCACAGTAGCCTGCATATAGTTTCAATTCCTTAAGGTCCAAGTATCATGGCTGAAGGTAAGCCTACAGAATGTTTAATGGTTCTGGTAAATGACGTCTGGCAGAAACATTTTTACAAAATGAATTTTTTTATATAATTTTTGGTGTTTTTTAGTGAACATGGATTTTCATGCTGTAGCTTTGTCAAGTTTTTTCTTGCCTTCCGGAAATAAGGTCTGAAATAAGATTCTGTGACATCATAAGTGGAGTAAATATACTCGCGCACCACTGTATACTGACTGCAAGCTTATTAAAGCTTGTGCATACGTTAGCTAACCGTCTTCGCCGGCTGGGAGTAACAGCAACTGCCGCTTGCATAATTTTTTGATAAGAAGTGACCATGCTTTACGTCTGTTACACTCTTGAAATTTCACCTTAAACCTTAGCTTCTTGCCTTTTAGCTTGGTTTAAGAGCTACTTATGCTCCCTAAGATACATGGTTGCCCTAAAAAGCGTCTAGTTTCTTCAGTTTTAGCAAAGTATATTTCAACAGTAGAATACAAACGTTCCTGTGTGATCAAACCTTACTGCCCGAAAGATGACCATAATTTTTCCAACTTTTTCCCTTTCTCTTAACAATCACATGGGTACTTACTTTTGTGGTGCAAATCTCCTCAGATCATTTCTGAATGTTAATCCTGCAAATAATATGTCACACGAGTTTGCAAAGGTGCAAACTCGTCCCATAGTTCTCGTAGAGTTATAACTACGAGACACTTGCGTTCGGGAATTAAAAGCTAACGTTTGCTACCTATAGCTCATAGTCTTGACGTATTTTGAGTACGTACGTACGTACAGGCACAGTACATGTTTGGCATACGTACATACGTAACTATGTATTTAAGCCTAGCTTGACGACTTAGCAAATCAGAGGACTCTTAAGAAATACGCACTATTGAAAAAAATTTCTGTGATAAGCTTGAAAGCAGACTTTTGATTGGTAGAGATATTATACGATGCTAAAACTGTGTTTGTTTTCCTCTTTGAGTCGTCGTAATGTGCACAGTTCTAATTCTGGCAATATTTGACGTCTTCTTACTACATTTTGAGACACCTCCTGCTTATTCCAAAAAGTGGCTTTTGCACCTTCTCTTGGATATAAGGAATTTGCCTGTGAAATATTTAGGATTTTGTAGGTTAAAACACTAAGTAAAAATGGCTAGTGTCTACACCATTCGATGTTTGTTAGAATTAACTGTCCTCAACTCCACTTATGAAGTCATACTTAAGTTCGGCAATTCGTATCTCTTCGGAACTGATAGAGACAGATCATACTCCTTTTTAAGTATCTATGAGAAAATTTGTTTTTTTTTCTTCAATTTTTGTTGTAATTATCGTAGGAGAATATTTAACCGCCAAGAAAGTGAAAGTAGGGGCATTTCTAATCATTATTGGGTGATAAGCTTAGCAGTAATACTAGATCTTTAATCTTATATTGACATACAGCTGTGTGTGAGCTTAATTGGGAACACACGTGAATAAACAAGTTATCATTGACTAACCAGCTGACCAGATTGGAGCACTGTTTGAATAAATGTCAAAGTGTAGCCACCAATTGTACACAGAACTATAGGGCTACTCCTAAATATGTTTGGTGTAGGCTACAGCCCTTTTAAGCCCGATGCATCCATGTGATGCATCCTACGCGATGGTGATTCACGTTTTAGTAATTATTTGCCTGCCTCCTACATTTATTAAAATGCAAACGTACTGAGAAAGTGAAACGAATTTACATTTTATTCACCTATCATTACCATTTTTAGGAAATTGAAAACTTGAAGAAGGAAAATCAGGTTAGTGTGACTTTTGCTTAAGCTTTTGCGCTCGGTGTAATTTATGCCATAAAGTATTAACGTATCATGATAAATAATTTCATATTGCATATACATTAAAAAAATGGTGATCCTCGTCTTTTAAAAGATGGCAATAGATTGACCTCAGGTACATAAATGCTGGACACTGAAAATTGTGTTTCAGTGACGTTCAGTTACGTTGGTCTTTTTGGCTTACTTGAGAGGAAACAACTTTGAACCCCTAACCCTAACCCTTCTTTGAAATTGACTAATGGAATTCTCTTTGATAAAAAATGAATTTACTTAGGCTAAATTGGAAAATGCAGTCACCCCAATATGAATTCTTATACCCTGGTATCTGAATTCATGAGTGGCCTATTTCAATCATGTGACAATATTTTTTAATGAATTGTTAAATTCATGGAGAATAACTTCTTGGTTTCTTTTGTATATGTAATGTGTATGTTCAGAAACACCTCTAAAGATACTCGTAAGGGAGATAAAAGCATGATTTACCTCGTTTTTCAAAATAAGATTAGCGGGGCGACTTCATACTCCCTTTTAAGTCGCTGGAAAGAGACAGTACATTGGAATTCTAATTAGGCGCCCTTTTTTACTCTCAGGAACTTATTGTCAGCCTCAATAAACAACAAGAAGAAAATAAGGCACTACAATCCAACATTTCAGAACTGTTGGAGGAGATATGTCGTTTGAAGAAAGAGGATTATGTCGTTCCTGTAGATGTTCATACAAGACCTGACTCACAATATGAAGAAGTACAGACACAATGGAACTTTGCGAATGAATCCGTGGAAGAGGTTTCAAAATTTTTAGACCGGATAGGTTTGTCAGCTTATGCGGAAAAATTTCGAAAAGAAAATGTTGATGGAGCTTTGCTCTGTGATTTAGTTGCGGATGGGGAAGAAATTTTTGTCACTGAGTTGAAAATGAAAAGACTCCATGCAAGGAAACTGATTGTCGAAATAAAGAAGAAAATGTGATGTAAGAAACATTCATCTCTTAAGGACCGTTTCCGGACAACCCCCTCCCCTTTCTCGAATTTTCCACCTGAGGCAATTTCCATCAGGAAAATTCCTAACCCAGGAAATTCTCACTCAGACAACTTCCACCTAGACAACTTGCCATTCGGCGAACTTGTCCGACGGCAATTGCCATAGTTAGCAATGGTCCAGCTGTGAGAACTGTCTAGGGTGGGAATTTTTTCCGGGGTTGTCAGATAACACCGAGAGACACAACCATTTGTAGCAAAGTATTCAAAGTTGACGGGTGGGGTCCATGGGCCTGCCTTAGGGCCCCTGGTCGGGTCCAGGGGCAAAGACCCGGTGGGGGTCCAGGGGTCGAAGCCCCCGGAAGCTCCTGGATTTTAATGTATCAGAAGTGCCAGGAAGACTGTCTTAAGGGGTTAATTTCAGTGGTAATGTTCTTTGGTAGGCTACTGGTATATTCATACATTTAGGAAATGCTATTTCGTCGATAAGCTGTACCGGATTGCAATTGTACAAGAGCAACAATGTCCTGTTAAGCTTAAAAAGGCAGGGACCAAAATATAGGGTCATCCCAGACAACTGGAGTTTGAATTCGGAGATCATTACAAGACCTGCAAGTTGGCTTGAGATCAGTGGCGTCGCCAGGTTTTTTTGTGATTGGGGGCACCATAGATGATGTCGTAATAATACCTCAGTTCCCCCAAGTCTGCGTAAATTACATCTTTATTTTTCATGCGTTCCTGCATTTGCATGCAGCAGTTTTGATCTTTCGTTTGTCACTACATAAAGGTGTCGTCCTGGGGAAGAGGTTCCCCCTCCCCTTTAAGAGTTTTTTAAATTAATTTAAGGTCTTTTAGATGCAAAATGGTGCTATCTTTGGGATGTTTTTGAAACTGATCATATATGGCCGGAAAATGTCCATAATTTAGTGAATGCTAATTTTTGGTTAGGTAAAAGAGAATATGTTGTCTAGTAAGAGACAGATACGTTGTCAAAAAATCTCCTGAAGCCCCCTCCCTTCTGTCTATTTTACTGCCTTCTATTTCGGGAAAGTTTTTACACAAAAAAGTGTGCGTGGAGTCCACAGAAACATTCTTGAGTTACTACGAAATATGTCCATTTCTTCATTGTGCATTATGGAAGGGCATCTAAGGCTAGCAGATACCTGAATAGGACCTCCTGGAAGCTCTGCATTAATCATAATAATTGGGGCGGGGGGGGGGGGGCAATGACAATGCGTACACTACCTGACATCCAAATGATAATAGAGTACGCCGCCGAACACTTTACAACTATCGTATTTTTACTACTTTTGAACTAAGATCCGGACGAACAGCTGCCAGCAATGGAAAATGAGAGGGAAGGAGAGTATAGGTACAGGGAGGTCATATTAGACCTCCCTGATAGGTGTAGCAAAAGGGGTGAAGGACTAATAAGAGTGTTACAGAGTGCTGTTTTCATCATAAGTGTATTAACAATCACCATCTATACCGATAATGGCTCAGCGCGAACTGGCGAAGCTCTGGTAAAAATTTTTGGAAAAATGTATAACGGCAGATACGTTCTTTCAACCTTCTACATCATGCTATATATTAGATTGAAAGATCCCATATTGATGCGAGGTCCCCGCAGATGTTTGGAGATGTATCTCTGTTCTTCGAAAAGTGTCGTGATCAGAACAGTTTCGTGTATTATTACCTTAATAATGGTCATGACATGGAGTATAAACAGTGACGAATAATATTTCCATTACAAAACCTGCATTCAGACTCTACATCGAGACACTTTCAATTGTCCAACAAACCTACATGCCACTGCCATAAGCCAGTCTTTACCTATTAATTCGCAAACTTTTAACTTTTTGCTGCTATGCTTTTCCGAAAGTTGCTATCGGAAGATATTGATAATGTAAGTGACACTGACGTAAGGTTGGAAGCGCGCGGAGCGCGCGAAAATTTTGATAGGTTGCCAACGATTTGCTAAAATTTTGATAGTTTGAGAAACATTTGTGATAGAAAGTGAAGCGAGATTGAAAAACATTCTTACGAAAATGAAGAATAAAATATACTTTCCACCATACACGTATCTGTAGACTGAAACATTGGAGTGGGGGGGGGGGGATGATTACATGGGCCATCCCCCCTAGTCAAATGTTGGGGGGATATATCCCTCATCCCCCCGGGACTTACGCCCATGCTTAATACATCTTGACTTATCATGCCTCTGAAAAATATTGGTTCAGTTCTATTGCTCGAACGCTTTATGTGCAGGTTAAACTGTTACTCTAACTTAACATAGAAGTTGTTGGTTGGCCTGTAACCACGCGGTCTTTCCTGTACTTAGATCAAGTGGTTATTATGGAGCAATCGTCCATTCCCGTATTGAAACTTGACAATTACTTGTTATGCGGCTAGCCTCTTCTGAGTAATGAACCATCGAAATTGGCTATTTTATTACTTACTATTGGGGATGCTCTAAATGGAATACATATATTTTCCCTCCCAAGTAACTCATTTATGCCTAGATCCTGACTGCCATTTTTTCCCATGGCTGCTTACAGTTCTAAGGCGAGGATGGTTATATTCTGCCGGGACTGTGTCACCAGGTTCTATATTGTAATGCATGCATATTCTTTTGTGTCTGAAATGTCGAGCTGTGTTAACTATTGCATTCATTTCTGTTGATGTGATTGTGATTTCAAATTAGTATATAAAAAGATATTGCTTTCGTAATTAGTGATCGGCGTGAGCCCAAAGTCAGCGAGAGAACACCTGGCTCAGCCGGACCAATTGCTCCATGACGTCCATAACAGGAGTCAACAGGAGTCAACAGACAGCTGACTAAGCCAGACTCTGTCAGTGGTAGAACAGAATTGTTATACCCGTACGTTTTCAAGTTGTATCGTTTTTCATCGCATTCTATTGAAAAAGTGACAAGACATGAATGTGTACACCTCCACACAAAAGGCAGCCTCAATGGACTGAAGAACAAACTAAATGAAATCTAATTAGAAGAGTGTTGTTTGCCGTGAGGTTGCTCAGTGCATAACCAATATTCAACTTTTATGAAAGTGGGATTGCTGGGGAATATAATGCGGCACAGCCACACCCAACATTTTACATCCCCCAAACGGCTGAAAATTGTCTTATGTAACTCGATCGTTTCTGGTCCAAAGGTATTTTACTAAGGCATCATAACCGCTTACAGTCCTTGTCTGGTGATGTTTCTAATACCATTACCTGTACGGCAGGCATCATTTTGTTTTATCTGCGACCAAATTTTAAATGGTGCTGAGATGGAAGGTTTGTTGTCGTTTTTCAAGGGAGAACTTACACAGATGAATACAAAAAGATTATTCATTATTATATTATTCATTTAAAATGAAGGGAACTAGAAGAAACACGTTTTGGCTCTCTGATTAGATTAAAAAATTGTTCTCTTTTCAAATTCCTGAATTTCCGGAAATTTCTCTGACATTTTCTCTTCTGAAAATCACTCGAAGTGCAATCACTACTGTAGCAGGCCCGTAGCCAGACAAGGTACTGTAGGGGGCAAAATTTTTTCCAGGGGGGCGAAAATTTTTCAGGAGGGGCCAAATGTGTACAAATGTATTAAGTCAATGGTAAGATTCAAACTCTCTGGGGGCCAAAAAATTTCAGGGGGGTTTCGCCCCCCTGGCCCCCCTTGACTACCGGCCTGTACTGCATGTAGGTCTACTCCTTTGTCCTTTGGGTGGATGATGTAACTATCAAAGAAGGCCGATAACTGTTTTATGTGTACACTGTGTTAATGCGCCTTTAATTTAATACCGGTATTGGAAGAAGAAAAAACGTCATAAGTTTAGGCACATGATAACGTCGCCAATACTAATTATGTGACCGCGGCTTTAAGAAAAGTCGTGCGGGCTGTCCGTTTCACTACAGGTGAAAATCTAAGGCTTCTCCCCACAAGAGATCTAAAGCAGCGTCCAGAAGGCTTTTAACATGGGGGCTAAACATTTCTGATTCTGGATTTTTGCATCTTCTACGGTAAGTTTTGGCCTTTCTTAGACACAGTTGGGAACAATGTTTGGAAAAAGAAATCTTCAAACCAATTGAAAATTATTGTGGGATATAACCAAAGCCCTCGGTTCCAACATCCCTGCCCAGAAGGGACGCTACGCTTAACAAGAAGCCGCAAATATTACTGTTATAGTGTAACCAAGAGCTTTTTTGTTTTCCAGTTAACTCTTTGGGCCAGGAGGCCCTTGCTACAACACTGTCATTAGGCAGTGAATTTTTGCAAGCAGTAGATGCCGGTTTCTACTAGCACACAGCTAGCAGTGTATCAGAAAAAGTGATGAACTTTTACATATTTTAAACTCGCTCGTGACTGCAACGAAAGTTTGTTTCCAGTGTGTTTTTTGTAAACATAGCTCATATGCAAATGGTCTTATGGTCAACTCTTATACTAAGTTGCCAGTAGACTTCTTTTTTCGATCTTATTTACGAATATCCAAGTTCATAGTGTCTCCTATAGGCCCTAGTTAAAGGCCCGTAGCCAGACAAGGTGCTGAAGGGGGGCGAAAAAGCTTCTAGGGGGGCGAAAAATTTTCCAGAGAGGGCGAAACATACTAAAATGCATTACGACAATGCTAATTTTTTATTTTCCGGGGGGGGGGCGAAAAGTTTTTCAAGGGGGCTTCGCCCCCCTGCCCCCCCCCCTTGACTACGGGCTTGCCTAGTTATACTGCAAGTGACTTACGATAGGTTAAAAATATTATTATTGGTAAAGTGCACTCTAAATTACGAAAATATATAAAATTGTAATAATTGCTTTAAGAAATTCTTCATTTTCTCTCTTCATGTACATGAGCCTGACAAAACTTGTTTTATGTTTTTCTGTCATGGTGACTTCGCCTATTGTGATGTGGCGAATGTCGGGTGTGGTGTGTAAATGTAGGCCATATATACTACCCAGTACTTCCACATATTGCCTTACACCTTCTCCGTAACTTTTTGGGGAGATTAGTTTTCTCTTGATGCACATGCAAAGATAATCACAATCATTACAGGAGGTAAACAGTTGTCTAACCTTATTGGAACATTGACTTAATCTTTCATACAGGCTTCTCCTATTAACTTACAAGTATTCTTCATAATGTTTCAAAACGTAGGTACCATACTATAATCATGGAAGTACTACCGAAGTAGTATTCCCATGCTATATTGACTCCCTAAAGGATTTTTCTTTAAACATCATCAGTCTTCTTATATTCTACTGAGGCATTACCATGTTACAAACCCTATGGCCTAAGGTCCTTTGCTCTCCACCGTCAAGGATTTTTCCACTCAGGTTACAACCAAGAACACAATAGACCCCTACTCCTTATCTAGTCATACTTACTTGGGTCTTAGATACTGGTTACACAGTGGCGTAGGAACCAGGGGGCCATGATCCCCTCAATATTTTTTTGTGGGGGGACAAATGTCATTTCGGCCCCCCAAAATCGCGACAGTGTTCAATACATATAAAATAGATATGTACAGACTTAACGTCTACTTATCATGTCATGAAAATACAATCGTGCATGCATCGTACTATAATACAATAGTCTGATTATTTTACAAGAAAAAACCCATCAATAACACATCTATCAAGGTCAATACTGATGTTATAAAAAGTCAGTGTTTCAACTTTCAAGGAAATATCCCCAAAACGGTAAATTTCGGGAATTCACATTGAATTCGGTATATTTTTTAGGAAATAGACATTTTTGAGAAATAACTTGCAGAAAACTTAATTAACCCTTATACCCAGATTAGTTAAAATTATTTATAAGTTTAATTTGAAGTCAATTATTAATTTCCGATTTTCCGGACCAATTAAAAAACTTCACTGGTAATTAAAATGAAGCTCTGATCTGAATTGCACCGGCACCTATATATTTGGTTTAATTCACCAGTGTGTTTTGAATGGTTAAAGTATACATTATGATTATCAGTGGCGTACTTACAGGGGCCACTAGTCCATGCCCCCCCCCCCCACCCACACTGATGCCGATTCGTTTAGTACCTAATATACGTAAATTTTTAACACAAAGTTTACTTCAAAGGCAGAACATGTACGTGGCATCAGATTGCATGTAAGGATACCTAATTTTTCACCCCTACTTCCTTGAGAGAAATCCTGGTTACGCCACTGATTATTATCATTGGGGGGAAGTGTAACGACTTCCCCCTCAAATTACAATCAATATGGAAGGGTAGTAACACCGCAAATGATTGTATGTAATTGACATGCCGTGTGATAACCGATGCATACATCCTGTGTAATAGGTATTGTTGTTGTTTCCTTTTTCTTTGAATATTTTTATTTTTGTTGCTCAAATTAAAATCCGAAAGTCAAATTGATCAAATATGATGTTTTGGTGTCGGAAGGGGGGGGGCAAGGTCGAGAAATCGCGTCTGGTCTGCCTCCCACACCCCATGTCAAACATCTTCCTGCGCTGCTGTTACATTAAAATGCTGGTTACAAGGAGAACTTCATTTATATCCCTGAGCTATTACAAGATTTTGCTGGAAATAATTTGTGTTAAATCAAATGTTTTGATGCACTTTGAGTGTATTGTATGTCATGGCTAGGATCAGAACTGTCTAGCTCGACGCATTTTTGTAATGAAGATGGGAAGTCAAACTGAGAGCTGACCATTTAAATTTGACGAATCGTCATGTTCTAGAGCGGGTATTTTGCACATCAGTAAAACAATATTGTCACATGATTAAAACGAGTCATACATTAAATAAAGTGCCGGGTAGTAAGTCAACTGTCGGCGGCGACTACAATTCAGCTATATCGACAAAAGATCAAAATGGGTTCAAATTTTCACTTTGGGGGAGTCATTGCAACATTTCACTACGATGCTACTCTCGCCATTCTTCCCCTCTGTTCTAACATTCTCTCCTCTGCATTGTTGACTAGCCTGCAGAGTAGCCTATGTGATAATGACAGACTCAAAGAAATACAATGCCAAGACGTTCACTGTGGCGTACTTAGATGTCAAACATATAGCAGAGCATTGGGGCCCCAATCAAATTCAGTTGATCAGAGGGGTAGATGGACAAAAGGAGCGTTGGCTTTTCGGGGACATATCCTGCCTCATCCTTATCAAGTTAGAGTGTAACTATCCCCACCTTCCTCCGCTTAGTATTCATTTCCAAACATCTACCACAGATAGATCTACTTCTTCAGGTTATTAGCCAAAGACGATGAAGGGCAGTTCAAGAAAACCTTCGTTTCAGAAAGGTGCTTTGAAAAATCAGCAAACTCTTGCAAATCTCCTCTTATTGCATTATGAGCACCCCTGAAGACGTTTTGACAAACAATATAGTAAAGCAAGGACAACTTCTCCTTGAATTTCACAATTCACGAACAAAAACAGTCACATGATCAAAATAGGTCATTCATGAACTAGAGTGACGGGGCATGCTAACTCTGATTGGTGTGAATGCATTTTCTCTTAAATCTCATGATGCACTTACAATTCGCACATCTCACTGTCCATTCAAACATAGGTGAGGCTGTGTAAGTTTTGTCACTTTGGACACTCAAGTGTTCCGTAGCACCCTGGACGAGCCCTAGTTCTGAGTCACAACTGCGCTTTCTAATGCACTAGTAAACCGCACTTTGTCATCGACTGTTTAGGCCAAATTCCGTCATTCTTCACACATGAAAGAGTACGGGCCACTTCAAAAGGCAATTGTAAACAAACCGTCAAGGCCAAACTCTCGTTGCATTGCATCAATACACAGTCTCTGGGAAAAACCTGTTTGTCAAACAGTGGCAAGTTAGCTTGAGAGTTCAGCACCTATGTGCTTGCTAGTAACTTGTTGTTGAGGTGCTACTCTTTGGTCAGTTTCATCTCAGTATCAAACTTGTTTGCAAATTATTTTACAGGTTGGTCGTTTCTGTGTTTACCAGAGTTATTTACAAAGGCCCAGCGTACACGACTGCGTACCAAACTCCCTGGAGAGACAACTGACCCGTCAAAGTAGATTCACTGGGCGAAAAGAACACAAAAGCAAACAGAAGCAGGATTTTGTGGTTAAGTGATAAATAAGCGATTCTTTCTTCACCTAGGAAAGTAAAAGCAAAGAATCTCCTAATTGAACAGCGTCAAAGTTGAAGGTTCTCGAAGTTCAGGCGTCATCGGCATACATTCACAACTGCAAAAACAGCTAGGGTAGATCCTTGTAAGTGACAAAGTTAACTTTGATCAAAAGGTAGTGACTCAGTTCGTATAACACAAACAATTGAACTTACAGAAGAACTATATACGCAGAGTATTTTTATCATTTCCGTATCTGTATACCCTTGTAATTTTACCATTGGACTGTCAGGACCCCTGTAATCAGTTAACTATCATATAAGATAATTGTAGTTGGGAGTACCACCGAAAGTACTTTTGCGTTATCCGCATCTGGATTCAACTGAAGGTATTGCTCACAACGAACGATTCCATAATAGCTTCGAAGTATAACATAGGGGAGATCCGCAGCTCTACAGGGGCGTATAACAGCTATATGTTGCGGCCACTCCCTCCTCTTCCTACGGCTGGTTGGCCTAATGCATCGGATGAGAGTGTCGGGGACGAAAATTATGACTTACCTCAGAAAAGGCAGAGTATATCTTTTCAGTTGGAATTATTTGACGATTACGATGATGGCATTACCTACCTAACACCAATTCGTCAGCTAGTGACGACTTACAGGTTGCCGATTTGTGTTCGTGTCGGAGCCGATCAGGCTGTATCTTCGTTTGATGATCTCACAGTGAAAGAGGGGGATCTGATGGTTCTCCATTTCATCGTGCGCAGGAAACGAGTCTTTGGTACGGACGCTGACGGGAGAGAAATTGTGCTTCCTCTGCATGCATCGCAACTGTATGAAATTTTGCCAAAGGGTAAGTGGGAAGATCCATAACTTTTAGCTGTTAAAAGTGTACCCTGCAGGAGTAAGGACAGGTTTTGCCCCACGGGGGGGGGGGACAAACTCCCCGATAGGGAGCAATCAACCCAAAAGCGACAGGTTTCCGGGAGGGTGACGGACGCAAAAGTTTCAGGAATTTGGTGATTTTGTTAAAAAAAAAATGGAAATATGGGGGATTTGATTGAGGAAAAGTGTTATGGGTTATTTGGGGTCATTTGAAAATTTTGAGCTATTATTGAAGGAAACTTAGAAACTGTAGGTATTTTGTAAAAGGAAAATTTGAAAATTTGGGGTTTTATTGAAGAAAATTTTGGGATTATGTTGAAGGAAATTGAAATTTTAGGTTTCTTTGAAGAATCTGCCTTCCTTGAGAGCAGGATCAGAGAGTTGAAGATGTATTTCATCATTCTTTGTAGAGCATTACCGTCAATTCTAGTAGAATTTCTCCTACGATTGAATAACGATTATACGTCAGAGTGCTACCATGTCATGTTTATTTGCCACCATAGGCTATTACGTCATGGCCCGGTACATATATATGTTCAAATGGACAGTGTAAGGCCTTCGTCTATATATAGCAATGACGTAACGTTTCTATGAGAGGAGCAGCTCATTCTCTTGGTTTTGAGTGCATAGCTGAATGGAATTACTCAGTCGCCTGTGGTCTCTTTAGTGCTTCATAACGACCGCTGCTTTGTCCACTTACTTTCAATACAAAAAACCGGAGAAAGTAGGGTTTTTTGTCTTGTCTGATGTACCTGAGGGCCCTCTTGTCAATTACTAACAATTTTAAAACTGATGTTGGTCCAACTTCTCTTCAACAAAGCAAGTATCCTATACCATATTATTTGTTAACCGTTAAGTAATTCCACTTTTTCTATTGACATTTATTTCAGTGTTATTTTAAAATCAGTAGATACAGTGTACAATTTGTTAAAGAAAGTAAATAGACTGGGGACAACTCACAGAAAGCAACAGCTGCTCGTGAGATAGTGAGTTACCTCTTTACACACACACACACACACACACACACACTCACACACCCACCCACACACACAAAACAGGTACACAGTCAATTACTTAGTGGAAAAGCTAAGAATCCTTTATCATCTTGCAATTATTTAAGGGTTCAAAGTAATTCTCGGGTTCGAGGCCATTGTAAGAAGCTAGTTAAGTGTTTTGCAAGGCTCGACATTAGGAAGTTCAGCTTTTCTCATAGAGTTGTTAAGGAGTGGAATAGTCTGCCTGAGTGGGTAGTTAACTCTACATCTGTACACTGCTTTAAGGTTAACATTGACAAACTTGTTCTTCCATAACTGTGGTAGGATCTACGGTGCTGGGCTCGTTTGGTGTTAATTGGTTGTTTGTTTTCAGTTAAGGTTGTATGGACTTCAGGGCATCTTATGAGGCCTTAGCCCTCTTTTGCCCTTTAACCTGTTATGTTATGTTATCAGTTTGACCATGAAGAGACCGTACCACGAATGTCTGTTCTATGGCGGGGCGGTAGCAAGGTTGTCAACTTTGTAGGGGCAGAGTATAGGCATATTTTTAAAAAGGATAGAGTAGGCTATATTGCTAAAACATTTGCTTGATAAATTATACTCTGGAATAAATAAACCAATAAAACTCTTGCGATAACTTCTTCCGCCTTAATTAAAGAGTTATGAATATTGTATCATTTGAAAGTGTGAAAGTGTTTGGTGAGCAAATTGTTTATGAGCTACAAAGCGGTGAATTTCTTTGTATGAGAAGCGTATTTCTCGGAGATATAGCAAGCCGACTATACCTTTTTTGTGCATATCAGTCCAGTGGCGGATTTAGGCGGGGGCGCACCCGGCGCGCGCCCCCCTAAAATTTTCCAAAGCTTATTTTTTACTTTCATTAAATGGATCATTTAGCCTACTTGTTTCTACATAATATTGTATTATCTTATAATTTTCAAACTATGTAATTATAATTGTTACAACCTAATAGCAATTTAGAGCACACAGTTTCAAGTTTTCCGATAAAATGTCAATAGAGTGATATCGAAGGTCTCAACCCTATTTCGGACCACGCTTTATGTGGAACACTAAACTTTTTCTTACAATCCATCTGCTATTTGGGTTCATCAGATGTGGAGTTTTTTAATCAACGGAAATCCTCGTTAATGTTATCATACACTCGTCATGGAAAAACAAAAGAACCGTGAAAATGTCCATAGGCTACGCACCATCGATAATGGAAGTTCAAACTGTATGTAAATGTAAATTATGCTATCAGTTGCAATCCCATTCCTTTCAAGGTAATTACGAGGAATGAAAATTCAATCGACATTTGAACCTAACAGCTGTAAACATCAGCTGGATTGGATCCAGCCTAACTTTTTACAATTACTTTAGTGTACTGATTATAGCATCGATCAAAACTTGGGATTGATTTCTTTTTTGCGGTAAAGGCTATGCCATATTATCCACATACACATTCATTCTAAAAACCATTCAACACATAATAAGACTTTGAAAGACGGAAAATTACGTTACTGGTCACGGTGTATAGAATGTATAAAAACGCATGGCCAAACTTCACATGAGCTTAATGTCTATGTTCACTTATTTTATACAATCTGTGATCCCGTTTCTTCCTTTTTTCATGAACTAGAGAGTATTTTATATAAATTTATTTGGTCACACAAACCAGACAACTAGGGGAAACGTTCTGTTCTAATATGTGCAAAATGTGAAGGTGGTTTAGGAATGGTCGAATTATGCTCTTTTGCTTATAGCTTAAAGTGTAAATGAGGGAAAAATTATTTTCAGGATGGATTTTGGTTTTTGGAAAGTTTTATTTGATAGTAAGGTCAAGAAATATGGCGGAATATATGTGTTTTAATGTAACCTTTCCAATGAATATGTTATCATTGAAAACAAGTATTTATGATGTCTGTTGCACTTGATCTTATTTTACGCCCTCCGGGTGTGTATGCTAATCAATATATTTTGAATAATTCTTATTAAAATTGACAGAAAATTGCCAGAGCTCTCATGGTCACTAAAACTTACAAAGTAATTTTTTTAATGAGAGCGTCGACTGAGTGCTTAATTAGAATGATTTCTGCCATAAATGTAATTTTACTAGTATTTTTCCTTTTACATTGTATTTTCCTTTTACATTGTATTATGGAAAAATTCTGCTATCCCGAGGGAGTGGAGACTGAATGTACATGCCACTAATGAAATCAATGATAACGCAAAGCGTTTAACAATGTTTATCTCTCATGCACATGACAATAAAGTGGTATATTTCATCAAGCAAAAGACTTTAAAAGCTACTGCGATCTCAAATATGAATCTTACAGCAGTGCATCGTATTCTTGGTCAGATATTTTTACCATCGTCTTTGAAGCTGTTGGAGACCCCAAAATTCAATTCTTTCAGTTTTTTTTTACGTTCATAGAATTATAGGTTGTAACGAATTTTTATTCAAAATTAAAAAGGAAAGATTCTCTCTGTACCTTGTGTGAGGATCCCCCTAATCTTTAGACCACTTTTTCCGGACCTTTAACATTACGACATATTTGCATATTCGTTATCTTCACCTATTTCACCCCAGTCATGTAAAATCCACTTACTGCTGCAGTACTTCCTGGCCAGCCTTTGTTCTACTTATTATAGCAAACACACGATGTAAGCAAAAAACACTTGCACCTGCTTTGTGTGGCTAACTGTACTGTTGATTGGGTATTTTGTGGTTGCCACCTGACCCGTTACATTTTGCATAAAGCTCTGAAATAACGGAAAGTGTACATTCTGTTTCAGTGGGCTTCACAAGCCACCAGATCATCCTGTAAGAAAGCCTTTTCTTTTCTCCTTTGTCAAATAAGCGGATTCGTCGGGCAGGCTATTTACAGCGTTTTCCACAGACTGTCAGGAACGTATGTAAGAGGTAAACATCAGGCTATATGATCACAACAAACGTTGTGGATTCCAGATTGGCAGTTTGTCTAGCACAAGTTTCATTTGAACACTCTTGTCGGCAAACAAGAGCTTCAAATGGTGTCACGTGAGTAAATTCCGTAAGGTACTAGGAATATCCGCTTTCACTGGTGTTTGTGCGAACTGCGGCATGACTGTAAAGTCACCCAAAATTAAATTTTTACCCTGGTATGCATGATTTCTGAAATAACAGTAAATTTATGTGACAATACTTATGCAAATGAATCGGTTCATTTATGTGGAATAATGCAGACCTAATTCCAACTCCCTGCCTGGAGTTACGGCCTTCACTATGTGCAATACATATATATATATATATATATATATATATATATATATATATATATAGCACACACTTGGCGAAACATATCCAAATTTTCGGACCACAACGGGCCCTTCTTCGAGTTACAATGAAAATAAAAAAGCAAACTGAACAACTACGTGAAGTAGGCCTAACGAACACGAAGATAACAAATATAAAGCGAAAAGCCTCTAGCCAAGGAGAAAGAAAAAGAAAAGGCCAAGGGATTAAATGGGTCAGCGAAAAACTACAAAGGCCTATTTAGTGCGTACACGGAACTTGCGGGCCTGAACGCAAAAACCATCATCGATGTTAAGCCCCTTAGGGTAAACAGTATCCAGCTTCCAAATCCATCGTGTTTCAACATTGCGAAGGTCGGTCTCGCTTGAAAGGACCTCTAAAATAGTAAACGAAAATTTATTGGGGGAATGAAAACCAAGGTGTTCGTACAATCGCCAGCAATCATTACGCTGTCTTCCTGAGTTTGAATACAGCCGTAGTGAAGACTTGTGTTGATTAAGGCGAGTACGAAGTTTAACCGTTGAGCCCACATATTGTAAATTGCAGGTCGGGCAGAAAATGCAGTAAATACAAAAAGACGACCTGCAAGTCCCTCCCCTGGCTTTTAAGCGAAATAATTTGCCATTCTCTTTACTACGAATGGAAACTGTGCTTACCATTAGATCACGATCACACAAGGAACAACGTCTGTCGCCACAGGGTTTACAGGCTTGGTTAAAGTCTAAAGTTTCACTAACCTGGGTTTTAAGTTTGGCACGTACAAGTTTCTTCCTAAGGTTAGGAGGATTGCGGAAACTACATATATATATATATATATATATATATATATATATATATATATATATAGATATATATATATATATATATAGATATATATATATATATATATATATACTATAAGTAGAATCCGAGTGTACTCCCATACATAGAACAGACAAGAAAAGAGACAAGAAACATGTCATGCTTCTTGTCTCTTTTCTTGTCTGTCCTTTATACATATATATATATACATACATTTTTAGACATCATGAAAGATACTAATGTATTACGAAGTTATGAGTCAATAGGGTTCTTAATATAAGGATTTAGGGGCGGATCCAGCCAGGATTTTTCGGGGCTGGAGGGGCTAACTCTGGGGGGTAGAGTTCTCACCTTCGAGCGTCAAATGTACGAAGCCTCCATGGAAGGTGACATGTCTAGAGAAAAACTTGAAATTTAAAGGAGCTGGGTAGCCGCCAAAACAGAATAAATTCTCGGACCCGCCGACTTCGTTACTTCACATCCGGTTATGATTCTTGTTTTATCGATTTGATCGGAAACCGATGAAGCCATGCAATATGTTTAGCACAGTATACAACTCACAACGTACGTACGTGTGTAGTATATTCGCGTTGCATGTTTCAGTGCGAGTAAATTAAACTTAAGAGGAATTAAGACACAAGCTTATTTTGCCTATCATCTGCTGGAGGTTCATTGAGGCAACATTGTTAATTTTACAGGTAATTGAAATGAACTGTTTTCTCCGATCAATGAGTTTGTTTTTCGTGGTAAACCTAGGCGCTAACGCTAGCCTAAGTTAGGCTAACGTTAGCACTGCTATCGAACAGAACCGTTACAAATGGAAACGATTCAAAAACGTCTGTGTCAGAAGAAAAAGTAACAAACTAGAAATTCAAAAAACAGATTGCCTAATATCTTGCAAGAAAACATATAGGAACGAAATCCCTCAATTATATTGCAAAAATTATTTTAAATGAGAATTTAAAACGTATTAGGAGGAATATTTTCAATATTAGCCTCACACTGGGGGTAAACATTTCGTTTGATATGGCGTTTTCATTTCGGTAGTACGCCACTACCCAGCTCCTTTAAATAATATTTCCTGGCATCTGACAATCAAGGCAAATACGCAGGCAAATATTAATTTTGTGTATATTAACCGGTTTCATGAAGTTCCACCACTGCAATTTCGAAGTAGGCTTGCCAGAAGGCTAGGGGTCATTTATCCGAGTAGTTCTTCCACGATTTATTGTAATGGTGGTCAAGACACGAGAGGACTGGGGAAATTTTTGGAAATCAAACATGGTTAGATGTGATTTCTTGACATTTGGAAATTTAAATAAATACATTACCAAATATCATTTTCGGTCATCGACAATGCTATGAAGTACGACGAATGCAATTTCGGAACAGGCCTATACTAACCGGCTAATAATCGTATACATGTAAGATGTTCAAGACTCAGAGAGTGTCGGAAATGTTTTCAGATCGAAAACTGTTAGATGCGATTTCCCGGCTGATATCTGAGAATTGATATGGCGCGAGTAGTAATTTATACAAAGAACCATTTTGTCTGGAGTATCATTATATGCAGCGTGACCAAGCTGAAATGGAGCCTCTTCAGCAAGCTTATCCTGCAAAACTGTCCAGAAATGGGTACCGGGAGTTCTTCCCAGTAAAAGTTTGACATTATAAGCACGGTTCGACTTGATGTTCTGCAGGTCTATGGCATTTCTGTAATTTATCAGGGTAAACCAGCTGGGAAGTGAAGTAATGGGGCAAGTTAGTTGATATTCTTCCTTGGAGGTCATTATGATGGATCAAAAGCGAATAGGAATAATTCACATAAACATTTTTCGACCCTGATAACTTAATTCTGACTAAGTCACCAACCTCATTTTACTGTCCATAGAGGACATGCCTACAATAGATAAACTAGTTCTATTTAAAAGAGTTGTATTTCAGACACATGTCACTAGTGAAAGTTTATTGTAGACAAATACGTTCGTAGGTTGTAAGTGAGTTTTTAGGAACTTGGAGAACCAACTTTCTGTAGACTCAATGAAAGTGTACCTGAAGTTTGGTCCTACAAGAATGTGTATTTTGGAGGTTCGAAATAAATCTCATCAACCCAACTCCCATTTACATATCTTACTCCATTGCAGAGGTAAAAAATGTTGAAATTTATTCACTTCATTTAAAATAGTTGATTGCGCAATAATTTTTGATGTCCCTTTCGTACAACTCACTTTACCTGCTTTTGTTTCCCTTTTAAATTAAATACTGTGTATGTGGCCCAGAAGAATTTTTCTTGCACAGCATGTTGTATGTAGAAGGCTTATATGGTTAAGTCGCCCTATAACATTAAGGCGGTGATTACATTTTGGCACGAGGTGCTGACGGTTTCGAAAAAAAGAAAGAAAAACGAAAACGGTAATTTGAATGACATCACAAATTGTTGGACAATCTTAGATATTAAATTGACTGAATAAGCTTCAAAATTTTATATCTTAGCTCAAAAATGTGCCGTGAGGATGGGAGTTGGACTATTTTTATTCATTTTCAAGTTTTGTAACATATGTTTTTGAAGTTAGAATTTTAGAATTTAAGTACACTTGAAGCAATGTTCGTTTTCGATGGTTATCTTGCTTTGCTACTCAAAATGTTTATAAAAGTATTAACATCAACTAATGATCCCCTTCCTGCGATATGCTCGGTAACTTATCGTTAAAGTAGATTATCGTTAACTTTCGTAGTTACTCGTAACGATAAAGCTTATTAACTTCACTGAAGAATTTTCCCAAATCTTACATTCCAATTTGTTTTCCTAAGTTGTACGGGAAAAAGCCAACATTGAGAGAAAGTTTGATGTTTGACTTCGAATACTCTTTTGGGCAAAAGACGCATCAAAGTCATAATGAAACAAAAAAGGACAATATTTGAACGTTTATTCACAGTCGTTTGACTCAAAATTTTGATTAAAGCTGGGCCATTGTCGGCAACAAACCTCGCACCAAGACATATCTCAGCAGTGGTCTTTGTTTCACGATTATCTGATTACTTGGACATGAAAGGAACAGATCATAAAAAATAGGGAAAAAAGAGACCTGTCTATTAAATTTTTATATCTGAAAGGGATTAAATTATTTGTTACAACTGTACCATATCTGACAGATTTGGTTGTTGTGAATCCTTCTTTAACACCTCCCTGCTTGCACTGGGCACGTGGGATTCGAAGTGTATTTCTACATTGTGCCTATTCTACCATTATGTGCTATTGGACTGAAGAATTGCTGAGACACAATTTGCTTATCAATTTAGTGCCTTGGAAAAAAGAATATTAGGTGAATTGTTTTACATGTGTTGGGACGTTAAAGTGTAACTATTCCACCAGTCCGCTTCAACCATTTTTGGTGGTATTGTCTCTGAGGAATAATAGACATTGCAACTTGCCACATGCCACATGGAGGTGATTGTAAACCTCGCACTCACCAATTTGTTCGGGGTGTTGTCTGTGATCGAAACACGGATAACCCATTCTTATAAAAGAACACACAATTTTTGACTTCCTTTTTATACAGCACATATTACAGTACCTGCTTCTATTTTCTTTCGAAATTAAAATGTGTATGTGACCTTGAAAAACTTACACGTATATGTTTTGATAAGTATCGAACTCAAAGTATCTACAAAAAATCCCTTGGAAAGTGTGTCAAGATGCTCTGGTCTTAACGTTTTCAAGGAAACATTTTGTACATTATTGAACATTGCAATGATGCAACACTAAGCAAATTCAGAACAGGCTAGCTATCAATGACCATACATCCTTTTAAAGTGGGCAACACAATTAAGGGGTCTAGGCTTCCCTGAGGAAAAGTGTGAAATTGAGCCCTCTTAAATGCGACTTCCTGGCATCTGACTATCAAAATAAGCATATATAAACACTACATTAAGCAGCTCTGGGATCGTCCCAAAAACAGAAGTGGTACCGAAAAAGGAGGGAGGGGTGGGGCCGGAAAAGCCCCCCTCTGGATCCACGCCAGATTGTCTCCCTGTTGAGGCTACTGTCTAATTCGAAGTGATGTTGTTTTCATATAAAGCAATTAACGGTTGCATTCCGTACATAAAGAGGGTTCAACCTTATCAGGTCAGACCAGAACTACGGTAAGCAAGAGAGCAATTCTTGAGAGTACCAACAACCTTCGACGTGAGATTGTAATTGGGCAACTGTCGATTGTTTCAAATCCAGATTTACACTAAACCTTCTGTTTATGAAACTGACGTATCTGTAATAGTAAAAGAGAAAATACAATCATGCCCAAACTGAATTAGTATCCTAAATCATGAATAGCTGTTAAAAATCATGTAACAACAATTTTGTAAACAGAATTTCTAAATTTATGCCAAAACTCCTTTACTTACCTTAAAAATGCAATATATATATATATATATATATATATATATATATATATATATATATATATATATATATATATATATATATATATATATAGTATAAATATAAATGTTCTGAAACATTAAGAAATATACTTGCAATGGAATTAAAGAGAGATTTGTACCAATTGGTCCATGTGTCAAAGTAACTTTGGGGAACTGTTAATCTCTCTTGAAGCCTCCCTTATGAGGCACTTCGAGCCCTCGTGAGGAAAACGCTAAAGAAATAGGATGAACGTGTATATATATATATATATATATATATATATATATATATATATATATATATATATTTGGGGAGAGTTTGCTGACGGATGTTTCAGAACAGAACAAGTTCCGAAGGAAAACGGCTTATTTCCTTTTTAGCAAAAATCGGTATCGCTGTGAGGTGTTACAAGGATGGTGTTTTGCTTTAGTACTGCTGTAATAAGAATTCAGCTTCTAGGTCAAATCTGACTCACAGGTAAATAGAAACTTGTTTGTTCCAAATTGAACAAAACACTGGGAAGGAGAAAAAGCTGCAGTTAAACGGAAGCAATTGCCAGAACGTCACAGTGATTTATCGTAAAGTATGCCATTCGTTTCTCCATACTGGCCAATTACTCGAACTTTTGCCTTTAAACAGCTTGCACTGTTTTGACAGCCCGTGACGGCAGAAGCCTTTCAACCAAGGAAATGCATTTTGATATATTAATAACGACGCAGTGCGAGGTGAGGTGGTTAACGCAGATTTATAACTGAAGTACTAAATAGAAATCCTCATGCAATCTGCACTGAAATACAAATAGTGTTTTTCAAGTATATACTGATTCCTTTTCGTCTTTTGTACCATTTCGATGTTTTGCAGGGTCTTAGTATAGCAACGTACGCAATAGTCTGATAGTCTGATTTGCGACTCGTCTGCTCAACGACCTGCTTACTCCGGGAATAGGTAAACGTATCTGGCCCATGAAACAGCAGACACGCTTATTTGTTGGGTAATATTCGAAGAGGTCTGTAAATTGAATGTTCTAGGTCAGTTACACGCCACTTGCCCCAGATGATGGCAACCAACGTTTCCTTACACCTGAGTTTCATTCAGTAAGTCAAGCAAATCTGGGATGGATATGGGGTATTTCCGGCATGCCTGCATGCATACCGACGCGATGTATAGCTTTTTTCGTAAGAGTAGGGGACTACTTTCAATTTCAGAGTTGACCACTTCTGTCAGACATAATCTCAAGTATGTTTGCCCCCAAAATGACAAATTTTCGGTCCAAATGCAGGTGGGGAGGGGAGGGTTGCAGCTCTTTGCTTCTAAACTTCGTACGCCAATGGACTTATCAGTATGAGGATGGCGTCAAAGTCCAGTTTATATCCCCTTTCCCATCTAGATATACATATGGGCATACTTATACATAAAAGTTTCCGAATGCTTGTACATATGGATAAACGCTGTATGTTTATCATACCGGGCAAGTAGGGTAGGGTTAAGGGGCGACACTTTCTGAAGCCATCGCGTAAGGACATGAAGTACGTGACACTCGGCAAATGTGACGAGACCTGACGGGGATTTATCGCATAAACGAAAATAAACACTGTAAAATCAAAATAAATAAGCAATGTTACTACCAACACTTATTTTCTTATTAAACTTTCATTACCCACCCAACATGCCCAGCTGGGTTTTAGATGGGAAAGCTGGGCGTAGGTGGGCTGACGGATATAAATGGGATATTGGTGTTTTGAACAAGCCAGACTTGCAAATAGCACGATGGGAATGTTGAAAAAACATTTGTTTCGTTATTTCTGTAACCTTTTGTCTAAAATTGTTTTCAGTTTTTCGGGTTTTAGCTGGGTTTTTTGCTGAGCTTACCCACATTTTGGAGCACGGCAATAGCCCAGTTGGTGCCCAACTAGGCACGTTTGGAATTAAATGCCCTCAATTCAAAAGTTTTTGCTGTTTCAGACGATGGACTTAATGCTCAAAGTTTTCTTGAAAATAAAATAGCAAGACAAAATAATCCAAGTTTTGTAAGTGGGCTAGAGCTGGGATATTGATGGGTTTCCCAAACCAGAGGAGCCCAAACAGGAACCGGTTGGGGCCAGCTGGGGAAGCACATTCATGTTTGAATGATATTTCACTCTTCTAAAACTCCTATTGTTAACTTTTTGTAGCATTGACCCTTTTAGGTAAAAGGTAGGCATGTGTATTTTAAAGTAAATTCATCTTCGAAGTTTACTTTGTTTTAATGGGCTCTACCCTGGTTAAAGCTGGGCTAGCCCAATATGTTTGACCCAGCTGGGGCCCAGATGGGCCCAATAAGGAAAATTTTCAAAATATAATTTCATTGAGGTGGTCATTTTGCTTCAGAAAATGTATATCCTACGTATTTTATAATAAATCTTTTTTTTTGACTAAACATGTGGGAATTTTTGGCAAAGACAATTGGAGAAAAGTATATGTTTAAAATGCTGTGAAATTATACTGGAACACCAGGTTTACATACCTTTCATCTTAATGGAGCATTCCGAATTTTTCAAAGGACATTTATGTTTATCACTTAAAGCAGGTCTAATTGAAATTAAGTGAAGCTGACAATGGTGAATTCTTTCAGAAAATCATGTTTCTCAATTGTGCAATACAACATAAAGAAGGAGAAATTGAACTATCATGAAGAAAATTGCATTCTTAATCGTTAATAACACCAAAAAAAGTGTCACTGTATATATAAAACAGCCAAACTAAATTAATTCACTTAAATATGAACTTTCCAATAAAATTCTACTAACTTTGAAAGTGGCTGGCATTAGCAATGCCGGTAACTTTTAAGGCTTGTAGAAGGAAAGTTACCTCAGATTTTCCATTGCTAACCCAGATGGACCCCCGAATGAGACCAACCTCAGCTAGGGTAGCCCAATTGGGCCCACATGGGAACACCTGACAAACACGGATTTGCCCCAGCATAGGCCCAGCATGCAATGAGCACGAGGCTAAGGACTGAAGAATAACTCTTTGAGGGCATACACCAGACTTGAAGTTCTCGAGAAAGTTCTTGTGTTCGTAATCAAATGAAGTTTCACTTTACTCATACTTCTGGCTTTTTTCTCGTACTCAGAGAAGTGTTAAATCATATACTCGCATTCAGGGGTTTGTACATACGGAAATTATACTCAACATGAGCGTTCAGTCGGACTCATACACGGGAATGAGTTCTCACGAAATCACAATACAAGTCTGGATAAACCCATCATACAGTGTTACTTCCAGATCTATCCTATGAATATATTTGGCAGTCAAGCGCGATGACATCGAAGACCGATGGGCATTTTAGCTAAATGTTTGAAAGATCTATTGACCAACGTTGAGTCTGGCACCCATCCCCTAGTCCACATGTCCTTGGGATAAGCGACTTTTCAAAAAGTGGGACAAGGAGTGGTGCAGAGAATACTCTCACATTTTTGTTATACGACTCTCAAGTACTGTGTAATGCCAGGTAAGTTCACTGGGCTGATCTGAAAGTAACACGAGTTAACGACACCGCTACTACATTAGTACACCTTGAATACACCGCCAGGGAACTTGTGTCTTGAAAATTTTGACAGGTTATATCACGGTAATATTTGTTTCATTTACAGAACATCATACAGATAGGTATAGAGTATCTCTGCTCAGAATCAGTGCCTAGAGGACTTTTACAACTAAACCATTCCAGTATTTACTGAACTTCGGCAATGAGAAGTCGCAAGTGCATGGTTACGGTTTATTTATCTTATTGTATGCGTCTGTATAGCAAATTGTCAAAAAAGGAAGCCCTTTTCTGGCGCTTGCAACAATGATGCCATTATTGTCAAACGACTTTTAACTGTTATAGCTGAGTGAACCGAGACACAAACTTCACACTAACCATTCCGTTACTGAGTAAGAGTTGAAGTAGTTTCTTCTCTTCATTCAACAGTTCAATAGTTCAAGTTTGTTGCAGGGTAAACAGGTTTACTGGCAGTTTGGACGAGCTTTCACTTAGGTCCACTGGCAGGCCTATACTCTTTCTTTCATCTCCAACCTTTCCTTTCTTAATGATTGTCGAGGAAAGAAAGTGACTTTTTGTTTTAAAAGTGAAATTAATAAGACAAAAGAAACTAAACAAAAAGGGGGCAAAGCTCGACATGTCCAAGAACATTTCTTTGGTCTTCTGAGTAAAAATGTAAGCTGACGTCATCAGGCTCTCCAGAACCATTCTTCGACAGCTGGTGCTGTGAACCCTCGCTATTTACGTACGCCACTGACCATGTAATTATAACTATACTAGTTTAATTGGCGACACATTATTGTTCCCACAATAACAAACATTCTTCTCCCGACCATTCTTGGCTCACACCATTGTACAATTTTAGGTCACTTATATAACTTTGCTTTTGAAAATGAACTGCATTGATTGAAAGGTTTAAGCTGCAAAGATAGGAGAAAGTAAATTTTATTCAAAAATGTTTTCAACAGACTCCTAACATGTAGATTTGGGAACATTAATTGCACATTCATATCGTAACAATCAAGCAGCTTTCTTCCATGAACTTACCGTTGTTCATTAAAGGGTAGCCTACGTAGCATCCCCCAACATATTTAGAAATAGAAGCAGCCTCATAGTTCTAAATACAATAGGTGACTGCACTCTGACTGGCATAAATTCAAACAGTGGCTTCACTCTGGTTGGTCAAAGATGACTTGTGCAGTCAGTTCTGTTCTCAATAAAATGGAATATGACATCCCCCAAACCAGGGAGTTGCTAGTAACTCCATGCTCAAAAATATTTAAGAAATGGAAGAGCGCCAGAAACCTAAATATAGTTGATGACTGCACTTTTATCGACATTCATTCAAACAAGACAGCTCCACTCTGGTTGGTCAACAATGACTTGTACAGTGAATTATGTTCCCAATTAAGCTCACACATACTTGTTTGGCAATATTGCCTCTACCAATTTAAACTTAGTGCAGGCTACCCGGCTACTGTGGCTGTCTTGGAGGTGTGCTAGACAGGTGGTTTGGTTTAAACTGGAGGAGGGGCTAGAAGTGAACTTAGTAGGTAAAATTGTTACTGTCTGGGATTAGGTTAGAGAGCTTTTAAGCTAACACACAGTATTGTTTTGATATGGTCATGTGCACTTTAAACTCAGTGTAGGCTTTATCTGAGAGATGTACTATAAATCGTGTTCTTTTTGAAATTGGAGGACGGCTAGAAGTAAACTTACTTGGAAGAATCTTACTCTTTGGGTTGAGATTTGTTGCCCTTTAATATATCCATAAAACATTACTAAATCATTTCATCACTTAAAACCAGCCGATGCTTGTCGAAATTGTAACGCTCAGCCAAGGCTACGGTAGGGTAAAAATGGAAGGTGTGGTATTAAAAGTGACGGATATCAAGTTTCTACAGCCACAAGGGGGGGGGGGGGGGAGGGGGTAAAACATTACGAGCATAGTTATTTGCAAATAAGAATTCTTATAGTATTATTTCAGGGGAGGGCCCTAGCCCCTTTTATACACTTGGCTACTCCGTAGTTCTCAGGATGAACATTTGGAAGAATGGATGCGGTTATTGTATTTCATCATTTTGTTTAAACGCCGGATTTAATTTGTCTGTTAAGTTTTACCAAATTTTTTTCTTCTTTGATTTTGTACAGACCCTATGCTTGATGATTTGGTTTTCAAGAGTACCGCAAACTTGATTAACTCTACACCACGACCCTCGCGAGTACGTGTGGTCAGTGTTGATGCTTCTGTGGAAGGCGAAAACGGACAGAATATTGGAGATGTCATTGATATCAGCCATGTTGAAGAAACAGATGTTCACGGATTTGATAGAAAAAAAGTAAATATTCTAACGCCCCACAGTGAATATATTAATAAAATAAAATCACCGTTGCATCTTTCCGTCTTCCAATAGCATCAAAGGTTATGGGAAATTTGTTTAATTTCGTGAAGATTGCCACGACGTCTACAGAAGGGATATTTGATGTTGCATTTTTTTTCTTTACAGAAGTAGCATTACCGATCATTCCGTAAAGGGAAGATAAGGGATTCTTTGTGACAGCTTTGTACAATGACGTACAACACATTCGGGAGTAGTCCAGTCTTGATTTCATACGCCCTAGGCACTAGGCTTGCGATTACTTAGTTAATTTTTTTCTACACAAGTTGAGTTTATTTACGTTAGGCCCCACTTCATATATCATATATCATCATTTTTCATATATCATACTTCATATCTCATTTCACATCTATTATTTTTCTAGCATAATGTCGTCACTTATTTTGTAGTTATTCTGTAGTTATAGTATAGTAGATTATCTTAAGGGGGAAAATGCTCATAAGTCTTGACTTCTCTTTCCTCCTTTTCTAGTTCTTTAGATACGCTTGTTAAATGTATATATTAATCGCACTCATTGTAAATATTGTACAAATTTGCTAGAAATAAACATTGAACTGAACTGAGCTTCCTTCTGGAGCCGCCCCATTGGATACTGTGGTTGGTCTATGGACAGCTTCCTAGGGACAATTTCCACAAAGCCAATTCATACATTAGACAACTGTATGAGGCGATATTTGGCTATTTGGATTTCTCTTAAAGTGACAACTTTATGTTATCAATGGATTATATAAAAATCCCTGGTTGCTTCTCTTCCCGAAAATGAAGTAATGAAATATTCTTGACATAATGCTGTATTCTGTTTCCTGACTTTTATTAACATCTTTCGTTATCATAGGCAGATGGAACGGCATTTTACCCTCGGCTTACGAGGAGGGAGCTTTGACCCTTTTCGGGCAGAAAATTTGCAATTGTCGGGCAAAATATATGCTATTCCGAGGTCATACGTGCCGAAAGCTTAGATTAAAAGTGTTCACATGCCCCAATAAAAGTGGTCCGTGCACTTATACACTTCACATGGGGAAGGAAGGTGTTTGAAGCTTTTCCTGTCTGCTAAACAACCGTGTTTTAATTTTACTCTTAACTGCTTAAAGTAAATTGTCAAAAACACCCCGGAATAGACAATTTTTGCCTTGAGATCGACATATTATTTTTCTCAGGGAACCCTCCCCTTGCACAAAGAAACTGTAATTTTTAAGTAAAAATGGGTAGTTGGCGTTACAGTATTTTGCTGAGGTATACTTGTAATTACTCTATAAATTCTCTAACCAAAACCTCATAGCCTGGAGTCATTAAGAATGCTTATATTTGAATATTGTGGTTTCTATTTTGCAGACACTCATTGGAACCTGTAACGGACAAACGATTGTTTTAGATGATCACGTGACGTCATGGTACACAACGATGGTCCACACAGAGCCAAAAACCATTTGTAATATCGTCCAAGCGGTGCCACTCCCATTGGTATGGATGTCACAATCTCATTAAATATTGTAGAGCTTCATAAACTTAAAGAATGACTTTAGGAGAGTTATTGAGTCAATCACCCCGGGACTTTAGGGAATAATCTTTTGAACATAGGTAAAACTATAGAGGAGAACACACAAAGAACAACTTAGGAACTTGCATTAAACTTCTTCTTCGATCTCCTTGCTGACATTTTATATTTTTCATGAAAAGCAGATATACAGATTTCAGCAGTTGCCCTGAGGCAGGGCCGTCGGAAGGTTTCTGAGACCTTTAGCTCATAATTTTTTGCATTTTCGAAGGTGTATTTAAGTTCTTACGCATTACAGTCAATAGTAAATTTTTTAAGAAAGCTGCTCACTGAAAATCGGGAAGGGATAAATTCCTCATTTTCAGCTGGGAAGGTTTGCTTACTCAACCGGACTAGTTCCACTAGACTCTTCTGGAAATCAGGCATGTCCAGTTGGACAGTCAATTGGTTTATTGCAATAAGTTTCCTGAATGTCTCCACATGTGCGGCCCATAGAAGGGTAGTTCAGATGTAAAGGTGTAATTCAAAATGCATTTGAAGAAAGCCAAAAACATCTTAGGTACATTATTGCATGAAATATATATGAAGAAGAGAAATGTGCCAAGACATGTATATCCTCATGTAAAGATTTAAAAATAGTCAACAAAACAATAATGTTAAGAAAAAACCAATAAAGGGCTATTCTTGTTATAAACAGCTTGAGTGTGCAAATCGCATATTTGGGGAATAAATTGAAAAAAAAAACAACACCCTGGCAAAAAATTCTACAAAAGGTCTGATCTGATAAAATACATTATAGCTTGATTATGTAATTGTAAATTAGGTAAAATTAGTCAAATTCGTAGAAAGTCTCTGGAAGGGTTCAACTGGACTTAACGGGCCAGTGCAACTGGATTTTCCTTGACTAGTTCAAGTGGACATCCTGGACCAGTTTAATTGGACTTCTGTAGACCAATTCAGTTGGACCAGGTAAATTCGACTTCCTGGACCAGTTCAACTGGAGTTTGCTGATCCATTTTTATTGGACTTCACTGGCTGGTTGGAGTAGGGAAAACAAGCCAGTGAGCCACAACTGGAAAAAGGCCGTGGTCGTCTCGACTTCAACCAGTTGGTTGGAAACTGGGACGTTAAACCTCATCTAACCTAACCTAAACTTCACTGACTGGTTCAACTGTACTAGGTCAACTGGACTTACCTGGACAGTGCAGATCAATTGGATTTTATTGTGATCGGTTCAACTGGACTTTACAGGACCAAAAGACTGTATTGTGATTAGTTCAACTGGACTTAACTGGACTTCACTGGACCAGTTCAATAGGATTTTAATGTGACAGTGAAACTGGACTTAACTGGACCATACTCTGATTAGTTCAACTGCACTTTACTGGACCATTTCAATAGGACTTTGTAATGGTAAGTTCAACTGGACTTTACTGGACTATTTCAACAGGACTTAATTGTGACCAGCTCAAGTGGATTTTACTGGACCAGCCTAACTGGACTTTAAATATTGTAATCTATTCAAAGGGACTTTACTTGACCAGTTTAATAGGACTTTATTGTGTCCAGTGCAACTGGACTTTGCTGGAACAGTTCAATTGGACTTTATTTCAATTAGTTCAACTGGACTTTACTGCACCAGTTCAATTGGACTTTAAATGATGCATTCAGATCAACTGGACTTTACTGGACCAGTTCAGTTGGACATTAGTGTGATCAGTTCAACTGGATCAGTAAGGTGTGGCGGTATAACCGACATAAAACAACAATATCGGTCTGAAAATATCAATAATATCGATACAATCGATATTTTCGCGGAGTAGGTACACACACTAAACATATGAAGAAACAAAGTATATGGGAAGGTATAACTTGGACCCGATACCCGGGTCGTCGAGTGGCAGAGTGGTCTATTTCAGCTGCTGTGCACCAATGTGTTTCACATGTGCGTGGGTTTGAGTCCCCCCCCCCCTCGATGTACGTGGGTTTTTCTCCGGGTACTCCGGCTTTCCTCCCACTTGGCATAGGCTTGCCTCTAAAATCGGTTGCCCAGCCGACGAAATCGGTTGCGCGCTGGGTGGACCAGTTAACTAGACAACTTTGCATCTTGGACCCAATACCCGACATTTTAACTGCCAAATTTTATTATGTTGGGAGCAAACAACAAATCAGGATTTTTGATGTCAAAATAAAGAAATGTGTTTGCATTTAACGATTGAGCAGTCGTACTGCCAAAGTGACTTTCAAATATTTCTTTACCTGAGCATCACACCACACGATCCAATATGCACCTCGCAATGGCCACAGCCGTGATTTAAAAGTAATATTCTGTAGTAGGTCTACACCTTAAAAAAATTGACTACAAGAATAAACCCAGTTCGGTCCAGCTGAAGTCCATTTCAGTCCCCTTAGCAATCTCGCCATGCAATCGTGATAATAGAAAAAGTCCTATTAAAGCCAGCTGGTTCCAGTCCAGTCCACTTGAAGTCCCTTTGAGCCCTATTGGGTCCAGTTCAAATATGGAAAAGTCTAGTTCAAGTCCATCCCAAATTTGAATTGAACTTTCAGTTGGGTTCCCGCTTAGGACTACATGCCCTAGCCTTTGTCTTCTGAGTTGGTCAAAGTCGCCCACAGCCAGACAGCCTGTCCGAGTCCCTAGTAAACTAGTGGTCCAGGGTAACATTGGGTATTAGAGCAGAGTAATGATAGACAATCCGACACAAAGGCATTTTTAAAATCCGAATCCCATGCAAAGGAATGCGTCTTTTAGTGTATACGCCAACCTTACTGTGCGGTATACACGCGTTGTGTACACGTGCTTCTCTTGGGAGTCGTCCTTAGCAACGGGGTACAGACTTTGAACTGACAATTCGGTGTCTTTCAAAGTCAATTCATTGAAGTCACCCAAGTGGAGAATGCTTTTTTGTCCTGATGCAATTGCATCATCAGGACAAAAAAAGCATTGTCAACAAGTATTTTAGGTCATAAGTTAATACATTGTACTAGGTCAATCTCAACACCTCAATATTTGCAAGCTAGGGTCAGCCTTTAGTATTGTTTTGAATTTGTGAATTGTATACTAAATAGAATATTTATTAATTTGGCTCATTGATTGACCGATGAAAAGATTTTGTCGGTAAGGGAGAGGACTGGATTTCGTGTAGTCATTAAAAGTAGTACTTCCATGGTGTAATTAAACCTTATTTGATCGTTTTAAATGTCGCTATAGTATTTGCTACCTTTATTGGCAGCAAAGTACGCACAAGAGGTCACCAGTTTATCATGAATTTATCTCCCGATAAGCCACTTACTTATAGCCCAGTAGGATAGAAATATTATCCCAGAAAACTAGTCTAAGCTCTTCTACTACATTTAAAATGTAAAATGATGCATCTTCATTCATTTTAGAAAAGAATAGTAAAATAGTTTCTTAGACTAACACTGTTTCAGAACGATTGATTCAATCACACCAGATATTTGAAACTCCCTGTATCCCTCCGTACAAACATAAGAGTGTAATGGAACACTTTTGAAAATGACAGACGGAAGAGGGGTGGGGACTGAGCCCTCAGGATGTTTTAACTACCGATGAGTCCAAAAGAAAGGGTATGCACTTTCTGAATTGCTCCTTCCCCGCACGGTACAAAGGTACACTTTCACCGAATTTTTCCAACTTCTTAGATTCCGTCTGGTTCTGTGACTCACGTGCCTGACAGGACAGGGTTTTATTGGAACACACTTGTCTGTATGATTTACGAAAGTCTAAAGGCCTATTCAAGCTCAGTTTGCTTTGTGTAATCACTCCCTTTTTGTAATGATTCTTTTCCCCTTGGTCCGGTGTTTTTCTACCTGATTACAACTTTAAACCTTTTCATCTGTTTTATATATATATATATATATATATATATATATATATATATATATATATATATATATATATATATATATATATATATATATATATATATATATATACATACAAATTTTACTATCTAACAGAGAATTCGAAAGACAGATGACAGAAGTGTAATATGTATCAACGAATGTAAAGAAGAGTTACACGTTATAGCAACACACCTTGAGAGCGGACTTGTCATCACCATCCCAGTGGACAGTCTATGTATCTTATATCTCGTAGATACCTCACTCGAGCAGATAACTAATGCCATTGGACCTCTGTACCCCATGGTTAACTGGACACTGTGTGTAAGAGAAATGGGACGGTCAGAGTTGCCTCAATCACAGCAAGCAATACCCCAACCGATGGTTGAGGTACTGGACCAGTGGCTCGATAGTGAAGATGGTAAGTACGGTTATGTTTACCCTTTATAGAACTACGTTGCGGCTCTCTTCAGCTTCTGCCAGACGGGCCTTTATTCATCCTGGTTGTTCGTAGCTATGATTTGAACAACAAAGTTCTTCCGCTCCGCAAGCTACCTAGTAGCTATTCGTTTTATCTGGTGCGTGAGACACTTTACAAATTTGTGTGGTAATTGGTGGACCACTTTCGAAGTGCTTGTGAATACGATTTCAGGGACGGAAATCGACATTAGCATCTGAATGCATATTTTTTGTTAGATGTGTACTTTGGATTATCATTGAACAAAGCGGCGTTTCCTTGACCTCTAGTTTGCGTTTTCAAAAGTTGTTACTGTATACTAATCAGACGAAGGTATTAACGATACACAAATGAGAAGTCCGCCGTGAAAGATATTTTCATTTAAACTGTGGTTTACCAGTAGCCAGAATAGACAAACAGCAGAAATAGCCTTCTTCATAAATATTTATAGCCACGCCTCTTCCTCTCAATTTCATAATATTAAGAGACTAAATTCTATGAAAGGTTGAAGGGGTTAGATACGTCCGCCTTAAGATATTAACTTCACTACAGCTTATGCTGTCTGAACCATAACACCGTAAACTCTTAGTTACAAACGGCTAAAATATCGAACGTGACTGGATATCTGTAAGTGAAAAATTTCATCTAACTTCGGATCGCAGTTTCAGTACAAACAAACGGGGAGAAAATAACGATTGTCAAGTTTTTTTGCAATTATTTGTCTAGTGAAAATAATTTTCCCTAAAAAGTCATAGGGCACGAACATGAATCTTGTCAAAACATTACTAGATTTGGTTCAAAATTGTCTAGGCTAGGTTAAAAATGAAACACACTTCATTCATTACAGAGCCAAATCTAGTCAAATATTTTGCAACATTCCGGGTCGTTCCCCTTTTTATTCGATTCTTGTCTTATTAGAATGGGACGTTTTTGAATGCACTGGTGTAAATGCAATGTGCTACTGTTGTTGTTGCAACTTGTGACTATTCTATTGGCAACATGTGACTTATTTAATGGCAAATTGTCACCAGACTAGTGGTAACTGCCTGATGCAGTTTTGCAAAAAATCAGGTAAATTATGAAACTTTACGTTGAAACCAAAATGGAATATGAAAACGAGAGAGAAAAGGCGGCAATATATTAATGGGCAATGTTTTGTACCTAAAATGTAAAATTGCGAGCATATGTGACTCAGGGGTTGGATAATGAATCTCATCCATCCAACTTTCATCTTTACAGCTTATTCTGTTGCTGGGATTTAAGATGGTAAAATTCATTCACTTTATTGATTCCTTGCCGAAGGCAGGCAAGGAATCTATGCGATGGTGATGTCGTGTGTGTGTGTATGTGTGTATGTGGGTGAGTGTGTGTGTATGTGACGCTTAGCTTGTAAACACGATATCTCCAGTTAGCAATGACTGACACTTTTCATATTTGGTATAAAGATTTTTCATGTTAAGAGGAAGAACCCTATTGTTTATGGTGGAGGTCAAAGGTCATTTGAGGTCACAGAGGTAAAAGCCGAAAACCTTGTAAACACGATATCTCCAGTAAGCAATAACCGACACTTTTCATAAATGGTATACAGATTTGTCATCAAGAGGAAGAACGCTATTGCTTTTGGTAGAGGTCAAAGGTCATCTGAGGTCACCGGAGGTTAAACTGCAAAAACCTCATAAACGGCTTGTAAACACGATATCTCAAGATGGCAATGACCGACACTTTTCATGTTTGGTATATAGATTTCTCATGTTGAGAAGAAGAACCCTATTTTTGTGGTAGAAGTCAAAGGTCATCTGAGGTCACCAGAGGTAAAACTGAGAAAAACTTGCAAATCGCTTGTAATCATGATATCTCAAGACAGCAACGTTAGACACTTTTCATATTTAGTATGTACATTTGTCATGTGGAGAGAAAGACCCCTATTGTTTTTGGTGAAGGTCAAAGGTCATTTGAGGTGTCTGGAGGTCAAAGACTGAAAACCTTGTAATCACGATATCTCAAGGTAGGAATGAAGGACACTTTTCATACATGGTATATTGATTTGTCATGTTGAGAGAAAGAACACAATTGCTTCTAGTAGAGGTCAAAGGTCATCTGAGGTCATTGGAGGTCAAAAAAAAATTTCCCAACAATTCCCAAGATCGTCATATGGGGTCACCAGGGGTCAAAAGCTAAATTTTCCAACAATTCCCAAGATCGTCATATGAGGTCACCAGAAGTCATAAAACAAAATTTCCCAATAATTTCCAAGATTGCCATGGGGTCACCAGACGTAATAAAGCAAGAATTTCCAAGTGTCATCTGGGGTCACTAAAGGTCAGAAAGCAAAATTCTCGAGAATTCCCAAGATCATCATCTGTGTCACTAAAGGTCAAAAAGCAAATTCCAAGAATTTCAAAGATCGTCATCTGGGGTCACTAAAGGTCAAAAAGCAAAATTTCCCAAAAATTTTCAAGATCCAAGATCCATTGAAGGTCAGAGGGGATTTGAAGTCATCAGAAGTCAAAGACCGAATGCATTGAAAAACACGATATTTCAAGACAGGGGTGTTAGATACGTGTAATACTTGTAAATTTGAGGGATAAACCTCAGTGCAACGAAGCATCTCCATTCGGCAAGGATTCACTAAGCTTTGGGGCTTTCTGGTCAAAATTGCGGTCGTCAATTGCGCAATAATTTGTGATGCTATACATGCACAGCTAACCTTCTTACATTGGCTGGATTTGTTTTCCTTCGAAGTGAAATGTTAACATGATCTGGGAAAAAATGTCGTTCTTTTTGCTTGCAAAACATGTTTTGAAGAGAGGGCGCCTCTAGTCAAGTCACGTTATAACGATACGATAGTTATCACAGACCGGCAGATGGTGCAGTGGTTTTAGATAAAACAAAGAAAAACAAAGACAGATATCTGAGTATGATGAATGGACCAACAAATTATTCCACAATCTGCCATTTTAAACTGAGTGAAAAACTTCAAGTTATATCTCATCAGCCCGCCCAACTGCCATGTGAAGATCAGAGTTAGACCAATGTTGTTCATTTTTCAAGCTTTTATAAACAAGCATATGCCTTTTGACATTAAAGACTTAAAAAAAAGAATAAGCAGTCGCCCCAAACTTACTCTGACATTTGATCTAAATGTTACAAATCTCGTCTCATCTCTATTGCAAGTATCTTTCATAATGTTTCATAACATAAATGTGGTATTCCAGGTAAGCAAAGGGATTATTTTGCATAAATTTACAAAAACAGTTACAAAACTGTTGTCATATGATATAAAGGAGCCATTCATGAATCGAGATACCACTAACTCAGTTTGAGGTGACTGCATTTTCCCTGCAATGTAGATTTTTACATATATGTTTTTCTCTTTACTATTTCTATTACAATTCATTACAGGGAAAGCAAGTGTGAGGGAAAATCTACAGGATTCTTACGCTCAGTGCGTTAACCGAATTGACATACCAAAAGTAGAACCAGAATATTCTGAACAAACCCAAGGAGGAATCCGGAAGAAGAATTCTATTCGAGATAAAATCAAGAAAATTAGAAGCATGCGTAGGAAGTAAGTCTTTTTGATTGTAGCTAAGTTTTTTTCTCTTAAAACTAAGAGTTTTTACTTAAAGATTTGCTTTATTACAATCGGTTGAAGTCTTGACTTAAATAGTTTTCAAATAAACCCTTATTTTTGAGTGGACCTTATTCTGTGAACATTGCCTTCAGTAACAGAAACATACAAGTAATTTTCACCCACGTTAAATATCTACGGAACGCCAGTTTTGATATATTTACACAGGGACACTGCGGAGGAGCTTCCATATACTTAGGAAGCAACCCCCTCTTGACCGTCTTCACGGACTGCTGACCTTCTTTTTTCTGTTTCTGCAGTCCTTAATCTGAACTTGGCAAGGCTTAGAACTGGTCAGTTTTCGGCAATGCAGTAGTGTTCCTGGCCAGCAATTTTGTGTGCTCTTCGCAAAGCTATCCAAAGGTGTCGTTTTGCTTAGATACGATCCAGGAATTGAATATTTACCTACCATCATACATCCCAAAACATGGCTCTTCTCGTCCCTCCCTTACCGAACCCTCAAGCCCCGCCAGTGCTGGGATAGTTACCAGCTGCTCAGGTGTTAGGGGTTGACATGTGTATGGTATATTTATTTTCATGTATATGACACAGTAAAATGGATTTTGCTTTATCGCTAACGTGCTTATTACGTATTAAACCATGGAAATATTGTAACTGCTATCAGTAAAAATGTCAATACAATGGCATGAGAATATACCTACGATTCTCGATTTGGGACGGGGTGATCAATACATTATCTTACTCTCTTCAATTTAGAAGTGTCGCCGTTAGGCGTATTAGAATCATATTTAGACAAATACTACAAACACTTCCTGGGAAGGGGTTGAGCCATTTTCCACGAGAAAATCCTTTATTAAAAGATTTTTCATCTAAAATCTGCCTGAGACAAAATAAGTTTTGCCCGAACTCCGGAGTGGGCAGGGTGCATCCCCCAGCCCTGTGGCTTGTCCGCCTGTGGCTCAGGTTTTGCTGTCTGCGCAAATACTGATAAGTTCGAATTTTCTGCGTATTTGTAGCAAAGTATTTCAATATTTAATGAATTTTGATGGGGATTCTGGTTGTGTCTATGTTTTCTTACTTTTTACATCAAACATCCAATTATGTCATTTTCATGTCACCGCCAACCTTTAAGCAATGTTATTTTACACATATCTCCCAGCTCTGAGTGTGAGGATCCGTACTCTAACCTTGGTGCAGTTCCCGAGAGTCAAGTTACAGCCAACTTACAAATACAAGAAATGAAGCAGGTTCTTACATTTAAAGAAAGGGTAAGAAGTATACGAGGATGGATAATTAGGACCATCAGTTGGTTAATTAAATGCTATTAAATTTGCTCAATGTTACGTCCCCTTCCCCACTTTTGAGAAGCTATTGACGCCCATGACATCACGCGTGTTGAATATACTTTTATGGAATTATCACTGAGGAAATACGACTGGGAAATGGAATCGAAGGAAGGGTGGCCGAATTTCTATAAACAGCGGCTTGAGGATTGGTATACCCCATGTTTGTAAAATTTTACAACACAAAAGATCTCGTATACTAAAAAATGTTGACGTGAGAATGTTAACTAAAAAATTCTAAGAAGAATTTCACGAATTAAAAATATTTCCCACTAAACTTTGTTAAAAAACTTGAAACATGGAGGAATTTTGACAAAACCTTGTCGCCAAATCTTGTATTTAGTTTTCCTACGGTTCCAACAGTTAGTCTGGAAAAAGTTGTGTCTAAATATAATTAACCGGCGTGGCTTCGTGATTATTTAAACCTTCCTCTTTTTTCATTTTTCATCAGGAATGTGTTCATCTCAAGAGGGTAAGTCTTCCACCTACTTTACTCACTAAACAAGCGACACGTTATCACATCTAGCATATTCCAGATTCAGGAGTAAAAGTGCAATAATTAGATCGGTAAGGGTGGGATGGGGTTATGGTATTAATTTCGTCCCACTTATTCCACTTTAGGTAAAAAATGACTGTAAAGGTTTAAGCCACATGCTTACGTATGAGGTGCGGTAAAGGAATATGGTAAAGGAATATGATCCTTAATTACTAGAGGGGGAATGAATATTCTTAACGTTTACATATCTGGATACCGGTCTTCATATAGTTTTATTACTTCTAGAAACACAATAAGTATATGAACGGAGGACCTGGCCAAGATATGTACTGACCAGTAATTATTGTTAACGTCACTGCAGGGATGCCAGTAAGCTGAAGTCCGAGGATTTGCTTCGCCACATTTGTCAGGGAGAAGCTATTTGATTCCTTGCCGAAGGCAGGCAAGGAATCTATGCGATGGTGATGTCATGTGTGTGTATGTGTGTGTGTGTGTATGTTACGCTTTAGCTTGTTTACACGATATCTCAAGAGGGTAACTCTGAGGGATCTCATACTTGGCATGTAGATTGACCATATTAAGTAAATGATGCATATTGTTTTTGGTGGAGGTCAAAGGTCATCTAGGGTCACCAGGGGTCAAAGTCTGAAAAGCTTGTTTCTACACGGTATCTCAAGGTTGGGAGCGTGGATACATTTCATACTTAGTATGTGGATGTGTTATGGTAAGAGAAAGACACCTATTGTTTTTAGTGGAGGTCAAAGGTCACCTGGTGTCACCAGGGGTCAAAGTCTGAAAACCTTGTTTACACGGTACCTCAAGGTAAGAAGCTTGGATAAATTTCATATTGAGTATGTGGATGTGTTATAGCACGAGGAAGAAACCTATTGTTTTTGGTTCTAGGTCAAAGGTCATCTGGGATCACCAGGGGACAAAGTCTGAAACCTTATTTACATAGTATCTCATAGTAGGAAGCTTGGATGCATTTCATACGTAGCTTGTGCATGTGTTATGGTGAGAGGAAGGACCCCATTGTTTTTGGGTGGAGGTCAAAGGTCATCTGGGGTCACCAGGGCTCAAAGTTTGAAAACCTTGTTTACATGATATTTCAAGGTAGGAAGCTTGGATAGATTTCATACTAAGTATGTGGATGTGTTATGGCAAGAGGAAGAAGCCTATTGTTTTGGGTGGAGGTCAAAGGTCACCGGGCGTCAAAGTCTGAAAACCTTGTTTACACGATATTTCAAGGTAGGAAGCTTGGATACATTTCATACTTACCTTGTGCATGTGTTATGGTGAGAGGAAGAATCCTATTGTTTTTGGTGGAGGTGAAAGGTCATTTGGGGTCACCGGGGGTCAAAGTGTGAAAACTTTGCTTACACGATATCTCAAGTTAGGAAGCTTGGATAGATTTCATACTTAGTTTGTGGATGTGTTATAGTGAGAGGAAGAAGCCTGTTGTTTTTGGTGGAGGTGAAAGGTTATCTGGGGTCACCAGGGGTCAAACTCTGAAAACCTTATTTATACGATATCTCAAGGTAGGAAGCTTGGATGGATTTTATACTAAGTATGTTCATGTGTTATGGTGCGAGGAGAAACCCTATTGTTTTTCATGGAGGTCACAAGCCATTTGAGGTCATCAGAGGTCAAAACTGAAATTTTGTAAACATGTCATTACAAGGGAGGAAGCACAGATAAATCCCTTTCTATTTTTTTTTTATTCATTTTTTGGTTATTCAAGTTTTGGTTCAAAGGTCATGTGACATGAGCTGACATGAGAAGGGTTCAAATTGTGATCACATCATAAAAAGTGATGTAGTAGAGAAGTATAAATTTGATGGATGAACCTCAGTGTAACAAAGAACCCCCCTTTCGGCAAGGAATCACTAAGCCTTTTGGCTTTCTGGTTTGAGATTACCATACGAAAAGTTTCCTATTTCATGTACCATGAGTATTAAAAAGGGATCCATAAGTGGATCAATTGGAGAAAGTGGAGGCTAGTTGCCCCTGCCACCAGTGGCGACTCTCCACTGTCAAGAAGGTATACAATTAACATATAGATACATATATTCAACTGGACCATTATTCTTTAAAATGACTTATTTTTTCCACAGGAAAATGAAACTCTTCGAATGGAAGCGCAGGTCAGTTAAAAATATTTCTATTTTTATTTCAAAAAGAACATACTACTCTGTTCAGTTGTGCTTATTGTTTGCAAGAAAACTTCATAACAAAATTGAAGATGCTAAGACCTTAGAGGCCCCCTAAGCTCACCCCAGACAGTAACAATTCTCCCAACTAACCTAACTTCTAGCCCCGCCTCCAATTTTTACACAAACAACTGTCTAGTAGTAGAACACTTCCAAGACAGAGCCACAGTAGCCTGCACTGAGTTTCAATTGCTCGAGGCAATATTGAAAAACAAACTGTGTGTAAGTATGAGCCTAATTAGGATCATAACTAACTGTCAAGTCATCATTACCAACCAGAGTGGTGCTATTATTGTTTGAATGAATGTCAATCAGTGTACAGTCACCAACTATGGGGATATGTCTAAATATATTTGGGGGATGCCATAGCTCCTTTAAGAGAATCCATAACATGAGAAATCTTGACACATACATTGACAACAGTTTCAAACTAAAGGAGTATTTCAAATGAGTTTTGAACATGCGTTCCATATCTTTGTCGTGCTGGAAATTATTTGCTTTTTTTTTTTTTGGTTTGTTACTCAGCATTTTGGTTGCATTTTCTGCTTTTTTCTCTTCTTTTTTTACTTTTCTGGCTTGTTTGGCAAAATATTTGTTTCAGATTGCTGCAAAAAGATTCATGTAAATTTTATTATAAGGATGTACTCGTAGAAAGATAAGTGAAACTTTTATAGGGAAAGTTGCAATTTGACGGCAGTTCAAAGACGAAGATCATATCTGTGTAAAGTTTTTTGGATGACCTGTTTTTTGTTATTTAGCGCCCTCTACTTTTACTTTAATAGTATGATTGCAATGGGCCACAACATTTAACTTCGCCTGAGAAACTTCTTGATAATCTTGACACATACATTGACAGCAAACTTCAGATCTGAGGAGCATTTCATATGAATTTGAAACATGCGTTCTTCTTCTTTGTCGTGCTGCAAACATTTTGTTACTTTGCTTTCTTGATGCATTTTCTGCTTTTTTTCTCTGCTTGCTTACTTTTTGGGCTTGTTTGGCAAACTATTTTACTTAAAATTGCTGCTAATATTTTTATGCAAATTTCGTTGTAAAGATCAACTCGTAAGAAGAAAAGTGTAACTTCTATAGGAAAAGATGCAATTTGACGGCAATTCAAAGAGATTGTATCTGTGTAACGTTTTTGCAGATGCAAAAAAGCAAAGTCGGCTGGTTAACTGGTCCACCCGAAGGCGCTTCAGTCCGGCGCGCAATCGACTTTGTCGGCTGGGCAACCGATGTTTGAGGCAGTTTTTTTTTGCAGATGGACTCAGTTTCTTGCTATCTAGCACCGACTGCTCTTTATACCGTGATTGTAATGCTTTGTACATTGGGCTGCAAGACTGAAAAAAAACTTGAGTCTCTATGAATGTTCTTATGACTGTAACAGTTCCAAATGACAACGATGAACGAGTGGGGACAGGTGTCTTAGCTAAGTCGCTTTCTTTAACATTTAAGAATAGATTGTTGGAAGAGCCCTCATGTACAAAGGTTCGAATTTTTGCTTTTAGTACTTTGTTTTGTTAGATTAAACTGATTACATCGTTCCTATTCACACGATTTATGAACCAAGAAGATTAATCCAAATGGCTTCAATTTTTCTCATCTGCAGACACTCCAAGGAGAAATAACCCGACTACAGGCAGCGAATAAGGACTACGTGAATAAAATCTATGAAATGCACATACAGATGGATAACAAAGCAGATATTCCCAGCAGTAAAGACGGTACACCTCTCAGAGCCACTTCGAACGAATACGTGGGAATAACGAATGATAGAAACCTCCGAAACTTGACGTCGAAGTCGAAAGAGGACTCGGAAATCCTCGAAACGGAAATGAATGACACCGAACTTCATTCTGCTTCAGTTGACGACGTAATTAAGCTACTAAAGGAATTAAAACTGGATTCATACTGTGACCGTTTCAAAAGAGAAGACGTTGATGGTGCCTTGCTCCTGGAATTGGACTTTGATATGTTGTACCAGGACCTGAAAATGTCCCGCTTGCATGCCAAGAAACTGTTGATAGAATTAAAGCGAAGAGCAGAGGGAAAATGATAGAGCACCCTTAATTTGAACAGGATCATGTCAAAACTAATGCCACTGGGCGTTATTTAAGAAAGCAACCACAGCTAAATAAATTAAAAACAAGCATATTATTTTATATGTTAATTCTTTCTCCGTTAAAATCATGTGGCATTATTTTTTCCGAATGAATTGTAAATGTATGAAAGAAGTATCTCGTTAAAATGCAATATTTATGGTGTGAAAAATAATTGAAAATACCTGTTAGAGAAATAACATGAGTTTTTAAAGATATATGAATTGTGTCAGAACAAAGATACGAGCGCCTGTTCATGCCTCCTCATCAATTTCTAAGACTATGTTTTTCATAACGAAAGGAAAATATGATTTTAAATTCGTTAAAGAATATGTACATATGATATCGTGTTATAAATATGTAAATTATAATCCAGTCAACTGTTTGACAATTTAATTTTATAATGAATGTTTTGAGTATATAATTACATGATAAGAACGTAAACAAAGATTTTGCTACTAAAGTTTGAACTAACTATGTGTAAGCCAAAGAGTAGTGTTAGCAAACAGTACTGGTTGATGGTGAAAGCAGTCGAATAATTTGTTGATCTGTAATTGCTTGTATCATGAAATATAGCAAGAACATTAATGCATTTATGTTTTCGCCGCTTATCGATGTTAACGGGTAATGACCTTGTGCGCATTTAGATGCACAAATTTCGCTGCATGCGTATAATCTTTTGCCAATTAGGGGAACAATTCCTGACTTTCTGGATCCACCCTGCAATTGATTGGAGGAACCATACAAAACGTCTTCAAGATCATTTAGTCTCGTGCAGTGACAGGCAAAATAACAAAGTTGAGAATCTGATAAAACACTGGTATTTTTGCGTTAGAACAAAATATTGTGGTCTTCCCAAACGATGCCTAACGAAAATTGGCAAGAATGAAAATAATCAGTTGTCTGTAAAAGTTGTTCACTTGTGAAGGTTAGGTTAGATGAGGTTTAACGGCCCAGTTTCCAACCAATTGGTTCACTTGTGAAACACGTACAGAAGTTCTTCCTTTTTTCCTAATTTTCGTAGAATGTACAATAAAGGTCTGTAGACGGAGAAGCGGAGGGGCAACTGCTTCGGGAAAACCCCTTTCAGTAGGTTTATTTTAATACTTTTTATACTATTACAGCGGCGTAGGAAGATGTTTGACATGGGGGGGGGGCAGACAAGATGCGATTTCTCGACCTTGAACCCCGACCCTTTCCACACTCCAACTTAATATTTGCTCAGAGTAGTATATTTAAAGAAAAAGGAAACAACAACAACAACACATTTAGCAGTGGTGTAGCTAAGATATTTTTTTGGTAGCTCTGGAGGGCTGGGGAATTTTGTTGGCGTTGGCTCTCGTTTACTATCTAAGCGGGGCGCCACCATAGGTTGGCGCGGAGCGTACCAAGAAAATTTCAGATTTCAGTACAGCCCAGATCGCCGGAAATGGCACTTGTCGGCCTTAATAGCAGCCATCAAGATGTGCAATTTTTGTAAAAAATTTGTGAAGGTTGATTTGAATTTATTCTTAAACACATTAAGTTTGTCACAATCTATCCGAATTTATTCAAAATTATTCAGAGTGGAGTTATCCCCATGGATTTCAGTAGATTAATTGGACTGGAGATTTTCCACAGCCAGAGTCTATTATCAAGTTGAGTAGAGGTGGCGCCAGGATTTGCTCGAAAGGGGGGGAGGCCAGCGACCCGAAGCTCCGACAGCCCATTGCCGTCGGGTATTGGTTAGGTGGAATTTGAAGAAAACCTGTGTACTAAGACCATGTCACTCGGGGCAAGTATATATATATACATATATATATATATATATATATATATATATATATATATATATATATATATATATATATATATATATATATTGCGTAAAATTTGTGTAAACTAAGAAAGCATAGTTCCGCGTTCTTTAAATGTTTTTCCCGGAATCTAAAGTGAAAAATTGCAAAGCGCTCGAAATTTTTGGTAGGTTTTCACAAAAACAAATGTAATCATTAAGAATAAAAAGAAGAAAGAAAATCTCTAGGGGTTGACAGGTTGTAGACCATATGGGAGATAATATACACTGTATCGAAAACATTGCGACTACCCGATGAAATACCGGTAGCCAAACATTGCTCCGTGAGTCCCTCACCATCTGAACGTACCGCATGACACACACAAGAGAATAGTAACTAGGCTTTGAGATATGAGATGAATTTTACGACCTCTACATAAACTACTTTCTCTACATGTTACTTGGAAAGGTGGAAAGGACTTGCACTATCTAGCTGTGCAGAATGGAACTATTGAAGAAACTAGGGTCGCTCTATAGCGCTCGTAGCGCGCCGAAAATTTTGGGTTCTTATTAGAGAAATTGTTCTCATGAGAGCAAAACACGGGTAAAACGAAACTGTAAACTATCGCGATTTGGGGGGGGGGGGCAAAATGACATTTGGCCCCCCGTCAAAACACATTGGGGGCATGGCCCCCTGGACCCCCGGTTCCTACGCCACTGTATTAATACTTGCGTTAATGTATACTGATTTCAAAAGATAGAGATTAAGTTTTAAATCATCCCTCATGGTACCCTCAAAATGTAAAAAAACATTACATTAAGGGATTTAAACCCTAGCCAACACCGTGTTTATTTTGAAAACCGCCCTATCACCCTTCTTGCCCTATTTCAAATCATGTTTAAACAAACTTGGAAAATCAACCCTGATCATCATGACGAATTGCCGGGCCACCTAAAATGATAAGCTGCTACTTTCCTATAGGTTTGTCGGTGCGTGAACAGTTCAGACGATGCAGTGCGGTTACAAACATACGATTCATAGACCAAACATCTGCCAAAGAAATGCATTTTAGAGCTACTTGTATTTGCAACAGGCTTTATCTGTAAAGGATGCAGCATGATGCACCCACTTACCCAAAAGAATGTTGGGGTGTGGAAAACAGCTATATAGCGTAGTCAGTAAAGCATAATATTTACTGCGCAATGGTTAAATTCTTTCCTTGAGTTTTTGTATACAGTTGTCACTTCCGTTCATGGCCGTACTGGCCGGGGGTGCTGAGGGCGCCCCCCCAAATGTCAGAAACCTGACTAAATCGGGCAGATATTTTGTCTCAGTCGGGCGGAAAATTGAACAGTTATATTAGGTCTGGAGTCGGGAAAAAATCACCACCCTCCATGAAGAAAAAAGTCCGGTACGACCATGCTTCAATCTATGTTCGGATATGAAGTGTTAGAAATCAGTAGAAGAATTTCCTGCAGGATGGATATGTGCGCATTATAAATTATTATTATTATCCGCATGGATTCCACCTTAAGGCGACAGTTCATGCTAATTCAACAACATTAAGGCGACACTTAAAATTAAGGCGACAGTTTATGTGTCGCCTTATTTCTCAGGTACTAGATAGAAAAATAATTTTTTTGTCAGAAATAGGCTTAAATTGTTTGTCCTCCTCTGGAATGTATCTCTACAAAATTTGGTTAGGGTAGGGTTAGGGGTAGGGTTAGGGTTAGGGTTAGAAAAATTCAAATTTTTGTACACAAGTCAATGTAACTGTCGCCCTAAGTAGGTATTCACGCTTCTTCTTCTTCTTCTTATCATCATCATCATCATCATCATCATCATCATCATCATCATCATCATCATCATCATCATCATCATCATCATCATCATCATCATCATCATCATCATCATCATCATCATCATCATCATCATCATCATCATCATCATCATCATCATCATCATCATCATCATCATCATCATCATCATCATCATCATCATCATCATCATCATCATCATCATCATCATCATCATCATCATTATCATTATCATTATTATCCGCATGGATTAGGCATTAAGGCGACAGTTCATGCTAATTCAACAACATTAAGGCGACACTTGATTATTATTATTATTATTATTATTATTATTATTATTATTATTATTATTATTATTATTATTATTATTATTATTATTATTATTATTATTATTATTATTATTATTATTATTATTATTATTATTATTATTATTATTATTATTATTATTATTATTATTATTATTATTATTATTATTATTATTATTATTATTATTATTATTATTATTATTATATTATTATTATTATTATTATTATTATTATTATTATTATTATTATTATTATTATTATTATTATTATTTTATTATTTATTATTATTATTATTATTATTATTATTATTATTATTATTATTATTATTATTATTATTATTATTATTATTATTATTATTATTATTATTATTATTATTATTATTATTATTATTATTATTATTATTATTATTATTATTATTATTATTATTATTATTATATTATTATTTATTATTATTATTATTATTATTATTATTATTATTATTATTATTATTATTATTATTATTATTATTATTATTGTTATTGTTATTGTTATTGTTATTATTATTATTATTATTATTATTATTATTATTATTATTATTATTATTATTATTATTATTATTATTATTATTATTATTATTATTATTATTATTATTATTATTATTATTATTATTATTATTATTATTATTATTATTATTATTATTATTATTATTATTATTATTATTATTATTATTATTATTATTATTATTATTATTATTATTATGCACTCTAAGGGAATTGACCATGTATACAATTTTTTTAATAATGATAAAAAGCTAATGCAATTTAATGAGTTTGTTGCAGTTTACAATTTAGATAACTTTCCTTTTACCAGGTATAACGGATTAATTTCAGCAATACCAACTTTTTGGAAACAAAATCTGCAAAATACAGATTACTCCTATAATCATAACGAGGATTTACTTAATAGGTTGCTTGCTCATAAGAGTGTTTCACAGTGGGCATATGGTAATATAGCCAACGAAATTTTTACTCCACCAACAGCTTACAGAAATGGAATTATCACTTTGAGAATGATAAATGGTCAAATATTTTTTCTAGTGCTTGGTTCTCAGTAAGGGATGTAAAGTTACATTACTTTCAATTTCGTTTTTTTACATAGGATTTTGGGGACAAATAGACGCCTACATCTTATGAAATTTGTTGAGAGCCCACTATGTTCTTTTTGTAAAATTCATGAAGAGACTATTGAACATTTATTTTGGAACTGCCATATCGTTTCTTCTTTTTTGTTGGATGTTGAGACTATGTTTATTGGTAGATGTTTTGTTTTTTCGAAGGAAGATTTCTTCTTTGGATTCAAACAGCTTCTTAAACATCCTTACAACTTCTTAATTTATCACTCGAAATTTTATATCTTTCAATGTAAGCAAGTAAATAAACTGCCAAATATCTTTGAGTTTGAATATAAATTTAAATTTGCTTTGGAGGTCGAAAAGCAGATCTCAATGAGAAAAGCCAGTAAAAGATACTTTACATATAACGAGTTGCATGATACTTTTCGAAATATTTATTTGTAATCTATGTCATGGATATATGCTTTAAATTTCCAAACAATACTCAGTCCAGTTTTTCTTTTTCTTATCTGATACTAAAAAGATGATTTGTATTTCGTATTAATGATGTATTTGCACAAGAGCAAGACGTGAAATAAAATGTGGATGGAAAAAAAAAAAAATTATTATTATTATTATTATTATTATTATTATTATTATTATTATTATTATTATTATTATTATTATTATCATTATCATTATCATTATCATTATCATTATCATTATCATTATCATTATCATTATCATTATCATTATCATTATCATTATCATTATCATTATCATTATCATTATCATTATCATTATCATTATCATTATCATTATCATTATCATTATCATTATCATTATCATTATCATTATCATTATCATTATCATTATTATTATTATTATTATTATTATTATTATTATTATTATTATTATTATTATTATTATTATTATTATTATTATTATTATTATTATTATTATTATTATTATTATTATTATTATTATTATTATCCGAACACATCGGGACAGAAGGTTGTTCGGATAACGAAAAAGTTCGGATAAACGAGGTTCCAAGCTTTTGCCGTAAGTACGGTACACTGGGTCCATATAAGACAGTGTGTCAACACATTTCGAAAATAATTCCGAAAAGGCTTAAAATTGCAAGCAACACCCCCCCCCAAAATATTTCGTTACTATTTTTCGTGACCGGATGATATGACAAATAAATTTTAAGACGTCTAAAACAGAGAGATTTTATTCCAAAAATTTGAGCCTTCGCTCGACTGAATGACCAATGCTTTCTACACACTAAATGAATGTGTGTGCTGAAGAAAAGCTGTAACGATCTGGAGAGGTATCTAGAGTATAAATTCTGCAAAAATTTTAAAAAATGTTAGAGACACATGTGTAGGAGACTCTCAAACAGCAGTTCGCAATGTTGTTGTAAGGTCTACTTTTATTATTTTTAGGTATGAAGCTCACTACGTTACTAACTTTTCAGATTTAGTGAAACTAAGACTTACGCTAGCCTAACGTATTTTTGTATGAGAGGATATTGAGCCTATACCGACTCATGGTTCCTAACAAGAACTTCAAAGCAAATACATACGATATTTCTTCCAAATTTGACAAAGAGATAACAGATTGTTTTCTATGTCCACATGTCGGCTGTTTTAGCCATCGTGATATCTTTCCATTACTTTTAAAGTCCCAAGAAAAACTAGTGCATTTCTGCAAAAATTTACGTGGAATTTTGCCTTGTAAAGCACTTAAAACTTGGTGTATACTACTGTAATTGTGTTGACTATTATTGTTGTTAAATCTGATGGCTAGTTCGGATAAACGGGGTTTCGGATAAACGGGGTTCGGATAAATGGGGTTTTACTGTATTATTATTGTTGTTGTTGTTGTTGTTGTTGTTATTATTATTTTTTTTTTCCATCCTCATTTATTCGGTATATGTGTTGTATATGGTACATTTGCACGATAACATTTACAAGACATCTGCATATCAATTTTAAAGAAATATTATTCGTAAACATCATTCGCAAACCTTTCTACAACAAAAACCAATTATAATTTCATTCATACAGCCTGCTAAATGGTAAATTAATCAACGTCCCGCATTTAAATATGTAACCACTGAAAAAGAAGCGGACAATTTCTAAATGCCAAATGAAGGCTATCATAAGTTATTTTGTTACACACTCTTGAATCACCAATTTTCTTTTCGACTTGGAGAGCAAATTTAAATTTGTACAAAAATTCATTGAGGTTGGGCAACTGAAAATTCAGTTTCTTGTTAAACAAATAAAATTTAAGATGAAGAATCAAGAAATTATATGGATGTCTTAAAGAGAATTTGTACCCAAAAAATAAATCTTCCTTGGAGAATATAAACTGTCTGCCCAACATACTCTGCTCAACGTCCAAAATAAAATTTGACGTGACATTGCATTCCCAAAATAAGTGTTCTATAGATTCGTTTTGCTCATTACAAAAGGTACATAGTGGGCTGCCTACAATATTCATACGACAAAGGCGGGAATTTGTGCCTAGGATACGGTGAATGAACCGGTATTGAAAGTACCGGATCTTGCTTTCCTTGCATGAGGTAAAGGGAATTCTACAAATGGTTTGCCATTGAGATCGGCTGAACTGAAAAACTTCGCTCCACTTTGTAAAGGCAACAGGAGGAGTAGCCACCGTCTGGATTAAATGCCTATAGATGTAACGGGATAAATATGGGATATATTGGAGATTATCTGCCAAATCATTTAAATTTTCAGTGTTAAGTGCGTTCAAACGTTCTATCCAAACTCTGGGAATAGCCGATAAAATACCATAAAAACAGTAAAGGGGAAAGCATCCAATGAATGCTTTTGTTTAAAGTATTCAAAGCTTAAAGGCCTTTGGTTATTGTCATAAAAATCTTTGACCCTGAAGACACCTCTGGAACACAAAGTCATAAAAAACAATTTCGTTATTAATTCTTATCAGTGAATTATTCCAAATAATTTCATTACCATAATTTTCTACAGGATTACGAAACGAGTATTTTGACCATGCAGAGCAAACATCTCTTATGAAATAATTACCAATTACTAAATCTTTCTCTCGATAATTACAATGGAATATGAAATGCTTCCCATACTTTTGCAAATAATAGTCGAAAAACACTTTCCAAGTAGCATTGGTATTATCAGTATACCTTTTAACCCATGTACATTTTAACCCGCTGATAAAAGAATCAATATGAGTCGCTCCCAGACCACCTTGATCCAGAGAGCTTATTAAAGTAGTTCTTTTTACTTTATCGGGTTTGCCCGCCCATATGAAACGGAACAAGTAAGTTTCCAATTCTTTAATGAAAGTAACAGGGGGATTAGGTAATACTTGAAATAAAAAAACCAGTTGAGAAAGGTCGAAAGCCTTAATAATGGTTATTCTACCTATAGGAGTCAAGTCCCTAGAAGACCATAGATTTAACTTATTTTTAAGACGTGAAAGCTTTGGGGTGTAATTTAAGTGGAATAAGTTATCTCTAATATTGTCAAAAGTAATACCCAAAACAGTAACAGGGCCAAGAGTCCAAGCGAAGTTGAACTCGTTTAAGGAAAGCGGCTTGTCAACAGCTAATGGTCCTAGAGGAAATACATTGGTTTTTTCATAATTAACTTTTAAACCAGAAGAATTCTCCAATAAATGAAAAATTTCAGTTATAGCACTTAAGCTAGTATGGGTGCCATCAATAAAGATAGTGGTGAGTTATTCTTATTTCCTTTTCCATAATAAACAATCCTGTTACCAGAGGGGAATCATTGATGCTGATGGCCAAAATTTCGGCACAGAGTATAAAGAAATACGGACTTAATGGGCACCCCTGTCTAACACCTCTTGATATTTGAAAATAGGCTGATGAATAACCGTTATTACAGAAGCAAGCAGAAGCGTTAGAGTAGAGTGTGCGAAGCCACTGAGTAAAACCTTCCTTAAAACCAAAATAGCTAAGGCATTTAAAGATGAAAGCCCATTCCAAGCGGTCAAAGGCTTTCTCAAAGTCTACAAATAATAGAAAACCAGGCACATCAAGGTCATGGCAGTAGTCGATACAATCGAGTATTAAACGAATACTTTTCCCAATAAACCTGTTCTTAATAAACCCAGTTTGATTTGGGTTAATTATAGATGGAATTATTTTTTAAGTCTAGCAGCTAAAGTCTTTGCGGCAATTTTGTAATCAACATTTAATAAGGATATAGGTCGGTAGTTCTTGACTAATGTATGATCCTTCTGTGGTTTCGGAATTAAGGTAATCAACCCCCGTCCCTGCTCAGGAGATAATTCAATCCTATCGTAAGAGAAATTAAGAGCATTAACTACGTAATCCCCAATCTTGTTCCAAAAAGTCTTGTAAAACTCGGCTGTAAGGCCATCACTCCCTGGACTTTTCCCATTACTAAAAGAATTAAGAGCCTCCCAGCATTCTTTAAGAGTAAATTTACTATCGCAACTTTCGGCATCCTCTTGCGATAAAGGATTAATACGTTTATTACCAAAAATGATAGATGGATCACAACTTTCACTTGTATACAAATATTTATAAAATGATGCCAATGTGCGAATAATTGCACTATTGTTACAAATATCAGTCCCTTCGTCGGATTTAAGTTTACGAATTACGTTAAAGCTTTTATTGCGGCTCTCTTTCTAAATTAAGAAAATATTTCGTATTTTTCTCTCCTTGTTCGACCCATCTTGCCCTAGATCGTATAATGATGCCTTGAACTTTAAAATCGTAAATACGTTGCAATTTCATTCGAGCTTCTGCCAACCTATGGGCATCATCAGCTGAATTTGAAGAATAATACTTTTGTTCCAATTGTGAAATTTCCCTTATTAAGTTAGATTCAGTTGTTCTTCTTTCCCTTGCTTTCTTCTTACTATAATCAATCGATGTCTTTCGAATACAATATTTCATATACTCCCATCGGGAAGCAGGATTCTCATGTGTACAATTATTGCAAATGTCATCAATTAAATCAGTAATCAGAGTAATATACTCTACATCGGAAAGTAAAGAATTATTAAATTTCCAGTGTCCTGGACCCCTTTCTTCTTTACAAGTCTTTATATCTAAGTTAACCAGTGAGTGATCAGAATTTAGTCCAGGGGTAAAATTACTCTTTGCTACGAAGTAGCTTAGGTTCCTAGAAATGAGAAAGAAGTCAAGCCTACAATGTAGACCTGTAGTAATATTTGAAGCCCAAGTGAAGTGCTTTTCGTGTGGGTTCCTCTCTCTCCAAATATCAACTAAATTTAAAGGGGACATGATCTCAATGCATTTATTCCTAGCACGAAAGTTTGTACGGGGATTACCCCCTGCTTTATCAATATCTAGATTAAATACAAAGTTAAAATCACCACCTACCACCAAAGAGTCCCATTGAAAATCTTCTAATTTACGATACAACAACTCGAAAAAGTAAGGGTCATCAACGTTTGGACCATAAAGACAAACAAGGGTGAACAACTTCTGCTTCACTGTTACTTGGAGGAGGAGTAAACGTCCGTTATGACAAGTAACTGTACGGGAAATTGTGTAGTCAAGCGCCGGGTTAAAAAGAATGCAAACCCCGCGACTAATTGTTGAACCATGACAAAAAACAATATGACCACCCCACTCGGCTTTCCAATACCTCTCGTCATTATGTACACTATGTGTTTCTTGAATAAAGTAAATATCTTTGTTTTGCTTATGCAGATAGGCGAAAACCTGTCTCCTCTTTCGGCTCTGCCTGAGACCTCTTACATTATATGTACACAATTTAAGTTCTGCCATAAATCAATTACAGGATATATACATTACTATGTACATAAGAAACCATACCAATGAATAAGAACAGAGAGAGGAGGGTATGTACAAAAATGCACCATACAATATACCACTATGTAGGATCATTACAGTGTAGAGGATGGATAGACGAAAAAAATGAGAAAAAAGGCTAAAGAAACAGGGGAAACGAGTACCCATACTCGTTACGGTCCCAAAGATGGACACATCCATAAACATGGCTCTCAGCCTGAAATGGTGAGGCCATTTCTTCTTTTCAGCGAGATCTAGCCTGGTCAAGTCTTCGGTAATGAAGAAATCGTCTTCAGCTAGGGCCTGGCGGGCATTTTGGGTTATAGCTACCTTATCTTGATAAAACGAGAGCTTAACTAAAAAATGACGGCCACGCCCTCTTACGACCCTTCCATCACGATGTGCTCTCTCAATCTTGCAATCTGGCACTCCTACCTTTTGAAAAACTTCTTTAGCAATTTTCATACAATCCTCACCCTCAGTAGTTTTGTAGCCAACAATTCTAACACTACTTCGACGGGAGTGTCTTTCTTGTTTGTTCAATTGGTCCGTATGCTCCTATTATTATTATTATTATTATTATTATTATTATTATTATTATTATTATTATTATTATTATTATTATTATTATTATTATTATTATTATTATTATTATTATTATTATTATTATTATTATTATTATTATTATTATTATTATTATTATTATTATTATTATTATTATTATTATTATTATTATTATTATTATTATTATTATTATTATTATTATTATTATTATTATTATTATTATGATTATTATTATTATTAGTATTATTATTATTATTATTATTATTATTATTATTATTATTATTATTATTATTATTATTATTATTATTTCTATTATTATTACTACTATTATTATTACTATTACTATTATTATTATTATTATTATTATTATTATTATTATTATTATTATTATTATTATTATTATTATTATTATTATTATTATTATTATTATTATTATTATTATTATTATTATTATTATTATTATTATTATTATTATTATTATTATTATTATTATTATTATTATTATTATTATTATTATTATTATTATTATTTCTATTATTATTACTACTATTATTATTACTATTACTATTATTATTATTATTATTATTATTATTATTATTTCTATTATTATTTATTATTATTTATTATTTCCTGTAAGAAAGCCTTTGCAGTACATAATTCAATCTTATTTGAGTGCACTGGTCCTCATCAGTGTTGCAGTTGATGCCACACTTCCGGAGGCCAAGGCCACACCATCGGATACCATCTCCCCGAGGCCTAGGCTGGCAAAGAGTATGTTATTTTCATAGAAATAGACCAAAACCTTACCACTGTAGTTTGTGTAATAGCCTTTTTCTTGATGTGATACCGTACAGCACACTTGAAGAGATACACTGTCAAAAATTTCCAACGAGAAAATGATGCTTTGAAAAAATTCTACGAATTTTTGAATGGGATTATTTACGTATCATTTCATAGCCAGCCTCGGATCAGCCTCAAAATGTTTCGAGTAAATTACCGAGACTTGAGGGTATGAGGCCATGACCACAACTAGCTTCCTCGAGACTCCCAACACTAGTTAATACGTCTTCTCCATCGTCATTGACAGTTTACACTGTCCCCCCAATATATTAAATAGAATAAGGCGGGAGATTTAAACGGTAACAGGACTTGTTTACCTGCGGTGAATTGAATCACAATGTCAGGGAAAGGGTGAACAGCCGACGTATATCTGATAAAGGAAACAGTACTTTCTAGAAAATGGTAAAATTGGCGAGAACCATACCGTTATCCCACTTCCTTGCTTTCCAGTGTTCTTCATTAGAACTGTATCAGGTATAAGAATAAAATTAAAACGGTTGTATTTCCCCGACCTCAAGGACCCTGTAAATCTAAGCTCCATTCAGTAGATCCTGTCACAGACGTTAACAGGTGGGGAACAAGTAACGAAAGTCCCCACTTCTGAATGTGGAGGGATATCGTATTGCTCGTCCTCCCACTTTTTTCCACAACCCTAATAAAATATATATTAGACATATGCCGATTCTAATGCATACGGTGGTTGATCCATTGAAACAAATATAGAAAATGATAAAAACAGCCGTTTTCATTCATAAATATCCCAAATTGAAGGCGATGGGGCTACGAAGGGAAGTGGAGCATTACCTCAGATCATACTAGTGTGCATCTATGTTCCGACGTCTCCTACACCAAAGGGCTTCGCGTTCCCATTAGTTTTGTTCAAGGTCACTCCCCACACTTTTGAGAAGTTGTTGACGCTCATGGCTCCGACAGTGACTACACCGATCTTAAGTGTGATCAGCTACGTGGTTACGATGAATAGAGGGAGCTACCACCCACCAACACTTCGACACTGAATGATAGCGGGCTTAAAGCATTAAGTTTGGTTCATGTTAGTGACCGGACAAGGTTTTGGAGAGGCGAGATATTTTTAAAGGGGCAAGATACGTTAACGTAATAGTAATATTGGTTCTTCGATATTTCCATTAGCGATTATTTGTCTAGGAGACAGCGCTCCCCTTTCACCCCTGCTTCGTACGTCTACTTTGCGTCTGCTTCGCGTATGCAGCGTTACACAACACAGTCGATGGAGACCACATTGCTCGACTAGACTCTGCCCAGACGTTAGAGTCCTTTATGATGATGGTGTAAAAAGAAAAATCGCCTACTCCTCAGCTTTCCTCTCGTTCTGTTATTCATTTATCAGGCGAACCGAAAGTGCTTTGTAAAGAAACACCAGTTACACAGTTTTAGATATCGGCTCTCGGCTTTGGCTTATGTAACTCACACATCTTGCCAGAAGCATACAAGGTCTTTCATAAAGAATTGAGCAGCCACCAAAGTGTGTTTCCATTGATAAACTTACTCTTTTCCTCTAGTTCGTTGTATTGACAGGCTGTCATGGTTTTAACCTCCCTTCCTTTGGGAATCTATTGGTGTACAATCGATCACTAGAGCTTCTATATTCTCAGTGTACACAGCTAGGCCTTCACAACATAAACTGGTAATGCACGAATTATTTCGGCAGATTGAAGAAGCCTGAAGCATGATAGTAATGGAAAAATACAGCTTCAATGCTTCATATAGCATCTCTGGTGCATATGGCCTGGGTCTACATAACGTCCACATGATCATTTCACAACACAACAAAGCTGAACAGTTGAACAAGACACAGTATCCTACAGACGGAACAACCGTCAACCGATTGAGCCATGAAAAGATTTCTCATTCAGACTAATTATTACACCATAGTAAAGGGGGTCTAGTTGCAGTGTATTTAAATTTACTGAAGTGTGAGCCGCGATTTGTATCCAGGTATTTTGGTGCAATATTTGGACTTAAAAACGTACAAGTTGTTTTCAAAATCACAACGTATGTCCTACAAAACCATACTAACTATAGATAAGGTATAGGTTCCTATATTAGAACGTCACGCTTCAGCCTATGTTTTTATTCATTGCACATAAAAGGTTTTTTGGGGGTAACTAAACCAACCCGACTTCACTATTCACATTATTAACACAACACTGTGTCAGACCGGGCTCCTTTACAGCTACTTCACAGATATTATTTCAATCGAAGGAGAAATAACACCTATATTATGCCCAGTTTGTCCTTTTGAATGTGACGTTAACTTTTAAATTTATATTAAAGTGTGATGTTTATATTCAACATGTCTTGTGAAAGCGAACATTATTGATTGAGGAAAACAGTGATTAATAAAACGTGATTGTCAATAAAGAATGGATCGGCAAGTTCCACTCGTACCGGCAAAGCGCTCCTTGACCAAAGGTCAGTTCAAGACAACCGATTATAGAGATGAATATTCTTCTGCTCCTCTAACCGGTGAAAGTCACATCTACGAAGATCTGCGGCATGCTTTGGCGGGAACGACACCCTTTCAAAGAGTGTGTTTTCAACTGAACTTAGATCATACTGACGCTGATTCAAAGCGTGACACCGCGGTTTATCGTCTTGTATCGTCGTTTAAGTTACCGTTCATAGCAAAGGTCAAACGAAAGTTTTGCGGACTAGGAAGTGATGTGGTTAGGCTACAGAAAGACGACGTTTTGCTCTTTCATTTTATTGGACGAATCCGACGAGTTCTGACTATCGATGATAGCGGGAGGAAGGTCATGTTACCAATCCAAGCAAAACAAGTGTATGATATTCTTCCCAGTGGTGAGGTGCCAATTTTACCATTTAAAATTTGCCTGCAAAACACAATAGGCCTAACCGTTTTGATCCCTAGCAGTAGGCGGGGCCAGGGAATCTTTGTAATCATGGTAATGTGCGTGTGTCGGTGTGTGAGTGTGTCAGTGACGCATTGCTTGTAAACATGATAGCTCTCGATAGGAATGATGGATACTTTTCATGCTCGGGATGTACATCTGTAGGCCTAATGGTTTTCAGTGCTACTAAATCTATGGAAACAGTTACTGTAATTAAAGATACCATCCAGCCAATTACATAGGATTACCAATGCATCTTGCAATCTGATGCAAATATAGGCCCATTGAATAGGATTATCTTTAAATCCAGTATAGCCATTTTTTGAAAGTAAAAATATTAGTAATAATTTCTGATAAATTCATACACTGATAGAGGTAGGAAATGCCACAACATATTTATAATCATCCCATCTGATTTCTTGCCAAATATATGCATAGGGGTTTTTGGCAGCCATGTTGAAAGGATGATTTTCAGTAAAAGTTTTGATTAAACAGTAAAAGGTAATGCAGCAATTTCACACGAAGATGTCTACTTTTTCCTAGTACAACAGTACGATGACAAGGTTTTTCAAGGAACGAAGGCTGTCATTGAAGCAAGACCATTGCCGAATCGTCTTCGAATTGTGGAAGCACACTGCTCCATGTTTCCAGAAGAAAGTCAAGAAGTCGGTGACGTTTTAGAAATAAGTCACATTGAAAGGCGAGGTGTCCTGCCACCCAAAACAGGTGTAAATTACAGGGTAAGGCCTTCCGACTGTTGTTCAAATTAAATGAAGTATTAATTTAACTGATTGCTTAGAGACAGTATGTGTACATTAGATGTGAATCCAAGTGAGGGCTGTTAAGACGATCCCACACCTCCAGTTCTTTGCTGTTAGCACGATCCCACACCTCCAGTTCTTTGTTAAGTTGAACGAACTTACTGCCATTAATAAAAACATCGCTGGAAATGTCATTTTGCTGATTTTCACTACGTAGGCCCCTCCGGACCTTGGAAATTTCATGAAATGGCTTCTTTTTCCAAATTTTCCCGAGAAGCCAGGAATCCCCTCCATACACACACTTATGTGAGGGCTTCGAGTAAATTCCCCTTTTTCTCTTAACCCTGGATTCGCACATCCTGGGGTAGTGGGAATAGATGCACAGGCTTTGGTATAAGCATAGACACCCTATACTGAACAAGACTGAACTGACAGGCTTTGGTATAAGCATAGACACCTATACTGAACTGGACTGAACTGACAGGCTTTGTTATAAGCATAGACACCTATACTGAACTGGACTGAACTGACAGGCTTTGTTATAAGCATAGACACCCTATACTGAACTAGACTGATCACGTCGATGCAAAAGACTACCTGATTTTGAAACGCTTGATAGAAGGTGCTGAGGTCACCGACCTGGTCTACTAACTCAAGTCTTCTCACTCCAACAAGACGTTCTCTCAACAAATGCAGAAAGGATCGGTAAATGAAAAGTCGGTAGTTTTCCCTTTTAGCACAGCTCTAATCTAAACGTATAGTAGCCTAAATTATATCTATCGTTCTTTCTTTTAACTGAAAATGTCGAAAGCTAAGAAGCTCAGGTGATCAGACTGAGACTAAATGTGACATGAAATTGGGTTTGCGTACTATGTGTATTGGTAGGGAGTGCGCCCAGACGAGCAAAAATAGCTTCCGTGACACAACAGGCCGCAATGCATGGTGATCACACAGGGCGTAGCCAGGATGAAATTTTTAAGGGGGGGGGGTGTAGTACCAAATGGGCGGGTCACGGCACTGATCGCGGTCCTTAATTCTTACAAATTTTATTAGGACACACACAATTTCTGGGGGAGGGGGCTAGCAAACATCTGGAGGCCCGGCCCCTCGTAGCTACGCGCCTGTGATCACACAATGAACGCTCATTCAGATGCTTACATTGAATTCGAACGTTACTGTACGTGCGACTACTTATATTCGCGGAGGAGGTCATGTGGCCCAGGCTGCTTATTGGGCTCAACTTCACAGTGTGTCACAGTGTGTCAAAGTGTGTCACAGTGTGTAACAGTACTGTGGGTTGATCCGTCTAGTTATGTCGATGGGTTTAGGATCTGAAAGGTGTTTCACTCAATTTTGTCTCCCATTGCACTGATACATAATTGCTTTTTTGGGCTACTACGATTTTACTTTAAGTACTTCACCCTCTCATTTGCCATTTGTGTCGACTTTTAATCACAGTATTTCTATGCATAGAAGTATTCTCAAGTTCTCAACACTTGGCCAGCTTACATTACGATTATTTGCTTTTACACTGCTTCCCATCACAGGTTCTTATTGGAAAAAACAACAGCAACAACAAAGTTTTCGCTTTTCCAGAAATCATGACGTGTTCCACTTACAGTGCTATGATTTGTGACAAACCCTGCCCTCTGTCGGAAATCCTGGAGAAGTACCCACTCCCAATCGTAAGCAACTTTGCAATTTTCTGAGGCCATCACGAACCAGTTGTCAATAAAGCAAGGGCGTGGTTTGGAATATTCATTGGGAAGCTTAAGAGTCTAATAAATCTCACTTAATGGTATTTCGTATTCCTTGTATGACTTGCTTAGTCTGTTAGCAAGCATTAGATAATATAAGTTATTTACTTATTATCTCATCTCCCTCCATGAAATGTGTAGAAAGATGAGATATTGTACTCACCTAACATCGGAAATGTGCAGCTGTGGGTGAGTGCCTGAGTATGTGAGTGTGTGTGTGTGTGTAGGTGTGAGCAAACCAGGAAGCCCAAGTGCTTACTGATTTCTTACCGAAAGGGGTGATTTGTTGAACTGAAGTTCATCCCTCAAATTCATACTTCTTGACTACATCATTTTCTATGATGTTTTCACAATAATTTAACCTGTGCTGACCTCACACGACCTGTGAACCCCATCTAAATTGAAGAACAAAAAATGACAAAAGAAAGTGTCTTGGAAGGGATTCGAACCAGGGCCGTGAGTGTAAGAAACTGAGCATGCACTGTTTCACTAAGCCATCAAAGATCCCGTTAATATGATATTTCTAATCATGCTATAGCCACAACATCCTTTACACGTGTTCAAAGTTAGGTAATTCAAATTAGAATTATTACTGTAAAGGTTATGCTTGTGAAAAAATGCATGTTGCTCTCTATAATTTTATCTTTGGAAAAGTGCAAAATTTCATCCCTGACTTTTCGTTGGTCAGGAAACTCCGGACACAATTGCGAGATACTGCCAGCTGTCTATTTAGTTTACGAGTTTTTGTAGTATCACCTCTGATGACCTCAGATGACCTTCGACCTCCAACAAGACCGTAGGGTTCTCGCTCTCTTAAAGTATCAGAATCTATATACCAAGTATGAAAAGGATCCATCATCCCTGTCTTGAAATGTCGTGTTTTTCAGGTTTCGGTTTTTGACCTGTGAGGACCTCAGATGACCTTTGACCTCCACTGAAAACAATAGGGTTCTTTCTCTTGATATGGCAAAGTTATATACCAAGTATGAAAAGTGTTCATTGTTGCTATCTTGAGATATTGTGTTTACAAGCAGTTCTGAAGAATTTCAGTTTTGAAGAATTTCGTTTTTTCACCTTCCGCAGTTCCGTGGCCTGAGATAACGTTTGAAGTCTACCAAAACCACTAGGGTTCATCTTCTGACTATAACACATTCACATACCAAGTACGAAAAGCATCCATGATTCATACTTAGAAATATCCCGTTTACAATGATTTCGGTTTATGACCTCTGGTGATCTCACATGACCGTTAGTTAGTTCTAGATCCATGTTTAAATGACCTAAAAGTGGTTTCGTTATTTGCTTAACAGTGTGTCGGGAAATTTCTTTAACCCAAGTATGTAGAGAATATGGGGGACTTGAGATTTGTAACTCTATGGCCTCTTGTTGTATTTGTAGAATGCAAATGAATGAAAAGTACGATTGCTTTTTCATATTCTAACACTTTCATTGACAGAGAAAATTCGATCATTAATTCGAAATAAACCTTCCATAAAGGCGAGAAACCTACAGTTCTTTTTTAGGACAGCTGGTGCGAAATAAAAATCTTGTTGAAACAAAAGTTATCCAGAAATTTTTCTTTCCTGCAGAGAATTCGAACACCGAGCGATAAGCGTGTGTACCTCTTGAAAGAATACATAGACGATATCGTGGTAATAGCGACATATTTTAACAGCCAGCAGGTGCTTGCCATTCCAGTCACGTGTCAAATTGATGTTGAGAAAGAAACGAATTTAACGACAGAAACACTGCTACATGGCCTACTGCCAGCTATGTATCCTCTACTAAATTGCTCCCATGGAATCATAGAGATTGGTCGTCCTACTTTACATGAAGATCTTCGTCAGATACCACAACCAATAGAAACAATTCTGGAACAGTGGAAAGACAGCTACGAAGGTTAGTCTAATCTGAAAGAGTGACTACTTCTAGGCGCGGATCCAGAAATTTCGAGGGTTGGGGACACAATGGGAAATCTCAAGTACACTGAAGGTGCACGACGTGCGAGAAACGTGACTTTGTACGAGCAGGGTCCAGGAGCCGAGCCCACTGACGCTCACGCATTATTTTATATTAAGGGCCCAGAAACCAGTTAATCTATTAAGATTTTATATTGTCTCATGTTTTATGAAGTTTGATGTGAATTGGACAGTACAAGTTACTATAAGGGCATTTGGTGAGGTCCATGTCGAATCTGAGGTTATTATAAAATTGGGATGCTAACATTAAGAGCGACATGTAGGCCTACATTTAGGTAATTGAGAAATGATATTTCCCACAATGAGTGTTGTAAGGTTAGTTATTTAATTATCCCAGAATGCCTGTTTGACAAAAATTTGGCATCTTAATCCCCCTAGAACACAGATGTTTTACTCTTTAAAACAAATTTGTTACTACAGCTCAATTCAGCTAGACGTGTGTCCCCAGTGCATGTATCATTAAGTCCACGTTCATAGATCTATCGAATGTAACATTATTTCTCAGCCATTCACCTGTTTCGCACCTTGTAGTCCTCTTTTTGTCGTCAATCATTTGAATGGGTTTTTCATAGAGATGATTTCAACTAGAAGCTCCACCCGACCTCTGACGAAAAATATATTTTCAATTAGTTTTAGACAATCTGGTTAATTGTTGTTCTTTTCTTTCCTCTTCCCTTTTCCCTTCTCTTCTTTTTCACCTTACATTTTCCACGTGGAGGGGGGAGGGAGTGGCCGTAGCCCACCTTATTCGCGCCTGACTATTTCCTCGATCAGAGTGATGAATTGCATATTTCCAGTCAATGCTTTACATGGCTTTAAATTTGTACTTGCATTGTAAATGAATAGTACATTGTGATATTACTGAAATTTGAAAAGAAAAAACCTTGAAAATCGTTTCTGCTTTGATTCATGTTCAAAATCGTTCGTTATTTTTGAACTGGAATATATAAGAAGATTTTTGTGAGCAATGTAGCAGTGCCAATTATTTTCAGTCCATATGTAAAGTGAGCAAAGTAAACAGGTTTAGTACCCTTCAGTTTCCACCATTCGAAAATAGTCACAGTCATTCAATGAAGGGACTGACGATATTGTGGTAAATGGGATGATAAATAAAACTGAGGAAAATGAAGATTTATGATGTCTTACATTATTCCAGGACGGCTGCATTTTCCCAGATATTTTTTCGAGGGAACAAAATTTTCATTGGGAAAAACAATGGGAGGTTCTCAAAAACCTCTGTGCATCCTTCATTGAAAATATGTTAGTAGAAGTTACCTTGGAAATTTGATTTTATCTACAAATATTTACGCTGAACAGGACAGTGCAACTTTAAGAAATTGATCCTGCCTATAAGGAAATCTGGAGAAGGTATGCAAACATATGTATCAATTTGCGTATGTCATAGGAACATCTCTGAAAATAATTTCCAATGTAGTGCGCCATATTCCTCTCTTCTCTTCCTTGACTGAAAGGACAACAATTTCTACAGCTGAATTCGAAGGGCAAGAATAAATATTTGAAATACGAAATGGAAGAAAAGTCTCAAAAGAGGAAAACAGTGGCAGGAAAGTTCTCCAGATCATTCTCACATACAGTACCTCCGAAAATTCCACCGAAACCATCACCTAGAAAGATAAGGTTTGAAATTTGTTTGAATTGTTTCAGAATCATATTAACTAAATTTTGTCCCAGACGCATTATCTCGTTCTTGACAACTAAAGCCCTCCCATCTAAGTAATTTGTTCCCTACGCATTATATCGTTCTGGACAAGTAAAATTCTCCCATCTAAGTTTTCCTCTTGCCACTCCTACAACCAAAAGAAAATTATTTGTCTTCTGCAGCTCAGAACCTAAGCTACAGTAGCTTTGAGTGAGTATAACTTGATATTGTGGCTGGCGTATGTTCTTTATTAGTGACGGCATCAGGAAATGTTTAAGAAGCAGAAGAATCAGTTTTTGTGGCCCCTCCACCGGCTCATATTTATTAGCCGTGAATTGGTTGGTTATAGTCATCATAATTGTATTAATTTTAGAATGTAATGAAAAGATACATCTGGTAATAGGGTCAATGTTCTTGGTATTATGGGACTGATTTCATCGCCAGCGATTCAGATTTTTGGATGTCCCTTTTGCCTTTGTACTGGCACTTGTTTGAAAACATAGTGAAACCTTCTGAGTCAAAATGGTGTACACTGCCTCCAAAGCCCCATGCAGTGGTTACCGACCAGCATGAAGAAAAAGCTTTCCTTCACATACAAATACCGTCATAATTATACAAAAAGTTTCCTGACATCATTCTTTATCCTTTGTATCAGTGTCATGATAACAAAGCGTTCTTCAGCAATATCACATGGTTACCTCCATACATAGAGATAATTAAAGCCTTGAAAATCCCAAACCCAACATTCAAATGGAATTATCGAAAAGAAACAAAATGAGCCACATTTCAATTATTTGTTTAAGATTTTGCCTCAGTTTAAAAGACGCATTTTATTGTTCCTCTTTGTTTCAGTAACACGGATGATGCAACTGATCAGGACAGACCACTGCCAAACATTCCACCCGGAAAGGATATGAAGGAGTTACTTGACAAAAAAGAAAAGGTCGTTAATCACTTTTGATTTAGTTTAATTTACCTTTGCAGTGTAGACTTATTTCTTAAGCATATAATACCCTTTGCTATGATATAGAGATTGTCAAGACATACTGCATACTTCAAGGTTTTCCGAGAAGTATTGCAGATTGTAATCGCGCAATAATATCTCATAAAGGGAAAAACGGTAGATGGAACCTTACGTACAAAGTTTCAAATAAATTCTTATTTACTCATGTTTCATTTCTTTGTAGTTTGAAAACATAGCAGCATCTCTGTAACATTCTTCTGTTGGTTTAACAATAAATAAATCTCAGCTGCAAGGATGGGCACAAATACATGAACTAACAAGGAATTCGAACGTTAGGGAAGGGGTTCCATACAGTATAGATTTTGTTAGTTAGATGAAATTTAACGACACACCAACACAAATGTGTTATATAGTGTCAGGCAAAGTTTAAATACGGTGCAAGTCCTTCCCTTTAGTCGCCTCTTAAGACAGGCGGGAAATACCGTGGGCATATTCTACAACCCCCAGCCCACAGGGGGGTCCATACCGGTATAGAGAAAATACAGATTTATTCAGGGGTGTCCCTAAGGATTGATGAGTGGACCTTTTCTCGATAAAAAAGGTTTCACTCCCGAAATATACGTATCAAGAACGGTCAACTCATAACTCTCATTCTAAGGGGATCTTTGGAAAAAGTGCAAGATGGAAAGTCCAGGTGTAACGGGAGGACAAGATAAAATAAGAAAAAAAAAATCCCCTACCGGAAAACGCAGTTTAACATTTGGCAATGCCAATTTGACCTTGATGCACCTGTTTTCATTTATCTGCTACAACAGCAAGGTAGATATGTTCATTGAGGTACTATAGCTCCGAGGTCAGGAAGTAGTAATTCCATGGTAGGAACATCATCGTCTTTGGTATTGGGCTCACTTGCCCACATTGGGACCCATTTAGCAATGTCCCTCTCTGGAGAGTCAAGCCCTTGGAAGCTCTGAAGCATATTTACACGATTGTGGGTGCTGTCTACAAATTGCATTGATACACACTACACAGATCATAAAATCGCAATCTGTCTACATCTTTTCAAAATAGCCTAATTCGGACAAACCGCCGGTCGATTTCGTCAAGATGCAGCGGGATTGCTGGTGGAGTCAGTACAGGGTCATAGAGTATCTACGAAGCTTTGCAATAACTATACTCACTTTGTTCTATAGAACACTAAGCACTTATGACAGCTCAACAAGAGTACAAGATGAATGGGCGCGAAGCGCGCCGAAAAATAATACTTTTGCGGACATTTTAGTCATGTTTGCCCTCAATTTACGATAACCTATCCACAAGAAAGACTGAATACGCACTAAACAGACCTAAAATTGCATTTAAACCTTTTGTTTCATACCAGCCAGGACTAAAGGCCATTTGATTTCTTTATGATGCAGCAGGTTTAAAGATTGGGAGCTAGGGTGGACAATCGCGATGGTTGCACGGTGTTTTGCAGAAATACAAAGCACGCTCTGTCCTTCTTGGATTATTAATTGGACAATTAGGCCATATGAAGGAAGCGTCCCAAATGCGCCGCAAAATAGGATTTTAGGGCACTTAAGTAACGTTTAGGCACTCCATCTATACTGAAGGAGTCGGAAAGCCAGCCTCTTTCGCAACCACCGCAATACGCAGGCAATGCACTTTCAAATGTTTACAGCAAACGCAAAAGCGATTCGACTTCATGATTTGAGTAAGTGGAAACCCAGCGCATACTGCACCTACCCGACTACGACCCGACGGCGTGATTTTTGGGGTTGATGCGCAGTGCCTAACAGGGTTCTTGATGATTGGTTGACCGCTTTGTATTGTATTCATTTGTACTCTTTGGTAGGGTCAGAATTAAGTTAGCGTTAGCGTTATCCAATCATTAAAAATCTTGTTCAGCTTTGCGATTTTTTCCCAGGACGAATGGTGGTAATTTCCATTTTTACCTTAACGCTAACCTGAGCATCATTTTCATGATTTCAGTGGAAATTTCCGGAAATCGCCCCATTCGTAGGCTGGGAAAAAATTCCTCCACCCGACGGCAAAAACCAGCCTCGTAGCAGACTGGTCTCTTAGTGTATGTGCCAAATTTTGTTTCAGTCCGTATTTTGGTCCCGATTGTGGATCTGACAGTCTCCTTCATGATGACCACATCGGAAATATCAAACTCTTTGATATTAGTAGTAAATCGTGTGTGTGTGTGTGGGGGGGGGGGGTGAGAATGCCGTCGCAGTTGAGTAAAGTAGTGGTAATTTGCAGCTGTCATCCACCCAACTGCGACCCATTTCTTTATGAATTTGCCAACAAAGAAGGGTTTGCGAAATCAGACGACGGTTGCAGAAAATCAATGTGCTCGCCCCCATGTATGATGGATAAATACTATATAGAGTTTTATTCATCCCGACGCAACTGACCACGAATACCTACAACTCATCCCCGAAGAGCTGTCAGGTTGAGTTACATGACATTCCAAAAGACTTTTATTTCACAGTGTCGGACATGGTTTTCATGGCAGACAATTATGCAATACGGTTTTACTATTTTCCCGACAGCCGCAGGGGCGTAGCGAAGGTGTTATCTTTGGGGGGGGAGGGGGATGTGGAGATAATGTTTTGCCGACGGATCTGGTAATGCGTAGTGCGAAAACGAGCTTTAGCGGGTGGGGTCCTGGGCCCCGCCAAAGGACCCCTGTTTGGGTCCAGGGGCGCAACCCCGGAAGCTCTGAGGTTTAAGTATATCTCAAGGTGAAAAATTAAGTCTCAGGATGGATATATTTTGGTTCATAATGCATCATCAAATACAAACTAGATTCCACTAATTTTAATGTATTAGGCTATTCCTCTTGTCAGGCCGCTATAGTTTTAAGCGGTTGGGATCCAGAGGCCCGCCAGTGCTTTAGCTACGACGTTTTCTCAATGCGACATTTACTGATCTGTGGCCTGGGGGAGGGGTCTAAGGGGAGCTCCCCTTTTGAAATTTTTTGAATATGAAAGGTGCCTAGATCGCAAATGGTGCAATATTTGAGTGGATTTCTGCCCTAATGAGGAACCTCAAAATTTACACCCGGCGGGTAGAAGTTGCATGTCAGATTTTTTTTGTGCTACATTTGTCGCCGTTTATGCGACAGTGTCCCACAAATAGGGGCTTGCTAAAACACTGGACCGGCCCTATGGCCCCGGTGGGGGTCCGGAGGGCTTCGCCCCCGGAAGCTCTGAGGTTTTAGCATAATCTCTCGGTAAAAAATTTAGACTCATGCAGGATTGGTATATTTTGGTTCATAATGCATTATCCAATGCAAAGATTCCGGTTAATTCTTATGTGTTAGGCTATTCCTCACTATACTTCAGGTGCTGAACCTGTCGTTCAGAACTGGAACACTATGTGTTCAGCATTTGAACACTAGACGCGTCAGACGTTCAAATACGATAAGCTGATAGGCGTCCGGCGTTCAAAAAGGGAGGAAAAGTGTTCAGAATCTTAACACAAGCGTTCAAAATATGCTTTGAACACCAGGATCTGAAGATGGGTTCTGTATCTGTTTCATTTCGGTGTTCAAAAGTTAAAAGCCTGAGATTGCAGTGAAGGGAAGACAAGCGCGGCACGCATTACTTTTTCCCGGGATGTTTGTGGGTAAACCGGATCCTCAGAAGTTTGCAAAATGTGTTTGAAGTCAAGGTTAGTGTTTAGAAGACGGGCTAAGGATACCCTCTCCATGGGTAATCGGGTGCTGCTCCTCATGGTGATGATAAAAGTGAGGAATAATGTTCAGAAAGTGGTTTTTCAAGAGTGTCATATGACCTGAAATAGTGCACCTATATGGAAGCCGTTAATTTCCTTCTTTTCCCGAGTTCCCGACGGACTCAGTCACTCGTCCAATTACACCGACGGCCGTTGATACGACCGTATAAGGCCGTCACATGCATAATCAATTTGCCGAAGGGCCTTCAACTTGAATGGACCTTTTAGATGAAGAGCCGAAAATCGAAATAGCCGATAACAGACTGGCCCGTTCTCTCTTTCTCTTTTTTCTTTTCATTCTCCGTCTTCCCTTTCCTTCCCTTCCTTTCCCTTTCTTTTCTTTTCTTCTCTCTTCTTTTCTTCTCTCTTCTTTTCCTCTTCTTTTCCTCTTCTTTTCCTCTTCTTTTCCTCTTCTTTTCCTCTTCTTTTCCTCTTCTTTTCCTCTTCTTTTCCTCTTCTTTTCCTCTTCTTTTCCTCTTCTTTTCCTCTTCTTTTCCTCTTCTTTTCCTCTTCTTTTCCTCTTCTTTTCCTCTTCTTTTCCTCTTCTTTTCCTCTTCTTTTCCTCTTCTTTCCCTCTTCTTTTCCTCTTCCTTTCCTCTTCTTTTCCTCTTCTTTTCCTTTCCCTCTCCCCTTTTTGCCGACAGACCGAAAATTTGCCGACGGCCGACCAAAAATTGGGTCTCTACGGCCCTGGACAGCCTGGATTTTGAAAATGACTTCCCGAATAGTGTTAGAAATCACTGACACAGAACCCCCAATTTGTGACAAATTTCCCAACAATATATAATAATTTCCCGACAAACAGTTTTCCAATACTATTACATCTGGGAGGGGTTAGACCTCATGTATACAAAGCAATATTTCCACCAGGTAATAATTCACTTACGTAAAACTTTGTGATCATAAAATTTTCCACCATTTCTGTAGTCCAAAATAAAGCTTTTCTTCTGACAAATTAAATTAATTGAAAAGGAAGTGGCAATTTTTTCCCGACGGGTGGCAAAATTTTTCGCAAAAGAAGGCACTCTGAAAATTTCTGAGGGTGTACCAACCCTGCACCATCCCGGGTAGTGATCCCTTGGCTTTATTTTAATATCCATCCAGTTTTATAAAGTTGAAAATAAATGAAATCAACCGTTTAAAACTAAAAGCGTTTACATGTAAATTTCATTTTATTTTTTTTTATAGGAAATCCAGACTCTTCTTCAGGAGAATAAGGTAAGAGCAAAGGAATTATATAACGATAAAATGTCAATGCGTAATAACAAAACAGAAAACGACATTGACCCCAGATGAGCTTTGACCTTCACCAAAAACAATAGGGTCCATCTTCTTATCATAACGCATCCACATACCAAGTATGAAATCTAGCCAAGCTTCCTTACTTCAGATATCGTGTTAACAAGGTTTTCAGTATTTGACCCCTTGACCTCAGATGAACTTTGACCCCCACCAAAAACAATATGGTTCTTTCTCTCAACATGGAGCATCTATGCACCAAGTTTGAGAACTCAGATTTTTCCTTCTTGAAATTTCGTGTTAACGAGGAAAGTGTCACAAACACACACCCATACACACGTATACACACACGCACGCAAACACATACATAGACGCACGCCTATGTACAAAAAAATAACGGGTGTAACACATTGACATACAAAATAGAAATGGCTGTTTTTCAGAAAGTTTATCATTTACATACTTTTTGCCATTTTCTGAGGATGATATGTAGCAATACTTAATAACTAACCCATTGGAGGCCCTTTTTGATCAAGGTAGCATATGTGGCACCAGATTGCATGTAAGGACACCTGATTTTTCAAAAATTTTCAATGGGTAGAAGGGGGACACCCCTCCCCTTACACCCCCTTATTTCCCTCCCCCAGCCTCCCCCAGCCTTCCCCAGCCCAGTAATTTTTTTTTTTAGTTCCTAAAAATACCTAAGAATTTGAACACAAATTTACTTTAAAAGGTAGCATATGTGGCACCAGGTTGCATGTAAGGACACCTAAATTTTCAAAAATTTTCAAAGGGTAGAAGGGGACACCCCTCCCCCAGATTTCCCCAGCCCAGTGATTTTTTTTTTAGTTCCTAAAAATACCTAAGAATTTGAACACAAATTTTACTTCGAAAGGTAGCAAATGTGGTACCAGATTGTATGTAAGGACACCTATTTTTTCAAAAATTTTCAAAGGGGGAGGGAGACCTCCCCTTAGACCCCTCCCCCAGGCCGGCGATCGCACAACATAATGCATGTCCCCCCCCCCTTGAGAGAAATCCTGGGTACGCCACTGATTATAGGAAAGACATCACAAATTATTGAGCAATCTGCCATTTTAAATTGACTGAATAAGCTTCAACATTTTTATCTCAGCTCAGGAATGTCCTGTAAAGATGGGAGTCATCTGGTCATCTGGATACCTTTTTCAAGCTTTGAAACATATATTTTTGAAATTTTATATACTAAAGGTACATTTTAAACGAGCTTGCTATAAAATAGATTTGTGGAAGGAATTCTGCATGTTGTAAAAGTAATGGATTTTTAACATTTTCATTAATCAGTCCGTGTCACCATCATAAGGTTTTCAACGCGTTTATATAAAACACCATATCCCACATATAGCATAAAATATGCACAACTTAACAACTCAAACATCAGAAATCACGATCAAAAATTCTGGATTTTATTATATTTTCTCTGGTCTAAAAATGCAAAAGAGAAAACGGGATAAAGAGAAACATAATCTAATAGGCAAGAGTAGCAAGAAGCCTCTTGGAACCTTCCGAAAATGTAAATGCTGAATCAGGGAGTTGCTGTTTGTAAAATAGAAACTCCCTGGTTGAATACCAATTGTCAAAAACAGTGGATAAAATGACATTTCATTTTTTCAGGAACTTAAGAAAAATTATGAGAAATTGAAAGAGGAACTGGTCCATCTAAAAGACGAATATTCTCAACAAAATTTTTCTCAAGATGGGGAATATTCCAAAGGAACGAATGAACAAGACATAAAGCAAGAAAACGAGGAGACTGATAAGACAGTCGTCGGGGGCTCCGCCATAGAAGAAAAATTATCTAGACAAGTGAAATTATTATCGGCTTCGGTTGAAGAGGTTGGATCTTTCCTTAAAGATTTGAGATTAGACTCTTACGTTCCAAGGTTTCAAGAAGAACTGGTAGACGGTGAATTATTGGTTAGACTGGACGAGGATATCCTAAAGGAGGACATAGGAATGAAGAAAATCCAAGCTAGACGACTGATGCTTGAAGTTAAAAAACGATTACGTAATGATGAAGAGAGTGATAGAGTCTTTGAGGCTGTTGAGCATCAGGACGGGACCCGGGAGGTCAGAGGTTCCATTGAAAAAGGTCCAAGCATTCAAGAAAATGAGGGTCCAGGTAGCCGAGCTTCCACCAAAGAACTGTAGCAAAGAGTATTCCGACAGAGACCAAAATATAAAGCACGGATGAATCTACGCCAGATGTACAAAGTGTGAACTCTTTTAACTTAACCTAGTGAAGAAAAATTAAATGGCAAGTCCTTGACATGAATCCTAGTGAACTATTACGTAGGCGCTGCTGTCTACATAAGCAATCAGTGACTGCACTTTAATTGACATAAATTCAAACTATACTTTCAAACATAAGCCACGCTGATTGGTCAGTGATGGCTTGTGCAGATCCCGGGATTTGCATAAGCATTTTTTCAGAGGAATGTTATTCCTTTGAATGGGTAGCCAGTGTCAGCATTTTCTGATGATTCAGCTCTAAGACATCGTCAACTTCTCTATGAGGCTTTACTTTACAGTAACCCGACATATACTTGCGTTAAAGGTTTTTGAGTGTCGAGACTGCCATGGGTGCGGCCCAGAGAGCCCAAGGAGGTATGTTTAGACTTTAATTACTGAGGTTATCGTATATGTAGCATGATATTTTTGTTTCAAAGGTTTTTGTTTCCTTTTATTGTAATCTCCTTTTCTTCTTTTCTATGTTCAAAGTAATATAATACAGCAGAAATGAAATGACATAATATACAAACAATAACATTGTGATGTCCCAGTAGAGAAAACATGAGAATATAATATACAATGCCAGAGTATTGCTTTTTTGCATAACTAATCTGCAAATAAACTTTGACAAGAGGCAAACGCTTTCCTGATGTCGTCAATATGTACAATCTTCTTATTTCTTACTTTTTTTATATTGTTCTACTTTTACTTTAAATTTAAATATAGAAAAGAAAGCATTCACATCTGATATACTTTTAATCAATTTGCATTTAAAAATATACTGCTTCATATGTAGTGTCAAGAAGTTATAGGGATGTTTAGCTTTTTCATACGTTAAAAAAGAAACTTTGCTTTGAGAAAACCGAATAATCTTTAAATAGCATAATTTCTACCCCTTTGATAAAATGTGTGATGTGTCTACAGTTCCAGAAAATATGCTCCAACGTTTCTTCCTCTGTCTCACACCAAGTACAATATGGGGAATCAGCCTTCCCCATTAGCGAAAGTAATTTATTGGTTGGAAGAACCCTATGTATAAACCTAAATTGGAAATACTGCAGTCTGGCTTCTGAAGCAGAAAGCCAGGAGGTACTATAAATGCGAGTCCAGTCACTTTCTGTTAGATTATCAAACGACACAACCCATTTTGGAGTCGCAGTTGGCTTCTCAGATATAGTTGATAAGTACTTGTTATAAACAAATTGTAAGGGCCTGATTGATCTTATATAATTAGCAAATAAAACTTCATTAACATTTTGATCATAATTGTCATTAATCGAGGAATTCCTCCAACTGATAGGTATACTTCGTATTAAACCATAATACAATGTAAATGGTAAACTAGTTACCTTGAATTTACGTTTAAAATTTTCAAAAGATACAGGATTTCCTTGTCCGTCAAAAAATCTTTGACATACTTTACATTCTTATCAAACAGGAATTTATAAAATACAACTTTACCATTAATCCTAATATCAGAATTATTCCATACAATTTGGATGCTATAGTTTTCTTTTGGGGGAACATACGAGATCTCACACCATGCTTGAACAACCTCTTTAAGAAAAGAATTACGAAGGTAATTAACCTCATCTGCTTTACAATTACATTGAAACAGAAACTCATAGCCATATCTCTTTAAATCTAGATTGAAAAAAATTTTACAAGGTCCGTTCAAATCACTGTAATAGCGTTTAATCCATGTACATTTTAGGCTTCTTATAAAGCTGTAGATATGGAGAATCTTTAAGCCTCCCACATCAATGGGGTTTATTATCGTTTCACTTTATCGGGATTTCCAGCCCAAATGAAGTCGAAAATAACACGTTCAAGTTCTTTAATATATGTCTTAGGAGGACTGGGTAACACAAGGAAAAGATTAACTAATTGGGATAAGCCAAACGTTTTGACAATAACATTACGGCCTATAGGAGTTAAATCCCGGATGGCCCAAACGCGCAGACTCTTTTTGAGTCTTGAAAGCTTGGGCTGGTAACTGAGAGGAAATAAATCATCCCCGTTGTGAGAAAATACAACACCTAACATGGTAACTGGACCCAAAGTGACATCTATGTTAAAATCGGAGAGGAAGAGTGGACTGTTACCAGCGAAAGGACCTAGTGGGAATAAATGAGACTTAAAAAAATTAATCTTTAGACCAGATGACTTATTGAAATTATCGAGAATACATAAACACTCACTTAAACTATCTTTGCTGCCATCAAGTGAATGTAGTATCATCAGCATATTGCAAAATACGAGTTTCAGTACCGCTAATAGAAATTTCTTTAACAATGTTAGATTGAATCACAGTAAGTGCAAGGGTCTCTACACAAAGAATAAAAAGGTACGGACTCAGAGGCCACCACTGCCGTACACCTCTTTGAATAGAAAAAACCCGAAGAATAACCATTATTACAGACACACGCCTGAGCATTATTACAAAAAGTATAAATCCAGTCTTCAAAACTATTACCGAAATTGAAAAACGAAAGAGTAGCGTTAATAAACTTCCATTCTAATTTATCAAAAGCTTTTTCGAAATCAACTAAAAAAAGAAAACTTGGAATATTAAAATCACTAGTATAATTAATTATATCTAAAACAAATCTTACGTTTTCACCTATAAATCTACCCTTAAAGACAGACAGTCATCACCCCAAAGTATATTTTTAGTGTATGTATATCAAAATTCTCAGTTGGTGACTGCTCTTTGATTGACATCAAAGTTTGAAAATTTGAAAGATGCAGAGTAGCTCACATTCCACACAAGGCAGAGAGAGTACCTTTATTACATTTTATAGCCTTGTATGCGCACCAGGACATGGCCTTAAGCAATAAAACAGGTTTACTCTTGCACAAGGAAGAGCCTCATACAGTTATGGGAGGAGCTAGAAGATGCATAGTTGGGAGAATTGGAATTGTCTGGGATCATGAAAATTCCCCTTTAAGAAAACCAGTTTGATTTGGACCAATGAGATTATCGATAACCAGTTTCATCCTAGCAGCAATAGCTTTAGCCCCAATTTTATAGTCCGTATTTAAAAGAGATATAGGTCGATAATTTTTAAGTAAAGAGGGGTCTTTTCCAGGTTTTGGAATAAGCGTAATCACACTACGTGACTGTTCTGGAGAGAGACAGCCGGTAACATAACCGTAATTGATGGAATCAACTACGAGATGACATATCAAATGCAAAAAATGTTTATAAAAATTAGTTGTAAGACCGTCACTTCCAGGAGCTTTATCATTATTTAAAAGATAGAGTGCTGTGGAGCTTTCTCCTAAGGTAAGTTCGCCATCGCAAAGCCTAGAATCGTAAATACTTAGGTTAGGATGATCTAAATTATTGAAGAAAGGGCCCACAGAAGTGTTGGATGAACTATATAAAGTACTATAAAAATGACGAATTTCTTTGAGTATATCACCTTCGTCTTCAAAGAAACGACCCTCCGAGTCTACGAGCTTTCGAATGTGATAATTTTCTTTATTTCGTTTTTCTAGGTTCAAAAAGTACTTACTGTTTTTTCACCATCTTCAACCCACCTTACCCTTGACCTAATAATCGTACCTTGAAGTTTGTACTCGTAATAAGATAGTAGTTCATTTTGTGTCGATCTTAGTTGCGATCGAATCACAGGACATTCAGCCAAAAAGATTTTTTGCTCCTGACCTGAGTTTTTTTATTTAGAAGTAGTTCCTCTTTAAGACGTCTCTCAGCAGCCTTCTGCTTACCATATCTGATAGCAGCCAGACGAAACTTAAATTTGAGATTTTCCCAAAGTAAAGAAGGGTTTTCTGAATTAGGATTTTCCACATCGATACGGATAATATCATTGATAATGTTGGTGAAAGAGGCGTCATTTAAAAGGGAGTTATTAAATTTCCAGTAGCCCGGGCCTCTTTTCATAGAAGTGAGCATAAAAGACAGTGATATAAATGAATGATCGGATTGGATACCGGGTGAAAATGAAACGTCATTTACATTATGCTCTAAATTACGAGAAACCAAATAAAAATCAAGTCTGCAATGGATCCCAGGAGTGATATTAGAACTTTCACGTATAAAACTTCAGAAACGGATTTTTTCCCTCCAAATATCTACTAAATTGAAAGTGGTCATTAAAGTTAAACATTCATCCCTGGCCTTAAAATTGGTTTTACGTAAACCTCCTACCTTATCTAGATCCAAATTAAACACAAAGTTAAAGTCACCAGCCATAACATTAGTATCACAATGAAAATTACTCAATTCGTTTGATAAATCCTTAAAGAAAGATGGACTATCTACATTAGGATCATATATTCCAACAACGGTGATTATTTTATCCAACAACTTCAAATCAACTATTAAATACCTTCCGTGTAAATTTGCAGTATGTTTCAAAATATCAACATTTAAAGGTCAAGAGCAGTCGCTCCAAACTTATTTTGAAACAATAGCTAAATGTCACAAATTTCTCATTTCTCTTCCAAGTATCTTTCATAATATTTTAGGACATAAATATTGCATATTCAAGGTAAACCAAGCAGTTGCTCCTTGTAAATTTTACAGTTGAGTGAGAAAAATACTGTCACATGATTCTCAAGAGCCATTCAGGAAATAGGATAGTCTACTATACAATTCTTTATTGGGGTGACTGCATTCTCCCTTTAAGGACGGGCTAAAAAGTAAACAAACACCTCGACTAGTTGTAGATCCATGTGAGAATAGAATCTTGCTTCCCCATTCGTTAGTCCGATACTTTTCATCACTAATACAGCTGTGCGATTCTTGAATTAAGATGACGTCCGATTTGCGTCTATGCAAGTATGCAAACAGTCGTCTGCGTTTCTTGGATTGTCTAAGCCCTCTGGCATTGAATGAGAGTAATTTTAAGGTTGCCATGTGATATCACAGGAAAACAAATACGTAGACATTAAAGGGGCATCACGATTTGAGTATGTAAACAAACTGTAAGTTGCAGTTATGCGAAAGAACTTACATAATGAATACATAAGGAATAAATCCACAGTTAAAGGAGACATAATAAGAAATAAAAAAGAATCCTATCCAAATGGACGAAACGAAAGTTGATCCTGGTGGAAAAAACAGTTCCTTTTCCATCAAGAAAAGTCCTACACAAAAACGTGCTGGTAACAGGGAACGAAAAAGTCCGACAGGGCAAAAAAGAAAGTGTCATACATGACTTTGGGGCTTATACCTTCGATATGAATCAATGGCTTAATAGAAGATATACCATTCTGACTGAAGAGAAAAAGAAATGTGAAATTTCAGACCAAAAACAGCATGTTTGGATTTTTTATGCACCGGTTCCTTCAAAGTTATAAGCAGGGAGGTGTTATTATAAGGGTGTCCATCCGAATTCCTCCAACGTCCTCCACAGAAGCGGAGTTTTGTGCCTGTTGGTAGAGTGTGGCCACCTCCCAAGAATATTTTCTCTTCTCTTTTAGATCTACCATAGTGAGGTCATCAATTAAAAATAGTCCTCCTCAGAAAGACGGGAACGTGAATTTCTTAAAAGAGTGACTTTGTCCATGTAAAACGAAACTTTAACCAGGATATGCCTATCTCTCCTTTCAAAGGTTTAATGTACGAATTTCGGTAAACCAACTGAGTAAGCAGATGTAATACTTGTATATTTGTATTATATTTTCGTATATTTGTCTTATATTTTTGTATATTTACTGTTCGTAATTGTTGTTGTTGTTGTTGTTATTGTTGTTGTTGTTGTTGTTGTTGTTGTTGTTGTTGTTGTTGTTAATATTATTATTCTTATTCTTATTCTTATTCTTATTCTTATTCTTATTCTTATTCTTATTCTTATTCTTATTCTTATTCTTATTCTTATTCTTATTCTTATTCTTATTATTATTATTATTCTTATTATTATTCTTATTATTATTATTATTCTTATTCTTATTCTTATTCTTATTCTTATTCTTATTATTCTTATTCTTATTCTTATTCTTATTCTTATTCTTATTCTTATTCTTATTCTTATTCTTATTCTTATTCTTATTCTTATTCTTATTCTTATTCTTATTCTTATTCTTATTCTTATTCTTATTCTTATTCTTATTCTTATTCTTATTCTTATTCTTATTCTTATTCTTATTCTTATTCTTATTCTTATTCTTATTCTTATTCTTATTCTTATTCTTATTGTTATTGTTATTGTTATTGTTATTGTTATTGTTATTGTTATTGTTATTGTTATTGTTATTGTTATTGTTATTGTTATTGTTATTGTTATTGTTATTGTTATTGTTATTGTTATTGTTATTGTTATTGTTATTGTTATTGTTATTGTTATTGTTATTGTTATTGTTATTGTTATTGTTATTGTTATTATTATTGTTATTATTGTTATTATTGTTATTATTATTATTATTATTATTATTATTATTATTATTATTATTATTATTTTAGGCGTTAGAATCGATTGTACTATGGGCATTAACAAGTTACTTTTGTATGTAACATAAGCAGATTTGCCCTTCTTAGGAGAATAAAACCTTTTTTTGATAAGGACACTTCTATATTATTCTATAAGGGATACATCTTGCCACTTTTAGATTACTGTTGTCTTATATGGGAAACTGTAACGGCTTGTGGTCGCAAGTCAAACCAATAACGGCGAAAGATCACAGAAGAACGAGATTAAAATTCAACAACTTAATGATTATTTACAATCTCCTTATCTCACTTAAATTTACAATAATTAATTAGACTTACTCACAATCCTTTAATTAATATTTGCCTGGTCTGGTCCAAGGGCTGGTAGTGCATGCACGTTGACGATGGTACGGTAGTAGACCTGCAGCGTGCTGTAGCGTAGGAACTGGTTCCACGAGCGAATAACGACAAGGCTAGCGATGATGGATGATAACAATCTCAATACACAGCGTAGAAACGGCGTAAGGCAATTTATCACAAGTGTTCAGTGTCAGTGGCTGGCTTAGGATATCTCAGCAGTGTCTGGGCTTGATGAAGTTTTATGCTGTATCTCTCGATGTCTCTCCGATAACAGTTGTTGAACTGCCTTTTATATGCTAGGCTTTTATTCGAGAACTCTCCAGAATTTAACAGAAACTTCTAGTGCCCACAGTCCAGCAATTACGAGAACGTTCCTTAATAGAAACTTCTAGAACACCCAGTAGTTGAATAACGACAATTGCAGCTTCTTAGAAGTGTTGCCAGGTCGCTGCTATAATTGGGACATAACGTAAACAGTTCTCACTTCTAGACAGTTCTAGAAAGGCTGCGTTGAAGTTGAATTCTCTAGAACTTTCCATTCGCTCGTCGATGGATTCAATCCTGTGTTCCTGACGGGTCGTCTTGTAACACTCCCCCCCTTGAAAAAGTTTTGGACGTCTCGGACAAAACTTAAGTTACAATATTTACAATGTATAACTTTACAGTAATAACTATAGTATGTATATTATGTAGTCCAATATTCAATGGAAGGTATAATCATAACATACAACTTGTCTTGCTAGGTGATGATACATGAATACAGTAACATCATTAATACATATTGTGCCATAGTTAACACAAAATTTCAAAACTTACAGTGACATTTTCAACATACTGCATCAGATCAAATTCTTGACAACGAGTCTGGTACAACATTGTCTTTCCCTTTAATGTGCTTAATATCTACCTTATATGATTGCAGAAATAAACTCCACCTCATCAATCTTTGATTTTTGTTCTTCATCTTAGACAAAAATGTCAAAGGGTTATGATCAGTGTATACAGTGATAGGGAAACTAGTAGTTCCCAAATAAACATCAAAGTGTTGAAGACCAAGTATCAAAGCTAATGTTTCTTTTTCAATTGTTGAATAATTTTTCTGGTGTTTGTCAAATTTCTTAGAATAATAACAAACAGGGTGATCAACACCATGCTCATCAGCTTGAAGCAAAACTGCTCCTATGCCATTGTCACTGGCATCTACTGCCAACTTAAATTGTTTTTCAAAATCTGGAGCAATCAACACTGGTGAACTCATTAGTGCCTTTTTCAATAATTCAAATGCTGCTTGGCAATTATCTGTCCAATCAAACTTTTCATTTTTCTTTAACAATTTTGTCAGTGGTGCAGCAATGTCAGAGAAATTCGGACAAAAACGTCTGTAGTAACCAGCCATGCCTAGGAAGCGCATGAGCTGCCTTTTATCAGTTGGGGCAGGGAATTTGTCAATGCCCTCAACTTTAGCCTTAATTGGTCTAACCTTACCCTGACCAACCACATGCCCTAAGTACACCACATGGGCACAAGCAATCTCACTTTTGACCAAATTGACAGTCAAATTAGCTTTGGCAAGCTTGTCAAATAATGCCTTAACATGTTGTACATGTTCATCCCACGAGTTGCTGTACACAATAAGGTCATCAACATATACTTCACAATTTTCTAAATTTGACGTAAGATTATTTACTAAGCGCTGAAACGTCATCGGTGAGTTTTTCATACCAAACGGCATAACCTTATACTGAAATAACCCATCTGGCGTCACGAATGCCGAGATTTTCCGAGCCCTCTCAGTGAGTGGTATCTCCCAGTACCCCTTTAGTAAGTCAAACTTTGACACATACGTAGCTTTCCCAATCCTATCAATGCAATCATCGATACGGGGTATTGGATAGGAATCCGTTCTTGTGACTGCATTCACCTTTCGGTAATCAGTACAAAATCTGTACCCACCGTCTGGCTTGGGGACCAATATACAAGGGGAAGACCATTCACTATTACTAGGTTCTATAATGTCATGGTCCAACATGTACCGAACCTCATCCCTGAGATGTTGTCGTTTTCGAGGGTTAACTCGGTAAGGATGCTGCTTGATTGGTGTGGCATCTCCCACATCAACATCATGTTCAATCAAATTTGTCCTAGTAGGATCATCTGAGAACAAGCATGCATATTCATAGATTAATGATTTCTGACTTTTCTTTGTGATCCAGATGACTTAATTTCTGGTCAAGATTTTTCAACACATCAGAATTTTGTAACTTAATACACATGTCAGGAACATTATTAGCCTTGATCTCATCATTACTGAGTTCATGATCAGCATTGATAATACACACTTGATCACCTGTATCATTAGTGTTACTATTTACATCATGTACACTTTCATCCTTAGAAAAATCACAATCTTCTCTTTCATAATATCTCTTCATCATATAAATATGACATACTCTTTTAGATTTACGCTTGTCAGGTGTCAAAATGACGTAATCTGTGTCACTAACTTTTCTCTCAATGACATAAGGTCCTTGAAAGCGAGCTTGAAGTGGCTGACCAGAAACAGGCAAAAACACTAGCACCTTATCACCAGGCTTAAACTCTCTTTTCACAGTGGTCTTGTCATACCACTCTTTCATTTTCTTCTGAGTGCCTCAGATTTTCCTGAGCAAGTTCACATGCTCCATGAAGACGATCTTTAAAGCGGGATACATAATCAAGTAGATGTATGTCTTCACCTGGTTCTGATAACCACTTCTCCTTTAACAATTTCAATGGTCCACGAACTGTGTGTCCAAAGACAAGTTCAAATGGACTGAACCCAAGTGACTCTTGTATAGATTCCCTGGCAGCAAACATTACAAATGGAATGCCTTCATCCCAATCTCTCTCATTATCATGACAATATGTCTTTAACATGTTCTTCAGTGTTTGGTGAAACCTTTCTAAAGCCCCTTGGCTTTCAGGATGATAAGCCGAAGACTTAATTTGGTCTATGACTAACTCATATAACATCTGTTGGAATACAGTTGACATGAAATTCGACCCTTGATCTGACTGGATCTCTTTTGGCAACCCAAACAATGTGAAAAATTTAAGTAAAGCTTGTAAGACTGTCCGAGCCTTAATATTCCTCAGAGGTATTGCCTCTGGAAACCTTGTAGAAGCACACATAATGGTTAATATATACTGATACCCTGCCCTACTCTTAGGAAGGGGGCCTACACAATCAATGATGACTCTACTAAACGGCTCTTCAAAAGCAGGAATTGGCTTTAAGGGTGCAGCCGGAATATTCTGATTCGGCTTCCCAACCATTTGACATGAGTGACAGGTCTTACAAAATTTGGCCACATCACTTTTAAGTTTTGGCCAATAAAAGTGATTTAGAATTCTGTGGTAAGTCTTCTTGACTCCTAGGTGCCCTGCAAATGGCATTTCATGAGCAATACTCAGTATTTCCCTTCTATAAGTCCTAGGTACCACAATTTGATGGTAAATTCTCCACTCTTCATCTAATGGTGCATCAGGTGGTCGCCATTTACGCATCAAAATATTGTTTTTAACATAAAAGCAGACTGGGACGTCTTTAGATTCATCCTCAGTGAGTGCACCAGCTATTAATGGCTGAAGCTCTTCATCATGTTGTTGTTGGACTGACAACTGGTCTCTGTGGAGTGTGTCAGACATTTTTGATTTTTCCTGTTCTACCCCCTCACTATGTGTGGGGCCAGGAGACTCACAATCCTGACTATCATTAAGATTAGTCATAAAAGATTGGCTGAGATCATACCAAGAATCTTCACTTTCATGAATATTTTTACTAGAATCTCTTTCAGACTCTGACTCCTCCTTTGGGAGTGTTGTTCCATTTTTAGGAACTAATTCCTCAATTTTAGAGGGCGGATGATTAAGTTTATCATCCTTATTTTCAGAAATCATACCCTCATTTTTAGAGAGTGGATGTTTAAGATTATCATCCTTACATGATTCCCTACTTGTTCCACTTTTGGGAACTGTATCCTCACTTTTGGAGGGTGGATGTTTAAGATTATCATCCATAGCGAGCTTTTGTGACATAGCTCTAGTGACAGCACAGGCAGGGAATAAATTTGGAAATTCCTTTTCTAATTGCTCTGTGTTGTTATAATCACATGGTTTATCTGTCAAAATTGCATTGGCTACTACCTTTCCACCAGCTAGGTCATTGCCTAGCAACAGAGACACCCCCTTTACAGGTAGAGTAGGTCTGACCCCTACTATGACCGACCCAGAAACTAAATCTGACTTCAAATTAATTTTGTGGAGAGGGACAGAAATAAATCCACACTCAACCCCCTGAATTAGTACATTTGCCCCTGTGGAAGTAGAGTCCGATAATGGCAACACTCCATCAAGAAGCAACGACTGAGTTGCGCCTGTGTCACGCAAAATTTTAATTTTGACGGGTGGATGAGCTGAATTCCCATCTAGGGAAATAAACCCCTCAGACACGAATGGAAGGTATTCTTCCTTAATTTTGTCGTTAGAATTAGGCCGTAAAGTCACGACTACCTCAGAAGAGTTCTCTACAATGGCTAAGGCATTGGAGGCTGTTTCAGTCTCCTTTAATTTTGCCAATGTGAAGCAATTTGCCATTGTCTGATTGTGTGGCCCTTTTTGTGACAGAAACCACAACTTATGTCTTTAAAGGCAGCTTTGTTTGAGCTGACCTGGTCGTTCTTTTGACGACTTGAATCTGGTTGTTTTTTACCAGAATTTGTTGGAGAGATAGAACCAGACTGAGATCCACTGTTACCTGTTGTGCCACTATTATTGCCATATTTCTTATTTGGCCTACTAAACTGACCCTTGTTTTGAGTCTGACCCACTTTACCAAACTTATGGGTAAGTGCATACTGATCAGCCAAATTTGCAACTTCACTCAGCTTGTCAGCCTTATTTTCCTCAAGGTGAGTCTTAATGTCATCATTCACACACCGTTTGAATTCCTCGACCAGCATCAGTTGTCTTAAAGTGTCAAATGTGGAGACCTTTTTGGAAGCACACCATCTATCGAAATGCCTTTCTTTTTGATAAGCAAACTCTACATATGTTTGTGTATCCGCCTTACGATACTTTCTGAATTTTTGGCGATAAGCTTCGGGCACCAATTCATAGGCTTGTAATATGGCCTTTTTAACCTTATCGTAATCCATGCTGTCCTCTATTGACAGAGCGGAATACACTTCTTGAGCCTTGCCTGTGAAATTACTCTGGATGAGTATGGACCATTTATCTCTTGGCCACTTTAGTTGCTCACCCAGTTTTTCGAAATGGTTAAAGAATTTCTCCACATTATCCTCCTGAAATTTGGGGACAAATTTTACGTGCTTAGAAACATCGAATCCCCCAGTATCCAAGCCTATTTTAGGGTCTGAGGCTTTTATGACCCCTAACTCTAGTTGCTTCAACCTAAATTCATGTTCTCTTGCCTCCTTTTCCCTCTGCATTTGCATTTCTCTTTCCTCTTTTTCCTTTTGCATTTCTCTTTCCTCTTTTTCCTTTTGCATTTGCATTTCTCTTTCCTCTTTTTCCTTTTGCATTTGCATTTCTCTTTCCTCTTTTTCCTTTTGCATTTGCATTTCTCTTTCCTCTTTTTCCTTTTTCATTTCTCTTTCCATTTCTTTTAATCTAATCTCCTTATTCATTTCCATTTCAAGCCTTTTCAGTTCAAATGTGTTGTCAGTTGGCACAGTGATAGCTGTTTCCAATACTGTACTAGGTAGGATACTTTCATCCACAAGATATTCTAGAACATATCTTTTAATCTCGTCTTTCGCATTAAAGGCTGAAATTCAATGCCATAATGTTTTGCGACCTTTACAATCTCAGACTTCTTTAATGAATCTAGTTCCTCGACTGAGGGACTAGCCACGAATTTATCTAAGTTGAATGGCATTTTGAAATTGTATCAAGCCTTCAACAAACAAATAAGTAGTCTGAGCAAACACAGTTGCTTACGATTCACAACAGAATTTCTCGAATTTTCTAGTATTTTTCGTTCCCGGATGTTAGGCCACCAATTCTGTTACGGCTTGTGGTCGCAAGTCAAACCAATAACGGCGAAAGATCACAGAAGAACGAGATTAAAATTCAACAACTTAATGATTATTTACAATCTCCTTATCTCACTTAAATTTACAATAATTAATTAGACTTACTCACAATCCTTTAATTAATATTTGCCTGGTCTGGTCCAAGGGCTGGTAGTGCATGCACGTTGACGATGGTACGGTAGTAGACCTGCAGCGTGCTGTAGCGTAGGAACTGGTTCCACGAGCGAATAACGACAAGGCTAGCGATGATGGATGATAACAATCTCAATACACAGCGTAGAAACGGCGTAAGGCAATTTATCACAAGTGTTCAGTGTCAGTGGCTGGCTTAGGATATCTCAGCAGTGTCTGGGCTTGATGAAGTTTTATGCTGTATCTCTCGATGTCTCTCCGATAACAGTTGTTGAACTGCCTTTTATATGCTAGGCTTTTATTCGAGAACTCTCCAGAATTTAACAGAAACTTCTAGTGCCCACAGTCCAGCAATTACGAGAACGTTCCTTAATAGAAACTTCTAGAACACCCAGTAGTTGAATAACGACAATTGCAGCTTCTTAGAAGTGTTGCCAGGTCGCTGCTATAATTGGGACATAACGCAAACAGTTCTCACTTCTAGACAGTTCTAGAAAGGCTGCGTTGAAGTTGAATTCTCTAGAACTTTCCATTCGCTCGTCGATGGATTCAATCTGGTGTTCCTGACGGGTCGTCTTGTAACAAAACGTTCAATGCTGGGAGCAAAGAAAGAATTTTAAAGTTACAAAAGGGTGCTGCTAGGATAATTTAAAATGCATCATAGTTTGAGAGATCGACACTGCTCTTTGAGGAACTAAGTAGGGAGATTTTTGACAGACATGTAAAGCAAAAAGAATGATCTTACCCCATCTTATTTGAAAGAATTATTAATTCCTATAACAGATATACATACCAGGGGCGTCAATCCGTATTGAAGTGTGGGGGGGGGGACACACATGACCAGGCCCATAGCCAAAAATTTGTCAAGGGGGGGGGCAAAGAGGTAGATTTTGCTAGGGAGCGAAGCGACCGAGCGCGCTTGCGCGCGAGGGGGGAGGGTGTGGGAGGGGGCACCCCCCTCCCACGGTGAGAAGCATTTGTGTTTTTAATTTGAAAATATGTGATTTGGTGCATACTTTATATGGTATTTTGTATGCATAAAGAGACATATTATTATGTATTTTATGAAATATTTTGTAGGAATAACCATATAGAAAAACCCTCATATTGCTGGCAAATAATTTATCATTCTACAAGTATGCATAATCACATGAAAGCTTCAAACAAGTGTAAGGTGTTGCTTTTGTACATAGGCCTACCACTAAGATACAATGTGTTCCTGATATAGTAGGCCTACAATTTGTCCCCTTACGGTATCGATAGAGTTGAGCAGGCAGCAAGTATGCTGCAAGTGCTCCGCGCCAACCCATGGGTTGGCGCGAAGCGCGAGAAAATTTTGGTCCAAAATGCCTCCCAAATCGCTGGAAACGGCACTTTCCAGGCCTATGTATATAAATAGGGGGAAACACTATTAATATTGTAATAAAAGACATGAAAAATACCAAAATTTTGCTCAAAGGGGCTGCTCCCTTCGCCACCCTTGGCTACGCGCCTGCACATGACTTAGCACAAACTATCAAGCCCTTCTTTTGAAAAGGGCGTGTCTTTCTATAGGCCCTTCCCTGTGTCCCCTCTCTGTGACGACTGACGTTGTCCTATTCTAATAAGAGTTAGGATTCCAAACACTGGAGTAGCCAGGATTCTTGTTTGGAGGGGGCCAACTGCGGGGCCTGATCGCTGGTCTGTGGAGGGGTCTAAGGGGAGGGGGTGTCCTCTTCCCTTTGGGAAATTTTTGAATATTTAAGTACCCTCAGATACAATCTGTTGCAACATTTAGCATCACTTGAAGCCAATTTTTGTGTTCCATTAACAAATTTTTTTCAGAGTTCGATGGGGGGGGGGTATGACCCCCTGCCTCCCCTCTGGCTACGCAATGATTCCAAAGTTAACATGACCATCATAGATGATCTGCTAGTTGAAATACACGGAGTCCAGAGAATTACTTCAAGATGTTACTTTAATCATGTCCAAAAATAGCTGAAACTATGCTCCGCAGCTTTGATCATTGTCAGAGATCATGGACCCCAACCACGCCCGTAGCTAGGGTCAGATGTTTTTGGGTGTGAAGGTCCCTAATTCGGACTGGTTGAATGTTTTTCCAACAGAGTGGCGGCGTTTTAATTGCACTTTGTTATGCGCTCTGAGTTTTGTATACAGCTGGTGATCCTTCCTTTTCACTACATAAACGTGTCGTTCTGGGGGAGGGGTCTAAGGGGAGGGGGAACACCCTCCCGTTTCAGAAATTTTGTTAATTTAAGGCTGCTCAGGTGCAAAATGGTGCTATCTTTGGGATATTTTTGGAGCTGATCGTATATGGCTGGAAAATATCCATAACTTAGTGAATTCTAATTTTCCGGCTGCCTGGATGCTTTTACTAACTGCAGTGGCGACGGGTAAATTGCAGCTTTTTTATGCACCATGCGTTTGTAAAAAGCAGTGGGAATCCTTCTAGAAATTTTCGTAAATTTAAGGTTACTGAGATGCAAAATGGTACTATCTTTGGTTTATTTTTGGAGCGTTTTCAAAAACCTTCCTGAAGCCACCCATTTGGCTACTTTTTTTGGCAGTTTTTCCGCAAAAATACCTGCGTTGAGTCAACAGAAACTTTCTTGGACTATTATGAAAATTTTTGTTTCCTTCACTGTGCATTTTAAAAGGGCATGTAAGGCTGGCAAATGCCTGTATAGGACCTCCTGGAAGCTCTAGATCACTTATATAAATGGGGCAATGGCGTAATGCTTATTACCTGACGTGTAAAATGGTAATGTAGATTATGACGCTAAGCACTTTACATCTATCGTATTTTTACTAATTTTGAACGAAAATCCAGACGAACAGCTTCCAGCAATGGAGAATCGGCAGGAGGGAGAGAAAAGGCGCAGTAAGGTGATGTTAGACCTCCCTGATAGGTGTAGCAAAAGGTGTGAAGGACTAACAAGCGCGTTTTAGCTTTTTCTTTCTTAAGTATATTAGCAATCACCATCCATACCGATAATGGCTTCGCGTGAAGCGTTCGGTAAAAGTTTTAAAAAATGTATAACGGCAACAACGTGCTTTAAAGTTTCAACCTTCCACATTATGCTTACAAATTAGATTGAAGGATCCCATATCAATGCGGGGCCCCTATACAGATGTTTGGAGATGTATCTCTGTTTTCGGAAAGTGTTGTGATCAGAATAGTTCCTTGTATAATCATCTTTTTAATGGTGATGAGGTGGAGTGCAAACTATGACGCATGCGCTCGAAGCGCGCCAAAATTTTTCATTAAATGAGATTTCTCTGACAAAATCTGCATCGAGGCACTTTCAACAAACCTACATGCCACTCAAAAATCCAGTCAAATAGAGCCACGACACTACTCTTTACGAAGTGTGTGTGTGTGTGGGGGGGACATTTGATATTGTGTCCCCTACCCATCGAAATGTGGGGGGACGTGTCCCCCTGTCCCCCCCCCCCCCCAGGATTGACGCCCATGATGCATACCAATGCGCTACGATCGTCATCGTCAATGAATTTCTATATGTCAGGAGGACACACTGAATATAATAGAAACAGATTTAACTATTTAGCAGCAAAAGAGTGGAATGAACTTAATGTTAACACGAACATACAAACACACTTTTAAGTTTTAGAGAGTTGATTTCCAGTGTTATATAATTTGTTACCTACCATGGTCTTACTTTTTACTGCCATTCTAGTATTGTATAGGTTCACTTCTGTGTACTACTTTTATTTACCTTTTGTTCTTTAACTGTACACATATACATGCTTTCACTTTTTATACTTCTTAAATTGTGATCTATGTTGAGGGCCTCATGTAAGATTAGCATTTTTGTGTAGCTAAATGAGTTTTACCCTTGAAAGTTGAAATAAAATAAATAATAAGGATTGGTTGAATCCTACCACACAAGAGAACTTGCACACTTTTGCACGTAAAAATGTTAACTAAACAATTGAAGTGGACCTAAAGTCTACAATAACAAAAATATATATTTTAGAGGTTGGAAAATGAATTTTATTCACTCAACTTTCATTTGCATAGCTTACTCCGTTGCTGAGATATAAAATGTTGAAATTTATTCACTTAATTTGAAATAGTCGATTGCGCAATAATTTGTGATTTCCTTCTTGTACAACTCACACTACCTGCTTTTGTTTCCTTTTGAAATTAAGATGTTTATATATAAGACCTTAAAACATTAACTGTTCCCTAGCATAGCATGTTGCACAGACAGGGCTTATATAGCCAAGTCACCCTACAACAGTAAGACAGTGATCAAATTTTGGCACAAGGTGCAGTGGCTTTCGAAAAAAACAAAGGAAAACAAAGACGGTAATTTGAGTAGTACAAGAATGACATCACAACTTATTGCGCAATCTACCATTTTATATTAATTAAGTTTCAACATTTTATATCTCAGCTTAGGAATGTCCTCTGAAGATGGGAGTTGGACCATTTGGATGCATTTTTCAGGTTTTGTAACATATAGTTTTGAATTTTTAGACTTTAGACTTTTTTTAGACTTTTTAGACTTAGGTACACTTTAAAAAAGAATTTCACGTTAAAATGCAATATTTATAATGTGAAAAATACTGAAAAATACCTGTTAGAGAAATTAAAGGACTTTTTAAAGATTTATGAATTGTGTCAGACTAAAGATAGTGCGCCTGTTCATGCCCCCTTAATGGACCTTAAAAACCGTAATGGGTTTATATTCTTCCGTTTTATGGATGTTTAGGGGTAACAACCTTGTGCGGATTTAAGAAGAACGTGCCCGCGCCCTCGTCTAGATGCACAGATGATATTTCGTTACATGCGTATACACTTCTGCCCCCACTAGGGGCACACTTCCTGACAATCTGGATCCTCCCTGAAATTGACTGCAATCACCTTATAAAACGGCTTCAAGATAATTTAGTCACGTGTAGTGGCAGCCAAAGAAACAAAGTTGAGAGAACCGATAAATCTGACGAAACACTGGTAATTTTTGGTTATAACTAAATATTGTGCTATTCTCAAATAACGCTTAACGAAAATTGACAAGAATGAAAATAACAGTTGTCTGTTAAAGTAAAGAAACTTACACATATTAGCTGTGGAACACCTACAGGAGTTCTTCCTGTTTTTAAAATGTTCTTACACTGTTAAATATAGGTCTTTAGTGGGAGTAGGGAAGGGCAATGATGTTTATTTATACTTGCGTTACTAAATTCTGATTTCAAAGTATAAAAATTAAGCTTTACGTACACCCACGAAATTTAAAAAAAAAAAACATTAGGCTACATTTAGGTGATTTAAACCAGGCCCAACACTGCGACCCCCTTGAAAGCCAAGATCTATTAAGGCCCGTAGCCAGACAAGGTATACGAAGGTGTTCGAAATAGCTTCCAAGGGAGGGACGAAAATGTTTTCGGGGGAGCGAGATATACTAAAATGCATTAAGGCAATGGTAACATTGATCTTCTAGTGGGTGAAAAATTTACGGGGGACTTAGCGAGCCCTGCCCCCACCCTGCCCCCTGGCTACGGGATTGGCCCCATTTCTCCATTTCAAATCTTGTTGAAAGGAATCTTGAAAATCAGCCTTCATTTTCATGACGAATTAGCCTCCTAAATATTGAACTTTTATGCTACTTTGCTAATTTCACCTATAGATGTACAGTTAAAACGAAGCAGGGATCACAAGCACCCTATTCATGGACAAAACATCTTCCAAAAATGCATTTGAGAACTACTTGTATTTGCAACAGCCGTAATTTGTGGAGGTAACACGATTCACCCCACTTACCCGAAAGAATGGTGGGGTATGAAAATAGCCTTTTAGCGAAGTCAGTACAGCATAATTTTTTTCTGCGCAACTTAATTCTTTGCTGGAGTTTTTGCAGTTATCAACTCGATACTAGAGATGAAGTGTTAGAAATCATTCGAAGATTTCCTGTACGAAAGCCTTTAAGGTACATAATTCAATCTTACATGAATTTATTGGTCCTCATTTGTGTTGCAGTCAATGCCACACTTCCTGAGGCCAAGGCCACACCTCACCGGGGCAACGTCAGCTGCAGCGGTAGCTATGTGTTATAGCCTATCTCTTGATTCGATACGCCCCGCATACTTGGTGAGACACAGTCTCGAAGGTTTCCAAGAAGAAGATCATGCTTGGAGAAAATACAGTGAATTTTTGAATGGAATGATAACGTATCATGTCATAGCCAGCCTCGGATCAGCCTCAAAATGCTTTGAGTAAATATCCGAGAGCTGAGGGTGCGAGGCCATGACCACAACCATGGGGCCTTGAAAATCTCAACACTGGCAGGCGCGGATCCAGGATTTTGAAAAAGGGGGGGGGGACGCACACATCGTCGGCCGAAGGCCGACGAGCGAGCGCCGAAGGCGCGAAGCCACGGCGGGGCCGCCCTAGAAAATTTGAATTCTAGATGTGCTTAGATGCGACTTCCCAGCATCTGGGAAGCATATTTTCCATATCTATTTGCTCATTTTTTCGGTCGAGTATTTAAATCGTTGGTCAAAAAATCGTTGGTCATCGAAAAAAAAGGGGAGGGGCGCGCCCACCTGAATCCGCGCCTGACTGGTCCCTACGTCTTCTCCAATCGTCATTGACGGTTTACACTGTGTATGAATATAGATAAAATTAGGACGAGTAACACATGCCCCCCCCCCCCCCGAACCACTTCTAAATGTGGCGGGATATGTTGTTTGTCCTCCTACTTTTTCCATGACCTTAATAAAAATATATTGGGCATGTGCGCAAGGCACATGCCCGATTCTATAACTAGCTTACGATGGCTGGTTCCATTGACGGAAGTAAAAATAGAAAGTTCTGAAAATAGCCATTACCATTCATTGAAGGTCATGGAATTAAGAAGGGAAATACATGGGAAATTACCTCAGATCACACTTAGGTCCATCTAGGATCCGAAATCCCCCCACGCTCTAAGCCTGGGTTTACCGTTCACATTAGTCCCTTCTAAAAGTCATGTACATAGACCCTTTTCCAAATAGGAATTACAAAGGATTGTGGGATATAGTTTTGGTGTGCGTCGTTTTTGTCCACAGTAAAATGCCATTGACAAAAACGACCCATACCAAAACTCTATCCCATAATCCTTTGTAATTACTAATTGGAAAAGGGTCTATGATGCTACCCCACACACCATTAAGAAGCTGTTGAAGCTCATGGACGATACCGACTTTGAGTTGGGATCAAGCATACAGTTACGATGAATTAAGGGAGCCATCAGCCACAAACACTTCGTTTCTTTGTTTATGGCATTACAGAGGGCGTAAACCATTAAGATTGCTGCACGTCAGTAGCAGAAACAAATTTAATTGAAGAGCGTGGGGGGGGGGGGCGATATTTTTAAAGGGAAACATATGTTAACGCAATAGTGATACTTATGACAATGCCCACACTTCACACCCTTTGCTACGGGCCTAGTCTGTTTCGCGTAAGAAGGGTTACTAAAAGCGGTCGATGGATACCACATTGTTCGATTAGACTCTGCCCAAACTTTGGAGTAGTTTCTGATGATCGTTTTTTTAACAAGAAAAAAAAAATAAACAACCTCGTCGGCCCTTAACTTCCTCGACTTTTCTTTTACCAACCGCAACAAAAGTACGAGTGCTGCAATTGCAACATCTTACACTGTTTCAGAAATCGGCTGTAGCCTATATTCCCCACACATCTCGCAGAATCGAAAGTTTTTCATAGAGGATACACAACCACCCAAGTGTGTTGCCATGGATAGTCTTATCTAAGTTAGATTCCCCTTTCCCTCCTATTCGTTGTATTGATAGGCTGTCCGCCATAGTTATGTCTTCCATGCTTTTGGCAATCTTTTGATGTACAATCGCTCACTAGTATACTCCATTTCACATTCTGAGCAGCCTATACACACTAGGCGTTCACAACGAGGATGTTCCACTCCCGTCAACATAAACTATTATTGTAATGCATGAATGACTCCAGCAGATTGTTCAAGCTCAATGGGAGTGCAGTGAAAATATAACTTGAAAAGCGTATCAAGTCAAAGCAGTATCACCGGTGCATACGGTACACACGGTCATGTTTGATCATTTTACAATACAACAAGTTAAACAAGGCAAACCATGTTGAACGTGTAGACGGAACAACAGCAACCGATTGAACCATGAAAAGATATGCCATTCAGTCTACTAGGTATAACACCAAACTAACAGGGGTCTAGTCGCAATGTATTTAAAATTACTGAAGTGTGAATCGTGATTTACGTTCAGGATCTTATCCGAATGTTAGGTACGATATTTGGACTAAAATACACAAGTTATTGTTTCAGTATGACATTTATAGCTAGTATAGATAAGGTTTAGGTTCGTGTAGAAGAGTGGCATGCATTCATGCTTCAACCTTATCGTTTCTATAAATTACAATTTAAATTTTTATATGGAAAAACCAACTCGGACTTCACTCTTCAAAGTATTTACAGGCAAGGCTCCTTGTGTCAAGCAAGGCTCCTTTTTACAGGCTGATTTAATCGAAGGATAGTACAGTCTATGTGATGTCTGATCTAGCAGCAGAACTAATTATCACTGGTTCTTCTGGAAGTGACATTATATCTTTTGGGTTGACTCTGAAGTTCGATGTTTGTTTTTAACATGTGTTGTGAAAGCAAACATTATTGACAGAGAAAAAAAGCAAATGATACAAAGTGAGTTTCAATGCAGAATGAACCCTCAACCTGTATCGGCAAGGCGCACTTTGACAAAAGATTGGCTTAAAACAACCGATAGCGATGGGTACACTGTTGCCTCTGCTCCGCGATCCAACGAGGGCCACATCTATGAAGATCTGCGACAAACTTTGGCGGGACCAACACCCTTTCATACGGTGGGTTTTCAACTGAACTTGGATGATATCGATGCTGATTCAAAGTGTGACACCGCCGTTTATCGTCTTGTATCGTCGTTTAAGTTACCGTTCATTGTGAAGGTCAAACGACACTTTTCTGGATTAGGAAGTGATGTAGTTAGGCTACAGAAAGACGATGTTTTGCTTTTTCATTTTATTGGACGAATCCGACGAGTTCTGACTATCGATGATAGCGGGAGGAAGGTCATGTTACCAATCCAAGCAAAACAAGTGTATGATATTCTTCCCACTGGTGAGATGCCGTTATTACCGTTTATAATCTGCCTGCAAGACACAATAGGCCTAATCATTTTGATCCTTAGCAGTAGGCGAAGTCGGGAAATCTTTGTAACTTCACGGTAATGTGCGTGTGTCCGTGTGTGAGTGACGTATAGCTTGTTGCACAATAGCCCTTGACAGGAATGATGAATGCTTTTTATACTGTGATTTAGATTTATCATATTGAGAGAAAAATGACCTTTTATTTTTGGTGAAGGTAAAAGACAATTTTAAATCACCTGAGGTCGAATCCTTGTAAATCCGATATCTCAAAGTAGGAATTTATGCACACAGAAGTGAAAAACGCTTGGCTTTATCTCAGTCTACCCAACGGTTTCCAGTGCTACTGAATCTATGGGAAACATATACTATGGTGAAAAATACCATCCAGCCAATTACATAGCATTACCAGTGCATCTTGCAATCTGATGCAGATATAGGCCTATTGAATTGGATTATATTTAAATGCGACGATCAATTAAAGAATGATAATTTCTGATCAGTTCATACACTGACAGAGATAAGAAATAGAAAACCACCTTCATTATCATCCAGATGATTTCATGCTCCATTTGCATAGGGCTATCATGGCAACCCTTTTCAATAGGATCATGATTTTTATTTAAGTTTTTATTAAAAGTTAACGGTTTTGTAGAACTTTTAGACTAGGATTTTCGATTGCCTATACTCTTTTCTAGCACAACAATACGACGACAAAGTTTTCAAAGGAACTAAGGCTGTTATTGAAGCCAAACCATTGCCCAATCGTCTTCGAATTTTAGAAGCACACTACTCCATTGTTTTAGACGAAAGTCAAGAAGTGGGTGACGTCATAGAAATAAGTCATGTTGAAAGGCGACGTGCCCTGCCACTCACTACAGGTTTCAGTAACAGGGTAAGACGACCTTACTGTACGTGTTAAACTATTGCTTAGAGACAGTATGCATACATAAGATACCGTTCCACTTAGCGAGATCTCCCACCTCCAGTTCTTGGAAGAGTTGAATTAACTTACCGCTCATAATGAAAATATTGCTGAAAATTTCATCGTCGTGATTATGATTGGGTACCGGTAAGCCCCTTGCGACCTCGGAAATTTCATTTCATTTTTCCAAATTTCAGGGGAAGTTACGTCGGAATTCCCACCATAGACGCACCTATTTGATGGCTTCGCATAATGGGGTCGGTTTTACCTCTAAGCGACCGCCATTTTGGACCTCAACTTAGTACACTACACAGTGTACACTCAGTACCGGTTAAAGCGTAAAAATGTTTTGCTCCTTCTTTTCAAAGAATATTTTCCTCTCCAAACTATTAGGTATGGATTGTACATACTTTTACATTTAGGCCTGAGTGTAGGCTACATGTGCTTTATAACGATCATAACGAAAAACTCTATCGTAATATTTTAGTCGCTCACCGGATATGAAGAGAGCACTGCGCAATTTAGTATGCAGACTCGCAAGTTCAATTTTTCTTCAGAAAAATTTCAAAAACCTATCTAGCTCTACCTTGCATGAAAAGCCTGTGATTTTCCTTCACGTTTATGCAACAAACTTTTGCTATCATCAAAAAACATTCTTTTTCAAGAAGAAGCTTAAATTTGTCTTATCTTAAACATCTTTAAGCTTTGACTAATTTTTTGTACACAGGGGACATGGTGCACTCAATACGTTTGACAGCCAATATGACCGACTTCGTTGTTGTGACATGTATTTGTGACGCCAGTAACGAACCTCTATAGGCAATAAACATGCATCCTATACTGAACTAATCGGATCACGTCAATGCAGAAGACGCTCTAAATTTGAAGCACGAATAGAAAATGCTGACCTGACTGACTGACCCCTAACCCTATCTACTTACTCAAGCCTCAGTCTCAACTCTAACAAGAAGTTCTCTAAACCTGGGGGGTGGGGAACCTTTTTACTTTGACAAGCCGTTTTGATAGTCATAATCAACTCACAGGCGCAAGATAGTGAGGATGCAAATGCTTTCTGCAAAGGGCACAGGCCAAGGGGCCACAAACAGGCCCTGGTAGGATTAGGGAAAGAGCCCAGGTAGGAACTAGTGCGATGCCCCAGTAGCGATTGAGTTTACGCAAACTTGTAGGCAATAGAATTCTCATCCACCTACTTTAAATGGCATGCAAGAGTAGGTGTATCACAATCTGACCATTTTTCTTCTTATTTATGCAGGAAGTAACAGTGAAAGAAAATTGCGCGTTAGGCGCTCCGAAAAAATAGGGTAATTTGGAACCAACTTTATTTTTCTTCACTTTAAACTGCAAAATTATCTACTTTAACGTTTAACTCAATCTTCGGAGGGACACTTCTACCCCCCCCCCCATCTGCCAGAATAAATACAGTGCCCTCTGAGTTTCGTATTGTAAAAGACAGACCTATACATGTGATAGTGCAACTCTGTTCAGTGCTCTATAGTAATGGTTCTTAACCGACCGACAGTATTTACCCCCCCCCCCCCCGAATTTGGTATCTCAGGTGGGTAATTATTGATCGCCGATCCTGTCCAGTATTTTTTGTTTTTAATTGTTCCAGTTCTGTAAGATTACTCCCGATCTGACACTGTGATGAATGTAAGTATACTGAACCGTAGTACGATTACAGTACCAGACTCATTCTAGTGTACTCACATATTTGGGAGATGCTTAGAACCCATTTAGGATTATACACAGGAAAATTGTCTCCAAATTAAAGTTAACGTACTTTAGGAAAGCAGTTTAGGGTCCGTTTTCCAGGGATATTGGGCATGTTCTTTTAGTGTCGTCAAGTTATTACCAGGTTATGACCTTAAAGCGGTCCTAAAGGTCATTGTCATGGCCCACTGGCATTCTCATTACTGTGGACGTGTACTAGCCTACGGAGAAAACAACTTTCGATATATTTGAGGAGAGGGGATACATAAGGTGGCTCATCGGAAAGGGGGTAATGGGACGAAAAAGGTTAAGAACAGGCGCGGCGCCACAGGGGGGGGGGGCAGGGCAGGCATTTCCCCCCTATGGTTTTTCAACCCCCAAAATAAAATCGCATAAAAAACGTTTTAAGACACATAATTTTGTAGGGGGTGGGGTGAGGTGTTACAGTATGTCACCCATCTATCACAATATTAGTTAAATTGTTCGTTACAAAATACATGACTTGCAATCCCCGCACGGATAACGTTTTCTGTTTTCTCCATTGTTTACATAAACACTAAGGCCATTATACATAACGCGCAAACAAAAAGGGCATAGGAACCGAGAGTAAAGCTAAAACAATACAGTAGTATACCCTAAAGCCAAGTTATTGTGAGACCTTACACATATGGTGTCACAGAGCAGAAAGTTTTCCCTCTCTTGGAGAAAAAGTGCGTATCATTGCAAGTTACACCAAAAAATACAGACAGCTAATTTGTGCATCAGGGGATAAGCCTGATCCATGAATCTCTGTCTAACCAAAACACCAACCCTCCCCGTAACTCGAAATATATTTTCGTCCGGGGTATTCTTCGGTCTTTAGTGAACCTTCGACCAAGTGAACCTTTCGTCTATGGGTATTCCCCCCTGTCCGGATTATGTAATGTTTGGTAATCTCAAACATTTACTGTCTCTCCATTCCCAGCATGTGTCCATATAAAATTTAGAACGTGAACCTATATATTGGGGGTATCATGAGTCAATCACTTAACGAACGTTTTGACAATGAAAATATAAAAACATTTAATCAAATGAATTAAACTTTGAAGTAATATTATATGTCCCCCTTATTGCATACGGGTAGGAAGCTCGGGGCTGGGGGCTAGAGCCCCAGTCAAATATCTGGGGGCAGAAGCACACTTCTGCCCCCAATATCCAAGGTCAAAAACCCCTTATTTGTCTCTTCAGTAAAAACTGTAAAAAATTTGCAGTAATTGTCCTTAAAATTTGCTCAAAATGTTGCACCAAATTGCATCTGAGGACCCTCAAAATACCCACAAATTTTCCAAAGGGAAGGGGGACACCCCTCCCCTTAGACCCCTCCCCAGGACAGCGATCCGAAACAAGGTTCAGCCCCCAGTCTCGAAAAGTTACCTACGCCTATGCCTTATTGTGCTTTATTTTGGTGTTGTCTCGACTGAGTAATCCATAGAAAACGAATTTTAAATAGTAGGTGCATGGCCGTCCACAACACAATCTTTACTGTATGGAGAAATCTTGAGTCAATCAGAAAAAGAGCAAAGACAAACAGGGCGATGCCACATGGGGGAGGGGGCAACCGCCTCCTATCATTTGCAAGAGCAGGGAAAAGAGAGAAGGAAAAGAACAGGAAAAAAGAAAAGGAGAAAACGAAAGAGAAGAAGGGAAAGCGAAGGAAAAAGAAGAAAGGAGGAGGGTGGGGTAGGCATATTTTTGATCCATATAATTAGTCGAGAGCTTCCAGGAGGCCCTATTCCGGTGTCTGCCACCCTTAAGATACCTTGTATAATGCATATATGAAGCAACGAAAATATTCGTAATAGTTCGTGTTTCTGTCGACTCAACGCACGTATTTTTGAGTGAAAACATACCCATACATAAAAGGGAGGGGGGTGGCTTCAGGAGGTTTGTTGACTACATACCCTTCTCTTAGACAACAAAGGCTACTCTCCTCTTTCACTAAACTAAAACTTAAAATTCAATAAAAATTGTTAACACTTTTCAGCCACATATGATAGCTCAAAAAATACCAAAGACATCACCATTTTGCATCTAAGCAATCTTAAATTGATAAAAATTCCTCAAAGGGAACCCAGCTGAAAATTCCCTTTGGAACCCTTTGGGGTAAAACCCTTTGAACCCAAAGGGTTTCAAATGGAACCCTTTGAAAAAACCCTTTTCATTCAAAGGGTTCCCTTTGGATGTTGATGGAAATTGGACAAATCACAAAGGGTATTACAAAATTACCCTTTGCATAAACCAAATCCTTTTGAAAACCCTTTAAAACCATTTGGAACCCATTGAAACCCTTTGATTAATGGAATTTGGACAAAGGGTCTCAAAGGGAATTTTCTGCTGGGAAGGGGACGACCCCTCCCCAGAAAAGCATCTTTCCCCCAAGCAAAAATTAAAATTCAATAAATGATGAACACTTTCTTACATATATGATCAGTTCAAAAATATACCAAACATATCACCATTTTGCATCTAAGCAATTTTAAATTAATAAAAAATTTCTCAAAGGGGAGGGGACACCCCTCCCTAGAAAAGCATCTTCCCAAAACAAAAATTAAAATTACTAAATTATACATATATGATCAGTTCAAAATATGTACCAAAGACATCGTCATTTTGCATCTGAGCAACATTAAATTAACAAAAAATTTCCCAATGGGGAGGGGGAACCCCAGGACGGTGATCACTCATCTCACGCTTTGCCCCCCTTATCGAAATATCCTGGCGCCGCCCCTGGTTAAGAACCACTGTTCCATAGCTTACCACTATATATTCTTCACCTGGTTTGTCTTACTAAACAGTGGGCATGTTATGTTGTGCATACTAGGGCTTTAGTAGTATACTGGTACGGTTTCGCATCTTACGTGAAATATCAGGAGAGTGATACGTGCAGGATAAATGATGGACACCTTAGGCTAGAGCAGGATAACCGATGAGAACCATAGGCTAAAAGATTATTATCAATTTCAAGTGATTCTGAATTTGCATTTATGAATTGCTTTGCTGGCCGGATGAAATTGTCTCGCTGGCCGCATACGGCTCGCTGGCCTGAGATAATCGATAAATGAAAAGTCGGGAAATTTCCCTATGAAAATAACTCTAATCTGAAAACAATTATATCGACCGTCTTTCCTACTGTGACCTTACGTTTTAAAATGAAAGTATTGAAAGCTAAGAAGCTAAAATGACATGAGGTATTGATCTCTTTAAAACTACTTAAACCTCTTTCCCCTTCTCTATTACACCAATTGCCTCAAGGCTGGACGTTGTCATTGTCCAGATCATGTGATACAGCTTGTTGGAAAGAGATAATTAGCTCAGCGATGAAGATAGCCTCGGGCATTAGAAAGTAACATGTAATCCTATCCCACGAAAGCCCAATTTTGTGGGGTCGGATATCTAACATTTTTAACGGGTTCAATACGGCATGTTAGTCTTAGACTAAATGCGATATTTCGGTGGGTTTGCGTAGGGGTACTGCGTGTACTGGTAAGGAGTATGACCAGTCGAGAAACAATATTAGCAATTAGTGTGCGTCACAACAGTGGTACAACAGGTCGCAATACATGGTGAACACACAATGAACGCGCTTTCAGATTTAATATCAAATTCGAAAGTTACTTACTATGAGACTTCTTAAAATCACGGAACAGGTCATTTAGCCCCTGCTTATCTTCTCCTTCACAGTGTGGATGAACGGTCAAGTCATGTGCGTGGTAACGCGCCTTAGCGCCTGCATACCTGACTTTGGCGGTAAATATGAAGCCGCATTGTATGAGCTGAAATACGGAAAACGTTCCATTTGGTGACGTCATAATATAAAATATGAGTACACTTTTACAGTGTTTGTCTGAAGAAGCGGCTACATATACAACCGATTCGTCGCAAGTCTGCAAAACAGCCGACTCACGACGGTCGGGGATGTGACTTTCCAGATCCAAGATCGGTTAGGCCCAGTTGCATGTGTGTCCTACCCCAAAACGTGTTACCGACTTGTCACAGACCAGTTTTCATCGGTCGCTGAAGAGTTGTATCAGATTCAAAAATCGAATCTGCAAACTAATCAGTTGGATATGTAGCCGCATTCGAGTTGCCGACTCGCCATATGTAGCCGTATTCCACAACTCAACTAAATCGTCGGCAATACAGTAGCAACAAGCTGGCACCTGGCAGAGACACTCCTATCCCCTTTGTTTAGGTCTAGAATCGGGGCGCCAATAACAGGGAGCAAGGAAGCCTGCCCTGCCCCCAAGCCAAAGTATCGGACTGACAAAAACACCATTGCCCCAAATTATACCAGTAAAAGTAGCAACATTGGGGTGATTTATATATACTGGATACACTTTTGCAGTGTACTGCAAGCTGTACTTTTCCACGCGTTCTGCGCTATTTCATTATTGGCCTATCCGCCGTCTCATTACTACTTCATTATTACTTAAATAGTGTTTCTTGTAGATGGCTTAATGTTTTGCTCTAATGCCCATCATGTTGTAGGTACTACGGAGCTTCTTGTGGCTTTTCCATCAATGTTACCACCAGGGCGTTTCCCCTGGACTCCTCAAGAGCCCTATAGGGCGGGACCTTGTACACCACGCAGAAGGAGGGAGCGCTTCGCACTCCCGCGGCCTCTTCGGTGCCGTTGGATCATTAACGCGTTTTGGTCACAATTTCAATAGAGCTTTGCAGCCCACTCAGTTTACGTCTCCATGCTGGCTTTTCACCATCAAAAAATGTAAGAGAATGGAGTATAGTCACGCAGGTTTCACCCTGCTTACCTGTTGCAAGGAACGGTATAGATCACACCAAATTGTTGTTGTGCGGGTGAAATCGCTGCACAATAAGTTGTATCTTGCTAGATGATAAGTGGTGAAATTCTCTCCAGCAACTATTGGAACATGTACGCAGGTAGCCGGAACAAATTTCAAAACACACCAACCCCCTTTTCTCGTAAGTTTGTTATTGTCACGGCTTGTGGTCGCAAATCAAACCAATAACAGCGAAAGATCACAGAAGAACGAGATTAATATTCAGCAACTTAATGATTATTTACAATCTCCTTATCTTACTTAAATTTACTATAATTAATTAGACTTACTCACAATCCTTTACTTAATATTTGCCTGGTCTGGTCCAAGGGCTGGTAGTGCATGCACATTGACGATGGTACAGTAGTAGACCTGCAGCGTGCTGTAGCGTAGGAACTGGTTCCACGAGCGAATAACGACAAGGCTAGGCGATGATGGATGATAACAATCTCTATACACAGTGTAGAAACGGCGTAAGGCAATTTAACACAAGTGTGCAGTGTCAGTGGCTGGGAATAACTTCTCAACAGCGTCTGGACTCGAAGTGTTATGTATCTCTCTCCTAACAGTTGTTGAACTGCCTTTTATATGCTACGCTTTTATTCGAGAACTCTCCAGAATTTAACAGAAACTTCTAGTGTACACAGTCCAGCAATTACGAGAACGTTCCTTAATAGAAACTTCCAGAGCACACAGTCGAGACATTACGAGAACGTTCCTTGTATGCACGGTAGTAAACAAACAATGTCAATATTTCTTAGAAGTGTCGTCAGGCCGTGTAAACAGTTCTCACTTCTAGACAATTCTAGAAAGGCCGCGTTGAAGTTGAATTCTCTGGAACTTTCCATTCGCTCGTCGATGGATTCAATCCGGTGTTCCTGACGGGTCGTCTTGTAACATTATCCAATTAATTAAAAAGCCCAACACTCCCATATCTTTTGACAATGTGAGGTCCTACCTACATACGCCTTTTCGTTTTATTCGTCGCCGAGGTCGAATCAGCGAGATCGCAAAAATGGCTAGGGCTAAAGTCGTGGTCCTTCCATCCATTTTATGTCTGCTAACCAGCATTGTGCAAGCCCCCCCCCCCCTTCAGTTTTTGTGATGGCGGAGCAAGAACCAGCTGGCGCCGTAGGCGTTAAGACCTGATGGGGCAGGAGAGTCCTCCCAGGCAAATTTTGCAATAAAAAATATGATAAACTTATAATGTTGTGACATACTACGATCAAAATAAGTTTACACAGAAACAATTTACGTGTTATTGTGCAGTATGACCACCCTGTGATATAAGACTATAGGAAACCGAGTTCATGGAAATCATCTGTCAGGCATTTCCCGCATCTGACCGTTAAAATAATTTACAGCGCTGTACAAACATTGTAGTGCACATTAGGAGGAAATGTAACATGGACTTCATTTTGTCTCCATTTGAAACACTTATGTAAGAGCTCAGAGGATACTGTTGAATATATTTTCATTCCTGGTTAAACCGGGTTACTTATCTATATCCCCCCCCCCCCTGCAGCCTCTAAGCAAATATCGCCCCGGGGGAGCATCCACAATGATGTTTCCCATAATGCGTCGGCAACTGTATGTAATTAGAAAAGTGCCCAATCTGGTTGTATATGTGGCCGCTCTCGTCGGGAATCCAAGGGTTGGCAATTGTGTACTCGGCAATAAACTAGTTCGATGGGTAGCCCAAAAGACTTGTCGAATCGCGACCGATCGGTTGCATGTGTAGCCCCGACTTAAGTCTCGCCCGGTGAGATAACGAAATTAAGGGCCAAAGGAAAGCTTTCATGGAGGAGCTCGGAACAAAACCTTGTGCATGTCAAACCAGGGAGTTGTTATTTAGAAGGAGATAAAACGGCAGCTCGCTCCTTTGTACCCACCTCTTTACCGCCAAGGTCACTTGCTTTGTATAGCACTTGAAGACACAATGGGTTTAAAGATATTCACAAAAAGGTTCATGTCGTCTGCTACGTTGAAAAGCAATGTCAACAAATTTTGCCTATATGCTATAGCATTGCCAGTCACTTTCCTTGAAAATTACTTTGCAGCTTCCAACGCGATGCAACGCTTATCACAATAGTCTGTTGAATTTTATGTAACATGTTGATTATGCACTTACCATTCGGAAATTTCAAAAGTTTCCGGAAAGTAATATAATCTTAAAACAAATTATAGTCTTACACCTCTTTTTTAGTCATTTACGCATTGTGCCAGTGTAAGACCTTCTTCTTATAAGTTAGTCTTTCTAGACTCCTTAGGAATTAGCAGTAGTTTGATTTATTAGACCAGGGAGCTGATATTTGGATGGCGGAGATACAACGCTTTGAAGTGGGGTTTGTGCCGCCAAGGTCACTCAGTAATCAATCTCTTGCATCGTTCTTGACATTTCTATATCGCTTTACAAGGAATAAGGAAGTTAACACAAAAGGGATTTGTCGTCTGCTACATCTACAGTAAAAAGACTGGGGGTTTTCGTCCATTGCCACAACATTGCCAATCGTCAGGGAAATAAAAAATATTGCACCTTTCGAGGTTGGGCAACGCTCATGACAGTATTTCAGTTAGATTTTACGTCGAAATATGAACAAGAATCTATATCTGTTTATTTCAGGAAACTTCCGGAAACTTTCCTATTGTTGTAACAAAAGTAAGACTTCTGTCTCGTCAACTCATTCCAGTATTCATTGTGGTATCTTCTAAAGGAACGTGCGAGCTGTATTGTTCTATTTGATATGAACAGTCGTTTCGAGTTTAATATCTGTATAGGTGGCGCAAACCTACACATCAAAGAATTGTTCTGCGCAGGCCACTTGTTAAAGGATCACGTGACCTGGATGATGTTGCTAGGTGAATGATATCAAATTGAAGCCAGCAAACAAAGGCAAGAAATTCCCCTGCGCCAAACAAACGGCTTATCGTTGATAATCTCACCTCGATTTAGTGGGTCTTAAAGTATTTACATAAATTAAAGCGTCGATAGATCTCCATCCAAATGACAGCTCCCTGGTTAGACAGTATTTCTTACTTGATTGTCGGTAAAACCTTTGGATCAGAGCATTGTTCCTTCTGATCTTTTTCATACGGTATAAGTAGGTGTAAATAAGGTTTACCTGGGTATCATGTATCAATTGAAAAGGATCAGACAAAAGAAGTGTGTACCCTATGCTCTAATAATCACTCAAGAATTGGAACTATACAAACGATGAGGTGGATCCAATCATATTACCATAAATTGAAGTTTTCGATGTATCCCCTTCTAAATTACAACTCACTAGTCAAACAATTTAATTTACATACCGCATCTGCTTAAATAATATGTATCTTATAATGTTGACTGTATTTTGCTAAACATACCGTCGATAGTTGGTTCGCGGAATTGCTGTGCCGCATTTCAAGTGTCATGGAAGGCCCCATGTCGATATCTGCAGATGTGAAGGGGGGCAATCGCAGGATAATCTTACGACGCCAAGTCAGGTATCGGGGAGCGGGGTGCAGGGGTGTTCCAAAGAGTTTTGTCCAAGACTGTAGCGCCATGGGTGCTAAGGCGCGCTATCGCGTTTACATGCACCTTATGGTTTAAGATAATGAAAGGTGTTGCACTCAATTCAGCCTCCCATAAACTTTGGTTTTAGGTCAATTTCTTTTATATCTTTGACCCCTAATGGCAATTTAAATTTGAGGTTTGTGTCTAATTTAAATCACAGTATAACTATGCATATAGTTTTTAACATGACATGACCACCTTTTATGATGTATTAGGCTGTCATTATTTCTTTCTGCATTGCTTCCCATCACAGGTTCTTATCGGAAAATACAACGACAACAATAACACTTTCGCGTTTCCAGAAAGTATGACATCTTCCACTTACAGTGCTATGATTTCCGACAAATCCTGCCCTCTGTCGGAAATCCTGGAGAAGTACCCATTCCCTATCGTATGTAACTTTTCAGTGCACCGATACCATCACGCTATTGTATATCATTATATACGTAGACAAAGAGTATACCTTATGATACATAATACAATTTCAAATGTAAACTTTGGGTAGTTTTAAGGACATACTCTTTACTTCTGCTTACTGTCTGTACGTACCTGTGTACACAAACCTATAAGAATCCCCTCTTATATACCAATTCCGCCTATGTCAAAAATCAACCAAGGTAAAAAGTTTATAAGTGTAGCATGACAAGATTTCTGTTTAAGGGAAAAGTCTCACTGCATTTTAATGGGTCACTCTAAAATAGATTACACCTGGGAGATGTTACGATCTAACGGATAATAACGGTCAGAGCCTTCACTCAGTTTAAGGTCCTCAAAACCATGTCCGACCGAACAAAAATCCCTTTACATCACGCCCTACAAATCTGATCTCTCCATATCTGCAGTAACTTCAAATGGCTTGTATCTTATTTGCTTAGACAATTAGACATCTAACAAAGTGTGTGCTTCTTTTGGAATAATAAATTTTGAAAGATTCTTACTGAGTTTAATAATGATTTTTCGTATCTCCCATGAGACATGATTAGTCTGCTGGTAAGCAAAAGAACATGTAGATTAGTTGTTGCATTTGTAGAATGCAAATAAATGAAAAGCACAATGGCCAATTCGTATTCTACAGCCGTCATAGACAGATAGAAGAAATTAGATCATTAATTCGAAATAAAACTCATAACAGTGAGAAACCTACTATTCTTATTGTTTCTAACAGCTGCGAAGAAATAAAAGACTATTTTTGAAACAAAAGTTATCAAAAATTCTTCTTTTCTTTAGAGAATTCGATCACCAAACGATAAACGTGTGTATCTACTGAAAGAATACCGAGACGATATTTTGGTAATAGCAACACATTTTAACAGCCAACAGGTGCTTGCCATTCCAGTCACGTGTCAAATCGATGTTGAGAAAGAAACGACTTTAGCGACAGAGAGACTGCTACATGGTCTACTGCCAGCTATATATCCTCTACTGAATTGTTCCTATGGTATCTTAGAAGTTGGTAGACCCGCTTTACACGGAAATCTTCGTCAAATACCACAACCGATAGAGACAATTCTGGATCAGTGGAAAGACAGCTACGAAGGTTAGACGAATCAAAATGACCAGAACTATCACTTGGATGAAGGGCTTTTACTTCCTAAAACAGAGTGGTCAATTGCATATTTCTTGCATGCCTTACAATTAGTACTTGTATGGTGGATGAATAGTTGGAGGCAGAGGGATGTTACTTCTATTTGAAAAACCTTAAACTTCGTTAATACTTTGATTTAAAGGGAAATATTGCCTTTGTAGTACAAAATTTTTTTATATTTTTATAGCAGTTACTATGGATACAATATGATAGACAATTCAAAATGAGGCAGAACGTTAGCTTTTTTTCAAGATATAAGGTCCTCACAGAAAGTAAGTTGGTGATTTGTTGTGATTCAGTTATTTATTGCTCAAAAATAATTTGTTGGCCCAATCTTTCAAAATTTGAAATAAAACAATATTAGTAACTCTTGTAATGCTTGCAACACCAGTAACTGTTGTAATGCATGATATTTTGAGGGGAAAAAGCTATTGCCGAAGTCTCTCGTTGAGACTGAATGGTTTAATGATGGTTATAACTATTTTCTTTGTATGCCATGTTGGTTCATGTTAAACGCATTGTTTCCCTTTAAGTTCGAGTTCTTTGTAATTTTTGAAATGAAAACTACTAAATTAAATACTAATTACTTATGAACGTCTCTGAGCGCAATGTAGCGATCCTGAGTGAATTCCTCAAACCGTGAATTAACTAAACAGCTTTAAACATGATTTTTCTAAACATAAATATAAAATAATTAAGGTAAATTAAGGAATTCTTCTTCGGCATAAACTTGAAAATACTCTAAGAAACGTTTGTCACATGATTGAAAAGGGCCATTCATGATATAGGTTACCGGGGTACACTAATTTAAATTGGGTTGACTGCATTTTCCCTTCAAAGGGAGATAAGAAGAGATTTAAAAGATTTAGCTGATGTTTCGGAATAAATTTGGGGTGACTTCCTATTCCCTTTAAAGTATCCACATATTTCCAACATCCAAAAATAGTGGAATAATGGGAATGACAATATTCTGGTAACCGGAATGTCAGATTAGCCTGGAAATTAGGATTTATGACGTCTTAATTTTATTCCAGGGTGGCTGTATTTTTTTTACCGACAGTTATAGTTGGGAAGAAAGTGGAAGGTTCTCATTAACCTCCGTACCTCACCCTACTGAAACTATGTTGATTCAAATTATTTTGTAAATTTGATTTTATCTATAAATATTTTACTCCTAACATGACAGTGCAACTTTATCAAATTGATCCTTCTTCATGATAAGGAGATCTAGATGACATACAAACACGTGTCCATAAACGTATGTTGTAGGAATACTTCAGAACATAATTTCTAATAGTGGGTCAACTATTCATTTTCTCCTCCTTGACTGAAAGGACAAAAATTTCTGCAGCTGAATTCTAAGAGCAAGAATAAATATTTGAAATACGAAATGGAAGAAAAGTCTCAAAAGAGGAAAGCAGTGGCAGGACAGTTCTCGAGATCAGTCTCACATGTACCGCCGAAAATTCCACCGAAACCCTCACCTAGAAAGATATGGTTTGAAATTCGTTTAAATTGTTTTAGAATCATATTGACTGAATTTTGTCCCACACGCATTATCTCGTTCTAGACAATTTAAATTCTCCTATATAAGTTTACTTTTTGCCCCTTCTCCAACTCAACAGAAAACATGCTTGTCTCTTCTGCACCTCCCAACCTAAGCTACAGTAGCCCGTAGTAAGTTGAAATTGTTCCACTTTATCAGTGACGGCATCAGGACATGGAGCAGAAGTATTAGGTGTATGACCCCTCCACCGGCGAACGTTTATCTGCATTGGTTGGTTAATTTTAGAATGTAAAGGTGCTTTCCCACCAAAAGCGTTTCGAGCGATGGCGATTCGAGCGTTCAACGCTCGGGCGTTTGGACGCTCGCTGGTGCTTTCACACCGCGAGCGAATACAAGCGAGCGAATAGAGCGTTTCATTTCACTTTCTCGGCTTGCTATGGGCTGCATTCATAATTGAACTAGCCGTCATGATGTACAGAGTAAAAAACAAGCGTGTGGCTGCATTCATCTTGTTGGATAATAGGCGCGTGAACCGACGACAGTGGGTGCACCACATCAACACTCGGAGGGAGCGATATGGAGAGTACAACCACCTCATGGAGGACTTGAGACAGGATCGACAAAAACTCAGAAAATCTTCAGTGCTGATTACCGCCATGTTCGTCTCCATTTTCACTTCCTTGCAGGTAGATCATAAGTCCATACATACATAACCTACATACATGCACTATACCTGCCAAAACACATTGCAAAAGATGCACGTGTGGTTCTTGGCGCTCAGCGATTCGAGCGAAATAAATAGGTCAACATTATGCCGAGCGGGACGCTAGCGAACCGCTCGAGTCGCTTCGCTTCGCTCGCTCGCGGTGTGAAACCTTTGAGGGATTGACCATTGTTTTCAATTACATATTTACAAGACGCTCGGTTCGCTTCGCCTCGCTTCGCCTCGCTTCGCCTCGCTTCGCCTCGCTTCGCTGGCGGTGTGAAAGCACCTTTACACAAACTACAACTGCTAATAAGATTGATGGTTTGGTGTTATGGGTCTGATTTTATAGCCAGCAATTCAGATTTATGGAGGCAGTTTTGCGTTTGTAATGACACTTGTTTGATCACAAAGTTGTTAAGTCTTCTGTGTTAATTGGTTAAGACACTGCCGCCAAAGCCCCAGTGGTTACCGACCAGCATGTAGAAATCGAGTTCTGTTACACACAATACCGTTATATACAAAAATTTTCCTGACATCATTATTCATCTTATATATCACAGTGTCATGATAACAAAGCGTTCTCTAGCAATATCACATGGTTACCTCCATACTTAGAGATAATTAAACCCTTGGAAATCCTAAACCCAAGATCCAGATGGAATTATCCAAAAGAAGCAAAATGAGCCACATTTCAATTATTTGTTTAAGATTTTGCCTCAGTTTAAAAGACGCATTTTATTGTTCCTCTTTGATTCAGTAACACGGATGATTCAACAGATCAGGACAGACCACTGCCAAACATTCCACCAGGAGAGGATATGAAGGAGTTACTTGACAAAAAAGAAAAGGTCGTTAATCACTTTTGATTTAGTTTAATTTACCTTTGCAGTGTAGACTTATTTCTTGAAAATATAATACCCTTTGCACTAACATAGAAATACTGCATACTTCAAAGTTTTTCCGATCACTATTGGAGATGGTAATCTCACAATCATGCCATAAAGAAGAAAACGGTAGATGGAACGTTACCTGAAAAAAAGGTTTCAAATATTTTTTTATTTCATCATGTGGCATGTCTTTGTAGTTTGAGAGCATAGCAAAATTTCTGTAACATTCTCCTGTAGAAAAAAAAACAATAAAAAAATCTCAGCAAATATATGAACTAACAAGGAATCCACACCTTAGGCAAGAGGTTTCATATAATACAGAGAAAATACAGCTTTATTTTAATATCTATCCAGTTTTGTCAACCTGAAAATAAATTACGTATACACTGTTTACAACTAAAATCGTTTACCGGTACATATATTTCATTGTGTTGTTTTTACAGGAAATCCAAAATCTACTCCAGGAGAATAAGGTAAGAACAAAGGAATTATGTAATGAGAAAATTTCAATAAACAGAATAAAAAGGCGACGGGAGTCTTGTCCTTTGTCCGACAGGTTTATCGTCAGTCTACCTGGCATAACGCTATAGCCCCACTTCGCGATCCGGGATCCGCGCCTGACGAATTATGTAATCAGTGAATTGTAATGTTCTCTGCCCTTAAAACAGTATGGTAGTGATTAAAACTAGTTTTGATAGAAATATTACTTTTTTCAAAGTCCCGTCGACTCTTTGTGGAAGAGCCTAAGAGTGAAGAGCAAAACGTTAATCCTAAAGAAGTTCTGTTCCCAAAGGAGCTACGTCCCCTGAAGGAACACAAAGACTTAAAATGACCACCCTTTTGACCTTCAGACCTCTACATCATGGGTCTGTCATACTTTTTCCAAAGTCCCCTGGACTGTTCGGCAAAGAGTCAAAGGGGGAGAACCAAACGTTACTCCCGAAGGAGGTTTGCTTCTCAAAGTAGTCACTTTCCCCGAAAAGGCAACAAGACTTAGCATGACCAACCTCCTCACCTTCGGACTTTACATCATGGGTCTGTCATGCGTGTGGGATGAGGAAACAGTTTTCACTTTGTCGAGTTAATCTAAGAGAATAGGTTGATCTCTGGTAACCTAATCTCTCTGGTAGCCTAATCTCTCTGGCAGCCTAATCTCTCTGGTAGCCTAATCTCTCTGGTAGCCTAATTAGTGTCGAGAAATTGGGTATAACTACTTACTACAGAGCGTCCCTTCTGACCAAACCACCACTGTCAAGGAATGCAGCATTGTACACTATTTGTATTTACATGAGGTTTCCTTTTTGCAGGCTAGCATCTATCTTCAACCTAATTAGTGAGATTCTCTGTTTAACATTCTTGAAATCATTTTATTGGATGCGACTTATATCTACTCAATTTTACATTGACGAATTACTTATAGTTTAAGGATGCGTAATCCAAAAACTGTACATGGGTATAATCTAAGAGTTACAACTGTTTTAACATAGAAAAAAGAATAAATCCTACTTTTACAAAATTTCATAAATGCTATATTATGAACGAGTCAAATACCCTTGTCAAATATTAACACATATTCAATTTTGTCCATGTCAGATACCAATTCGGCAGTAATCACTGCATCCAGAAATCCAAACAGGTGTCGAGTGATTTTTTTTCTTCAGAATATACATGTTGTTTATTTCTGACATGAACACACGTACCGTAATAGAAAAACCTTAAAATGTTACTAAAGTCTAGAACTACAAGAATATATATTTGAGAGATTAAAAGATGAATTTAATTCATCCATCTTCCATTGTCATAGCTTACTCCATTGCTCGAGTATTGAAATTTGTTCACTTAACTTGGAATAGTCGATTGCGTAATAATTTGTGTTGTCCTTCTTTTACAACTCACATATTAACCCGCTTTGTTTCTTTTTGAAATTAGAATGTTTATTTGACCTTGAAAAAATTACTTTTTCCTTGCATAGCATGTTGTACGGAGAGGACTTGCATAGTCAATTTACCCTATTACAGTAAGACAAAGATATCCGTTTGGCACAAGGTGCAGTCTCTTTTGAAAAAACAAAAAACAAAAAAAAAACAAAAACAAAAAAAAAACACATAATAACAAAATTTGAGTCGTACAAAAATGACATCACAAGTTATTACCGTACACAATCTACCATTTCAAATTGAGTGAGTAAGCTTCAACATTTTTATCTCCGCTCAGGAATGTCCTGTAAAGATGGAAGTTGGGTCATCTGGATTCCTTCTTCAAGCGTTGTACCATATGTTTTTTTAAAATTTCATATACTTAAAATACACTTTAAACAAGCTTGCCATAAAATAGATCGGTGGAACGAATTCAGCATGTTGTAAAAGTAATGGATTTTAAACCTTTTGATTAATCATTCCATCACAAAGTTTCAAAGCCTTTAAAACACCATATCTCACATGTCACAAAAATTGATGCACAATTTAACAACTCAATTATTAGAACAATCCAAAATTCTGGATTTTAGTATATTTTCTCAGATCTTTACATGCGACAGAGAAAACAGGGCATAAAGAGAAACATAATCTAATCAGCCAGAGTAGCCGAAAGCTCCTTGGACCTTCCGAAAATGCAAATGATGAAATATAAATTCTCAGAAACATTGGATAAAAATTGATTATTTCAATTTTTCAGGAACTTAGGGAAAATGATGGAAAGTTGAAAGAGGAATTGGCCCATCTAAAATATGAACGTTCTCAACAAAATGTCTCACAAGATGGGGAATATTCCAAGGGAACGAATGAACAAGACATAAAGCAAGAAAACGAGGAGACTGATAAGACAGTCGTCGGGGGCTCCGCCATAGAAGACAAATCATCTAAACAAGTGAAATTATTATCGGCTTCGGTTGAAGAGGTTGGATCTTTCCTTAAAGATTTGAGATTAGACTCTTACGTTCCAAGGTTTCAAGAAGAACTGGTAGACGGTGAATTATTGGTTAGACTGGACGAGGATATCCTAAAGGAGGACACAGGAATGAAGAAAATCCAAGCTAGACGACTGATGCTTGAAGTAAGCAAACAATTACGTAAAGAAGAAGAAGAGATTGTTGAGCATCAGGAGGTGACCGGGGAAGTCAGGGTTTTCACTGACAAGGATTCACGCATTGAATAAAATGAGGGTCCAGGTAGCCGAGCTTCCACCAAAGAACTGAGTGTACAGAATTTGTCGATATCGAAGATAATATTAGGCACGAAAAATCTACGTCAGATGTACAAATTGTGAACACATTTTATTCAACATTGTCAGGAAACACCAAAAACCATTTCTTGACATAAATCCCAGTGGACTATTTTGTAGATTCTACAATCTACATTAACAATTACAATTAGTGACTGCACTTTGATTAATATAATTCAAACTATACTTTTTAATATAAGCCACATTGATTGATCAGTGATAACTTGCGCTGATGTACAGAGATGGTAAAGGCATTTCAGATTTACAGGAGGACGGTACGGTAACATTAAACTTGCACTCAGTTGTGTACTATGCAGACAGTCGTTTATGCTCAGTAAAGGCCAAAACAATAAAAAAAAAAAAAAAAAACGAAGCGATCATGCCAGACAAGAGAACCTATAAGTGAATTTTCAATAGCTTATTATGATTAAATTTTGCAATGTCAAATGAAGGAAAAATCCCAAACTCTAACCATGTGTAGGGAATCACATCTCTCGATATATTTTTCGGCGTGCTTCCCCTGCATGAGCCTGAAATAAATTGATGTCTCATTAGCACTGCTGTACGGCTGTGCGTAGGGAAAATTTGTGGAATTGTCTCGTTATTATTTCCTGTAGGACAGATTGAGTAAATTACTATTTCTAAAACCTTGCTACAACTCTCGCTGTCCACTTTCTCGACCAACTACTACCATCCATGGGCGTCCGGAGGGGGGGCAAGGGGGGCACCTGCCCCCCTGGAAAATCAAAAACTTGAAAAAACGAAGAAAAATAAAGAAAAAAAGGAAGAAAATAAAACATCAGCATTTCTTAACAGTTCACTTAGTGTGAATTTCTACTCTCAAAACAAGAATAGAATAAAAATATCAACACTCAGCCCTAGCAGCCTGTAAATAGGCCTTGGAAGTGCCATTTCCAGCGATCTGGGAAGCATTTGGGGCCAAAATTTTCTTGCGCTCCGCGCCAACTCATGGTGCCGCGGAGCGCTGAGAGTATGTCCTGGGCTTCCCCCCCCCCCTGACAAGTTCCTGGTTACGTCTTTGTAAACACTGTGTGAAAAGTAGCACCTAAACTCTTCCTGGGAGTAAAATATTTCCCATGAAAAAAGTTGGGCCCCCTAAAAAATTTTGCCCCCCCTTGAATTTTTTTCTGCGGACGCCCATGCTACCATCCTCAACAAAGTAGCTGACGGTTGCCCAGTGGCGTAGCTATGGGGAGGGGGATTGGGGTGCGAGCCCCCACAAATTCGCCGCCCCGAGGAGCCCCTCCCACTGGTGATCTGGGCGAAAAAAATTCACCTACTCTGAATAAGTTTGAATGGATTCGGATTGATTGTGACAAAACTCAATGTGTTTGCGAATAAAATAAAATCAAAGTTTACGTTTTTCTTCCAAAATTTCACATCTTGATGGCTGCTATCAAGCCTTGCAAGTGCCATTTCCGGCGATCTGGGATGTATTAAAACCTTAAATTTTCTTGGAACGCTCCGCGCTAACCTATGGTGGCGCTCCGCTTAGATAGTAAACGCAGTGGCGTACACATGGGGAAGGCCATTGGGCCATGCCCCCCTCACTGATGCCGATTTTTTTTTGTTCCTAAAAATACGTAAATTTTTTAACACATTTTACTTCAAAAGGTAGCATATGTGCAGGGGCGGCCCCAGAATATTTCGATGGGGGGGGGGGCAAAGCGTGAGATGAGTGATCGCCGTCCTGGGGGAGGGGTCTAAGGGGGTGTCCCCCTCCCCATTGGGAAATTTTTTGTTAATTTAAGGTTACTTAGATGCAAAATGATGATGTCTTTGGTACATATTTTGAACTGATCATATATGGCTGGAAAGTTTATAATTTAGTAATTTTAATTTTTGTTTTGGGAAAGATGCTTTTTCTGGGGAGGGATGCCCCTCTCCTTTGAGAAATATTTTATCAATTTAAGATTGCTTAGATGCAAAATGGTGATATCTTTGGTATATTTTTGAACTGATCATATATGTAAGAAAGTGTTCATAATATATTGAATTTTAAGTTTTGCTTGGGGGAAAGATACTTTTCTGGGGAGGGGTCTAAGGGGAGGGGTGTCCCCTCCCCTTTGAGAAATTTTTATCAATTTAAGATTACTTAGATGCAAAATGGTGATGTCTTTGGTATTTTTCGAGCTATCATATATGGCTGTAAAGTGTTAGTAATTTTATTGCCTTATAGTCTTTGTTGTCTAAGAGAAGGGTATGTAGTCAACAAACCTCCTGAAGCCACCGCCCTTTTATGTATGGGTATGTTTTCACTTAAAAATACGTGCGCTGAGTCGACCGAAACACGAACTATTACGAATGTTTTCGTTGCTTCATATATGCATTATACAAGGTATCTTAAGGCTGACAGACACCGGAATAGGGCCTCCTGGAAGCTCTGGACTAATTATATGGATCAAATATATGCCTACCCCACCCTCCTCCTTTCTTCTTCGCTTCCCCTTCTTCTCTTTCGTTTTCTCCTTTTCTTTTTTTCCAGTTCTTTTCCTTCTCTCTTTCCCCTGTTCTTGCAAATGATAGGAGGCTGTTGCCCCCTGCCCCATGTGGCATCGCCCTGTTTGTCTTTGCTCTTTTTCTGATTGACTCAAGATTTCTTCATACAGTAAAGATTGTGTTGTGTACGGCCATGCACCTACTATTTAAAATTCGTTTTCTATGGATTACACAGTCGAGACAACACCAAAATAAAGCACAATAAGGCATAGGCGTAGGTAACTTTTCGAGACTGGGGGCTGAACCTTGTTCCGGATCGCTGTCCTGGGGAGGGGTCTAAGGGGAGGGGTGTCCCCCTCCCCCTTTGGAAAATTTTTGGGTATTTGAGGGTCATCAGATGCAATTTGGTGCAACATTTTGGGCAAATTTTAAGGACAATTACTGCAAATTTTTTACAGTTTTTACTGAAGAGCAACTACGCGTATGCAACAAGGGAGACATATAATATTACTTCAAAGTTTAATTCATTTTACTAAATGTTTTTTATATTTTTATTGTCAAAATGTTCGTTAAGTGATTGACTCATGATACCCCCAATATATAGGTTCACGTTCTAAATTTTAAATGGTCACATGCTGGGAATGGAGAGACAGTAAATGTTTGGGATTGTCAAATATTACATAATCTGGACAGGGGGGAATACCCATAGACGAAAGGTTCACTTGGTCGAAGGTTCACTAAAGACCGAAGATTCCCCCGGACGAAAATATATTCCGAGTTACGGGTAGGGTTGGTGTTTTGGTTAGACAGAGATTCATGTATCAGGCGTATCCCCTGATGCACAAATTATAGCTGTCTGTATTTTTGGTGTAACTTGCAATGATACGCACCTTTTCTCCAAGAGAGGGAAAACTTTTTGCTTTGTTACACCATATGTGTAAGGTCTCACAATAACTTGGCTTTAGGGTATACTAATGTATTGTTTTAGCTTTACTCTCGGTTCCTATGCCCTTTTTGTTTGCGCGTTATGTATAATGGCCTTAGTGTTTATGTAATACTTAACCTGCATTCACGTAAACAATGGAGAAAACAGAAAACGTTATCCGTGCGGGGATTGCAAGTTTCAGGTATTTTGTAACGAACAATTTAACTAATATTGTGATAGATGGGTGACATACTGTAACACCTCACCCCATCCCCTACAAAATTATGTGTCTTAAAACGTTTTTTAGAAGATTTTATTTTTCGTGGTTGAAAAACCATAGGGGGGCAAATGCCTGCCCTGCCCCCCTGTGGCGCCGCGCCTGCATATGTGGCACCAGATTACACGTAAGGACACCTAATTTTTCAAAAATTTTCAAAGAGGAGGGTTAGGGTTAGACCCCTTCCCCAGCCCGGCGATCACACAACATACTGCAAGCCCCCCCCCCCCCCATGAGAGAAATCCTGGGTACGCCAATGAGTAAAACGGGATTCAAACTTGCAACCCTTGGACCAAACGTCCGCCAGCTCAGCTAATCCGTCCTCACAGAAATGTGTAAATAAAATAAAATCAAACTTTACATTTTGTTCACAAAAATTGCACTTCTTGATGGCTGCTATCAAGCCTGGCAAGTGCCATTCCCGGCGATTATTTCAGCTTCGCGCGCACCTACCCTGAGTTCTGGATCTCACATTTATAAAATTATTGTTCGAAAGGGGGTTACCCCCTCCCCTTAGACCCCGAGACTAGCCTTTGGCAGTTCACACGTGTTTTCCCCCTACTCCATTTTCAGAAATCAAATCCTGCCCCTGGTCACTGTGGCCATTTTCATTCGTTATTGACGGAGAGTTTATTTCCGAGAAGTACACAGTGCTACTGCTAGGTCTTTGACCTCCTTGTTCGATAAAAGTGTACGTTACGCCATGGCTTGGCCATCTGTGGATCATTGTGCGACGACATCTAACGTTAGGCCTACGTGGCAAAATGAAAGTGAAATTGTGCCACGGCCAGCATATGCTTGCGTGGGTAGTTATAGCATTCATGTGTGAGGCACAAGTCACGTGTGGTACCTTGGAATGTGCAACGTACTCCTGGCAAATTTCATGTAAAGATATGTGAAAACAATGTACCTGTGGCATACCGTAATAGAAAAGGATTACAGTCAGTGACAGGTACACTTCAGAGGCAGAAAGGAACTAGTTGTCTATAGGTCATACCAAAGAAGAAATACCAGTTTTAAATTTACTATGATTATGTACTAGTGTGACTTGCGTTGACTTGTAGACACCAGCAACTGACTCGAGTTGACTCGACCAAAATTTCTGACTTCACTTGACTTGAAAATGTGCTTGACTTGACTTGACTTGAAAATGTGACGAATGACTTGACTTGTGACTCGACCAAAGGGTGACTCGTTACAACAGTGGGAGTCGGATGAATGCTGTTTATTGTCCAGCAGTTTGAGATTTATCATTTTAAATGTTAGCCGTATAAGGTACACATACACTTGTCGAGCTGTTACTCAAGGAAAGCTCGCGTCGTGCTTTTAGTCCACTTGTTAGGTCTCAAGCAGACATCCATGATAAATAGAGGAATCAAACAGCTGCTTTAAAATGTGCATAAGTTATTTAAGTCCAGCAGAATAAGTGATTGAAAGTTTCGGATCAGCAGAATATCGTGAGCCTGCTAAGAGAAATATGCTTACTATGCACAAGGGAACATAGATGAAACATTTTAGTTACTTGGGCCCTGAGGTCTACCACTTATTGAGGTCCTCCTTAAAATTGATCCATGGTCGTATAGAAACAAACAGCGAAAAGCTTGGGAGGGGATCCGGGGTGCAGGTGGGGTATGCCCTCCAGCGAAATAACACTAGGAGGTCATATCAAGTTGTGGTTTACCTTACCTGTCAGGCGCGGATCCAGGTGGGGCGCACCCGGCTCACGCCCCCCTTTTTTCGATGACCAATGATTTTTTGACGAACTATTTTTTTACTCCGAAAAAAATGAGTGAATCGATATGGAAATTATGCTTCCTAGATCCTGGGAAATCGCATCTAGAATTCAAATTTTCTTGGGGGAGGCCGTGGCTTCGCGCCTTCGGCCCTTGCTCGTCGGCCTTCGGCCCACGGTGTGTGCGCCCCCACCCTTTCTCAAAATCCTGGATCAGCGCCTGACAGGTAAGGTAAAATGAGGAAAACAATTACGAAAATATCTTGAAATATGTCACCTCGTATAGCTCACCAAGGGGGCTCTTAGAATTCTTTGTTCGTGGGGGGGGGGGAGGGGGCAAAACCAGGCCCTGGCCAAGGAGGTTCGGGCGACCTCCTCCCCTCCCCTACGATATAAATGGTCAGCTCCGGATATTGAGTAGGAGTATATGGTCATTATGCTGGATTTTAGTAATGTCTCATACAGCTTTCAAAAGTCCTTCAGAAATCGTCTCAGGCAGTCAGTGATGCGCTATAGGCTATTATCTTAAAAAAAAAAACAATCATAACAGGCAATCGCTTCTTTATAGGCGTAATAAGCAGAGGAAACAGGCACAGCGGGTAGATTCATTTGGATAAAATGAGGCAGCCTACATTATGCACATTACCATGGACTATAAGGTTTCAACTTTCATGTTCAGGACACCACTTGACCTCATACAGGACCGCACTAATTTGATCGTGGATGAACACCTGCAAAATTCGATTAGAGCTAGGAGACCAGCGAGGCAAGAGTGTACTAATCTTTCCCAATCCTGATCACGGAACCTCCATTTAGCATCCCCATGAGAAGGGTGGAGTGGGATACCTATTCTTGAGTCACTGTCTCAAAGGCTGGGAGGGATGGTGAATCCTTGCTCGACACCACTGCTCGACAGCTGAACCAAGCCAGTGAAGAGTCAAGTCGGACATGTCAACTTCCTTTGCCTGTTAACCAGAAACCAGAACAACCATGCCGAACAAGAAGTTTTGGAGTCACCAGAAAATTCCCAGGTCACAGTACGTGTCAAAGAGGAGCCGCAAAACTGTTGGTCTTCTGATTGGTTTCTTAAAACAACGAAAATTTTGAACAAAAACACACTTGAACCATGAAATGAAAGCACTATTTTGGATCTCAGCAACTTCTTGAAACAAAATTTTTCAACTCAGAATTGCAATTGATCACGTGTACAAACAAGTCAGTCAGACGTCTCACTACGGCTTTAATCAACTAGTTCATGTTCATTTTAAAACCACTGATATGGCAGTTTAAAATATTTTCGCAACTTGATTCAAATTCGGACAAAACGTGAAATTTTCCCTTCCGAGTTCTCCTATGCCCTGCTTCTACTATATTAAATCTAGCCTAGATGAACATTGACTGGGGTACGCCTTCAGACCTTTCTGCCTATTCAAGTTTGATTCAATATCGATACAGCTTCGAATTCTACAATAATTGCATTTTTGGTACATTTTATCATTTTCGTTTATCATAGAACTGGAAGAAGCTGCATACGAGCCTGAAACTAACTTGAAATTAGGACGCCTTGAATTAATTCACATTACCAGTGGTCGAGTGACTCAGTAAATGTAGATTTTATCTTGAAATATAACGAAACACATACTTGGCAATAACGAAGGATTGTAGCTATAGTAGCCCTAGTATAAATTATTTTGGGCCTATATGACATTTGTGAGATGGAGGGATGAAATTGTCCAAATTTAGAAATACTTTTTATTTTTTACCACGATAATCACGCATAACGTCTTATTTCTTTGATAATTGGATACCACGGTTTTTTTTTTTTTTTTTGGGGGGGGGGGGGGCATTTGTGCCGTGCCCCTATGGCTAATCGCTTATGTCGCACACTTAGCGAGACAAGTTGTTGGTAGGGGAGGTGACATCTTTCAGCAGGGCGAGAAATTTTTCAGGACGGGAAATTTTCCAGGCAGTGTTCTGAAATATTTTCGGTGGAAAATTTTTTCTATGAAGGTGACGCCCCTGGTCCCTTCCACAACGGGCTTGTAATAGTGCCGAATTCAACTGTGAATTTTACTATTTTGCGTGTAAGAGGATATCCGTGGAATGTAATTTTCTATGATATCGATGTTAATTCTTTGACGAGGAAGATAAATAGCGCACTCTCTCTTGCGTTTCTATAGCTTGCATAGCCATAACCACTGTTCTCGCAAACAACTTTATACCCCTGATTTGTAAAAGAGCCAATGTAAATGGAAATATGTTATATCTTTGAGCAACAAATGCCTTTTGATCTAAGTTTGCGATGACTCATTTTAGAAGAACGCTTAGAAGTATGGATAAAATAAACATACGGAGAAACGATTTTAAACAACCAGCTCTTCAAACGGTGCTTATGATACGTTCACTTTGATATAAAGTAGGTTAAAAAAATAATAGGGTAGTCATTTTGATGGATTCGTGACAATTTCCAACGCTAAAGACAGAAAGAGGACCTACTTGGGGAAAAGTAAGAAATAGGGTAGTCCCTAATGAATTTGTTCGCTGAGTCAGCTAGGGCCAGTTTTAAGCATGGGCCACAAGGGACCCAGGGCCTCACAGAAAGCGGACGTACACGAACTAGGATATCATATTCTTTTAGGGCTGTTGGGAGACCCCTTTCATACAGTAATTTATCACTGCGTTGCTTCATCAAGATCTCTGCTTTTCTCTAAGAGGGTTTAAATATTTTAGATACATGCTAACTCAGGTGATCGTTTTCATGTACAGATACATAAAGGATATCTTACCGGCTAATGCTCATAAATATTTCAATTGTTATAAATAAATTTCACTCCCATCACAATAAGTCAGCTAACAATTTTTGTCCTACGCTTTCTTGCAATGACATTTCCTATCGGTTCTATTTTTGTTAAGAGTGCATGGTGTAAAAATTGGAAATTTTGTAGGTAATGATGCTAAAGATGCAGAGAACGCTTTGCTCTCTAAAAGGGGTTCAGTTACTGAATGACTGTAACTGCAGTGCGTCTAAGTTGTTTGTTACTTCTGTTTGTTGGACCTTAGTTTTCATTGTTTCCTTCTTAATTGTTGTACCAAATATACTGCTTGTACAAGCCTTATATAACTTTTGCAGTCTTTTTTTCCTGGAGTTCCGTCGGCTTGAAGCCGAAGGGCGATAACCAAACTTTACCCCCAAGAGGTTCTGTTCTCCGTAGGACTACATCCCCTGATGGGACACTATGACTTACATGTCTCCATCTCAGCCATCAGACCTTTTCAAGTTATAGCATAGCATAGCATATGGCATAGCATAGCATAGCATATAGCATAGCATAGCATAGCAAAGCATAGCACAGCACAGCACAGCATAGCAGGATTCTAACTGTAGGCTAAAAGCCTGTAGTAGATCTTGACAGGAAACAGTGTGCAACAGGGTGAACCACTACTCCAGTCCAACATAAAACTTTATTTCACCATAAAATGCATCCAGTCTGCTCTTATAGCTTTGTTTTAATTAAGTATGTTGTCTGTAACTATATTGGTGTGCAAATTAAGTCAAAAGATGTAATACATATATTATACAAACCGTCTCAATTCAAACAGTTTCAGTAACCTGCTTCTGACCAGGGAGTTGTTAGGAGCTGGAGTTGTTATCCTTTCGTCGTTATTCGTCACACTTATTATCATTTCATTCAAATTCAGCTAAGAATTTCTTTACAACTTACTCTTTCGACTATATTTCCGAATGATGGGAAAATTTGCTAAAATTAAGAGAAATGTATAAGCTTGAACAATGTTTCCGCTAGGTGACGTATAAAAATCGTTGGGGCCCAATTGAAGTATATTATTTAAACTTTTGTTGCCAGTCGTTTTACTGAAAATCCTGATTAAATCTTGTTCATTGGCGGAAACAAACCTTACTTCAAAGCATGTATAGACAATGGCCTTTGTCTTGGAATTACTTGGAAAAGAAAGGGGGAGATCATCATTAAAAGGGTTTAGTCAACAGAGACTTAACAATAGGAACAAAGAGATCTGTCAATCAAACGGCAGTGTCTGAAAAGAACTAAATCATTTTCAAATACATATTGTCTGACAGCTTTGGCTGTTGTATCTCCTTCCTAACAACTCCCTGATAAAATAAAGCAAACGGGCATGTTCTAGCAAAGTGACAAACATCTGTGTGTTTTTAATATGGACGTGATGTGCAGTGCTACACCAGGGAGGTGTTATTAGCTACACCAGGGAGTTGTTAGACTACACCACAAACAACTCCCTGTTCTGACTGATTCAGCAACTGGGTCATCGTTAGTACGGGTGGAAGGCATTTGGATTACTGTGTCTCGGTATGTGGCTTTCTTATGGAGCAAAGTATTTGCTATGGCCGGAAAGGACACACTTTCCAGTTTTGCTTAAAGGGGAATTTTCATGATCCCAGACAATTCCAATTCTCCCAACTATGCATCTTCTAGCTCCTCCCATAACTGTATGAGGCTCTTCCTTGTGCAAGAATAAACCTGTTTTATTGCTTAAGGCCATGTCCTGATGAGCATACAAGGCTATAAAATGTAATAAAAGTACTCTCTCTGCCTTGTGTGGAATGTGAGCTACTCTGCATCTTTCAAATTTTCAAACTTTGATGTCAATCAAAGAGCAGTCACCAACAGGCGCGGTTTTACGGGGGGGCTTTGGAGGCTCAAGCCCTCCCAAAGTTCGCTCAAGCCCCCCAAAAAATTTTCAGAGGTTGTGTTATGCTATATTTGCGTGTACTGAGAAAAACAAAATTGCCCAATACACTTGTGCACATCTTGGTCCAGTTGATTTAGTTTGTCAAGGGAAACTGTCGTCTGTATCTCGAAATCTTATATTAGGTTCATGATTTCATACAAGGGAAGTTGGGTCAGATAAGTAACATCTATGATAGTATGTACGATTTACATGCACGTACAGTGACTGTACGTACATGTAAATCAAGTTAACGGATTAATCATCTGTTGGAAGTTCAAAACGAGTCATTTCGTCGCTGATCTCGTCAAGCTATACTAGCAGTCCTTTTAAGTCAAATCTACAGGCCGAATCGTTATTCCCATTAAAGTGAACAGGTCCAGTTGCTCGTATCTCGCAGTAACGTTTGCTACATTCTTCCAAATAAAAAAATATATGCATGTATATACGTTACATCTATGTCATGGCCAAGGGGCGGTGTCACTCAGGGGGAAGGGAGGAGTAGGAAAAGAAGACGTAAAGGAGAAGAAAAGAGGAGGGCGAGGTAGGCCTATATCTGATCCATATAGTTAATCCAGAGCTTCCAAGAGGCCATATTCCGGTTTCTACCAGCCTTTAGATACGATTTTATAATGCAAAAATAGAGCAAGGCAAATTTTCTTAAAAGTTTGAGAATATTTCTGTGGACTCCACGCACGTATTTTTGCGTAAAACTTTCCCCGACGAGAAGGCAGTAATGTGTCCAAAAGGCCCCCTTCAGGAGGTTTGTTGATACACACCCTTAGACAAAAAAGGCTCCTCTTTCACCTGACCAAAATATTAAGAATGTTTTGAACCCATATGATCGGGTCCGAAAATATCCCAAAGACGACACAATTTCTGCATCTAAGCAACCTTCGAGTAACCAAAATTTCTCGAAAGGGGAGGGGCTCCTCCCCTTAGACCTATCCCCTAGAACAGCCCTCTTTTACCCAACCAAAAATTAGAATTCACGAAGTTATGAACATTTTCCAGCCATATATCAGTCAAAACTGTCCCGAAGACAGCACCATTTTGCATCTTAGCAACCTTAAAGTAACCAAAATGTTTACAGGAGAGGGGAACACCCCTCCCTTTAGACCTCTCCCCTAGGACCGCCCTCTTTCCCCCAACCAAAAATTAGAATTCACAAAATTATGAACATTTTCCAGCCACATATATCAGTCAAAAATAACCCAAAGAATGCACCATTTTGCATCTTAGCAACCTTAAATTAGCAAAAATTTCTCAAAGGGAGGGGAACACCCTTCCCCTTAGACCTCTCCCCTAAGAAGGCCCTCTTTCCCCCAACCAAAAATTAGAATTCACAAAGTTATGAACATTTTCCAGTCGTATAGTCAAAAAATTACCCAAAGAATGCACCATTTTGCATCTTAGCAACCTTAAATTAGCAAAAATTTCTCAAAGGGAGGGGAACACCTTTCCCCTTAGACCTCTCCCCTAAGAAGGCCCGCTTTCCCCCAACCAAAAATTAGAATTCACAAAGTTATGAACATTTTCCAGTCGTATAGTCAAAAAATTACCCGAAAGAACGCACCATTTTGCATCTTAGCAACCTTAAATTAGCAAAAATTTCTCAAAGGGAGGGGAACACCCTTCCCCTTAGACCTCTTCCCTAAGAGGGCCCTCTTTCCCCCAACCAAAAATTAGAATTCATAAAGTTATGAACATTTCCAGTCGTATAGTCAAAAAATTACCCAAAGAACGCACCATTTTGCATCTTAGCAACCTTAAATTAGCAAAAATTTCTCAGAGGAAGGGGACAACCCTCCCCTTACACCCCTCCCCCACGACGGCGATCACTCAACCCATGTCCCCTATCAAAATAACCTTGCGCCGTCCCTGGTTATGGTACTGTTTTTGTTATCATTGGTTTCAGCGTGCGCGTGGCCGATTTACATATCTGAGAGAAAATTTCTTCCGTTTCAAGCCCCCCTAAGCCCCCCCAAAAGTCTCAATCTAGAACCGCGCCTGGTCACCAACTGAGAATTTTGATATACATACACTAAAAATATACTTTGCGGTGATGACTGTCTGTCTTTAAGCAAAAAAATCAGTGGTCAGGTGCGTCGCATTTTCAAGTACCGAATTGGTGACGATGGAAGGGACAAGGTGATGTGTAGCCAGGGAGGTGTTATTAGCTGGAGATCCATCGAAAACTTTAATTCATGCTAATCCAATTAGATTGCCCTCGGAGTAGAGACTAAATCCTTTAATTGGGGATTATTGAACTAAAGGGCATTCAATTCCTTTGTCTAATATCTAGGCAACCTCATTCATACCTACAGCGACCCCCAACAAAAAGGATTATTTGGAACAAAGCTTTAATGTCTAACTAGTTGCCGACAGTCGGGTACGAAACACTGTTCTGACATTCAAAACGACTGTTTATTGGTAAGGAACCTAATGATGCTGACTATAAACCAGTGCTCATGATTTATGCAAATGAGGGAAAGAAGTATAAGACTAAACTTTGCTGTCGGATTTTGACTAATTTCCGCATTCCCTCGCATGACTTAAAAGGCACACTCTTATTGAGCAAGTTATAGGAAACTAGACAAGTATGTTGTAAATAGCGTCCAAACGCGTCCAAACCCCAAAATTAATTTACATCTTAAGCGACTGGCAATGTTAAGGCAAGGGACAAATTTCCCGATCTGCTCTTCGAGACGTAGCAGACGACGTACCCTTACTTGTACTTAGTTCCTAACAGCTCTTAAGCCTATTGAATCATCAAGAACAACACACAAAAGAGATTATTGTCGGTAACTAGTAGGGTTCAAAGAAAGAGTTTTCGATGGATCTCCAGCTAATAACACCTCCCTGGTCTAACAACTCCCTGGTGTGACGAAAAACGACGAAAGGATAAAATTTCACATTTTTGCATGACGGCTGGCAACGAAAAAGTTAATGAGTTCATCGTAAGAGGTGTGTCTTCTCATTGTCATTTTGAAAATGCATCACTGATCCTAGTTGATCTAGGTATTGAGGCAAGAATTTTGGGAAGAAAGGCAAGATAACTGTCGGAAACGAACATTGCTTCAAAGAGTCTATAGAACGTTGTATCTCCTTCCTATAACAACTCCCTGATTTTATGTACATCATGGTACACTGTTTCCGTGTTGCGCACTGAGCTGGTGTACTTCTTATAGAAGTTTTAACCGTGATTGGACTTAATTTACAGTGGATCAAAACGGATTTAGATGAGTAACAGTATAATTATGTTAAGTTACCGAGGCAGGCGTGCAGCCAGCTATTTGCCAAGGGGGGGGGGGGGGCGAAGCCTGTAGGCAGACTACCTAAGCGTAGCGCCACCATAGGTTGGAGCGAATGGTGTAAGAAAATTTTGGCCGAAAATATCTCCCAGAACGCTGGAAATGGCACATCCCAGGCTTTGTAAGTTGCATCTAAACATTTTTTTTTGATTTTGAGTTACCAGCAACATCAAAAAAAAAAAAAAAAATCATTGAAAAAATACCAAAAATATACTCAAGGGGACGGCTGCCCCCTTCGTCCCCCTTTGGCTACGCCCCTGTATCTAGGTACGGCGCCGAAGTAAGGTACACGTTTTTCCAGCGCTGTTATGTTTGTTGTCCATACTGCCACTACCACATACTAATAGATGTGCTCTGTTCAAATTTAGACTTGCCTAAGTCATTTCTGTGTTCTATAAAGATTTCCCACCTACGACAATACTAATTACTTCCGTTGGCCTGCTAGAACGTTTGTATGCACCGTTGGTTCTATATCATAGTATTTGCCATGTTATATCCTTATGAAATTGAAAGCTACTTCCGAGTTCCGTGGTTAACGAAACCTTTGGTCCTATCATGGAAGTACTACCTCCGAGGTAGTACTTCCATGCTCTGTATACGACTACAGCAGTACTTACACATTTTGTAACGATATAGTTCAGACGTGCATGAGGATTTATTGTAATTAAGTATTAGTGGAAAACAGCAGACAAAATTGAAACAAAATTAAGATACTGTTCAACAGCAACATAACGAACAATACTGAGTCTGTTTAAAAGGGCGATAAAGTTAGATGAGTAGATTTGTGGTGAAGTCTAACACGAACATGTCATCTTGTTTAAAATATAAATAAAAGCTATTCTTTTGTCACAAAAGACTCCCCGGACGCGTGACCTTGTTAACAACTTTGCTAATAATATTACATTGCAGTATAGTACTTATGGGACAATATTGTTAACAAGTATAGCTCAATTGTTCCATACTTGTGTTAGTTTGGTAGATAAACTGTTCACACAAACTTAGGAGGTGGATAAGTGTAGCATAGGTATGTTATGAAAATGTTCGTGTAGTTTAAGACGGCAATCGCTGACAACCGAATCGGATCATTATTCTGAAAAGAAGAATCCAAAAATGAGCAAATATCCTAGTGGTCTTACTAGCCTAGGACAGCTGAAAGAAGTTGCCAGTTTTTGATGCCTTATACGCAAAACCACGGAGGTGACAGCCGAGGCAGGACATGTATTAATTGCTGCGAGAGATGGCCGGGTTTCAACATGTTTCTTCGATAGTAAGGGATTTTTCAAGTAAACCTCCCCTGCCTTCTCCAGTCTCTCATCGTAACCAGAATGACGATTTATACGAAGTATATGATATTGAACATTCTCGAAGGAAGACTACGAAATGCCAACCTACCGCTCCTCCATCACAACAAAATCTTCAAACGGGCGAGATAAGTTTTCAAATTTCTCATGACAAAGCCGGTGGGTACGGCACCCCAATAAGTCAAGTGGTCACGAATTTCAAGCTACCTGCCATCGTTGAAATTCAAAGAGACTTTCCCGTGGCGCAAAATGGCCCATTGCTGAAGAAGGGCCAACCCCTGTGGCTTCATTTCATTGGACAACAACGGCGAATGCCGGCCAAAGATGAGTTCGGCAAGAAAACATGGCTGTACTTTGACGACACACAATTCTATGAGATTCTTCCCCATGGTAGGTTGAAAATTTATTTTGCACTTTTGAAGGCATGGGCCTAAGTTTACTGATTGTCGACTCCTGCTACCCTCCCCCTCCCCCACACACACACCAGTATGAATATGGCGTGATATTTGAAGGAAAGGCATGCAATATCGCGTCAAACCAGTGGGGTAACCAGAATTTCAACTGGCGAAAACTGGGTTTGGGGGTTTTTATTAGTAGGTATAGGTAATCAATACTTCGAAACTGTCTTTTCGAAAATGTCTAGGCTAATGTTAACTTCCCCATGTTTCTACAATTGAAGGTTGCTTCTCGGCCTTTTGGCTATGATCACGTGTAGTATCTGTTCTTTTCAGCCAGTTGGGACCACTCATGACAGACCCTTGAAGTGAAGATCTGAGGGACGAGGGGTTGGTCAGTTAAGTTTTTTGCCCTTTCGGGGACATAGCTCCTTTGGGGAGCAGAACTCCTTCGGGAGTAACGTTTGGTTTCGCCCCTTGTCTCTTCACCAGAGAGTCGGAGGGACTTTGGATATGGTAGTGGAATTGTCTTTGCGTAGATTGGAGCAGGTCTTACAGAACGTTTTTGGCTAAAGTTCCCCCGAAATCGCCAGAGATGACCCTTCACATGCCATGCAAGACCTTCAGGCGAAGGGCAATAAAATGCTAAAAGAACTGTGGTAGGCCATTTGAGTCAAGCAGGAAGAACCCCCTGACCAAGTGGAAGCTTTACCTTTCTTTGGGAACCGTTATTTTCCCTAGGTCGAGGTGCCTGCTAACGAAATATTGCCTTTGGTAAAGAGTCAGGGCATAAAGGAAGTCTAGGCGCAATATTTCTGCCCATAAATTACTGGTGTAACTTTGCGATGTAGAGTTTACCTTCAAAATGCACATTGGGAGGCCTGGGCTCCCGTAGGACCCAAAGGGAACGCCATGTTGGTTTACATACCTGGTTTATGGACCTGGTCAACCAGGAACTTGGCCTGGTAAGGCACAAAGTCCATAGTGGCCCGGCTGGTTAATGGGGGCAGATAGCTTTCTTAAGCTAGTAGTATGCCCCCAAGCTTCTTGAATATCGGTCCTGTGCTCCTTTTGCAAGACAGTTTTGGCTTAACAGCTTCTGGCGACAGAGAGTTCCAGTCATCAATGACAGGCTGAGAAAAGTAGTAACATCTCAGCATAAGATGAGGTCGCTGCTTAAGAATGGTCAACGCATCCCCCTTGTGATCATATGGGATTTCTGATGACTTTTTAGTTGAAATAGATCATGAACAGGAACTCTGTCAAAACCTCTCATAATTTTAAAAACTTCAATCAGGTCAGCCCTGTGCCTTCTTGCTTCCAATGACATTAAATTAGTACGTCTGAGTCTCTCTGAATAATCCTTATCACAGAGGTTTGGAATCAATTTTGCAATCCTCCTCTGTACTCCTTCGATTAATTCAATATCTTGTTAAAGATATGGCCTCCATATCTGGGAGCAGTAATCAAGGTGAGGCCTCACCAGACTTTTATAAAGTTGTAAAATGTTTGGCTTGCTTTTGTCCTCAAAGCACCTTTTAATTAGCCCTACAATCTGGTCTGCTGTTTTGACAGCTTTAGCTACATGACCACTGACAGAAAGTGACTTATCACTAATTACACCAAGGTCCTTTTCTTCTGACACTTCAGTAAGCTTTACGTTGTTGATAAAATAGTCATAATTTGGATTTTCTTTTCGAATGTGCATTACTTTACAATTTGATGAGTTGAATAACATTTGCCAGTCCTTGCTCCAATCCACTAATTTGCATAAGTCGTTCTGTAGGCAAGCCGCCTCTTCCCCTGTACTAACTTTCCTGTAAATTTTTGTATCATCAGCAAATTTTAGAATTTTGCTGCAAACACCTCTGTCAATATTACTGATGTAAATAATAAACGGTATAGGTCCTAGCACTGAACCTTGTGGCACACCACTTGTAACAGGACACCAGCTTGACGAAACCCCGTTAATTACCACTCTCTGTTTCCTATCGAACAGCCAAGCTCAAATCCAATTAGTGATACGTTTATCAATTCCATGAGCAGACAACTTTTTCAGCAATCTTTCATGTGGCACTTTATCAAAGGCCTCGCTAAAGTCCATATACAAAACATCAACTGGGGAACCATCATCAACATACTTGGTCACATCCTCAAGAAATAATAAATTTGTAAGACATAATTTTCCCTTACGGAAACCATGCTGTGTCTCATGAATAAGTCTGTTCCCTTCCAGATGATCAGTAATACTGTCTCTAAGGATGGATTTCATGACTTTAATACATATAGAAGTCAAGCTTACTGGTCTATAGTTACTGGCTAGGTTTCTTTGCCCCTTTTTAAAAATTCGCGTAACGATAGCGTTCCTCCAGTCTTCAGGTACCACGCTTTCCTAAAAACTCTTTAAAAAAATTAAACTCAAGGGTTTGTTGATAACCTTCGTTAGTTGAATGAGCACATCAGGACAAATACTATCAACCACGGGAGCTTTACCAGACTTGATGGTCTCGAACATCTTTAGATAACTTGCGAAAATGTACTTCCAGTATCAAGAAATGGTACAAGGTGGACTAAGTAGGCGCCTACTAGGTAGACGTTGGAAGGTCAAGGTCAATTCTTTGCATGTATATTAAGATTTGAATAAGTTATAAGATACTTTTATATTCCAGTATCGGTTGTGTAATGAATATTTAGAAGTAATCAAACCGAACGGACTTCTGTACTTAATTACTCATTTTTGTAGCTCAGTGGTACCCAATATTTTTCAGCTCATCCCCCCCTCCCGCCGAATGGAGTTGGACACCCCCCCCCATGTCTATGACACTATGACACAGCCTTACCAAGAGTGACTCGAAAGAAGGGTTTAAAAACACATGTTAAAATGAAGGGTAAACATACATAGTTTACGGTGACGACCCGGCTCTATGAGATTGAGGTTTCGTTTATATAGAATCGTCAACCTGTGAAAGTTAACTAAGGCGTGAAGGGTGATCGGGTTCACGGGGGGGGGGGGTCTGTTTTGGAAAAAGGGGAAGGTGATGGGGGCTCCACAAGAATGTAACTAGTGAGGTGAAACCACCGGAAGGTCTCGCATATTTACGAAATTCTAGGTACAACAATGAAGAATTTTACCATATATTCTGATTATGTAATAGCCTTGAATTCGCACTAAACAGATTGCATAAATCCCCATTTGTCCAGTTTGTTTTACAGTAGTAACTAACCACAGGTCCCCATATGCTGCAGGGGGCTTGTCTCATGTGGTGGGGGAGGAAAGCAAAGGACTGGTAGTATTGCACATAATTTTGGCAAACTTTTGCTATTCAAACTGTTCTGAAGGTAGTAATCTGGACCTGGATCTGGAGAGGTACTGCACAAAACTCCTAGGTAGAGTTAAACATGCAGGGTGAGGAGCGCAGGATGAGTTAGTCCTCCGTCTGAGGAACCTCAATGCGGAGATCTTGAATTGCTTTGGGTCCTCGAGATCTGTAATGTTCTGGGGGGGGGGGGGGAGGTTCCAGTCTCTGACGGTGCGAGGAAAAAGCTATATTTGAAGCAGTCCTTATTGGCATGTATAACAGTAAAACTGTTCGAGTGTTGGTGCCTAGAAGGCAATATTAGCAGTTTGAGATAGATAGCCGAAATTTGTTTTTCCGAAGAGTAAGATTTATGGAAACATTTTAATAACGTTTTCCTTCATTAAACATTGCCAGAGTTATCATGTAAGGTCGGAGGGACCTCTCCATGAAAGTTTTGATATTAAACACTGTTATATACCATATGCCGCTATCTAGCAATTAAGATAGGCCTAATTAACAAACATTTAAATGCACCTAAGAAAGGAATGTTACTCGACTATTTATCTTCATTTTGTCTTCATTTTATGAGTGCTAGTTTGAGAGTTCAGCTGGAGGAAACCATTTGGTACCTTTTTGAGAGCCCTTTCATCTTATTTTTTTTCAAACGCCTCCTGTCCGCCATAGAGACCCTGTAGTGGGAGAGACTGGCCAACCATTGTTCTCAGATACGCATTCTGATTGGACGAAATGTATGGGCACCATTTTGGAGCCAAAGTACGAGCTTACCAGATCATGTGTAGCCTATGTGCATTTGAGACGTTGTATTGTGCAGGCTGTACTGTACGTACGGCCGGATGTATGTACGCATCCTATGTATAAGATAGACATGTTTTGTTTCCAAAATTGCGGCCAGGTTGTGCTGCATTTGGATGCTCGAACAGATCAGAAAAGAGTTAAAAGTTGTATAGAATCCCATCCTGTACAAAAAGAAGGCTTCGGTTGGCTGTAAAAGTTAGAAGGTTAAATTGGAATCCTTCAAATAGCGATCGCTTATGCGACGTAACTTTACAGTATACACTTAGTAATACATGTAGGCCTAACGTTAGAGCAGGCTTAGCCTTAGAGCAGGGAGTTGCTATTTGACAAATAGCAACTCCCTGCTTAGAGTTAGATTACGACGTTCTGTACAAGGCTAGCCTGTACCGTATACGGCGGTTCCATCTCTATATTCTGACTGCTTGATATTCCAACACATAAACCCAAATACAACTCCTAACCAACCCTTTGGCCTAACCGGCTAACCCTAATACTAACCCTATTGGAGAGTTGTCGGAACATCCCATCAGAGACGTTGGGAATACCAGAGCTGCAGTCCCCAGTCACAGGTGTAGGAGCAGTGGCGTATTTAGGGGGGGGGGATTGAGCCATACCCCCCACCGCCTCACTGGTGCCGATTTGTTTTACTTAAAGATACGTTAAGTTTTTAACACAAATTTTACTGTAAATGGTGGCACCAGATTGCATGTAAGGACACCTAATTTTGTCAAACATTTTCAAAGGGGAAGGGGCACCCCATTGGGCCATCATTCCCCTCACTTATGCCGATATTTTTGTTTTAGTTCCTAAAAAAATACGTCAATTTTTTAACACAAATTTTACTTCAAATGCAGCCTATGTGGCACAAGATTGCATGTAAAGATCCAATTTTTCAAAAATTTTAATAGGGGAGGGGGGGGGGGGACACAATAACAGATCAAACATTGCTCCTGGATCTATAATAGTAACATGAGAAAACTGAAACATTTGCGTACCTTTGACTTTGATGTAGGTTTTTACATGGATTACACCCTGGTCAGTCACAATTTTATAAAACCTAGGCCTATGCCCATGGGAGTCAATCCTGGGGGGGGGGGGGACAGGGAGACACGTCCCCCACATTTTGGAAATACACCCATTCATTGACTTAAGATTTTTACACAGTAAATTTTTGATAGAAGTTGCAATGTCCCCCACACTCCAGTAAAGATTGACGCCCATGCCTATGCCTTTCCATAAAATAAAAGTCTTACTACGAAGTGCTCCCCTGTATTTACCCCTTCCCCAGCCCTCTCCTGAACCTTTCATTAAATAATGAAAAATCTTAAATGATTAGTTCAACTTGCTTGAACTTTCCATAAAAAGCACCATTTTGCATGTATGCCATCCTGCATTAACGTACTAGTAGTTTTCTTAGAAAGAAGGGCTAGACCCAGCCTAGAATAGACCCACCCCCTCCCCCTCTCTTACAAGCACAAAAGTAAGACACACTAAAATGAGATTTTTTTTAAATAAAATCACTTTAAAAACTGTCAAAATAGCATACATCATTCTGCATTTTCGTCACTTTCTATTAGCAAAAGTTACTCAAAATAGAGGGTGTTATCCCCTCCCTCTAGACCCTCCCAGGACGACTTTTCTTACACCGGGTGACAGACTAAAGGATTCTGTAGACAGTGCCAGCCTGAGTCAACCAATACGAATGATTGTCACAAGAGAACAGAACGCTGTAGCTCACTTTGTTTTACATTTTGTACGAAAAACTGTACGCACACAGTGTATATAATATCTGGCCATAGTTACCATTTGGCTCCAAAATGGCGCCCATGAAATAAGTTGGCCAATCTCTCCCACTACAGGGTCTCTAGTCCGCCATAGCGCTTATCGCCCCCCGTTGCAAACACGCACCCTTTGGGAACCACTGGTGTAGCTAAAGTATCGCCGTAAAAGAATAGGGGTTTAAGGAGGATGTGTGTTTCCATTGCAACCATTGCTATCCTTTTCAAATATTTTTTCAACGTTTTCGCTGGTTTAAGAAAAAAAGTGGCGGATCCAGGATTTCATGAATGGGGGGGGGGGGGGGGTGGGTGGGCGAAAGGGGAGCCCAAGGGCAAAATATGGCCGCAACTTAAATATCATTAAATATCATTGCTACTTGTAGTTTGCATGACAGGAGAAAAACATCTAAAGAGGAGAAGATCCCCGGCTCCCCCCTCAAAGTGTTTTGGAAAGATGAAATAAAGTAAGCTTTGCTTTTTAAGGGCAATAAAGTTTCATTTTGAATATCCATATTTGTGCAACAGATCCAGCTCTTGACTTAAAGCAATTTTACGGAACTGATGCAGTCATAAAAAGCAACCCGCTTCCTAAGCGGCTTCGTATTGTAAAGATGTCCCCTAAGTACAAAGAAGAACATGGTTTGAATGAAGACGATGTCTTGGAAATTAGTCACGTAGAATCAGGACCTCAAAAATCTAAGACAGCAGATATGCTGGTGAGTCTTTAATTTTATGATATCATCAGAGACGGATTGGGTACTAAATACAATGTTAAAAAAAAACATGTAAAAAAACAGGAAAGTTCTGGCAGCAGAGTTTCCAGGCAACTTCTGTAATTTCAAATTACAGATTATTTCCGTAAAAAAAAAAAAAAGGACAGAAACTGTAATTTATGTGAAAAACAGACAACTTCTGGCAGCAGAGTTTCCAGGAAAACTCTGTAATCTGACATTACAGATAATCTATGTAAAAATACAGAAAATATAACCTTTCATCATAATAATCGTGGTGACCCTAGGCCTAGACTATGGCAACGAAGATGTTACTTGTTCCAATATGCCTTCATGTATCTGGCAAGGAGCCAGAGCGCCGAAGGAAGATTTCAACACTAATTTGAAAACACTGGATTAGAGTAATCAGTGCTTCCACACTCTAAATTCATTTTTCCTGAAATGGAATCCAAAATTTCCTGAAATCGGCTCGGTTTTTCCTGAAATTTTCAATAACAGTTCTTTTATTCTACTTTAATGGTAAAGCATTCAATACAAAGTTGCTTTACCCACGATACAAAATTAATTTTATATGAAATCGAAAAACAGGGAAATATTCTCAAAAGTTCAAGGTAAGGAATTTTTTCCTTCTAATTTACAGATTTCCGGGAATTATCCCCCTTCCCGAAAATTTCCCGAAGAGCACCTGGATTTTTTCCAAAAGTCCCCTGACTCTCTGGCGAAGAGCCAGGGGCGAAAACCAAACAAGAGTACCCAGATTGCTTTTTAAGTACGTAGAAACAGGCACTGAGAAACTAAAGAACCCCAAACCCAAACAAAAACCCTGTCGGATCACACACAATGCCAATCAAACTATACACAACATGCAACAGGGAACAAAAGTCTTTGTTACTACTGAGGTTCAGAGGCTGCCACTGCAGCCAACCCCAAAACAACACCCTAGCCCAACAACCACAAACCACCCCAAAACAAAGTCCCACCCGTCAACCAACCGGCCCACAAGGGCCACCGCGCCCGAAGGCAACATCACACGCCCAAAGGCTACCACACGCCCGAGGACAACACCACGGCCGAAGGCAACACCACGCCCGAAGGCAACATCACGCCCAAAGGCATCATTACGCCCGATGGCAACACTACGCCGGAAGGCAACAACACTTAAAAAGCACTGGGCAAATACAGGTGCACCTTGCCCAAGGGTGCCCCGGAAGCAGTTGTGGCAAAGGGTAACCTCATTACTCCCGCGTTTAAACAAACTCCACAACCGGATGCAGTTTAAAGTCCTACCCAGGACAACAAAAGCACCCAGAGTGCTTTTTAAGTGCATAGAAACGGACACTATCAAACAGGACGAACCAAATCCGGACCGGCAAGAACACAACCATGAACTACTTACAATCATTTACAAAGTTACCTTACACCAAGCTAGCAAAACAAAATTTGTGTGGCCAACATATACGACACCCCCAGCCCACCCACCACACAACACTATTTACAAACAGGAAAACAACACACGCCAGAAGGCAGCAACACACACCCGAAGGCAACAACAAACGTCCGAAAGCAACAACGCCCGAAGGCAACACAAACCGCCCGAAGGCAACTTCATGCCCGAAGGCAACAACACGCCCGAAGGCAAAACCACGCCCGAAGGCAACAACACGTAAAAAGCACAGGGCAAATACAGGTGCACCTTGCCCAAGGGTGCCCCGGAGGCAGTTGTGGTAAAGGGTAACCTCATTATCCCCACGCTTAAACAAGCTCCACAACCGGATGCAGCTTAAAGTTCTACCCAGGACAGATTCCTTTTTTTCCAAAAGTCCCCTGACTCTCTGCCGAAGAGCCAGAGGCGAAAACCAAACAATACTCCCGAAGGATTTCTGCTCCCCGAAGGAGTAACAACGTCCCCAAGGGACAAACTATGACTTAACTGACACCACCCGACGGTGGTCCCGTTCTAGACTAGCTGAATAGAACAGGTCCCACCGGGACGAGTCCTCATGGAGATTTCCCGACTTTCGGGTAATTTTGGGAAGAGTGGAAACATTGATTATTCGATGCGCTATGTCATATGTACCACGTCTATGAAACGTTGGTTATAGTGAAAAATGTTACTACATATTTTTTAAAGAAATACAGTCAATATATCTTAATATTCTTCATCTGTATTGATAAACTACTTATCTTTAGTCCAAAAACTGTCTCTTGCTACAGATCTGATTAGTTTAGACCCGCCCTAAGTATAAATTTACAATTTTTATACCAAAACTTTTGGCCACTCCCACTTTAGTAGCTTCTCCGTAAAAGGAGTTTCGGTCAGACTGCACTCATCTGAAGGTTAAAGAGTGCTTTATTGTGATATCACTAATAACCTATACCCAAAGGAGTGTTTACGGTGTTATCATTTACCAAGTTAGGTCTACTTCTAATTTGCATTTGAAAAATATATTTTTTTAATAAACTGCTGGAAATACATAAAACGTCTGTAAAACTTACAGAATATTTTCTTAAATATAAAAAACAGATATTTTCTTTAAAACTTTACAGAATATTAATTGTAAATTTCCATTCGTATAAAAATACAAACTTAATTCGTAAACCAAGGGAAATACGTAAAACTTCTGTAAAAATCACAGAACTTTTTATGTAAATTATAAATTACAGAAATTTTGCTGAAAATTCAATAGAACTTAACTGTAAATTTACCAGAATTTTTTACAATGTAGGGATACATTCCAAGGTGACAGAGGGGAGGGGTTTAGGTACTTGTCAAATTTTGCATACATTGCTGTAAACAAGTCACGTGAGTCATTCACTGGTTGAATTCAACCTACCCTGCTACTCATTCTCCGGAGATGAGTTGGAGCTCAAGTTAAAGGTAATACGCAAACTTACTTTGACAAATGAACTACATGTTAAAAATCTCCTCTTACTCTATTGCAAGTATCCTTCATAGTGTTTCAGAACGTAAAGGAGGCATTCTCAAGGTAAACAAATGGGTTCGTCTGCATAAATTTAAAAATTCAATTACAAAGTTGTCACATGATTTGAAAGAGTGATTCATGAATTACGATACTGGGGTATACTAATTCAATATGGGGGTGACTTCTTTCCCTTTAATTCACCATTAATGGCCGACATGCATGTTTCCAAACGCGACAGACGTTCACATTTTGACGACCACCTTTTACGAGAAAACACATCAGGTGGGGTTGCTCCGAACTTAGTAGAAATGTGCTTGTAAATTACCTTACGCAGAAAGGTGTGTTCAAGCAGTTGAGATTTGTTCTCAGGCAACATTGAATTATGTATCAAAGGCCCTATTATTCCTTTTTGCATTTAGATTCTCTGAGTCTAAGATAGAATTTATAGATATCTTGGCATACATTTGACAATGTGATTATTTCTATGGACGTGTCTCCGACTCGAGGTCTACACTAGCCATCCGCTACAATAAAATATTACACTACAACTCTAGTGAGGATGTCTATATGTGGAGTGAGACCTTCGCACCATTTTGTTATTACATGGTCTTCTAGCTTTACGACGGATAATGTTCATTACATAAAGATTATAGGAAGATGTTGGAGTTGTAAAGGTAACCTTTTTAATAACTACCTCGGATGTAGGTTGGCTGTAAACTATATTATTGTAATTCTACTCCTCATCAAATGCGAAAGATTTATTTCGTAGCCAGTGGTGCTACCATGGGGGGGGGTGCGATTTTCTCCCAGTCATGGCCTGTGACCCTATCTTACCCCCTTTCCAATTCGCTCCTGTATAAAGGTATACACTACAATTTATAGTAGCAATGAGCAACGAGTATCATCCCCCATTTTGCACGTCCCAATTGCCTCCCCTTACATTTTTGAAATCCTAGAGGCGCCGCTGTTCGTAGCTAGGTCTGTTCAGATAGATCCTGGAACTCCTTGGTTAATTTTTTGAATCATCGAGAATGCAAAATGCACATTCTATTTTTGCAAAGTAATTTAAATCAGCGTTTCTCGGCCGCTGGATTGCGACCTCCTGGTAGGAGGTGGAGCGTAGTCTAGTGGACCGGAAGAAATAAAAAAGATAATTCTTATTTCTATCATAATCTTGTTATAGAGGCTTGTCTCATCCTACACAGATGGAAGTTCAGTACTATAACGTGGATTGCTGAGTGTCGAAGCTTGTCTCGTATGATTAAGTTCAGGGGCGCAAATCTCTGTTTGAGAGTGGGGGGCGAAAACGAATATGGTGTACGCGTGGATTTGAAACTGTGCACGCGTAGCGTGCACCGCGAGCGCGAAGCGCGAAGCCCTCGTGGGTGGGGTCCAGGGGCCCGCCTTAGGGCCCCTGGTGGGGGTCCAGGGGGCGAAGCCCCCGGAAGCTCCTGGGTTTTAGTATTTCAGAAGCTGCAGAAAGATTATTTCGAACGGAAGTTTTTTAGTGTAAAGGCTCCTGGGTTTTAGAACATTTACACTTGTCAAAAGGGTTAGTTAGGGCACAAAGTTAATTAATACTACTGATGTGCTTTACGAACCGGGGCACAAAATGCAGAGATAGATCGCTCTGGCCTAGATTAGGAAACGAAGTGAAGGTATAACTTAGACATGTCTTAAGTGTTTTCGACTGAAAATTGATTTCGTCTGCGCCGGGTTTCAGCTTCAGATGATATTCCATACGGCCTTGGTCGACAGACATTCAAATACTCTGTCAGTTATAGCCTATAATTGTATTGTTGTCATGTGTTGTTATCAAAGGGATGTCAGTAGTGACCAAGCGGCGAAAAAATGAGTATTGCTATTCACATTTTTGGGGGAGCCAAATTAGGGTTTGGCCCCCCACTTTTTCACTTGAGGGGGCAAAGGCCCCCTTGCCCCCCGGGATTTGCGCCCCTGATTAAGTTTTAAATGTAAGAGAACTTTCATTCATCTGTCAGTTGCTAGCAGATTGACCCGAGGGGTAATCAGGTAATTGCAACAATCAAAAGTAGGCCTTGAGTTGCAAAAGATTGAGGGATCCTTATTTAAATCTTGCAGAATAAATACTCTCAGAACATTATATAGGCCTACGTCAAGTGAAACTCGGGTGACAAAAAGGTAATCTTGATACTTTTAATATTGTCACTGTGTCACGGGTAGGGTGAAGCTGAAACGACCAGACGAATGACGAAACCAGACGTACCTTTAGCATTACACTAGTTTATTGCATCAACATAAAAAACCCTGGAATAAATGTAAAATTATACAGAATGTATGTAAAAATATTTAACAGAAATAATCGTTAGTCAGGTAATTGGTTTAAGATTGCCTTCTTAATGTAATAAAAACAATTTGAGTGATTGGTAGCAATTCCTTGCCTCGTCTCTCTGAGGCGCAATTCTACACATGCATTGCTCAACTATACATATACTTCATAAGTACAATAACCCCTTGACTTACTCTTCAGTTATTTTACCGTTGCATCTTCTTTTACTTACAAATTTTACATGAAGGAAATTTACCGCCTAAGGCGTCTCCTGACGCATGCACATTTTACTATAAGCTAATCTAACTTTGTAAATAATGTGAAATAAATCAAAACAGTTTACTTACGGAACTACGTTAAGTTTCCAGCTTTAGACACAAGGACGGCAGACTTTAATTAAAAGACGGTGATCAAGACATTTTGTACGAAATACCAACGACGGGGAGCCACAATTCCCCAACAAACTCCAAAGCTAGCGCACGAAGACGCCAGTTACTGCTACGGGCTAACGCCCAACGGACATCGTGTCCAACTGCTATCGGCCTGCAATGACAACTGCGGGCGCACCCAGCAACCCACACATTACCAGAACCGAAATTCAATGTCACACCCCAGCTTTTTCGCGCCTGGCCCTCTTAAAACCTCTCAAATTCTGCATTTTATGCAAATTAAACTAAAGAAAAATCATCTACACCCAGTAAACACACGTAGCAAAATCGGTGAGGCGAACAAAGCACATTAAAGTTTCGATCGTTGCTACGGCGAACTTCGTGTCCACACAAAAGGCATATGAATATTCATTAAGTAAATTTCAACAGCTGCACCATAGACTTGAGCACAACACTTTTAGACTTGTGCCAAGCATACTCGTGACACACTGCTTGTTCGTACTGTCTCGATTCAAGTAGGCAGACTGTACAGCAAAGGGATCAACTTCGATTATCCATCACGTGATCGAACTGAGTCAATCCTGGGTCAACATGATCAACTCAAGTCACTATCATGTGATCAGCGCAAGTCATTGAAAGGAGACAGGCGATGAATTCGGTGTCACCACAAAGTGATCAAGTCAGAGTCACTGGGAAATGGAATCAAGTCTGGATCAATGAAATCTGATAAAATCTGAACCAATGAAAAGTGGTCAAGTCTGACTCAATCAAATATGAACTAGTCAGTGCGTCAATGACAATGGTCAAATCTGAATCATAGTCTCGAATCTTAGCCTATTCTCTCACGAATCTTTCAAAGCACCGGCTGAAATCCCAGCCCAAATGACCTGAGTCTGGGTAGAGTCAGGCAAGTCTGATTGATTGATATTTAGAACAAGTTTTCTTAGAACCACTGAGGCAATCGAATACGAGTCGAACCGGGGTTTGGCAATAATTTGACTCCACTAAGTCTGAGTTGTCATGATGATATGATTCTAATGCCAGCGGAGCATCCTAATATTGGCCAGCTATTATCCTAATACTGGCCTACAATCCTTATACTGGCCTCAAGAAATGCAATTAGGCCTACAATGGAAATATTATCACATGACAAAATCGATATCGGGAGTAGAGGCCTTTGTCAGGAAAAAAATAATAAAACGTTAAAAATGTCTTAAAGGGGAAAGTAAACTTATAAATATCACTGGCTCTTTGAGAAAATTCTACAAAGAAATTGTTCGTAGGTAGCATAAACCACATTAATGCTGAAAAAATATCATGCAAGGCAAAAGCATGGCTGTACATGCGGTTCTCTGTTTGCTTACATCAAAACTTACATAACATCATATTATATTTCTTTGTAGTTAGGCGACATTAGTGAGCACATTCTTCTCCTTGTCTCATTAAGCAGACACTTGTTGGCTCGTGCAATGGCAAGCAATTCTTCTTAACGCCGCATACTACAGACATCATATACTCAACAATAGTTTCGAAGGAAAGCCTCCCTCTGTCAACCGTCGTTGAAAGAAACCTTTGTCCAGTTGTAAGTCTTACTTTATCTCAGAAACATATGTGCATTGTTTGGCAAGAAGGGAATATTTAGATCATTTTTAAAACTTGGAAATGGGTGCCCAATTTATATTTTATGTGTTATCGTAAGTGTTCCTGCCAAATTCTGCTGAAAATATACATACGAAAGGGTAGGGGGTAGGGACTTGAGGGGGTAGGGGAAGTCTGAATTGAGCCATTGGTTCCAGCCCACCACGAATAATATTCATGTGCCTCCTCTTGTCCCGGGGATTCTGATCACAACCCCTGCACCTAAAATTTCTACCAAGATATCACTTCTCTACACTTTCTTCTATCAGAGGCTTCGACAGACTAACGGCAACCGCGTCTACTCGTTGCTCCAAGAACCAGAAAGCTTAGAGCTACAAGTTATTGCCACTCACATGAATCACGACCGTGTTCTTGCAATACCTCTTAGTTGCCCTATACAAATAGAAAGGGCTGCAAATGATGGTACTGAGGAACTCCTTCAAGGCATGCTTCCAGCTATGTATTCACTCGTTCATTACACCGGGAAAGTGCAGAAATTAGAAGAAAAGCCCTCAAGAAGAAAGCCCTTGCCGAAGGGATCTAAGCCTGTTGTCTTTTCCAGGAAGCATTCGTCCTTTCTTGGTAAGCTGATGTTCTTCAGTGTGTGTGTGTGTTATAAAAGTACATCCCATTCAAACCTAAGGAAACAGAGACCAAAGAACTACTACTTTGGAATATGGGACGAATAATTTCAAAACGCTGCACACAGGGCCTTTTGCTGCGCCAGTAATTGTGACTGATTAAATGAGTATTTAGTATTTATTTCTTAACAGAAAGCCAACTGTTGATGCTTTGCTAAGTATAAAGAGGTGTCGAGAACTTCTTGTTTCAAGTAACGTGTATATGATCTCACAAATATGTTTAACTACACGTTGCACGACACAACAAGCGCTGCTCTACGATGTAGGCCTGCATCGCTACGTACGAACACAAGCAAATAATGAAAGTTGGTGTCACATATTGGTGCCACCAGTCCCATTGGTATCATGCAGGAGAAATACAAGGGCAAAATGCATTCCAAGAATTAGATTTTTTATTCAAAATCAGGATATTGGTTATTGGAATAAGTTGTGTTTTCTTGGTCAACTCGGAGAATCAAGGATAGTGTTTCATAGATCAAGGTCAAAATTAGGAACAATGAATCAGGACTTTTTTTAAAAGTACGTCACGTGATTAATATCCGAGCATCTAATTGGTTGTAATTTACTTTATATCCTGCGCTGATATATTGGCAACTTAAGATAACGTAACTGCACTAACGCATATGTCTAGTTTAGTTGTACCAATTGCTTTGAAGACATCAGAATGAAATATCCATCACTGCGAAACTGTTTCATAAATAAATAGCTGGTCATCGTGTGTTTTATGTGACGTCGGCTCATCTTTTTTCGAATCTTGCAGAAAACACTCGAGGTCCATCCCCAAGGTCAAAGGCAAAGACATATGTGCAGCTTAAAGGAACGTATTCCGCGGATCAGCCTAATATTAAACCTCGACTAAAACCAAAACCGAAACCAGCCATACGGTCCCAAAGGTAACTGATATATCATAAACAGAAAAAAGAAAACGAAAGGAAATTGTAACGTAGTTGCATAGAAAACAAAAATTAAAACATACGGAAAATTAACATCAATAGTTCGGACAGGCAACAACGAACAACCAAGCGAGTAAACAAGTGAACAGGTAATAGCGTAATTAAGCAAACACACAAAGGAGTAAACAAACAAGCAAGCAAGTATAGAAACAGGCAAAAAACTTACAAACAAATCAAAAAGCCTAACGGCCTATTGATTCCTTGCCGAAAGGAAGTCATTTGTCGCACTGAAGTTAATCCTTCAAAGTTATCCTTCTTGAGATACCATGTTTAACGATGTTTTCACAAAAAGTTGACCTCTTGTGACCTCACATTTCCTTTGAACTCTACCGGAAACAATGGTGCTCTTGTAAACAACTTGGTTCGTCCACTTGTTGCTTATTAGATCCCTCACGGTAACATATCGGGTTTTCACCTCCTGATCTTTGACCGCTACCAGAAACAATTTAATGATTGAACACAATATGAGGGCATCCACATGCCATATATGAGATCCGTCTAGATTACCCTTTATGATCTATCGTTTTTACGAAATTTTACCATACGACCTCAATGACTCAAATTACCCCGACCAAAAACAAGAGGGTTTTTGTAATTAGTACGTGACATCCAAGTATGAGATACCTCAGTTTACAAGGTTTTGGTAGTTTTCCGCCGGTGACCTCAGATGACCTTTGAACTTTACCGTGAACAAGAGGGTATATTACTAAGTATAATGCACCCACATTCCAAGAGTATGAAAAGAATTACTGATTCCTAACTTGAGATATGGTGTTTCAGAGATTTTCAAGTTTTGACCTCTGGTGACCTCAAATGAAATCTGACCTCCACCAAAACAACAGGGTCCTTTCTCTCAATATCAAATACCTATATCTCAAGTATGATAAAGAACAGAAGAGAAAACTGATTACAAAAACTGAAAAAAAAAAAATAATTTGCTTTTGCATGGGATTCGGACCCGAGCCGTGGGAATGGGAAACCGAGCACTTTTCACTACACCATCACTATACACGTTAATTGAAAGCTGTTTTTTATTATATGGTCAAAGCATCTGTCAAACAAGCTAGTCCATCATTAGGTAATTAAAATTGGAATTATAAATTTACCAGAGGTATGCTTGTGAAACTATGTATGTTATTCTCAGGGTTCTAGCTAGAGCATATTTAGTGCCGGGCGGCAGGTGGTTTACGAAACGCCGTCCTGGGGTCTAAGGGGAGGGGCGTCCCCCTTTGAGAAAATTTTGTATCTTTAAGGGGGCTTAGATTCAAAATGGTGTTACCTTTGCAATTTTTTGACCTAGTTATATGTGTAATTTCATTCAGTTTTTTAGTTGATGTTTAATTATTTTTATGTTTTTGGTATTTTTTCCATTTTTAAGCTAATGTTTTTTGAATGTAATGATCATCTGAAGGGGCAGTATAGAAATGGCTAGAAACTGTTTTATTAACTCATTATCAATTAAGTTTTTATCTTTTATTTAGCGTTTCCATTTATCATATTGCAAAATTGTAAAGCGTGTGCTTGGAATATGATGAAGCAACGTTTCAGTTTAGTTTGCGGAAAATCTGTGCCGGGCGGGACAGTACATTTGACCGTGAGTGTCGGGCGGTCCCGCACGGCACCGCCCACCGAAGCTAGAACCCTGGTTGTTCTTTATACTTATGGTTTAATCCTTGGAATGATACAAACATTCAGCCATCCCTTCTCTTTGGCCAAGAAACGACACAACTTGGAGGCACGACCCACTGTGTATTCTGGAGATATCGTGTTTACGAGCAGTTAACAAGGTTTTCGTAGTGTCACGTCTGGTGACCTCAGATTTGACCTCCACCAAAGCTAATAGGAAATTTTTCTCTTAATATGACAAATTTATTTACTATACGCCTGAAAAGTATCCGTCATTCTTGTCTTGAAATATCGTGCTTATACTTTTTTGTGTTTGACCTCTGGTGACCTAAAAAGATCCTAACCTCAGCATAAAAACAATAGGAACGTTTCTCCCAATATTACAAATTTACATAACTAATATGAAAAGTATTTACCATTACAATCTTCAGATAACGCGTTTTCAAGCTTTTTACAAGTTTTTCGTAGTTTTACCTCTGCAGTGACCTCAGAGTGCTCTTTGGTCTCCACCAAAATCAATACGGCTTATGTACTAAGTATTAAGAGTATCAACCATTCCTGTCTTGAAATTCGTGTAAAAAGGTTCTCGGTTTTTGACCTCTTGTGACCTCAAATGACCTTTGACTTCCTTAAAAACAATAGGATTCTTCCTCTCTATATGAAAGCTATGTCCCAATTGTTAAAAGTGTCATTAAGAAAACGCGTTTTACAAGCACTTTTTCGAATTTTGTAGTTTCACCTTCAGTGACCTCAGATAACCTTGCCTTTTACCAAAGACAATAGGTTTCTTTTATTGAACATTACGTATCCACTCTCTAAGTATGAAAAGTATCCGTACTCTTTACCTTGAGATATATTGTTTACAATGTTTTAGGTTTATGACGTCTGATGACTTCAAATGACCTTTGACCTCCGCCAAAAACAATAGGGATCAGGGGCGGAGAAACAAAGGGGGGGGGGGGGTTGAGGCCACTTTCAAAGAACTCCCCCATTGACTTTGTGATTTTCACACAGTACATTTTTTGAAAGATCGTCAACCCCCGCCCCCACTGTTGAGAAGAAATCTCCGCGCCTGATAGGGATCTTCCTCGTTATACGATAAATCTATAAACCAACTATAAAAGGTACCCATACTAACTAGATATATCGTGTTTACAAGCTAAGCGTCACCAACACACAAATATACACACGTACACACGCATACATACACTCCACCGTGATCGCATAGATTCCTTTTGCCTACGGCAAGGAATCAAAAAACAAACAAGCAAGCAGGCACAAGCATAAAAGTAAGAAAATAAGAAAACAAGAAATAAAAATTAAGAGCGACTGCATAAATGCTTTAATATAACCTATCAAAGCTCAATATTCCTGAGGAAACGCACGGCAGTCGCCCCAAGCTGAGATATTGCTATCAGTCTGATTAAATAATTACGAACTGACATTTGAAGACAACCGAAGACATCTGCTAGAAAAATGAATCTGTAAAGGTTTAAATAAGTTGCTTTGACTTTCTCTAACATTTTCTGTTTGACATGTCTTGAGAACTGAGGAAAGTGCCTGAAGAGGAAAATAACTAAGATGGGTCCAAGATGTGAAAGAAGCTTCAGCGAGTACGAAACAGGGGCGCAAATATCTGTTTGAGGTTGAAGGGGGTACGAGTGAACATGAAACTGTGCATGCGTAGCGTGAACCGCGAGTGCGAAGCGCGATCGAAGCCCCAAATGGGTGGGGTCCAGGGACCCGACTTAGGGCCCCTGGTGGGGTCCAGGGGCTAGGCCCCGGTGGGGGTCCTGAGGGCGAGGCTCCCGGAAGCTCCTGGGTTTTAGTATTTCAGACGCCCCAGGAAAACGGTTTCGAACGGAAATTTTCCAGTGTAAGCTCCTGGGTTTTAGTTCATTTAGACTTGTAAAAGAGCTAGGTTGAGCACAAAGTTAATATTAGTGATGTGTTTCACTGTATTAAAGGTTTGCAAGAGCTGTGATGTGTTTTAAATATAAAAAAGCAGAGACAAAGTCCAACAGTTATCCGAGACGACCAGAAATTGGCTTGCTTACTTGATAATCAACTAAATGGTTCTTTTTAAAGAACATACATCGAGTACAGATATTCCACTTACAAGAATCCGTGACTATCCCGTGACTAGTTTTTGTTAGCTTGTGCTTTCTTCTAGAAATTGTCAGCCATGCATAATGGCTCAGCCTTTGATGTATATTAATTTCATACGGCTTCGATCCATTGACATCTGATATGATGTCCGTTGTATAACTGTATTTGTTGTCAGCAAAGGAAGGTCAAAAGTTTAATTAGTTTTATCAATAAAAGTTAACAGCCGTGTTCCAGGGGTATTAGGCAAAGAGCTATTGGCCATATATCCTGCGTTTTTGTTAAAAAATAACCAAGCACCGAAAATATTTGAGTATTGCTATTCATGGGGGCAAATTACGGTTTCTCCCCCACCCATTTTGGCATTTTGGGGGCTGAGGTTCCCCTTTCTCCCCCGGGATTTGCGCCACTGGTACGAAAGCCCTCAAATGTGGCACGGAAGGTCGGGGAGAGTCAGCTGTTTTCTCATTTTGTCCATATCACTTCTCGCACTTTCACTAAGTCAAAGTCGAATATTATGACTATGGGTATTCAAGACTTTGCATCTTGTAAATATTTCAAACTTTAATAAACATTACTAATTGCCTATCCTTTACACAGTTTTGTAACTCCTAGGCCCAAGCCAGTTGGATTATTGCAGGTTTACGATGACACCAGCCTCGATGTTTCAAGTTTTGAACCTGAAGAATCACAACCAATTTATGACGATGCTTCCAGTTTCGATAGTTCAAGACCTGACGAATCCGAAGAAGCGCAACCAATTTACGATGATGTTCCCAGTCCCAGTTTAACGACTGGGCCCGAAGAAGCTCCACAGAGTTACGACGAGCCTTCGAGACGTGAAGTTTCCAGCTACGAACCAGAAGAATCACATCCGATTTATGATGACGCTTCCATCTCGGTTCTTCCAGACCGGGCAAATACGTCCCCGTTCTTAGATAGAAAGGCGGTAAGAATGGACTTCAATAGAAAGTGCTTTATATTAGGCGATTGGTACTTTGTAACTCTAACTCATAGTACTTTTGCCTATTCGTCGAAAGCAATGCTTGTCGAGGTCTTTTCAGTCCGATTGTATAAGCACGGTATTGTGACAAAACGGAAAAATCACACACGTCCATCAGCTCATCTTGGAGAACCGTACAGTGCGCCCTCTATTGGGGGAGTAAGAACCCTAAGAAGGGATAACTCTCCGTTGAACTAAGGAGTTGCTATTTGACAACTCCCTGGTTGAACAATTTGTCTAGGTACTGTGCGTGTCTAGGTAGTGTAATGTCTATATAGGCTACTATGAAATTCACCCACTACCATTACTTGAGGGGGGAGGGTGCCGAACGAAGAAGCAAATGAAAATACGAACGAACGAAAACACGCACGAACGAACTACTCAAAACAACTCTGTTGGTGTGTCAGACCCCCCTCCCCCTCAACAGATAAAATGATAGTAACTTTCAGTGCTTTTTGTAAGACTCGAGAATTTGATAGAAATGGCCCTTCATGTTGTACACGTTATCGATATCCCCCGGCAAAGCCCACTCTGACAATTTTCCCAGACCACTGCCCATGGGATAATTCCCACCCCTACTATTTCCCCTGAAAATCCACACCCAGGACAATTCCAAGTTTTCTGGCAGGAGAGATGTCTACTGAGAAGTTTTTTCATGGCTGGGATAGTCCTGCATGGCAGGAACCGTGTTGTTTGCATTTGCTCATCACTTAAAGTTCGATTTACTCTAAGGAACACTCAAGGTAAACTTTCTATAACATCATGCTGCCAGTTCTGCTCAATGCTGAGTACAGCATGATGTGTATTTAATGCACTCATTCCGAGACTTTTGGGGAACATTCCGTTTAAAACTTTAGAAAAGTCTATCAAAATCTTATATCGAACTTTGTCAAGAACGACGGCAAAAGTTTCTTGATCAAGGTAGCATGTATTATTGTGAAGGAGTATCTTTCTAATGGGTTTTTATTATGAAAACTGAGAACCACCTCTGATACTTAAATTGCAGTTAATACCATACGTTCCTAACAATGACGTTTATAGGTCAATGTTCTTGATACACGCACCACAGGGGCAGATTCAATTAAGAGGACGCACCCCGTCTCCTATTAGCTGCTCAGATCATATTGGTTGCATGTCTTACACTGTAAATTGTTACCCTTCCACCTGTGGCAGTCTCTCGACGTCCCCTACCCCATTCCCGTTTTTTCCACATGATATCACATCTGTCAAACATGAAAGAAAACCACGCACGAACAGCGCCTGTTTGAAGTTTAGCCCATTATTTTATGGTAGCTCGCGAAGGGAATCAGCAGTGTGGCTATACACACGTGTTTGTATACAGGATACTGCGTGTTTTGATTCAATGAGGAAACAGTAATGACAATCACTTTTACTATTGTATAAGCCTATCCAGGCGACATTTACGACGTGTACTTTATTGTCCTTTAGTAAACAGTCGCCATCCTTCAGGTGTGAAGAGAGTTCAAGTGACCGTCTTTTTTCCATGTTGGGTGTTGTACCTTGAAAACAAAACAAAAGTGACGTCATGACATTTAGGCTACGGTATAGGGACAGAACTTGCAGCACTGACAATAGATAATCGTTTTTGAATTGCATGGCTAAACGTAAAGCAGGGAGTTCGTTTCGCCCAGTCTTAGTGCGTTAACTCACTCAAACTCTGCATCATACATTGTGATAACTGGAACATGCCAGGTTTTAACATTTTGTTCACGGCTGGATCAACGGATACTTTCCTCGTTTGACCTCCTTTGCCGTAAACAACGAACGTCTATGTGAGAGTTATAAAAATGTATAACTCTAACCGTTGAACTATTTCATAATCATGTCTTCCAAGTCATCAGTACGAGAATTCGAGTCCAACTGTTTCTATGTGGCCCGCCTGAGATGGCTCTGGGATAGGGAGTACATAAACATGTCTAGCTTATTCACAGGCCTTTATGCTAACAACTTTTTTGCTGTATTTATAGAACTGTAATTAAATCAAAGCTACACGTGAATATGGGTGGGGGACTAAGCTTAGGGGCCAACCCTGAACTGACGACCCCTGTTGCCACGGGCCCAACGTAGACCCAAAATTCCCTGCCTTGTGATAAACATCTTGACTGACAATTTATGACAAACCCTCTTGATCCACATTTCAGAAATTCATGTTCGAGCAAAAGAGTCCACTACAGTCTATGGGAGATGAATATTCACTACGGTCAGCGTCGGTAGATGAGGTGACAGGTTTCCTACACCAACTTCACTTTGATAACTGGATAGATAAGTTCAGGGCAGCGTCAATCGACGGGGAATTATTATGTCAACTTGACGAGACCTATCTGCTACGAGATATGGGAATGAAGAAGATAGAAACCAAGAGATTGCTTATCGCTGTGAGGAAGGCAACAACACCATACAGTGAGGGGGACTAATATGACAGTGACGTAGGAGTGAAGACAGCAAAGTCCCTTTCAATGAAGCATACCGATGGTCAAAGTATGAAATTGTTTAAGAAGCAGTACTCTGGTGAATTGTAACAAAGATACTGATGTAATTACATAGATACATATGTTGGAAACGTCTATGGGAGGCGGTAACCATTTGGGGGTGGGGTGAGGGTTAAAGTCTTGTGTTGGGAGCACCTGCAGGATATATTATCAACTTCTGCCACTGAGATCATGTATAAAAGGTATGGAAATTATAATAAACGTGAAAGTTGCCCAAGAATATCCCCACGTGATTAAACGGGCCCGCTCCTCAGCCTGAAAGGGTTATAGAATGCCGTAGTTGTTCCTTCAATTCTGACATGTGCAGCATGATATACTTTCAACATGTTAAGGACATACGCTAAGCATTTTTTTAGGAACAGTGTGCCTGCAGTGTTGTATTAGAAACCAAGGTTGGAGGAAAAGGGCTTTACCCCAACCAAGAGACTGTAACCTCCTTAATGTCTTTACGCTGCCTTAATCCGCGGTAGAGAATCGTTCCACAAAGACCCACTAAGAACTTCAACCGTAGCCCCATCCCTCGCCAAAAATTGCTGGCACATGTACACCTCGAATCTCTAATATAGGTGGCGTACACAAGTTTTCCTTTGGTTCCTTTCCCTTTTATCAATATGAGGCCACTTAACTGGTAAAGATGTCTTACATTATTTGTATCAGGTCAGGCAAAGGCCAATACATGTTTGTATTGATGTCCATTTACATTCCGCACTCAAATATCGTACTTTTGTGACGTCCACTCCCAGTGCGGGCGGCAACATTTTGAAAGCTGGCGAATATGCAGAAGAAATTCTTAATTGCAATATATCTGTACCAAAGATCTGAGGCACTTAACTTTTGCAAACTTTCCGTATTCCGAGAATTCCATTTTCACACAAACTTCTTTTTTTTTTCGATCAATGACAATACGTGTGCACTCAATGGTGTAACCAGGATTTCTCTCACGAGGGGGGGGGGGGGGGACGTGCGGTACGTTGTATGATCGCTGGCCTGGGGTAGGTTTAAGGGAAGGGGGTGTCCCCTCCTTTTTGAAAACTTTTTGAAAACTTTTTGAAAAATCAGCCTGTCCTTACACGCAATCTGGTGCCACATACTCACTACCTTTGAAGTAAAATTTGTGTTCAAACACTTCAAGTTAACGCCGGTCTTTCAGGTCCTACAAAAAATCGGCATCAGTGACGGTGGCGGCATGGCCCAGTTCCACCTAAATACGCCACTGTGTGTAGTGATTTAATGGACAAACGGCTTCCTTTACAATTTTGAGGTTTATGAGTTAAATATTGGACTGTGTTTGAAAGAGATGGTTTCAAATGCATGGTAAAGTTCATGGTTATGAAAACCCATTATATATTTGCAGATAAATCCGACTTAAGGGCTGCAGATCACGCGTAAAGGCAAACACTGCTATGGAGGAGGGTAATCCGGTTCTCTTACCCCTTTAAAATTCGAATTGATCATTTGAATTTCCATGTAATTTAATGCTGTCAGTTAAAGCTAGTAATAAACGGAGGGAATGCAACCAGTTTCATCACACCATTCTCAAGGTAAACATCCTCAAAGTTTGACGGTTTTTGAACTAAATCATTGCCTATGTAAAACAATGTAGAGTGTTGCACAGTGTTCAGATTTCTTTTGTTAGCCCTGTATAATTATCTCTTAATAATAATAATCTCTTAATTACTGATCAGATAGTTTACAGTTTGGTGAGTGATATCAATATTTTTCAAGGAAACAATTTTAACTTTCATAATACATTCCTCTTAGGGTATAAATATGTTACAAGTGTCCTTGAAATGAAGGTTAAAAAACAAAGGCTAAAATGTGCCATATTTGGCATGTCTATCTTTCGACGTCACAAAGTTGCATATTTGTTAGTTCAAGTTTATTCACGAAAAAAGTGTGAAATTGAAATTACCCTGTGTAAAATGGTCAATATTTGATGAATTTTGACGGGAATTGCAGTTATTTTCTGGACTTTCAAATATCCAACTATGTAATGATTATGTCACCAGACCTTTAAAGGCACCATACAGGGCCAATTTCTTCGTCCAAGACGTTCAGCAAGTTCGATATTACAGAATTACAACACATGCTATAAGAAGGCCTGAACTTTTGCTGTACTAGTCAACATTTATTTCAGAAATGACACGTGCTTCAATGTCGAAAACCACGATATTAACCTAAAAATTGTTTGCAGAATACTAGCAGGCTTTCAAGTGGAACCAGGTAAAAAGGTAAGGTAGTACCAAACTTCTCAATAAAATAGGAGAAAAGTTGGATTTCGAAGAGCAAAAGTAGGACAAAAGTAGGTTTTTTTTTAGTTTTTTTCAGGAGGGCAATGTTGACAGCTTAAATGACTGTCATAGACATGTTTTCTGCACTCAGAGCTCACATTTTGCCGTGCAATGGATATATATTACTACTACTCTATCTTCGTCTTCATAATGTGTTACTGTGATGGAACAATCTTTTGAAAAGCTGTCTTGAAATGTTCAATTTGTTTAGTCCAACGAGAAGCCACGCAACCAACCTTTGCCCTACCATGGTTGGGGCTGAGGTGAGAAAGTTCAGGAATTTTTGGCTGCCTAGATAGCATGTAATCAGCTCTGAGACACCCCGTGGGTACTTAACACTGTGTTTCTTTTCAGAATGAGCATTAGGGGGAATATGCTGGTAACGAACATTATAAAATTCCAATAATTTTAGTGATGAAAATGCCAAAATATTAGTTGCAATCTTGATTCTGTGAGAATTGGAATAACTGTGACATTTTTTGGCAGACATCATAGCTGGAAAGGTCAGACAACACAGCAAGTTCAAAGAACAACTTACTACTGACTGTTCATAATACCTACCAAACTTTGTTGATATTTCTTTTACAGATTTAGAAAAACATAACATTAGGTTTATGTTTTCAGTTTTTTGAAGGGAAAAATGGCATGCAATTTTCTTTTTTTGCATCATAACTAGATCTACTAAACTCTCACAAATATGTATGCTTTGTATAATTCATACATGAGTGACAATTAGAAAAAGAAAGTAGTAACTACAATGTAAACTGCTTTGATTCTGTGAATATAAAATGCACCTCTTCAAAAAGTATTTCACTTCCTCTACAGACCTTTCAAGTAACTTTTATGCAAAAGGTTGCAGAAATTATGACCATACAAAAGTACCAAATAGTACAGTATACGCTTATGTTTAATGTCTGAGTGACATAATCAGGAAATGTTGTTTGGATTTTTCTGCACACTTTGCAGGAAGGTGTAAACAATAATGACATTACAAAACCAAAAGTCACATGTTAATTATGTCTTCTAATTATGTCTAATTGTTTTTGGAGCACCTGCAACAGTTTACCAGTGATTCCCTTCAAAAACATGCAGCCTTCTCTGTTATGCTAGGATATATGGTTCTTGTTTGTAACTACACTGCAAGGTTGCAGTATGTGCATCCAATTCTTATGAGTGCAATTGTGTTATGTGAAACACATTTCTAAGCACATACCTTAATGTTAGAACAAATTTACAAGCAAGAATCACTGCAGCTGACTTTCATTACTACCGAGGTCCCTTCTTCCAATCAACTTCTACACCAACGCACTGTCATTTGTGTGTGCTGTGTGCAAGAGAAACTATAACTGTACTGCTTGCACCTACAGACCACTAGCGTAACTGAAGGAGGCAGGGGGGGTCTCCCCCCACTTGGCTTCCTGGGATGGTCTGTCGGCACATTTGCTTATCTTGTCGGTGTGAACGACGACTAGTCTCCCCGATGGTTTACCAGTCTTTGCTCTCAAGAGGACAATTTCTCTAATAAGAACCCAAAATTTTTGGCGCGCTACGCGCGCTGTAGGGTAACTCCAGTTTCTTCAATAGTTACTTTCCACATAGCTAGATAGCATAAGTCCTGTCACCCTTACCAAGTAACATTTAGGCAGAGCACACAGGTTATGTAGAGGTCGTAAGTTTCATCCCATATCGCAAAAGCTATTTGCTGTTTTCCCGTGTGTCATGCGGTAGGGTTAGTTGGTGAGCGACTAACAGAGCAAAGTTTGGCTATTCCATCGGGCAGTCCAGGTGCTTTCGACACAATGTATGTTATTCCCGATAAGGTCTGCAGCCCCTACAGTTTTTATATTTTCTTTATTGTTCTTAATAATTACATATGTTTTTAGTGTAAGCCTATTAAGAATTTTCGCGCGCTTCACGCGCTTTGCAATTCCACGATTCAGACTCAAAAGAACACTATCCTCTTGAAGTAATAAGTGATTTTGTGCAAAATATGCCCTGCAGTGGCATGGGATAGTCAGGCACCTTCATATCTACTTTTCACCACGCCCTCGGTAAAGGAGCTGACGGAACTTGGGGTCGCTGGCATGGCCCAGCCCCCTGTCGGGGAAATCTGTCGCCATATATGGTCAATTTATTTACTTTGGCTTTCCAAAAAGGGTAATTTCTGAGATAAAACCCAAAATTTTCGGCACGCTGTATCCACTGGTCCTTAGTTCCGTTACTTAGATCTAAATATAGTAGGCTACAAACACTTTCCATCTTTTCAAGTAACTTCATTAGTAGAATACATGGAATTATGTAAATGTCGGGAATTTCATCTCATTTCGCTAGACTTAGTTAATGTTCTCTTGTCTGCTTGTATCTGTCTTGCGGTACGGATAGTGACTCGAGGAGGGAAGTAAAATGTAAGTTGTGCCTGATAGGGCCCAACTGCCAGGACAATTGACCTATGTAAGTTTTAAATAAGCACAGATTCGTTTTAGTGTATGGGCTCACCCAAAATAATTTCGCGTGCTTCGCGCGCTTTTTCACTGCTTAGATAGAGTTCGGCAAAAACATTAAATCGGCGCGGAACTATTTTCCTCTAGTAAATACAAATTTTATTCAAAATATGCCCCGCAATGACATGGTATAGTACACAGGTTTTCTCCAAATCCTCCCTCACAAACCTCTAGACGGGATCGGAGCTGTCCGAGGCTTCGGGTTTCTGGCCCTCCCGTCGGGCAGTCGTTCCCCGGTCGGGCAAATCCTGGCGCCACCCCTAGGTGGATGGGGGGAGGGGAGATCACGGGTGCGGGGGTGACTTGTTAAGTGATAACCCTTTGACACTAAGTGTCGGTACATTGACTATATGCTGTCGGTACATTTACCTTATTTTTAGTCCTGCCTCCCTCCCCCACTTCAAGCACCCCAGTTACGCTACTGCTACAGACCAAGGAAAAGTGTTTACTTCCCAGGAAGTAAGTCACATTTCCCCTCAAGTTTTGCACATTTTGGTATATAAACAAGTACTATTGTCCCTTAAATTGTAAAAATTCCCTCCAAATACCAAAATTTCCCAAAGAAGCTCCCCCACTTTTTCATGTTCTCAAGTTACATATTTGAATCATCATCAGTAGTTTTGTGTTGTTGGAGAGTCACTACAAAATTTTACACTGCTATATATATTTATTGCCTCATTAAAGTGGACCGAAAGTCTAGAATTACAAGAATATATACTTTAGAGGTTGGAAAATAAATTTCTTTTATCCAAATCATATTTTCATGATAGTTTACTCCATTGCCGAGATATAAAATGTAGAAATTTATTCACTTAATTTGAAACAGTCGATTGCACAATAATCTGTGATGTCCTCCGCACAACTCACATTATCTGCTTTTGTTTCGTTTTGAAATTAACATGTACATATGACCTTGCAGAGCATGTTGTATCGAGAGGACTTATTAGCCAAGTCACCCCATACAATAACAGTATTAGACAGTGATCATATTTTATCACAAGGTGCAGTGGCTTTCGAAAATGCAAAGAAAAACAAAGACGGTAATTTTTGTAGGCTAGTACAATAATGACATCACAAATTATTGCACAATCTACCACTTTGAATTGAGTGAATAGGCTAAGCTTCACCATTTTAATCTTAGCTCAGGAATGTCCTCTGAAGATGGGAGTTGGACCACTTGGATGGACTTTTCAAGCTTTGTAATATGTAGTTTGAAATTTAGACTTAAGTTACACTTTAAATCAGTAACAGCAAACATTTATTAGAGGGCGTCCATGCAGTAAATATATTTGTCCAAGAGTTATGTGTAAATTGCAAACATAAATATGTGTCTATCCAATGGTTATGTGTGAACCTGAACAAAGTTTTGGTAATTCAGTATTAGCCACAATAAATACTGCACAGTGGTGATACAGTGATTTCACATAATCCAAATGCTGTTCATAAAATATGACTAAATAAAAATTTACCTGCCCCTATGTTGCTGTTTTTTTTAAAAAAGATCTATTATTTGGATTTTATAAATGCCCATCCTATCAGATAAATGACACAGCTATTCCAGTTTATATTCAATCTTTGAGAAGGATTTCAACAAAAGGCTCATTGCATGTCATCTGATCCATTTAACTTCATTTACAAGATATACAAAAAATAAAATTTTGCAATAAGCATAACAATGTTTATTTTTTATTATTTTGTGGGAGTTTTGAACCATTTTACTATGAAAACTGCCTTAAGGGTAGATGAATTACTTGATACTAATAGAAGATGTGGGACAAGTGTGCATGTGTGGAAAATATGATGCAAATTTCTTTTGTATTAATCTTTTTTGAGTGATGGCAAGGCAAAATGTAGGATAAAGTAGGAGTTTTAAGGATAAAAGAGGAGAAGTAGGAGGAAGGTCCAAAAAGTAAGCAAAAGTGGGAAAAACAGGAGTCACTTGAACGCCTGTAAAAACTTCTGTCATTTACACGACAAAAGTTCAACCCTACCCAGCATGCTCTGTAATTCTACGATATCAAACTGGCATATTGACCATAGCCAATTCAGTTGTGTGTAACCCATGGAGCTAAAACTCCTTGGCATGACTTTCATACATCCTCTTGTAACTAACCACTGTGGGTAAAGCAATGTACATGTCTCCATATATCTCACATTTCTCTGACATGCACATCATTAACCAATCAGACAGCTTGTACTTGATAACAAGTTTGAATTTGCCCATCTTTTTATGTCGAGCTGAATGTAGTCTCCAACTGTGAATATAGATGGCTCTAAACAACTGTACTTGAATGTATTTGATGTGATGTAACAGAGCCTTTGGTATAAGCTTGAACCTCACAAACAAAGACAAGCCAGACATTTATTCTTCATCCTTATATTCCACTGACATATTTCACATGTCATTAAATGTACCATAAATAGAATGCAATATTACTGGCACATTCAAAGAATAAAATATCTTTGAGCTACCATTATTACATCAGCCAAGCCATGGCAACATATTACACTATTACATACTTAAAAACTGTCTCCACTTTCAGTGGCAACATTTTCACATCGTTACATAAATTTTGTTTGGTGACGTAAGTTTAATGGGATAAACAGCCTACCAATTGAAGAAGTACAATGTAAGCATGTAGGACTGTCTGCAAATGGATTATTGCAATGCCACTATTATACAATGCAGTATACATATAAACCACTGATAAAAAGCATTTGAAATGACCACATGTAACTTCAGTGCAAAACAACTAGGCTTACATTTTATAAAATTCTTGGTATATTTAGTCTCCTGAGGGGCCATACCAATTAAGAGTTCTGTGGAATCCCTCTGAAAATCACTCTCCACTTAGTATATGAAAGAAGTCATGAACCTTTGAAATATTCACATGTCACACTTACTGACAAGACCCAGAAGAGTCTGGGTAGTGGACCTTCAAGGAAAAGACACAGCTGGGGGTCTACATTCTACAGCAACACTGGGGAATCAGTGTCCTGTGCCACCTTGCATGTAGAAGAAAAGGAATGTTTGACACTTAAAACATAACAATACATGTCAGACACACCAATTGTGGCCTGGGCCAAGGGATTGAATCTCCATTCCTAACCAATCCAGTGCCCAGAACCCAAGGTTCAATTACACCAAACCTTGATGACAGGAACCTCAGTAGAACAATGTGGGCATGTATGATAATTGAAAGAAATTTGAGACCAGGATTCTGGTCTACTAAACTGGTACTGAAGTTAGGAATTATTTTATGTTTTTCATCTGCAGATTAAATACTGTAATATAGAAACTTTTTTAAGTTATAATCACACACAAAGCTGAGACTTTCTCACATTTAAATGCAAAAATTCATAAATGTGTTTAAAACACCTTACAAAATTATTTGTTGACTGCATGAATGTAATATAGCACTGAGAGAAACTCCTTCACCTCCAAGATTTGGTGAGTTAATCACAAGAAGCAAGCTTCCATTTTGCAGGTGTTTTTGTTTTACCTCAGGACACACACACCCTACATCACACAAGGGCAAATAAATATGCCAAGATTACCAAGTTAAGTTTTAACTTCTATTTTTAAATTTTGCACCATAATTCTTAAGGATTCATCAGCTGGCATCTACTTACTACTATGTACAAACAGCATAAACACACAAAAATTTCACAACAAACTAAAAGAAGCAAACATAAACTCATTTCTCACAAATGATAAAGTTTCCCCTAAGTATACATTTCTTTCATAACTGTGTTAAGACAGATGAGGTCATATGGTAACAGATTCTGAAACTTTCATCAAGATGTCGCATGACAAAATGTAGAAGTGTACTTCAAACAACAAGGTGTGTGACAGCAAACTAACAAAGACACATATCATGGAAAAGGAGAAGGGGAATGGACTGGCAGGAGGACTGCCAACTGACGGGTAGATGTGTAAAATAAAACAACTTCTGAACTTTTAAACTAAAATTTAAAAAATCTGTGAATTCATTCAGTATAGATACATTCATTTGTGATACAAATCCTTGATCAATCCAAATTTCAAAATATAAAGTACCCATTTGACAACTGTAAATGAAATATTCTAATTTGACAGCATTACTAATATCCACCATACATTAAATAATATTGCAATGAGAATAAGATTTGTTTGTGGCAGCAGCACACAGAAACATCCACAGTGCAAGGTTACAAACACACTACTCTCTGCAGGAATCAAAAAAAAAAGGAGAAAATAATGGTTTCTTGCAAATTTCACAGTCTCCAACCCCTTCTAACAGGGTAAGTAGGGCAGGGTAGGTAGGGCAATGCTAGTGGTACATCCCATACATGATAACATTACAATAACAGCACACAACTTTTATACCCACTTTCAAGAATACACTCAACTCCATTTACAGGTATGGCATGGGATCACAAAGGTAAATATTGACTTAAATCAAATTTACCAGAAGGAAGAATGTGGTTCATGACCTAAAAATACTGAGAAATGAAAAAATGTCCATCGCCAGTTTGAGATGCATGTCTTGACAAAACTTGGAAACACTCAAACGACACTACAACTGTAAATTATCAAGCACCTGACACTACAAACAAATAAATAAAACACTCTCAATGGCTGCCTGTATTCATGAGATTTTACAGAGAATTCATATGGGTCACCTCTCACTGCAGGCAAAAAACTCAAACCACTACCAAGAGGAGACCCAGGAAGGTAAGGAATGTGGGGGAGGGGGGAGGGGGGAGGGTATGACATGTCACAAGCTCTAGGACAGCCTTGTGATAGTAAAGTAAGTACTGCCTTGGATAGCTTTAACAGAGTGCCCTTGAATGACATAGCAATAAAGTTCATGTCAATATTTCATAACACAGTCAAATTGTTTCACACCTATTTAGTACCTCCACTCTTCCTGTAACATTCCACCGTACGGCTAAATGCCCCTTCTTGATTAAACACAATACAAATTGCAAAAAGATTCTTGTACTTGCCCCATAAACATATAATGCACAAACATCACCAATAAAATGCTGTATACAAAGAACCTACAAGGGTCAGGAGGTAAGAGAAATTCAGATTCCATTCCATTCATAATACCTGTATGAAAAGTGTCCTGAAAAGCAACATAAAAACTGAGCTGTTATGAGTGCATCAGTACTGTTGCTCCACTGAAAAAGAAATGTGCATGTATTGTGTAAGATTGTGCATGGTTAAATGAAGGCTTCCTGACATCTATCAAAACACCTTGTGAGAGATTAACGGTCTAAGTAAGTGACCTCCAGTGTATAAACTGTCATTGGCTTCATCTGCTATTATGATGTTACTACAAGATGGACAGTTCGCTTGCCATGATATTCGGCAATCTTTCAAGTCACTGTACGAGTCATGTATTCCAAAGGTTGTTATTGTGATACTCTGGTAATTACCAGCAAGAAACCAAAACTTCCAGGGAGTCGATTGCAAGCCTTGTCACCCCATGTTGAGTGCCCCATCACCAAATACCCTCACCAAAACACTTGAAAATTGTAGCTTCCTGAGGAGGTGCCAACCTGATTTATAAAATATAATACTTTCTACACAGTCTTTACATAAAAGTAAAATTAAAAGAAATATCTGATGAAAAAAAAAGCAGATGAAAAGACACATCAACATCAAAATACTGCTATCCTTTTGTCTCTCTGTTTACTCCTGACCTTGGTAAGTGCTTTGAATGCTGCCAGGTTATTCTGGTGCTATGGAAGGAAGAACAAGATACAAATATGATGAAAGTTACCAGCACGTCTGTATGTAAATATCACAGGACCTTAATGTAAGTCTAAATGTTATAACATCATCTCACTAATGGTTTTGTTAGCAACACAGAGAGAAATGTCATTTATATCACTCTAAAGGTTGATTTATACTTCCAAATTTTCACATGCTATAAAGCAATAACTGAATCATGGACATAGGTCAGAGGTGAACAGTGTTCAACTTTCATAGCTTTATAGAACTATAATGAAGTATGAACTGGCCCTCAGTTGCAAAGATTACACAGGTTGTATACTCAAGTAATCTTCAGTCATGTGTCTCAGAATGTGTAGAAGTTTTTGTACTTACATTTAGGTAAAGCTGCAAAATATTTATGCCAATTTTCCTTCCCTGATTAGTGCAAGATATGCAAGCTCACTGCCTTGTTACATAAAATTATGCATACATGCATACTCTTTAAGGATCCATACCCCTGCTACACCAGTCCATACCCCAGCAGCCCCTGCACTACAAACACTTGCTCCGCCAGCTCCTGCTACACCAGTCCCTCCTATACCTGCCCCTGCTCCATCAGTCTCTACTTCACCAGCCCCTACACTACAAGCTCTTGCTCCACCAGCCTCTGTTACCCCAGTCCCTCCTACACCATTCTCTGCTTCACCAGCCCCTGCACTACAAGCTCTTGCTACACCAGTTCCTGCTACACCAGTCTGTGCTTCACCAGCCCCTGCACTACAAGCTCGTTTCACCAGCCCCAGCTCCACCAGTCTGTGCTTCACCAGCCCCTGCACTACAAGCTCGTTTCACCAGCCCCTGCTCCACCAGTCTCTGCTTCACCAGCCCTTGCACTACAAACTCTTGCTCCACCAGCCCCTGCTCCACCAGTCTCTGCTTCACCAGCCCCTGCTCCACCAGTCTGTGCTTCACCAGCCCCTGCTACACCAGTCCCTGCTTCACCAGCCCCTGCTCCACCAGTCCCTCCTACATCGGTCCCTGTAACACAAGCTCTGGCTCCACCAGCCTGAAAGTAACCACATGATATCCAACTTACCCTTTCAAATTTTGTTTGTCCAGATGACGATCCTGGAGTTATAACTAAGGGAGCACCTAAACCAAATATCTCTCGTAATAAGCTATTCTCCTTCAAGTGAATATTGGTCCCAGATCCTAAGACTTCTCTCAATGCTGAATACTGGCGACGTCTAACCCAACTATCTAATTCAACATACTCCTGGCCAAACTTGATGACTTCATCAGGTGCCTCATTATTCTATGGCAGAAAATAAAAAATAATGAGCAATCACAACAAATTTTATGAATTTTGATTACATATCAGTATGAGAAACCAATGGGTTATTTAAATTACTCTGTGGTAAATTCTATCCTAAATAGGGAATACACAGATTAAATTCATAACACTTGGGAAATTCCTCTAACAGGTGACTGCCACATAAAGTCATTTAACAGAAATATGTCACTTTTACCATGAGGAAATTTATCAAAATATATCGTACAACTCTTGACAATAAACACCTATCCTTTCACTTCGGATAAAATTGCAATTTATAACGGACAATGGCCAACCCCCCATAAAACAGGCTTATAGTTACCAATGCAGAAGTTTGGTGCACAAGTAGTGACCTTTGTGATTTAATAACAAGATCTCAAAAACGTTACTTTTTAAAGGAACACTGGATTTGCACTACAAAATATCTTCATTCCTGTAAAACCATGATTTACATAGAATTATTGGTAATTCATTGGCAGCTGGGTAACTTTATTTCTCACAGGAAAAAAATCACTTCTTTGTGACTTGTGAGTATTAAACTTGGTCACACATACTCGTATTTTCAAATGATGCCACATTCATAACTCATTCACAGTATAATATTCTGGGGAAGACGAGCTATTGCCAGGGCCTATAGGTGAGAGTGAATGATTAGACACTGATAACACATATTTTCTGTCAATGTTATGCAGTGCAAATACATTTCCATTCAAGTTCTTATAATAACATGCATGATTCAACCATGAAAACAGAAGTTGTGAAACACCCGACAATCTCTCTTCTGCTGGATGCCTGATTGATTTCCACATCATCCGGTAATGCATACCCCCACCCTTCCCTAATTCCTACCAAAGCACTGTTAACCTACCTCTATAGTCTTCATGATGTCTCTAAAGGAAGATCTCTGTTGTCTCCTATCCTTCTTAGCTCTGTATTTGTTGCTGTCTGTAGCAAGCTCCTTCAGCTTAACCATTAGCTCATCAAGATCATCTCCAACAAATTCCTGTAAAAGTGAACAGAGAAATTCATGAGACATTTATTCTCAACACTTTAAAGAACTAGAGATTTTTTTCTCATTCCATAGCAAAAAATATTCTGGTGACAATAAACAAGGATATTAAATGAAAGAGAATAACTTTTCATCACATTATCTTACAGCCCACACCAATATCTTTTTCATAACTCAAGCTTTTTCTCTTTGAAGATAAGTAATTTTTGACAGGAAGGACTTCCAGTTACTTCCAGGTAACAAAGTGTTATGTAATACTTGCAGATTGCATTTAAAATGTTTTGTTGTACTTAATGATTGAAGTGTTTATTTTGATGTTGAAACTTAACACCAGAGAAACACCGAACAGCAATCACTGCAAACTGAGCTTAAAATTTTGTGAGAATAAAGATTACAAAAGTTTCTACAGGTCTCACTTAAAGGGAAATATTACGCTGATGGCACAGAAAATTTTCATATTTATAAAACAATGGTTTTATAGATACAGAATGACAAGGAATTTGAAATATGGCAGAATGGTAGCTTTATTTCCAAGCAATATGGTTCTCACAGAAAGATATTCAGTTACTGTATTTGTAGCTCAAGAATAATTTCTTGGCCCAATCTTTCAAAAGTCATGTTGGTCCATTTTACATCCAATATTTTCCTTTAAATGGTTAAGATTTCATGCAGATGCTTCTTTCAATCTGTCTTCCTGTATGATATCACAGATTTCCCATCATGCAATTCCCTGCTGTGAAGTGTTTGTTTGACATATCATAATTTTCAAACATAACATCCTATAGAGATGTGATCTGCATCAATATGGAGAGAGAAAAGTTTTCCTGACTTTATGAAGCTTCCATTTTTCTCACTAGAGTATTCCTTTAAATAAAACTCAGATAGGGATTACCTCATCTTCTTCCCTTGCTAGCTCATAGAAGAGAGCAATGGCTTCACCAGCTACTATCCTAAGGTTGACATCATCACTTTCAAGCAATTGTGGCAACTTTGGCAAATGGCTGAGGAAATAAAATAAACTCTATTAAAGAAAGAGAACTGATTTAATTTTTATTGTGCCCTACCTCTATTATATATAAATTTATGAATGACATGTTCTGAATGATTCTGTGTACAAAGCTTTTGTTGTCTTTATAAACAGAAAGTATATTTGATTTGCAAGTTATTTTACCAGGGTTTTAAAAATTGACACTTCTAATTTCATGAATGATTATGCCCCATAGCTGTGGGTAGTGTTGAAATAACATGGTGACAATGATTTTAAATTCCATCATGATACTAGTGTACATACATATCAATGGGGAATCGGGGATGATACTAGAACAGCCAATTTTATTAAGTTCTTCAGCTAACTTCAAGTGTATTGTCATGGAGAGTGTATAACATCCCTCAAACATTGACTTAAATCACTGAGACTTCACATACAGTTCCATGGAACAATACATGGATATGATTTTAGCATATTTAAGGGCAGGCAATAAAACTTACTACAGTACCATGTATGTCAGCTACTACACATGTGTTGGTGTCATGTTCAAAATAGGTATAATAAAACTGCAAAGAATACTCAGATTAGCAAAAAATGACTCATGCAATAGACCCATTTCACTTGACATGTTTTATTCTACATGGCAATGTTGAAAAGCACATCTGGCAGGATTATACCTATTTTGAACACGACACCTACACATGTGTAGTAGCTGACATATATTACATGGTATCTTGTTCTCACACCCTGTGGTACCACTGACAGACTTCCACTGGATGGTCACTTTATATGCCCATTTACATCTGTGCATCAATTTAAACTGCCCCAACATGGCCATTTTTGCACTGCTGATAGTAGTGTGAAATGGGTCTATTGAGAAGGTGGCAGACAACTGCTGCTTGTGCATGTTGCTGCAGGGGTCGAAATTCCCACTGTTCCGCTGTTCCGAGAACAGTGCTTTTAGTGCCGGAACAGTAACTTTTCAAAAGCCACTGTTCCGTGGAACAGTGTTTTTCCACAAGAAGCAAAGTGCATATAAATATACGCACATGCTAATCTCTAATAAAGTAATGAAGCCGTGAATATAAAAAAATCCCCGTAAATTTTGGCTGAAGTATGAAAAGCAATCTCCTTCCACCGTTATCAATTAAAGTTGGTTACACTTGCATGTGTTATTCTCTATGCTGCATGGTACAGTACTGTGTAAACGCACATACAGAAGTTTTACTACCAAACGCAGAAAAACTTTTAGTACAGTATGTCATTCATTGCCTTGCAAGCGAAGGTCATCTTGCATCACCCCTTATCTTGCGTGGTATGTTCCAAATGACCTCTTAACTATTCATTGATATTCCCTCCACTTTATTGTGTTTTTAAGGGGTTTTGTATTAATATTCCCTCCAAGCTACCAACTAAGCACCGAAACTTGAAACGACTAAAAGCAATCATGACTGCCGATATCTCGCAACCAAAATCAATGGGTCCTAAGTGTTTGTTTTTCCTCGCAAGATCTTCCCATTGACTTACTTTGTGGAATGATACTTGAATCAAGGTTATGGCAAAGGATATGTCTAGAACGCTTTCACGTATATTTGCTGCGAGAAAATAACAACAGTATGTGCACTCATATGTTGGAGAACCCACTCATTGCTTTGCTATAGCAATAAACTGCAATGCAAAGGATGAATCAAGCAAAAATATTCCTTTACCATGGAACTTTTTGGTCTCACTCAAATCCCACTTGCCTTGCTTGCTTTGCCTTCTGCATCAATTCTGAGTGTTTTCATCCTACAGTAGGTTTTGAGACACTGCAATGCTAGGTCTTGGGACAATGCAAGATTATTGGCGATAAATTTGTGCTTCAAAAATACAAACCAAAAGAAAATCAGGATATCCCACTGGCTAATCCTCGCTGCAGGCGAAAATTCACCCTCCCCACGTTACGGCCAAGTCATGCAGTCATACTACTCGAATACAGTAGACAGCAATTTGCACCTTTGCAGTTTGCATGTGTGCACGAACTGTACGTATGCCGAGGTACTGTGCTCCGGAACGGTAAAATCTGATCCGGAACAGTAAAATCTGATCCGGAACAGTAATTTTGGAAAAAGCGCTGTTCAGTGGAACAGCAGCAAAGAAATTAAATTTCGACCCTTGTGCTGCCAACTTGATTAATTTTACTCTTAAGCAAGATGCTGTTTGTCAATACTCTATGGTTCACAATTTCCTATGGACATGAAATTCTTTACATACATGCATGCATGCATACATACATATATACATACATACACACACACACACCTGTTTATGGCGACAATCGGGGTCACAGCTTAAAAATGAACCGAATGATGAAATACCTTGGATCAGCCTTAAAATTTGAGGGTGCATATATGATACCCCAATTTGAAAGATTTTAGGCAATCTAGAAATGGAGATATCCCCAGTTTGCAAGTATCCCCAATTTACGGGTGTGTATACCTGCCATTATCCCCAATACACAACAAAACATACCCATACACTTTTTTGGAGCAAAATACCTCAGATCGGCCTTAAAATTTAAGGGCGCATATCTGATACCTCAATTTTAACAATTTAAGGCAATCTAGAAATAGGGATATCTGCAGTTTGCGCGGTATCCCCAATTCACGGGTGTGTATACCTACCATTATTGCTGATTCACACCAAAAACATACACAAACATACATACATACATACATACATACATACATACATACATACATACATACATACATACATACATAAATACACACATACATACATACATAAGGTCAAGTACTGTGTAGCACTTATGAAGTAGGTAGGTAAAAAAAGAAGTAGTAAATAGTGCTAAAAGTTTGTGAAACATTCCACGTTTTGGGTTTAAACCCTTCATCAGGTGGCAAAAATGCAACTGATTGTTGACACGGCCAAACGTACAAACATACACACATACATACACATACATACATACATACATACATACACATACATACACACATACATACATACATACATACATACATACATACATACATACATACATACATGCCCCTAACCAGTGTTTCGAAATAAGGAAATAAAACTGATAGTCTAGGGAAGAACACCCAGAAACTTCTGACCATTTGCCCCCAAAATTAGTCTTCAGAGACTGATGTTTACTAGAACAGGACATCAAGGTTAGCTCCAGCTGCAAAATGTTAGGGGGGAGTTCCACCCTTAACATAATATTTTAGGGGCGGGGGTGCGGGCATTCCAACCATGTGAAATATTTGCAAAATTAGAAACAGTATGATGTATCAGTCTATGGTGCAAACTTGCAAACCAACCTCCCTTTTCCTCAATTTTTATTTTGCTTAGCCACAGGCCTATATCATGCCCAAGTAACCCACAGCCTAATAATTAGTAACCTTAACCATAATCTACATCTTGACTTGCAGTGATCGATTATCAATAAAGGCACATCTACTGAATTGTAGTTCCAATAGCTGAAGATCTGCACAGGGCTGTACTGGCTTCAATTCAAATTCACCTATTATGATGTGGTCCCCTATGCAGAAAGTGTGTCAAAGCAGCCACCAAATAAACTTGATACAGCTACCAAATCATAACAATTCAGCAACTTTATCAAGTAGCCTCATGGCTTTTCTTATGACTGATGATAATGAGCAACTTTGTGTGCTTTAATATCCCACGATTGTTGTCCCAAAATTTGAGCCTACTGCATGAACACTCTGATAGAGTTACAAGTTACATTTTTACTGTAACACACACTACATACTGTATGCAATGCCAGTCTTATGGTCAAAATATCTCTGTCAAACTGAAAGGCATCCAAACTGAGGGACCTACCTTTCATAAAATAATTATGAGGTATGTGTAAATGACTCAAACTAAGCCTCTCATAATATTTTCAACACCTTTACTTCAAAACTTTTCTTGCACAATCCCCTTTCATTCACAGACCCAGACTAGCTCAAACACTATCCTAATGAATTTACGTATGGAGATACATCCAACCTACCCCAGCATCATGATTGTGTGTAACATTATGATCGGAGAGACTACTGTACATTGTGAAATGTATGGTATCAAACGCTCAAAGCACTGCATACAACATGACAGTTAATGTTATGGCCAACAGAACTAACAACGCAATAAAGTTGACAGGGTTTTTGAATGGCAAGTGTGTGGAGCATAGTTAAGTCAACGCATCACTGTGTTGACTCAATGTGTACTGCAATTATCATTCCAACAAACAAGTGTACGCATGTTAGTATGGATGAGATATGAATGGAATGATGGTAGCCCCATGGAAAACTAGTACAGATAACCAGAATGCAAAAATGCATTTTCGTTTCGATGATATATGTTCTATTCCAAATAATGCCATGATGTCCCATATCTTTCAGTCACTGGTCAAGTGCTATCTTAACATGTTGGAAAAATACAGTTTTACATTCATATTTGATCTTGGGAATTCTTGGGAAATTTGCATTTTGACCTCTGGGACCCCAGATGACAATCTTGGGAATTCTTGAGAAATTTTGCTTCTTGACCCTGGTGAACCCCATATGACTTTTGACCTCCACCAAAAACAAAAGCATTCATCTTCACACCATAATGCATCCACATACTATGTATGACATCTATCCAAGCTTCCTACCTGGAGATATCATGTTAACAAGGTTTTCAGTGTTTGACACCTTGTCACCCCAGATGACCTTTGACCTCCACCAAAAATGATAGGGTTCATCCTCTGACCATAACGCATCCACATATCATGTATGAAATCTATCCAGGCTTCCTACGTGGAGATATCATGTTCACAAGGTTTTCAGTGTTTGACCCACCACGACCGCAGATGACCTTTGACCTCCACCAACAACGATAGGTTCATCTTCTCACCATAACACATCCACATACCACATATAGAATCTATCCAAGCTTCCTACCTGGAGATATCCTGTTAACAAGGTTTGACCCCCAATGACCCCGAATGACGTTTGACCTCCACCAAAAATTATGTTCCTCTTACCATAATGCATCTACATGCTAGTATGAAATCTATCTAAGCTTCGTAACTTGAGATATCGTGTTAACAAGGTTATCAAGGTTTGACCCTCGGTGGCCCCAGATGACCTTTGACCTCCACTAAAAATGATAGGGTTCTCCCTCTTACCATAATACATCTACATACTAAGTATGAAATCTATCCAAGCTTTCTATCTTGAGATATCATGTTAAAAAGGTTTTCAGGGTTTGACCCCTGATGACCCCAGATAACCTTTGACCTCCACCAAAAACAACTGGGTCATTCCTCTTACCATAATGCATCTACATACTAAGTATGAAATGTATCCAAGCTTCCTACCTTGACATGTCGTGTTAACAAGGTTTTCAGGGTTTGACCCCTGGTGACCCCAGATGACCTCTGACCTCCACCAAAAACAATAGGGTTCTTCCCCTTACCATAATGCATCTACAAACTACGTATAAAATTTATCCAAGCTTCCTACCTCAAGATATCATGTTAACAAGGTTTTCAGAATTTGGCCCCCAGTGACCCCAAATGACCTTTGACCTCCACCAAAAACAACAGGGTTCTTCCTCTTATCATAATGCATCTACATACTAAGTATGAAATGTATCCAAGCTTCTTACCTCGACATATCGTGTTAACAAGGTTTTCAGGGTTTGACCCCCAGTGATCCCAGATGACCTTTGACCTCCACCAAAAACAATTGCATTCTTCCCCTTACCATAGCGCATCTACAAACTAAGTATGAAATTTATCCCAGCTTCCTAATGTAAGATATTAAAAGCCTTGCGACTCCACCGTGTAAGATATTGGTAAGGGCCAATCGCTCCTGCAAAGGCTTTGGGGGTAAGCTCCATAAAGAACCAAAGTACAAGACATTTCTGTTGCAATTATTCCATGATTTATTCTCGTGATTAGTGTCGTCGCAATTCAAGTATTTACAGATGATTGGTATGTCGTGATGAATTATACTTAAATTACTGGCTGGCCATACAAAAAGATTTAAGGAGCTACATGCTCCTAAATTAAAAGTGACTACATGCTTCTTCTGAGAGGTCTGCAGCACGAGTGGTGTGGGATAGAAAACTTATGACTAAGGGTAGGAAGTCTACTACTATGGGATAGGTCTCTGATTGGCTGAAAGTACCATGCCATCAACAAGGACCAATCACAGGGGAGGGGGAAACCAGACAGACTAGGTGTCGTGTGCATAGTCTCAAACTTATGTAAATGAGGTATTGCACCATAATCTGCAATCTTACTCAGAAACAGCAATATGGCGGTCAGCATCAATTTATACTGAAGGGCTTATTATATATACTACATGACACTATCTTGAAATATCATGTTAACAAGGTTTTCAGAATTTGACGACTGGTGCCCCAGATGACCTTTGACCTCCACCAAAAACAACAGGCTTCTTTCTCTCAACAGGGGGCATCCATGTACCAAGTTTGAGAACTGTCGGAGTTTCCCTTCTTGAGATATCGTGTGAACGAGCTAATCATCACAAACACACACATACACATGCGCCATCATGAATGCATAGGTTTCTCTTATCATTGAAAGCAAAAAGGTCTCCCCTAATTTCAGAGTCATGACAGGCCTACATAACAGCTTAAAAATACACATGAAGCTGTCACAGTGTAATCCACCTAGAATCTTCAATGCTATCTTTATCACTAGGAGAGTAAGGTATTGTCAGTATTCAGTATAATTATTTTCCTTTCTACAATTTTCACAGTTTAAAGAAAGAATTCCCCCCCAAAATATGCTAACTTCCCCATTTTCTGGGTGAGGATTTTTGTTGGCACATTCCCCATATTTTCCTGTTTTCCCAGTAGAGTGGGAACCCTGATACCGTTAATCACTCTCTTCTCACAGGTTCAATAAGTTACTCTATGGTAACGTTTCATGTGTCCCCTGCCATTACAATGCTGATATATATTATTTACCTTCCAATCATTTGGTCCACTATCCTGGCAGACATGATGGACAGGAGTAATGTCCAGGCTGAAAGGGCAGCACAATGGAGTTTATGGACCTCTGGAGAATGTGTAGGGGATGAACCATCCCCTTTAAAATATGACTGGCTAAAGATTTGCTCTAAAGTGTTCATGCTTGCTTTAAGTGTCTGAAAGATAAATGAAGGTTGGAAATGTCATTATCAGCATTTCTAAGATAACGTACCTACATCAACACTTCTAAGATAATGTACACACATTGTAACCTGCAATATGCTGTTTGTAAAACACAAAACAACAATCTTATGGTACTTAGGAGGAGTAAAGGTTTCTTGCAACCTTTTAAGAGTGCCATGGATTTTGAAGCTGGGTTATTCTGATAGTAGCTGATGGTAAGAGCACAAGTATTAAAACAGATGCATGACTAGTAAATTGACCACCTATTGCATCTTTTTCCTTGCCAAAAACCATTAACACTTAAAAACTGGGGAGAAATATCCTGCATTCTGACACTTATCTCTGACATGTTACAGACCTTATTAGGAGTTTCAAGACAATCTGAAATCAAGACATAAACAAGCTATGAATCTGTACTTACTTGTTTCACAGTGACTACTTAACAACCATCTTTTGAAACTAGGAGCGATATCCTGTATTCAAAGATTAATTGGTGGTGTCATTTCAGCCATCTAAATTACTTGTTTAGTGAATACTGTAGTTTAACAACTTGCAAACTTACCTCATAGTCACCAGGAGCTATGAATGAACCTACACCAAGGGCAAAAGCACACTGTAAAAAAAAAAAAGAAAAAAAAAAGTGTCAAGTTACAAATGAGCTTTAAACTTTCTGAACAGAGACCCAAATGTGAAAAAATTATGCATAGACAGCTTGCTTTTATTTGTTTACACACAAAGAATCAGTAGCATGTCTACAATATCTTCCAACTCATATTTTTACTATGAAAGCAAAAGCAATCTTCAAGTGTCTCAATTTGTATTTACTAAATTTATAGGAAAAGGTACTTTAGGATCACTAGTAAATTACTGAATCAAGTTCATACAGAGTATATGATTTTTACATTAACTACAAATCAAATTCATTCTATCAAATACTGAATCAAGTTCATACAGAGTATATGATTTTTACATTAACTACAAATCAAATTCATTCTATCAAATGAGTTTGTATGTATGTAGGAAGAGGAGAGATGCTGCTCTGCCTCTCATTGGTAGAAATCTCTTACAGACAGTCAAGTACACAGTTATGTTTTATATATATTATCCTATACCCCTGATACATGTGACAAGGTTCTGGCAACACATTCAGTACTGACACTGAGAAGAGGTAATAATATCAGGTTTCTATCCAGGCATATATTCAAACCTGGCCAAATTAAACACTTAACTGGCTTCAGCATGGTAACCAATCATCACAAACAATGATTACAAAAGGCTGATGGTTTCCTTTTAGAGGACCTATGTCACTGTGGGCCAGACGTCCAAACTGGGTGCTAAATTTTCAAACCAGAGTCTGCATGATAAAAAATCTGAAATCCAGACTGGGTGTAACAATTAGTTTAAATGGCCTGGCTAGGAACCTGGTTACTGGTACTGGAAACAGCCCAATGGGAGCACATCTTCAGAGTGATTAAAGAAAAAAGTACAAGCTATTGTCCTATTTCCCATGCTATCAAAACTTGGCAGTTAAAGACTGCCATATAAGAAACGGAGGTTGGTACTTTCCTACAATCTATTTCAAAGTCAAAATTAGGCACTCTGAGATGAGCTTTTAAGGAAGACAACCAGTTGAAGTTTGACCATGCAGTCTTATCAACTGGAAACCACCCACTAAACTCACACTTCTCCTTGCTTTAGATGATGCAGATTTATCTTGCAAAAGAGTAAGCAGAACTGGTTTGATTTGATTAAAGACTTCCTCTGTATCACTGCTACCACCAAGCTGAATGAATACCAGTATGGAAAGCATTACAGCTGCTGCTTGCTCCTCTCCTTTACCTGAAGAATAGATAAAAATGTCAGAAAAAATATATTATCTTAAAATTATACATAACGAGAATGGAAAAATGCATTTGAGGTTTCAATGAATTCACTTCAGTACTTTATTTAAAACTACAGAGATTCTAAAATTTTAATGTTCTGAATGCATGCACACACCATTAAGAGAAATTGCTATGATTCTTACCATGAGATTCACACTAACAAGATTTTCAGAATAAGACAAATGATGAGCTGAAATGACTTCCCACCAGGCACAGGAACAACAACAACAACAGAAGCATTTTTGTATTTGATAATGTAAATAAGGCCATTTTTAAGTTTTCTGAGCTTGCAAGCATGAAATATCAGGAGACCTCAGATGGCCTTTGACCTCCATAAAACTTACAGGGTTTTCCTCTCCATACAATGCATCTACATGTGAAGCATGAAAACTTCTGTACTTCCTAGTTGGAAATATCATGTTAACAAGGTTTTCAAAGTTTGACCCTGTAGATTACCTTTAACTTTCACCAAAGACTGAAGGGTTCTTTCTCTTGACATAATGCATCTATATGCTAAGTATGAAGAGTAGCTATGCTTCCTACCATGAGATATCATCTTCACAAGTTTTTCAGTTTTACCTCTGATGGCCCTAGATTACCTTTGACCTCCACCACAGACAAAAGTGCTTTACTTCTTGACATAATGCATCTACATGCAAATTATGGAGAGTATCCATACTTTCTACCTTAAGATATCATCTTAACAAGTTTTTTAGAGTTTGACCACTGATGACCCTAAATGACCTTTGACCTCCACCATAAACTGTGTAGCCTTTACTCTTCATGTAATGCATCTACATGCTATGTATGATGAGTACCCATGCTTCTTTTTTTAATATATCATGTTAACAAGGTTTTCAAAGTTTAACCTCTGATGACCCTACATGACCTTTAACCTTCACTAAAAACAATAGGGTTCTTCCTCTTGACATAATGTGTCTACATGCTAAGTATATAGAGTATCCATACTTCCTATCTTGAGATAGTGTTAACAAGCTTTTCAGAGTTTGACCTCTGGTGAACCCAGATGACCTTTGACCTCTATACCAAAAACAACTGGGTTCTCCCTCTCAATACAGGGCATACACACACTAAGTATGAGAACTGATGGAGTTTCCCTTCTTGAGATATTGTGTTAATGAGCTAAGCATCACAAACACATACACACACACTGTACACACACGCACATACGCCACCCATATGCATATACATGCACACACACCTTCATGAAAGCATAGGTATCTCTTTTCATCAAAGCCAAAAATCCAAATTTCATAACAAGTGTTGAAAGATCATGTCACTTCCACAACAATGTACAGGCCTCCCTATCACAAAACACCCTTTTCATACACATCAAAACATCACTGGTTTGTTTCACAAATGTCACAACAAATAGGACTGTACTGAAACACTGCCCTCACCTTAGCTTTACAATGACATTGATGCCATCAAAACATTTTTTTACGAACAAACAGGATGAAGAATATAACCAAGAAGTATCAATAGAACACTGCTTTAAAAGTAATTTCTTTTGTACTACAATAATAATACATATATCTCCTGGGCCCTGTTTCATCAACTGTTCAGATGGATCTTAAGTTTGATCTCAATAGGACGATTGCAATGACAGATCAATCTCAAGATCGATCTCAACTCTTTATGAAACAGGACCCACCTAATGACAAGTCTTACCTCTTTTAATGCACCTTTCTATACAATCTGTAAGAGTAGCTTTCCGTTTCTCCACAAATTCTGGCAAGAACTTCTTTGCAAATGCCGCACGAAGTCCTTCTAAACATGTCTTTCTTCCTGACGCACTAAATAAGATAATATGAAAGTTTAAGGTAACTTGACATCAGTATGTGATACTAAGGAGGCTCGTTTCTATAGGAACAAGGGCAAACAACAAAATTTAGAAGAATAATTTCTCTTGTTTAAGGATGGGAAGCACAGGGTGAAGTGTCTGTGGTTCCTGCTGCGTAACCAGCTTATTAAGGAAGCTCAAATCAGTGTTGGAAATATTTGCTGAAGTTTCCTTCTTTCAAACAAGGAATTTTTGCAGATGCTAAGTCAATGAAACAAGCAAAACTGTACACAGACCGTGTTGGGATGGTCTCATTCTCTCTTGACGGGGCTCATTGAATTGGTTCATGAATTTCATGATTTTTATCACACTTGTTGAGTATTATTCACATCTTGATGGTAAATGGTCAAACTATGAGATTCTGAACATCTAACACAACTAAAACAACAATGACATTAATAAATGATTAAAATCATTAATTACAAATTTGTGACCAGACACTTTTCACCATTGTATGCAACCCCTGTTCAAATAAAACCAATGAGTGAAGCTACACCAACTTGACTGACTGGCTCTCAACTCCTCTTACGAACAACTGTTGTGATAGTGGCTTCAGTTTAAATACATGATGTATTTTTCCAGAGAGGCTGGTCTCTCAAGGATTTGGATGAGTACCAGGCACCACAAGCTCTTAAGCCCATAAAAACTACAATTTTTCACATTTTTTGGTAACTATAAGAAGTGATTAATGGCTAATGAAGCTACTTAGAAACATTGTCATGCAATAATTTCCTTCAAACTCATCACAAAATATTCAGTATCAAGTCAATGAGCCCCTTTAAAGTGCAGTCTCAGTCCAGAATTACAAAACTATATGTTACACAGATTGACAAATGATCTAAGTCAAACTCCCATCTTCACAGGACATTCCTAGGCTAAGATGTAAAATGTTGTCTTTTCACTCAATTGAAGATGGTAGATTGCACAATCACTAATTTGTGATGCCACCCTTGTACTACTTGGATAACAATCTGTATTTGTTTTGCTAATGCCTTTACACTTTGTCTCAAAATGGCATCACTGTTTAGCAAATGACTGCCCATACTTACAGTCTCCTTACTACATGCTACATATGCAAGAAGTCAGTTATAATTCCAGGGTCATGCAAACATTACTATTTCAAAAGTGAAACAAAAGCAGGTAAGTGGTTTGTAAAAAGACTTAAAAAATTATTGTGCAATTGATCACTTTAAATTAAGTGAATAAATTCCACCATTTTGAATCTCAGCATCTAAATAAGCTATGATGATGGAGTTGGAACAACAAGACTCATGTTTCAACCTCTTCAATACTCATGCTAGTTTTAACTTAAAGGTACATGGACATGTCCAAAAGAACTGTGTTACTCAACAGTGATAAATTAAGGTCCCCTGATGAAAAAGCTGGAATTATTTCCATTTGTTATCCCTTTAAGATGTAACTCTTCAAAGTTTGACCATTTCTGAGATTTCTTACTAGCTAAGCAAAAATTATGATGTGGAGTGTAACAGTGTGTATATCTCTTTTGTTAATCCTTTCTAAATTACCTGTAAATTACTTATTGGCTAGTTTCCAGTTTAGTGTACAAAGAACATTTTCAAAGAAGTCTTGACAGCTTCTTCCAAAACAAACTTGGAATGAAGTTTTTACAAACAAAGAATGACATAATACATATCTCATGAGTCCCTCTTTCTACTTCACAAATCTGCATTTGTAACTCATATTCATTCATGATGTATGTGAAAAAAACCAGTAATTTCCTTGTAAGATGGTCAATATCTGATCTTTAATTGAGACTGCATCTTTTTTAATGTTTTTAATGCTTTTATATCAAACAGCAGGTATGACATTAACATGTCCACTTTAAGATACACTTTATATAACTGTGCCTTGGAAAGCAGTCGGTTAGCAAACAAACTCAACATTTACTAGTTAGAACTTGGATTCTTTCCAATGGTAAGATCAGTTCAAATATGGAAAATCACAGATTGTCCATGGGTGCAAGACCCACCAGGCCAAGACCTGTGTGTGTTGGGATAAAATTATCCCAAGTCTGTGTGCTGGTCAGGCTTCCTTGCTCAAATATCCTGCCTTTTTCCCCTTGAGTGTAGAAAAGCTGCCCCCTTGAGTGTAGAACAAAGCTATAGTTTCAAGATACTTCAAAGATATTCCAGTGACTTGCTTGTGGTAGTAATGTAAGGAGGTATCTGTAAGGGCACCAAAACACAAATAGGATGGACAAGCAGCCTTTAAGGTCATTATTGTATTGTCGCCTTTGTCTTCATAATATTTGAGAGGCATTTTGCCCCATGGTGCAGTAGAATAAATTTGGCAGATCTTGTCTCCACTACATCCACTCATTTTGAGCCATAATTACTGTACTTTGGTATCAGATAGTGCAGCCACTGTGTGTTCTATACAAATGTTATACGAGTGTTACATGGACAAGACCAACTAAAGGTCAAAACATTCAAGTTTGCAATACAACTTGCAATATAATGCACTTTTAGTACATAGCTGTTATGCTTTACTGTACAATGTACCCATGTGGACTGTAGATACTCCTGAATGTGTAAGGTACTATCACCTTTTCTATTCTTACTGAGCCATGTACAGTACATGTATGTCACCCTTCACAGGTATGTACAGGACACTTTATGCCGGGGGGGGGGGGGGGGGGTAGAAGGTGAAACGGTCTGAGAGTCTCTAGCAAACAGACAAAACTGCCTGCATTTTTCCAATGACTGGCAAGAGAAACTGATTTTGTTACATCTCTGGCTCATACCCTTATGTGCTAGGCTTGCAAATATGATCTGTGCAATGTGTAGGAAAACTACACCGAAACAGGCAACGCAAATTGTCAGTTACCTCTTTTGTGTGGTTCCATCAATCAGTTCCTCAATCTTATCCTCCAGATGGTTTTGTTCAGAAGTATCATCTTCATCATCATTTAATCCAAGGTTTGCAGCAGCTGGAGCAAAAAACAGAAAAGAACTAGCACACGTGTATACTGTGAAATAGATCACTGAACAATTTGGTGTTCAAATTTTAGTTAATCAATTTGTAATTTCTATCCAGCACTATTGAAACTCTTGGTAAAGTAATTCTTGGTTCATTCATATGAAAAACTGCTACACCCTGCAGTGATTCAGCACTTTTAACCAGCTTAATAGCCTTGTGTAGCAAAATGCATTGTAATAACAGATAAATTATGTTCTGCAGTTATAGAAGGATTATAGCCTTCTTAATCAAGTGATGTTACTAAATTTCTTCATTTTTAAAGGTTATATCAGGGGGAGGGGGACTTTCCTTTAATGGCATTCTTAGTCGCCAGATGTAACTACATTCTTCATTGTAGGTTATACTGGAGAAAACTATCCTCTGTCACTGTCAGTGAAGAAGTCACTGTTCTATACATGTACATACCACAATCCTTTGTATAGATGGAAGAGAAAATATTCAACAGGAAATGCAAATTTTCATTCCTCACAAACAACAACTGCATGCACATTCTAAAGTGTTTTAAAAATAGCCTGACATAGCACACAATGAATTTTTATCTTTCTCCTCTTTGATCACATATGACACTACAGTATCATACAGCAGTACTTATGGCAAGCAATAATATCATGTGACAAAATCATTTCAAAAGGTAACCAAACATATGGATGCAGCCTGACAATGAATTGTCCTGGGTTCAGGTTGAATTTTGGATGTCCTTGCCTACAGAACTGGATATAGACTCCTTTGATCAGTGGGACATACCTACCTAAGGTTGGTGAGTGAAACAAGAAATAGCTTAAATAGTTTCCCCTGCCAAGCAGGGTATGAATGGCCCAGAACATGTTCACTCAGTTGCATTCCACATTAAACCAAGTTACTGTCTGTATGCAACAGGACCATTGACCATAGACCCTTTTCCAAGTAGCAATTACAAAGGATTATGGGCTAAAGTTTTGGTATGCATATTTTTTTGTCCACAGTAAAATGCCACTGACAAAAATGATGCACACCAACACTATCCCATAATTCTTTGTAATTTTGAAAAGTGTCTATTGAGATGCAAAAGATTCCGTGAGAAAAACACAATAATGTAAGTGTTACCTTCTTCTATACTGTCCAACTCTGATAAATGACTACTGGTAACACTGGCTGTCTCCAGGTCAGTATTGTCTGTCTCATTGCCCTCACTGGCAGTCAGCCCTCCTACAGCCCCTCCTGGGCTGCGCTTTGGACCTGACAACAAAGTCAAATGCACACAGATTATTTCCTTTCCATTTAAATGTACATGTACTTACAGGGGTGGCAAAAGTGACTGTTTTACAATCACTTTATTTCATGCTACTTGGTAAATTTGTGCCAAACCATGGAATGTCTTTAATGATGAATGACTTTACTGTTCAGTAAAGGTATGCAGAACTTATGAAAAAAAAAAATGTCACATAAAGGAATTTAAAATGACCAAATGTGCAGCAATAGGGCTCCACCCTCTATGCAGGTCATAATCTGGAAACTGAAAACAAAAATAAATACAATTCATAATGACTTGCTTATTTAAAGTCAAAGTAAATTTTGAACCACTGCAATTTTACAAAACTGCTCAAGCATTGCTTCACGGACATACTGGTTCTTCCCATGAAGAAACTGTCACTTCCATTCACTTTATTTCAATCAATGCACAAATACACAAAAAATACAGATACCTGTAACAATTACAGTGTGGTACTGTAAGACTAACAATGCATGCAGTCAGCAGAAAGTACAGTCATAACAAAAGATTGTAGGAAATTATAAATGAATACATAAGAGCAAAAACTGAGGAGTTTCCAAGGAAAGTTCTAAGATACAACTTGTGAGGAAGGAAACCAATAAGACACAGTTCAATCACAGGCAAAAATTAAGATCAAACAGAAAAACACCAAGTACATGATGAGATATAACACCAATTGCTTATCTCCCCACGCAGCTGAGATAAAACAACCCCCACCCCCACTACACCCTACAAAGTAGACTTAAAACAAAGACTAACTTTAGATATGATAAGAAATTAGCTCCTGTTTGTTAAAGCAGGTGTAAGAGGATGACTCTTTCAAATTTTCATTATATAAGTTAATTCCACATGTTCAGGCCTGAGAACCAGATACAGTAAAATAGTGGCAAGAGGTCATATGTTTGAGAAGTACATTAAAATGGTTATTTTGTTTGGTGCTATTGCTGTTAATAGAGTTACTGACTGTGAATAGATAATGGAAACAGTTGGGAAGAAGCCTATAACTGTACAGTTCTGATAAATGAAACAATTGATTTGGAGTCTGCTGATGACTAGGACTTTCAAGGTATCCAGAGAAGAAAAGATTGAGTTGCTCCTGGCATTACTATTTGTATGAGCAATATAATGAAGTTCATGGCTCTTTTTTGTAGCAACATGGGTTTTTGCAAAAGTGATGAGTAATTATTTCCCAAGACGATGAGTAGCCTAAAATACAGTAAAATAATAGTATTATAAATTGAAAGAAGTATATCAATAGGAAGGCAATATCTCAGTTACAGTAGTTGAACAATATTCCTACAGTACTCCTCCGGATATCTTACTTGAAATTTAGTCAATATGAGGTTCCCAGCTTGAATGCTTATCTATTAGAATTCCCAAAACTTAGCATGCACAGAAAATGGAATGAGATACAGTAGGTCTTAACTAAAATACCTTGATACTGTGGGGGCACAATTTTATTATGAGAAGAAAACATCACCAAGCAGTTTTTTTACATGCTTATTAACCTAAAACCACAGAGAAATATTTTTCAGTTCTTGCACAACTGTGGAAATAATATTAGCGGGATTATCATCAGAATAAAAAAGTCATCAGCATGAGTTACAATCATTGTAAGCTTCTTGCTAGAATGATGAACATCATTAACATACAGTATATTAAAAACGAAAGAGGACCAAGAATGGAACCCACAGAGTAATGTCTTACACACTGAAGAGTGGTTACTGTTAACTAACAAATCAATAGCAATTGCAGAGATAATTACTGCATATAACCAAGTACGAGGAACCCTCCTAATACCATAATTGTTTAGTTTACTTAACAGAAATTTCATAGTCCAAAGTGTCAAAAGCCTAAGTTACTGTAGATCCAAGAAAGTACCATTGACATACTGTAATGCCTCTTCTCAAATGCATCAGTAAGTGGGTGAGGAAGGAAAACAAGAGCTTGAGAAGCTGATTTTCCAATCAGGAACTTATCCTGACCTTATTGCACAGCACATCTAACATTACATATTAACATAATATACACTGTAGCAGGTTAAAGGGCAAAGGAGGGCTAAGACCTCATAAGATAACCTGAAGTCCAAACCCCTTTACTAAAACAAACAACAAGCCCAACACCAAGCGAGCAAGCCCAGTATACTGTAATACGTAACATTCTATTACAGTCATGGAAGGACTTGTCAATGTTAACTTTAAAGCATTGCACTGATGTGGAGTTAACTACCCACTCAGCAGACTATTCCACTCAATGACAACTCTACAAGAGAAGCTGAACCTTGTAATGCCAAGCTGCCAAGCCAAAAGACTTCACTAACTTCTTACAATGGCCTAGAACCTGAAACTTACTGAACTTTAACCTGTTAATTACCTGTAGCAACAAGACAACAAAGGATTCCTTTCAGAGAGAAATTTGTAAACCAGGAGCATGTCCTCCCTAATCCTTCTTAACTCCAGGGTGGTAAGCCCCAGATCCTGGAATATGATATTGGTAGATTTCTTACTTCAGGTACATAAGACAGGTGGATCTCCTCTGAACTTACACTACAAGAGACTTGTCCTTTTCATAGAAGGGACTCCAAGCTTGAGCAGTTAAGTCAAGATGGCGTCTTACCGACTGCTAATAAATTCAAATTTAGTATAATTTCTTTAGTTAAAACAACTGAAATTCCTCTTGATCAATCACCCTACTAGCCCTAGCAGCTAGTGTTGAGTTGATTATTGGTGGGTGTAATCAGTATCGGCTGCATATGGGTGTTGGCAAAATTGGCAGTTTGCACTGAAAACAGCAACCAGTATCTCGAAATAGATTTCTAAACTCCCCTCACATTACTGCAAGTTTTATGAGCATAGATTTGTGAGTACAAAATTGTGACTTGAAACGATCCATTTTTCCAGAATTTTCTTCAGTGAAACCCTAGACTAGGTCTAAGCCTAAACCTTAGAGAATGATGCCAGAGGAGAAGCTGTTATCAAGGTTTTCAAAAGCTGGCATCGTGGGGTCGTTTTACATGTGCAAGTAATATTGTGGAGCTTGCATAGTCTAAGCTCTGTTCATCATACCCATCATTACTAGCGTTAGGCCTACCATGTATAATTCCCGCCGATTTGTTCTTTGCACACTTCTCACAATTCCTTTAAATTAAGCACCTGTAGGATACTTCAAGCATCTTGTGCCCAAAACTTACTGTAACTTTTAAGTTTGAAAGATTCTCCAAAGAAATCATAGTAACTTTTGTCCCAAATAAATTCCAAAATCAAAATCTTTCTACAAACATTTCTGTTCAAATGTCCCACGGCCCGCTTGGGCATTTGTTTATTAACTGGTTGTCCTAAATATGTTGCTCATGTGCCTTGTAGAAAAAACATACTAAATACTGTACAGTATGTACTGACAATGACAGTGTGGCCTCTCAGTACACACACGCTCTACTGTGCAATGCATGTGCTTACAGTACAAGTTAGCAACCTTTTTGGCTTCATGGGCAACTAACTGCCAAAAAGTTTCAATAATAAATTCATAGAACATTCCATTCCACTTTGGGAAGGATGTAATTTGGAATAGTCACATGAAATAAGTCATATAATTTAATGTTTTTCGTATTTATTTCACTTGAGATTTAAAGGCTGTTGCGTAACAAATAATACGTTTTTTTATAATGATGAGCTGTTGAGCTTGTATGGAATTAGCATTCATGATGATTTTCAATTTCGCAACCCCCTCTGAGTGAACGATAGTGTGTGATCTTTATAGTGATTACATGCAAGAATTACTGCAAAGGCAAGCCCAGACTTTTACTAATGTACATACTGTACCTGTGCAACATTCAGTACTGTACAGTGACAGGACCCTGGCACATGTAACATACTGTACACAGCACAAGGCCAATGTCATTTTGAATATTAAAATAGCATACTAGGTGTTTAAGTACAGTAGGATTCATGTACAGTACGTAATCATCTATGGCTAGATGGGATTAAACCGTGTTGTGTTGCAATTTGCACTGCAATGGGAATTATGTAATTATACACAATGATTGAATGGCCACAGCATCTTTAAGAGATTTGTCTGTGAGTTGTGATGGTGATTTTTAGCAGGAATTTTAACAAATGTGTTAAGCCTACTGTAAGCTACAGGCAGTTTAAGCGAAGCAGAAACTCTGCAAGTACATAGTTGGATCAGGGTACCGTAGGAATTAAGAAATGCCCCGCGAGGGCTATTTTCCATCTGAAAGGGTAAAAAAACGCCCTCGTGCATGTGTTCACAGGGGCTATTTTGTCATTCACAAGGGCTCTTTTTCTAATATCTGTAAAAAGAAGTAACCAAGTACAAGACAATGAATATGGTTCGTCGTTTTTGCAATACTTAAACTGTACAAAATATTTACGATGTGTGAGCTACATGTAGAATTGGTCAGCAGTAATTGCTTATCAATGTTTGAATTGATTAGCAATTGCCCCATCTTTATTATAGCAACTATTAAAATCAACTTCTGTTCTTCAAATGAGCTGTATTATTCGCTTGTTTTCATATGTCTCGTTTAAATGGTTAACGACGAACGATTGGCCGTTAAAACAGTGCCCACTTCAACCAAACCTTTAAACAGATTTGCCTCGGAAGTTTAGCATTTTTTTGTCCCCATGTTTTGCTTTGATATCTTTTCATTAAAAAAGATGTCTATACGCCAATTCAATGACGAACTACAGCTTTGAAGATAAAATGCTGGTGTCTCTCAAGTGTGATTGTGAATTGGTTCTCCCCTACTCACAGTCCTATTAATCCCCCAAAACAAAATGCAGTTTAGTTGGTTTGTACTGTTACTTTCTCAGTTCAGACAGTAATCGTACATAGCTGAGTCTCTCACAGAATTAGAACGAGTGAAACAAACATACTTAAGAAGCCTGCAATATTTGAATGCAGTCACTTGGCTATTTCACACGATCCTACCGTGTATTACCTATACACAAATAGAGTATACATGTTTGTTTTGTTAGTTTCATACAGCAGTATGTACAGTATTGCATGCACACACTACATACCCCTACGTAAATATTTGTTCAATTCAGGCATGCTGTGCGCATATTAATGGAACTGTGGTACAAGCAGCTCACTGGGGGCTACTTTTCAGACATTGTATATTGCGTAAAATATAAAAGTACATCCCACACTTTTTTGAAACATCAATGTGCACGTTATATATAAAAACACCCACTGTTACCACTTCAAACTACAAGGTATCAACAGGAAAATTAGCGATACAAATAGGTGTACACTATGGGTGTTTGCATACAAATACAGACTGACACAGGCACTGACTTTATCATTCTTTATCGTGCTTTCATCGTTCTTTTCACTTGAACAGAAGTACAGAACACGGACATGGATTACACGCATACAGCGAGCGCAGTTAGTTGAGTCACATTTTGAGAAGACGGGCGAAGGTGGATGATTTTATGGCTTCAGCTTCAAACAATACGGCAATTATTACATGCTGCCCTTACCAGAACAGATACAACTAAGGCAGAGCCTGAAAAATATTGGTTGGTAATATTTTCGAAGCTCTATTGGAATTGCTTCACAACTGGGATTTCCTGGGTAGCAATTTGCCATGAGATACTTGCCTATTTTGTCCCTAATTGTGTTTCCTCATTCTCGCAAAACTTGGGGGCGATTTTGGTAACAATAGCATGATATTTTTGCCCGCGTGCTCTTCTTCAAGGGGCGATTTATTAAATTTGCGAGCGAATTGCCAGTCGCCCCAGCTTATTTCCGACCCTGAGTTGGATGTTCCCAAGGACTTGGTAGAATGGCAACTTTACCGATACACCTGATCACTGACACATTGATATTGAAGTCTGAGCTATCGTTAGTACATTCCCTTGGCAATGTGAACACATGGCCTCATACACCGTAGGTCTACCATAATAAACGTACTGTAGCTTGACTTTTCATGTAATGTTTTACTTTGTTAGTGGTATCGGTATCTGGCCTATATCAAGTTTGACTTAAATCCATTATAGGCAAGTTCCGATATCACACTCATCAGCATAGCACTAAGCAACAATTTACTGCATGCTGCCTAGATGGTTTCAGCACGCTGCCTTGATGGTTTGAAGACTGCTTCAAATGGCCTGGGATACTGTAACTATAGCCAGGTCTTTCCGAGGTATTCCCAAAATACAGGCCTTGAGTTTTAGATTTTCCAGGTGTGCTACAAATCACACTCCTCAGGAAATTAAGGAGGTGGTAGGTATGCTGTTTTATGAAACTTTATTTACCTAAGTTCCCATTCTTTATCTAGGTGTGAAAAATTGCACTTCTCACAGTGATTTGAGGCGAGCGATGGTGTGCAACCGCACTTGCATGCCTCAAAATTCAAGGCCTAAAAATCTGGATGGAGCATTTCATCATGCCTCCCCCCCACCCCCACCCCCACTCCAAATAAAAAGCTCATCATCATGGAAATTGGCATCTAGTTCTGCCCAAATCTATGAGACCAGCCAAAATGTGGCTTGCACTGGCACCTGGCCCAAGCCTACATAATGAAGGCTTGTCTCATGTGATTTTCTTTTGGCTTACAGTATTTCTATTGTTTGTGTATCAACCATTATCATGTGTGGAAGTGACTGTAACAGAGTATAAAAGCTGCTAGTCTACTTTAACTGCAAAAGCAGAGTCTGATATCCCTAGGCCTAGTTTTCACATACACTTTGTTCCCTGAACTTGGCCTAGTAAAACTATGAGGTAGGCCTACCCAATTTTTGACCGCATATTACTGTGAGATTAACATGTGTCAGGACCGTTGCTGCAGTGATTGTTGCTACATATACTGTTGTATGCCCGTGTATGAATGTAACCATACCATTTGACCATGCCACGAGCCCACAAGTGAACAACAATGGGTGTGACATATTTAGCATGCAATGGTGTGAACATCCTGTAGGGTAACAAGATTACAAGCAGCTTTTAAATTGTTTGTAAAAACAATACTAGATCACTTGTTAAATCATTGCATTTGGACATACATAATTAGGACACTAAATGTAAGTATTCATTTTAATCAAGATTTCTTGAACATATAATGGATGTATACAGACAAAGGAGTATTTATGACTGAGCAAAATTCAAGACCAGTCAAAAGTTTATTTATGATGAGGAAGCCCAGTTTTGCAATGGCATGTATTGCTCACCTACTGTACTATGGGAATCCCAAAGTGACCCATCTACTAGGTCAGCAGACTGTCAGGCTAGGTCTGATGCTGCTGTGAAATCAAAATGAAAATTTCTGCCAATTTGCAAGTTCATTTTCCATTGTTTTGGAGGCTGGCAATTCCATTTACTACAGCATGCAGTATTTCTTGGATGTTCTGGGCCTTGATTCGACTTGAACTGACTTCGAGAAGTATGTAGTAAAGAGGAAAATTATTTATAACCTCCAAGTTTTTACAAATAATCATGAAAATAGAGAACAAAAATCTGATATTATTACTGTATATTCTCTTATAAATGTCCAGGGGCATTGCATTTTTGAAAATGGGGGCATTTATTTGAGGGAATATTTTACTTAAAAAAAGTGGCTTGCTGCTACAGCCTAAACGAGTGTCTTCAAATGAGCTATGAGTTTCTTAGATGTAGAGGTGAAGGTTAAATGCAGGGCACCTCTTATCCCTAGGCTTCCTCGCAGTGTAAATAACATAACATAACATAACATAACATAACATAACAGGTTAAAGGAGGGCTAAGGCCCCATAAGATGCCCTGAAGTCCATACAGCCTTAACTGAAAACAAAGAACCAACCAACACCAAACGAGCCCAGCACAATTAGATTCTACCACACTTATGGAAGAACTTGTCAATGTTAGCCTTAAAGCAGTGCACAGATGTGGAGTTAACTACCCACTCAGGCAGACTATTCCACTCGTTAACAACTCTATGAGAAAAGCTTAACTTCCTAATGTCAAGCCTTGCAAAACACTTAACCAGCTTCTTACAATGGCCTCGAACCCGAGAATCACATTGAACCTTTAAATAATTGCAAGATGACAACGGATTCCTTTCAGAGAGAAATTTGTACACCTGAAGCATGTCCCCTCGAATCCTTCTCAACTCCAGGGTGGTAAGCCCAAGATGCTTAAGTCTAACATGATAAGGTAGGTGTCTCACCTCGGGTATAAGGCGAGTGGCTCTCCTCTGAACTTGCTCTAAAAGAAACTTGTCCTTGTAACTGTTTTTGTTATTGTCCCTTTGTTTTAATTAAAAAATCAAAACACCTTTGACTTCTCCCTCCGCAAATGACCACTGAACAACTGTTTCACCTTTCAAATACAGTATTTACAGGGTTTGTTTATTAGAGGGGAGAGTTTATTAGAGAATACATCCTACAGGTACATTAGTTGTGATATGAAATTAATAATCACTTTCTGCTTATAAAAAAGGAAACTTGGGATGGAAAATTCTGTGATGCTTCTCTTACAGAAAAAACCTTACAATATCAAACAAAAATGATGACTCATCGTAATCAATCCATTTCAAACTGCTTTGTACTGACTGTAGCCAAACTGTCAGTACTGCTAGTTTGGCATAGCATACAGTATGCAAGGCTTAAAGGGAAAATGCAGTCACCCCAATCAGAGTTAGTATGCCCCCTCACTTTAGTTCATGAATGGCCTATTTTGATCATGTGACAATGTTTTTGTTGGTGAATTATGAAATTTAGGAGAATTTTTCCTTGCTTTACCTATTGTTTGTAATAGTTATGTTCAAACTGTCCTCAGAGGTGCTTGTAATGCAATATGAGGAGATTTGCAAGAGTTTGCTGATTTTTCAAAGCAAATTTTGGGGCGACTGCCTATTGCCTTTAATGCACTTATCGATTGAATGACGCACCCCACTACCCCCAGGCATGGTCAGTCAAATGTGAGTCATTGACCAGTGACAGTGTGACTCACATGTCCGTCATTGTACAAATATTGTCCTCCACTAGAGTGACAAAGGGGTGAGTCATTTTACCTCAGATGTCAGTCACTTTACTATGGGTTGAGTCATTGTGGGTCATTTGTTATCAATTGTTCAAAGATGACAACCTTCAGCATTGTGCCTCATATACTTGCTTACTTTTGTCAGTCAGTTTGGTGACGCACATGTCAGTCAAAATCGCAAACTGTTCATCAATTTGGTGACTGAGGGGTGTGTCATTTTACACAAATTGTCCATCACAAAAGTGACTGGGGGGTACGTCGATGTACATGTTTTGTCAACACTGTTGTGGACAATGACTGACCATGTCCGGGGGTAGTGGGGTGCTTCATTCAATTGATAAGTGCATAACTCCAAAGTACTTTACAGTATAGCCTATGTAAACTATGAGATCAATGTCTATATCATGTTGCTGATTCAGTGTGAGTACTGACAGTTGCATACATCTCCCTCATCTTACATTTGACTACTTTTGAAAATATTCAGTTAGGCCTGGCTTCTTTCTGTACATGATGTATCAGTGTTTTTACTAGAGAAAAAAGTTTGCGTCCCCGGGACGCAAGTGCTTAAAAAAGTTTGCGTCCCAACTTAGAGAGTTTGCGTCCCATTGGATTCACCGTATGACTATTGTTTGACCAAGTTGTGAGTTGCAACTTGCTTTGTAGCCTATGTCTGTACCAAACCCTGTGCAATTCACTGTAGCCTTCTTGTAGGAGCCAATTATTTTACCAGCTAAAACCATCACTTAAATCAAACTATCAATGATCATCAACTTTAATGGCAAACATGAAGGTGCCTACAACATTTGAATCAGTTGCTTAGAACTTGCATAATGAAGGACAGAGATCGGTATCGCACCATACCTTTAGTTCCTGCAGACAAAAAACCTTTATTGTAGGTACTCCGTACGATAGTTTGCTAGCCGGCCTAATCTCCCTTGATAAATGAACGTCAAAAGACAGCTCATAAACAGCACGCAGCACGTGTGGATCGGGAACATGTAAAAACTAAGGCAGAGAAGTAGCGTGAGAGAAAGTGCTGGAATTTTGAAATACATTTCATTGCTATACAGTATCATACGCAGGTAGATATACGTCAATTGGCTCGACTTTTATGTTACTAGATCTCATAGTTATTGCTTAAATTAAGATGACACGCTTCCATCTAAAGAAGTAAATTTTGGTATTATAGTTAGGTATACATAAACTATGCACATATTTTAACGAAAATAGTATTCTTTGTATCGAATCAATCGCTAAAACTTCATGTTTTTGGTAGAGTTTTATTTTTTGGAAACAAAATTCACTCGTCAGCTGTAGCATCGTACACATTCTTTCAAGGCGGTACCTTGCAACGTGTGCACGCAAAAAATATCTTCTACCCTGTTACTGACTTGAATATTAAGATGATACCGACCTTTACGTTGCTCGTAATTTTTCATTGCTACTCAAAACTATATTGCAAACTTTTTTGCCCCCAAAGTTTCTAAATATATGGCAAAATTGAGCAAAATATTTCCCCATTTTTCTGTTCCCCCTATATGTAATAGTGGAGCGTGCCAGAGTCACGTGCACTGCTTCACCACAACATATCGAACATGCAGAGCCAGGCAACGAACGAACGTTCGTATGTGATAACGACATGCACAGTGTCTGCCGTATCGTGCCGTACATAGTTAACGGTACTGTACGGGTGAAATCTCTGCCCAGGAAGCTGCATCGGAAAGATTTTTGCTGTCAAGTCTGTCATTACCACGAAGGAACAGTTTGCACAGTACGTAGTAGATTTTTGATAAGAGTAACAAGAAAGCAATTTACGCGAACTTTGAACAACTTGACAGTGCAGAAGTTGCAGGGACAAACTTATCGTTATTTTTTGTTACGATAGCAATGATGCACACGTTACGGCACACTGGACACAAAGCCACAGTAGGTAATGATAGGACTGATCGCACATTACAAGTTAACGGCACTCAAAGTATAGTGACATGACCTAATAAGGCCACTTTCGAATGTCGTGCATCGATACAGTCAACAAAGCGCGTCAAAACTGCTGTCACAATCAGTGTGTCAATTTTTGATGCAGCACGCGCATATAGCAAACTCCCTTGCTAATGCGCATGAACCTGTTTTTCAAGCACTTGCATGCCAAGATATGCAACTCAAATTGAACGCACAAACTGCCTACACTGAACCTGTACATACAGCTTGTACAAAAATTGTAAACAGCGCCCGCTGGCCTTATTAGGTTACTTCTGATTTTAGGTCTGAGCTGGAAATGCTGAACTTGTCGTAATGGCATCTCTTGAAAGGAAACATCTGTGGTAAAGATTTATAGCTCTCAAATAAGGTCAAGTCCGCCAAAACTTTTTCAGGTACAAACAGATTCACATTCTTTTGTCTTGTTTTTTAAAAACGAAAACTTTCTTAGAGTGGCCTTGTTAGGCTGTGCCATCATATATGGTCAAATCAAGTATTCTCGTCTGATTTTCAAACTCACGATATTAAGAACCAATGGCACAAATAAAGTAGGCCTAAAATTTAACAAAGCATTGTGATGTATACAGTAGTGTTTATCTGATTGATCCGATCAGAGAAGAGAAGTGGGGCCGATGGGTCGAGTCACGAATTTTACGTGCATACAATGCACTGAACTTCTTAAGTCACATGTTGCAAGGTTTACGGTCAGGGTACCCCGACTGATCATGTTTCGGGTTCTCTACCCGGTGCAAACACTAATTTACTGTACATAGTACATACAAGCAATACAGTACGTAACCTCGTGCAGTGACACACGCCCAATCGAGCTGCACTGCTGCAACTTTGCAAGTGGCACATTGCACTGTGATATGATCGCTGAACGAGATCTCGTACTTCACACCACTTACATGCTTGCATCACGGAACAGTACATCTTAACGTTGTTTGTGCTTAAACTGAAAGCAAGGTTTGAAAACGATGCCATTACATCGCGCTGTCTCAAAAGTGAAAAGAAAACAGTCTTACTCAAGTTACTTGTGCATACATTGCATTGCAGTCATTATTGGCTGTATTTGCATGGGTTAGGTGGTAAGTTAAGTGTCAGGCAAAAGCCGCAAAAAATCTTGCGTCCCGCGGACGCAGTGCAGCAGCACATTTTGCGTCCCTACAAAATTTCTTGCGTCCCGGACGCTAAATCCTGCGTTTGTAAAAATGCTGTGTATATACCATTAGGCTGAGGCCCTAGGCTATGTGTATCATCCATACTGTTCTGTAGGCTCCTACATTTTTGGTGTGTTCCTGCTGCTCACACTTTAGATGTTGGAAAGATGCAAAACACTGGAAAAGCTTTCAGCCTTGCTGAGTTAGGCCAACAGCTGGTTCAAGCAACATTCAATTCAGCCATGACAGACTTTGTGGGCTATAGTATAGGCTAGTGGGTCCAGAATGTCAGAATCTGTGGGCAGTGCCAGGCTAAAGTTACTCATACCATATTCGAATCTTACCCTAGCCTAGCCTACTTGTTTACTAAGTTACACGACTAGGCTTGTGTGTTCTTAAAACACACCAAATGAACGACATAACAAAAGGCAAGGCTGACACAGGCTAACTAGGTTACAATATATGCAGGAACGATTCGAAGTGGACAACTTTCAATGCATCACTCTTGCCTTGGATACCGTAGGCCGGTACTTACTGCAGAACTAATACTATTACATTACTAAGCTGTCCATGTGCACAGTGACCGGAGCCTAACGTACAGTAAGGAACTCAGAAAACAGCTGCGAAGTGCGATGTTACAAGACAATTCTCACTTGTTTTCTTCGGCTTCTTTCGTGGCATCCTCCAAGCGGTTTAAAGTACTCCTGAAATAAGTAACTCTCAAGACGCTAGAATATTTCGTATAGTTCTTGGCAGTTTATCGGTAAAATCTAAAATAGAAGAACACATGTGTAGGGATCGTTGTTTTCTCACGGCGGACATGATTGCCAAATGCACGTAATTTGTAAATCTAGAGCGGATTGTACTGTACTATCAACACATGCTTATTGAATGTGTACGTGTGTGATAAACGGTACAAGCACTACGCATGGCTGCAACGTGACGTATAGAAATAACAACATGACGTCATTCGCCCGATTTTTGAGAAAACTGCTACGTATGTGTCAATCATAATATGGAGCGGCGGTATAATGTAAAAAATAAAAATAATGAATCAGACTGCTCCTAGAAACCGGAGGCTCATCTACCCGAGGAAAAAAAAAAAATGACAGGAATTTCAAGAGTTCCGAAACCCTGCGATATTTCTAACGACGTGCGACTCAAGAAAATGTTCATAGTATGCAGGACTAAGAGGAATAAGTACGACTCGGAAAAACATGAGAAAACTTGGGGAAACTAGGGAGGTGTTTCTTTGGCCAAAGTAACAACTTCCTGGGGGAAAATAAGGTGGCAATAATGTGTCCATTTCACCAGGACCTTCAGAGGTGTGGGATACGCTTGTACCCCAAGAAGAGCGGTATTTCCCCCTGGAAATGTTCCCATTTTTAGTTTGGTTTCCTTCATGATACAACTCACATTATCTGCTTTTGTTCAAGAGTGTCAACAGCATACTTCTCAAAAGTGGAGGGGAGGGGCTGGAGTGTAATTGACCAGAACCTCTTCAAGTGCGAGTCACGAAGCTCTAGAACTGAGGGATACAAGGCTCACTCACGCACGAAGGAAAAAATTTGGAGGCCAGATGATAGTCTGTAATTTGTTTTGAGGCATTTTTCCACGATTTTAATCTATTAAATGGCACTTGCACGAGTTTGATTTTACTAGTCAAATCAGCTATATTATAAGCTATATGAAATCAAACATGTGCCTTTTATTTTCGTTGGGTCAGGCTGGAAAGGGTGAAGGAGGGAACCCTCGATCCTTCGAACAGACCCACATCTAGCTGTAGACGCCCATCATGATGCTTTTGTTTCCTTTGAAATTTAAATGCTCGTATATCACCTTGGAAAGATTTCTGTTTTCTTGCGTAACATGTTGAAAGGACAGGGCGTGTATAGCAGAGTTACTCTGTAATAATCAGTGGCGCGTGGAGGCCTTTGGAGGGAGGGGGGGCACAACCGATGATTCCCATAAGTGGAGGGATGATGTAATGGGAGCGTGTGTCACAAATGCACCAAAGGACTGCAAAACGAGCTCGAAGCGCGAGTTTGGTCGCGTGGGGTCAGCGTTAGCGCCCCTGGCGGGGTCCAGGGGTAGAGGGTCCCCGGTGGGGTCGGGGGGGAGAGCCGGGTGTACAGGGGGCGAAGCCCCGGAAGGTTCTGCAATATTAAGACTGCTGAAAATTGGTTCAAAACTCCATTGATCCGGTCTTACTTTGTTTCCAATTTTGTGAAATTCAATTTTAATGACTGGGAGTACACGTTACTTAGAAGCCAGCTAACGAATTACGAAAATATCCCCATGAAATGATCAATTCTTTTAGTAATTTGCTAGTTTGCCCGATTAAAGAGCTGTTTTTCTCGCCATACGTGAATATAATAGGTAGGGTTATTGCTTTCACCATGCTACTCTTCTTAGTAGAAGGGCTAAAAACTGCGCAGGTGCCAGGATTTGCCCGACAGGGGGCCAAGCTCCCCGACTGGGGGTCAGCAACCTTAAGCCCCGACAAAGGCGATGAGTTGCTAAAAGGACGACAGACAAAAAATTTTCGGCGCGTGATAAGGGGAGAAAAATTTTGACTCTTTTTGCAAAAAAATGAAAATTTGGGGGTGTTATTAAAGAAAATTTGAAAAAAATGTTTTTTTTTTCAAGGAAAAGTAGAAGCCCCCTGCTGGAGCCACACCTGATATGTCATTTGCATTGACCAATTTTATTGCCTAAGGAAAACCTAAAGTGTGGGGGTTAAGGGGGCATTAAGGTTCACTGTAAGAAGCCGCACTGCCGTATTTTATTGCTTTCCAGTGAATTGTTTTCACCAAATGAGAAGTAGGTACTCTTCAAATCAATCTCGTTGCACTTGCGACTGGGTCATCCAGTACACAACTGAGACACATTGTGCATGTATTCAGGGGCGGATTCAGAGGAAGGGGGTCGGCTACGTCCGGACTCGCTCTCAAATTTTTAAATGCACCCTTTTTTAAAGCTGAAATTTTCTTGCACAAGCAATAAGATTGCTTGAGGCTGATAAGTGCAGGTACCAATTCTTTTCCAAGATTCTACAGAATATATGGTCGATTTAATGACCAAAATTTTCGGTGAGCTTTGGGCCCTTTAGAGACCATCGGTTTTATTTTATGTCGAAGTCAAATATCTGAAATGACCGCCTACCAGCTAATCTTGATAAACATAGCTAGTGTGTGCGGTGTTCTCTATAAAATTCAGGAATTTCACCGCCCTCAGTCCAGAAAGGTTTTCCTTGTATTCGTCGTACGTTACCGAAAACTGCAATGAAGGCCTGGCCGTTTTGTCAAAAGACGATGTACAGATTACCATGCATGTTACACTCATAGGGGTCAGTTGCCCCGGCAGTTGATATAATATAGGCCTACTGTCCAGAGGCAATGACAAGAGATTACTCCTTTTGTCACTGAAAGATTTTTCACGTTTCGCACACCATGCAACTCTCCAAGCCAGTTTTCCAGAGACTAAATTAGCACCTGACTTGATACAAGCATTATTATTTTTCCCAACTGGCCTAGGCTATCAATATAAAGTTTCAGTAAATTAACCTATTTTGTAAAAGCTTTGTCTCATGCCCAATCCCGTCACGGTGTCAGTCACATCAGCCACCTCATTCGCCCTCCTCTTCCCATCCCTTAGACGACAACTCCTTCCCTTACACCCAGCCCAAAACGGAATTCCTGGACTATTGATAAGGATTCTAAACATACAACCAGCTCAAAGCTTTGCCAAAGATGGCACCATTTTCAATTTAAGCCACATTATGTAAATGCCACCCTCCCGTTAGAACCTTACCCAATGCTGCAACCCTGCACGGTGTGACAAAGGAAGGATCCGCCCCATTTCCATCTATCCTATGTGCCTTTTTCATGTTGGAGCCCCATCAAAATAGACCCTAGATCCGCCCTGTGTATTCCTAACAGAGAATGGACCAACCACAATCCTTATTTGGTGACGGGTCCAAGAAATTGTTACGGGTTGATTCCTAAAAGAGGGGGCCGTACGGGACCCAAGCCGTCCTCAGCCCGACCAAGGTTAGGACCGAGCTCAGAAAATTTGGCACTCAAAATACCCCAAATTGAAGGAAACCCCACTCTAAAACACAACTGACTGGACTGTGTCTTGTACCATGTGTGGGCCCGGTCGCCAGTTTGAGAGAATATTCGGCATTCCAAATGGCACAGATGTAGGAAAGTGTATTTTAAGCTACTGAGATGAATTTTTCACTACAGATATGCTAGTGACATTCTGTTACCTGCGTATAGCTTACAAGTTTGCCATCACGAACTACCGGGACAAAATCTGGCATCCCCAAATTAAGGTTGCAGCAAGTAGAATTCTAAATTTCTAAAACACAAACTTGCCACTACAACAACTTGTGCGTCTACCTAGACCCGTACTAGGGGGTTGCTATTGGAGTAACAACTCCATGCCTACATCTGTAAAGTGTGTTCGCAGAGAATTTTAGTTTAATTCCTCTGTAATAAGATCTTTACTTGTTGCTCTTCCATGAAATTGTCCACTCCCAGGGCGTGAGAATCAGCAGTGGCGTAGCCAGTTTTCTATGTCGGGAGGGGTGGAGGTGCTGAATCTCCAAATGGGAGGGCTAGACAACAAATCTATTTTTTTTTCAACATATCTCCGATCACCAGTGTGGGGCTCTGAGATTTCGTGGGAAGGCTGGAGTCCCCAAGGCCAAGTTGAGCGCAAGTCAGAGGCCGCCAACAAAGTCAGGGACAAAACACAACGCGCACATAAGAGATTTTTATTGTCATCCTGAATACGACGTAACACAGGAAACTGCACTCTTCACCCTCTTGACGAGTTTTTCACCAGTTTTGCTTTGTTTCATCCTGTATCGTACCTAGCTGGACGATATAGACTGCTTTTACCGGCTAACAAAACTCGTGCGAATCGCGAAAGAAAATGAATAATACTTGGGTTGACGGGCTGGATATCGAAGGATACTTGCCGATGAATCGTGGGCGGGGACGAAGAACTTTAGGTCTACTTGCTCAGTGTTGTACTGAAAATTTAAGAATTACGCAAAATAAGCTGACTTGGTTTGATAATTCTAAGTTTTTGGAGCTTCTTCTGTCTCTTCAATCCCTTTCTCTTTCTCCTTCCCATTACTTTAAATTGGATATGCAATGCGTTATAATTACACCTGATAAACTTGCCGGTTAATGCATTAAGGGGCTGTTTTAGAGTTCCCTGATAAAACATGTATTGAAAATGGTGTATGACAGAGAGTTTCCTTATCTTCAAAATTGCGGTAGCATTTGAAGTGCATGTGCTGATTCCCGCATGCTGAGGTTGTAACAGTGCAAACTTCTTAATGTGCGCAAAGGTGTACTTGAAGTCCGTGCAGGATATCACATAAGGTGAGCACTGTCCACACGAAATGCTAATGCATTGGGTGGCGCCAGATGGGACAATGGGTCATTGGTCCCGTCGGGGAAGGCTGTCCCCTCACCTTCGGGGGAATTTTCCAATTTCGTCGGGAAACCTAAACGGGTACGATAAGTATGTAATCTCCGACGATGACCAGTCGCTCCGACGGTTTTCTTTTTTTCTCTCAAGAAAAGAATATAATTCAATAAAAATAAAAAACCCTAAATTTCAAATCTTCATTAATAGTTACCCAAAATTTGTATAATTTATCATTTTGACGGTTTCATTTTACCATAATGGATCATGTGCTGGCAAGAAAAAGTCCCGTTCGAATGAACTGGTCACAGTTGAGTCCAGTTTAAGTCCAATTGGAATCCAGTTGAGTCCAGTTCAAAATTTAAACTGGACTCGACTGGAATTTTCAGCTGCGCAAGCGTTCCAGTTAGTAGCATATTTTCCCTCTCGTCCCCATAGAGTAGCGCAGCAATTTTCTCAAACGGCGGTCTACGGCCCGGGCCCTCCGGTGGGTCGCGAAGCGCCGTTTTGTGAGTCGCGATGTCGACCAGAAATTAAAATAAGAACTGGATAAGTCTTTACTTTTATCATTATTTTGATACAGTTAATCGAGTCCTCCGATACAGATAGAATTCGATTAGTGTTGAAACTTGAAACTTGTACCGTATAGTTAAGTTATAAATACAACTGAAAGTCCATTTTAGTTAATGTACGGTGAAAGGTGGTACTCGAGTAATGTCAACAATCCGCCAAAGTGGGCCTCGAGTGACAAAAGGTTGAGGAACCTTGGAAAAAAGGATATAGGCCTACAGCGCATGAGTGAATGTCTGGGACGATTTTTGAGGCTTCTAAAAGCTATACGAGACGTAAAAACTCCAGATTTCTAACAGTACTACCTATTTTATCATCCGGAGCGAACCATGGACATTGCCGGGGAGGTTCGTCCGGCCCCTTACTTACGGGCCTGAACCTCTACGATCATCCACCTCCCAGGCGCAGATCAAGAAATTTTCGAGGGGGGAGGGCACGATCGGTAATGTCAATGCAAAACGAGCGCGTTAAGGCCCCTGGCGGGGTCCAGGGGGTGAAACCCCTGGAAGCTCTCCCGATATTGCATATTAAGAGATTCGCCCCCCTGTCAAAACTTCAATACACCGTGTAGGGAACTTAGTGTGTTACTGAGTACTAAAACGATCATTATAAGGCAGGTGTGGGAAATGATGAAAAACTGAATGCAAGAGTTGTTGCTTTTCAATAAATTACCAGGTCTGGTGTAAATTACCAGGTTGTGGTGTGGTTGGTGTAGACTCAGAGAATTTTCTTGAAGATTATTGTGTACGCCCTTCTTTCCACAGCTCTCTGTTTTACCAAGGAGCTGTCAACAGTTTCCTGGTTTAAGATACTGTTTCAACCACGTAAAAATTTGCTTTATGGACTAAATAACAAGTAGTTGCTATCAGTGCTGTGTACTTTCCACACCAAACAAAGCTACTCCTCATGCTGAACAACGTTGTTTCTTCCCAGTTATGCTATCCAAGATCTGTATACACAGGGTCTACGTTGGGACTCTTAACCAGATGTCACAACTTTGGTGGGAAGGGAAAGCAGAAAGGTGCTATGAACAAAACTAGCATTACTATCAGTAGCGAATGATCATTCTAAATGACTGACACAATTTCATTCCACTTCTACTATGACAAAGAATTCTGACATCAAAGGTAAAAGATTAAATGAGAAGAGTTTTAAGTCTTTGAACTGTATTTGTACATACATTCCAGCCCATTAAATACAATCAGTGGGATTAACTTTCATAAATTTCACTCCAATGTATCAATAATTACATACAGTGTAATCCCACATCACTGTTGCAGGCAGGGCTCCCTCATTTGCCTTACTACAATGCCTCCTCTTTGTCCACACATGTATCATGCAAATCAAACCAGACCCATGTCCATGGGGGGGGGGGGGTAGGAGGTATGCATAACTCTCCCTCACAAACACACACCACTCACCACTATAGATTACTACCCAAAGCAGTAGTAATTATACAATGTCCACATTTAGAGTCTCTGAAATTTCCCCCACTCCCTTTTCCCACCTGCAAATTTCTGGGTATGGGACTAGAAACATTAGAAATACAATAACCGAAAATAGTATGTACTATGTTGCTTTGCTGACTACTTTTAATTGACTACAAATTTATCTAAGGCTAAAGGATTTTATCATTACTGGTAAACATATGATATCAAATCTAAAGATGAAAAATACTCTCTATGGAGTTCAAGGATTTTAAAGTTAACTTTGCTTGACTACTGATAGTTTTTTTTTATTGCAGTACTGATTTTATTCCCACAAGCTGAACACTATAAACCTTGAGCACTACAGAAAAAGAAGGAAAGCAAAGGATGAAATGAAAGTAACCCCTTGAAGTCTTAGACTTTCTGCAACTTCCCTGCTTGGCAAATTCAGATACATTTTTTCACAATGTGCTTCCAATAAACTCAATTATAAGTCCAAAATAGCTCATACCAGGGTTGTCAAAGAGATCTAATGATTACTATGATATGAACCTTTTCTTTTGAATTCATATGCAATAATGTAACAAGTAAATGTGGGTTCAATGGAATTATACTGATTTATTGTAAGGGTGAAATATGGCATAAATCTCTTGTAAGAGTGAAATATGGCATGAATCTATTACATTTAAAATGTAACTCATGAAGCAGTACTTAGTGCTATCAGATGTAGTGTAAAAGCACTATAAAAGTTTGACAAACATGCATAATGTGCTAAACTGAGGTATAAACTACACACTCAAACTTTTCACTTTTTGAATGTTTGGGAATCACACCTTTGGGCCATCATCATATAACAGTTAACAAAATCATATGCACATCTGACCACCTACCTCATGCACTCCCCACTCAATTGGCATATGGGGAGGGGGTACCACTTAAGTCCCCCATTTGGCAAAATTTATTCACTTTCAGGCAAACCTGTGTTTACATAGTCACCAGCATTTTGGACAGAAAGCCCCCCCCCCACCCTCCACAGAAAGGAGCCTACCCTACACACTTCAAAAGAAAAGAGAAAAAGAATATGAATCTCAGATGTGAGGTCATGCAAGGAGAATGTCATCAATTTAAACTTTATTATCATAAGGTAGAACTCCAAAAATTGACACAATTTTCTTTTTCATGAAAAAGGACCTATTCATGGAAAATATACCCCAAAATCATCAACCTACCTACATTTTGTATCTATACCTCTTCAAAATATGTGCATGGAATAATTAATTTAGAGAGATTATATTTCAAAGTTCTTCTCTTAAGATGCAATAGGACAACACACTTTTGCACCCTTTAAATAAACAATGAAACAATTGATTAACATCATATTCTCTAGTAACTTTCAGCTGTTACAACCATATTTGAAAGTTCACAAACTATTACACAGATTTTCTCAATTTTTCTCTTTACAAATGAAGTGGATAATGTAACAAAATATATCTGACATACATCTATATAACAACAAAATTTCTTTCCAAACCACACAGAATTATAAACATAAAAGTACAACTTTTTCCTTTTTTTTAAAAAAAAAAAAAAAAAGAAAGAAAACTGTTGGAAACATAAATGTACATCATATTGCTACTCATTATTTTTCATACACATTTCAAAATTTTGCAGAAAAAAAGACAAAATTTATAAACATATGATTTATGCAGTGAATATAGTCATTTCAACGCTGCAAAATATCACACAAAGAAAAATGAAAGCTAAGAGAACCCAAACAGCACGCCTCTCATTTTACACCACAGAAACAAGATTGACGGATGCACCAGGCAAACATTTCTGCAACTTTCTTTCCCAAACCTCCCAATGCAAAAACTTCCTATTTTGTACTGGTAATGAATTTCTGCAAATCAAACTCTAAAGATTAAAGAGCTTATTTTACATCCTGCATATCAGGTTCAAAAGTTGGCCTTATATTCTGTTAAATTGAGACAGAAGCTTGTGTGGTCTTAACTTTTTCATCAAAAAGAAAAACGGAACTATTAGGCAGACTTTAAGGTACAGTATCATTAAGATTCTTTCTTTCAAGTCCGCATTAGTTATTACATACAATTTCATACCAATTTCTTTTCCATGGCAACATTTTCTACTCTCAAAATGCTTCTTTCCCAAAGTAAAGTCATCAAGTGAACAGAAAGTCAAAATACTGAGAATATACAGTTGGAAAAGCAAGTTACATAAATCTGATTGATGCCAATAAAGAAATGAAATAAATAGAAATGTAAACAAACAAATGATAATATTATCAAATGCAACATGTTCCCAAGCTTCAACAAACTAGTGTTTTGTTTATGAGCATTAAGGTGTGGCATTTCAAGCAATGAAACATACCATAGGACCATAGGGGAGATTGAAGGTGAAGCATACCATAAGGCGATAGGAGGTTGAAGGTTACATTCATGTCAACTATAACAGAGTGACTTTTTCATCCAATAAAAAATCCATAGTTCTTTCCATGTAAGCCACCATACTGTAATGTGTAAGAAGAATGTATCTGTGATCAAATCTGTAGAACTGGTTAGCCACCTGATGTGGTGTACATAACTTCCATTTTAGTTGTGGTTGCTTAGCACTGTAAATTAATTTCCTTTCAAGGCTAGAATTACCAAATACTTCAACAGATGCTTTCATAAAAGCGTTATAGATACATCTATCACTATGTCACAGGATTTAATCCTTCTTCTAAAATGAATGATAACAGGAAATGACATTAACATGGAATATTCATTTAAGTAAAGTACAAATTTGCTTAACTGTGTAAACCTACTAAAATATTTCAGAAACAGAAAAGGGTGCCCAGCAGTTTAAACTTGTTAACATATTTAAAACAAAAATGTGGTTTGCAAGGCTTCCTAAAAAGTGAACTGAAATCCATGCTGTTAAAAGTGCACAGCCATTCCTCTACATAAAAAGATGTGTTCAGTATTGTATAATGGTGGATCATGGTTCAATGATGGCGTGCTGGAAGAAAGTAACAAGCCATGGAAACTCTGCATCAGTACCCTCCTATAGGTTAAAGTGTCCTTCCATTTATGTACTGTGTTATAACGTGTACTGCATGATAATGAAGGTGCCAACCACAGTCTCTGGCAAAACTTACACATGTGAAGCTAACATCATGTTTGCAAATGTCAGTCACAAATGATATCAAAGGTTCCCATTCAGGAAAACAAAAATGACTTGGGGTTTTGAATCACCCATTAGGCATTAATATAATATGTACAGGAGAAGCTATGGTTACAGCTGCATAGTCCAACAGCCTACTGAACCTTGCACTGCAGGACTCATGGGCTGTAGCAACAATGGCTGTAGTATCAATGGGATGTAACTGAAGGCCAGTAAGCTAAAGTACCAATGGGCAGTGGGGCCACAGGGCAGTCCCTGTCACAGCTAGGAATATTTTACAGTTACACAGTGAATCAGAGAGTGAACAACCTCCCTACCAAATGTTTAATGTCTGGGTACATCTCTAATGTTTCTACAACTGTTAAGAGTGTAAGCAGTGTAATAGGACACTTTATGTGATGGATTTGGAAAATATGTAAAAATACTAAAGAGCTGTCTTTTTAAGACATTCCTTGCTACAGTGATTGAGGTCTACAAGAAACAGAAACATTTTTAATAGCATCTCTTATGTTGCATACAAACAGGTTGGTATATAAAGAAAATCACCAGGGTAAGGGCTCATTGATAAGTCAGCTGGGATTCTGAATGATTTGTCCATGAACAAATGTTAGCTCTATACCAGTAGCCAATTAGCTGAAAACTAATACAGAAGATATTAGCATTACATACAACTGGTTTTCAAAGGCTATCATACATTGCCTTGTCATAAAACTTCACTTACATTGCAAAATGATATTTCCAGCTAAACAGTTTATGTTTCAAAATTCTGCAAGCTGATCAAGGCCAGAACTGAAAAAAAACTTTGTTCCTCACACCTTATAGCCCTCACACCTTATAGCTTGTGTTGACTAACAGGCATAATTTCAAAGGATATTGGATTTTTTTTTAAATAGATGAAGGTTTTTAAAAATGGTGTTTAGACACTATTTATGACCAATGTTGAGGGATCCCTACAGGGCTGAGGGATTAAGTGTTATGGATACTAAATGTATCATAAACAAGTGAGTGTACCAAAGCAGGAGAGAATGGGCCTTTAACTTTATCAGTCCTGGAAGCACAAGCACTGATGGTTTATACCCTCAGTAGAGCTTACGGTGATACTTCACACAACTGCAACTTGTAACTTGTTACAACTTCTATACCAGCCACATTTCTTCCAACTCAAACAATGGGACATATTTTTTCGTTTTCTTGTCAGGAGCAGAAGAGAACAACCTTTTAATGGGTCTTGGAAGATAGTTCAGCAGCCTGACATTTTAATGTTGCCAAGATAATAGCAGCACAATTCCAACAAACAGATCATAATTGGATTTGGACTATGTGCTCCCTCCGTGGTGAGCTGCTCGTCCATTCTCCTTCTTCCCTGCCTCTGTTCAGGGGCTTTCTGGGCTCTCCCTGGGTATGTCAGTCCCATACATCATTGAGTCATCTAAGGTGTATCTGCCTTGCATCACTCTGCAGTCCAAATGGCCAAAATGATCTGAGCCAGAGCTGCTGTAATAGCTATTGCAATGACTACGTAGGGTTGGTTGATCTGTAGATGGAGAATGGGAAAAATGTGAATTACAGCCAACAGCTCCAATGAGCTTTGCGAGATAGAAATGGTGAAAACTTGAAAAAGTCTTTCACATCTTAGACTGAACAAGGCCTCACACATTGGTCAAATGCAAATAACAGCCAACAGCCTCAATGAGCTTTAAGAGGTAGAAATGGTGAACATTTGAAATAGTCTTTTACATCTTAGACTGAACAAAGACTCACACATGGGACAAATGCAAACTGGCCTAAGATATCAGTATATCCCCCATAAAGGCCTACTCATACTTCAAAATGTACCACTGATATACAAACCATAAAAGGCTGCCTTTACCCCATTTACACTTTCTTCATATTTGACAGTGGCCATACATTTTGGGCGTATAAAATGGCTTTAACTCAGGGCAGTTGGCTTCTTGAGGTTTCTGTTTTTATCTTCATACCGGAGACCAAGCATAGTCCAGATTTGTTTCCAGTCACAGACTCATTGATAAGCAACGCATCAATCAAACATTTAATTACAAGATGCAAAATTGTGGTTTGAATTTCTGAAACCTTTTCTTTCAAATATGAATGAACTATGTAACATCTTTCTTCTTTGCAAAGAGAAAAAGAAAGACTTCTTTGAAGCCTTGAGAGTAGTGTATCTCACCGAAATACCACCTATCATGCTAGCACTGTCCACTTCATGTAGACGGCCAAGTTCCCTCTGAAATGCCTCCCTCTCTTCTTCATACTTTTTACAACTACTGATAAGTTTCTCAATATCTTCTTGAGACTTTGAAAGCTGAAAAGTAGCAAAAGAGACATGACTTAAAGGTTGGTTTTAGGCAAAGGACAATGACTTCCTTTCATGGATTGGAGGATGTTAACAAGAAGTTGAATCGGCACGCACAGACTCAATGTCGACAGAAGTCAGGGCTGTGCATTTCAACTTCCCAAGAAGTGAGTGTTCATCTTGCACATCTTCATTACACAGAAACAGAGATAATACTGAAATTGAGAACAAACCTGTAGAATACCTTACTATGTCTCTTATAACAATATTGTTCATGAAAATATAATATTCATCATAAAAAGTCTAGAAACTGCTGTAGCTTATAATACACAGAAATATTCAATATGACTTTATTTTCCATCACTTCATAGCAAGTAAAAAAAAAATTAAAATATGAGAGCAACTGACTTCTAAGCTGCTTGACTAAAGGGTCTTTTGCTTTAAATGTAAAAGTGTGGTAAGAGAAGAGAATTTTGGTAACTGGAATCACAAGGAACACATTTCAGCTTGCTACCTTTTGGTTTAACACTGTATCTTTCCACAAGATATTTTTGATCTCCTTTCTCCACCACAGGATACATTAGAATTCAAAATCTGATTTATAAAACTGCTTAACTAAAATGAAAGGGTACAACAGTTCTCTATTGATATGCTTAAAATTGTGTATCCCAACTGTGCCACCATTTAAATTGTCCTCTGTTCTACCAATCACATCACTATGAAGGCAAACTGTCATGAAAGTATACTTTAGCTGCAGCTACATACATCACAGGCAGTCTCAACACATTACCACTGACCTGCACAAAATGTGCCATATAATTAGTATTTGCCTCACAAATGGAACTATTATTACTACTTTCTTCAAAACTCATGGCTGCATGACTCATTCTTATATGAGACTGAAAGCATACATACTCAAACTTAGCAAGAGCTTCAATTCTAGGGAAAGATCTGCCCATGGGTTGAAAAAGTTGGGAAGCTGGGAGGCTCCTTTCCAGGAAATTTGGGTATTTGGACAGAATTTGGACAACTGGGGGAAATTTGCTTTTTCTACACATAAAAATACAGAAGGTATCATGGAAAGTTTGACTCCCTTCCCAGGGATTAAACGTCTTCCCAACCCTGGATCTGCCTGAAATGCCCACAAAAGGTTTCAAATTACTTCCTTTGAAACATAAAATTAATTTGGAACTATGTCTCCTTTTTGGGAAATTGTGTTTTCGTTGTATCATACTGTATGTCAACAAGAATCAAAAGATGTGAAGTTTCAAAACTGCTGAGGATGTATTTGGTGCCATACAAATATGGCTATCAACAGTAGAGTAAGTATTGCTCTTGGACATTCAGTAGAATGACTTAGGAGACATGTTTTTACATTACTTGCATACTAAGATACATTAAGATCTACTTGGCTGGCTGTCTTTAAACCTACTCACCTCTGTTTTAAGGCGTGCTACCTGCTGTCTACCATCAGGTGATGCTGACACTTTGGTTTCTGTGTCATGCAAACGATCTCTTAGTCGTACCAGATCATCAGTTAGTCTGGATAGTTCTCTCGATCTGTCCATGATTAAAGTAGTGAAAATTATTTACTTGAAGGTAATGAGATGTGACACAAAACTCCTGCCAAGCAGGAAATCTCGGGAAAACTACTCAGGTTCCTCACTTAGAATATTTATCACCAACTTATTACCTAATGTGCATCTCTTCATAAGGTATCACAGCAAATAATTCATGAAACAGCCTCATTCATGGGACTTTTAAGTTCCTCACAGAAAGAAATTCATCACCAAATAGCCCCTCAGACAAAAGCACTGATGACAACCATTTTTCATATGACTTAAAGAGAAAATTTTACACTGACATATCAAGTAACATTAACCAAAAGAAAAATATTTACATGGAATATTAGGCAGACTTAGCCATGACACAAGGAAATGTTGGTAACTTTAATAGCAAAGGAGTGGGCACCTTCTGTTTCCAACCTTTTCATGGGGAGGAAATGACTGCAAACTGGTAGTGTTAAGAAAACAACATGTAGTAGCCACTGGCTCTTTAATAAAAATATTAAGGCTTAAGCAGTATTAACTGGTTTACACAACTTTCCAAGAAATTCTTCACAAAAACATTGTTGTAATGGTTTCTACAGGAAGTTAAGGGGCTTCTTCTTATAATGGGACTTTCATTTGTGGAGCTACAATTTAGGAACAAAAAAGTTTTCTTGTGCTGTATGTAGCTTTCAAGAGAATGTCAGCTATGTGAACCTGTATTTGCATGAATTGTATACTGAAGCATGGCATTAATGTATAGAGTGGTGCTAGCCATATTTTAGGTGCATTTGGTGCCTTGATAATATCATCTTGCAGCATTTGTAAAATTTTTGTTGCATTTCCTGCTTCGCTGCAAACATGTCAATAGTGTTGCTACTAGCATTTCTTACCCGTTCAATTCCTTCTTCTGAAGGGCAATTGCATCTGAAGATGAAGAAAACAAAGAAGCAAATTAGCAAAACATTTCTGAGCACCACAAGACTAGGAAATGCACAATACACCTGATTAATAATACTTGAAAAACCATTGATTTGAACATTATTTGTTCCGTTCCTTATTTTCTACTGGCTTGATCATATTCCCATGCTCACCCACCCCCACCCACTCCATTTCTTCTGCCCCCATTCTTCCTTAACTACCACAACCAATCCTTACCTGAGGATGAATCTTGCTTTTCAGATAGGTGGTTTGTTGATAGTTTTGATGTGTTAGTGACTGAAATCATAAAAAATAAAATGCTTTAAATGTCATCCCAGTTTTTTCTTTGACTTCAAATACTTATATCAATTTTTTACATTGGTCTGTAACAGGTTTCCAATATTCAACCAAAAACTGATCTCTTCAACAGTAAGGCTAAGACTTTAGGTAGATGACCAGTGCTAGGTTTATTATTGTTTAGAAGTTTAATTACATTACTGTTACAGTGTATGCACTGTAAATATGTGTGTTGATACTAAAATACAACCAGTGTTACCTTGAAGAAATTATCCATCAATCAAGTCAAAGTGACCAATATCTAGACCAGCGATTCCAAAACTTTTTGAGGGTGACAACCAAATGGAGGGGCTGGGATAGGTCTAGAGCTGCAGGGAGGATCTCAGGCTTAGAGAGAGGACAATAACTGGAAAGAGCAAAATCCATACTTCAAAGGTCCCGAAGCTGTATCTATGGCAAACAGAAGCAGAGGTATGGCTTTTTCACAGGAAACAGTTCCTTAAGATGGCAATCTGCACTTTTGCAGCATCCACCAGGAGCAACATCACCTCAGTCCCACAATAGGTGGGGCTAAGGTCAGAGAATTTTCCTTTCCAAATGCTCTAGATTGCAGGAAATCGCACTCTTGACCACAAATTTGCCTCTGCAATTGGTGCCAGGATTGCTCGACTGTAAGTGGGCCAAACTCCCAGATGGAGGAGCTAGGAACGAGAAGCCCCAACAAAGTTGATAGGTTGCTGAAAGGATGGCAAAGACAAAATTTTGGCCTCCCTGAGGGCTAAATTAAGAAATGAGTCACAGTGGCTGGCCATCATCTGGGGATTACATGCTTCATCGTATACATTACAGGCTCCCCAATGAAGATGGAATTCCCTAGACGATAAGGGTCACGGTCCCCTGCACCCCTTACCTGGTGCTACCTCTGTCTATAATTGAGTCTAGCATGCGTGAGTCACCAGAATGGTCATTTTGATCCTTAATATGTGCTGGTTTCCAAACTAAGTAGGTTACAGGCAAAAACTGCACTCTGAAACAGAGGAAGTTCTGCACTTATCCTACTTTTGTGGCTACCATGTGAAGAAGCTCTTGATCAGTTATTCTCAAACGTGGTCAGATAGAGAAATGGGTCTACTGAGTTCAAGGGCCGCCTTCCCAAAAGTAAAAGCAAAATTTAAGTTGATTGAATGATTTTATTTCATTTAACAGAGCTGTAAAAGGAGAGAGCCCATATGAAATGCCACAAAAACATTGTTAGGGAATACCACCCGGGTTACACTGTATTTAGTTTCCACAAGTACTGAAAAGATGACTTGCAGAAATATTGATTTCAGTTACCAACTAACACATGTTGAACACAATACATTTTTCAATTGTACATTCACCTCACTTTGCAATTAAATTTCTCACATGTAACTTTGCTTCAAGCTTTGTCACTACAAATACGACCGCTCTGTAATGCACCATTACATAACTATATGCCAAAGTGTACATAGCATGATTATCAACAACACAGCAAAGGGAATAAGTCTCAGCTAGACATGACTGAACAAGGAATACAGCTGCTACGTAGGCAAACTAGCACCACTTCAGGAGAGCTAACTTGGAGGGAGTCAAGTAGTGATTTTAAACTACATAAGTTAAACATACATGTCAGCATGGATTATTTGCCCCTTTTCCTACTTTGCTCCATTTTTCTTGTCGAATATTTTTCTCAAAACATACAACCAATTCAGGGGCGGCACCCACAGGGCCCAGGGACCACATGCGGCCCGAAGGGTTGTGTTTGAGAATAACTGACCAAGGCTCATTACTGCAAAGAAATCATGTGAGCATAAATTTAAGGGTGAAGCACCAAGTCCTTATAGCTGGTGCTGATACCATATGAGCTGTATTTGGCACTGTTTGACACAAAATTTGGAACCACTATCTCCCGTTGGAGGATATTTGGCAAGTTTTTTACAGGGCTTGAATTAAACGACGGCCACGACGGCCATGGCTGTTGTGCCCAAGGGGATGGCCGTGGTGCCCTACAAAAACAACCATTTCTCACGGCCACGTAGGCCGCCGTGCCTGCAAGTAAGTGGCCGCCGTGCCCTCCCATCTGAATGAAAAAATTCCAGCAGAATCCACACTGAAATTTCTCAACCAAATCCCAAACACTGGATGACTGAAGAAATCTTGTCTGCGTAAATTCCTTACAGCGCTAATTACAAATTTTAACATGCAGGCCCGATTAATCTGTGTTTATTTTCGATAATTGCAACACCACGCACAAAGTCAATGTATGCTTGGTATTCCAACTTTTAAGTACCTCGCATAGCGAACGTAATATTTACGTTCAGGTCATCAATTCTAGTGTTTGCACCGGGTAGAAAATTCGTACCCAGGTACCCGAAACGCATTGCCCGTCGGGTACCCGACCGTAATATAAACCTTGCAACATCAAACCTAAGTTTAATGCATGGCATCGGCCCCTTACAGTATCTCTGGTCGGATCGATTTGTTGAAAACAATACGTCACATTTTTCTATATCAACAATGCGCCGTTGGTTCTTAACATCGTGAGTTTAGAAATCAGACGGGAATTAATAATTTGACCATATACTTTAGCGCCGTTAGTACAAATTTTAAACAAGTCCTATCATTACCTTCTGTGGCTTTGTGTCCAAGTGTGCCGTAACATGTGCATCGGAACCAAAAAAATAACTGCCAGTTTGTCACTGCAACTTCTGTACTGTAATGTACCTCAACCATGTGTTCAAATTTCTTGTAAACTGCTTTCTTGTTACTCTTGTGAAAAATCCACTACCTACTGTACCTTGGTGAATGCATCTGCCTCGCTGAGATTCCACCCACACAGTACTGTTAAAAATGTACTGTAGTAGTACGGCAGACACCCTGCACGTTCGAACGTTCGTTGCCTGGGTAGCTCTCTCTTTTCGACATGTTGTGCATGCTGGAGCAAGTGCACGTGACTTTGGCACGTTCCACTTTTCGCATTTAGGGGGTACGTAAAGGTCTGGGAAAATATTTTGCTCTTTTTTGCCATATATTTAGGAAACTGTGGACATAAAAATTTTGGAAGTTGTTTGAATAGCAATAAAAAATTACGAGCAATATAAAGATAGGAATCATTTTAGCATGTAAGGTAATACCAGGATAGCAGTAACAGGAAAGAAGATTTTTTTCGTGCACACAGTGCAAAATACACCTTGGAAGAATGTGTACGATTTTAAATCTGATGGAGTGGAATTTTGCTTCAGAAAAAAGTTTCTACGCCAAAAATCCGAAGTTTTGGAGATTGATTCGAGACAAAAGAATATTATTCTGGTTAAAATAAGTGCATACCTTATATAGACATAACTGTATTACCAAAATTTGCTTCTTTAGATCATGAAATCACGCCTTGTTAATTTTAGTGATAACGTGACAAGTATGAAATCTAGCAATCATTGAAAGTCGAGCCACGTGCCCGTATATCCACATGGGTATGTGTTTACTGTGGAAAGATATGTGGAAAATTTCCAGTCGTCTTTCGCCCTACTTCTACTTGTGGAACGTTACCAATCCACACGCACCGCGTGCAAATATTTATGAGCTGTCTTTTGACGTTCATTTCTAGAGATAAGATAGGCTATTATACGGTATACTAGGCCTATGTTTTTCGTTATCTAGTATAGGGGCGGCGTGATGTTAAACACGCATCACGGGGCTTGTTTCTGGTGAAAAGTGCAATTTAACAAAAGCATGGTACCGTACGGCAACTGACAAAAGCAACTCATTTCAACATAATCGTGAATGAGATGAAGGTAAATACATTTTGTTAGTTGCAATAACCATGCTATTTCGTGAAGATCAAAAGGGAAAGATTGAAAACCGCTACCCGGGTAGGAATTTTCTACCCATGTAGTAACAGCGTCGATCGGGTACCAGATGCAAACACTAATCAATTCACTGCAAAAATCAACCACCTCCAAAAATGGCCATCGTGCCCTGCCATACAAAAACATTTGGCCTTGGTGCCCTGCCTGATGGCCTTGGTGCCCTCGAAAATTCGTGAATGACCAAGGCCAAATGGCCGTGCCCTCCTCCAACCTTAATTCCAGCCCTGTTTTTATCACTCACGTTGTATAAATTTCAGGAGCAAATGAATCACTTCTTTTTTATTCTTTTATCTGAATATCCATGAATTGATTCCACAAGCCAATCATCGTAATTGTGTTATACTGGCTTAGCAGAAACAGTGGATACTGCTATAATATCATGATTACTCACACTGAACACATATCAAGTACATACATATCCCCCTAGGAAACACGTATTTGCCATACAAATGAGAAAATAAAATTTATGATTTTATCAGTTCACATTTACATCATGTCTGAATAAAACAAACCCCAGTATAATAGCTACAATGCTGTCTACTGCCACACCAACATGACTGTCAATAACAATAAACTTACCTTTCACATTCTTAACCATATGAAAACCAACTCTTAACACAGTGACACCACAACAGCACAGACCAGATTAAATTTTTGTTTCGCACAGGGGAAGAAGGCGAAAATTTGACATGTCTGTTTGTACAGACCATTTGCAGTTGAGAATTCAATAAAAGTCTGGCCACCACAAAGTTATGTACACATGGTCTAACCTTAACATTCTCTATAAGGTTAGGTTAATGCACTTGGGAGAACCAAGTTCCAAACCTTGCACACCCATAGAGATGATGCTTATAACCTGCACTCATGAACTAAAGCAGATGAGACTGTGATGCTCTCTGAGCATGGGATGTTAGGTCATTGCTGGATAACCCCCTGGCCAAAGCAAGTACACATTTTCAGCTAGTTGGACTGGTGCAAGTGGATTGAATGACCCAGGTAAGACTCAAACCCTATGAGTCACTACAGCTAGGTTACTCTATTTGCTTGCTCTATTGTTTCATCTTAATTTAAAGCAACAGATCACAGCAAGCTGTTATAATTTACCTGGTATCCTTTGTTGAAATATCTGTCCCTCTTTCACAGCTATTACAGGTTCTATCTCTGCAATTCTCTTTGGAGTCTTCTCTGTGTCTGTCTCCTTCTTCTGACCCTTCCTTATGTTGGCTTCGTTTCGGGTGAACATTGCTGGTCGCTTGACCTTCTTTTCAACTTCTGTTCTCAAGAATTTTTCTCTCTCTAATTCCTTCTGTAACTTTGAATTTTGTTCTGTAACATAACAGATGAAGATTCAACAATCTTATCTGGCAACAAACAATAACCACACACCCCACTGTAATGGGCTTGTTCACTTGCTGTCATAGAGGTTTAAATATTACACCAAACCTTAACAATTACTTTAGTACTAGCAACTGCAATTGGCTTTACATACTTAGGTTGTAAAAAATCTTCAATGAAAAATGTGGAATGGAAGCTTTTTAAAGCAAAGAACTACATTCCACAAAACACTTGATTGTAAACTTTAGTGCTTGATGAAGTCCAAGCTTGTAAAGACTTTCTCTAATAATTTTTAAGTGGTTCATAAGGTTCGACACTTCTGGTAATTTCAATGGACTTGTGTTTTATAAAGGTAAGTGTCTCTTATAAAGGTAAAAGTAAACCAACCTTTTAACTTTTCCAATTCCTTTTCATTATTTTTTGTTGTTTTTTGTGACTTGGCTTGTGTTTCTGAAAGAAAAATAGACAATGAGAAATGATACAATACAAGCAGACTAAAATTCTCTTACTCTTTATCCTAAAGTTTATTACCCTACTGCACATAAAATTCTGAGTAGGTCATTTCTTCCACTTAAACCATAAAGGGCACTTAAGCACTGACAAGAACAATTTAATTCTACAAAAGAATGATTACTGTTCACACATCCATAACTAGCAATACATGTCCAACAATGACAATGCCTGTGTAATTGTTATACAGTTAAATGTGCTGCTACTTTGACCATACATGCTTGGTTTATACTGAAGCAATGAAATAGGCAAATGAATTGGTCTACTTTCAAAACCTGCAAAAAATGCAAAGATTTGGAGAGAAAGATTAAAGACTGCAGTCTTCTTGATGGCAGACTCTCATTGCCAGTAAATGATATAGAAACACCACCAGTACCAGGGCTGGAAATTTGTGGTATTCCAGCTAACTTAAAATATATCGTGGCATACTACAACCACTGTCATATATACCCATGGTGCTACGAGTGGCGTACCATTGTCAAGCTGTTGTGTATGTCACACACTATCTTTACAAGCCTGAATAGCAAATTGTATTTCAAATCAGTGCACATTGTGCTTTAATACGTTGGTGACACAATCATTACAAAGTAATGATTACCTGTGCCAAGTGAAACTGACTTGAAACCACTGATAGTCCTTCAGTTATAGTTTTGGCCCCTGTCACTATGTATGCAAATCTTGTGACTTCCTGAAGGAAGAGACTATGCTCCAAAATGGCAAAAACATTTGCCTGACATGCGCAACATATTGACAACTTTTATGTGGTAGGTTTCCCTCATTTGGCAGTTTTTCTGGAGGGGCTTGGCACCTTTTGCCATTGCTTTACATGTAATATTATACAAACAATGTTTATGAGTGTGATAGTATGAATAACTTCTTGAGTTGAACGACTGAACCTTCTATTTAATGAGGCAAAACTGAGTTGAATAGAACGTTAGCCTTTCAACAAATGAAATTATTTATACTCTCACATGAATGGAGAACATTCATTATTTGTTTAATATAACACCTAACTTCCTAAATAGGCCAGATTTTGGTCACAATTTGATTCAAAAAGTGGATAAGGTCAAACACCGTGTGTTATTCTAGACTAAAGGCCTGTGTACACTTTCAACATTTCAGGACACATGTGTCGACACAAGTTGCTACAGCACCTTGTTACTGTAAATGCTGAAAGTGTGTACAGACCAAAAAATGTTGGCAACATGTGTCCCAACATGTGTCGACATAAGTTGTCAAATAATTCAAAATCAATTTTCCGGCAACATGTGTCCAAGCTCTGACCAATCAGAAATCGCATTTGAATCAGCAGCTGAGCCACCTGTAGGTAGTACACCACTAATTCAAGGGAATATCCTTTCAGGATGTCACCCTACGAATTTAACACGCTAAAATTTTTTTTTTTTTTTTGGTGGGGGGGGGGGGGGGGACAGTTTAGATCATGTTGCTGAAAAGATGTGTTCCAGTTGTGATGTGTATCCGGGAGGAAAGGAACCGAAGTACTCATCCTGCAAAAATAGAGAAAATTGAAGACATTTCAGGCACTCTCGTGAGCTTTTTCGTAGGCATATGAAAATAGCCCTGGGCAGGTCACTCAAGTGGGTGATTGTCATGGGGGCTATTTTAAGGGAGGGGGAAATCTGACCGGGGTAATTGCCTAAGGGGAATTGACGAGGGAGGTGGGTAATTGTCCAGGGGGATCCTGATACCGGTTTGGAAATATTCCACTTTCGGGCAAGAGTATGTAGTGTTCTCCAGTTGGTGTCATAGCGTGGCAGGCCCCAGCTAATTTCAAAATTAGTCTTTTGCCCCCTGCTACGAAAAGTACCACCAAACTAAAATCTCCTTTTGAATAATGGTTTTTCTATACAACGAGCCATCTAAAAATCAGGGGTGGGGCCAGAGAGCCCTGGGGGCTATGCTCAGTCGGGGAAGCCTGCCCCCCGTCGGTGAAGTTTGTCGTTCTCGTCGAGAAATTGAGGAGGGCCCGACGGGATATATGGAATTTTCCCCAATTTTGACTGTCATCTCCTGGCTCCCATGTCGACTACCCCTCCTCCACCAACATGCCCTCTCCATCAAATCCATTGAAAGTCCCTCCTCCGAACCACCTGTCAGAACCCTCCCCCTCCTTAGTTGTGGACCCAGGTGGCTAGCCCCCTCCCTTCGTGACGGAAATATTCAAAGAGTAAAAATAAGAACAAAGAGAGAGAGAGGGAAAAACGAAAAAGTAAAAAATGTACGTGGTGATGTCAGTGGTGGCGCCAAGTGGGGGTGGGGCATGCCCCCCATTTGGGAAGGCTGCCAGACGGGAAAATTTTCCAGTTTTGTCAGGGATCTGTTATGAATACAATAAAATATGTAGTTCCCGACATCAGCCAGTCGCCTGGCGATTGACTTAATTTCGGTCCAAATTAGGGCAAATTCTTCAATACAAACCCAAATTTTCTAATTTTCTTGGTTGAAAACTCGAATGTTTTCAAATTTCCTATGGGTAAAAGCTCAACTTTCTTCAAATTTTTTTCCAATAAGGGCCCAAAATTTTCGGGGCGCTTCGAGCGTCTAAATTTCGCTTCAAACATCGTTTTGGCACTCTATTGCCGTCATCGAGGCTTTGGGTTACTGCCCCACGTCGGGAACTTTGTTCCCCCCCCCCCTCGAGCAAATCCTTGTGCCACCCCTGGTTGGTGTAGGGGTAGGTGAGGTGCATGTCAAGCGGGAATCTGCTGGACCCCCTCGGGGAATGTGGACCCCATGTACAGTTGCCAATATTATTTCAGCTTCTCCCAAAACACATCTTTTTCTTTCTGAATCCTCCATCTTCCTTCCAAAATCCTGCTTTCCCGCTCTTTTTTTGACAACATGTTGCTCAAGTGTGTCGCAACATGTGTCTAGTGTATACAAGGTCAAACTTCCTGTGTCCAGGTGTGTCAGCAACATGTGTCAACACGTGTCCTGAAATGTTGATAGTGTACACAGGGCTTTACCCACAATGGAGAACGCACAACAGTGTGATAGTGCCAAATACTCATGGCATGTGACCATCAATCCTCTAATCAGATGTAGAGGAATTAATAAGGTGTTATGCAAACATGGACTGACCTACTAAAAACCTAACCAACGCATGCGTATGGTATGTGCAGAAGTAGTCTGCTTACTCTTAGAGCTATGGGGCTTCATAACTCCTAATAATTCTTGTTCCAAAGTGTTTACAAATGTGTAATGTGTTCTTTAAGATGTTTATAAGCACAAAGAGTCTTAGTTATGGACAGGATGGAACTTTTGCTTGTCAAAAAAAACAGAAATATTTTAGTCTTTTCACCATACATACAAATACTGTTTTTGAGCAGCTGATACAATCTCATGTCTTTAAGTCCATTCAAAACTCAATGTAGTTGCACAAACCTAAAAGCACTCTAAAGTCATGTGGCAATAGCCATAGGGAAGGGGAAAAAATTCAGACACCCACCCTCACAAAAATTTGACCATCCGAGCCCTCCCCCACTGCCGTCAGAACATTACTCCCAAATGATATAGCTCTACGATAGTTTACATGATACATAAAAAGACTGCAAATGTAAGAAAAGTTTGGTTTTGAAAACAGAAAATTTAGAAGGGTTGTGTGTGGTATTTCCTTCAGTTGTAAATGAGCAGTGAGTGTTTGCCAAAAACTTAGGCTTACCAAATCTGAAAAACCAGTATTTGTTGGTATGTACTTAAGTCGACAATGCTCATCAGATTTTTTTTGCAAATTTCAAACCCTGTCAGGTACCTCATGAAGCCCCTTTCACTGCCACATAAACCCAGTCCCTGTATCCTTGTTTTAACTTCCTAGCCCTCCCTCAATCCAGTGACAGTTAACACCAGTAATATTACCCTTATGGGAATAATTCAGTATGCATTTACAAATAACGCATTCAAAAGTTTCTGAATGAGGCTAAATATTGCTTTCTAGGACAAAAACTTTCAAATTTAAATAATATGAATGGTTGCCACGTTTGTTAAAACAGATTTTGATGCACATAGAGAGGTGCTCATGGATCCTAGCTGCAGTCACCATTAGAATGACAAATCCACCTTTTTCATGAAAATTTACTTTTCCACAAAAATTTCAGACTACAAATGACATTCTTACAGATTTGACATATTTGCATACATATGAGCACAAACATCTGTTCACATCTTTTTCTAATTTATCAGTAATCATCCAGGAAAAGAAAAATCTTAAAACCCACTCATAACACAGTCAACAACTGTTCATGCAAACTACAAGAAACGATCAATCACCAAAAACTGTAAACCTACTCTCCAATTCTTCGAGTTTCTTCTTGCGTTCTTGTGATACCTTCTTTTCTCTTGTGAGAAGTTCTACATGAGATGAATAGGATAGAGTATGGCAGAAGTGGTGAAAAGGAGGAAGAGAAAATTGTGAAAAGATGTTAAGTATGTGAAACCACCACATCTAAGCAACTGTTAGAGGTATAAATGCAGATAAAATAGACACTCCTGTACCATTCCATCACCGTAACAGAGCTTTCGGTTTGCATGTGTACCAGCCATACAAGCAGGAATCAAGACAGAGAATAATGAGAGCACTCAGTCTTTAATTTTCAAATAATGATGAAACAGGATTTTCTGCCAACAAAAGAGTTCAAGAGGTGGCTAGAATGTTTCCATTTTGTACAGTATCCCTCAGAATGACAGCCCCTCACACTTTTTGTAGAAAAACACAAAAATGATGGATAAGTGACAAAACTCCTCAGTTAAGGATTCTTACAGGAAGTTTTTGAGAATGCCTTAAGTTATGACCTGCCCATTCCCTTTTTGACACAACTCTTCTGATGTATAACTCTAGTGTATGTTTTACATCCCTTTTCCCTTAAACACCAACTAATCAATTGAGCTACAGTCTTCCTCCCCCTTTCAAAAGGTAACAACTGATCACTAAAATAATGAACTTCCCCTTGTTCCATTAGTTGCATACTGACCGGTCACCAAAAATATTGGGGTAAAAGCAATATAACAGACATGCTCCTTACATAACATCCCCCATGCCATATTATTTGCATACTATATATCAGATTGCATTCACTAAACTTGCAAAGTAACTAACACCATTACAGGTAAATGAGGAATTAAGAAAGGCAGTGCTGTATTGTTCATAGAAATGCTTCATTTAAGAGAATGGATGCCTATTGTACATAGGAGAAACTCCTGGATTACAAAGAGTACATTGACGAGGCCAGCACAGCCACTTACACCACTGAGAAAGGGGATGGGAATCTTGGAGGGAAGGGGATCTGGGATGGTGTCAGGGAGGGTGGAGTAAGGGCAGGGGGAGGTCAGGACAAGGGAAAGGTTAAAGTGAAATTCTGCTTTCACGATTCCTGATACAACATGGACAACTCTTAAGTATGGCTCACAGGATTATGAAGTACAAGCAGTAACTGAACTTAACAGTAAGGCTGATAAGAAAATTGTGTAAAGAGGAAAAATATTTAAGTTCAGAATATGTAAAATTTAAGAGACAGGGTTCTGAAGGAAAGTGACTGTTAGCAATGGAGAGTATAATGAGTATGTGACAAATGTGTTAAGTTGGTAACTCAACATTAAAACAGATCACTACTAATGAAGGAAACAATAACAGTCCAGCCCTGCCCTCCTACATCCACTCTGCCCTCCTACACACACCCTCAACCCACAAAAAGTTCTGGTAAAGTGAAGTTTTTTTGTTACCTTCCTTCAGTCTCAAAATAAAAACCAAAACAGGATTCCAAATTCCAACTACCAAATTATAAAAACCTATGTAGTATTCCAAGTACACTATCAAATGGGACAAAATTGATCAACGACAGAAAGCAGGGATGAGGGAAAGGAAGTAAATGATAAAAAATTTGTAAACAAGCAATCTTACCTTCTGCATGTTGAACAGCACTGTCCTTTGTTTTACAGGCTTGCTTTTCAAGTTTCAATTGATCTATAAATGAAATTACAAATATGATGAAACAAAATAGTATGAATTAGACATATGTGTCACTTACAATATCATACATCTATAAATATACAAAAAAAAAGGCATTCAATGCTACTCTTAGCAAATGATACAGAGAAATCAGTTCTTAAGGTAGCATGGATACACTGAAAAGCCACAAACTAAGTACAAATATTATTCTATGTTTACACTAAATATGAGATACTAACTGAAGACCTCAGATGACTTCTGGCTTCCACCATACAAAGAAGAGGTTCCCAGTGCTTTTTATCTATTTGTAAGATATGTAAGAAGCATGTAAATAAAATGGTTGTCTGCAATTTGTGTTTTACAAAGTCTTCTAACTTTGACCTTGGCTACCATCTAGCATATCTCTACCAAACAAAGTAACTTTTTGTCATTTCATATTCATCATCCACATGTCAACGATGAAATCTATCACTGTAACTACTATTCCAACAAGTTATGTTTAACAGATTTTCTCATTGTCTGTGCTGACCCAGATACCATTTGCTCCCTCTTAATTCAACAGGGGGCTTCTTTGGAAGACAGTACGTGCAGAACATTCCCTTCTTGAGATAATCATGTTTCTTAGCATGGCATCACCAACACATGTCTAACTACAACCACACACAAACAAAATTACACCACTACTACCTGGGTTTCCATTATTGGTACCAAAATGTGTTCAAAGCCCAATAATGCCATACCTAATACCAGTTGACATGTTCTCTGTTTAAATATAGAGGCTGTTGACCTTTTCCCTGGTCAGTCTGATACTTGAATGTAATGAATATTCAAAAGCTCCACTGACATACCAGGTTTTTCTACTTACAGACACAAGTGTTCTTTCATAAAGAATACAGGATGTAGCACAATAGTAACACCTGGATATTGTAGTGGGGTTATGGGGGGGGGGGGGGGTAAGACAACAATAGGTAACATAGATGTGGAGATGATAAACAGATTGAGGTCAGTTGGGGAACAAAAGGAATAAACTACAAAACAATGAAAAGCCAGGTGTTTGCAAGGGGGGAAGGGGGCAGGGAGGACACACTGCTCTCTCCCCTAAACCACTTTAAATATTCCTTCACCATGTCAGTAGTATTCCATCTGTTTTTAAATTTCAGCTTTTGGTATTGCTGTTTCTATGTATTAGTTTAGGTGTAAACAGGGTTGACTGCTGAGTGATGGTCATTTTGCAAGTGATAAAGTCTCTGCCATAATTGACAATTTAGACTCACTAAATGTATTTCATTCAAAGTAGGTAGAAATTTAATGTAACCTTCTTATCATATCTTGTTGTCAAATGCTTTTGTCTCTTTTATGGAATCTTACACTAGCATCCTTTGCCATCACATTTTTTTTTGGAAGCCAACTGTTGTTGAGGCTGAATGGGATTAATTCACTGCGTTGTCCTTTATTAAAAACTAATGGCAGAAAGATGGGCTCTGTCACACATGACAATTGCTATACAGTAGAGAAACTTTCATAACAAGGTTTCAGATGAAGTACTCAAGGAGAGGAAAAAAAAAAAAAAAAACACCAAAAAATAAAGATAAGAAAAGCTACATTAGAATAATGCACTACTACCAAAGCATGTTTAGCAGGATTTCAAATGGATTTCGGTTTCCACATAGCTCCATCTTCAAAAAGATGGACCATCTACCTCTATGTACATCTACACAAGGAGAGGCCTGGGTATCTTTGCTACACCAAGCAACATAAGACACATCTTCAGAATCACAAAACTCAATACACTTATATAGCTCCCTGAACAACATATCCTGGTCAGAAAACCTACAAAAATTACGATATTTGAACTTTCTCTGTCCATGTGGTTTACTATCAATTTTATGACTTACCTCGCAATTCCATGATTTCCTTTTTGGCTTCCTTAGCTGATGTTATGGATTTTCCTATTTGCTCTGCAGAAATGAAAAAGTTTCACATTATGTGTCAGTAACTTGGAACAATTACAATTTTCAAATGCAAGTCTTTCTTTAGTACGATTTTAAAGATGAATTAGGAAGGAATGAGAGAATTTGTAAAATAGATTGTAAGGTAGTCAGTACAGTATACTGATACAGTCGAACCCTGTTTATCCGAAACACTGTTTATCTGAACTGGCCTCGCAAATTTTACCAGGCTAATATTCAACACAATTACGGTAGTATCCACAAAGTTTTCAGAGCATTACAAGCCAAAACTTAATGGAAAGTTCTGCAGAAATACACTAATTTTTCTCTGGAATTTTCTAGTCATGGTAAGATGTCACAATGACTAAAACAGCATGCATACTTGGCATAGTTAACAATTTATGACTCTTTGGCATATTTGGAAGAAAAATCATACACATTTTTTTTTTTAATCAAAATTCTTGCTATGAGTCATGAGTCGGTATAAGCTCCACATCCCCCATAAAATACACGTTAGGATATCGAAAGACCTACTTCCATCAAATCTGAAAAGAAGTATCATAGTGGGCTTTGTACCTAACATAACAACAGTACACCTTATGAAAACACTGGGAAGGGCTTACTGAGTTTTCTGCACATCTCCAATATTATTATAAATTTATGCTGAATGTAAACTCTACATACCTCTCAAGATTGTTGGAGCTTCTCTTCAGCACATGTGTACATTTAGTGAGTACAAAGAAATGGAAGCACTAGTCATTCAGGAGACCGTAGGCTTGAATTTTGGGAATAAAACCTCTTGCTTTTAGAAATCTACAGAATTTTATCATATTATAGGTCACAACAAGTAATACCTAAATTTTATTGGGCATTTTTGGCCAATTTCGCTAACCCTTTCAAAATTATTTGGGAAATGTTTTGGCACTCTTTCTTAGGGAAACAGTGTACCCTCTTCGAAGCCATAACTTGAAACCCTCTTTATCCGATTTTTTGTGAGAACTACCTTCAGTCCTGATGTATTCAGAAATAATTGGGTTTTACTGTATATTCTAATACTGATGGTGTTGTCATCTGCAAAATCATACTTAAGGTATGGGCTTTCACATAATAACGGTACACTAAATCATTACAATTCTTGGAAATACAAATATCACCCAAGGATGAGCAAGCCAGGAGAGCTGGGCCAAATCTATTATTGTATAATGAGATGACATCAAAGAAAGAGGTTGTGTGCTTCCTATACAAAGAATTTTGAAACTGATTTTCTGGAATATACAGATTGAAGTGCTTGTTCCAGAAGAAAATATTGTGGTAGGGTTTGGTTTTGTGTAATGATTTGAGAATTTACTGGAATTCTAAAGCTCTTTAAGGTAGTAAAAGATACAACCTAACTGCTTCAAAATAAAACTGCTTTGATTTTGAAAATTAAGTGAATGGTTTACTAGTGAACAACATTTTCACTAAACACACTGTCACATGACTGGTTTTAAGGTCAGCTGACCCACCTTTAAGTTGCTTTGTTTCTACCTGCAGCCGGTGGTTCTCAGCTTGAGAGTTCTCAAGGTTCTTGTCTATCAAGTTCTTCTCATCTTGTAACCTTTTTTGGATTTCTTTAAGTTCAACAATATCTTCTGTGAAAACAAACAACAGTATTAAACAAGCAAACATTTACATGAAAATGTCTCTATGGAAATGATTAATGCAAGAATGTCATAGACTTGTATGTTTTATGGTTGCACTTATATGCAGGGAACTATTTCACTTCAGTTACCTTGCTTAAGCATTTGCAACAAAACACCTTTCCTAATAAGGATAATGACACTGGCATTAAAGTGTCTGCTATTGATGTGAAATATAAATGCACGGCAGGTCAACCAAAGCAAATTCAGATTTCATCAAATCTGTTTCAGAACAGGACATACAAACCAAACTTACTGTGTTTGCTTTTCCATCTGACAAGACCAGCTTAAACGAAAACATCCTACTTGAGCTAACAAATCACATCACCCTCTAGTAGTGGGAGAGTGCCATCCCAGTGCTAATGAAGTATGCCAGATGATTATTGCATGCAAGTAGGAAAGAACACACTTTAACAGGAGGAAAGGAGCAGAGAACGAGACTGTAAACTGAGCAAACAAATCACATTTCTTGACCACCTCATTAAGTTCTAGTCATATGTACAAGTTGTAAGTTCCTCTATGACATCAGTCACCTGGCATCAATGCATAACTAAATGTCAGTAATCATTCCAGAACCCGTTATTTGTATAGCCAATTCCTTTCAACATCCATTTGATTTGCAGTACCCAGTCCACTCAAACAGTACCCACCATTAATTCTATGCACAGCCATTATCCTGCCCACTCAAACAGCATCCACCATTAACTCTATGCATACCCTTTATCCTGTCCACTCAAACAGCACCCACCATCAACTTTATGCATACCCATTTTCCTGTCCACTCAAACAGCACCCACCATCAACTCTATGCATACCCATTATCCTGTCCACTCAAAACAGTACCCACCATCAACACTATGCATAACCATTATCCTATCCACTCAAACAGTACCCACCATTAACTCTGTGCATACCCATTATCCTATCCACTCAAACAGCACCCACCATCAACTTTACACATACCCATTTTCCTGTCCACCCAAACAGTACCCACCATCAACTCTATGCATATCCATTATCCTATCCACTCAAACAGTACTCACCATTAACTCTATGCATACCCATTATCCTGTCCACCCAAACAGTTAGGGTTAGGGTTAGGTAACCCCTAACCCACCATCAACTCTATGCATACTCATTAACCTATCCACTCAAACAGTACCCACCATTAACTCTATGCATACCCATAGAGACTTGATATTTCATGAGCAAATTACTAAGGAAAAGGCACAGGGGTGTTTTGGTACTTTCTAATGCTGACATCTGCAATTAATGGTTTTCATTTTTGTAAACTGAGGCATGGTTGTGGTTTTTCTCCTCCACAAACTGGTCAAATCTCCCCTATGCCATACAGCAGAACGTTTTCTCTTGTTTTACAATTTCTTCAATTGACCAGAAGAAGCAATAACCTAACACACTGTGTGTTATGAAATCATTTGGGCCCAGGAGATCAATATTCCAATCCACTGGTTTTTTGTTTTGTTTTTTAATTTTGGAAAACTACCCCACAAACCACTTCCAAAACCCACAGTGTTTGGCAGACCACGGTATCTTTTTGACTCATTACCTACTGGTTTGGAGACTACTGGGTAAGTGACACTGAAATATGTGGAGGATGTCACACTGTAACAAATTTTACATTTTGGAGCAGAGGCAACACAAAACACCCAAATATAAAATATTTCATATGAACAGAAATACCCATCTCTTGATTCCACAAACAATGATTCTATAAGTGCTAGATTGAATCGTTTTGTCCCACACCCTCATAGTAACATATTTCAGATACAAAAGTGGTATTAAGTTGAAACAAAAACAAACAGTGAGTGCATATGTTATTACACCTTTCATCACAGTTACCAAGCTTTGAATAAAGATCACAGTGCACAAAGCAGACTCATAAAGAACATTTGATACAAAATGCTATCGTTTCATTGTCATAAAATACCCACATATCACATGTCTGTGAAGTTTAATCAAATCTTTCAACACACAAGTGATGCTTTAGCCCACTTCAAGATGAGCAAAGTACATGCACTGACTGTACAGTCCAATGAGCAAAGAGTAATCTTCAAACAACTATACTTTGTTCACATTCAAGATTTTCCTGAAGCAAAAAGCCAACAACTAAGCATACTTTACTGTGACTGTGATTTACTCAAACTAAGGTTCAAAACAAGTACATCCTGGTTTAAGTTTCCCTATTTTAAACATTTCTGGACTGAAACAGAAACATGAACAGTTGAAGCCACTAAGACCAGGAGAAACAGGATATGTAATTATGAATTGATTTCAGTCATTTTTTTCTTTTATTATATTAATCATGAGAGGATCATTAAAAGCACTTTTAACCACATTTAATATCCACTGATTCACATTATAAGTAACTTTTCATTTACTTAAGCAACTCTACTATAACAGTAATGATATCAAGACTACGTACAACCATTTAACCAAGTGTTTGGGTTAGAAACAACAAAAGCATTAGGACAGCCGATGCATAAAACTTTTATATCCAGTGACAATAATGTGTAATGTTAGCGTAAAGCATATTACACTACATTGATGGTAAAGATAGGAAAAGCAATGTGAATTACAACTAGAAGCTGATGATGTCAATTTCAAAGCACTAGAATGAATCCATGTTCTTTAAGCAGCACACAAGAGGGGAATGGGGCAGAGCAATTCTTTAATAATGCAAGATTTCATGCTTCTGTTATTTCAATGTTATTGGTTTTTTTCCCATAAGTCTACTGAAAAACCACGTATCATACTTTGGGAAAAGCACTGATTCCTAAAGCTGTTTAACAGTTCTCAACATTTACTTTTTTTTTTTTTTATTTTTTTTTTTGGGGGGGGGGGGAGAGCTGGGACTTCCCAAACCTAATTTTGAGCAATTTTTCATGCACTAGGAAGATGTTTCATAAAACTATTTGAGCTGAGTTCTTTAGACATGTTAAACATATTCAAAAATATTTGGGTGTTTTACCCTCCTTTTCATACCCAAGTCTTCGAAGGTCACGTTACTAAGGTATCAAGGTTTGCCAAGTTACTGAAACCTAATGAAAATTGTTGGAAACTACATCACTATCACAGAATGGCCATTTTTGTTATCAGACTGTTTCTTAAATGTGACTTTTTCCTGATATTTTCATGATGTAAGGATAACATACAAAGTAGTGACACATCTACCTTGGATTGGTGAAAGAGTAAACTGTTCATAATTGGTCCCATCACCAGCAAAGATTGTAATAAGATGTTAATAAAAGATGGGATTTTGGTGTAAAGGTTGGGAGATGGGGTATATCATGAGTAAATGACTGTACTAAACTCTATATAAAGAGTGGCAGCAAGTGATAAATAAAAATATTTGTAAGAGGGAGAGCTTGCGATTCAGAGGAGAACTGAAGCAAAATGCGCACAAGAATTTGGAGTGGTCTGAGATCTTACGTTCTAGGCTTAACATCTGCCTCTTTAGCTCTGTTTCTGAAGTCTCCTTAAGCTTGTATGATACTGTTTTATAGGGAGAAGGAGAGAAAGGCCCCCAAATGGAGGTTTCAAAAGTTTCACAACTAAAACCAGTGAAATTTATTTCTTCAATTAAAGCAGATGAACACTGTATTTATGGCACTCTCTTCAATCTATTTCATGACCAACACTTAAGACAATGACAAATAAATACAAAGGTGGCTTAAAGCACAGAATGATCCTTTTTTGTGTTGTGCTTTTTTCTTCTCTTTGTTTTTTAGAGCTTTAAATTTTCTTCACATCAAATTTAAATATGCAGGTGACAAGGTACATCCCTCTAATCCCAAGCCAAGCTGTGACTAGAGTTGTCTCCAGCTGATAAACTTAAGCAATTATAGCATCTGAATTCAAATGTGGCAGAGTTCAGGCACACAGCAAACCTGTCATTCTGCTTGCTGTAAATGATATTACAATTGAGATGACTCACAGCACCCATAAAAATGCATTAAAGCAGCAAGCTTAAGTTTGAAGTGCTTTTGCACACCTTTCACTTTCAAAAAATAATAAATACTGCAAAGCAACTCAACCAGCAGAGGTCGTCACTGGTAATTTTGCAAAACCTGTCTCACTCTATATATTAACTTCACTCTCTTAGTTAGTTCCCATCCCCTTTCATTCCCTCTATGGATTCTAAATTCCACAATAGCAAAATAATTTTGATATGTGAATATTTAAAGACTTCATGCATGTAGGGCTGACACATCAACTTATTTTCTTATTCCAGTGTTCCTCTATTCCACTCCAATCGAATAAATAATTTGAACATGTTACATCATGTTACAAGGAAATTCAAATGCACCTTTAGTGTTTATAATGTATGAAATCCTGCTACAATGGTTTCTAGCTTCAGGCCATGATAAATGAGAGGTTAGTGCATCTCACATTCAAAGAATAATAAAAACTGATGAGGACTTACTCTTTAAACTTTCAATTTCTTTATATCCATGCTCCAACTGTTCACAATGCTTCTGTTCTAAACGAGCTGTTAATGAGAGTGAAACATATCACAGATAATATCCATTGAACTTACACACACACAGACTTAAAATTCCCTCCCCAGATCCCAGTAACCATCACTTTCCCTTTAAAAAAATTTGTGGTATGTTTCAATTAGAGGTAATAAACTAATGGATAACAAGCTTGATACACAACTTACAACAAAAGAAACGATCAAAGTAGTGAATGGGTAAACCATGTCAACTAACCTAACCTTGTCTTTCTGTTTTACATATTGCTTCTAATGGGCTTATGGCTGGCAATAGGCAGCAATTGGCAATGTTTTGCCTACATTACTCATGTTCCAAACAAATGACGGCATTTTCGTTCACTCCTCTTGAATTGCTCCTTTGTTTTACCAATACATCCTTTGTCCACAGGGATTTGAATGACTATCTATGATAGTCAGATCACACCTTCACTCTGTTTTACCCATACAGAGTACTCCTTGGAGTTATGAATGACCATCTCTCACTACATCATCCTTTCTTTATTTTACCTAAATATTCCTAATCAACCTGGTTCAACATGACCATAACTGACCGGCAGTTATTTTCTGTAATATTTTACCTATATATTCCTTGTCTACATGATTCTGAATAACAGTTAACTCGCTAGGTACTGTTGTTTCTTTCACACCGTTCTCTTTACTTGAAGATTTCGCTGCAAAACAAACAAATGAAGGTAAACAAATAAATGGTTCTAATCTGATAAGTGAACATTCTATACCAATGCTTTTGGCTTGACCCAGTGCACTCATAGCACTTCTAAATGTGTAATGTTGACTCAATGAAATACATTCAGTCTGAGTCTTCATCTTACAGGAAACCATTATTTATTAAAAAGGTTCGATCACTTGCAAAGCTGTACCGTTAACAAAGAAACATTGCAAAATATAAAGCACTTCATACTAAAGATCAAATAACCCTTTGCACACAGCTATATACTAGCAAGCTAGGAAACATGTACATTTTTTTTGACACCACATTTTTTTGGCACAAATGAGGAACACCTATAATACATTTGTCTCTCACATGCAATACTTCACAAAGCAGTTGCTTGGGCTTAATATTTTTAACCAGAATGCAAAAATGCATTGAGGTTTCGATGATATATGTTCTATTCCAAATAATGCCATGATGTCCCATATCTTTCAGTCAATGGTCAAATGCTATCTTAACATGTTGGAAAAGTACAGTTTTGTGTTCCTTTTTTTAATTTTGGGAATTCTTGGGAAATTTGCAGTTTGACCTCTGGTGACCCCAGATGACAATCTCGGGAAATCTTGGAAAATTTTGCTCTTTGACCTCTGCTGAACCCATATAAAACTCTTGGGAATTCTTGGGAAATTTTGCTTTTTTTACCTCTGGTGACCCCAGATGGCCTTTGATCGTCACCAAAAACAATAGGGTCCATCTTTTTACCATAACACATCCACATAGTACTGTAAGTATGAAATATACCCAGGCTTCCTACCTGGCGATCCGTGTTAAACAAGCTTTTCAGTGTTTGGCCCACGTTGACCCAAGATGACCTTTGACCTCCACCAAAAATGATTGCGTTCATATTCTCACCACAATGCATCCACATACTACGTATAAAATCTATCCAAGCTTTCTCCCTTGAGATACTGTGTTAACAAGGTTTTCAGTGTTTGACCCTCGGCCACCCTAGATGACCTTTGAACTCCACCAAAAACAGTGGGGTACATCTTCTCACTATAACACATCAATTTACCATGTATGAAATCTATCCAAGCTTTGTACGTGGAGATATTGTGTTAACAAGATTTTCAGAGCTTAACCCCCAGTGACCCCAATGACCTTTGACCTCCACTAAAAATGATGAGATTCTTCCTCTTACTATAAGGCATCTACATACAAAGTATCAAATTTATCCAAGCTTCCTATGTTGAGATATTGTGTTAACAAGGTTTGGAGGGTTTGACCACCAGTGACCCCAGATGACCTTTGCACCCCACCGAAAATGATAGGATTCTTCCTCTTACTATAAGGCATCTACATACAAAGTATCAAATTTATCCAAGCTATCTACATCGAGACATCATGTTAACAAGGTTTTCAGGGTTTGGCCCCCGGTGACCCCAGATGACCTTTGAACCCCACCAAAAATGATAGGGTTCTTCCTCTTACCATAACGCATCTACACACTAAGTATGAAATTCATCCAAGCTTCCTACCTCGAGATATTGTGTTAACAAGGTTTTCAGAGTTTGACCCCTGGTGACCCCAGGTGGCCTTTGACCCCTACCAAAAACAATAGAGTTCTTCCTCTCAATATGGGGCATCTATGTACCAAGTTTGAAAACTGTCAGAGTTTCCCTTCTTGAGATATCGTGTTAACAGGCAAAGTGTCACAAACACACATACATACACACGCCATCATGACTGCATAGGTTTCTCTTATCATCGAAACCAAAAATGATTTTGGGGCAACAGTAAGAGCATATTCCATAGTGTTTTGCTCAAATGATCTAGGCAGTTTTTCGATTCCAATTTAGAACTTGCTTTTCTGATACCCCCCCCCCCTCCACCATTTTACCCCTGTTAGCTTCAACACCTTCCACTTATGAGTAATTTTGAAGTAGAATGCAAAAGTGCATGCATGGATTATGATATTTCTTTTCAAGTACATGATCCTACAGTGAAGGAGGTCTACAGGACCAATCAGGACCCACAACACAGAGATATTAATATTTCTAAGTTCTATCATGCCTACTAATCAATCTATCTTGTCACAACTTTATACTTTAAATGTTAAAAAAAGTTTGTAGTGAAAAGAATGCTGCCATGATAGAGACTAGTAGTACTCCCACAAAATACAATAGACGGGTTGGGAAATTCGGTACTTCCGGTCGGGTCACAAGGTCAAGTGTACCATGACAACGGGCAATGTGTTAGGCTCTGCGTGCTCAGCATGCAACACCCGCGCTGGGACACTGTAAGCCTGGTACACTTCACCTTTGACCCATTCCCATATTGCATTGCGTGGAAACATTTCCCAACTCGTCTATTCAAGTACTTTTATATAACCATCATATGAAATGGTAAAATTCATCTACTTTAATAGCCTTGAAAACAATCCAACCACACAAGCAAACACTTGCAAAGATATGAAGGCTTTGTATGAACCCTGCCGAATCCCCCCCCCCCGCCCCAAACCCCAAACCAGCTTGTCTACTGCATGAATGCACCCAAATATGGCAACTGCAGCCACTATCTCTTTGATGCCTTCTTTTAATAGTTTGTATCAGAAACCAAACCTTTGTAGATTCTGTGATTACCTATTGATGATGATGATGATGATGTTGTGTCAGAGGTCACAGACTCAGACTGATCTTTGTTTTCCTCTAATTCACTGAGTTGCACTGAAAAAATCAAACACAAATTTCTGTTACTGAAATGGCCAGACTTAGAGCTGTGAACACGTAGATCCTTCATGAGCAGCTAAAAACTCTAGAGTTGTTTTTCTCAAATCAGAGTAGCCATCAGCGACACCACATTAGCATCTCAATCACCACTGTCAACTTACACAACACTACCATCTCAATCACCACTGTCAACTTACACAACACTAGCATCTCAATCACCACTGTCAACTTACACAACACTAGCATCTCAATCACCACTGTCAACTTACACAACACTAACATCTCAATCACCACTGCCAACTAACACAACACTAGCATCTCAATCACCACTGTCAACTAACACAACACTAGCATCTCAATCACCACTGTCAACTTACATAACACTAACATCTCAATCACCACTGTCAACTAAAACAATACTAGCATCTCAATCACCACTGTCAACTTACACAACACTAACATCTCAATCACCACTGTCCACTTACACAACACTAACATCTCAATCACCACTGTCAACTAACACAACACTAGCATCTCAATCACCACTGTCAACTTACACAACACTAATATCTCAATCACCACTGTCAACTAACACAACACTAGCATCTCAATCACCACTGTCAACTTACACAACACTAGCATCTCAATCACCACTGTCAACTTACACAGCAATAGAATCTCAATCACCACTGTCAACTTACATGACACTAGCATCTCAACCACCACTGTCAACTTTCTTTTACTACCAAAGTCTGTAAAGTCTAACTTTATTCTAAGATCTTAGTTATTGCACAAAGATACTTTATAGCTTAGATAATAGGTATACATTTAAATATTTGCGATCTGGTTTTGCAAATTTACTTTTCACAAGCACATCCCACCCAGCAAACTTCAGAGCTATCACCATCCACCCTAACCAGTGACTTCCCAGGGGTCAAACAAGTAATTACTATATTTCATGGCTACTACACAGAACAATTTCTTGTTCTGATACAGAAATTTTTCAACTCTGTTGTGCAACTATGGTTGAAAGTATGCAGAGAACTTCCCTAAATTCACACCAAATAAGAAACAATTAAATTGCATGTTTACTTTGACAACTGTGCTTACTTTCTAAGTCTTGTATTTTTGCCTCATACTGTACTGTCTCCATTGATGCCTGCATCACCTCCTCCTCGGCACGATCAGCTCTTTCTTCACTGGCTTTCAACTTTTCTTCAATTTCTTTTACTTGAGCTGAAAAAGTTAATTGAAATGAAAAATCAAATTACTTCTCAATTTGATGTTTAAAGAGATAAGTCACATTATGAACAACACTTTGTGCAGAAAATTCTATTAATTCCACTGTATTGAGATGCTCATAGAATTCCCACTAGAGCTAATGTTTGCTGCCATTTGAAAAGATAGCTTCACATTAAATCAATCTGAAAGCAAGATGCATTTCAGTCATTAAAACTGACTTACATATGTGCCCACTGCTCAATATAACCAATGCTACTTATGGCAAAGAGCCGTTAAGGCCCTTGATGCTTGCTCTGGGACTTCTCAGGAAGGCATGGAGGCAAAACTTAAACCTGCTCTCAGTGCCCTTCTATCATGCTCAGTTTTTCTGTGTGCACTTCTAGGCTTATATCAAGCTCTGTGTGAATACAACTTAACACCCCTAAAAACCTTATGTCAAGCCCTGTGTGGCTATAACATTACACTCTGAAATCAACAAAAAGTCATTACCTTTTAATCTCTCCAAAGCTTCTTCTGATGGAGGTACCTCAGACTCTGGTGTACTTGCTACCATGAAAATGAAACGACAATGCAAAACAACTTAAAATTTGAATTGATACAGTACAGCTCAGAATAAAATGGACGTTAGTAGCGTTAAGCGTTAGAAAATTCTGTTTGCTAACGATAGTTGCGTTAGCATTGAACCTGTGGTAACGCAATTATCGATACTTCCGTTACCAACGTGCATCGTTGCTAGCGTTATGCCTTTCCGCACCTGCAAGCTACTCTCCAAGTAACGATCCTATCGTTAATTGCGTTAGAAGAGACATGGTACACGAATTGCATCGGCTTTTTCACATACATCGAAAACGGTACGGCAACGTTGCGAGCGCTACTTGCGATAGCTGCGTTAGGTTTACATGGATTGTATGGCCCAGCCGCGAGCCAGCAGCAGGCTGCATCACTAGCACTTAACGATTCTTACCTTCAAAAATTTTTTCCATGTTCGAAAATATATTGCGCGTTTTAAAACTTCATGAATCTTTTAATAAATAATGGAAGAACACAAAACTGCTATCTGCTTTACCAAATCTCCGTCATTAAAAAGAAAATGTCGGACATTTGTTAAAAATCATTTAAAATATTCAAAAATGTTTTGGAAATTTCGTGGCAAGTCCCGAAATATTTTTGCGCGTTTAAAAAATCATGCACCTTTGATTAATAACGGATTACACATACTGATGTTTACTTCGGAAAATTTCCGTCATCAAAAAAAAAAAAAAAAACTATCGGACATTTCTTAAAAGTCATCTAGAATACAAGAAAATGTTTCGGAACTTTCTTGATATGTTCGGAAATATTTTTGCACGTTGAAAAACTTAATAATGAATTTTTTGATAAATAATTTATGGAAGACATAAAACTGCAATTTACTTCCGCAAATCTCCGCCGTTAAAGAGAAAGTACCGGACATTGTTAGAAATCATCTAGAACACTCAAAAAACGTTTCTTACCTTCGGAAATTCTTCGGCATGTTGCAAAATATTATTGCGCGCTAGAAAACATCATGAATCGTTTGATCAGAAGTGGAAGAACATAAAACTGCTATTTAATTCCGAAAATTCCCGTCATCCAAAAAAAAAAGTTCATCGCACATTTGTTAAAAATCATCTAGAATTTTCGCAAATGTTTCGGAAATTTCTTGGCATGTTCGAAAATATCTTTAAGGGTTGTGCACCGCGCACTGTAATCCCAAGCCTTCTCGTCATGTTCTTTTATATTGTCCCGAACCTTCTCGGATTGTTCAAAGATTCCTGGTTTTAAAAAAATTCAAATGCATATTTCGGCACGCTTTGCTTGTAATTGTCACATTCTACACTCCATGCCTCCGTGGCACTGGTATGGGAAAGTGGAGTGAGCGTCCCCCCCCCCCCATCGATTTCTCAGACTTTTCGTCAAAGCTGCCTATCTATTCCTGTAGGATGTGTTTTGACCGAGTCATGGCCTTATTTGTTATTTTAAACATTTTCAACTAGTTTTCAAGTACCACTGAGAACTTTCGCAAAATATCGAAGTTCTCCCCACGCTTCGCGAATACGAAAGACCATTTGTACCGTATATATGACACTTAAAACGTAGACCATAGTACGTAGAAAGTAGGCAACATCTTCAAAAATGTTCAGATCAACCATAAAAAAAATACATAGCTTCGAATATTTTCAAGAATCCTCAGAAAATGAAATTTTTTGCACTATTTTGCATCTGAGTTTCATCCTCTTCAAGTTCTCACCAGAATAGGAAAGAAGTTTTAGGTCAGATGCCGGCCCTACTTCGAAAATCAAATGAACGCCACTGAGAAAAATAAGGAGAAACTTTCACTAAGATGAAAGCGGGCTGCATTTCATCCAATGGTAGCGGAACCTTTTTATAAAGGGGTAGGGCTCCCAACAGGAATTTTGAGAATTAACACTCCTTGGACCTTGATGTAAAACTAAAGGAGCTAGAGCCACTAAATAAATAAATGAAGGGGGGGGGGGGTTGATGGAAAAGGATAACTGGGAAATGTTGACTTTGGAAGCGTAATCCATTTTATGATATTTGCCGAATTAAACAGATTAACAGAAGAATGTAAGCTTGTACATCATATTTTCGTTTCTGGTCAAAATTAGGAATTCTTAGCTAACCCCCAGCTGTGACGTCACTAAGAACTATCTATAGCTACAGTAAAATTTTCGGCGGGCTTTGCTCACCAAATGTTCCGGTTTTCCTATCCCTTTGAACTCGGCCGTTTCGTCGGGAATCTTGGCCTCAACCAGGAGCTACCCCTATTTGAAGAGGCAAACTTGTGGTGAAAAGTGCTATTTCTGCAATTTAGAGTATCTGGAAGGCAAAATTTTCTGAACCTCAGATGAGGTAAGGTCACTCCTGTTGGACGCTGCAAAGTGCAAACTGCGCTCTTAACAGCTTGAGAAACTGCTTCCTATGAAACCTGTGTACCTCTTTTTCTGCTTGACGTAGACACGCTACACCTAGCTTCAGGAACTTTTGAGTATGGATTTCGCTCTTTCCAATTATTGCTGTCCTCTCTCAAAGCTTGAGATCTCCGCGGCTGTCGATCTCTTTCCAGTCTCTCCATTTGGCTCTCACCCTCAAAAAGTGTTGAGACAGTATAGCGGAGCTAGAAAATTTGGTCAGAGGGGACGAGAGTTGCCTGTATGGGCAGGGGCGGCCATTGGTTTTTAATACTGGGGGACATGCCTAATTTCCTAAAACTTTACTGAGTAAAAAATCAAAGTCAATGGGTGATTTCTCAAACATGGGAGGGGGGGGGCATGTCCACCCTGTCCCCCGGATCGCTGCCCATGGTTAAGTGCATTGTTGGAAATGGCCAAGACGAAAGGTTCGCCAAGCCCCTTATAGAGTACCTTCTTAATGCAAAATGGAGTTAAACGCTACGCAAAAACCGATAGTGTCGCTGCGCCTAGATATATCACCGAAAACAAGGAAAAAATTTTATGCCCCCTCAGTCCGAAACGCTTGACCTCCTAAAATGCGGAGCTGGCTACGGGCACCACAGGCTGACAGCCCATTCTCGCCCCCTTCGACCAAATTCCATAAATCCACCACTGCCTAGAAGAAATTGTTGCGGTACTTGTGGTTAAACGGGAATGCGCCCTTACGACCCGTGTTCTAGGGGCCCGTCCAGTGCCTTTGGCGGAGGTCCCTAGAGCTTTATCATGAGGTTCCAGGGTACGAAGATCCCAAAAGGTCTGAGGTTACGTGTTAACAAAATTGTAGTTTATCAGAAAAATGCATTTAAGCTCCAACTTCAAGTTAACCAATGTTTGTGATCGATGACATGGTAGTGATGGATGAAATACCAAATTCAATTTGGAACGCTGTATTTCATTTTTGTGGGAAAATATTCATTTAGTATATTATATGTTCCCAATATAACTTGTTATAGGTCAACATATAAAGTGCTGCATTGCGAACATTAGGGCAACATATAACAATGTTGCCCTATTGTATATGGGAGGGTTAAAAAACAATAGGTCGTCATATTTTTTGGCGTAAAAAGTGTATATTCTTAAGTATATTTAATTTGAACAAAACGCCCTCACAGCATGCCGTGCACTTCTGTGCTGATGCGTTACATACAAACATTAACGTAAAAGGAGGTGTTATATGAGATCTGTGAGCATTTAAAGGAATTGAAGACCTAAGGTAGCATTTTAGACGGTGACGACCTAAGGTAGAATCCAGATATATATATATATATATATATATATATATATATATATATATATATATATTTCTATATCAAAACCGTGAAGAGGAGAGCAATAGTGAGATGTCTGCGATAGGACAGTAAAGGCACAATTGATCATTTTTCAATTTACAAACAAATTTTGAGGGGTGCACATGCATACACGTGTATACCATCTCTGGATCCGGCAGGCGCGGATCCAGAAATTTCGAAAAGGGAGGGGGGTTGAAAGCCGCCTTGAATATTCTTCTAGATAAACATTATGCTTTTTTTGGCGTATTTGTTATTGCTGATGTGGCCAAAAAGGGAGGGGGCTGAGGCCGGTAAAGCGCCCCCATAAATCCGCGCCTGAATTCCGTCATAGATCTGTATGAAACATGTATAGGTTCGTACAGAACTTTTCATATTTATCGCGCTATTGGTAGGCCTATCGTATAGTATACGGAATATAACTGTTCTGTGACCTAGCTTAAGCACTTGATAAAACATACCCATGAAATAATGGTGGTGTCTTTATTTCGTTATGTCAACTTTGACCCAACGACAACAGGGGCCCCCCGCATGACACTACCATGCCTTCATTGACTCTCAGTCCTTCATGCTGATGTGCTCCTTCGGAGGAGGCTTGGTTCTCCAGCCCCTCCCCCCCCCCCCCCACCCACTTCGAAAAGTCTGGTCACACCGCTGTATACACAGAATATATTCTGCGCGTGCAATAAGTTTGACGTCCAAAATGCCAATACGGGTAAAACCGAATACATTACGATATGGCGTACAGTTCCGCTATACTTAACGTTGCCACAAAATCGTGTCTTTTATATACACTTTAAGTAGCAACTGTTATGAAGTACTTAACGTTACTTATGTTATGACTGTTATGACGTACTTAACAACCCACTGGCTGAATCGAAAGAGAAACCAAAGTAAACATATCCTGATATAAATAGGCCTAGTTGTATTGTGAAAAGGTGGTTAATATTCAATAGCTTTATGCTGTATACTATATACAGTCTCATGTGAAGAAAACAGAGCTTATGTACCAGGAGACAAGACGGGAAGTGCAGTTTTTCATCAGGATACGTTCACGCAACAAATCAAGAAGAAAAACCTTAAAGTCTGTGAGTTTTATGTAAATACTATAATATTTTATTTACATGTGGTTTTTTACAACATAGATTTTTAAGAAAATGGTGTTGAAGGGAAAATTTACATAGGCCTTCATTCGTTTCCCAGACTAATCTGTCATTGCTTGAATTGTATGCCAGATTTCTTTCAACCCTTGTTTCTACATATTCTAAGAACATCTTGAAAATTTTGCCCTCTCTAAAGCATCGTCTCTCTACCCTTTTTTGGTGATAATCCAATTTCTGAAACCCGCATCACGGAGTAATCCCTTACCGGTCCTTAAAGTGAAAAGTACACTGATGTTTCCGATTTTCTTTTGTACTTTCGTACAAGTACCTGTACTATCCAGGTTAAGATATCATGGGTACAGGGCCCAACTATGGCGGGGAAAGGCTCACGTTCTAAAGATTAGGCCCAGACCAGCGAAGCCTCGGCGAGTCCTGGGGTAATTGAGAAAACTAAATTTATACAACTGATACATGCTTTTTGGTGACATCTGACAATCAAGAAATTTACACAAAGAAACATCTTATGCGATCCTCAGTACATTCCTATGCAGTGCAACCACTCTTCAATTTCAAAGAGCCAACTAGTAATAATCATATATCCAACAAATAGCCGAGACACAGGGTAGGTATGATGACGGCCTGGCCGGGAACAGGGGACACTGCCTGGATACGATAAAGTATGTTATCCCAGACAGCCTCGACGGTTTTCTTGATTTTGCTTTCATAAAGGGCAGATTCTTCTACAAAAAAAAAAAAATTTGCAATACAAATCCAAAATTTTCTTGTTATCTTCAACAAAACCCGAAATTTTTTCGATAAGAATGAAATCTGAAAACTTGAGGTCCTCTTCGCGGGCAGAAAATGTAACGTTCGTCATCTTTCCGGCAAACGTCGCTTTTGTCGGAGCTTCGAGTTACTGCCCCCACCCCTTGTGCACATCTTGGCGCCATAGGCGTAGGAGGCGGGGAGCTTTGAGCCGCAGCCCCAACCAAATATTTTTGTGAATATTCGGGCATTATGCTGAGAATTCTTCGGGCACCTACTGAAAGAAACATAATGCAATAATGTAGCTAAAGGTAATCAATAGTTTAAAAACTTCCTTGGTAATTAAAATAAAGTTCTGAAGTTGAATGAACCAGCATCTATATATTCGATATTACTTCCTCAGTGTATTTTAATGGTTTAACTTTTATTATGTTTATCAGCGATGTATTTAGGAGGGCCATTGGGCCATGCCCCCTCACTGATGCCGATTTTTTCTTTTAGTACCTAAAATACATAAACTTTTAAACACAAATTTTACTTCAAAGGTAGCATATGTGGCACCAAATTGCATGTAAGGACACCTAATTTTCAAAACATTTCAAAGGGGAGGGGTGTCCCCTTAGACCCCTCCCTCAGGCCGGCAATCACACAACATAATGCATGCCCCCACCCATGAGAGAAATCCTGGATACGCCACTGATTATTATCATTTTTATTACAACTTCAAAAAAATTATAATCAATATGAAAAGGTAGTAACACGGCCAAATGATTGTATGTAATTGGCAAACGGTGTGATAACCGATGCATGTCCATATGATATGTACATTAACATGTTGAATGCGCGTGGAGCGAGCGGAAATTTTGGGTTATATTTTTCGGGCAAGTCGTTGCAGCCCCCCAAACCAACTTGGGCTCCTACGCCCATGCTTGGCGCTACCTCTCCCCCAAGAATATATAGACATTAATACTGTAAGATGGGATTTCCCAGTACTTGGCAAATCAAGATAGGGGAGACTGGGATTAGTTGAGCCAATTTTTACAGTTCCGTCATTTTATCAAAATGAAAATGTGCAATTTAAGCTAACTGATGCTTTGTGAACTACAGTCAATTGTCTACCTTACGATACAGTATGAACTGTTAAGTAGCTAAGACCAAATGGTCACAGCACATCAATGTAAAAAAGAAAATTGGCTCAACTAACCTTACTCGTGGTATAATTTGGGCCGACACAATAGGTAAGATGACCCACAACAGGTAAGTTGAGCCACTATCATATATTGTGCATATATCATGCCAAGATGATTTCACAGAACTGACGGTCATCAGAGTTGGCAATGAATTGGGAAAGTCTGGCAATGAATTGGGAGATTTGTCCTTCACTGCTTCTTTATTTTATTGACTTCTCAAGGCTGACTGGCACTGGGTGTATTATGACACAGAAATGTCTTCAACACAACGTATTTGGCAAAAATTTATTGCAAAAATCAGATTCTATGGAAAATTTACACCTTTCTTGATATAAATTTTGTCTAGTTCAAGCCACCAGAACGTTACATGAGAAGTTGATCCCACAGGAGACACAGTCGTAAAAAGCAATAAAATGCCCATCAGCTTGAAATGTAACTAGTCATAAAGCAGTTTTTCAATATTCCATTTTATTTACCAAGTCGTTCCCAACTAACGAATTCTGTGGTGCCAACTCTCTTGACGGCAGGGAGTAAGTTTAATAGCTGTCGAAAAGGTGTTAGTTATTGTGATTTGTTGCTTACTTTTCTTCTATCATTTAAAACGTTCTGGGGGCTTGAATTTGACAAAATGTAGATCGAGAAAGGTGTAAATTTTCCATAGAATCTGATTTTTTCGATAATATTATTGACAAATGTGTTCTTTGAAGAAAACCCTGTGTCTTAATATACCCAGTACCAGTCAACCTTGAGAAGTCCATAAAATAAGGTGGCAGTGAAGGGCATATCTCCCAATTCGTTGCCAGACTTTCCCAATTCATTGCCAACTCTTGCGACCGTCAGTTCTGTGGGATCACCTTGGCATGTATAATTGAAAGATAAAAAACAAGAGATCACGTGATGTATACAATAACTTGACACCTGTTGGACAGCCATTGAACTTACTCCCCGAGTCGGCACACGTGTTACCGTGTTTTGCAGACTGAATATTTGTAACACGATCTGGTAGCAGTGTTGTAGTCGAGACCAGAGTATCCGAGACCGAGACCAAAACTGAGACCAGTGGGTTTCGAGACCGAGACCAGGAGCAGAATTCGAGACCGAGACCGAGACTAACAAGGTCCGAGACTGAGACAGAATGTACATAATTGTAGAGGAACATGAAACAAGCTGTTCAACTTTCTGAATACTTTTTTACTTGACTTTACTACCTTATGCTCTACAAACGACCTATAGCACTAAGAGTGCATCAGCTCATTGATGTATACACCTGTTTTCTATTATCATATGCCCATCATAGTTCACATAATTAATAACTTAGCATAATCATTTATTTTTCTAATATGGCACTTCTCTTTTGAATCAGAGTCAGTCAGTGCTACATGTGTTTAGTATCGATGAAGTTGCTGCCAATTAATGCATCATAGTGAGTTTGTTCAACCCACAGAAAAATGAGCCACAGAACTCTAGTTAGTGCCAACTTTTCTTTCGGACCATGGAGTAACTCGCAGTTTAATAACCGGATATTTTGTTTTTGAGCCTAGTAGTGCCACTGCCAGGATTTGGTGATGGGGGTAGAACAGATGACGTCGTAACCTCATTCCCTCCCTCAAGTCTGCGTAAATTGTACCTTTTGTGCGCCCCTGCGATTTAATACAGCAGTGTGGAATCCTTTTTGTCATTTTTTTTCCTGTGTGGAATCCTTTTTGTCACTACATAAAGGTGCCGTTCTGGGGGAGGGGTGTAAGGGAGAAATTTTGTTAACTTCAGGTTGTTTAGAGGTAAAATGGGATATTTCTGGAATTGACTATATATGGCTAGAAAATGTCCATAATTAAGTGAATTCTAATTTTTCCGACTGGCTGGATGTTTTTTCCAACTGAGCGGCGGCGGGTAAATTGCACCTTTTAATGCGCCCTGCGTTTGTATACAGCAGTGGGATACTTCCTTTGTCACTGCATAAAGGTGTTTTCCTGGGGAAGGGTCTAAGAGGAGTCCTCTTCGAGAAATTTTTGTTAATTTCAGGTTGCTTAGATGCAAATCCCATATTGATGCGCCCCTATACAGATGTTTGGAGAAGTATCTCTGTTTTCGGGAAGTGTTGTGATCAGAATAGCTCATTGTATAATCACCTTTTAATTGGTCATTAGATGGAGTGCAAACTGTGACGCATGCGCGCGAAGCGCGCAAAAATGTTTCATTAAGTAAGATTTCTCTGACAAAATCTGCTTTCAGAATCTGCATGGAGACACTTTCAACAAACCTACATGCCACTCAAAAACCAGTCAAATAGGGCCACAACACTACTCTTTACGAAGTGTGTGTGTGTGGGGGGGGCATTTGATATTGTGTCCCCCACCCATCGAAATGTGGGGAGATGTGTCCCCCCGTCCCCCAAGGATTGACGCTCATGTATCTCAGCAATGGAGTAAGCTATGAAAAAGGGAGTTGGATGCATGGAATTCATTTTCCAACCTCTAAAATATATATTCTTGTAATTCTGGACTTTAGTTACACTTTAAACACCTTTTGGGATCATTTTAAAATTTTCAAAAAAATTCTGAAATCGATGGGGGGGGGGGGGTGCGCGCCTCCCGTGCCACCGCCGTGCCGGCGCCACTGGAGCCTAGGATTGCAGATAACTATGTAGGCCTAGCATATAATATACAGTAAACAGTGTATAATATTTAGGCCTAGACTCATAGCCTTCAGAGTTGCTAGATAGCTGTAGTATTATATCTGATCATAATGGCCAAATGTTTTGCATTTGCACTTTTTTCCCATCTAAGAAAGAATTCTGGTCGATAACTTGAGATATTTATATATGGAACTGGTATATTAGTTCATCCTATTTTTTCGATAGCCAAATGATCATTAGTAGCCAGATTGGAAATTTAAATATGGTCATGAAAAGACCAACAGGCAATCCTGAAGAGCTAGGAATGGATAGCACTGAACAAACACTGAGAAGGGCATTTCAACACACACACATACAGTGAACATGCAATGCAGTGCAGTACCAGACTGCCACTGTTCTGATTATACTGAGTAACCTGACCTGTGTGCTAGTCCAATGCACTATATATTATCCCCTATATTATCCTCATTGACCAAGTTAAGTTAAAGGCCAGCTCACAGAAGAAAGTTCAACCCATAATAGATAGAGTGTATGGATTCAAATTTCTTTCAAAGAAAGTAAATGAAGTAAAAATAGTTGAAAATAAATGAGTTTATTGAAAAAAAAAATAAAAAAAAAACGACAAGAAATAAAAAAACACAAGTTTTTTGCCGGCCTCGAAGCGAGACCGGCAAAATTTCCGAGATCGCAAGGGTTCAAGACCGAGACCAAGACCGAGACCACAGGGTGTCGAGACGAAGACTGAGATCAAGGCCGGGAAAAACTGGTCTCGAGACCGGTCTCGAATACTACATCCCTGTCTGGTAGGTCAATAAAACTCAAGTGAGGGAGTGAGTGCCCCTAGGGAACAGCTCGTTTATGAGCTCTGATTTATGACTAGGTAGATTTTGGGCCGAAGGTTGTTTTATTGCTCTGTGCGACTGTGTCTTCTCTGGGTTCGACTTCTCATGATTCACTTTAACTTAAGCCAAGAAAATAGAACAACTTAACAACGTAATCTGTTTAGGAGTAGCTTCATTCAAAAGTAAACAGGAGAAACTACTCACACTTTGGGTTTAGAACCCTTTCAAACAACATGCTAAAATCTTTAAAGCAACTGACTCTACAGAACCCCCCCCCCCCAAAAAAAAATAAATAAATAAATAAAAAGTGTAATACATGTGACATTTCTGATCCTGCATAACTGCTCACTACCAGTTTCAAGTATATAAACAAAACATCAAAACAAACATCAAAAATGCAAATAGCATGCCACAAGAGAGTTATAACAATTGCTTCTTAGTTGTCGCAAACTAGTGAGATAATACCAGTTTAAAGAGGAGGAAAATAAAATATAATTTCCTTCAATACAGTTATCATGTTTCCATAAGAGGTAACTTTCGTTTCCTGCGACGTACATGGGAAGTACTACCTCGGATCTTTGAGACCTAACAGGGGATCGCAATCAACGTGTATCAGCTGTGCGTACCACATAAACGGAAAACAGTATTTCATTTGCAGCGTAAAATTGTCTAAAGAAGAGCTAGCTGTATATACCAAAGAGCTAGCAGGTACGATGACCATTCAAGCACTGCCCTTGTTCCAGAAGACGGTGTGGTAAACCACCAATTAGAATGTAGCTATGGTAATACACACACAATCAAATTAACTTCATTAATTTGGGCTGAAAAAATTTGCAAGGGGTTCCGAAGACGGTTTTCCACTAACAATGTAGGAGCAGAACCAGGACCATAGCCTGGGCGAAATCTATACGGGGCAGTTGTTGATACTACATAAGCGGAGCACCAAGTGGAGTGCCTATACAGATAGTTGACACCCGGGCAGACCCCTCGTTTTTTCACCTGTGATTGAGTGTCATCCTAGACGAGGGTGCTGAGGAGGATGGATACATATAAGGCCTAGCTTAGGTGCAAAACTGTGCTATCGTCGATAATGCTTTGAACTGATTATATCTTCACAAACTGTCGTTATCTAATTATTTAGTGGTATTCTTCCTATTTTTTGGCTGGGCATAAGTCAAGAAGTTCTGTTTAAGAAAAGGGGATGACACTCTATACTCTTTGAGAAATTTTTGTCTTTGTGAGGTGGCTTGGATGCAAAAGGGTGCTATCTTTGGTGAAACTTCTTAAAGCGTTGAATTGATTATATGTGTAGGAATACTCATTACTTAGTGATTTTTTCTTCGTTTCGTTTCGTTTATTATCTCATCCCCACATACGTAGTATGTGGGGGATGAGATATTGTGTTTCGTTTACCATTGAAAAGTGCACACGTTTACCGCTGCCAGTCGCCATAGCAACCATAACCATGGAAATGCATGGTAGGGAAATTTGGGGCTTTATGACCGCTACTCAAGGGTGGGGCAAAATGGAGTGGTGAAGGTCCTGTTTCCTGGTCATGTGACCAAATATGCCTAAAATTTGGGTCAAAGGCTCTGATGGTCAAATGACATTCACAAGGTCAAAAGTGTGTCGCGAACTCCTCCTAAACTAAGAACAAGATTGAGCCCAAACTTGGTGGGCGGGTGCATAGTCTTTGGAACTTGTGTCTGACATACCCTCAGTATGATAGGTCAAAGGTCAAAGGTCAACCATCAAAAAGGTCAAAATAAGCAATTTTCCAAATCTGGCTATAAAACCTGAATGCAACAGTAAATGGCCCTGATTTCTTGACATAGCTTTCGTATTGAAGCGCTCTTGGCACAACTTGACACTTGTTTTTCTGAGGTCAAAGGTCACGAGGTCAGAAAGTCAAACGACAATTTTGGGGTCAAAGTGTGACGCGCACTCACTTAAAACTGAAGGTACTAATGACCCCAAACTTGGTGAGGGGGTGCATGGCCCCTAGAATTTGTGCCTCCAATATCATCAGCACAATAGGTCAAAGGTCAGAGGTCAAAGGTCACGATAGGTCAAAATAAGCAAATTTTTAAATCTGACTGTAAAAGCTGAACGAAACATTTAACGATCCTCATTTCTTCGCATAACTTTCTGATGGACACCTACTTTACACAACTTTACACTTGACCTTCTGAGGTCAAAGGTCACGAGGTCAGAAGGTCAAACGACAATTTTGGGGTCAAAAGTGTGCCGTTCGCTCACTCAAAACTGAAGGTACTACTGACCCCAAACTTGGTGTGGGGGTGCACAGTCCTTGGAATTTGTGCCTGCAGTACCCTCAGCATGATAGGTCACAGGTCAGCGGTCAAAGGTCAAGATGTCAAAAGAACAATTTTTTTAAATTTGGCAGTAAACAATGAAAGAAAAGGTAAATGATCCGTTACATTGATCACTGTCTATTCCTGACACTCAAAATTCAGTTTTCACCTGCGGTTTAACAAACCCCACCATAAAAGCCACACAATGACATGATCAGATGCACACTTATCTAAGCTTCTCTTGCTCAAAACTTGACCACCTCTAGTCTAAGTAAAAACCCAGGAATAGAGTGAACTGTGATCACGCGTGTCAAGCATGACTAGTTCTTGGCGCCATAAAAGTAATTAACTATACGCGTGTCCCCACCGTAGTAAAAGTCCAAGCGCGTCCCAGTATGAAGCATAACTAAGTACGCCCACGGTGGAACTGATGTTAGGCCTAACGTTAGGCCTAACTTAGGCTTAGGCCTAGGTTACGCTAAATTATTAATAGTACTGTAATAACGCTAACATTAACAAGCTAAGTAGGCCCTAGGCCTAATAGGCTTAGTTTAAATACACGCCTGGTTAAGAATAAGAACTTTGACCAAGTTTGTGAACACTGTGGCTCATCACGTAATTTTGGCTGTCTGTAACTCTGTTGCTTACCTTCTCTTGAAGAACTACCTAGCCTTTTACTTCTCTTGCATGGCAACAACGACGTACGTGTGCATCGCAGGGGCCAAGTTCAATTCACACACGCACACGCAATGCACGTACGCAAGTACAGTCGGTATGGTGTGAGAGCGACTGCGCTGCTTTAGTACACTGGATACAGTGTACATATACTGTATGCAGCGCCAATTTCCAAACAAATGACGTCACAAATAGACCGTGTGAACCATGCAGGCTACCTTTGATCTGGCCGCCCTGCAGACGGCGTGTAATGCTCCTGCACCCACACTGACTGTACTCCAGGGTCCGAGATACTTTTTTCAATTACGGGTGCTATTTTAAAAAAAAAACTAGCCCCCCAATTCCATTTCGAGTGTTACTTTGGGATTTTCGGGTGCTATTTCCTATTCATTGATAAATGGCCCTAAATGCATTTATACTAAAGACAGCAATGGGTTTTCTATAAACTATGCACACACTAAATTCTTCCCTTCAAGTGCGGTAGAACAGACCGGCCAGCCTGACATAGCAAAAAAAGATGACCGTATTGGGACGTGGTTAGCTATTTCCGTCATAGGCCATTTATACACAATGTACGCGAGTAAGTGTGAAAGCGTACACCCCCCCCCGTACGTACGTAGCAGTGGCGTCGCCAAAGGGGGAGGGGGCACGTGCCCCCTAGAAAACCTTGTGCCCCCCGTGTGCCCCCCCCCAACTGAGATCTGAGATTTTGAAAAAAATGTATAGATCTTCTGTAACTTCTGTAGTTAGAATATTTGACTACCATGTTTCATATGATTTGATTCTTCTTAGGACAAGAAAGGCAGCAAATTGTATTTTATCGAATAACAAAATGGCCCCATCTCATAAAGCAGACAGTGTTCTCTGTGTCGGAGGCTGAGCATCGGTCTTGGTAATCTATCCATAATCCTCGCCGCCTCAATAGGTGTGAGTATACGCCTTGATAAAGTGTAGCGGAAATGTCTGCCTCGCGGACTCATTAACCAAAACAGTGAATGGTGTTGTTTGGTACGTACAGTACCATGGAATTTGCCTGCCACTTGCGTTGCGAATTGTAATGCAAGCTCAGTGCCAGCAATTTCAAGGAGACTTTTCCGTATTTTCTTCTTCGAAAAAAATAATTCCAAAAAATTTTAAAAGAGAAATATATGATACAAAACTCTATGATCACTTTAATCCCGTAAGACTCCAATCACTCAGTTTGTGGATCATGAGAATTTCACGTTAATTGAAAAGTCCACAGTCGAACAAATATTTGATCGTTGATTCGGCAATACACATGCACGTTTTCTTCACTTTCATAAAAATTTCTCAATCCATGCATAATTTTTTTTAGTTCCTAAAAATTCGTCATTTTTTGACAGAAATTTTACTTCAAAAAGGTAACGTATGTGGCACCAGATTGCATCTAAGGACACCTAATTTTTCAAAAATTTTCAAAGGGGAAGAGGACACCCCCTCCCCTTAGACCCCTCCCCCAGGCCGGCGTTCACACAACATACTGCATACTCCGCTATCTAGTTGTGCCCCCTCATCGAACTGTTGTCCCCCCCTTGTGCCTCCCCCCCGAATGAAAAGTCTGATGACGCCACTGGTACGTAGTGCAATAGTGCTATACACACCTGATATTGGCTGTAAGCAACCAAGTTAACTAACATCACAGCAGTTCCGAGTTCCAAGCAAATGACGTCACGAACACACTGATATGAACCAGGTAGTCAAATAGCAACTTCCTTCCCACTACCATGCATGAATGAGCAGGGAAGGGGACTAACAGACTAACTCATGGACGTAGAAGCTGTACTCGATCCATTGAGGTGGGGGATTGTGCACTGTTTCGGAATGTCGTTCTGGGAGAAGAACCCAAGGGTATGGGGTCCCATCCCCTTTAGAAAAAAAATTTAGATGCACTTGGTGCAATATTTGAGCAAATTTGAAGCAATAAGACTGCAATTTTTTTGACATTTTTACAGAGCGTTTTTGTCCTGGAAATGAGGGGAAGGAGCCCACCACATTTTTGACCGGGGTAGGCTTTAGTCAACCAACCCCCACCCATTCGCCACTTATGCCTCTCACTAATTGCATCTTTATACGTTTATCATGGATTCTACCACCTCTAGCCATCTGTTATTGAGAATCCTGCATTCTGATTGGTTAAACACTGACCTGCTTTTCCACAACATACGGTCAGTAAACCTATGCACTGATAAAAATGAAGTTTTCACACATTTTCGGTGGTAGAAGAGAAATTAACCACATTTGTCGGACTTTTATTGTCTCATAAACCGTCTGGAATCCCAATTTGCAAAATGACGGACTCGGTTTCGCCTCGTCCGCCAAATGCGATTTATTCCTTAAACAGTACGCACTGTCAGTAATATCGGGAATTTCCAGTCTGCGCTTTTCATACTTTCTTTCAGAGCACATTAGTCTTGATAGGGCCAGTACAAGAGGCTCCTGAAAAATTGGAAGGGGCATTGATCGCTACGTTGTCACCACCAACAATTACTCGGAAAGGGGTGTATGGACATTAAGCACTCAGAACATCTATTAATCACACTGTTGTAACGAGTCATGACTCGAGTCATTAATTTTCAAAAGGAAAATGACTCGAGTTACATTGAAAGTAGTAAATGATTCGACTCTAATTCTGCAAAACTGAGTGACTCTTACAACACTGATAAATCAGAGAGACAAGTGGAGTGATGCCAGAGGGCAATCCTGATCTAAATGTAAGACTGACATTAGTCCTACACATGTCTTACATAGGTTCTTCACGTGACGTCATTGCGTTTCAGTCTGGCATACTGGTCGTCACTGATCATGCGCAGAAGGTGTGTTATCGATACGCACGCACGGTACGGCCTTAGTTACAATTGTTATATAATGGACGTCTGGCCGTCAAAATAGAGAGACGCGCAGCGCAGTGACGTCGGTGAAGAACCTCTATCGAGGGGTTTCACGAGACGAGATCGCCCGTCTTTATGGTTTTTGAAGGGCAAGATCGCGCGTCTCTGGAGGTTTTGAAGGGCACGCGTCCATTGTGTCATATTAGTATCTATAGTTTTGCTGTGCGTGTGTGCTGTAAATACGTTTACTGCGTGCTAATGCCACACTGCAATCAGAACCGGAAGCTGGGCGGTACCGTAGAGATGCCGGAATGAACAAACATCCCCAGCTCAAGATTAGCCTAAATCTTTTTTTCCAGTTTCCCCTTAGTGTTCAAACTAACGACAGTCATAGAACTGAGAACATGAATTAATTATCCTCGTAGAGCTTTTCTTAGGCCATGTCGATCATCACCAACCCATAACAATAAAATTACAGAGTGCTACACCAGACTCGGAAGAAGCAAAAGGATGTATTTGGATGAGATCAGCAACTCCTTGATTGCCCTCTTGTTTGTTTTATCACTTCACGTAATTATATATATATATATATATATATATATATATATATATATATATATGTACAAACATAACAAGATTAGGTAGTAAAAGCATAAGTACATTAGGTGAAGGGAAGTGCACAGAAAACGCTTCTGGGCTTGAAAATATGCACTCCCGAGATAACATTACAAGTAGCAAAAGCACTACGGCAAAAGCTAAACACAAAAGAGACAGACAGAAACGAACCAACCCTCAAAGAAACCTAACCACTAAAAGAGAAGAACACCCGTACCCCCAGTGATTTTTTCTTATTTTAGTAGGGTGTAATTGAAGGGGATGTTGCCTCGAGCGGGGTATTACACCTTTACTCTTTGAGAAATTTTTCTTGTACTAAGTTTTCCTAGATCCAAAATGGTGTTATTTTTGGTAAAGGTGTGGACTGATAACATGATCTAAAATTTTTAATTATTTACTAAAATTTTCGGCTGTGACATGGCACCCTTACGAGGCTGGTACCCGTTGTAGGTTTCTCGCTAGAGCTCTTGGGAAGCCACTGGGGGAGCCAGCATCGGCTTGAGCGTAACCGTATCATAGGACTTGAAAGAAAATGTTTGGTCGAAATGTCTCCCAGATGAGGGTTAATGACACATTTTAGACCTTAAAGTTGCACCTAACATTCTTTACCTAAAGATTTCATGCGTAAGGAACAAAGTTAGATTTCAAGAAGAAAACTTAGATTTCATTTAATGGGAAAATACAGTCACCCCCCCCCCCCCCAAAAAAAAAATTAGTGTACCCGGATATCCTATTTCATGAATAGCTTTTGAGGATCATGTTACAGTATGCTTCTCACTGAGTTATGAAATTCACGCATAGAGTAACTCCTTAGTTTACCTTGAATATGCAGTGTTTATTTTCTAACATATCATGAAAAGTACTTGAAGTGAAATAAGAAGGATATATGTTAGATTTGCTGTTGTTTCAAAATAAGTTTTTTCAACTGCTTATGCTCTTTATATTAAAAGTTTCTTTACCAGCTTATTGAGTTTAGCAAATAATTAAAGGTAATCATAGTCTATTTATCTTTAGCCAGCGTACATGCTGGTTTATTCAAGCAGCGTATCTTGCACGAGGATGATGGCTCATTCGTCAGAAGAGAAACCCGCATAAGAACCTGTCTACGGCGGGGGTCCGGGACCTGCCGGGAAAATTTTGGGAAAAGGCGACCCGTCTGGCCTATGCAATTTCCCAGTTTTTAGGGGCCTTAAACCAAAAGTTGGACAGTGAAATTTTCAGTACCTCAGTATTTTTTCTAAATAAGGCTAACTTTTATTTACGATTTGGAAATCTCAGGGGAGGGGGAGTTGCCCCCCTTCTTCCCTTCGCAGGCTGCGGCCCTGAGAACGCGTTAGGCTGTTGGTAAAACGAGCGAAATGCCGGTGTCCATTATCCATCTTTCTTCCCGATCGGATGAAACTCTGGCTAGATTCTCCCGGAAAGGTGGGATTTCCCCAACTACTTATAGAATGCTAGACTTAAGACATCAACGCTATATCCCCATCACGAATACTGTGAATTCTCTAGTCTTACAAGGATATTTGAACTCTTTAATTTAATGGAGGACCTATAACAATTTTCAATACTCATCTGACCAAAATTATTTATTTTCCAGAGTAACGAATCTTTGTTTGTAAAATGGGAAGAAAGGGACGTGCCGTGCAAATAGTGACACCCAAAGAAGATTCTTTTGTCCTGGAAGATGGGATTTTGAACGGAATTCTCGGTAAAGATGAATTGAAAGGAATGAAGCTTTACGTTCTGTGCGTGGCTGGTGCCTTCAGGAAAGGAAAATCGTTCTTGTTGAGCCTTTTGATTATGTACTTGGAAAGTCAGGTAAGATATTTTTCATCATCTATCACGAAAGTACTAATCAAAGTATATATTTGTGTATATCTGGCTGATTGGATACCAAAATTTGGATTCTTAGATAACGTTTCAGGTTGCAAAACAGTGAAGTCTTTTGTAAAGCCTGTATATTCATTTACGGGCCGGCATATGATTCAAGAGTGTCCATGACCTTCTCTAGACTGTATGGACTACTTACGGACATGCAGAGCATTTTATTGTATTCATAAAAGAGGACATAAAACTAAAATTTCTATAATGATTTCTATAAACTTTTTCGGGGGCTCTATTTCAAATGTTTTGGAAAAATCGCGCCGAAAATAATATTTATATTAGGGTTTTAATGGGACATTCTTATTCATTTTTAGAATTATTTAGAAGATGAGGAAGGTGTTTTTATACCATTTTTTATATTCTTGCCTGTTTTCCCCATCATATTTCTAGAAGGAGTTTGTATGTACCTGGTACAGTTTTGTGGACTAGTCAAATAATGAGAGAATCTAGTTTCCCCCGATTGGGAGAAAAATTGTGATGGGGGCAGCCATATAGCCCAGTTTACCCACAATTCCATGCGCTCTTTGGGTACATCGTCAGAGGCGAATGGGTTGTGGAACCCCCTTGCAATATATGTCAGCTTAATGTAATGAAATTAAATGTACTTTCGGTAGGTGTATTGTCATAGCTACTAAAAAGCCCCGTCCTAATCGGTGGTTCATCACGCTATTTTTGAGAAAACGTTAGTTCTTGAGTGGTATTTTTTAAACCTTGTCTTTGTTAAACCAGCAAGCCTATACAATTCATTGCATAAGTTTTCCCCTATTTCAGAGAATTTTGTTTTTTTTCTGGCTACATCAAGTAAGTGGTCTTTACAACATGATTTGTTCACACTGGCGTCACCAGGATTTTTTATTTTGGGTGGCCAACCGCAGGACCTGATCGCCTGCCTGGGGGAGGGGTTAAAGGGGAAGGGTGTCCCCTCCCCTTTGAGAAATTTTGGAATATTTAAGTACCCTCGGATACAATCTGGTGCAACATTTAGCATCATTGGAAGTAATTTTTTTGTTCCATTACAAAAAAAAAGCTCTGAAAAGAATAGGGGGTACGTACGCACCCTGGATCCTACCCTGGACTGTCATAAGAAACATTATGCTAAGCAAATCAATCAAAGATTGTCGGTACATTGGTGTAGTTGTGTAGTCAGGCCTTTTCGAGGGATAGGCACTAGCCTGTGCAGATTTTTCCCGGGGTATTGGTGTAACTCAGTCATAAGAAAATGTCAAATTACCAAAAGTCATTAGCGTTATAACTGAACATGGCCAATAGTTTCGGCCTCAGAATGTTAATGAAGCCATGGGCTGAGCACTGGCATAATTAGAGGAAATGGTCGGCTCTCCAGAACTCAGTGACGTGACCAAAGTAGTGACATATCGGGATAAAATCATTTGATATAGATATAGTCAATCTAAATCTCATGGTATATAGGAGTAAATTTTCAGGAAACCCGTGTAGGGTCAGGTTTTATGTAATTGGTTGACTATACGTAGTCATATAGCGATTGTGCTATTGCTTACAGAATTGTAAGTGCTTATGCGCACGTTTCCAACCCATCGGAACACTGGTCGCACTATGCGTTTGTAACAATTTCATTTAAAGTGTCATTTCTTCCGAATACAAATACACCGGAATAACGGCGTTTTCTATTTTCATGGGAACATCAGTCGTATCGGAGGTGTGCTTTGTCTACTGAAGAAACTCACATCATGAGTATTTTTCGCCTCTCTGGTCATAACGATAAGACATTTGCATTAACAAAGCTAATATAAAAACCCCAAAAGAATGTTTTTCACTATACCAGGTTTATCTGCACTCGAGAAACTTCCTAAAACAGAAAAATATCCTTCTGTAAATTCAGGAAACTTTCCACACCTACAAAGAATTAGCTCTACTTCATTTTGGAAGAGTAATTGTCCATACAGTTACATCATTGCTTCTTTCACCGCAATTTTATCCTTTGTAAACCATTTATAGACGCAGTTTTGTGCTACGTAAATATCCATTCACCCGTGATATTTCTAACCGCTACCAGTGGCACAAACTAGACATACAGTACCCGAAAAGAAGCATTGAATCGTAACACTCTTAAATCATTCCATCAAGAGAAGTAGTGCTTTGGGGAAGGGGTCTTGTTGTTATCATGCAACGGATTTGTTTTTCTCTGTTGCTAACTATGCACCAGCTTATCGAAAAATACGAGAATTCAGAATTCACGATTGGTTCACCAAATTTCTACGTGACAACTTATTGGCATCCTATCGCCGACTTTACCCTACCGCTACTCCTGATGAGACCTGATACTTATCTTCCACGGTCGAAACGCGTCTAGCAATAGCATACCAGCTATGGCTTACTCAAGTAAGGTCACTCTATACCATTTAAACAGGACTCATCCCTGGTTTCCTGATTTCCTATTTTAGTTACCACAACATGGTAACTTGACTGTTCTAGGATACATTATAGGTATCTTGTATATCCCGACATATCACTTCAGTCACGTCACTGAGTTCTGGAGAGCCCACCACTCTTTTTAATCCTAAAAAAAAATCGGAATTCGATTTGGGGGCATGGCCCCCGTGCCCCGCTCCCTTCTGGCTACGCCAATGATTGTACAAACTGTACTCATGTTTTGCATGCCGTCTGCACTTGTTGCTACCATTGCGTTCTTGAAGCACTACTGTTATTAATGTAAAAATACACCCCATTCTGACAATTTTCATCAGTGTTTTTCTTCACATCAGAATAAACGCAATATGAAGACACTCTTCTTATGTGGTCTCAACACACGAACACAAGTCAAGCCTGTACAGCTGTGACGTCTAATGCGTCATCTTTCCGTGACATAAAGTCGATAGATTAGTAAAGAAAGAAACGACCCTGGCAACGCGTAGCAACGCCCTATTAAAAGCAACAGCGAACCATCGAGGTGTTAAGGAAAATGTTACGTGCAATGTATCCATTCGCTAACACATGTATAGGCTGAGCGTGCGTGTCTGTTTTTTTTTTTTGTCCTGTTGGAATTTCCCGTTATTTCGTCATCATGTAGTTTGGAGTGTGTCAAGCAAGCTTGTATTGTATTGTATTGTAAAGACGAAACTTATACATCCCCGAAAGCATAGCAATTATTTCTTTAATTGAATCTGGTTAGATAAATATACAACAGTGATTCTCAAACACATGTATAAGCTGAGTGTGTATGTCTGTTTTTTTTTGTCCTATTGGGACTTTCCATTATTTCGTCATCATGTAGTTTGGAGTGTGTCAACCAAGCTTGTATTGTAAAGACGAAACTTTTACATCCCTGAAAGCGCAACAATTTATTTCTTTAATTGAATCTGGTTAGATAAATCTACAACAGTGATTCTCAAACGCGGGCCCTGTCGGTGCGGCATCTGAATTGATTTTAGGTTTCGAGTAAAATTATATTCGACAAGAACAAAACGTAGCAATGTGTAATATAGTCACTACGTACTTGACTCCTGCCAAGTTAACTCTCCTAAAGGGGGATGGGTTACTTACGAAACAGGCTGTGTGGTATATATTATACCTTGTTCCGGTATATCTAGCCAAGGTTAATCTCGCATGCCTTGTTGTTGACAATCATGTTATGTACACGGTGGCAAGTATATACATGAATATTCATGTAGTGATCCACCGCTGACCGCTGAGTGATTGTACTTGTAGTGATAAAGCTTGTAGCAAAGTTGCATCCCGGGAGGTGACTGTACATATGAAAAACGTATCTTGTTGAACGTTTTTTGATTGGTTACTGAAATTAAAATAATTTAGCAGTCAAGTCGAGTCACTTCTTTCAATGTGACTCGAGTTTAGTCATTGTATCATTTGTATGAGGAAAATTATGATGCAATTGCTCAAGTCATTTCCCTTTTGAAAATTAGTGACTCGAGTCATGGCATTTTACAACACTGTCTGTAAGGTGAAATATAATCATTCAAAAATTTTTTTTTTCGATTTTTTGGAATGTCGAACTCAGCAGACCAACTTCTCTTTCCGCTTGAGAATAAATAACTGATCAAGAGCTTCTTCACATACTGACATACTGGCCACTAACGAGCCACTAACGAAGGATAAGTGCAGAACTGTTGTGACTTTGTCCGTTTCAGAGTGCGGTTTTCGTTGACAATCTACTAAGTTCGGCATTCCAGATGTTTCTTCTATACCGCAAACCGACGCATGATAAACATCAAAATGACATCATGCATGCTAGAAGCAGAATTGTAGACGGGTGGCGCTAGGTGGGGCAGGTGCATAGAAACCCTATTGCGGGGAACTCCATTTTCTTCGGGGAGCCTTAATGGGTACGATAAAGTACGTAATGCCCCGATGACCAGCAACAACAAATTTCTTGATTTTGCCCTGAGTATGCATATTGCCCAATAAAGACCACTATTTTCATATGTTCTTCGGTTGTAACCCCAAATTTTTCACCCTTGATTGAAGCGGCAAATTTGTGGTGAAGAGTGTGATTTCCTGCAATCTAGAGCGGCTGCATAGCAAAATCAGCCCCACTATAGTTGTGGGGCTGAGGTCGGGTTATTTGTTCCTGTTGGATGCTGCAGAAGTGCAAACTGCCCTCTTAAGGAACAGCTTCCCATGGAAACTCCGTACCTCTGCCTCTGTTTGCCTAAGATACAGCTAGCTTCGGGACCTCTTAAGTATAGATTTTGCTCTTTCCAATTGTTGTCCTCTCTCTAAGTCTGAGATCCTCTCCTGAGGCCCCGACCTCTTTCCATCCTCTCCATATGGCCTTTATCCTCAAAAAGTTTGAGAACCACAGATCTAGAACATTCACTCGAAATATCTCTGAAGCGTGATCATTTTTAGTTCAACCTTTGAAACTTGAAACTCTCTTAATAAAATTAATGAACTACTTGAACTTAATCTAAGCACTATAGACGAGTGTCATTGACGGAATGATCATATCTTAGAAATCATGGCATAAAACCAGAACGAAATGAGCTCTTCCAAGATTAAGAAACTTGACGACTTAGACGAGTGAAGTAGAATACAAATTTACATCATAAATATACGCTATTTATTGCTGTTCTCTGCATATTTGTAGCAGGCCCTTACGTGGACCATGTAGGGGGCATGGGGGCGCGATAGCTTCCATTGGGGGAGAATTATTTTTCAGGGGTGGAGATATCTTAACAAAACGATTTTTCTCAAAAATTTTATTGAGCTAAAATTTATTTTGTGGGTACAACCCCCTGTCCCCTTAATTATTGGACTGATTTGGAGACAGCCGAGGTAACGGAATGAATACACACTATTACACATTCCATAATGGCCTAGCTCGTAAGTGACAACTTAAGCTCATTTGATAAGGAGAGGATATTGATAGGTCATTTTAAGACTAAAATTACAATTCTTTAATCAATTTACTCTGATTGGTCTTCGAAAATGTTTCTTTTGTATTCCCGTGGTGAGATCTGGCCCTTCCCAGCTCTAGTTACGTCAGCATGGAATGTACAGTTACTCCATATCCATGCCGGATATGCTGTAAGATGTTAACGTGAGATGTTACTTGCTTTTAAAAATTTTCTCATTTGCAGGACGATCGCCGCTATAATGTAAATACTCTTTAAGGCGTCTCAAGGTTTTGCGCCAACCACAGAAAATGTATGCATATCTCCGTTTAACTTAATCTCATCCAATGGAAGAAGGACGCAATCAATAAGCGACTTTGATAATTTGTTGCCGCATGGAATTGTGGGATACACGCTGAACAAACAAACCGATCTCAGCTCATAATGCGTTTCCTTATTTTCGTGCGTCTCCATTTTTTTTGAATTACATGCATATACCAATCAACCTAAGTGTGGCCAGCGTAACTGCACGATAAAAAGGGGGTCTATCTTACTTTAAGGCAGATTCAAATACAAATGTTTACCCCAAAGAGGCAGTCTATATGCAGTCTACGGATGTCTAAGGATGTTTCGACAACTTTCTCAAGTAAACTTAAATTTTAGAAGACGTGTTGTGGGTGCAGGTGCGTGATGTTTATCTCGACGTTTTGGAGGATGTAATGTGCAGATGAATTATCGAAGTCTCGTATTTATAGTACTCCTCGCCTTTTTAAACATTCCTTTAGACTTTAAGTTCAACAGTCAATTTTCTTAAAACGATTTCAAACTTTCCATAATGTTCTTTCTCAGCACGTCCGAAAGCACTGTTTTACAAATGTTTTTAGGAAATTTGAGCATGTATAATAAGCTAAAATAAGCTAAAGCTAAAATAATAAACTAACAAGATTTTTGAAAACTTTCTATTAGCCATTTTCCATTTATCTTTTCTTAGGGGAGATTCGAAAGAGTTCGTAAAATGTACAATGTCCCCTAGTACACCTTCATAGCCGGATATACACTATACACACTAATCGAGGCAACCTGTAGGTTACGGGCCCCCGGATATTTTGATATTTTGAAAACTTCTATAATCGAGTCACCTTTTTAGCTTAGCTTTCTTATCTGCTTCTGAGCTGAAACAAAAATCCTTATCTTTCTTCCTACTAAAATATACTCCCTGCAGCACTACTCTTGATTTTCTAATCTATAACGTCACTTGGTAGGAAATTTAGTGAGTTTTAAATTACTGATAGCATGTACCAAAAAAGCTGCCAGGAGGCATGTCATGTGGGTTACGACGCATTGTAAACTTGCCGTAGGGGGTACTATTGTATTAATACTGACACGTGGTTATACATGCATTTCCTAGAGGTGTGTTTGTACTTTTTCATATTCGAGGTATTACTGATTTTGTTTTCAGTCCATTAAGGGATCTGATCGCGTTACTTTTTATATCTTGTTAACAAAATACTCAAAAGACGATCCTTATCTGCACTTAAGTATGCTGAATTTTCATTTCCGACAATGAAGGAGTTACTTTTAGCCCCAAATATCCCAAGCACTGCGGGCTAAACTATGGTGGCCCTTCGCATAGATCAGTGCTTCTCAGTCAGGTTGCGGAGACCTTGGGGTCAACTAAGAGAAATGGGGATGGGTGCGTGTGATTTTGTAAAGAGTTCTGGGTTCCGATTAATGTATTCCCTAGTCTTTTTTGTTTTGTTCATATTGACATGCACATAACCTTTGGGTCAATGGCTAGCGACTTGACACTTGAAAAGAATTAAAACTACCATGAACCGATTAAACGCATGTTGAGTACCGTACCTTATTTCCATCAGCAAGAAATTTACATCTGACAGTCTTTAATTTCCAAGAAGCATGAACATATTACTCCAATACTCCGTGAGTTGCACTGACCACCAGTGCTTTAACGTATTAATTATAAGATAGATTTACTTACCTTCATGTCATTACATGGTATGTCTCCGGATTATATTTCAACTCTCATTACTAAATACTCACCAAGTCGCTGTTTACGATCTTCATCTGAATTTTTTCTTTCCCATCCCCCAATTTCTATGACCAAGTTTTATGGTGACAGATCTTTTACCGTCGCTGCCCCGGAGGTTTGGAACAGTCTTCCGGCTAATGTGCGTTCTTTAACTAATCCTAATCATTTTAACAAGAATTTGAAAACCTATGTTTTAATTGTTTAAACTGATCTCCGCTTTTGTTTTTTGGATTTTGTTCTGTTCTGTGTTTCCAGTTTTAGATTTTTTCTGTTTTGTTTTGATTTACTTTGTAATTTTTTGTTTTTTTTTTCTAAGCCTTTCCATTGTACAGCGCTTTATAAATAACATCATCATCGTCATCGTCATCGTCATCGTCATCGTCATCGTCATCGTCATCGTCATCGTCATCGTCATCGTCATCGTCATCGTCATCGTCATCGTCATCGTCATCGTCATCGTCATCGTCATCGTCATCGTCATCGTCATCGTCATCGTCATCGTCATCGTCATCGTCATCGTCATCGTCATCGTCATCGTCATCGTCATCGTCATCGTCATTATTATTATTATTATTATTATTATTATTATTATTATTATTATTATTATTATTATTATTATTATTATTATTATTATTATTATTATTATTATTATTATTATTATTATTATTATTATTATTATTATTATTATTATTATTATTATTATTATTATTATTATTATTATTATTATTATTATTATTATTATTATTATTATTATTATTATTATTATTATTATTATTATTATTATTATTATTATTATTATTATTATTATTATTATTATTATTATTATTATTATTATTATTATTATTATTATTATTATTATTATTATTATTATTATTATTATTATTATTATTATTATTATTATTATTATTATTATTATTATTATTATTATTATTATTATTATTATTATTATTTTCAAAGTTCTTTTCGTTAATTAGTTCCTGAAGGGCCGGGCCCATCCCATGGGCCTGAGGCTTCTTCATGGATGATGTGATAGTCACTTTATGGACAGCATCTTCCTCAGGATGTGGGCAGTTCCAAGCAGAGCAGTTTTCTGGACCAGGTTCATGTCAATTTGACCAGGCAGTCTGTTCAGGTAAGCGTTCATGCCTTTCTTACACATTCCCAGTGCACCAACCACAACAGGTATGGTTTCTGTTTTCATCTGCCACATTCTGCATATTTCGATTTCCAGGTCTTTATATTTGCTTAGTTTTTCTGTGGTCTTGATTGATATGTTTTTGTCAGAGGGAACAGCCACATCGATAAGGAGACATTTCCTTTCTTTGAAGTCCTTGGCCACAATGTCTGGTCGGTTTGCCTTAATTTCTCTATCCGTGTGGACTGGCATATCCCATAGGATAGTGGCATCTTGGTTTTCCGGTACAGTCAGGGGCTGGTGACCATACCATTTGCCTGTACTGATGTCAATCCCGTAATGCCTGCAGATTAGCCAGTGGATGTAGGTCGCCACTTTGTTGTGCCTATGTGTGTATTCTGTTGGTGCAAGTACAGGGCATCCAGATATTATGTGATCAATAGTTTCTTCGTATTGTCCACATAGTCTGCAGAGGGGGTTTGTGCCATCTTTCACTATGCGATGTAGGTAGGCTCTCGTAGCAAGGCTTTGATCTTGGGCTGCTACTATCAGGCCCTCTGTTTCTGCTTTCAGCCCTGCACTCCGGAGCCACTGATTTGTCTGACAAGTGTCTACATCTGGGTCATCCATTCGCTTGCAGTATACTCCATGTAATGGCTTGTTTGTCCATGTTTCGTGTAGCTGCCGTTGTCCAAGTGTCTTCGCTGCTTTCTTCACCCTTTTTGGATAGGTTGTGGGGCCTTCATTTTCGTTGGGTGTCAACTCTGGTGCTGCAAGTTCTTCCCTGTATTCTTTGGCCTCTTGTACCAGTGAGTGCGTCTTTTTACTGGTCTCATGGTGGCGTACAATACTAATAAGTAGGTCTTCTGTCTTTCTTAAGTATGCTTCCAGCCCTATGATGGTGGTCTTATACGTCAATTCTAGTTGGATCAGACCTCGCCCTCCTAGGCGTGGCACGTGGTATGTATAGTCTGGTATGTATACTCGTGGTATGTATAGTCTGTCTACATCTGCCTTCGGGTGGTGTAACCTTTCCATGGTCATTATCTTTCGGGTCTAGATATCTAGTCTCTTGATGTCAGTCAGAGACTACTTTATGACATTGAAACTGTAGGTTACCACAGGTACTGCCAGTGTTTTGATTGCTTTGATTTTGTTGGCCGAGCTGAGTTCACTCTTGAAAATCATCTGTATTCTGCTGTAGTATTCCTTTCTCATTCTCTCCTTGTATTTGGAGTGCTGGATACCATCTCCTTCATCTATTCCGAGGTACTTGTATGTTTGCTCCTGCTCAAGTTCTTTTATCTTGGTGTCCATGTCAATCTCAAGGTCCTGTGTTGTAGATAGCTTTCCTCTTTTGAAGGTAGCTTTTCCACATTTGTCTAGACCAAACTCCATGCAGATGTCATCACTGAAGGTCTTTACAATGGTAATTAACCCCAGCTGTTGCTCATCATTTTTGGCATATGTCATCAGGTCATCCATGTAGAGCAGGTGGTTTATGCGGCCATATTGGGATGTGTATCCATACGAACTTTCGTTGAGTAGGTGACTGAGAGGGGCTAAGGCAAGGCAGAACAACAGTGGAGACAGCGAGTCTCCCTGGACTATACCAGCTCTGATGTTAATTGTTCTCGATGAGAGTAAACCTTCTGCACTATGAAGCTTCAGTGTAGTCTGCCATGTTTTCATCGATTTTCTGATGAAATGGGTAAATGTCGGGCACACTCTGTGGATATTCAAGGTCTCCAATATCCAGGAGTGTGGCACGCTATCATATGCCTTCTTATAATCAATCCATGCTGTGGACAGGTTTCTTCTCCTCAATTTGACTTCCTCTAGGATTGTCTTGTTGATCAGGAGTTGATCTTTGCAGCCGTAACTACCTTCCCTGCATCCTTTCTGTTCTGGGGGGAGTAGTCTCTTGTCATCAAGGAAGTGGTACATCCTCTCGGCAAGGAGTGATGTCAGCAGTTTGTACATTGTTGGGAGGCAGGTGATAGGTCTGTAGTTCATAGGGTTCTGGGTCTCCTTTGATTTGGGGAGTAGATAGGTCACTCCTTGAGTCAGCCACAGGGGACACTCTCCTGGGTTAGTTACGATGTCATTGTAAGCAGCCATTAAATCTGGGTGGAGGCTGGACAGGTTCTTGATCCAGTAGTTGGTAATACCATCTATTCCAGGAGCTTTCCAATTTTTCGTTCTCTTAATGGCTGCTGCAATCTCATCAGCGGTTATGTCATTCCATTCGAGGTGTTCAATGTTGGCATGTCTGTGGTATTGTTGTTGTATCCATGAAGCTGTCCCATTGTGTTGTTTGTTCTTCTCCCAGGTTCCGGACCAGAACCCTTCAACTTGCTCAATGGTAGGCGGTTTCGTGTTTGATTGATTGATATTTTTCCGTAGTTCCCTATATAGACGATTAGGATTCTCTTTGAATGTCTTATTTTGATGGTAGAATTGGCGCCTCTTCTCATACCTACGTAGTCTCTGTGCCTTTGCTTGAAGCTGTTGTTTTATAGACTCTTTGAGTCTGGGGAGATCAGTTGCCTCATTCTTGATGTTAAACTGGTGCAGTATCTTCTTCCTTTTTTTGTCTTTCATGGTGGTGGTCTTCTCAATTTCATTTAGGATGGACAGCTGACCCCGTAGCTTCTTAATTTGTTTCTGTATTCTTTCCTTCCAAGTGGGCTGCCGACCTTTCTTATTCTGCTGTGTAGACGATTTGTTGACTGTCCCAGAGATAACCCATGCCGTTGCATATATGATGTTGTTTATATCGGTAATGGTCAAACGAGATTGGTGTTCGTCTTTGATTAACCTCACAGCTTCATTTGCTAGGTGGATTTCTTGGCGACAATCCGACTTCACCTTCATTGGTTGTGGCCTTTGTGACATGGGTGTTTCTTTAAGGATTTCCCATTTCCGTCGGATGAGTTCTGACATCTCAGTAGTAGTATCTGAGTCGGCAGGAATGGGCTCTCTTTCACTGTTGGTTTGGTTAGCTATGTTACCTGATATTGCAGATTGTACTGGTGGGTCATCCTTCGGATGCGAGATGTTAGTATCACTTTTGGTGACTCTTATTTCGTTCAGGACAGACTTTCTTATCTCCTCAAGCTCAATGTTGGTGAGCCGCTGTTTCTTTATGATGTCACGTCTGACGTTGGCCAATGTGTTGGCGGTTAGATTGAGTCTCTGGTTTGGAAGCCTCTCCCGCCAGATAATGTAGGTTCCTTTCGTAGATGATGTAGCCGTTGGGTTCATTGTTGCTCTGCAGTAAGCGTCCATTACATCTTTATTATTATTATTGTTGTCGTTGTCGTTCTCCTTATCATCATCATCACCACCACCACCACCACCACCACCACCACCACCACCACCACCACC